>OU026147.1:2400000-3815394 GCA_907269125.1 Eristalis pertinax | reverse complement strand
CTTGAGTTCATTGACAAATATTTTCTTTTGCAAATTGTCGTCGCTTTTTGCTTGAGCGTGGATGGCTTCGATATTAAATGGAGCATTTGTGGATTGAATCGATAGGGCTGCCCTATATGGTTGTTGGCCTGTCAAGGGAAACCCTCGAAATTTGTACCACAAATTTGGCCAAGAGGAGCCGTAGACTGCAGTCTGTAAGAGGGTCATCAATCGGATGTCAATTTTGACTGCATTTTTTAACGTAGGTACACAGACCACTTGTCAATATTTTACGCGGACCAACGTGTCAGCTGAGAATGTTTAAGTGACATCTGTCAGCTGAAGTTTATTTTCATCCTCGACCGTGATGCGAATTTAAAGCTAATTGCTTACGTCTATCCTTCCATTCTTGCGGCCATCACGCGCAGTATGTGGTCTGGCCCGCGAGGCATGCTTGGACGTGCTAGTGAATTTCAAATACACTGAACGGCGCAAGCGATCATTAATCTTTTGCCAATTTAATCAAATTCAATCTTTGCTACGTTCTCAGAGGAGATCGCTCTCACTCTCTCTCTCTATCTCTCTCTCTGTCTCATTTTTGACATCACCTTTCCTGATTTATTACCGACCATCGTTGCGAAAGATTTGCCAACAAAATTTAGACCGAAAAAATGCAAATAACAACGCGCCCCAAGACAATGTCCCGAAACCGCACAAAACAAAGGCTGGCCCACTGTCAGACGAGAGTCGTTTTTCGAAAATTTTCATCGGAAAATGTTGCAATTGAATTTGAATTTTTCCACTCATGCCACTCTTCCTGTCTGCGGCGTCTAAGTACTGTGCGCGAAAATGCAAATATCCCCCCGCCCGGCGACCTCACCGAAAGCTCAACTATTCCTTTTCCTTTTCGTCTCGTCGTTGTTGGTGTCTACGATTTGTTTTCTGTTTTCTGTTTTTTTCTGTTCACTTGTCGGCTATTTTTAACCAAAATAAGAATTTACCAAGTCGCTTGGTTTTGTATTTTGCATTTTCGCCTGCAGATGCTGCTAAACCGTCAAACTGCCGCTTTATATTTTAAAAATAAATCTCGCAAAAACGGCTCTTGGCTTAGCCGAAATCCGAACAACCGACAACAGCAGTACAGACAGCCGAACGAAAGGCAAAATACTGTTAGACGAAACGACCAATCAAATGACACCGTGTAACGTGCAATTAATGTTCTATCTGCGCGATCTGAATGTTGTCCAACCGAGGCAAAGGCAGAAAAACGAAACGAAAAAAAGGAACTAAAATTCAAAAAAATCCCAAAGAATGTGACTGGGTGCACGGTGGAGGAAGATTTATTGTAAACACGCGGATCAATGCCGTTGATAGCGCTTCAGCCTCTCAAGGAGTAAGTGCATCCTTAGAAAAACAAAAAAAATAAGAGAAAAGAAAAGAAATTAACGTGGCAAAAATCTCAAAGTGGAATACAAAAACAACAGAATTTGCTTTTTAGAACGCAAAGAAAGGAAAATGCAAATGTCGCAATGTTTTTCGCTTTTGCTTTTCCTATTTTTTTTCCCTTCTTTCTTTCATTTCATTTTATTTTTTTTTTTGTTTCGCCTTTTGCACTGTGTGTGTATATTTGTTTTTAAAAGAGAGAAGCAGACTTAAAAATAGGCTTCCCCTTGTGTTGCAACGGATAATGCGCTCCGCATGCAGTCACACATGCAAGTATCCACAGATTAAGACTAGTACAGTAGAGGCGAACGGAAAATTGACTGCCGCGTTAGTGAGTGAGTAAGTTTAAGGACCACAGAGTGCGTGAGATTTCTGATCATAATGATAAGTGCCACAATTGGTGTTGAAAAGGGAACTGTTTTCGTTGCGTGTGGATTACCGGAAAGAAATGTGTCACGATTCTGTCGAACAATTCAGCAAAACTTCCTCGGTTACCGACAGTCACGCACGTCACCTGGGCACCGGGGAATTGCTGGTAAGTGCAGGAATGTTTTCACGCGAGGGAATTCAGTCTGGTGCTCAGTGGTGGACTTGGATTTCGAAGGCGGACTCTTTCTTAAACCATTCCCGAGTCCCTTTAGAGGCTTTGCGAAGAAGTGCGCATAATTTTAACAGGAATTGAGAGGATATTTTGCAGAGCTTAGGTCGACGCATTCAACTCACTCACCCCATTGGACAAACGAACTCTGAAGAAGTCCGTGTAAGTTGTGGGAAACCTGCGGAATGTTTGCTTCACTATCCTTGAGTCCTTCATAAGAAAATATCCCCTTGATTGCACCTGATTATGAACCACTTCATGGTTGCCATCAGGCGCAGCACAGGTTTTGTTTAGAGGCTTTCTGGTAGATCTGCTGAAGTGTACTTATATTTGATGCTCGAAATACATAAGCTTTTTTTTAAGGCGAGTGTATGCTTCAACTGCCAGGAGAATGTTCCTTAAATGTTGCTTAGGTAACTACAATCTCGTCCCTAATGGCAATTTGGGTGACCCTACAGTCAGAGGTGGACCTGGGCCTAGCTTCCACTTCTATTGTGCATGCCTTTGTTCTCTCAGAAGTGGAGGTGACCTACAGTTTTATGCCGACACCGAAAGGCAACACTTAAGGAACTTTCTGTTGACAGTTGGAACCTCTGAGGACTGAGTACTGACTCGGAAGAGGTGTAACCATGAGTTATGATAGTCGTACGTGTCCAGAAATGCGCTTCGACACTCAACTGAAGCGTCCACGCACCTACCCACTGCCCGACGACCGACGGCCACTAGATCGTATACGTAACTTTTTTTTTTCAATATTCAAACATTTTAATTGCCTCTCGAACTAAGTTTCTGGCTGAGTTTTAGCCGAAAAGTCTTAAGAGCTCTGTTCCCTGCCTCTAGAGTTCGACCGAACATTCTGGAATCGATGATCTCTTTGAAAAAAAAAGTTTTACTCTTCTCCTCTTCGCGCTGATGCCATGTGGAGGACTAACTAACAGGGACAGGCTTTATAGCGACAGGCTCTACAGCGACGAGCTCCACAGCGACAGGCTCTACAGCGACGAGCTCTACAGCGACAGGCTCTACAGCGACAGGCTCTACAGCGACAGGCTCTACAGCGACAGGCTTTGCAGGGACAGCCTCTACAGCGACAGGCTCTACAGCGACAGGCTCTACAGCGACAGGCTTTGCAGGGACAGCCTCTACAGCGACAGGCTCTACAGCGACAGGCTCTACAGCGACAGGCTCTACAGCGACAGGCTATACAGTGACAGGTTCTACAACGACAGGCTCTGCAGGGACAGCCTCTACAGCGACAGGCTCTACAGCGACAGGCTCTACAGCGACTTGGTCTACAGCGACAGGCTCTACAGCGACAGGCTCTACAGTGACAGGCTCTACAGCGATAAGCTCTACAGCGACAGGCTCTACATCGACAGGCTCTACAGTGACAGGCTCTACAGCGACATGGTCTACAGCGACTGGCTCTACAGCGACATGCTCTACAGCGACAGACTCTACAGCCACAGGCCTTATAGCGTCTACAGATTGAATTACTAAAATGGCGTGGGCATGTAGGAGCTTTGGTGCTGTGCGTGTGAGACAACGAGGACGCCTGCGTCAAAGATACCACACGCAAGTGGAGACAGACCTCAACCAACCAACTTCCGCAACTGGAAGCAGCGCAACATTAACCAACCAACTTGCGTAACCAATGACCGAAGAAAGATTGAAGTTCTGGTGGTGCCGTCGACGCAGGCGTCCTCTTTGTCTCGCAGGCTCGGAAGGGAAGAGTTCGTCAAGCTGTTCATGGAACTTTCACGGCCACCTTGGTACATAGTTCAAGACTCTTGTTGGTTGAGGCTCGGCTACACCTGGTCTGTAGGTGGACACAAGGAAAAAGGAGGTTTTTTAAAGGAGTATGTTCATAATTCACGTCTTAAGCCAACTTGATCAACGAAAGTCGATCGTATAACAGTTGAAGTCGCAAAGTATGAAGTCGCTGTACAAAAAGGAGTCCCAGGCAGTGTTGTTTTATGAAGCCGCTGCAAGTCCCATAAAAACTGTTCGGGATATCCGTTCGCAGATGTACACAGCCCATGACAGTGACAAGGTCAAAGGGATATACATCCCGCACACCTCATTCATCATCGGCATTCATTTTCAGCAGAAACATCCTGTGCCTGAGCAGAGTGCCTGTGTTCAACAAATCAGTATATCATTTCACTCCACCACTGTAACCCTTTCCCCATCGTGGCCCCCCCTCCGGGTACACACACACCCTTTCGTCGTCGTCCTCCGCCACCAGCAGAGTTGGCGCTGCCGCCGGCCAAAACCCCACACACACGCTCTAGAGAGTGAGAGAAAAGAAAAACATTTGCACACAGTGTGCAATGAGAAATGATGTGCATGCATGCATGCATGACATTAGGACATTTTCACGGATTGTCATACACAACTAATAGATAGACATTTTCCGAACATACGTCGGAAAACACTACACCACTACACGCGGCCAGAGACTTTCACAGAAGAATGTGTACCTCTATCGTTGCACCTCTACGCTTTACCTACACAACGCTGTCGTCCACACAGTGAGATGACAATAGATTTTCTCGTGAACAGAAGACAGAAAAAAACGAAATACATTTTACATATAATATATATACATTTGTATCTTTTCAACTTATATAAGTTATAAAAGAAAATGCCACGAAACGTAAGGATGAGGATGAGGATGAGGATGAGGATGATGATGAGGAAGAGGATGCTGAAAGCGAGCGACTGCTGATGGCGATGGTGGATGGCAAGTAAATTAGCTTTAAATCTCCGCTTACAAACTTACCTTCGGCCACAACAGCCGTCCTTAGTTCCTGCCTCGTCGTCGTCTTCTCACTTGATTTTGTTGAAATTGAAGGAAACAGAGACGAAAACGAATAATAGTAAATATATATCACACCACACACACACACTTAATCTCTGGCGCAGCACTCAAAATATTTGCTGCACGTACATACGAGAGATATCCTTTTTATTTATTCTTTTTTTTTTTTTTTTGTTTGCTTGTTTGTCTATGACTATAAACTGCTCACCTTAATTAAAGTTTATTAATTAACGTGACTGCCTTTTTCCAATTATAGACTATTTGAGGTTGATGTGGAGATTGGGAGTGTGGGCGAGAGAGAGAGAGAGTGCGAGAGCGAGTTGAAAATCCTCCCGTGCGTCGTCTTCACTGAATTGCAAGATGCGAGATGCGAAATGCGAAATGCGAGATGTTCAATTTACATTTAAAAACAAAAAAAAAAAAAAAACTCAAAAACTAATAAACGTTCGTTTTTGAAATTTGGCACAAAAAGATATTGTTTGTTTGTTTCTATTCTATTGCTTACTGCTTTAATGAAACAATTCTATGTTCTATGTTTGTTTGTTTTGCTTGGATCTTTTTTTGATTTTGATTTTTTTTGAAATTCTATTTTGCTACGACACACTGTATTGATTTTCACTTCCGCGTTGAGTTTTGCTCCTGGTATTCAATTAATTCTTCTCGAAAATGACAATCGACGATGGGCACTCTTTTTTTCAATGTTTTACTTCTTTTCGTTTTTTTGAAAACAACACTCGACTCGGTTGCGTTTAAGACGTGCTCAAGGACTCAAGACTCTTCTTCTCTTGTATGTTGAATGTCCTTTTTTTTATTTTTCGAAATTTTCCTCAAGTCGAATAACGGAAACAGAACCGAAAAAAAATCTCCTCAATTTTTGTTTTTTTTTTTTTGGATATGTGTGGTAATTGTTGGTTGAATTTATTGCGCTGCGACTGTATGGTGTCGATTTTTCCAGGTATGGTCTTGTATAATAAATTTTACTGTTTTTAAGGGAGAGAGAGAGAGATATTTTGGATTTAAATGGCGGATTTGAGAGAAAAAAATGTGTGTGTTGTGTTGCGGCGTTCCAACGCTCAAATAAAATTCGGCCCGAACTGTTCTTATTTGCCCTGAAGACTGAAGAGATTTTAGCGAAAAGGCATGCAGACCGAGCAACTCTGATGTGGATGATGATAATGATGATGGTTGGTTGGTTGGTTTGGTTTGCCAGTCATGGGGTTGGGTTGGGGAAAAGTGTTTCTTCTCAGCAGTTTTCCTTGCCTTTGTTTTTTCTTTTCTTTCTCTCCCTGTTTGATTGATTTTCCTAGTGTATACACACACGACGGGCACGAGTACGGGCACGGGTACACAGTACACACTTTCACGTTTTCCCTCGTGTACGTGGTGTGCCGTGTATGTTGTGTTCTATCTCGCTGTAGTTACACCTAAATCAAGTGCTATGAACTATGGTATTCGTTTTTTTTTTTTTTTTGTTTTTGTATGTCTACTTGAGGAGGAAAATAGATTTTCCCGCTCGCATTCACTAAATGTTTCATGGTGTTTTTTCCCCAATCTCGCGGCTCTTAGTGCGCAAAAGTTCGAAATTAACTTCGGCAATGAAACTCTCTGTGCGCCGCACAGACTGCACACACTGCGAGAGAGGAGAGCGACATCCCTTTTCATTGAGTGGTGTCTTCTGTGAAGGGTGAAGGGGGAGGGGGGGGGAGGCCACCGGAATACACAGAACACAGAACACAGACCACATGCTGTATGCAAATGCACACGAGATTGAATAATCCTTTTCGCATAGAAAGAGACAACTACTGCTGAGTGGTGGTGTGTTGTTTGCCCTCACAAAGGGGGTGGATATGTTCGAGTTGGCGCATTGGGGGGTTTGGCATTTCCTTCGTTTGAAGGGGAAAATATCGACGATGAATTTTAAATTTCATTCATTCATCTAATATTGATGCATGCACAGGGGACAAACGGTGGGAAGGGATGGGAGGCGGCTTATTGGATGCAAACGTTTTTTGTGTTTATTGACTGTAAGTGATATTCATAATAAATACTAGGTAGACAATTTCTGGACAATTCCTTTGGGCTTTAATTTGAAAATGAAAAACTATGCATAGCCACACGAAGTCGCATGCTATTCTGTTCGAAGTAATGAGTGCTTTAATTGACGGTGCCTGGAATGTTTAAGTCCTTTTTTAAGCTCAAAGGTCGGATACTTCCTACTCTGTGAGGTGTGTCTTGCTGGAAGTGTAGTGTCAAATTCTCTAACGAATCGAACAAGCTTAAGGATTGGATTGCAGCCGCACGGAATGCTTCGCACGCTTCGTTCTGTCCGCCATTTGGTGGAACCATTTTGGACGTGCCTCCTCTTCGTATTTAGGCAACCAAGAGTTCAAGGTTGGGAGTGGAAGTGACCCACAATCCAAGAGATCCGGTCACTACACCGGAGACTGTAGCTACAATCTCTCGACCGAATCAGAGACATGGTCCACACATAGGATCCACTCAGTCGTTGGCTGCAAATCCTCGTCTTTCGCCGAAATTATCACGAAACATTTAAATATATAAAAACTAAATGTATATTTACAACAGCCTTAAGTTCAAACAAGGAATTTTTTTTCTATTCTTTTTTTTTGTTGTTGTTTCTAAGCCCCCTCAACAATTGCAGTGGCATCTGAGTATTCACACGTATAGAATACAGCAAATCCTAACTTCATCCAAAGTACCCGCCGGAGCCGCTTGTTGCTTGGGCCGTTGCTGTTCCCCCGCTGCTGCTGGCATACGCCTGGTCTAAAAGAAACAACCCCAGAACACTGTAAACAATCGTACTACCTCTGTCCCTGTTCCAAAACTAAACAGATCTCTTACTCACTTAGACCGTTTCCGTAGTACGAGTTCGGATTGTAACCGCCCTGATTTTGCGAATAGTACGGATATCCGCTCTGCTGGTATCCATAATTCGGATAGTATCCATAGTACGGTGAGTATCCGTAGTTGGGCGTCTGCTGTTGCTGGTATCCATAGTTTGGATAGCTCCCATAACCGTAGTTGTAGTAGCTGGGATAACTGCCATAGCCGTTCGTATTGTATCCATATTGAGCGAAAGCCGTGTGAACGAGCACCGTTGCACAGCACAAAGCGAAAAGCGTTACTTTGGTCATATTTCAAGTGCACGAAAAATCTCCTACTAAGCACGTCTGTGTAACCCCGAAAACTTTTATACGACCAACCGTCCAGTGTGCTACGCAAATGGATACGATTAGCATTTATGCTGATGGAGTGCCATCAATTTGTTAATTGCGCTCACCGGTGGTTTTGTTTCAACGACATTGAGTTGGTTAAATACTCCATTTGGTTGTTTTGGTGGCACCGTTGGCAGAGGCCAACGATTGGTTCACGGGGAAATACCCCATGCGAGCGAAAAGATGCCTATCATCAACCTTGGAATCAGTGATAGGAAAATTGAATATTTCGGTTGTTTTGTTTTTTTTCTTTTCCCATCAATGACACTTTATTCTTCTCTTTTGCATTCGTTTCGGGCTGCAAAATGAGGAAAAAAGAAAACAAATGAAAGCCCAATTATCACAGTTGACTTTATTTTATTCAAACGTTGCTCAACAATTCGTTAACACACAACATTCGGACACCGGCTGACTAGTTCATTCAAAGAAAGGAACGTCTTATACTACAACTCTTTGCTGTCCTTCCAGCCGTATTTCTGCTTCTTGTCCTTATTCTTATTGTTGTTGCCGTTGTGATTCGGTTTTTGGTATTTACTTCGTTCTTCTTTGGGCGGTGCACAGTAACACGTGCGTTTTTGCGCGTCTAGGTACGATTTGCAGCCCAGTGTGAGGGTGCCAGTGAAGAGCATTTTTGCCGCAGCCTTACAACCTTTGATCACGATATCGCTGGCGATTGATTTGTCGTACGTTTCGCAGTGCCTGTAGAGGCAACGTTTGAAGTCCAGATCGCAGAGTTCCTTGTCACTGTTGCATGTGTCGTAGCAAATGTCGTGCGCATCACAACAGGCACCCATTTCAGCGGCTGGCAGGTATTCCGTGCTGATCGAGAGTCCGAGGGAACCACAACCGTCTTGGATGGGGGTGTACATCTTGTTTTGGACTGGTCGGACATCTGGAAGAAATTCGTGTGATTAATGGAAAGTAGTTGTGGAAGGAAGAATAATGGTGGTCTGTCTGTTTAATCAACAAACGAGTGTTTAATGTCGCCATTCACAATGGTGGCCTGTGTCCGTTTAATCAGCGAGCTGTCGACGAATCTGTGAGGCAATGCACGCCACGACATTTTGTGTTCAAACAGCTCGCCATTCACTATGTTTTTTGCTTCGACCTCTACCCAAACATCTTAAGAGATTGATTAATGGCCACATTTTCAGTGCACATCGCCTTCAAATAGCGCGTGACGTAGTTCCCTTTACATGTGCACAAAATGACATCCACCTAGAGGATAAAAATAAGTAGTTCGTTGTGCTTGACGTCTTGCAAATTTATTGGTCCACGTAATGCTTCTCCACCTGAGACATGTCAAGGCACCGTATACGCAAAATCGCTGCGGGACAACATTCATGTTTGCGATTCCAAAATGACTCAATGGAAACCTCACACCTTGGCTCACTTTCATGGTCATTCTCCGACTCATCCCTCACAGATCATATCTTTGCGATGTATCTCTACATCACCTGTCACTTCACCAGAATGTCACATCAAAAGATAAAACCGATATCAATGTAAATAAGAGTAGCGAAAGATAATTACCACCAGGACAGGAGAACACACAATTCTCATCAACAGCCGCATCGAAAACTTCGTGCACCAGCTTGAATTTTTTCGCCACAGTAATCACATTGTGGAAGACATCGCCGAAAATTGCTTCCGCCGCGATTATTGCATCACGAAGACTTGAAATCGTACTCGAACCGTATCCGGAGTAGGCGTAGGTGAGGAATGTCAGCGCGTATATGGCAAACTTCATGTAAGGAAAATGCATTGCGATTCCGAAGAAAAAGTTTGCGGCACAAGAAAATACTGAACGACACGCCTAGACGCTGAATGTGACTGTCATCTATTTGCGAATTCGTAAAAAGAAATGTATCTTGTTGCTCCTCCTTATGTCTGGTTGCGAGATTACATTCGATGTAGTTTTTAAATGTAGGTAGACCGAAGAATATTTATTTTTGACCTGTGTTGGGTGCGAGTTCAGGTTTGTTTTGATTTTCCTGATGTACTTGCCGTGGGAGAGCGACATTCGATGGAAACTCTCTCAGCGGCGGATTGACGTGGGGGATGAACACAACGTTGGATGACGTTTGGATACGTTTTGTGCACGGGAACAGTGCCTGTCAAACTGTGGGGGTTTGCTATTGCTTGGGCCGCTTTTACACATGCTAAATTCGTCGCCAATTTTTGTATGAAATAGACAAGGGAGGTGAGACAGAAGTGATCACACAAAAGAAAAAATCGGCGACAAATTTAGCTTGTTTAAAAGCGGTCTTAAGCAGCTGGGATGTTAGACAACTTTCAGATGAATCTCACAACAGGCAGCAGTGGCATAAATTCCATCATCAAACATGCCACCAACTCTCTTAAAAGCATCTCCGAGCTCTCCGAATCAGAGCTAGTTGGAGAAGCCCACAATCGGAGAAATATCTCAGACAACAATCCCATCGCATCGCATCCGATTATCCAACCAACTGAGCTACAAATGCCTCCCGCATCAGTTGCATACACTCCGGAGCTGCGGCATACCTGTGGAACACACCACGGAAGCCCACCACAGGTCCTGGATTTAAAAATTACCGCCAGGCGCCTCATTTCAATCAAACTCACCACCAACTTCAGCGATATGCGAGCTTGTGTAAAGGCTCGCGCACCCAACTGCCCACAGTCGACTGCCACCCTCCGACCAATTTAAGGGTGAATACGTACTGCACATGTGCACTAAATCGGAGACCTGTCAAAATCCCATTCAATTCAATTCGTTGCCTTTCATTCTCCATCATTCCATGTCCGTCCTCTTCTTCGTCTTCCTGGTGTTTAAGGGGTTGAATCTCAATTGCGTGCACATTTTATTAGTTGAAGAGCGAGAGCAAGTTCAAGCATTTCAAAGCACAAATGTAGTTAAAACTGAACCAACAGAAAGAAAAAAAAAAAAAACCCACAAACATCCATTCCCCACACACACTCTCGCGCACACACGCAACCACAGCCGTGTGCAGATATATTCAACACAGAGCGACGACGAGCAGCCAAGTCAAGGAAGGCACATCGAACAGCAGTTACACTCCTATACTTGAATAGTCCTTGCTGCTCTGTACAAATACACCAAACTCCCATGCAGATTCCGATCGAACAGAAAATACAATTTTCTTCAAAATATAGTGAAAAGTGAACAGTGAACGAGGTGTACAGTGAACGGTGTGTTTTGTGAGGAAAGTTAAGTGAACACAGAGTCCAGCCCCTCCTCTCCGACTGGCCACTTTTGACGACAGGACATTAATCGTTTCCAAAAATTCAGTTTCGGAATATTTTGTAACAGCAGTGCGTTCTGCGGGCGAGAAAAAAGAAAACGAGAAAAAAGGCAACAAAAAGAAGAAGAAAATGTTTATCCAGCCTGTGAAAATTAAACAATGCTAATTAGAAGAGAGATTCTGACACAAGTGGCTAGGGGAGGTTTCTGGGCCTTTGGATTTTCGGACTGGCTGTCGGTGTAAGTGAGCAGAGTTTTCGGTCAAACAACAGCGAAGCTCGGTGCAGGGAACGACAAACGAACGACGAACGACGAACGAACGAAGAAAATTCGCCCAACTAATAGGAGGTATATCGATTTTCACACAAAAATATGGCGGATATATTTGCCGTTGGCTAGAAAGAGAGGGCAATTCGTTTTTTTTTTTTTTTTTTGTTTTTTGGAACGATAAAATCCGATAAATTCCACTAGAAAGTGTAAAAGGCTTTTTCCATTTTTCTCTCGGCAACCGTCCGCCATCCGCTCCCCCTCCCTCCGTTGTGTGTCGGAAATCGGAAATTCAAAACCAAATCGAATTGTGGTCATACAGTGCGGTTTCCGCGAGAACCGATTTAACGGTGTATCGTGAAGTTTAGTTTTGAAGCCTGCATACCGAATCACATATACAAGTGAAATGTTGCTCTGGTAGTGGGCCATTTTTTTTTTCTTCTTCTTCCTGTTCTCTTGGTTCTCCTTCGGTTGGTTTTCATGGCTAAATGCACTTTTCCGAGAGTGAACTGAAGAGGAAGTGTGCGCTTGGAGCATCTTACGTAAAAAGGACGAACGGTGGGTGCACTGTCGTTGCGGGTCGGTCGGTCGGGATGAAAGAAAATTAGCCGCCGTGCCGTATAGGTGGACGGAAACGTGATCTTGGTGCTTAGACAGGTTTGGGTGTGATTGATTTTTTTTTCTCTTCTTCTTTCTTTTGTTGCCCCTCTCCTAGGTGCGAGTGTGTACATTTCTCTTCTTTCGTTTGCCCCTTTTTTTTTCTTCATTTTTCGATTGGAGTGTATGTGATTTAAATGCAGTTCCCGTTTCCTGGTGGAGCCCGTTTTGCAGGGGAGGGGCGGTGGAATGAAATCTTCCGTAACATCTGGTTTTTATTGGATTTCTTTCTTGAGAACGCCACTGAAAAATGGATTGTTTAACTTAATTTGTGAATTGGCTCTCCCTGCCATCATTCGGTTTTCCCTTTTCGCATGGATTGTTAAACAACACTCTCCCTGTCTGTGGAGAATGGATATTTAATCCGTTTTTTCCCCGCTGATGGAGGCGGCCACCGAATTCAACATTTACCTAAAGACGAGAACACTTTAGAGTTTCTCCCTGAATTCGCTCCGCTCTGGTCACAAGCTCATTACACGGATTTCTTTTACGGCCGTTTTCCGCAAACGATTGTCATGTAACAATTTGAGATCAGGACTCTGGGGGCACTCATCGGGGGGCAACGATGGAGTGGTAATGTGTTTGTTGCTCTTCTTTTTTCTGTGTTCGTTTTTCTGCTTCCTCTTCCTCATCTATCTGGTCGTCGCTTCGGGGAGTTCATTTACCTTCTAGGGCTGTATCCGAATGTGGGGGGCGATCGAAGGCAATTACGAGCCACTAATGATTGTAAAAGTGCCTTTTCAGCTATAAATTGTGTCTTAAAGTTTTTGAATTTATTTTAAGGGTTTTTCCTGACTTTGTGGGTATCTTTATCAGTTTCATAAGCTCTATTTATTGTTTGTGGTGATTATGAAATGTTTGCTGATGATTGTTTACAGCGGCTTCTTTCGACGATGGGCACTCTGTTACTAGTTGAGTCGGTAAACAGGCCAAATGGGCAAGACTGAGCCCGCGGATTACTGGCCTAGGCACTTTATCTGAATGAGTCAGCGATTTTTATCTCGTTTTTACGCTCTTCATGGCACAACGGATGAATCCGGAGCAAAGTGTCAACACAAAACCCAAGCTGTCTCAGACGGTTTACGACTTTGATTTTTATTGCATATTAATAGGCGCTCTTTGCACTAAACTGTCAATATTTCTTATTGCTGGCAATAATTTGACAATTTGCCGAAACTGAGATGGGGCTTGTCACACTCGTGCCCTAACCACTTAATTGACAGGCGAAAGGATTGAACTTCTGCAAATTTGGAGCAGAATAAATGTGTCAACTGTCGCTTACCCACTTTGACACTCACGAGAGAGGAACCAACACTTAACTATAAATCAGCAAAGAGCTGCCAAATGGCATACCCTTCTCGGAAGAGACCCTTCTTTCAAATTAGTCCTCAGATTCGGAAGCGTTTAGTTAAAATGTCAAATGTCATTGTCAACTGTCAGCCTCCGAAAATATTCGTACGCCCCAAACCGGAATCTCCAAGTGCGTCGCAGCCCAACGTCTTCAGTGTCTCAGTCAATGCCTCGGAGATGTTGTGTTCTTGAAACGAACACCATTCATCAGACGCTACTGTACACCAAGCGTAGACACCAAGCAACATTGAAATTGTGTACGCGTGTGTGTGTGTTTCCTCCTTAGCAGCGCAGAAAACCGGTTCTCTTTAGTTCAACCCCCTCAAGGCGCACACTGCGCGGGTGGCGCTGGCTGATTTACAGCCCCTTTGTGCATGCAGAATGCCATTGCACTACATATGGATGTATGGTAATTCCTTTATGGGTAGTTATGGGATCCGGATCATAATAATAGTTTGACATTCATTGAGAACTTGACTGCCCGCCGAGGGGTGCGAGATATACTCACTCGACCCGACCCGCCTGTACGCTGCCAGTTCTCCTTCATATTCATTTCTTTCTTTTTTTTCTTTTTCTTTTTCTTGTGGTTCTTCGTTGTTTTTTGCCTTTGCTTATTATTCTGACACTTCCCCCCCATTTCTCTGGTCTTTCTCTCATTCCAGGAAGGACGTGTAGTACACATAAAATACTCAAACTAATTGATATTACGCCAATAATCGAATACACGAAAAAGAAAGGACACAAACCGACTTCAATAACAGTAAAAGCTCGCTACATTAATGACTTAGACCGCTTGGTGATATTGCATAGAGACTAATAAATTTAACTTAGAATCCCATAACCAAAAAAAAAAAAACAAACAAGAAAACCCTGAAAACAGGAAGGGAACCATCAGGAGAACGAGACATTTTCGATTGAACCGGAAGAACCCTGTTGTATGGAAGAGCTGTTACTGTTGCTGTTCGTTGCAAGAATTGGAGCGCCGCTGGTGTCACTGAACGTCGGTGGTTGTTTGTCGTTTGAGAGGTTGGAACAAATTACAAATTCAAAATGCAGAAGGAAAACAACTCCACCCCGGAGAACCATCAGTTCGTGGGACCGTACCGATTGGAGAAGACCCTCGGCAAGGGTCAAACCGGTGAGTCACATTGTACCGACCGTCTCCACATGGCGCCCAGCTAAAACTGTTCGCGTAATTTATCCCTCAGGTTTGGTCAAATTGGGTGTACACTGTGTGCTGGGCAAAAAAGTCGCCATCAAAATAATCAACCGGGAGAAGTTAAGTGAATCGGTGCTGATGAAGGTAAGTGCCGAGGGGTTATCCTCCGCCCCATGCCCAGTTGGTGGCCTCGTCAAAGTTGTTGTTGAGGTTAATCACGCAATGCTTGCTCTATATTTAGACTTGTCATCCCTTTTGTCTTTCAATTTGTTTGCCTTTCGCCTTAATTATCGATCCTTCAATGAACTGAATTTTTGTTTTTTTTTTTTCTTGTAATTTGTGTGTTGTGTTATTCCTGTTGTCATCGTTCGCTGTCAATCCCCGACCGCACAACCACTGTAGGTTGAACGTGAGATAGCGATTATGAAACTGATAGATCATCCGCATGTTTTGGGACTGAGCGATGTGTACGAGAATAAAAAGTATCTGTACTTGATACTGGAGCATGTATCCGGCGGTGAGCTGTTCGATTATCTCGTCAAGAAGGGCCGCCTGACACCGAAGGAGGCGAGGAAGTTCTTTCGACAGATTATATCAGCATTGGATTTTTGTCATTCGCATTCGATTTGGTAAGGGTGGGGGGTGCTATTTATGGCGCGATTTGTGTGAGCTGAAGTGCCTTTTTATGTAAATCCACAGTCACAGGGACTTGAAGCCGGAGAATCTGCTGCTGGACGAGAAGAATAACATTAAAATTGCCGACTTTGGAATGGCCTCATTGCAGCCGGCCGGATCAATGCTGGAGACGTCCTGTGGCTCACCGCACTATGCCTGTCCGGAGGTTATCAGGGTGAGTCCGATTCAGTTTGGGTGACGACTGTGATTTAAGTCGGCTGTCATAACTTTAAGTTCCCTTCAATCTGTGACACACACGTCAGGAACTGACTTTGAATAGCGAATGAATTCACACTTTATTAATTGTCACTTACTTGCGACAACAGAATCCACTCTGGCTGTTCGTTGTGCTGTACACATTTGATTGACAGCGCGCCGTCAGTATTTACATACGAATTGCTTATATTTACCCGAGGCACAACGAGTGTGTGTTGTTGATCAACACATTCCTGTTGTCTGACCAATGGATTGCGGCCGTGGGCCGTGGGCCGACACATTTTCGATTCGATTTCCAAGAGAGAGAGAGAGAGAGAGAGCGGGCTTTCAACAGGAATTGTTTACATCAATAATGACGATGCGTGGCCTAACCCCCACTTGGGCGTGGTGTGTGTGTGCAACCTCGCGGCCACCGACCACATGAATGCCTTATCGAGATGAATAAAATATCCCATTCGATTGGTATAATTGACTGACCTTTGCCATGCATGCGGCCTGCCGTTGGTCTTAATTCAAAGCGAACAGCCTGCACAAGGGACCGGCGCATTTAAATACTAGATCCCTATCGACTCTAATTAAGGTCAGATACGAAATCGATTCAGGACCACTGATCAATCAAATCGTGTGTATGCCTGTCAGAGTGGCGGATATGAAGTGACGGAGATGTCTTGGAGAGATTCTTCTAGTTTCCAGCGAGGCGGGGGAGTTCTCCCACCCCCCCCGACGTTCAGTTTTGTTTAACGAGTAAATAAACCAATTTAGCCGCCTCTATCTGCCATCGCTGCTGGCGGCAATTTATTGCCGACTTAACATTTCTCAAAAGTGCCACTATGCGGCAAATGAAAAAGAAACCCTTGTTTGTGCTCCCGCCTGTGGGGGAAGCGTTTAAGTGAAACTGTGGTTAGCTTGTCTATAAATGGCCGATTCCTTCGGGTAGTAGATGGCAGCCTCTAACCCCCCTTCGAAGACGTAACTTTTCTATTTTCAGACTTTATTGATATCTCTCTCTCGAATGCTTAAAAATAGATTAAGGCTAAATTCATTACTTCAATTATTGCGAAAGCTGAAAATCAATGAAAGCAGGCACACAGTGGGGAGCTTGCCTTTCTGCAGGATTAGCATTTTACAGATCAAAGATTGCCCGCCTTCGAGTGGCGTAAGTTCAGTTCAGGTTTCCAATTTGGCATTAATCACGTCCCCACGCACGGCCACTGCCCACAAGTGGAGCCAATCTTGGGAAGTCTGTGAAATTGATTCTGTATTTGAATCTAATTTGCGAAACATCCGCACGCCCCCGTTCAATAACAAACGATCAAAGTCCACCAGTTAGTGGCGGACTTTCAAAAGAATCCACAAAACTTTCGTCCCAATTCCGCAACTACACCAATTTATTGAATAGCCGGCCAGAAATGGCTTGGATTTCAGGTTGATTCCAAAAAAAAAGAAAAACAAAAATCAATGAAATCCTGCATTTGTGGCATTCCGCCTCGCATTCTTGGCCCGTTCCACGTTGACGCCGTACATGCGGGCTACATTCCCATCGCCGGTGGACTATTTTTCATTGATTTTATCTGCATATCGATTTAGGTGCAGGTCCTGGCCGATTTTGTCTAACTTTTGGTGCTCTCTGATTGCAGGGTGAGAAGTACGATGGCAGGAAGGCGGACGTCTGGTCATGTGGTGTTATCCTGTACGCCCTGCTCGTGGGTGCACTGCCATTCGACGACGATAACCTACGTCAGCTGCTGGAGAAAGTGAAGCGCGGCGTGTTTCACATACCGCACTTTGTGCCGCCCGACTGTCAGAGCTTGTTGCGGGGCATGATTGAAATAAATCCCGACAGGAGATTAACTGTGAGTATTTGGTGTGAGCTGGAGGGGAGGGAATAATGGCGTTTCCTCTTGCAGTTGTCGGAAATCAATCGGCATCCCTGGGTGACGGCCGGCGGGAAGGGTGAGCTCGAGCTGGAGCTGCCGATGATGGAGGTGGTGCAGACACATGTAATACCGTCGGCGTCCGCCGTGGATCCGGATGTTTTGAATGCCATCTGCTCGCTGGGTTGTTTCAAGGAGAAGGAGAAACTCATACAGGAGTTGCTGAGTGCTAAGTAGGGGATAAGCTTGGCCGTGTGTGTGTGTGTTGCCTTTGAGAGGTGTTGACACTCGGTTCTCTCTTTGTTTTTGCAGTCACAACACGGAGAAGGTGATTTACTTTCTGCTGCTGGATCGGAAGCGGCGACGTCCGGCTCTGGAGGACGACGAGGAGCTGGCCAAACCCCGCCCAGAGATGGACACCCTGGATCCGCCGAGAAAACGCTTGGACACTTGCCGCATAAATGGAACGAATTCGCCGACATATGGACAGATAAGTGAGGGATCTCCCCTGACACCGAGACGACAAGCTTTCAAGTGAGTGTGAAGAGGGGGGAGGGGGGTTGTACTCTGGTGTGAGTTTTAATGAAATAATTCCTTTGGCAGCTTTCGCTCGTACAGCAGCTCAAGAAATCATCAACGTCGCTCGCCCACTTCGGTTTCCTCAGTACGCTCATCATCATATCACAGTCCGACACGGTGCAGTTCGCCCATCAACTCTTCACAGCCGACTGTCATCTCTAGGCCGTCCTCGCCAGCGGCGAGCACACACTCGTCAAGGCATTCCTCGTACACGTCGTCGCCGCAGCAATCAAATGCCAATCGAACCCCATCGCAGACTACGACGATATCCTGTCCCGGCAGCGGGGGCAGTCCACCACCATCGGCGGTTGCAGCTGCGGCAGCCGCCTCAGCCGCACAGGCAGCGGCGGCTCAGGCCAATGCACATCATCGTGCCAATTCTGGGCCAACCATTGCCATAAGTGTTTTCCAAGACCCAGAAGCAAATAGTGGTGAGTGTGCAAAATTTGCCATCAGTCCGTCCGTGATGTAAGTGGATTCGTTTCAGTTATGAATCCAACAGGATCGCCCCTCTTGAACAACAGCTCACCAGTGATGCCCGGCTCTGGGTGCAATTCGCCCGGCGGCCAATTGTGGAAGACGCGGCTAACGAATATTAAAAATAGTTTCTTAGGTAGCCCCAGGTTTCACCGGAGAAAACTACAAGGTACGGGACTGTACGGTCAAGCGTTTGACATTTAACTAATCTTTTGGAAAGTATCTGCAGATGAAGTCCATTTAACGCCGGAATCGTCGCCGGAACTAACGAAACGATCATGGTTCGGGAACTTAATCACAACGGAAAAGGACGAGACCTTCACGATTTTGGTCAAGGGCAAGCCCATTGCGACTGTCAAAGCGCACTTGATTCATGCATTTTTGTCCGTAAGTAGCACTGTAAACTGTGACAGGTGACAGTTTGACTCAAACGGAAGATCACTTCTGTCATCATCTGTCAACTGGTACTGTCAATTGTCAACTGTCAGGTGACAGTGTGAGTCAAACGAGAGATCACTTCTATACATCTGTCAACTGTCAGGTGACAGTTTGACTCAAATGGAAGAACAATTTTGTCATAATCTGCCAATTGTCAGTGTCAACTGTTAATGTCAACTGTCAGTGTCAATTGTCACTGTCAACTGTCAGTGCCAACTGTCAACAAGCACTGTCAACTGGCACTGTCAACTGGCACTGTCAACTGGCACTGTCAACTGTCACTTGTCACTTGTCAGCTGTCACTGTCAACTGGCGCTGTCAATTGTCACTGTCAACTGTCACTGTCACCGTCAACTGTCAACGGTCACTGTCATCTGGCACTGTCATTTGTCACTGTCAACTGTCAACTGTCTGATTTCCTTAATTTTTTTTTGACAGATGGCAGAGCTCTCACACAGCGTCGTCTCGCCCACATCCTTCCGAGTGGAATACAAACGAAATGGTAATGGTCCTGTCATGTTTCAACGACACGTAAAATTTCAGGTGCATACATCACAACCGTCGCGCAGAGTCTTTCAATTAAATGTCAAAAAACTTTGCCTTTGCAGGTTGATATAAGTGCCATATGTAAGCAAGGTGATATTGCTGATATGTTATTTGCTTTAACGTTTACACTGTTATCGGGTAAGTGCGCGAACGGCTCGGTTTGACAGTCAACAAATTTGGAAATAAAAAGATCGGGTTTCAGGTAATATCCGACGCTTTCGACGAATATGCGAACACATTCAGTCGCAGGTGTGCTCGAAGCGTTTCCCCGGCCCAAGTAGTCCACCAAATATCCCAACCGTAACGCAGGCCGTCTCGGAGAGTTCCTCATGCGGTTCGGTGTCCAGCGAACGATTGTGCTTTAAACGACAAGTTAGTTAATGCCATCAAAATTTGTTGATGTCTCGTATATAATGCATTTAGTTTGACATTTTATGGTTTGACAGATTGAGAACGAGCTAGAGAGTGATAATATCTTCACCTACAAATCTGGAAATGGCCGACGAGCATCGACTACGAACAATAACAACGCCAATCCAGATATACCCGGTAGCCCAATTGCTGTACGATCAAAGTGAGTTTTGACTTTGCCTAGCTAACTGTCAGTTTTGACAATCAATTCTTGCAGCTCGGAGTCCGCCGAACACGACCGCAACCGTGAACATCAGAGCGAGCAGCGTCAGGCGCAAACAATGTCCGGCAGTGCAATAGCATGAGAATTATTTCTCTGATTTAGTTCACCTTTTGAATTATTATTTTGGAAAGCAAATAAATCGGACGGCAACAACAGCAGCAGTAAAACGAACAACAATACGAATGACATCAGCGACAAGAATTTCATGAATCACACTGAGCCCAGGCCAGGGACTAGCAGCAATAGCGTCCGACGATCCAGGCGACGGACGCGCATACACGACAGCAATCTTGTGCAATCGAAGGAGTCGCCACAGAGGGTAGTGGAGCGTCGTCATTTCATTACGAGCGGCATGGATGTGGTGTCGGAAGATGGCAGCGACTACAGCACCCATTCGGAGGGTGCGATTGATTTGCGTGGAACCGCGGCATTCGCCGATGAAAGTGATCACAGCGAATGCATAGACACCGCACACAGTCGCCGCAAGAAGCATAAGCAACAGCAACAGCAGCAGCAGCAGGAGTCACTGCACAAGAGATATCTGCATCGTCAACTGCGGCTGCAGCTGCAGCTGCAGAAACAGCGAAAGAATAACCTAGTCCTCAACGCTTCCATTGGCTTTGTGCGTTTCTATTATTTCTATCTCCTTCTAGTAATATCCGTAACTATTGTAATTATAATAATTATGATTGCCGCCAATTTCAAGAGTATTAGTAAAATTTTTTATACGCCCACCATCAATACTATGACCACCACCACAACCACTACCACTACGACGACTACAAGCACTATGATGAATACACTTAGATGCACTCGAGCGATTTCGACTAATTCTCCCGCAACCACCAACGGCCCCGGCAGTCATGGTAGCTGCGCTAGTTTGAAGACGCCAGCCAACGATGGCAGCTTTAATGAACTTTTACTACGTTTATAGGAACCTCCCCAACATCCCCTCGAAAGTATTACCACACAAATTTAGCTATACTCTCAAACTATTTGTAGATAACAGGGTGTCTCGAAGGTTAGGAATGCTTGTTTTTTTGTTTCAATTCAATTCAAAACCACCACCACCACCACCGCCCAGTCTCGCAGCTTGCTAAACCATACGCCCGCCCGCCCCCCGCCTATACCTCCGAGTTACTCCTTGAATACTTTAGAAGACAAACTTTAATCTTAACCGCAACCTTACCCAAATTTAATGAGAAAAAAACCAAACAAAAAAAACCAAAAAAAAAAAACAAATGCGCTATCTGGTGGCGAATATATTTTGTATACCTTCTTGTCTTTTTTGCATTAAGCTTTACAGATGATAACAAGAGAATCAACAAATTGAATATATGCAGGACGATCATATAAAATATTTGCAAAAACCAAACCAAAAAAAAAACCAAAAAAAAACCATTTAATTTTTTTACATAATAAACAAATATATTTTTAACATACGCCATTGTAATTAAACGACAAACAAATCTCTAGATCCTTAATCACAAGCACACACACACACACACGCATACAATTACAAAAGGAAACCAAAAAGTTAAATGCCTACAAAAAGAAACCAAAAAAAATTTAAGAAAAAAATACCAAAGAATGAAAGAAAAAAAAAATTGAAATTGTTAGCTTTTTTGAATAAGATTGTAAAATATTAAGACATATACAAAAAAAAAAAAGAACATAAAACCTAAATAAATAAAATATACTTATAAAAAAATTATTGTCCTATCATAATAAATATAAATATAAATTATACATAAATATACAAAAAAAAAAAAAAAACCAAAATATCACATTAAATGAGAATAAAAAACAAAAAAAAAAATGGAGAAAAAAAGCCACAGTAAGAAACCCACTCACTCTCTCTATGAACGTAGTAATTGTTCACGAAACCCTTTTTGGTTTTTTGACTTATCCTCAGTTCCTTCCTTATAAGATATTAAGTTTATTTCAAAGCAAAACAAAAAATGAAAAAAAAGAAAGATATTTGCGAGAGTATGCTCACCGACGGACTTGTATATGAATATGTATATGATATTAAGTAATGAAGCATTAATCCACATTAAGAGATAAATAAAATGATTATGATTTATTGTTTAGTTGAACATTTTCTTCCTTGATTTACTTTGACTAGGTTATATTTGACAATATAAGAATTATGAGGAAAAGAGGAAACGGAAACAAGATGAACATTATGGGATTTATTTATATTTCTTTGTTTGATTTTTGTGCTAATTGTTATATATATACATAATTAAAAAATATATATATTTTAAGCTTTTTTCAAATCACACTCGTTTTGCAATATATGTTTATGTTTGAACTTCGTTGCCTTGTCATTCTCTCTGTGCTTGGCTTGAGGATAAGGCCACTGTCTACTTCTTCAGGTGAAAACTCGATGTCGTCGGATTCACTCCAAATGCATTTGATTCGATTAATAGACAGTAGACAATATACCCACAGGTGTACAAGAGTCGTAGGTAGCCTAGTTTGGCCGCTGTGCCAGTTGGAAGGTCAGCTAGGATAAGGCTGAAAATGCCTTACTATACACTGTCTACTTTTTCAGGTGAAAATCTCGATGTCGTCGGATTCACTCCAAATGCATTTGATTCGATTAATAGACAGTAGACAATATACCCACAGGTGTACAAGAGTCGTAGGTAGCCTAGTTTGGCCGCTGTGCCAGTTGGAAGGTCAGCTAGGATAAGGCTGAAAATGCCTTACTATACACTGTCTACTTTTTCAGGTGAAAATCTCGATGTCGTCGGATTCACTCCAAATGCATTTGATTCGATTAATAGACACTAGACAACACACCCACAGGTGTACGAAAGTCCGGGGTAGCCTAGTTTGGCCGCTGTGCGAGTTGGAAGGTGAGCTAGGATAAGGCTGAAAATGCCTTACTATACACTGTCTACTTTTTCAGGTGAAAATCTCGATGTCGTCGGATTCACTCCAAATGCATTTGATTCGATTAATAGACACTAGACAACATACCCACAGGTGTACAAGAGTCGCAGGTAGGCTAGTTTGGGCGCTGTGCGAGTTGGAAGGTGAGCTAGGATAAGGCTGAAAATGCCTTACTATACACTGTCTACTTTTTCAGGTGAAAATCTCGATGTCGTCGGATTCACTCCAAATGCATTTGATTCGATTAATAGACACTAGACAACACACCCACAGGTGTACGAAAGTCCGGGGTAGCCTAGTTTGGCCGCTGTGCGAGTTGGAAGGTGAGCTAGGATAAGGCTGAAAATGCCTTACTATACACTGTCTACTTTTTCAGGTGAAAATCTCGATGTCGTCGGATTCACTCCAAATGCATTTGATTCGATTAATAGACACTAGACAATATACCCACAGGTGTACAAGAGTCGTAGGTAGCCTAGTTTGGCCGCTGTGCCAGTTGGAAGGTCAGCTAGGATAAGGCTGAAAATGCCTGTCTACTTTTTCAGGTGAAAATCTCGATGTCGTCGGATTCACTCCAAATGCATTTGATTCGATTAATAGACACTAGACAACACACCCACAGGTGTACGAAAGTTCGGGGTAGCCTAGTTTGGCCGCTGTGCCAGTTGGAAGGTCAGCTAGGATAAGGCTGAAAATGCCTTACTATACACTGTCTACTTTTTCAGGTGAAAATCTCGATGTCGTCGGATTCACTCCAAATGCATTTGATTCGATTAATAGACACTAGACAACACACCCACAGGTGTACGAAAGTCCGGGGTAGCCTAGTTTGGCCGCTGTGCCAGTTGGAAGGTCAGCTAGGATAAGGCTGAAAATGCCTGTCTACTTTTTCAGGTGCAAATCTCGATGTCGTCGGATTCACTCCAAATGCATTTGATTCGATTAATAGACACTAGACAACATACCCACAGGTGTACAAGAGTCGTAGGTAGCCTAGTTTGGCCGCTGTGCGAGTTGGAAGGTGAGCTAGGATAAGGCTGAAAATGCCTTACACTGTCTACTTTTTCAGGTGAAAATCTAGATGTCGTCGGATTCACTCCAAATGCATTTGATTCGATTAATAGACACTAGACAACACACCCACAGGTGTACGAAAGTTCGGGGTAGCCTAGTTTGGCCGCTGTGCCAGTTGGAAGGTCAGCTAGGATAAGGCTGAAAATGCCTGTCTACTTTTTCAGGTGAAAATCTCGATGTCGTCGGATTCACTCCAAATGCATTTGATTCGATTAATAGACACTAGACACCATACCCACAGGTGTACAAGAGTCGTAGGTAGCCTAGTTTGGCCGCTGTGCGAGTTGGAAGGTGAGCTAGGATACGGCTGGAAATGCCTTACTATACACTGTGTACTTTTTCAGGTGAAAATCTCGATGTCGTCGGATTCACTCCAAATGCATTTGATTCGATTAATAGACACTAGACAACACACCCACAGGTGTACGAAAGTCCGGGGTAGCCTAGTTTGGCCGCTGTGCCAGTTGGAAGGTCAGCTAGGATAAGGCTGAAAATGACTTACTATACACTGTCTACTTTTTCAGGTGAAAATCTCGATGTCGTCGGATTCACTCCAAATGCATTTGATTCGATTAATAGACACTAGACAACATACCCACAGGTGTACAAGAGTCGTAGGTAGCCTAGTTTGGCCGCTGTGCGAGTTGGAAGGTGAGCTAGGATAAGGCTGAAAATGCCTTACTATACACTGTCTACTTTTTCAGGTGAAAATCTCGATGTCGTCGGATTCACTCCAAATGCATTTGATTCGATTAATAGACACTAGACAACATACCCACAGGTGTACAAGAGTCGTAGGTTGCCTAGTTTGGCCGCTGTGCGAGTTGGAAGGTGAGCTAGGATAAGGCTGAAAATGCCTTACTATACACTGTCTACTTTTTCAGGTGAAAATCTCGATGTCGTCGGATTCACTCCAAATGCATTTGATTCGATTAATAGACACTAGACAATATACCCACAGGTGTACAAGAGTCGTAGGTAGCCTAGTTTGGGCGCTGTGCCAGTAGGAAGGTGAGCTAGGATAAGGCTGAAAATGCCTTACTATACACTGTCTACTTTTTCAGGTGAAAATCTCGATGTCGTCGGATTCACTCCAAATGCATTTGATTCGATTAATAGACACTAGACAACACACCCACAGGTGTACGAAAGTCCGGGGTAGCCTAGTTTGGCCGCTGTGCGAGTTGGAAGGTGAGCTAGGATAAGGCTGAAAATGCCTTACTATACACTGTCTACTTTTTCAGGTGAAAATCTCGATGTCGTCGGATTCACTCCAAATGCATTTGATTCGATTAATAGACACTAGACAACATACCCACAGGTGTACAAGAGTCGCAGGTAGGCTAGTTTGGGCGCTGTGCGAGTTGGAAGGTGAGCTAGGATAAGGCTGAAAATGCCTTACTATACACTGTCTACTTTTTCAGGTGAAAATCTCGATGTCGTCGGATTCACTCCAAATGCATTTGATTCGATTAATAGACACTAGACAACACACCCACAGGTGTACGAAAGTCCGGGGTAGCCTAGTTTGGCCGCTGTGCGAGTTGGAAGGTGAGCTAGGATAAGGCTGAAAATGCCTTACTATACACTGTCTACTTTTTCAGGTGAAAATCTCGATGTCGTCGGATTCACTCCAAATGCATTTGATTCGATTAATAGACACTAGACAATATACCCACAGGTGTACAAGAGTCGTAGGTAGCCTAGTTTGGCCGCTGTGCCAGTTGGAAGGTCAGCTAGGATAAGGCTGAAAATGCCTGTCTACTTTTTCAGGTGAAAATCTCGATGTCGTCGGATTCACTCCAAATGCATTTGATTCGATTAATAGACACTAGACAACATACCCACAGGTGTAGAAGAGTCGTAGGTAGCCTAGTTTGGCCGCTGTGCCAGTTGGAAGGTCAGCTAGGATAAGGCTGAAAATGCCTGTCTACTTTTTCAGGTGAAAATCTCGATGTCGTCGGATTCACTCCAAATGCATTTGATTCGATTAATAGACACTAGACAACACACCCACAGGTGTACGAAAGTCCGGGGTAGCCTAGTTTGGCCGCTGTGCCAGTTGGAAGGTCAGCTAGGATAAAGCTGAAAATGCCTTACTATACACTGTCTACTTTTTCAGGTGAAAATCTCGATGTCGTCGGATTCACTCCAAATGCATTTGATTCGATTAATAGACACTAGACAACATACCCACAGGTGTACAAGAGTCGTAGGTAGCCTAGTTTGGCCGCTGTGCGAGTTGGAAGGTGAGCTAGGATAAGGCTGAAAATGCCTTACACTGTCTACTTTTTCAGGTGAAAATCTAGATGTCGTCGGATTCACTCCAAATGCATTTGATTCGATTAATAGACACTAGACAACACACCCACAGGTGTACGAAAGTCCGGGGTAGCCTAGTTTGGCCGCTGTGCCAGTTGGAAGGTCAGCTAGGATAAGGCTGAAAATGCCTTACTATACACTGTCTACTTTTTCAGGTGAAAATCTCGATGTCGTCGGATTCACTCCAAATGCATTACCACAATGCATACCCACAGGTGTACAAGAGTCGTAGGTAGCCTAGTTTGGCCGCTGTGCGAGTTGGAAGGTGAGCTAGGATAAGGCTGAAAATGCCTTACTATACACTGTCTACTTTTTCAGGTGAAAATCTCGATGTCGTCGGATTCACTCCAAATGCATTTGATTCGATTAATAGACACTAGACAACATACCCACAGGTGTACAAGAGTCGTAGGTTGCCTAGTTTGGCAGCTGTGCGAGTTGGAAGGTGAGCTAGGATAAGGCTGAAAATGCCTTACTATACACTGTCTACTTTTTCAGGTGAAAATCTCGATGTCGTCGGATTCACTCCAAATGCATTTGATTCGATTAATAGACACTAGACAACACACCCACAGGTGTACGAAAGTCCGGGGTAGCCTAGTTTGGCCGCTGTGCCAGTTGGAAGGTCAGCTAGGATAAGGCTGAAAATGCCTTACACTGTCTACTTTTTCAGGTGAAAATCTAGATGTCGTCGGATTCACTCCAAATGCATTTGATTCGATTAATAGACACTAGACAACACACCCACAGGTGTACGAAAGTTCGGGGTAGCCTAGTTTGGCCGCTGTGCCAGTTGGAAGGTCAGCTAGGATAAGGCTGAAAATGCCTGTCTACTTTTTCAGGTGCAAATCTCGATGTCGTCGGATTCACTCCAAATGCATTTGATTCGATTAATAGACACTAGAAAACATACCCACAGGTGTACAAGAGTCGTAGGTAGCCTAGTTTGGCCGCTGTGCCAGTTGGAAGGTCAGCTAGGATAAGGCTGAAAATGCCTTACTATACACTGTCTACTTTTTCAGGTGAAAATCTCGATGTCGTCGGATTCACTCCAAATGCATTTGATTCGATTAATAGACACTAGACAACATACCCAGAGGTGTACAAGAGTCGTAGGTAGCCTAGTTTGGCCGCTGTGCGAGTTGGAAGGTGAGCTAGGATAAGGCTGAAAATGCCTTACTATACACTGTCTACTTTTTCAGGTGAAAATCTCGATGTCGTCGGATTCACTCCAAATGCATTTGATTCGATTAATAGACACTAGACAACACACCCACAGGTGTACGAAAGTCCGGGGTAGCCTAGGTTGGCCGCTGTGCGAGTTGGAAGGTGAGCTAGGATAAGGCTGAAAATGCCTTACTGTCTACTTTTTCAGGTGAAAATCTCGATGTCGTCGGATTCACTCCAAATGCATTTGATTCGATTAATAGACACTAGACAACATACCCACAGGTGTACGAAAGTCCGGGGTAGCCTAGTTTGGCCGCTGTGCCAGTTGGAAGGTCAGCTAGGATAAGGCTGAAAATGCCTTACTTTACACTGTCTACTTTTTCAGGTGAAAATCTCGATGTCGTCGGATTCACTCCAAATGCATTTGATTCGATTAATAGACACTAGACAACATACCCACAGGTGTACAAGAGTCGTAGGTAGCCTAGTTTGGCCGCTGTGCGAGTTGGAAGGTGAGCTACGATAAGGCTGAAAATGCCTTACTATACACTGTCTACTTTTTCAGGTGAAAATCTCGATGTCGTCGGATTCACTCCAAATGCATTTGATTCGATTAATAGACACTAGACAACACACCCACAGGTGTACGAAAGTCCGGGGTAGCCTAGTTTGGCCGCTGTGCGAGTTGGAAGGTGAGCTAGGATAAGGCTGAAAATGCCTTACTATACACTGTCTACTTTTTCAGGTGAAAATCTCGATGTCGTCGGATTCACTCCAAATGCATTTGATTCGATTAATAGACACTAGACAACACACCCACAGGTGTACGAAAGTCCGGGGTAGCCTAGTTTGGCCGCTGTGCGAGTTGGAAGGTGAGCTAGGATAAGGCTGAAAATGCCTTACTATACACTGTCTACTTTTTCAGGTGAAAATCTCGATGTCGTCGGATTCACTCCAAATGCATTTGATTCGATTAATAGACACTAGACAACATACCCACAGGTGTACAAGAGTCGTAGGTAGCCTAGTTTGGCCGCTGTGCGAGTTGGAAGGTGAGCTAGGATAAGGCTGAAAATGCCTTACTATACACTGTCTACTTTTTCAGGTGAAAATCTCGATGTCGTCGGATTCACTCCAAATGCATTTGATTCGATTAATAGACACTAGACAACACACCCACAGGTGTACGAAAGTCCGGGGTAGCCTAGTTTGGCCGCTGTGCCAGGTGGAAGGTCAGCTAGGATAAGGCTGAAAATGCCTTACTATACACTGTCTACTTTTTCAGGTGAAAATCTCGATGTCGTCGGATTCACTCCAAATGCATTTGATTCGATTAATAGACACTAGACAACACACCCACAGGTGTACGAAAGTCCGGGGAAGCCTAGTTTGGCCGCTGTGCCAGTTGGAAGGTCAGCTAGGATAAGGCTGAAAATGCCTTACTATACACTGTCTACTTTTTCAGGTGAAAATCTCGATGTCGTCGGATTCACTCCAAATGCATTTGATTCGATTAATAGACACTAGACAGCACACCCACAGGTGTACGAAAGTCCGGGGTAGCCTAGTTTGGCCGCTGTGCCAGTTGGAAGGTCAGCTAGGATAAGGCTGAAAATGCCTTACTTTACACTGTCTTCTTTTTCAGGTGAAAATCTCGATGTCGTCGGATTCACTCCAAATGCATTTGATTCGATTAATAGACACTAGACAACATACCCACAGGTGTACAAGAGTCGTAGGTAGCCTAGTTTGGCCGCTGTGCGAGTTGGAAGGTGAGCTAGGATAAGGCTGAAAATGCCTTACTGTACACTGTCTACTTTTTCAGGTGAAAATCTCGATGTCGTCGGATTCACTCCAAATGCATTTGATTCGATTAATAGACACTAGACAACACACCCACAGGTGTACGAAAGTCCGGGGTAGCCTAGTTTGGCCGCTGTGCCAGTTGGAAGGTCAGCTAGGATAAGGCTGAAAATGCCTTACTATACACTGTCTACTTTTCAAGGTGAAAATCTCGATGTCGTCGGATTCGCTCCAAATGTATTTGATTCGATTAATAGACACTAGACAACATACCCACAGAAGTACAAGAGTCGTAGGTAGCATAGTTTGGCCGCTGTGCGAGTTGGAAGGTGAGCTAGGATAAGGCTGAAAATGCCTTACACTGTCTACTTTTTCAGGTGAAAATCTCGATGTCGTCGGATTCACTCCAAATGCATTTGATTCGATTAATAGACACTAGACAACATACCCACAGGTGTACAAGAGCCGTAGGTAGCCTAGTTTGGCCGCTGTGCCAGTTGGAAGGTGAGCTAGGATAAGGCTGAAAATGCCTTACTATACACTGTCTACTTTTTCAGGTGAAAATCTCGATGTCGTCGGATTCACTCCAAATGCATTTGATTCGATTAATAGACACTAGACAACATACCCACAGGTGTACAAGAGTCGTAGGTAGCCTAGTTTGGCCGCTGTGCGAGTTGGAAGGTGAGCTAGGATAAGGCTGAAAATGCCTTACTATACACTGTCTACTTTTTCAGGTGAAAATCTCGATGTCGTCGGATTCACTCCAAATGCATTTGATTCGATTAATAGACACTAGACAATATACCCACAGGTGTACAAGAGTCGTAGGTAGCCTAGTTTGGCCGCTGTGCCAGTTGGAAGGTGAGCTAGGATAAGGCTGAAAATGCCTTACTATACACTGTCTACTTTTTCAGGTGAAAATCTCGATGTCGTCGGATTCACTCCAAATGCATTTGATTCGATTAATAGACACTAGACAACACACCCACAGGTGTACGAAAGTCCGGGGTAGCCTAGTTTGGCCGCTGTGCCAGTTGGAAGGTGAGCTAGGATAAGGCTGAAAATGCCTTACACTGTCTACTTTTTCAGGTGAAAATCTCGATGTCGTCGGATTCACTCCAAATGCATTTGATTCGATCAATAGACACTAGACAACATACCCACAGGTGTACAAGAGTCGTAGGTAGCCTAGTTTGGCCGCTGTGCGAGTTGGAAGGTGAGCTAGGATAAGGCTGAAAATGCCTTACTATACACTGCCTACTTTTTCAGGTGAAAATCTCGATGTCGTCGGATTCACTCCAAATGCATTTGATTCGATTAATAGACACTAGACAACATACCCACAGGTGTACAAGAGTCGTAGGTTGCCTAGTTTGGCCGCTGTGCGAGTTGGAAGGTGAGCTAGGATAAGGCTGAAAATGCCTTACTATACACTGTCTACTTTTTCAGGTGAAAATCTCGATGTCGTCGGATTCACTCCAAATGCATTTGATTCGATTAATAGACACTAGACAATATACCCACAGGTGTACAAGAGTCGTAGGTAGCCTAGTTTGGCCGCTGTGCCAGTTGGAAGGTGAGCTAGGATAAGGCTGAAAATGCCTTACTATACACTGTCTACTTTTTCAGGTGAAAATCTCGATGTCGTCGGATTCACTCCAAATGCATTTGATTCGATTAATAGACACTAGACAACACACCCACAGGTGTACGAAAGTCCGGGGTAGCCTAGTTTGGCCGCTGTGCGAGTTGGAAGGTGAGCTAGGATAAGGCTGAAAATGCCTTACTATACACTGTCTACTTTTTCAGGTGAAAATCTCGATGTCGTCGGATTCACTCCAAATGCATTTGATTCGATTAATAGACACTAGACAACATACCCACAGGTGTACAAGAGTCGCAGGTAGGCTAGTTTGGGCGCTGTGCGAGTTGGAAGGTGAGCTAGGATAAGGCTGAAAATGCCTTACTATACACTGTCTACTTTTTCAGGTGAAAATCTCGATGTCGTCGGATTCACTCCAAATGCATTTGATTCGATTAATAGACACTAGACAACACACCCACAGGTGTACGAAACTCCGGGGTAGCCTAGTTTGGCCGCTGTGCGAGTTGGAAGGTGAGCTAGGCTAAGGCTGAAAATGCCTTACTATACACTGTCTACTTTTTCAGGTGAAAATCTCGATGTCGTCGGATTCACTCCAAATGCATTTGATTCGATTAATAGACACTAGACAATATACCCACAGGTGTACAAGAGTCGTAGGTAGCCTAGTTTGGCCGCTGTGCCAGTTGGAAGGTCAGCTAGGATAAGGCTGAAAATGCCTGTCTACTTTTTCAGGTGAAAATCTCGATGTCGTCGGATTCACTCCAAATGCATTTGATTCGATTAATAGACACTAGACAACACACCCACAGGTGTACGAAACTCCGGGGTAGCCTAGTTTGGCCGCTGTGCGAGTTGGAAGGTGAGCTAGGCTAAGGCTGAAAATGCCTTACTATACACTGTCTACTTTTTCAGGTGAAAATCTCGATGTCGTCGGATTCACTCCAAATGCATTTGATTCGATTAATAGACACTAGACAATATACCCACAGGTGTACAAGAGTCGTAGGTAGCCTAGTTTGGCCGCTGTGCCAGTTGGAAGGTCAGCTAGGATAAGGCTGAAAATGCCTTACTATACACTGTCTACTTTTTCAGGTGAAAATCTCGATGTCGTCGGATTCACTCCAAATGCATTTGATTCGATTAATAGACACTAGACAACACACCCACAGGTGTACGAAAGTCCGGGGTAGCCTAGTTTGGCCGCTGTGCCAGTTGGAAGGTCAGCTAGGATAAGGCTGAAAATGCCTGTCTACTTTTTCAGGTGCAAATCTCGATGTCGTCGGATTCACTCCAAATGCATTTGATTCGATTAATAGACACTAGACAACACACCCACAGGTGTACGAAAGTTCGGGGTAGCCTAGTTTGGCCGCTGTGCCAGTTGGAAGGTCAGCTAGGATAAGGCTGAAAATGCCTTACTATACACTGTCTACTTTTTCAGGTGAAAATCTCGATGTCGTCGGATTCACTCCAAATGCATTTGATTCGATTAATAGACACTAGACAACATACCCACAGGTGTACAAGAGTCGTAGGTAGCCTAGTTTGGCCGCTGTGCGAGTTGGAAGGTGAGCTAGGATAAGGCTGAAAATGCCTTACACTGTCTACTTTTTCAGGTGAAAATCTAGATGTCGTCGGATTCACTCCAAATGCATTTGATTCGATTAATAGACACTAGACAACACACCCACAGGTGTACGAAAGTCCGGGGTAGCCTAGTTTGGCCGCTGTGCCAGTTGGAAGGTCAGCTAGGATAAGGCTGAAAATGCCTGTCTACTTTTTCAGGTGAAAATCTCGATGTCGTCGGATTCACTCCAAATGCATTTGATTCGATTAATAGACACTAGACACCATACCCACAGGTGTACAAGAGTCGTAGGTAGCCTAGTTTGGCCGCTGTGCGAGTTGGAAGGTGAGCTAGGATACGGCTGGAAATGCCTTACTATACACTGTGTACTTTTTCAGGTGAAAATCTCGATGTCGTCGGATTCACTCCAAATGCATTTGATTCAATTAATAGACACTAGACAACATACCCAGAGGTGTACAAGAGTCGTAGGTAGCCTAGTTTGGCCGCTGTGCGAGTTGGAAGGTGAGCTAGGATAAGGCTGAAAATGCCTTACACTGTCTACTTTTTCAGGTGAAAATCTAGATGTCGTCGGATTCACTCCAAATGCATTTGATTCGATTAATAGACACTAGACAACATACCCACAGGTGTAGAAGAGTCGTAGGTAGCCTAGTTTGGCCGCTGTGCCAGTTGGAAGGTCAGCTAGGATAAGGCTGAAAATGCCTGTCTACTTTTTCAGGTGAAAATCTCGATGTCGTCGGATTCACTCCAAATGCATTTGATTCGATTAATAGACACTAGACAACACACCCACAGGTGTACGAAAGTCCGGGGTAGCCTAGTTTGGCCGCTGTGCCAGTTGGAAGGTCAGCTAGGATAAGGCTGAAAATGCCTTACTATACACTGTCTACTTTTTCAGGTGAAAATCTCGATGTCGTCGGATTCACTCCAAATGCATTTGATTCGATTAATAGACACTAGACAACATACCCACAGGTGTACAAGAGTCGTAGGTAGCCTAGTTTGGCCGCTGTGCGAGTTGGAAGGTGAGCTAGGATAAGGCTGAAAATGCCTTACACTGTCTACTTTTTCAGGTGAAAATCTAGATGTCGTCGGATTCACTCCAAATGCATTTGATTCGATTAATAGACACTAGACAACACACCCACAGGTGTACGAAAGTCCGGGGTAGCCTAGTTTGGCCGCTGTGCCAGTTGGAAGGTCAGCTAGGATAAGGCTGAAAATGCCTTACTATACACTGTCTACTTTTTCAGGAAAATCTCGATGTCGTCGGATTCACTCCAAATGCATTTGATTCGATTAATAGACACTAGACAACATACCCAGAGGTGTACAAGAGTCGTAGGTAGCCTAGTTTGGCCGCTGTGCGAGTTGGAAGGTGAGCTAGGATAAGGCTGAAAATGCCTTACACTGTCTACTTTTTCAGGTGAAAATCTAGATGTCGTCGGATTCACTCCAAATGCATTTGATTCGATTAATAGACACTAGACAACACACCCACAGGTGTACGAAAGTCCGGGGTAGCCTAGTTTGGCCGCTGTGCCAGTTGGAAGGTCAGCTAGGATAAGGCTGAAAATGCCTTACTATACACTGTCTACTTTTTCAGGTGAAAATCTCGATGTCGTCGGATTCACTCCAAATGCATTTGATTCGATTAATAGACACTAGACAACATACCCAGAGGTGTACAAGAGTCGTAGGTAGCCTAGTTTGGCCGCTGTGCGAGTTGGAAGGTGAGCTAGGATAAGGCTGAAAATGCCTTACACTGTCTACTTTTTCAGGTGAAAATCTAGATGTCGTCGGATTCACTCCAAATGCATTTGATTCGATTAATAGACACTAGACAACATACCCACAGGTGTAGAAGAGTCGTAGGTAGCCTAGTTTGGCCGCTGTGCCAGTTGGAAGGTCAGCTAGGATAAGGCTGAAAATGCCTGTCTACTTTTTCAGGTGAAAATCTCGATGTCGTCGGATTCACTCCAAATGCATTTGATTCGATTAATAGACACTAGACAACACACCCACAGGTGTACGAAAGTCCGGGGTAGCCTAGTTTGGCCGCTGTGCCAGTTGGAAGGTCAGCTAGGATAAGGCTGAAAATGCCTTACTATACACTGTCTACTTTTTCAGGTGAAAATCTCGATGTCGTCGGATTCACTCCAAATGCATTTGATTCGATTAATAGACACTAGACAACATACCCAGAGGTGTACAAGAGTCGTAGGTAGCCTAGTTTGGCCGCTGTGCGAGTTGGAAGGTGAGCTAGGATAAGGCTGAAAATGCCTTACACTGTCTACTTTTTCAGGTGAAAATCTAGATGTCGTCGGATTCACTCCAAATGCATTTGATTCGATTAATAGACACTAGACAACATACCCACAGGTGTAGAAGAGTCGTAGGTAGCCTAGTTTGGCCGCTGTGCCAGTTGGAAGGTCAGCTAGGATAAGGCTGAAAATGCCTGTCTACTTTTTCAGGTGAAAATCTCGATGTCGTCGGATTCACTCCAAATGCATTTGATTCGATTAATAGACACTAGACAACACACCCACAGGTGTACGAAAGTCCGGGGTAGCCTAGTTTGGCCGCTATGCCAGTTGGAAGGTCAGCTAGGATAAGGCTGAAAATGCCTTACTATACACTGTCTACTTTTTCAGGTGAAAATCTCGATGTCGTCGGATTCACTCCAAATGCATTTGATTCGATTAATAGACACTAGACAACATACCCACAGGTGTACAAGAGTCGTAGGTAGCCTAGTTTGGCCGCTGTGCCAGTTGGAAGGTCAGCTAGGATAAGGCTGAAAATGCCTGTCTACTTTTTCAGGTGAAAATCTCGATGTCGTCGGATTCACTCCAAATGCATTTGATTCGATTAATAGACACTAGACAACATACCCACAGGTGTAGAAGAGTCGTAGGTAGCCTAGTTTGGCCGCTGTGCCAGTTGGAAGGTCAGCTAGGATAAGGCTGAAAATGCCTGTCTACTTTTTCAGGTGAAAATCTCGATGTCGTCGGATTCACTCCAAATGCATTTGATTCGATTAATAGACACTAGACAACACACCCACAGGTGTACGAAAGTCCGGGGTAGCCCAGTTTGGCCGCTGTGCCAGTTGGAAGGTCAGCTAGGATAAGGCTGAAAATGCCTTACTATACACTGTCTACTTTTTCAGGTGAAAATCTCGATGTCGTCGGATTCACTCCAAATGCATTTGATTCGATTAATAGACACTAGACAACATACCCACAGGTGTACAAGAGTCGTAGGTAGCCTAGTTTGGCCGCTGTGCGAGTTGGAAGGTGAGCTCGGATAAGGCTGAAAATGCCTTACTATACACTGTCTACTTTTTCAGGTGAAAATCTCGATGTCGTCGGATTCACTCCAAATGCATTTGATTCGATTAATAGACACTAGACAACATACCCACAGGTGTACAAGAGTCGTAGGTAGCCTAGTTTGGCCGCTGTGCGAGTTGGAAGGTGAGCTAGGATAAGGCTGAAAATGCCTTACACTGTCTACTTTTTCAGGTGAAAATCTAGATGTCGTCGGATTCACTCCAAATGCATTTGATTCGATTAATAGACACTAGACAACACACCCACAGTTGTACGAAAGTCCGGGGTAGCCTAGTTTGGCCGCTGTGCCAGTTGGAAGGTCAGCTAGGATAAGGCTGAAAATGCCTTACTATACACTGTCTACTTTTTCAGGTGAAAATCTCGATGTCGTCGGATTCACTCCAAATGCATTTGATTCGATTAATAGACACTAGACAACACACCCACAGGTGTACGAAAGTCCGGGGTAGCCTAGTTTGGCCGCTGTGCCAGTTGGAAGGTCAGCTAGGATAAGGCTGAAAATGCCTTACTATACACTGTCTACTTTTTCAGGTGAAAATCTCGATGTCGTCGGATTCACTCCAAATGCATTTGATTCGATTAATAGACACTAGACAACATACCCACAGGTGTACAAGAGTCGTAGGTAGCCTAGTTTGGCCGCTGTGCGAGTTGGAAGGTGAGCTAGGATAAGGCTGAAAATGCCTTACACTGTCTACTTTTTCAGGTGAAAATCTAGATGTCGTCGGATTCACTCCAAATGCATTTGATTCGATTAATAGACACTAGACAACACACCCACAGGTGTACGAAAGTTCGGGGTAGCCTAGTTTGGCCGCTGTGCCAGTTGGAAGGTCAGCTAGGATAAGGCTGAAAATGCCTGTCTACTTTTTCAGGTGCAAATCTCGATGTCGTCGGATTCACTCCAAATGCATTTGATTCGATTAATAGACACTAGAAAACATACCCACAGGTGTACAAGAGTCGTAGGTAGCCTAGTTTGGCCGCTGTGCCAGTTGGAAGGTCAGCTAGGATAAGGCTGAAAATGCCTTACTATACACTGTCTACTTTTTCAGGTGAAAATCTCGATGTCGTCGGATTCACTCCAAATGCATTTGATTCGATTAATAGACACTAGACAACATACCCAGAGGTGTACAAGAGTCGTAGGTAGCCTAGTTTGGCCGCTGTGCGAGTTGGAAGGTGAGCTAGGATAAGGCTGAAAATGCCTTACTATACACTGTCTACTTTTTCAGGTGAAAATCTCGATGTCGTCGGATTCACTCCAAATGCATTTGATTCGATTAATAGACACTAGACAACACACCCACAGGTGTACGAAAGTCCGGGGTAGCCTAGTTTGGCCGCTGTGCCAGTTGGAAGGTCAGCTAGGATAAGGCTGAAAATGCCTTACTATACACTGTCTACTTTTTCAGGTGAAAATCTCGATGTCGTGGGATTCACTCCATATGCATTTGATTCGATTAATAGACACTAGACAACATACCCAAAGGTGTACAAGAGTCGTAGGTAGCCTAGTTTGGCCGCTGTGCGAGTTGGAAGGTGAGCTAGGATAAGGCTGAAAATGCCTTACTATACACTGTCTACTTTTTCAGGTGAAAATCTCGATGTCGTCGGATTCACTCCAAATGCATTTGATTCGATTAATAGACACTAGACAACACACCCACAGGTGTACGAAAGTCCGGGGTAGACTAGTTTGGCCGCTGTGCCAGTTGGAAGGTCAGCTAGGATAAGGCTGAAAATGCCTTACTTTACACTGTCTACTTTTTCAGGTGAAAATCTCGATGTCGTCGGATTCACTCCAAATGCATTTGATTCGATTAATAGACACTAGACAACATACCCACAGGTGTACAAGAGTCGTAGGTAGCCTAGTTTGGCCGCTGTGCGAGTTGGAAGGTGAGCTAGGATAAGGCTGAAAATGCCTTACTATACACTGTCTACTTTTTCAGGTGAAAATCTCGATGTCGTCGGATTCACTCCAAATGCATTTGATTCGATTAATAGACACTAAACAACACACCCACAGGTGTACGAAAGTCCGGGGTAGCCTAGTTTGGCCGCTGTGCCAGTTGGAAGGTCAGCTAGGATAAGGCTGAAAATGCCTTACTTTACACTGTCTACTTTTTCAGGTGAAAATCTCGATGTCGTCGGATTCACTCCAAATGCATTTGATTCGATTAATAGACACTAGACAACATACCCACAGGTGTACAAGAGTCGTAGGTAGCCTAGTTTGGCCGCTGTGCGAGTTGGAAGGTGAGCTAGGATAAGGCTGAAAATGCCTTACTATACACTGTCTACTTTTTCAGGTGAAAATCTCGATGTCGTGGGATTCACTCCATATGCATTTGATTCGATTAATAGATACTAGACAACATACCCAGAGGTGTACAAGAGTCGTAGGTAGCCTAGTTTGGCCGCTGTGCGAGTTGGAAGGTGAGCTAGGATAAGGCTGAAAATGCCTTACTATACACTGTCTACTTTTTCAGGTGAAAATCTCGATGTCGTCGGATTCACTCCAAATGCATTTGATTCGATTAATAGACACTAGACAACACACCCACAGGTGTACGAAAGTCCGGGGTAGCCTAGTTTGGCCGCTGTGCGAGTTGGAAGGTGAGCTAGGATAAGGCTGAAAATGCCTTACTATACACTGTCTACTTTTTCAGGTGAAAATCTCGATGTCGTCGGATTCACTCCAAATGCATTTGATTCGATTAATAGACACTAGACAACACACCCACAGGTGTACGAAAGTCCGGGGTAGCCTAGTTTGGCCGCTGTGCGAGTTGGAAGGTGAGCTAGGATAAGGCTGAAAATGCCTTACTATACACTGTCTACTTTTTCAGGTGAAAATCTCGATGTCGTCGGATTCACTCCAAATGCATTTGATTCGATTAATAGACACTAGACAACATACCCACAGGTGTACAAGAGTCGTAGGTAGCCTAGTTTGGCCGCTGTGCGAGTTGGAAGGTGAGCTAGGATAAGGCTGAAAATGCCTTACTATACACTGTCTACTTTTTCAGGTGAAAATCTCGATGTCGTCGGATTCACTCCAAATGCATTTGATTCGATTAATAGACACTAGACAACATACCCACAGGTGTACAAGAGTCGTAGGTAGCCTAGTTTGGCCGCTGTGCGAGTTGGAAGGTGAGCTAGGATAAGGCTGAAAATGCCTTACTATACACTGTCTACTTTTTCAGGTGAAAATCTCGATGTCGTCGGATTCACTCCAAATGCATTTGATTCGATTAATAGACACTAGACAACATACCCACAGGTGTACAAGAGTCGTAGGTAGCCTAGTTTGGCCGCTGTGCGAGTTGGAAGGTGAGCTAGGATAAGGCTGAAAATGCCTTACTATACACTGTCTACTTTTTCAGGTGAAAATCTCGATGTCGTCGGATTCACTCCAAATGCATTTGATTCGATTAATAGACACTAGACAACACACCCACAGGTGTACAAGAGTCGTAGGTAGCCTAGTTTGGCCGCTGTGCGAGTTGGAAGGTGAGCTAGGATAAGGCTGAAAATGCCTTACTATACACTGTCTACTTTTTCAGGTGAAAATCTCGATGTCGTCGGATTCACTCCAAATGCATTTGATTCGATTAATAGACACTAGACAACACACCCACAGGTGTACGAAAGTCCGGGGTAGCCTAGTTTGGCCGCTGTGCCAGTTGGAAGGTCAGCTAGGATAAGGCTGAAAATGCCTTTTTCAGGTGAAAATCTCGATGTCGTCGGATTCACTCCAAATGCATTTGATTCGATTAATAGACACTAGACAACATACCCACAGAAGTACAAGAGTCGTAGGTAGCCTAGTTTGGCCGCTGTGCGAGTTGGAAGGTGAGCTAGGATAAGGCTGAAAATGCCTTTTTCAGGTGAAAATCTCGATGTCGTCGGATTCACTCCAAATGCATTTGATTCGATTAATAGACACTAGACAACACACCCACAGGTGTACGAAAGTCCGGGGTAGCCTAGTTTGGCCGCTGTGCCAGTTGGAAGGTCAGCTAGGATAAGGCTGAAAATGCCTTACTATACACTGTCTACTTTTTCAGGTGAAAATCTCGATGTCGTCGGATTCACTCCAAATGCATTTGATTCGATTAATAGACACTAGACAACACACCCACAGGTGTACGAAAGTCCGGGGTAGCCTAGTTTGGCCGCTGTGCCAGTTGGAAGGTCAGCTAGGATAAGGCTGAAAATGCCTTACTATACACTGTCTACTTTTTCAGGTGAAAATCTCGATGTCGTCGGATTCACTCCAAATGCATTTGATTCGATTAATAGACACTAGACAACATACCCACAGAAGTACAAGAGTCGTAGGTAGCCTAGTTTGGCCGCTGTGCGAGTTGGAAGGTGAGCTAGGATAAGGCTGAAAATGCCTTTTTCAGGTGAAAATCTCGATGTCGTCGGATTCACTCCAAATGCATTTGATTCGATTAATAGACACTAGACAACATACCCACAGAAGTACAAGAGTCGTAGGTAGCCTAGTTTGGCCGCTGTGCGAGTTGGAAGGTGAGCTAGGATAAGGCTGAAAATGCCTTTTTCAGGTGAAAATCTCGATGTCGTCGGATTCACTCCAAATGCATTTGATTCGATTAATAGACACTAGACAACACACCCACAGGTGTACGAAAGTCCGGGGTAGCCTAGTTTGGCCGCTGTGCCAGTTGGAAGGTCAGCTAGGATAAGGCTGAAAATGCCTTACTATACACTGTCTACTTTTTCAGGTGAAAATCTCGATGTCGTCGGATTCACTCCAAATGCATTTGATTCGATTAATAGACACTAGACAACACACCCACAGGTGTACGAAAGTCCGAGGTAGCCTAGTTTGGCCGCTGTGCCAGTTGGAAGGTCAGCTAGGATAAGGCTGAAAATGCCTTACTACTTTTTCAGGTGAAAATCTCGATGTCGTCGGATTCACTCCAAATGCATTTGATTCGATTAATAGACACTAGACAACACACCCACAGGTGTACGAAAGTCCGGGGTAGCCTAGTTTGGCCGCTGTGCCAGTTGGAAGGTCAGCTAGGATAAGGCTGAAAATGCCTTACTATACACTGTCTACTTTTTCAGGTGAAAATCTCGATGTCGTCGGATTCACTCCAAATGCATTTGATTCGATTAATAGACACTAGACAACACACCCACAGGTGTACGAAAGTCCGGGGTAGCCTAGTTTGGCCGCTGTGCCAGTTGGAAGGTCAGCTAGGATAAGGCTGAAAATGCCTTACTATACACTGTCTACTTTTTCAGGTGAAAATCTCGATGTCGTCGGATTCACTCCAAATGCATTTGATTCGAATAATAGACACTAGACAACATACCCACAGGTGTACAAGAGTCGTAGGTAGCCTAGTTTGGCCGCTGTGCGAGTTGGAAGGTGAGCTAGGATAAGGCTGAAAATGCCTTACTATACACTGTCTACTTTTTCAGGTGAAAATCTCGATGTCGTCGGATTCACTCCAAATGCATTTGATTCGATTAATAGCCACTAGACAACATACCCACAGGTGTACAAGAGTCGTAGGTAGCCTAGTTTGGCCGCTGTGCGAGTTGGAAGGTGAGCTAGGATAAGGCTGAAAATGCCTTACTATACACTGTCTACTTTTTCAGGTGAAAATCTCGATGTCGTCGGATTCACTCCAAATGCATTTGATTCGATTAATAGACACTAGACAACACACCCACAGGTGTACGAAAGTCCGGGGTAGCCTAGTTTGGCCGCTGTGCCAGTTGGAAGGTCAGCTAGGATAAGGCTGAAAATGCCTTACTATACACTGTCTACTTTTTCAGGTGAAAATCTCGATGTCGTCGGATTCACTCCAAATGCATTTGATTCGATTAATAGACACTAGACAACACACCCACAGGTGTACGAAAGTCCGGGGTAGCCTAGTTTGGCCGCTGTGCGAGTTGGAAGGTCAGCTAGGATAAGGCTGAAAATGCCTTACTATACACTGTCTACTTTTTCAGGTGAAAATCTCGATGTCGTCGGATTCACTCCAAATACATTTGATTCGATTAATAGACACTAGACAACACACCCACAGGTGTACGAAAGTCCGGGGTAGCCTAGTTTGGCCGCTGTGCCAGTTGGAAGGTCAGCTAGGATAAGGCTGAAAATGCCTTACTATACACTGTCTACTTTTTCAGGTGAAAATCTCGATGTCGTCGGATTCACTCCACATGCATTTGATTCGATTAATAGACACTAGACAACACACCCACAGGTGTACGAAAGTCCGGGGTAGCCTAGTTTGGCCGCTGTGCCAGTTGGAAGGTCAGCTAGGATAAGGCTGAAAATGCCTTACTATAACTGTCTACTTTTTCAGGTGAAAATCTCGATGTCGTCGGATTCACTCCAAATGCATTTGATTCGATTAATAGACACTAGACAACACACCCACAGGTGTACGAAAGTCCGGGGTAGCCTAGTTTGGCCGCTGTGCCAGTTGGAAGGTCAGCTAGGATAAGGCTGAAAATGCCTTACTATACACTGTCTACTTTTTCAGGTGAAAATCTCGATGTCGTCGGATTCACTCCAAATGCATTTGATTCGATTAATAGACACTAGACAACACACCCACAGGTGTACGAAAGTCCGGGGTAGCCTAGTTTGGCCGCTGTGCCAGTTGGAAGGTCAGCTAGGATAAGGCTGAAAATGCCTTACTATACACTGTCTACTTTTTCAGGTGAAAATCTCGATGTAGTCGGATTCACTCCAAATGCATTTGATTCGATTAATAGACACTAGACAACACACCCACAGGTGTACGAAAGTCCGGGGTAGCCTAGTTTGGCCGCTGTGCCAGTTGGAAGGTCAGCTAGGATAAGGCTGAAAATGCCTTACTATACACTGTCTACTTTTTCAGGTGAAAATCTCGATGTCGTCGGATTCACTCCAAATGCATTTGATTCGATTAATAGACACTAGACAACACACCCACAGGTGTACGAAAGTCCGGGGTAGCCTAGTTTGGCCGCTGTGCCAGTTGGAAGGTCAGCTAGGATAAGGCTGAAAATGCCTTACTATACACTGTCTACTTTTTCAGGTGAAAGTCTCGATGTCGTCGGATTCACTCCAAATGCATTTGATTCGATTAATAGACACTAGACAACACACCCACAGGTGTACGAAAGTCCGGGGTAGCCTAGTTTGGCCGCTGTGCCAGTTGGAAGGTCAGCTAGGATAAGGCTGAAAATGCCTTACTATACACTGTCTACTTTTTCAGGTGAAAATCTCGATGTCGTCGGATTCACTCCAAATGCATTTGATTCGATTAATAGACACTAGACAACATACCCACAGGTGTACAAGAGTCGCAGGTAGCCTAGTTTGGCCGCTGTGCGAGTTGGAAGGTGAGCTAGGATAAGGCTGAAAATGCCTTACTATACACTGTCTACTTTTTCAGGTGAAAATCTCGATGTCGTCGGATTCACTCCAAATGCATTTGATTCGATTAATAGACACTAGACAACATACCCACAGGTGTACAAGAGTCGCAGGTAGCCTAGTTTGGCCGCTGTGCGAGTTGGAAGGTGAGCTAGGATAAGGCTGAAAATGCCTTACTATACACTGTCTACTTTTTCAGGTGAAAATCTCGATGTCGTCGGATTCACTCCAAATGCATTTGATTCGATTAATAGACACTAGACAACATACCCACAGGTGTACAAGAGTCGTAGGTAGCCTAGTTTGGCCGCTGTGCGAGTTGGAAGGTGAGCTAGGATAAGGCTGAAAATGCCTTACTATACACTGTCTACTTTTTCAGGTGAAAATCTCGATGTCGTCGGATTCACTCCAAATGCATTTGATTCGATTAATAGACACTAGACAACACACCCACAGGTGTACGAAAGTCCGGGGTAGCCTAGTTTGGCCGCTGTGCCAGTTGGAAGGTCAGCTAGGATAAGGCTGAAAATGCCTTACTATACACTGTCTACTTTTTCAGGTGAAAATCTCGATGTCGTCGGATTCACTCCAAATGCATTTGATTCGATTAATAGACACTAGACAACACACCCACAGGTGTACGAAAGTCCGGGGTAGCCTAGTTTGGCCGCTGTGCCAGTTGGAAGGTCAGCTAGGATAAGGCTGAAAATGCCTTACTATACACTGTCTACTTTTTCAGGTGAAAATCTCGATGTCGTCGGATTCACTCCAAATGCATTTGATTCGATTAATAGACACTAGACAACACACCCACAGGTGTACGAAAGTCCGGGGTAGCCTAGTTTGGCCGCTGTGCCAGTTGGAAGGTCAGCTAGGATAAGGCTGAAAATGCCTTACTATACACTGTCTACTTTTTCAGGTGAAAATCTCGATGTCGTCGGATTCACTCCAAATGCATTTGATTCGATTAATAGACACTAGACAACACACCCACAGGTGTACGAAAGTCCGGGGTAGCCTAGTTTGGCCGCTGTGCCAGTTGGAAGGTCAGCTAGGATAAGGCTGAAAATGCCTTACTATACACTGTCTACTTTTTCAGGTGAAAATCTCGATGTCGTCGGATTCACTCCAAATGCATTTGATTCGATTAATAGACACTAGACAACATACCCACAGGTGTACAAGAGTCGTAGGTAGCCTAGTTTGGCCGCTGTGCGAGTTGGAAGGTGAGCTAGGATAAGGCTGAAAATGCCTTACTATACACTGTCTACTTTTTCAGGTGAAAATCTCGATGTCGTCGGATTCACTCCAAATGCATTTGATTCGATTAATAGACACTAGACAACACACCCACAGGTGTACGAAAGTCCGGGGTAGCCTAGTTTGGCCGCTGTGCCAGTTGGAAGGTCAGCTAGGATAAGGCTGAAAATGCCTTACTATACACTGTCTACTTTTTCAGGTGAAAATCTCGATGTCGTCGGATTCACTCCAAATGCATTTGATTCGATTAATAGACACTAGACAACATACCCGCAGGTGTACAAGAGTCGTGGGTAGCCTAGTTTGGCCGCTGTGCGAGTTGGAGGGTGAGCTAGGATAAGGCTGAAAATGCCTTACTATACACTGTCTACTTTTTCAGGTGAAAATCTCGATGTCGTCGGATTCACTCCAAATGCATTTGATTCGATTAATAGACACTAGACAACATACCCGCAGGTGTACAAGAGTCGTGGGTAGCCTAGTTTGGCCGCTGTGCGAGTTGGAGGGTGAGCTAGGATAAGGCTGAAAATGCCTTACTATACACTGTCTACTTTTTCAGGTGAAAATCTCGATGTCGTCGGATTCACTCCAAATGCATTTGATTCGATTAATAGACACTAGACAACATACCCACAGGTGTACAAGAGTCGTAGGTAGCCTAGTTTGGCCGCTGTGCGAGTTGGAAGGTGAGCTAGGATAAGGCTGAAAATGCCTTACTATACACTGTCTACTTTTTCAGGTGAAAATCTCGATGTCGTCGGATTCACTCCAAATGCATTTGATTCGATTAATAGACACTAGACAACACACCCACAGGTGTACGAAAGTCCGGGGTAGCCTAGTTTGGCCGCTGTGCCAGTTGGAAGGTCAGCTAGGATAAGGCTGAAAATGCCTTACTATACACTGTCTACTTTTTCAGGTGAAAATCTCGATGTCGTCGGATTCACTCCAAATGCATTTGATTCGATTAATAGACACTAGACAACATACCCGCAGGTGTACAAGAGTCGTGGGTAGCCTAGTTTGGCCGCTGTGCGAGTTGGAGGGTGAGCTAGGATAAGGCTGAAAATGCCTTACTATACACTGTCTACTTTTTCAGGTGAAAATCTCGATGTCGTCGGATTCACTCCAAATGCATTTGATTCGATTAATAGACACTAGACAACACACCCACAGGTGTACGAAAGTCCGGGGTAGACTAGTTTGGCCGCTGTGCCAGTTGGAAGGTGAGCTAGGATAAGGCTGAAAATGCCTTACTATACACTGTCTACTTTTTCAGGTGAAAATCTCGATGTCGTCGGATTCACTCCAAATGCATTTGATTCGATTAATAGACACTAGACAACACACCCACAGGTGTACGAAAGTCCGGGGTAGCCTAGTTTGGCCGCTGTGCCAGTTGGAAGGTCAGCTAGGATAAGGCTGAAAATGCCTTACTATACACTGTCTACTTTTTCAGGTGAAAATCTCGATGTCGTCGGATTCACTCCAAATGCATTTGATTCGATTAATAGACACTAGACAACACACCCACAGGTGTACGAAAGTCCGGGGTAGCCTAATTTGGCCGCTGTGCCAGTTGGAAGGTCAGCTAGGATAAGGCTGAAAATGCCTTACTATACACTGTCTACTTTTTCAGGTGAAAATCTCGATGTCGTCGGATTCACTCCAAATGCATTTGATTCGATTAATAGACACTAGACAACACACCCACAGGTGTACGAAAGTCCGGGGTAGCCTAGTTTGGCCGCTGTGCCAGTTGGAAGGTCAGCTAGGATAAGGCTGAAAATGCCTTACTATACACTGTCTACTTTTTCAGGTGAAAATCTCGATGTCGTCGGATTCACTCCAAATGCATTTGATTCGATTAATAGACACTAGACAACATACCCACAGAAGTACAAGAGTCGTAGGTAGCCTAGTTTGGCCGCTGTGCGAGTTGGAAGGTGAGCTAGGATAAGGCTGAAAATGCCTTACTATACACTGTCTACTTTTTCAGGTGAAAATCTCGATGTCGTCGGATTCACTCCAAATGCATTTGATTCGATTAATAGACACTAGACAACATACCCACAGAAGTACAAGAGTCGTAGGTAGCCTAGTTTGGCCGCTGTGCGAGTTGGAAGGTGAGCTAGGATAAGGCTGAAAATGCCTTACTATACACTGTCTACTTTTTCAGGTGAAAATCTCGATGTCGTCGGATTCACTCCAAATGCATTTGATTCGATTAATAGACACTAGACAACACACCCACAGGTGTACGAAAGTCCGGGGTAGCCTAGTTTGGCCGCTGTGCGAGTTGGAAGGTGAGCTAGGATAAGGCTGAAAATGCCTTACTATACACTGTCTACTTTTTCAGGTGAAAATCTCGATGTCGTCGGATTCACTCCAAATGCATTTGATTCGATTAATAGACACTAGACAACACACCCACAGGTGTACGAGAGTCCGGGGTAGCCTAGTTTGGCCGCTGTGCCAGTTGGAAGGTCAGCTAGGATAAGGCTGAAAATGCCTTACTATACACTGTCTACTTTTTCAGGTGAAAATCTCGATGTCGTCGGATTCACTCCAAATGCATTTGATTCGATTAATAGACACTAGACAACATACCCGCAGGTGTACAAGAGTCGTGGGTAGCCTAGTTTGGCCGCTGTGCGAGTTGGAGGGTGAGCTAGGATAAGGCTGAAAATGCCTTACTATACACTGTCTACTTTTTCAGGTGAAAATCTCGATGTCGTCGGATTCACTCCAAATGCATTTGATTCGATTAATAGACACTAGACAACACACCCACAGGTGTACGAAAGTCCGGGGTAGACTAGTTTGGCCGCTGTGCCAGTTGGAAGGTGAGCTAGGATAAGGCTGAAAATGCCTTACTATACACTGTCTACTTTTTCAGGTGAAAATCTCGATGTCGTCGGATTCACTCCAAATGCATTTGATTCGATTAATAGACACTAGACAACACACCCACAGGTGTACGAAAGTCCGGGGTAGCCTAGTTTGGCCGCTGTGCCAGTTGGAAGGTCAGCTAGGATAAGGCTGAAAATGCCTTACTATACACTGTCTACTTTTTCAGGTGAAAATCTCGATGTCGTCGGATTCACTCCAAATGCATTTGATTCGATTAATAGACACTAGACAACATACCCACAGGTGTACAAGAGTCGTAGGTAGCCTAGTTTGGCCGCTGTGCGAGTTGGAAGGTGAGCTAGGATAAGGCTGAAAATGCCTTACTATACACTGTCTACTTTTTCAGGTGAAAATCTCGATGTCGTCGGATTCACTCCAAATGCATTTGATTCGATTAATAGACACTAGACAACATACCCACAGAAGTACAAGAGTCGTAGGTAGCCTAGTTTGGCCGCTGTGCGAGTTGGAAGGTGAGCTAGAATAAGGCTGAAAATGCCTTACTATACACTGTCTACTTTTTCAGGTGAAAATCTCGATGTCGTCGGATTCACTCCAAATGCATTTGATTCGATTAATAGACACTAGACAACACACCCCCAGGTGTACGAAAGTCCGGGGTAGCCTAGTTTGGCCGCTGTGCCAGTTGGAAGGTCAGCTAGGATAAGGCTGAAAATGCCTTACTATACACTGTCTACTTTTTCAGGTGAAAATCTCGATGTCGTCGGATTCACTCCAAATGCATTTGATTCGATTAATAGACACTAGACAACATACCCACAGGTGTACAAGAGTCGTAGGTAGCCTAGTTTGGCCGCTGTGCGAGTTGGAAGGTGAGCTAGGATAAGGCTGAAAATGCCTTACTATACACTGTCTACTTTTTCAGGTGAAAATCTCGATGTCGTCGGATTCACTCCAAATGCATTTGATTCGATTAATAGACACTAGACAACACACCCACAGGTGTACGAAAGTCCGGGGTAGCCTAGTTTGGCCGCTGTGCCAGTTGGAAGGTCAGCTAGGATAAGGCTGAAAATGCCTTACTGTCTACTGTCTACTTTTTCAGGTGAAAATCTCGATGTCGTCGGATTCACTCCAAATGCATTTGATTCGATTAATAGACACTAGACAACATACCCACAGAAGTACAAGAGTCGTAGGTAGCCTAGTTTGGCCGCTGTGCGAGTTGGAAGGTGAGCTAGGATAAGGCTGAAAATGCCTTACTATACACTGTCTACTTTTTCAGGTGAAAATCTCGATGTCGTCGGATTCACTCCAAATGCATTTGATTCGATTAATAGACACTAGACAACATACCCACAGAAGTACAAGAGTCGTAGGTAGCCTAGTTTGGCCGCTGTGCGAGTTGGAAGGTGAGCTAGGATAAGGCTGAAAATGCCTTACTATACACTGTCTACTTTTTCAGGTGAAAATCTCGATGTCGTCGGATTCACTCCAAATGCATTTGATTCGATTAATAGACACTAGACAACACACCCACAGGTGTACGAAAGTCCGGGGTAGCCTAATTTGGCCGCTGTGCCAGTTGGAAGGTCAGCTAGGATAAGGCTGAAATGCCTTACTATACACTGTCTACTTTTTCAGGTGAAAATCTCGATGTCGTCGGATTCAATCCAAATGCATTTGATTCGATTAATAGACACTAGACAACATACCCACAGGTGTACAAGAGTCGTAGGTAGCCTAGTTTGGCCGCTGTGCGAGTTGGAAGGTGAGCTAGGATAAGGCTGAAAATGCCTTACTATACACTGTCTACTTTTTCAGGTGAAAATCTCGATGTCGTCGGATTCACTCCAAATGCATTTGATTCGATTAATAGACAACACACCCACAGGTGTACGAAAGTCCGGGGTAGACTAGTTTGGCCGCTGTGCCAGTTGGAAGGTGAGCTAGGATAAGGCTGAAAATGCCTTACTATACACTGTCTACTTTTTCAGGTGAAAATCTCGATGTCGTCGGATTCACTCCAAATGCATTTGATTCGATTAATAGACACTAGACAACATACCCACAGGTGTACAAGAGTCGTAGGTAGCCTAGTTTGGCCGCTGTGCGAGTTGGAAGGTGAGCTAGGATAAGGCTGAAAATGCCTTACTATACACTGTCTACTTTTTCAGGTGAAAATCTCGATGTCGTCGGATTCACTCCAAATGCATTTGATTCGATTAATAGACACTAGACAACACACCCACAGGTGTACGAAAGTCCGGGGTAGCCTAGTTTGGCCGCTGTGCCAGTTGGAAGGTCAGCTAGGATAAGGCTGAAAATGCCTTACTATACACTGTCTACTTTTTCAGGTGAAAATCTCGATGTCGTCGGATTCAATCCAAATGCATTTGATTCGATTAATAGACACTAGACAACATACCCACAGGTGTACAAGAGTCGTAGGTAGCCTAGTTTGGCCGCTGTGCGAGTTGGAAGGTGAGCTAGGATAAGGCTGAAAATGCCTTACTATACACTGTCTACTTTTTCAGGTGAAAATCTCGATGTCGTCGGATTCACTCCAAATGCATTTGATTCGATTAATAGACAACACACCCACAGGTGTACGAAAGTCCGGGGTAGACTAGTTTGGCCGCTGTGCCAGTTGGAAGGTGAGCTAGGATAAGGCTGAAAATGCCTTACTATACACTGTCTACTTTTTCAGGTGAAAATCTCGATGTCGTCGGATTCACTCCAAATGCATTTGATTCGATTAATAGACACTAGACAACATACCCACAGGTGTACAAGAGTCGTAGGTAGCCTAGTTTGGCCGCTGTGCGAGTTGGAAGGTGAGCTAGGATAAGGCTGAAAATGCCTTACTATACACTGTCTACTTTTTCAGGTGAAAATCTCGATGTCGTCGGATTCACTCCAAATGCATTTGATTCGATTAATAGACACTAGACAACACACCCACAGGTGTACGAAAGTCCGGGGTAGCCTAGTTTGGCCGCTGTGCGAGTTGGAAGGTCAGCTAGGATAAGGCTGAAAATGTTTTACTATACACTGTCTACTTTTTCAGGTGAAAATCTCGATGTCGTCGGATTCACTCCAAATGCATTTGATTCGATTAATAGACACTAGACAACACACCCACAGGTGTACGAAAGTCCGGGGTAGCCTAATTTGGCCGCTGTGCCAGTTGGAAGGTCAGCTAGGATAAGGCTGAAAATGCCTTACCACTGTCTACTTTTTCAGGTGAAAATCTCGATGTCGTCGGATTCACTCCAAATGCATTTGATTCGATTAATAGACACTAGACAACACACCCACAGGTGTACGAAAGTCCGGGGTAGCCTAGTTTGGCCGCTGTGCCAGTTGGAAGGTGAGCTAGGATAAGGCTGAAAATGCCTTACTATACACTGTCTACTTTTTCAGGTGAAAATCTCGATGTCGTCGGATTCACTCCAAATGCATTTGATTCGATTAATAGACACTAGACAACACACCCACAGGTGTACGAAAGTCCGGGGTAGCCTAGTTTGGCCGCTGTGCCAGTTGGAAGGTCAGCTAGGATAAGGCTGAAAATGCCTTACTATACACTGTCTACTTTTTCAGGTGAAAATCTCGATTTCGTCGGATTCACTCCAAATGCATTTGATTCGATTAATAGACACTAGACAACACACCCACAGGTGTACGAAAGTCCGGGGTAGCCTAATTTGGCCGCTGTGCCAGTTGGAAGGTCAGCTAGGATAAGGCTGAAAATGCCTTACCACTGTCTACTTTTTCAGGTGAAAATCTCGATGTCGTCGGATTCACTCCAAATGCATTTGATTCGATTAATAGACACTAGACAACACACCCACAGGTGTACGAAAGTCCGGGGTAGACTAGTTTGGCCGCTGTGCCAGTTGGAAGGTGAGCTAGGATAAGGCTGAAAATGCCTTACTATACACTGTCTACTTTTTCAGGTGAAAATCTCGATGTCGTCGGATTCACTCCAAATGCATTTGATTCGATTAATAGACACTAGACAACACACCCACAGGTGTACGAAAGTCCGGGGTAGCCTAGTTTGGCCGCTGTGCCAGTTGGAAGGTCAGCTAGGATAAGGCTGAAAATGCCTTACTATACACTGTCTACTTTTTCAGGTGAAAATCTCGATGTCGTCGGATTCACTCCAAATGCATTTGATTCGATTAATAGACACTAGACAACATACCCACAGAAGTACAAGAGTCGTAGGTAGCCTAGTTTGGCCGCTGTGCGAGTTGGAAGGTGAGCTAGGATAAGGCTGAAAATGCCTTACTATACACTGTCTACTTTTTCAGGTGAAAATCTCGATGTCGTCGGATTCACTCCAAATGCATTTGATTCGATTAATAGACACTAGACAACATACCCACAGAAGTACAAGAGTCGTAGGTAGCCTAGTTTGGCCGCTGTGCGAGTTGGAAGGTGAGCTAGGATAAGGCTGAAAATGCCTTACTATACACTGTCTACTTTTTCAGGTGAAAATCTCGATGTCGTCGGATTCACTCCAAATGCATTTGATTCGATTAATAGACACTAGACAACACACCCACAGGTGTACGAAAGTCCGAGGTAGCCTAGTTTGGCCGCTGTGCCAGTTGGAAGGTCAGCTAGGATAAGGCTGAAAATGCCTTACTATACACTGTCTACTTTTTCAGGTGAAAATCTCGATGTCGTCGGATTCACTCCAAATGCATTTGATTCGATTAATAGACACTAGACAACATACCCACAGAAGTACAAGAGTCGTAGGTAGCCTAGTTTGGCCGCTGTGCGAGTTGGAAGGTGAGCTAGGATAAGGCTGAAAATGCCTTACTATACACTGTCTACTTTTTCAGGTGAAAATCTCGATGTAGTCGGATTCACTCCAAATGCATTTGATTCGATTAATAGACACTAGACAACACACCCACAGGTGTACGAAAGTCCGGGGTAGCCTAGTTTGGCCGCTGTGCCAGTTGGAAGGTCAGCTAGGATAAGGCTGAAAATGCCTTACTATACACTGTCTACTTTTTCAGGTGAAAATCTCGATGTCGTCGGATTCACTCCAAATGCATTTGATTCGATTAATAGACACTAGACAACACACCCACAGGTGTACGAAAGTCCGGGGTAGCCTAGTTTGGCCGCTGTGCCAGTTGGAAGGTCAGCTAGGATAAGGCTGAAAATGCCTTACTATACACTGTCTACTTTTTCAGGTGAAAATCTCGATGTCGTCGGATTCACTCCAAATGCATTTGATTCGATTAATAGACACTAGACAACATACCCACAGAAGTACAAGAGTCGTAGGTAGCCTAGTTTGGCCGCTGTGCGAGTTGGAAGGTGAGCTAGGATAAGGCTGAAAATGCCTTACTATACACTGTCTACTTTTTCAGGTGAAAATCTCGATGTCGTCGGGTTCACTCCAAATGCATTTGATTCGATTAATAGACACTAGACGACACACCCACAGGTGTACGAAAGTCCGGGGTAGCCTAGTTTGACCGCTGTGCCAGTTGGAAGGTCAGCTAGGATAAGGCTGAAAATGCCTTACTATACACTGTCTACTTTTTCAGGTGAAAATCTCGATGTCGTCGGATTCACTCCAAATGCATTTGATTCGATTAATAGACACTAGACAACACACCCACAGGTGTACGAAAGTCAGGGGTAGCCTAGTTTGGCCGCTGTGCCAGTTGGAAGGTCAGCTAGGATAAGGCTGAAAATGCCTTACTATACACTGTCTACTTTTTCAGGTGAAAATCTCGATGTCGTCGGATTCACTCCAAATGCATTTGATTCGATTAATAGACACTAGACAACATACCCACAGAAGTACAAGAGTCGTAGGTAGCCTAGTTTGGCCGCTGTGCGAGTTGGAAGGTGAGCTAGGATAAGGCTGAAAATGCCTTACTATACACTGTCTACTTTTTCAGGTGAAAATCTCGATGTAGTCGGATTCACTCCAAATGCATTTGATTCGATTAATAGACACTAGACAACACACCCACAGGTGTACGAAAGTCCGGGGTAGCCTAGTTTGGCCGCTGTGCCAGTTGGAAGGTCAGCTAGGATAAGGCTGAAAATGCCTTACTATACACTGTCTACTTTTTCAGGTGAAAATCTCGATTTCGTCGGATTCACTCCAAATGCATTTGATTCGATTAATAGACACTAGACAACATACCCACAGAAGTACAAGAGTCGTAGGTAGCCTAGTTTGGCCGCTGTGCGAGTTGGAAGGTGAGCTAGGATAAGGCTGAAAATGCCTTACTATACACTGTCTACTTTTTCAGGTGAAAATCTCGATGTAGTCGGATTCACTCCAAATGCATTTGATTCGATTAATAGACACTAGACAACACACCCACAGGTGTACGAAAGTCCGGGGTAGCCTAGTTTGGCCGCTGTGCCAGTTGGAAGGTCAGCTAGGATAAGGCTGAAAATGCCTTACTATACACTGTCTACTTTTTCAGGTGAAAATCTCGATGTCGTCGGATTCACTCCAAATGCATTTGATTCGATTAATAGACACTAGACAACATACCCACAGAAGTACAAGAGTCGTAGGTAGCCTAGTTTGGCCGCTGTGCGAGTTGGAAGGTGAGCTAGGATAAGGCTGAAAATGCCTTACTATACACTGTCTACTTTTTCAGGTGAAAATCTCGATGTCGTCGGATTCACTCCAAATGCATTTGATTCGATTAATAGACACTAGACAACACACCCACAGGTGTACGAAAGTCCGGGGTAGCCTAGTTTGGCCGCTGTGCCAGTTGGAAGGTCAGCTAGGATAAGGCTGAAAATGCCTTACTATACACTGTCTACTTTTTCAGGTGAAAATCTCGATGTCGTCGGATTCACTCCAAATGCATTTGATTCGATTAATAGACACTAGACAACACACCCACAGGTGTACGAAAGTCCGGGGTAGCCTAGTTTGGCCGCTGTGCCAGTTGGAAGGTGAGCTAGGATAAGGCTGAAAATGCCTTACTATACACTGTCTACTTTTTCAGGTGAAAATCTCGATGTCGTCGGATTCACTCCAAATGCATTTGATTCGATTAATAGACACTAGACAACATACCCACAGAAGTACAAGAGTCGTAGGTAGCCTAGTTTGGCCGCTGTGCCAGTTGGAAAGTCAGCTAGGATAAGGCTGAAAATGCCTTACTATACACTGTCTACTTTTTCAGGTGAAAATCTCGATGTCGTCGGGTTCACTCCAAATGCATTTGATTCGATTAATAGACACTAGACGACACACCCACAGGTGTACGAAAGTCCGGGGTAGCCTAGTTTGACCGCTGTGCCAGTTGGAAGGTCAGCTAGGATAAGGCTGAAAATGCCTTACTATACACTGTCTACTTTTTCAGGTGAAAATCTCGATGTCGTCGGATTCACTCCAAATGCATTTGATTCGATTAATAGACACTAGACAACACACCCACAGGTGTACGAAAGTCAGGGGTAGCCTAGTTTGGCCGCTGTGCCAGTTGGAAGGTCAGCTAGGATAAGGCTGAAAATGCCTTACTACACACTGTCTACTTTTTCAGGTGAAAATTTCGATGTCGTCGGATTCACTCCAAATGCATTTGATTCGATTAATAGACACTAGACAACATACCCACAGAAGTACAAGAGTCGTAGGTAGCCTAGTTTGGCCGCTGTGCGAGTTGGAAGGTGAGCTAGGATAAGGCTGAAAATGCCTTACTATACACTGTCTACTTTTTCAGGTGAAAATCTCGATGTCGTCGGATTCACTCCAAATGCATTTGATTCGATTAATAGACACTAGACAACACACCCACAGGTGTACGAAAGTCCGGGGTAGCCTAGTTTGGCCGCTGTGCCAGTTGGAAGGTCAGCTAGGATAAGGCTGAAAATGCCTTACTATACACTGTCTACTTTTTCAGGTGAAAATCTCGATGTCGTCGGATTCACTCCAAATGCATTTGATTCGATTAATAGACACTAGACAACACACCCACAGGTGTACGAAAGTCCGGGGTAGCCTAGTTTGGCCGCTGTGCCAGTTGGAAGGTCAGCTAGGATAAGGCTGAAAATGCCTTACTATACACTGTCTACTTTTTCAGGTGAAAATCTCGATGTCGTCGGATTCACTCCAAATGCATTTGATTCGATTAATAGACACTAGACAACATACCCACAGAAGTACAAGAGTCGTAGGTAGCCTAGTTTGGCCGCTGTGCGAGTTGGAAGGTGAGCTAGGATAAGGCTGAAAATGCCTTACTATACACTGTCTACTTTTTCAGGTGAAAATCTCGATGTCGTCGGATTCACTCCAAATGCATTTGATTCGGTTAATAGACACTAGACAACACACCCACAGGTGTACGAAAGTCCGGGGTAGCCTAGTTTGGCCGCTGTGCCAGTTGGAAGGTGAGCTAGGATAAGGCTGAAAATACCTGTCTACTTTTTCAGGTGAAAATCTCGATGTAGTCGGATTCACTCCAAATGCATTTGATTCGATTAATAGACACTAGACAACACACCCACAGGTGTACGAAAGTCCGGGGTAGCCTAGTTTGGCCGCTGTGCCAGTTGGAAGGTGAGCTAGGATAAGGCTGAAAATGCGTTACTACACACTGTCTACTTTTTCAGGTGAAAATTTCGATGTCGTCGGATTCACTCCAAATGCATTTGATTCGATTAATAGACACTAGACAACATACCCACAGAAGTACAAGAGTCGTAGGTAGCCTAGTTTGGCCGCTGTGCGAGTTGGAAGGTGAGCTAGGATAAGGCTGAAAATGCCTTACTATACACTGTCTACTTTTTCAGGTGAAAATCTCGATGTCGTCGGATTCACTCCAAATGCATTTGATTCGATTAATAGACACTAGACAACACACCCACAGGTGTACGAAAGTCCGGGGTAGCCTAGTTTGGCCGCTGTGCCAGTTGGAAGGTCAGCTAGGATAAGGCTGAAAATGCCTTACTATACACTGTCTACTTTTTCAGGTGAAAATCTCGATGTCGTCGGATTCACTCCAAATGCATTTGATTCGATTAATAGACACTAGACAACATACCCACAGAAGTACAAGAGTCGTAGGTAGCCTAGTTTGGCCGCTGTGCGAGTTGGAAGGTGAGCTAGGATAAGGCTGAAAATGCCTTACTATACACTGTCTACTTTTTCAGGTGAAAATCTCGATGTCGTCGGATTCACTCCAAATGCATTTGATTCGATTAATAGACACTAGACAACATACAAGAGTCGTAGGTAGCCTAGTTTGGCCGCTGTGCGAGTTGGAAGGTGAGCTAGGATAAGGCTGAAAATGCCTTACTATACACTGTCTACTTTTTCAGGTGAAAATCTCGATGTCGTCGGATTCACTCCAAATGCATTTGATTCGATTAATAGACACTAGACAACACACCCACAGGTGTACGAGAGTCGGGGGTAGCCTAGTTTGGCCGCTGTGCCAGTTGGAAGGTCAGCTAGGATAAGGCTGAAAATGCCTTACTATACACTGTCTACTTTTTCAGGTGAAAATCTCGATGTCGTCGGATTCACTCCAAATGCATTTGATTCGATTAATAGACACTAGACAACATACCCACAGAAGTACAAGAGTCGTAGGTAGCCTAGTTTGGCCGCTGTGCGAGTTGGAAGGTGAGCTAGGATAAGGCTGAAAATGCCTTACTATACACTGTCTACTTTTTCAGGTGAAAATCTCGATGTCGTCGGATTCACTCCAAATGCATTTGATTCGATTAATAGACACTAGACAACACACCCACAGGTGTACGAAAGTCCGGGGTAGCCTAGTTTGGCCGCTGTGCCAGTTGGAAGGTCAGCTAGGATAAGGCTGAAAATGCCTTACTATACACTGTCTACTTTTTCAGGTGAAAATCTCGATGTCGTCGGATTCACTCCAAATGCATTTGATTCGATTAATAGACACTAGACAACATACCCACAGAAGTACAAGAGTCGTAGGTAGCCTAGTTTGGCCGCTGTGCGAGTTGGAAGGTGAGCTAGGATAAGGCTGAAAATGCCTTACTATACACTGTCTACTTTTTCAGGTGAAAATCTCGATGTAGTCGGATTCACTCCAAATGCATTTGATTCGATTAATAGACACTAGACAACACACCCACAGGTGTACGAAAGTCCGGGGTAGCCTAGTTTGGCCGCTGTGCCAGTTGGAAGGTCAGCTAGGATAAGGCTGAAAATGCCTTACTATACACTGTCTACTTTTTCAGGTGAAAATCTCGATGTCGTCGGATTCACTCCAAATGCATTTGATTCGATTAATAGACACTAGACAACACACCCACAGGTGTACGAAAGTCCGGGGTAGCCTAGTTTGGCCGCTGTGCCAGTTGGAAGGTCAGCTAGGATAAGGCTGAAAATGCCTTACTATACACTGTCTACTTTTTCAGGTGAAAATCTCGATGTCGTCGGATTCACTCCAAATGCATTTGATTCGATTAATAGACACTAGACAACATACCCACAGAAGTACAAGAGTCGTAGGTAGCCTAGTTTGGCCGCTGTGCCAGTTGGAAAGTCAGCTAGGATAAGGCTGAAAATGCCTTACTATACACTGTCTACTTTTTCAGGTGAAAATCTCGATGTCGTCGGATTCACTCCAAATGCATTTGATTCGATTAATAGACACTAGACAACATACCCACAGAAGTACAAGAGTCGTAGGTAGCCTAGTTTGGCCGCTGTGCGAGTTAGAAGGTGAGCTAGGATAAGGCTGAAAATGCCTTACTATACACTGTCTACTTTTTCAGGTGAAAATCTCGATGTCGTCGGATTCACTCCAAATGCATTTGATTCGATTAATAGACACTAGACAACACACCCACAGGTGTACGAAAGTCCGGGGTAGCCTAGTTTGGCCGCTGTGCCAGTTGGAAGGTCAGCTAGGATAAGGCTGAAAATGCCTTACTATACACTGTCTACTTTTTCAGGTGAAAATCTCGATGTCGTCGGATTCACTCCAAATGCATTTGATTCGATTAATAGACACTAGACAACATACCCACAGAAGTACAAGAGTCGTAGGTAGCCTAGTTGGGCCGCTGTGCGAGTTGGAAGGTGAGCTAGGATAAGGCTGAAAATGCCTTACTATACACTGTCTACTTTTTCAGGTGAAAATCTCGATGTCGTCGGATTCACTCCAAATGCATTTGATTCGATTAATAGACACTAGACAACATACCCACAGAAGTACAAGAGTCGTAGGTAGCCTAGTTTGGCCGCTGTGCGAGTTGGAAGGTGAGCTAGGATAAGGCTGAAAATGCCTTACTATACACTGTCTACTTTTTCAGGTGAAAATCTCGATGTCGTCGGATTCACTCCAAATGCATTTGATTCGATTAATAGACACTAGACAACACACCCACAGGTGTACGAAAGTCCGGGGTAGCCTAGTTTGGCCGCTGTGCCAGTTGGAAGGTCAGCTAGGATAAGGCTGAAAATGCCTTACTATACACTGTCTACTTTTTCAGGTGAAAATCTCGATGTCGTCGGATTCACTCCAAATGCATTTGATTCGATTAATAGACACTAGACAACATACCCACAGAAGTACAAGAGTCGTAGGTAGCCTAGTTTGGCCGCTGTGCGAGTTGGAAGGTGAGCTAGGATAAGGCTGAAAATGCCTTACTATACACTGTCTACTTTTTCAGGTGAAAATCTCGATGTCGTCGGATTCACTCCAAATGCATTTGATTCGATTAATAGACACTAGACAACACACCCACAGGTGTACGAAAGTCCGGGGTAGCCTAGTTTGGCCGCTGTGCCAGTTGGAAGGTCAGCTAGGATAAGGCTGAAAATGCCTTACTATACACTGTCTACTTTTTCAGGTGAAAATCTCGATGTCGTCGGATTCACTCCAAATGCATTTGATTCGATTAATAGACACTAGACAACATACCCACAGAAGTACAAGAGTCGTAGGTAGCCTAGTTTGGCCGCTGTGCGAGTTGGAAGGTGAGCTAGGATAAGGCTGAAAATGCCTTACTATACACTGTCTACTTTTTCAGGTGAAAATCTCGATGTCGTCGGATTCACTCCAAATGCATTTGATTCGATTAATAGACACTAGACAACACACCCACAGGTGTACGAAAGTCCGGGGTAGCCTAGTTTGGCCGCTGTGCCAGTTGGAAGGTCAGCTAGGATAAGGCTGAAAATGCCTTACACTGTCTACTTTTTCAGGTGAAAATCTCGATGTCGTCGGATTCACTCCAAATGCATTTGATTCGATTAATAGACACTAGACAACATACCCACAGAAGTACAAGAGTCGTAGGTAGCCTAGTTTGGCCGCTGTGCGAGTTGGAAGGTGAGCTAGGATAAGGCTGAAAATGCCTTACTATACACTGTCTACTTTTTCAGGTGAAAATCTCGATGTCGTCGGATTCACTCCAAATGCATTTGATTCGATTAATAGACACTAGACAACACACCCACAGGTGTACGAAAGTCCGGGGTAGCCTAGTTTGGCCGCTGTGCCAGTTGGAAGGTCAGCTAGGATAAGGCTGAAAATGCCTTACTATACACTGTCTACTTTTTCAGGTGAAAATCTCGATGTCGTCGGATTCACTCCAAATGCATTTGATTCGATTAATAGACACTAGACAACATACCCACAGAAGTACAAGAGTCGTAGGTAGCCTAGTTTGGCCGCTGTGCGAGTTGGAAGGTGAGCTAGGATAAGGCTGAAAATGCCTTACTATACACTGTCTACTTTTTCAGGTGAAAATCTCGATGTCGTCGGATTCACTCCAAATGCATTTGATTCGATTAATAGACACTAGACAACATACCCACAGAAGTACAAGAGTCGTAGGTAGCCTAGTTTGGCCGCTGTGCGAGTTGGAAGGTGAGCTAGGATAAGGCTGAAAATGCCTTACTATACACTGTCTACTTTTTCAGGTGAAAATCTCGATGTCGTCGGATTCACTCCAAATGCATTTGATTCGATTAATAGACACTAGACAACACACCCACAGGTGTACGAAAGTCCGGGGTAGCCTAGTTTGGCCGCTGTGCCAGTTGGAAGGTCAGCTAGGATAAGGCTGAAAATGCATTACTATACACTGTCTACTTTTTCAGGTGAAAATCTCGATGTCGTCGGATTCACTCCAAATGCATTTGATTCGATTAATAGACACTAGACAACATACCCACAGAAGTACAAGAGTCGTAGGTAGCCTAGTTTGGCCGCTGTGCGAGTTGGAAGGTGAGCTAGGATAAGGCTGAAAATGCCTTACTATACACTGTCTACTTTTTCAGGTGAAAATCTCGATGTCGTCGGATTCACTCCAAATGCATTTGATTCGATTAATAGACACTAGACAACACACCCACAGGTGTACGAAAGTCCGGGGTAGCCTAGTTTGGCCGCTGTGCCAGTTGGAAGGTCAGCTAGGATAAGGCTGAAAATGCCTTACTATACACTGTCTACTTTTTCAGGTGAAAATCTCGATGTCGTCGGATTCACTCCAAATGCATTTGATTCGATTAATAGACACTAGACAACATACCCACAGAAGTACAAGAGTCGTAGGTAGCCTAGTTTGGCCGCTGTGCGAGTTGGAAGGTGAGCTAGGATAAGGCTGAAAATGCCTTACTATACACTGTCTACTTTTTCAGGTGAAAATCTCGATGTCGTCGGATTCACTCCAAATGCATTTGATTCGATTAATAGACACTAGACAACACACCCACAGGTGTACGAAAGTCCGGGGTAGCCTAGTTTGGCCGCTGTGCCAGTTGGAAGGTCAGCTAGGATAAGGCTGAAAATGCCTTACTATACACTGTCTACTTTTTCAGGTGAAAATCTCGATGTCGTCGGATTCACTCCAAATGCATTTGATTCGATTAATAGACACTAGACAACACACCCACAGGTGTACGAAAGTCCGGGGTAGCCTAGTTTGGCCGCTGTGCCAGTTGGAAGGTCAGCTAGGATAAGGCTGAAAATGCCTTACTATACACTGTCTACTTTTTCAGGTGAAAATCTCGATGTCGTCGGATTCACTCCAAATGCATTTGATTCGATTAATAGATACTAGACAACATACCCACAGAAGTACAAGAGTCGTAGGTAGCCTAGTTTGGCCGCTGTGCGAGTTGGAAGGTGAGCTAGGATAAGGCTGAAAATGCCTTACTATACACTGTCTACTTTTTCAGGTGAAAATCTCGATGTCGTCGGATTCACTCCAAATGCATTTGATTCGATTAATAGACACTAGACAACACACCCACAGGTGTACGAAAGTCCGGGGTAGCCTAGTTTGGCCGCTGTGCCAGTTGGAAGGTCAGCTAGGATAAGGCTGAAAATGCCTTACTATACACTGTCTACTTTTTCAGGTGAAAATCTCGAAGTCGTCGGATTCACTCCAAATGCATTTGATTCGATTAATAGACACTAGACAACACACCCACAGGTGTACGAAAGTCCGGGGTAGCCTAGTTTGGCCGCTGTGCCAGTTGGAAGGTCAGCTAGGATAAGGCTGAAAATGCCTTACTATACACTGTCTACTTTTTCAGGTGAAAATCTCGATGTCGTCGGATTCACTCCAAATGCATTTGATTCGATTAATAGACACTAGACAACATACCCACAGAAGTACAAGAGTCGTAGGTAGCCTAGTTTGGCCGCTGTGCGAGTTGGAAGGTCTACTTTTTCAGGTGAAAATCTCGATGTCGTCGGATTCACTCCAAATGCATTTGATTCGATTAATAGATACTAGACAACATACCCACAGAAGTACAAGAGTCGTAGGTAGCCTAGTTTGGCCGCTGTGCGAGTTGGAAGGTGAGCTAGGATAAGGCTGAAAATGCCTTACTATACACTGTCTACTTTTTCAGGTGAAAATCTCGATGTCGTCGGATTCACTCCAAATGCATTTGATTCGATTAATAGACACTAGACAACACACCCACAGGTGTACGAAAGTCCGGGGTAGCCTAGTTTGGCCGCTGTGCCAGTTGGAAGGTGAGCTAGGATAAGGCTGAAAATGCCTTACTATACACTGTCTACTTTTTCAGGTGAAAATCTCGATGTCGTCGGATTCACTCCAAATGCATTTGATTCGATTAATAGACACTAGACAACATACCCACAGAAGTACAAGAGTCGTAGGTAGCCTAGTTTGGCCGCTTTGCGAGTTGGAAGGTGAGCTAGGATAAGGCTGAAAATGCCTTACTATACACTGTCTACTTTTTCAGGTGAAAATCTCGATGTCGTCGGATTCACTCCAAATGCATTTGATTCGATTAATAGACACTAGACAACACACCCACAGGTGTACGAAAGTCCGGGGTAGCCTAGTATGGCCGCTGTGCGAGTTGGAAGGTCAGCTAGGATAAGGCTGAAAATGCCTTACTATACACTGTCTACTTTTTCAGGTGAAAATCTCGATGTCGTCGGATTCACTCCAAATGCATTTGATTCGATTAATAGACACTAGACAACATACCCACAGAAGTACAAGAGTCGTAGGTAGCCTAGTTTGGCCGCTGTGCGAGTTGGAAGGTGAGCTAGGATAAGGCTGAAAATGCCTTACTATACACTGTCTACTTTTTCAGGTGAAAATCTCGATGTCGTCGGATTCACTCCAAATGCATTTGATTCGATTAATAGACACTAGACAACACACCCACAGGTGTACGAAAGTCCGGGGTAGCCTAGTTTGGCCGCTGTGCCAGTTGGAAGGTCAGCTAGGATAAGGCTGAAAATGCCACTGTCTACTTTTTCAGGTGAAAATCTCGATGTCGTCGGATTCACTCCAAATGCATTTGATTCGATTAATAGACACTAGACAACATACCCACAGAAGTACAAGAGTCGTAGGTAGCCTAGTTTGGCCGCTTTGCGAGTTGGAAGGTGAGCTAGGATAAGGCTGAAAATGCCTTACTATACACTGTCTACTTTTTCAGGTGAAAATCTCGATGTCGTCGGATTCACTCCAAATGCATTTGATTCGATTAATAGACACTAGACAACACACCCACAGGTGTACGAAAGTCCGGGGTAGCCTAGTATGGCCGCTGTGCGAGTTGGAAGGTCAGCTAGGATAAGGCTGAAAATGCCTTACTATACACTGTCTACTTTTTCAGGTGAAAATCTCGATGTCGTCGGATTCACTCCAAATGCATTTGATTCGATTAATAGACACTAGACAACATACCCACAGAAGTACAAGAGTCGTAGGTAGCCTAGTTTGGCCGCTGTGCGAGTTGGAAGGTGAGCTAGGATAAGGCTGAAAATGCCTTACTATACACTGTCTACTTTTTCAGGTGAAAATCTCGATGTCGTCGGATTCACTCCAAATGCATTTGATTCGATTAATAGACACTAGACAACACACCCACAGGTGTACGAAAGTCCGGGGTAGCCTAGTTTGGCCGCTGTGCCAGTTGGAAGGTCAGCTAGGATAAGGCTGAAAATGCCACTGTCTACTTTTTCAGGTGAAAATCTCGATGTCGTCGGATTCACTCCAAATGCATTTGATTCGATTAATAGACACTAGACAACATACCCACAGAAGTACAAGAGTCGTAGGTAGCCTAGTTTGGCCGCTGTGCGAGTTGGAAGGTGAGCTAGGATAAGGCTGAAAATGCCTTACTATACACTGTCTACTTTTTCAGGTGAAAATCTCGATGTCGTCGGATTCACTCCAAATGCATTTGATTCGATTAACAGACACTAGACAACACACCCACAGGTGTACGAAAGTCCGGGGTAGCCTAGTTTGGCCGCTGTGCCAGTTGGAAGGTCAGCTAGGATAAGGCTGAAAATGCCTTACTATACACTGTCTACTTTTTCAGGTGAAAATCTCGATGTCGTCGGATTCACTCCAAATGCATTTGATTCGATTAATAGACACTAGACAACACACCCACAGGTGTACGAAAGTCCGGGGTAGCCTAGTTTGGCCGCTGTGCCAGTTGGAAGGTCAGCTAGGATAAGGCTGAAAATGCCTTACTATACACTGTCTACTTTTTCAGGTGAAAATCTCGATGTCGTCGGATTCACTCCAAATGCATTTGATTCGATTAATAGACACTAGACAACATACCCACAGAAGTACAAGAGTCGTAGGTAGCCTAGTTTGGCCGCTGTGCGAGTTGGAAGGTGAGCTAGGATAAGGCTGAAAATGCCTTACTATACACTGTCTACTTTTTCAGGTGAAAATCTCGATGTCGTCGGATTCACTCCAAATGCATTTGATTCGATTAATAGACACTAGACAACATACCCACAGAAGTACAAGAGTCGTAGGTAGCCTAGTTTGGCCGCTGTGCGAGTTGGAAGGTGAGCTAGGATAAGGCTGAAAATGCCTTACTATACACTGTCTACTTTTTCAGGTGAAAATCTCGATGTCGTCGGATTCACTCCAAATGCATTTGATTCGATTAATAGACACTAGACAACATACCCACAGAAGTACAAGAGTCGTAGGTAGCCTAGTTTGGCCGCTGTGCGAGTTGGAAGGTGAGCTAGGATAAGGCTGAAAATGCCTTACTATACACTGTCTACTTTTTCAGGTGAAAATCTCGATGTCGTCGGATTCACTCCAAATGCATTTGATTCGATTAATAGACAATAGACAACATAGCCACAGAAGTACAAGAGTCGTAGGTAGCCTAGTTTGGCCGCTGTGCGAGTTGGAAGGTGAGCTAGGATAAGGCTGAAAATGCCTTACTATACACTGTCTACTTTTTCAGGTGAAAATCTCGATGTCGTCGGATTCACTCCAAATGCATTTGATTCGATTAATAGACACTAGACAACACACCCACAGGTGTACGAAAGTCCGGGGTAGCCTAGTTTGGCCGCTGTGCCAGTTGGAAGGTCAGCTAGGATAAGGCTGAAAATGCCTTACTATACACTGTCTACTTTTTCAGGTGAAAATCTCGATGTCGTCGGATTCACTCCAAACGCATTTGATTCGATTAATAGACACTAGACAACATACCCACAGAAGTACAAGAGTCGTAGGTAGCCTAGTTTGGCCGCTGTGCGAGTTGGAAGGTGAGCTAGGATAAGGCTGAAAATGCCTTACTATACACTGTCTACTTTTTCAGGTGAAAATCTCGATGTCGTCGGATTCACTCCAAATGCATTTGATTCGATTAATAGACACTAGACAACACACCCACAGGTGTACGAAAGTCCGGGGTAGCCTAGTTTGGCCGCTGTGCCAGTTGGAAGGTCAGCTAGGATAAGGCTGAAAATGCCTTACTATACACTGTCTACTTTTTCAGGTGAAAATCTCGATGTCGTCGGATTCACTCCAAATGCATTTGATTCGATTAATAGACACTAGACAACACACCCACAGGTGTACGAAAGTCCGGGGTAGCCTAGTTTGGCCGCTGTACCAGTTGGAAGGTCAGCTAGGATAAGGCTGAAAATGCCTTACTATACACTGTCTACTTTTTCAGGTGAAAATCTCGATGTCGTCGGATTCACTCCAAATGCATTTGATTCGATTAATAGACACTAGACAACATACCCACAGAAGTACAAGAGTCGTAGGTAGCCTAGTTTGGCCGCTGTGCGAGTTGGAAGGTGAGCTAGGATAAGGCTGAAAATGCCTTACTATACACTGTCTACTTTTTCAGGTGAAAATCTCGATGTCGTCGGATTCACTCCAAATGCATTTGATTCGATTAATAGACACTAGACAACATACCCACAGAAGTACAAGAGTCGTAGGTAGCCTAGTTTGGCCGCTGTGCGAGTTGGAAGGTGAGCTAGGATAAGGCTGAAAATGCCTTACTATACACTGTCTACTTTTTCAGGTGAAAATCTCGATGTCGTCGGATTCACTCCAAATGCATTTGATTCGATTAATAGACAATAGACAACATAGCCACAGAAGTACAAGAGTCGTAGGTAGCCTAGTTTGGCCGCTGTGCGAGTTGGAAGGTGAGCTAGGATAAGGCTGAAAATGCCTTACTATACACTGTCTACTTTTTCAGGTGAAAATCTCGATGTCGTCGGATTCACTCCAAATGCATTTGATTCGATTAATAGACACTAGACAACATACCCACAGAAGTACAAGAGTCGTAGGTAGCCTAGTTTGGCCGCTGTGCGAGTTGGAAGGTGAGCTAGGATAAGGCTGAAAATGCCTTACTATACACTGTCTACTTTTTCAGGTGAAAATCTCGATGTCGTCGGATTCACTCCAAATGCATTTGATTCGATTAATAGACAATAGACAACATAGCCACAGAAGTACAAGAGTCGTAGGTAGCCTAGTTTGGCCGCTGTGCGAGTTGGAAGGTGAGCTAGGATAAGGCTGAAAATGCCTTACTATACACTGTCTACTTTTTCAGGTGAAAATCTCGATGTCGTCGGATTCACTCCAAATGCATTTGATTCGATTAATAGACACTAGACAACACACCCACAGGTGTACGAAAGTCCGGGGTAGCCTAGTTTGGCCGCTGTGCCAGTTGGAAGGTCAGCTAGGATAAGGCTGAAAATGCCTTACTATACACTGTCTACTTTTTCAGGTGAAAATCTCGATGTCGTCGGATTCACTCCAAACGCATTTGATTCGATTAATAGACACTAGACAACATACCCACAGAAGTACAAGAGTCGTAGGTAGCCTAGTTTGGCCGCTGTGCGAGTTGGAAGGTGAGCTAGGATAAGGCTGAAAATGCCTTACTATACACTGTCTACTTTTTCAGGTGAAAATCTCGATGTCGTCGGATTCACTCCAAATGCATTTGATTCGATTAATAGACACTAGACAACACACCCACAGGTGTACGAAAGTCCGGGGTAGCCTAGTTTGGCCGCTGTGCCAGTTGGAAGGTCAGCTAGGATAAGGCTGAAAATGCCTTACTATACACTGTCTACTTTTTCAGGTGAAAATCTCGATGTCGTCGGATTCACTCCAAATGCATTTGATTCGATTAATAGACACTAGACAACACACCCACAGGTGTACGAAAGTCCGGGGTAGCCTAGTTTGGCCGCTGTGCCAGTTGGAAGGTCAGCTAGGATAAGGCTGAAAATGCCTTACTATACACTGTCTACTTTTTCAGGTGAAAATCTCGATGTCGTCGGATTCACTCCAAATGCATTTGATTCGATTAATAGACACTAGACAACGCACCCACAGGTGTACGAAAGTCCGGGGTAGCCTAGTTTGGCCGCTGTGCCAGTTGGAAGGTCAGCTAGGATAAGGCTGAAAATGCCTTACTATACACTGTCTACTTTTTCAGGTGAAAATCTCGATGTCGTCGGATTCACTCCAAATGCATTTGATTCGATTAATAGACACTAGACAACACACCCACAGGTGTACGAAAGTCCGGGGTAGCCTAGTTTGGCCGCTGTGCCAGTTGGAAGGTCAGCTAGGATAAGGCTGAAAATGCCTTACTATACACTGTCTACTTTTTCAGGTGAAAATCTCGATGTCGTCGAATTCACTCCAAATGCATTTGATTCGATTAATAGACACTAGACAACATACCCACAGAAGTACAAGAGTCGTAGGTAGCCTAGTTTGGCCGCTGTGCGAGTTGGAAGGTGAGCTAGGATAAGGCTGAAAATGCCTTACTATACACTGTCTACTTTTTCAGGTGAAAATCTCGATGTCGTCGGATTCACTCCAAATGCATTTGATTCGATTAATAGACACTAGACAACACACCCACAGGTGTACGAAAGTCCGGGGTAGCCTAGTTTGGCCGCTGTGCCAGTTGGAAGGTCAGCTAGGATAAGGCTGAAAATGCCTTACTATACACTGTCTACTTTTTCAGGTGAAAATCTCGATGTCGTCGGATTCACTCCAAATGCTTTTGATTCAATTAATAGACACTAGACAACATACCCACAGAAGTACAAGAGTCGTAGGTAGCCTAGTTTGGCCGCTGTGCGAGTTGGAAGGTGAGCTAGGATAAGGCTGAAAATGCCTTACTATACACTGTCTACTTTTTCAGGTGAAAATCTCGATGTCGTCGGATTCACTCCAAATGCATTTGATTCGATTAATAGACACTAGACAACACACCCACAGGTGTACGAAAGTCCGGGGTAGCCTAGTTTGGCCGCTGTGCCAGTTGGAAGGTCAGCTAGGATAAGGCTGAAAATGCCTTACTATACACTGTCTACTTTTTCAGGTGAAAATCTCGATGTCGTCGGATTCACTCCAAATGCATTTGATTCGATTAATAGACACTAGACAACACACCCACAGGTGTACGAAAGTCCGGGGTAGCCTAGTTTGGCCGCTGTGCCAGTTGGAAGGTCAGCTAGGATAAGGCTGAAAATGCCTTACTATACACTGTCTACTTTTTCAGGTGAAAATCTCGATGTCGTCGGATTCACTCCAAATGCATTTGATTCGTTTAATAGACACTAGACAACATACCCACAGAAGTACAAGAGTCGTAGGTAGCCTAGTTTGGCCGCTGTGCGAGTTGGAAGGTGAGCTAGGATAAGGCTGAAAATGCCTTACTATACACTGTCTACTTTTTCAGGTGAAAATCTCGATGTCGTCGGATTCACTCCAAATGCATTTGATTCGATTAATAGACACTAGACAACACACCCACAGGTGTACGAAAGTCCGGGGTAGCCTAGTTTGGCCGCTGTGCCAGTTGGAAGGTCAGCTAGGATAAGGCTGAAAATGCCTTACTATACACTGTCTACTTTTTCAGGTGAAAATCTCGATGTCGTCGGATTCACTCCAAATGCATTTGATTCGATTAATAGACACTAGACAACACACCCACAGGTGTACGAAAGTCCGGGGTAGCCTAGTTTGGCCGCTGTGCCAGTTGGAAGGTCAGCTAGGATAAGGCTGAAAATGCCTTACTATACACTGTCTACTTTTTCAGGTGAAAATCTCGATGTCGTCGGATTCACTCCAAATGCATTTGATTCGATTAATAGACACTAGACAACACACCCACAGGTGTACGAAAGTCCGGGGTAGCCTAGTTTGGCCGCTGTGCCAGTTGGAAGGTCAGCTAGGATAAGGCTGAAAATGCCTTACTATACACTGTCTACTTTTTCAGGTGAAAATCTCGATGTCGTCGGATTCACTCCAAATGCATTTGATTCGATTAATAGACACTAGACAACATACCCACAGAAGTACAAGAGTCGTAGGTAGCCTAGTTTGGCCGCTGTGCGAGTTGGAAGGTGAGCTAGGATAAGGCTGAAAATGCCTTACTGTCTACTTTTTCAGGTGAAAATCTCGATGTCGTCGGATTCACTCCAAATGCATTTGATTCGATTAATAGACACTAGACAACATACCCACAGAAGTACAAGAGTCGTAGGTAGCCTAGTTTGGCCGCTGTGCGAGTTGGAAGGTGAGCTAGGATAAGGCTGAAAATGCCTTACTATACACTGTCTACTTTTTCAGGTGAAAATCTCGATGTCGTCGGATTCACTCCAAATGCATTTGATTCGATTAATAGACACTAGACAACACACCCACAGGTGTACGAAAGTCCGGGGTAGCCTAGTTTGGCCGCTGTGCCAGTTGGAAGGTCAGCTAGGATAAGGCTGAAAATGCCTTACTATACACTGTCTACTTTTTCAGGTGAAAATCTCGATGTCGTCGGATTCACTCCAAATGCATTTGATTCGATTAATAGACACTAGACAACACACCCACAGGTGTACGAAAGTCCGGGGTAGCCTAGTTTGGCCGCTGTGCCAGTTGGAAGGTGAGCTAGGATAAGGCTGAAAATGCCTTACTATACACTGTCTACTTTTTCAGGTGAAAATCTCGATGTCGTCGGATTCACTCCAAATGCATTTGATTCGATTAATAGACACTAGACAACATACCCACAGAAGTACAAGAGTCGTGGGTAGCCTAGTTTGGCCGCTGTGCGAGTTGGAAGGTGAGCTAGGATAAGGCTGAAAATGCCTTACTATACACTGTCTACTTTTTCAGGTGAAAATCTCGATGTCGTCGGATTCACTCCAAATGCATTTGATTCGATTAATAGACACTAGACAACATACCCACAGAAGTACAAGAGTCGTAGGTAGCCTAGTTTGGCCGCTGTGCGAGTTGGAAGGTGAGCTAGGATAAGGCTGAAAATGCCTTACTATACACTGTCTACTTTTTCAGGTGAAAATCTCGATGTCGTCGGATTCACTCCAAATGCATTTGATTCGATTAATAGACACTAGACAACACACCCACAGGTGTACGAAAGTCCGGGGTAGCCTAGTTTGGCCGCTGTGCCAGTTGGAAGGTCAGCTAGGATAAGGCTGAAAATGCCTTACTATACACTGTCTACTTTTTCAGGTGAAAATCTCGATGTCGTCGGATTCACTCCAAATGCATTTGATTCGATTAATAGACACTAGACAACACACCCACAGGTGTACGAAAGTCCGGGGTAGCCTAGTTTGGCCGCTGTGCCAGTTGGAAGGTGAGCTAGGATAAGGCTGAAAATGCCTTACTATACACTGTCTACTTTTTCAGGTGAAAATCTCGATGTCGTCGGATTCACTCCAAATGCATTTGATTCGATTAATAGACACTAGACAACATACCCACAGAAGTACAAGAGTCGTAGGTAGCCTAGTTTGGCCGCTGTGCGAGTTGGAAGGTGAGCTAGGATAAGGCTGAAAATGCCTTACTATACACTGTCTACTTTTTCAGGTGAAAATCTCGATGTCGTCGGATTCACTCCAAATGCATTTGATTCGATTAATAGACACTAGACAACACACCCACAGGTGTACGAAAGTCCGGGGTAGCCTAGTTTGGCCGCTGTGCCAGTTGGAAGGTGAGCTAGGATAAGGCTGAAAATGCCTTACTATACACTGTCTACTTTTTCAGGTGAAAATCTCGATGTCGTCGGATTCACTCCAAATGCATTTGATTCGATTAATAGACACTAGACAACATACCCACTGAAGTACAAGAGTCGTAGGTAGCCTAGTTTGGCCGCTGTGCGAGTTGGAAGGTGAGCTAGGATAAGGCTGAAAATGCCTTACTATACACTGTCTACTTTTTCAGGTGAAAATCTCGATGTCGTCGGATTCACTCCAAATGCATTTGATTCGATTAATAGACACTAGACAACACACCCACAGGTGTACGAAAGTCCGGGGTAGCCTAGTTTGGCCGCTGTGCCAGTTGGAAGGTCAGCTAGGATAAGGCTGAAAATGCCTTACTATACACTGTCTACTTTTTCAGGTGAAAATCTCGATGTCGTCGGATTCACTCCAAATGCATTTGATTCGATTAATAGACACTAGACAACACACCCACAGGTGTACGAAAGTCCGGGGTAGCCTAGTTTGGCCGCTGTGCCAGTTGGAAGGTCAGCTAGGATAAGGCTGAAAATGCCTTACTATACACTGTCTACTTTTTCAGGTGAAAATCTCGATGTCGTCGGATTCACTCCAAATGCATTTGATTCGATTAATAGACACTAGACAACACACCCACAGGTGTACGAAAGTCCGGGGTAGCCTAGTTTGGCCGCTGTGCCAGTTGGAAGGTCAGCTAGGATAAGGCTGAAAATGCCTTACTATACACTGTCTACTTTTTCAGGTGAAAATCTCGATGTCGTCGGATTCACTCCAAATGCATTTGATTCGATTAATAGACACTAGACAACATACCCACAGAAGTACAAGAGTCGTAGGTAGCCTAGTTTGGCCGCTGTGCGAGTTGGAAGGTGAGCTAGGATAAGGCTGAAAATGCCTTACTATACACTGTCTACTTTTTCAGGTGAAAATCTCGATGTCGTCGGATTCACTCCAAATGCATTTGATTCGATTAATAGACACTAGACAACACACCCACAGGTGTACGAAAGTCCGGGGTAGCCTAGTTTGGCCGCTGTGCCAGTTGGAAGGTCAGCTAGGATAAGGCTGAAAATGCCTTACTATACACTGTCTACTTTTTCAGGTGAAAATCTCGATGTCGTCGGATTCACTCCAAATGCATTTGATTCGATTAATAGACACTAGACAACACACCCACAGGTGTACGAAAGTCCGGGGTAGCCTAGTTTGGCCGCTGTGCCAGTTGGAAGGTCAGCTAGGATAAGGCTGAAAATGCTTTACTATACACTGTCTACTTTTTCAGGTGAAAATCTCGATGTCGTCGGATTCACTCCAAATGCATTTGATTCGATTAATAGACACTAGACAACATACCCACAGGTGTACAAGAGTCGTAGGTAGCCTAGTTTGGCCGCTGTGCGAGTTGGAAGGTGAGCTAGGATAAGGCTGAAAATGCCTTACTATACACTGTCTACTTTTTCAGGTGAAAATCTCGATGTCGTCGGATTCACTCCAAATGCATTTGATTCGATTAATAGACACTAGACAACACACCCACAGGTGTACGAAAGTCCGGGGTAGCCTAGTTTGGCCGCTGTGCCAGTTGGAAGGTCAGCTAGGATAAGGCTGAAAATGCCTTACTATACACTGTCTACTTTTTCAGGTGAAAATCTCGATGTCGTCGGATTCACTCCAAATGCATTTGATTCGATTAATAGACACTAGACAACACACCCACAGGTGTACGAAAGTCCGGGGTAGCCTAGTTTGGCCGCTGTGCCAGTTGGAAGGTCAGCTAGGATAAGGCTGAAAATGCCTTACTATACACTGTCTACTTTTTCAGGTGAAAATCTCGATGTCGTCGGATTCACTCCAAATGCATTTGATTCGATTAATAGACACTAGACAACACACCCACAGGTGTACGAAAGTCCGGGGTAGCCTAGTTTGGCCGCTATGCCAGTTGGAAGGTCAGCTAGGATAAGGCTGAAAATGCCTTACTATACACTGTCTACTTTTTCAGGTGAAAATCTCGATGTCGTCGGATTCACTCCAAATGCATTTGATTCGATTAATAGACACTAGACAACATACCCACAGAAGTACAAGAGTCGTAGGTAGCCTAGTTTGGCCGCTGTGCGAGTTGGAAGGTGAGCTAGGATAAGGCTGAAAATGCCTTACTATACACTGTCTACTTTTTCAGGTGAAAATCTCGATGTCGTCGGATTCACTCCAAATGCATTTGATTCGATTAATAGACACTAGACAACACACCCACAGGTGTACGAAAGTCCGGGGTAGCCTAGTTTGGCCGCTGTGCCAGTTGGAAGGTCAGCTAGGATAAGGCTGAAAATGCCTTACTATACACTGTCTACTTTTTCAGGTGAAAATCTCGATGTCGTCGGATTCACTCCAAATGCATTTGATTCGATTAATAGACACTAGACAACACACCCACAGGTGTACGAAAGTCCGGGGTAGCCTAGTTTGGCCGCTGTGCCAGTTGGAAGGTCAGCTAGGATAAGGCTGAAAATGCCTTACTATACACTGTCTACTTTTTCAGGTGAAAATCTCGATGTCGTCGGATTCACTCCAAATGCATTTGATTCGATTAATAGACACTAGACAACATACCCACAGAAGTACAAGAGTCGTAGGTAGCCTAGTTTGGCCGCTGTGCGAGTTGGAAGGTGAGCTAGGATAAGGCTGAAAATGCCTTACTATACACTGTCTACTTTTTCAGGTGAAAATCTCGATGTCGTCGGATTCACTCCAAATGCATTTGATTCGATTAATAGACACTAGACAACACACCCACAGGTGTACGAAAGTCCGGGGTAGCCTAGTTTGGCCGCTGTGCCAGTTGGAAGGTCAGCTAGGATAAGGCTGAAAATGCCTTACTATACACTGTCTACTTTTTCAGGTGAAAATCTCGATGTCGTCGGATTCACTCCAAATGCATTTGATTCGATTAATAGACACTAGACAACACACCCACAGGTGTACGAAAGTCCGGGGTAGCCTAGTTTGGCCGCTGTGCCAGTTGGAAGGTCAGCTAGGATAAGGCTGAAAATGCCTTACTATACACTGTCTACTTTTTCAGGTGAAAATCTCGATGTCGTCGGATTCACTCCAAATGCATTTGATTCGATTAATAGACACTAGACAACACACCCACAGGTGTACGAAAGTCCGGGGTAGCCTAGTTTGGCCGCTGTGCCAGTTGGAAGGTCAGCTAGGATAAGGCTGAAAATGCCTTACTATACACTGTCTACTTTTTCAGGTGAAAATCTCGATGTCGTCGGATTCACTCCAAATGCATTTGATTCGATTAATAGACACTAGACAACACACCCACAGGTGTACGAAAGTCCGGGGTAGCCTAGTTTGGCCGCTGTGCCAGTTGGAAGGTCAGCTAGGATAAGGCTGAAAATGCCTTACTATACACTGTCTACTTTTTCAGGTGAAAATCTCGATGTCGTCGGATTCACTCCAAATGCATTTGATTCGATTAATAGACACTAGACAACATACCCACAGAAGTACAAGAGTCGTAGGTAGCCTAGTTTGGCCGCTGTGCGAGTTGGAAGGTGAGCTAGGATAAGGCTGAAAATGCCTTACTATACACTGTCTACTTTTTCAGGTGAAAATCTCGATGTCGTCGGATTCACTCCAAATGCATTTGATTCGATTAATAGACACTAGACAACACACCCACAGGTGTACGAAAGTCCGGGGTAGCCTAGTTTGGCCGCTGTGCCAGTTGGAAGGTCAGCTAGGATAAGGCTGAAAATGCCTTACTATACACTGTCTACTTTTTCAGGTGAAAATCTCGATGTCGTCGGATTCACTCCAAATGCATTTGATTCGATTAATAGACACTAGACAACACACCCACAGGTGTACGAAAGTCCGGGGTAGCCTAGTTTGGCCGCTGTGCCAGTTGGAAGGTCAGCTAGGATAAGGCTGAAAATGCCTTACTATACACTGTCTACTTTTTCAGGTGAAAATCTCGATGTCGTCGGATTCACTCCAAATGCATTTGATTCGATTAATAGACACTAGACAACACACCCACAGGTGTACGAAAGTCCGGGGTAGCCTAGTTTGGCCGCTGTGCCAGTTGGAAGGTCAGCTAGGATAAGGCTGAAAATGCCTTACTATACACTGTCTACTTTTTCAGGTGAAAATCTCGATGTCGTCGGATTCACTCCAAATGCATTTGATTCGATTAATAGACACTAGACAACATACCCACAGAAGTACAAGAGTCGTAGGTAGCCTAGTTTGGCCGCTGTGCGAGTTGGAAGGTGAGCTAGGATAAGGCTGAAAATGCCTTACTATACACTGTCTACTTTTTCAGGTGAAAATCTCGATGTCGTCGGATTCACTCCAAATGCATTTGATTCGATTAATAGACACTAGACAACACACCCACAGGTGTACGAAAGTCCGGGGTAGCCTAGTTTGGCCGCTGTGCCAGTTGGAAGGTCAGCTAGGATAAGGCTGAAAATGCCTTACTATACACTGTCTACTTTTTCAGGTGAAAATCTCGATGTCGTCGGATTCACTCCAAATGCATTTGATTCGATTAATAGACACTAGACAACACACCCACAGGTGTACGAAAGTCCGGGGTAGCCTAGTTTGGCCGCTGTGCCAGTTGGAAGGTCAGCTAGGATAAGGCTGAAAATGCCTTACTATACACTGTCTACTTTTTCAGGTGAAAATCTCGATGTCGTCGGATTCACTCCAAATGCATTTGATTCGATTAATAGACACTAGACAACATACCCACAGGTGTACAAGAGTCGTAGGTAGCCTAGTTTGGCCGCTGTGCGAGTTGGAAGGTGAGCTAGGATAAGGCTGAAAATGCCTTACTATACACTGTCTACTTTTTCAGGTGAAAATCTCGATGTCGTCGGATTCACTCCAAATGCATTTGATTCGATTAATAGACACTAGACAACATACCCACAGAAGTACAAGAGTCGTAGGTAGCCTAGTTTGGCCGCTGTGCGAGTTGGAAGGTGAGCTAGGATAAGGCTGAAAATGCCTTACTATACACTGTCTACTTTTTCAGGTGAAAATCTCGATGTCGTCGGATTCACTCCAAATGCATTTGATTCGATTAATAGACACTAGACAACACACTCACAGGTGTACGAAAGTCCGGGGTAGCCTAGTTTGGCCGCTGTGCCAGTTGGAAGGTCAGCTAGGATAAGGCTGAAAATGCCTTACTATACACTGTCTACTTTTTCAGGTGAAAATCTCGATGTCGTCGGATTCACTCCAAATGCATTTGATTCGATTAATAGACACTAGACAACATACCCACAGAAGTACAAGAGTCGTAGGTAGCCTAGTTTGGCCGCTGTGCGAGTTGGAAGGTGAGCTAGGATAAGGCTGAAAATGCCTTACTATACACTGTCTACTTTTTCAGGTGAAAATCTCGATGTCGTCGGATTCACTCCAAATGCATTTGATTCGATTAATAGACACTAGACAACACACTCACAGGTGTACGAAAGTCCGGGGTAGCCTAGTTTGGCCGCTGTGCCAGTTGGAAGGTCAGCTAGGATAAGGCTGAAAATGCCTTACTATACACTGTCTACTTTTTCAGGTGAAAATCTCGATGTCGTCGGATTCACTCCAAATGCATTTGATTCGATTAATAGACACTAGACAACACACCCACAGGTGTACGAAAGTCCGGGGTAGCCTAGTTTGGCCGCTGTGCCAGTTGGAAGGTCAGCTAGGATAAGGCTGAAAATGCCTTACTATACACTGTCTACTTTTTCAGGTGAAAATCTCGATGTCGTCGGATTCACTCCAAATGCATTTGATTCGATTAATAGACACTAGACAACACACTCACAGGTGTACGGAAGTCCGGGGTAGCCTAGTTTGGCCGCTGTGCCAGTTGGAAGGTCAGCTAGGATAAGGCTGAAAATGCCTTACTATACACTGTCTACTTTTTCAGGTGAAAATCTCGATGTCGTCGGATTCACTCCAAATGCATTTGATTCGATTAATAGACACTAGACAACATACCCACAGAAGTACAAGAGTCGTAGGTAGCCTAGTTTGGCCGCTGTGCGAGTTGGAAGGTGAGCTAGGATAAGGCTGAAAATGCCTTACTATACACTGTCTACTTTTTCAGGTGAAAATCTCGATGTCGTCGGATTCACTCCAAATGCATTTGATTCGATTAATAGACACTAGACAACACACCCACAGGTGTACGAAAGTCCGGGGTAGCCTAGTTTGGCCGCTGTGCCAGTTGGAAGGTCAGCTAGGATAAGGCTGAAAATGCCTTACTATACACTGTCTACTTTTTCAGGTGAAAATCTCGATGTCGTCGGATTCACTCCAAATGCATTTGATTCGATTAATAGACACTAGACAACATACCCACAGAAGTACAAGAGTCGTAGGTAGCCTAGTTTGGCCGCTGTGCGAGTTGGAAGGTGAGCTAGGATAAGGCTGAAAATGCCTTACTATACACTGTCTACTTTTTCAGGTGAAAATCTCGATGTCGTCGGATTCACTCCAAATGCATTTGATTCGATTAATAGACACTAGACAACACACCCACAGGTGTACGAAAGTCCGGGGTAGCCTAGTTTGGCCGCTGTGCCAGTTGGAAGGTCAGCTAGGATAAGGCTGAAAATGCCTTACTATACACTGTCTACTTTTTCAGGTGAAAATCTCGATGTCGTCGGATTCACTCCAAATGCATTTGATTCGATTAATAGACACTAGACAACACACCCACAGGTGTACGAAAGTCCGGGGTAGCCTAGTTTGGCCGCTGTGCCAGTTGGAAGGTCAGCTAGGATAAGGCTGAAAATGCCTTACTATACACTGTCTACTTTTTCAGGTGAAAATCTCGATGTCGTCGGATTCACTCCAAATGCATTTGATTCGATTAATAGACACTAGACAACACACCCACAGGTGTACGAAAGTCCGGGGTAGCCTAGTTTGGCCGCTGTGCCAGTTGGAAGGTCAGCTAGGATAAGGCTGAAAATGCCTTACTATACACTGTCTACTTTTTCAGGTGAAAATCTCGATGTCGTCGGATTCACTCCAAATGCATTTGATTCGATTAATAGACACTAGACAACACACCCACAGGTGTACGAAAGTCCGGGGTAGCCTAGTTTGGCCGCTGTGCCAGTTGGAAGGTCAGCTAGGATAAGGCTGAAAATGCCTTACTATACACTGTCTACTTTTTCAGGTGAAAATCTCGATGTCGTCGGATTCACTCCAAATGCATTTGATTCGATTAATAGACACTAGACAACATACCCACAGAAGTACAAGAGTCGTAGGTAGCCTAGTTTGGCCGCTGTGCGAGTTGGAAGGTGAGCTAGGATAAGGCTGAAAATGCCTTACTATACACTGTCTACTTTTTCAGGTGAAAATCTCGATGTCGTCGGATTCACTCCAAATGCATTTGATTCGATTAATAGACACTAGACAACACACCCACAGGTGTACGAAAGTCCGGGGTAGCCTAGTTTGGCCGCTGTGCCAGTTGGAAGGTCAGCTAGGATAAGGCTGAAAATGCCTTACACTGTCTACTTTTTCAGGTGAAAATCTCGATGTCGTCGGATTCACTCCAAATGCATTTGATTCGATTAATAGACACTAGACAACACACCCACAGGTGTACGAAAGTCCGGGGTAGCCTAGTTTGGCCGCTGTGCCAGTTGGAAGGTCAGCTAGGATAAGGCTGAAAATGCCTTACTATACACTGTCTACTTTTTCAGGTGAAAATCTCGATGTCGTCGGATTCACTCCAAATGCATTTGATTCGATTAATAGACACTAGACAACACACTCACAGGTGTACGGAAGTCCGGGGTAGCCTAGTTTGGCCGCTGTGCCAGTTGGAAGGTCAGCTAGGATAAGGCTGAAAATGCCTTACTATACACTGTCTACTTTTTCAGGTGAAAATCTCGATGTCGTCGGATTCACTCCAAATGCATTTGATTCGATTAATAGACACTAGACAACATACCCACAGAAGTACAAGAGTCGTAGGTAGCCTAGTTTGGCCGCTGTGCGAGTTGGAAGGTGAGCTAGGATAAGGCTGAAAATGCCTTACTATACACTGTCTACTTTTTCAGGTGAAAATCTCGATGTCGTCGGATTCACTCCAAATGCATTTGATTCGATTAATAGACACTAGACAACACACCCACAGGTGTACGAAAGTCCGGGGTAGCCTAGTTTGGCCGCTGTGCCAGTTGGAAGGTCAGCTAGGATAAGGCTGAAAATGCCTTACTATACACTGTCTACTTTTTCAGGTGAAAATCTCGATGTCGTCGGATTCACTCCAAATGCATTTGATTCGATTAATAGACACTAGACAACACACCCACAGGTGTACGAAAGTCCGGGGTAGCCTAGTTTGGCCGCTGTGCCAGTTGGAAGGTCAGCTAGGATAAGGCTGAAAATGCCTTACTATACACTGTCTACTTTTTCAGGTGAAAATCTCGATGTCGTCGGATTCACTCCAAATGCATTTGATTCGATTAATAGACACTAGACAACACACCCACAGGTGTACGAAAGTCCGGGGTAGCCTAGTTTGGCCGCTGTGCCAGTTGGAAGGTCAGCTAGGATAAGGCTGAAAATGCCTTACTATACACTGTCTACTTTTTCAGGTGAAAATCTCGATGTCGTCGGATTCACTCCAAATGCATTTGATTCGATTAATAGACACTAGACAACACACCCACAGGTGTACGAAAGTCCGGGGTAGCCTAGTTTGGCCGCTGTGCCAGTTGGAAGGTCAGCTAGGATAAGGCTGAAAATGCCTTACTATACACTGTCTACTTTTTCAGGTGAAAATCTCGATGTCGTCGGATTCACTCCAAATGCATTTGATTCGATTAATAGACACTAGACAACACACCCACAGGTGTACGAAAGTCCGGGGTAGCCTAGTTTGGCCGCTGTGCCAGTTGGAAGGTCAGCTAGGATAAGGCTGAAAATGCCTTACTATACACTGTCTACTTTTTCAGGTGAAAATCTCGATGTCGTCGGATTCACTCCAAATGCATTTGATTCGATTAATAGACACTAGACAACATACCCACAGAAGTACAAGAGTCGTAGGTAGCCTAGTTTGGCCGCTGTGCGAGTTGGAAGGTGAGCTAGGATAAGGCTGAAAATGCCTTACTATACACTGTCTACTTTTTCAGGTGAAAATCTCGATGTCGTCGGATTCACTCCAAATGCATTTGATTCGATTAATAGACACTAGACAACACACTCACAGGTGTACGAAAGTCCGGGGTAGCCTAGTTTGGCCGCTGTGCCAGTTGGAAGGTCAGCTAGGATAAGGCTGAAAATGCCTTACTATACACTGTCTACTTTTTCAGGTGAAAATCTCGATGTCGTCGGATTCACTCCAAATGCATTTGATTCGATTAATAGACACTAGACAACATACCCACAGAAGTACAAGAGTCGTAGGTAGCCTAGTTTGGCCGCTGTGCGAGTTGGAAGGTGAGCTAGGATAAGGCTGAAAATGCCTTACTATACACTGTCTACTTTTTCAGGTGAAAATCTCGATGTCGTCGGATTCACTCCAAATGCATTTGATTCGATTAATAGACACTAGACAACACACTCACAGGTGTACGAAAGTCCGGGGTAGCCTAGTTTGGCCGCTGTGCCAGTTGGAAGGTCAGCTAGGATAAGGCTGAAAATGCCTTACTATACACTGTCTACTTTTTCAGGTGAAAATCTCGATGTCGTCGGATTCACTCCAAATGCATTTGATTCGATTAATAGACACTAGACAACATACCCACAGAAGTACAAGAGTCGTAGGTAGCCTAGTTTGGCCGCTGTGCGAGTTGGAAGGTGAGCTAGGATAAGGCTGAAAATGCCTTACTATACACTGTCTACTTTTTCAGGTGAAAATCTCGATGTCGTCGGATTCACTCCAAATGCATTTGATTCGATTAATAGACACTAGACAACACACCCACAGGTGTACGAAAGTCCGGGGTAGCCTAGTTTGGCCGCTGTGCCAGTTGGAAGGTCAGCTAGGATAAGGCTGAAAATGCCTTACTATACACTGTCTACTTTTTCAGGTGAAAATCTCGATGTCGTCGGATTCACTCCAAATGCATTTGATTCGATTAATAGACACTAGACAACATACCCACAGAAGTACAAGAGTCGTAGGTAGCCTAGTTTGGCCGCTGTGCGAGTTGGAAGGTGAGCTAGGATAAGGCTGAAAATGCCTTACTATACACTGTCTACTTTTTCAGGTGAAAATCTCGATGTCGTCGGATTCACTCCAAATGCATTTGATTCGATTAATAGACACTAGACAACATACCCACAGAAGTACAAGAGTCGTAGGTAGCCTAGTTTGGCCGCTGTGCGAGTTGGAAGGTGAGCTAGGATAAGGCTGAAAATGCCTTACTATACACTGTCTACTTTTTCAGGTGAAAATCTCGATGTCGTCGGATTCACTCCAAATGCATTTGATTCGATTAATAGACACTAGACAACACACCCACAGGTGTACGAAAGTCCGGGGTAGCCTAGTTTGGCCGCTGTGCCAGTTGGAAGGTCAGCTAGGATAAGGCTGAAAATGCGTCGGATTCACTCCAAATGCATTTGATTCGATTAATAGACACTAGACAACACACCCACAGGTGTACGAAAGTCCGGGGTAGCCTAGTTTGGCCGCTGTGCCAGTTGGAAGGTCAGCTAGGATAAGGCTGAAAATGCCTTACTATACACTGTCTACTTTTTCAGGTGAAAATCTCGATGTCGTCGGATTCACTCCAAATGCATTTGATTCGATTAATAGACACTAGACAACACACCCACAGGTGTACGAAAGTCCGGGGTAGCCTAGTTTGGCCGCTGTGCCAGTTGGAAGGTCAGCTAGGATAAGGCTGAAAATGCCTTACTATACACTGTCTACTTTTTCAGGTGAAAATCTCGATGTCGTCGGATTCACTCCAAATGCATTTGATTCGATTAATAGACACTAGACAACATACCCACAGAAGTACAAGAGTCGTAGGTAGCCTAGTTTGGCCGCTGTGCGAGTTGGAAGGTCAGCTAGGATAAGGCTGAAAATGCCTTACTATACACTGTCTACTTTTTCAGGTGAAAATCTCGATGTCGTCGGATTCACTCCAAATGCATTTGATTCGATTAATAGACACTAGACAACATACCCACAGGTGTACGAAAGTCCGGGGTAGCCTAGTTTGGCCGCTGTGCCAGTTGGAAGGTCAGCTAGGATAAGGCTGAAAATGCCTTACTATACACTGTCTACTTTTTCAGGTGAAAATCTCGATGTCGTCGGATTCACTCCAAATGCATTTGATTCGATTAATAGACACTAGACAACACACCCACAGGTGTACGAAAGTCCGGGGTAGCCTAGTTTGGCCGCTGTGCCAGTTGGAAGGTCAGCTAGGATAAGGCTGAAAATGCCTTACTATACACTGTCTACTTTTTCAGGTGAAAATCTCGATGTCGTCGGATTCACTCCAAATGCATTTGATTCGATTAATAGACACTAGACAACACACCCACAGGTGTACGAAAGTCCGGGGTAGCCTAGTTTGGCCGCTGTGCCAGTTGGAAGGTCAGCTAGGATAAGGCTGAAAATGCCTTACTATACACTGTCTACTTTTTCAGGTGAAAATCTCGATGTCGTCGGATTCACTCCAAATGCATTTGATTCGATTAATAGACACTAGACAACACACCCACAGGTGTACGAAAGTCCGGGGTAGCCTAGTTTGGCCGCTGTGCCAGTTGGAAGGTCAGCTAGGATAAGGCTGAAAATGCCTTACTATACACTGTCTACTTTTTCAGGTGAAAATCTCGATGTCGTCGGATTCACTCCAAATGCATTTGATTCGATTAATAGACACTAGACAACATACCCACAGAAGTACAAGAGTCGTAGGTAGCCTAGTTTGGCCGCTGTGCGAGTTGGAAGGTGAGCTAGGATAAGGCTGAAAATGCCTTACTATACACTGTCTACTTTTTCAGGTGAAAATGTCGATGTCGTCGGATTCACTCCAAATGCATTTGATTCGATTAATAGACACTAGACAACACACCCACAGGTGTACGAAAGTCCGGGGTAGCCTAGTTTGGCCGCTGTGCCAGTTGGAAGGTCAGCTAGGATAAGGCTGAAAATGCCTTACTATACACTGTCTACTTTTTCAGGTGAAAATCTCGATGTCGTCGGATTCACTCCAAATGCATTTGATTCGATTAATAGACACTAGACAACACACCCACAGGTGTACGAAAGTCCGGGGTAGCCTAGTTTGGCCGCTGTGCCAGTTGGAAGGTCAGCTAGGATAAGGCTGAAAATGCCTTACTATACACTGTCTACTTTTTCAGGTGAAAATCTCGATGTCGTCGGATTCACTCCAAATGCATTTGATTCGATTAATAGACACTAGACAACACACCCACAGGTGTACGAAAGTCCGGGGTAGCCTAGTTTGACCGCTGTGCCAGTTGGAAGGTCAGCTAGGATAAGGCTGAAAATGCCTTACTATACACTGTCTACTTTTTCAGGTGAAAATCTCGATGTCGTCGGATTCACTCCAAATGCATTTGATTCGATTAATAGACACTAGACAACACACCCACAGGTGTACGAAAGTCCGGGGTAGCCTAGTTTGGCCGCTGTGCCAGTTGGAAGGTCAGCTAGGATAAGGCTGAAAATGCCTTACTATACACTGTCTACTTTTTCAGGTGAAAATCTCGATGTCGTCGGATTCACTCCAAATGCATTTGATTCGATTAATAGACACTAGACAACATACCCACAGAAGTACAAGAGTCGTAGGTAGCCTAGTTTGGCCGCTGTGCGAGTTGGAAGGTGAGCTAGGATAAGGCTGAAAATGCCTTACTATACACTGTCTACTTTTTCAGGTGAAAATCTCGATGTCGTCGGATTCACTCCAAATGCATTTGATTCGATTAATAGACACTAGACAACACACCCACAGGTGTACGAAAGTCCGGGGTAGCCTAGTTTGGCCGCTGTGCCAGTTGGAAGGTCAGCTAGGATAAGGCTGAAAATGCCTTACTATACACTGTCTACTTTTTCAGGTGAAAATCTCGATGTCGTCGGATTCACTCCAAATGCATTTGATTCGATTAATAGACACTAGACAACACACCCACAGGTGTACGAAAGTCCGGGGTAGCCTAGTTTGACCGCTGTGCCAGTTGGAAGGTCAGCTAGGATAAGGCTGAAAATGCCTTACTATACACTGTCTACTTTTTCAGGTGAAAATCTCGATGTCGTCGGATTCACTCCAAATGCATTTGATTCGATTAATAGACACTAGACAACACACCCACAGGTGTACGAAAGTCCGGGGTAGCCTAGTTTGGCCGCTGTGCCAGTTGGAAGGTCAGCTAGGATAAGGCTGAAAATGCCTTACTATACACTGTCTACTTTTTCAGGTGAAAATCTCGATGTCGTCGGATTCACTCCAAATGCATTTGATTCGATTAATAGACACTAGACAACACACCCACAGGTGTACGAAAGTCCGGGGTAGCCTAGTTTGGCCGCTGTGCCAGTTGGAAGGTCAGCTAGGATAAGGCTGAAAATGCCTTACTATACACTGTCTACTTTTTCAGGTGAAAATCTCGATGTCGTCGGATTCACTCCAAATGCATTTGATTCGATTAATAGACACTAGACAACATACCCACAGAAGTACAAGAGTCGTAGGTAGCCTAGTTTGGCCGCTGTGCGAGTTGGAAGGTGAGCTAGGATAAGGCTGAAAATGCCTTACTATACACTGTCTACTTTTTCAGGTGAAAATCTCGATGTCGTCGGATTCACTCCAAATGCATTTGATTCGATTAATAGACACTAGACAACACACCCACAGGTGTACGAAAGTCCGGGGTAGCCTAGTTTGGCCGCTGTGCCAGTTGGAAGGTCAGCTAGGATAAGGCTGAAAATGCCTTACTATACACTGTCTACTTTTTCAGGTGAAAATCTCGATGTCGTCGGATTCACTCCAAATGCATTTGATTCGATTAATAGACACTAGACAACATACCCACAGAAGTACAAGAGTCGTAGGTAGCCTAGTTTGGCCGCTGTGCGAGTTGGAAGGTGAGCTAGGATAAGGCTGAAAATGCCTTACTATACACTGTCTACTTTTTCAGGTGAAAATCTCGATGTCGTCGGATTCACTCCAAATGCATTTGATTCGATTAATAGACACTAGACAACATACCCACAGAAGTACAAGAGTCGTAGGTAGCCTAGTTTGGCCGCTGTGCGAGTTGGAAGGTGAGCTAGGATAAGGCTGAAAATGCCTTACTATACACTGTCTACTTTTTCAGGTGAAAATCTCGATGTCGTCGGATTCACTAAAAATGCATTTGATTCGATTAATAGACACTAGACAACACACCCACAGGTGTACGAAAGTCCGGGGTAGCCTAGTTTGGCCGCTGTGCCAGTTGGAAGGTCAGCTAGGATAAGGCTGAAAATGCCTTACTATACACTGTCTACTTTTTCAGGTGAAAATCTCGATGTCGTCGGATTCAATCCAAATGCATTTGATTCGATTAATAGACACTAGACAACATACCCACAGGTGTACAAGAGTCGTAGGTAGCCTAGTTTGGCCGCTGTGCGAGTTGGAAGGTGAGCTAGGATAAGGCTGAAAATGCCTTACTATACACTGTCTACTTTTTCAGGTGAAAATCTCGATGTCGTCGGATTCACTCCAAATGCATTTGATTCGATTAATAGACACTAGACAACACACCCACAGGTGTACGAAAGTCCGGGGTAGCCTAGTTTGGCCGCTGTGCCAGTTGGAAGGTCAGCTAGGATAAGGCTGAAAATGCCTTACTATACACTGTCTACTTTTTCAGGTGAAAATCTCGATGTCGTCGGATTCACTCCAAATGCATTTGATTCGATTAATAGACACTAGACAACACACCCACAGGTGTACGAAAGTCCGGGGTAGCCTAGTTTGGCCGCTGTGCCAGTTGGAAGGTCAGCTAGGATAAGGCTGAAAATGCCTTACTATACACTGTCTACTTTTTCAGGTGAAAATCTCGATGTCGTCGGATTCACTCCAAATGCATTTGATTCGATTAATAGACACTAGACAACACACCCACAGGTGTACGAAAGTCCGGGGTAGCCTAGTTTGGCCGCTGTGCCAGTTGGAAGGTGAGCTAGGATAAGGCTGAAAATGCCTTACTATACACTGTCTACTTTTTCAGGTGAAAATCTCGATGTCGTCGGATTCACTCCAAATGCATTTGATTCGATTAATAGACACTAGACAACATACCCACAGAAGTACAAGAGTCGTAGGTAGCCTAGTTTGGCCGCTGTGCGAGTTGGAAGGTGAGCTAGGATAAGGCTGAAAATGCCTTACTATACACTGTCTACTTTTTCAGGTGAAAATCTCGATGTCGTCGGATTCACTCCAAATGCATTTGATTCGATTAATAGACACTAGACAACACACCCACAGGTGTACGAAAGTCCGGGGTAGCCTAGTTTGGCCGCTGTGCCAGTTGGAAGGTCAGCTAGGATAAGGCTGAAAATGCCTTACTATACACTGTCTACTTTTTCAGGTGAAAATCTCGATGTCGTCGGATTCACTCCAAATGCATTTGATTCGATTAATAGACACTAGACAACACACCCACAGGTGTACGAAAGTCCGGGGTAGCCTAGTTTGGCCGCTGTGCCAGTTGGAAGGTCAGCTAGGATAAGGCTGAAAATGCCTTACTATACACTGTCTACTTTTTCAGGTGAAAATCTCGATGTCGTCGGATTCACTCCAAATGCATTTGATTCGATTAATAGACACTAGACAACACACCCACAGGTGTACGAAAGTCCGGGGTAGCCTAGTTTGGCCGCTGTGCCAGTTGGAAGGTCAGCTAGGATAAGGCTGAAAATGCCTTACTATACACTGTCTACTTTTTCAGGTGAAAATCTCGATGTCGTCGGATTCACTCCAAATGCATTTGATTCGATTAATAGACACTAGACAACACACCCAGAGGTGTACGAAAGTCCGGGGTAGCCTAGTTTGGCCGCTGTGCCAGTTGGAAGGTCAGCTAGGATAGGGCTGAAAATGCCTTACTATACACTGTCTACTTTTTCAGGTGAAAATCTCGATGTCGTCGGATTCACTCCAAATGCATTTGATTCGATTAATAGACACTAGACAACATACCCACAGAAGTACAAGAGTCGTAGGTAGCCTAGTTTGGCCGCTGTGCGAGTTGGAAGGTGAGCTAGGATAAGGCTGAAAATGCCTTACTATACACTGTCTACTTTTTCAGGTGAAAATCTCGATGTCGTCGGATTCACTCCAAATGCATTTGATTCGATTAATAGACACTAGACAACACACCCACAGGTGTACGAAAGTCCGGGGTAGCCTAGTTTGGCCGCTGTGCCAGTTGGAAGGTCAGCTAGGATAAGGCTGAAAATGCCTTACTATACACTGTCTACTTTTTCAGGTGAAAATCTCGATGTCGTCGGATTCACTCCAAATGCATTTGATTCGATTAATAGACACTAGACAACACACCCACAGGTGTACGAAAGTCCGGGGTAGCCTAGTTTGGCCGCTGTGCCAGTTGGAAGGTCAGCTAGGATAAGGCTGAAAATGCCTTACTATACACTGTCTACTTTTTCAGGTGAAAATCTCGATGTCGTCGGATTCACTCCAAATGCATTTGATTCGATTAATAGACACTAGACAACACACCCACAGGTGTACGAAAGTCCGGGGTAGCCTAGTTTGGCCGCTGTGCCAGTTGGAAGGTCAGCTAGGATAAGGCTGAAAATGCCTTACTATACACTGTCTACTTTTTCAGGTGAAAATCTCGATGTCGTCGGATTCACTCCAAATGCATTTGATTCGATTAATAGACACTAGACAACATACCCACAGAAGTACAAGAGTCGTAGGTAGCCTAGTTTGGCCGCTGTGCGAGTTGGAAGGTGAGCTAGGATAAGGCTGAAAATGCCTTACTATACACTGTCTACTTTTTCAGGTGAAAATCTCGATGTCGTCGGATTCACTCCAAATGCATTTGATTCGATTAATAGACACTAGACAACACACCCACAGGTGTACGAAAGTCCGGGGTAGCCTAGTTTGGCCGCTGTGCCAGTTGGAAGGTCAGCTAGGATAAGGCTGAAAATGCCTTACTATACACTGTCTACTTTTTCAGGTGAAAATCTCGATGTCGTCGGATTCACTCCAAATGCATTTGATTCGATTAATAGACACTAGACAACACACCCACAGGTGTACGAAAGTCCGGGGTAGCCTAGTTTGGCCGCTGTGCCAGTTGGAAGGTCAGCTAGGATAAGGCTGAAAATGCCTTACTATACACTGTCTACTTTTTCAGGTGAAAATCTCGATGTCGTCGGATTCACTCCAAATGCATTTGATTCGATTAATAGACACTAGACAACACACCCACAGGTGTACGAAAGTCCGGGGTAGCCTAGTTTGGCCGCTGTGCCAGTTGGAAGGTCAGCTAGGATAAGGCTGAAAATGCCTTACTATACACTGTCTACTTTTTCAGGTGAAAATCTCGATGTCGTCGGATTCACTCCAAATGCATTTGATTCGATTAATAGACACTAGACAACATACCCACAGGTGTACAAGAGTCGTAGGTAGCCTAGTTTGGCCGCTGTGCCAGTTGGAAGGTGAGCTAGGATAAGGCTGAAAATGCCTTACTATACACTGTCTACTTTTTCAGGTGAAAATCTCGATGTCGTCGGATTCACTCCAAATGCATTTGATTCGATTAATAGACACTAGATAACACACCCACAGGTGTACGACAGTCCGGCGTAGCCTAGTTTGGCCGCTGTGCCAGTTGGAAGGTGAGCTAGGATAAGGCTGAAAATGCCTTACTATACACTGTCTACTTTTTCAGGTGAAAATCTCGATGTCGTCGGATTCACTCCAAATGCATTTGATTCGATTAATAGACACTAGACAACACACCCACAGGTGTACGAAAGTCCGGGGTAGCCTAGTTTGGCCGCTGTGCCAGTTGGAAGGTCAGCTAGGATAAGGCTGAAAATGCCTTACTATACACTGTCTACTTTTTCAGGTGAAAATCTCGATGTCGTCGGATTCACTCCAAATGCATTTGATTCGATTAATAGACACTAGACAACACACCCACAGGTGTACGAAAGTCCGGGGTAGCCTAGTTTGGCCGCTGTGCCAGTTGGAAGGTCAGCTAGGATAAGGCTGAAAATGCCTTACTATACACTGTCTACTTTTTCAGGTGAAAATCTCGATGTCGTCGGATTCACTCCAAATGCATTTGATTCGATTAATAGACACTAGACAACACACCCACAGGTGTACGAAAGTCCGGGGTAGCCTAGTTTGGCCGCTGTGCCAGTTGGAAGGTCAGCTAGGATAAGGCTGAAAATGCCTTACTATACACTGTCTACTTTTTCAGGTGAAAATCTCGATGTCGTCGGATTCACTCCAAATGCATTTGATTCGATTAATAGACACTAGACAACATACCCACAGAAGTACAAGAGTCGTAGGTAGCCTAGTTTGGCCGCTGTGCGAGTTGGAAGGTGAGCTAGGATAAGGCTGAAAATGCCTTACTATACACTGTCTACTTTTTCAGGTGAAAATCTCGATGTCGTCGGATTCACTCCAAATGCATTTGATTCGATTAATAGACACTAGACAACACACCCAGAGGTGTACGAAAGTCCGGGGTAGCCTAGTTTGGCCGCTGTGCCAGTTGGAAGGTCAGCTAGGATAAGGCTGAAAATGCCTTACTATACACTGTCTACTTTTTCAGGTGAAAATCTCGATGTCGTCGGATTCACTCCAAATGCATTTGATTCGATTAATAGACACTAGACAACATACCCACAGAAGTACAAGAGTCGTAGGTAGCCTAGTTTGGCCGCTGTGCGAGTTGGAAGGTGAGCTAGGATAAGGCTGAAAATGCCTTACTATACACTGTCTACTTTTTCAGGTGAAAATCTCGATGTCGTCGGATTCACTCCAAATGCATTTGATTCGATTAATAGACACTAGACAACACACCCACAGGTGTACGAAAGTCCGGGGTAGCCTAGTTTGGCCGCTGCGCCAGTTGGAAGGTCAGCTAGGATAAGGCTGAAAATGCCTTACTATACACTGTCTACTTTTTCAGGTGAAAATCTCGATGTCGTCGGATTCACTCCAAATGCATTTGATTCGATTAATAGACACTAGACAACACACCCACAGGTGTACGAAAGTCCGGGGTAGCCTAGTTTGGCCGCTGTGCCAGTTGGAAGGTCAGCTAGGATAAGGCTGAAAATGCCTTACTATACACTGTCTACTTTTTCAGGTGAAAATCTCGATGTCGTCGGATTCACTCCAAATGCATTTGATTCGATTAATAGACACTAGACAACACACCCACAGGTGTACGAAAGTCCGGGGTAGCCTAGTTTGGCCGCTGTGCCAGTTGGAAGGTCAGCTAGGATAAGGCTGAAAATGCCTTACTATACACTGTCTACTTTTTCAGGTGAAAATCTCGATGTCGTCGGATTCACTCCAAATGCATTTGATTCGATTAATAGACACTAGACAACATACCCACAGGTGTACGAAAGTCCGGGGTAGCCTAGTTTGGCCGCTGTGCCAGTTGGAAGGTCAGCTAGGATAAGGCTGAAAATGCCTTACTATACACTGTCTACTTTTTCAGGTGAAAATCTCGATGTCGTCGGATTCACTCCAAATGCATTTGATTCGATTAATAGACACTAGACAACATACCCACAGAAGTACAAGAGTCGTAGGTAGCCTAGTTTGGCCGCTGTGCGAGTTGGAAGGTGAGCTAGGATAAGGCTGAAAATGCCTGACTATACACTGTCTACTTTTTCAGGTGAAAATCTCGATGTCGTCGGATTCACTCCAAATGCATTTGATTCGATTAATAGACACTAGACAACACACCCACAGGTGTACGAAAGTCCGGGGTAGCCTAGTTTGGCCGCTGTGCCAGTTGGAAGGTCAGCTAGGATAAGGCTGAAAATGCCTTACTATACACTGTCTACTTTTTCAGGTGAAAATCTCGATGTCGTCGGATTCACTCCAAATGCATTTGATTCGATTAATAGACACTAGACAACACACCCACAGGTGTACGAAAGTCCGGGGTAGCCTAGTTTGGCCGCTGTGCCAGTTGGAAGGTCAGCTAGGATAAGGCTGAAAATGCCTTACTATACACTGTCTACTTTTTCAGGTGAAAATCTCGATGTCGTCGGATTCACTCCAAATGCATTTGATTCGATTAATAGACACTAGACAACACACCCACAGGTGTACGAAAGTCCGGGGTAGCCTAGTTTGGCCGCTGTGCCAGTTGGAAGGTCAGCTAGGATAAGGCTGAAAATGCCTTACTATACACTGTCTACTTTTTCAGGTGAAAATCTCGATGTCGTCGGATTCACTCCAAATGCATTTGATTCGATTAATAGACACTAGACAACACACCCACAGGTGTACGAAAGTCCGGGGTAGCCTAGTTTGGCCGCTGTGCCAGTTGGAAGGTCAGCTAGGATAAGGCTGAAAATGCCTTACTATACACTGTCTACTTTTTCAGGTGAAAATCTCGATGTCGTCGGATTCACTCCAAATGCATTTGATTCGATTAATAGACACTAGACAACACACCCACAGGTGTACGAAAGTCCGGGGTAGCCTAGTTTGGCCGCTGTGCCAGTTGGAAGGTCAGCTAGGATAAGGCTGAAAATGCCTTACTATACACTGTCTACTTTTTCAGGTGAAAATCTCGATGTCGTCGGATTCACTCCAAATGCATTTGATTCGATTAATAGACACTAGACAACACACCCACAGGTGTACGAAAGTCCGGGGTAGCCTAGTTTGGCCGCTGTGCCAGTTGGAAGGTCAGCTAGGATAAGGCTGAAAATGCCTTACTATACACTGTCTACTTTTTCAGGTGAAAATCTCGATGTCGTCGGATTCACTCCAAATGCATTTGATTCGATTAATAGACACTAGACAACACACCCACAGGTGTACGAAAGTCCGGGGTAGCCTAGTTTGGCCGCTGTGCCAGTTGGAAGGTCAGCTAGGATAAGGCTGAAAATGCCTTACTATACACTGTCTACTTTTTCAGGTGAAAATCTCGATGTCGTCGGATTCACTCCAAATGCATTTGATTCGATTAATAGACACTAGACAACACATCCACAGGTGTACGAAAGTCCGGGGTAGCCTAGTTTGGCCGCTGTGCCAGTTGGAAGGTCAGCTAGGATAAGGCTGAAAATGCCTTACTATACACTGTCTACTTTTTCAGGTGAAAATCTCGATGTCGTCGGATTCACTCCAAATGCATTTGATTCGATTAATAGACACTAGACAACACACCCACAGGTGTACGAAAGTCCGGGGTAGCCTAGTTTGGCCGCTGTGCCAGTTGGAAGGTCAGCTAGGATAAGGCTGAAAATGCCTTACTATACACTGTCTACTTTTTCAGGTGAAAATCTCGATGTCGTCGGATTCACTCCAAATGCATTTGATTCGATTAATAGACACTAGACAACACACCCACAGGTGTACGAAAGTCCGGGGTAGCCTAGTTTGGCCGCTGTGCCAGTTGGAAGGTCAGCTAGGATAAGGCTGAAAATGCCTTACTATACACTGTCTACTTTTTCAGGTGAAAATCTCGATGTCGTCGGATTCACTCCAAATGCATTTGATTCGATTAATAGACACTAGACAACACACCCACAGGTGTACGAAAGTCCGGGGTAGCCTAGTTTGGCCGCTGTGCCAGTTGGAAGGTCAGCTAGGATAAGGCTGAAAATGCCTTACTATACACTGTCTACTTTTTCAGGTGAAAATCTCGATGTCGTCGGATTCACTCCAAATGCATTTGATTCGATTAATAGACACTAGACAACATACCCACAGAAGTACAAGAGTCGTAGGTAGCCTAGTTTGGCCGCTGTGCGAGTTGGAAGGTGAGCTAGGATAAGGCTGAAAATGCCTTACTATACACTGTCTACTTTTTCAGGTGAAAATCTCGATGTCGTCGGATTCACTCCAAATGCATTTGATTCGATTAATAGACACTAGACAACACACCCACAGGTGTACGAAAGTCCGGGGTAGCCTAGTTTGGCCGCTGTGCCAGTTGGAAGGTCAGCTAGGATAAGGCTGAAAATGCCTTACTATACACTGTCTACTTTTTCAGGTGAAAATCTCGATGTCGTCGGATTCACTCCAAATGCATTTGATTCGATTAATAGACACTAGACAACACACCCACAGGTGTACGAAAGTCCGGGGTAGCCTAGTTTGGCCGCTGTGCCAGTTGGAAGGTCAGCTAGGATAAGGCTGAAAATGCCTTACTATACACTGTCTACTTTTTCAGGTGAAAATCTCGATGTCGTCGGATTCACTCCAAATGCATTTGATTCGATTAATAGACACTAGACAACACACCCACAGGTGTACGAAAGTCCGGGGTAGCCTAGTTTGGCCGCTGTGCCAGTTGGAAGGTCAGCTAGGATAAGGCTGAAAATGCCTTACTATACACTGTCTACTTTTTCAGGTGAAAATCTCGATGTCGTCGGATTCACTCCAAATGCATTTGATTCGATTAATAGACACTAGACAACACACCCACAGGTGTACGAAAGTCCGGGGTAGCCTAGTTTGGCCGCTGTGCCAGTTGGAAGGTCAGCTAGGATAAGGCTGAAAATGCCTTACTATACACTGTCTACTTTTTCAGGTGAAAATCTCGATGTCGTCGGATTCACTCCAAATGCATTTGATTCGATTAATAGACACTAGACAACACACCCACAGGTGTACAAGAGTCGTAGGTAGCCTAGTTTGGCCGCTGTGCCAGTTGGAAGGTCAGCTAGGATAAGGCTGAAAATGCCTTACTATACAGTGTCTACTTTTTCAGGTGAAAATCTCGATGTCGTCGGATTCACTCCAAATGCATTTGATTCGATTAATAGACACTAGACAACACACCCACAGGTGTACGAAAGTCCGGGGTAGCCTAGTTTGGCCGCTGTGCCAGTTGGAAGGTCAGCTAGGATAAGGCTGAAAATGCCTTACTATACACTGTCTACTTTTTCAGGTGAAAATCTCGATGTCGTCGGATTCACTACAAATGCATTTGATTCGATTAATAGACACTAGACAACACACCCACAGGTGTACGAAAGTCCGGGGTAGCCTAGTTTGGCCGCTGTGCCAGTTGGAAGGTCAGCTAGGATAAGGCTGAAAATGCCTTACTATACACTGTCTACTTTTTCAGGTGAAAATCTCGATGTCGTCGGATTCACTCCAAATGCATTTGATTCGATTAATAGACACTAGACAACACACCCACAGGTGTACGAAAGTCCGGGGTAGCCTAGTTTGGCCGCTGTGCCAGTTGGAAGGTCAGCTAGGATAAGGCTGAAAATGCCTTACTATACACTGTCTACTTTTTCAGGTGAAAATATCGATGTCGTCGGATTCACTCCAAATGCATTTGATTCGATTAATAGACACTAGACAACACACCCACAGGTGTACAAGAGTCGTAGGTAGCCTAGTTTGGCCGCTGTGCCAGTTGGAAGGTCAGCTAGGATAAGGCTGAAAATGCCTTACTGTCTACTTTTTCAGGTGAAAATCTCGATGTCGTCGGATTCACTCCAAATGCATTTGATTCGATTAATAGACACTAGACAACACACCCACAGGTGTACGAAAGTCCGGGGTAGCCTAGTTTGGCCGCTGTGCCAGTTGGAAGGTCAGCTAGGATAAGGCTGAAAATGCCTTACTATACACTGTCTACTTTTTCAGGTGAAAATCTCGATGTCGTCGGATTCACTCCAAATGCATTTGATTCGATTAATAGACACTAGACAACACACCCACAGGTGTACGAAAGTCCGGGGTAGCCTAGTTTGGCCGCTGTGCCAGTTGGAAGGTCAGCTAGGATAAGGCTGAAAATGCCTTACTATACACTGTCTACTTTTTCAGGTGAAAATCTCGATGTCGTCGGATTCACTCCAAATGCATTTGATTCGATTAATAGACACTAGACAACACACCCACAGGTGTACGAAAGTCCGGGGTAGCCTAGTTTGGCCGCTGTGCCAGTTGGAAGGTCAGCTAGGATAAGGCTGAAAATGCCTTACTATACACTGTCTACTTTTTCAGGTGAAAATCTCGATGTCGTCGGATTCACTCCAAATGCATTTGATTCGATTAATAGACACTAGACAACATACCCACAGAAGTACAAGAGTCGTAGGTAGCCTAGTTTGGCCGCTGTGCGAGTTGGAAGGTGAGCTAGGATAAGGCTGAAAATGCCTGACTATACACTGTCTACTTTTTCAGGTGAAAATCTCGATGTCGTCGGATTCACTCCAAATGCATTTGATTCGATTAATAGACACTAGACAACACACCCACAGGTGTACGAAAGTCCGGGGTAGCCTAGTTTGGCCGCTGTGCCAGTTGGAAGGTCAGCTAGGATAAGGCTGAAAATGCCTTACTATACACTGTCTACTTTTTCAGGTGAAAATCTCGATGTCGTCGGATTCACTCCAAATGCATTTGATTCGATTAATAGACACTAGACAACACACCCACAGGTGTACGAAAGTCCGGGGTAGCCTAGTTTGGCCGCTGTGCCAGTTGGAAGGTCAGCTAGGATAAGGCTGAAAATGCCTTACTATACACTGTCTACTTTTTCAGGTGAAAATCTCGATGTCGTCGGATTCACTCCAAATGCATTTGATTCGATTAATAGACACTAGACAACACACCCACAGGTGTACGAAAGTCCGGGGTAGCCTAGTTTGGCCGCTGTGCCAGTTGGAAGGTCAGCTAGGATAAGGCTGAAAATGCCTTACTATACACTGTCTACTTTTTCAGGTGAAAATCTCGATGTCGTCGGATTCACTCCAAATGCATTTGATTCGATTAATAGACACTAGACAACACACCCACAGGTGTACGAAAGTCCGGGGTAGCCTAGTTTGGCCGCTGTGCCAGTTGGAAGGTCAGCTAGGATAAGGCTGAAAATGCCTTACTATACACTGTCTACTTTTTCAGGTGAAAATCTCGATGTCGTCGGATTCACTCCAAATGCATTTGATTCGATTAATAGACACTAGACAACACACCCACAGGTGTACGAAAGTCCGGGGTAGCCTAGTTTGGCCGCTGTGCCAGTTGGAAGGTCAGCTAGGATAAGGCTGAAAATGCCTTACTATACACTGTCTACTTTTTCAGGTGAAAATCTCGATGTCGTCGGATTCACTCCAAATGCATTTGATTCGATTAATAGACACTAGACAACACACCCACAGGTGTACGAAAGTCCGGGGTAGCCTAGTTTGGCCGCTGTGCCAGTTGGAAGGTCAGCTAGGATAAGGCTGAAAATGCCTTACTATACACTGTCTACTTTTTCAGGTGAAAATCTCGATGTCGTCGGATTCACTCCAAATGCATTTGATTCGATTAATAGACACTAGACAACACACCCACAGGTGTACGAAAGTCCGGGGTAGCCTAGTTTGGCCGCTGTGCCAGTTGGAAGGTCAGCTAGGATAAGGCTGAAAATGCCTTACTATACACTGTCTACTTTTTCAGGTGAAAATCTCGATGTCGTCGGATTCACTCCAAATGCATTTGATTCGATTAATAGACACTAGACAACACACCCACAGGTGTACGAAAGTCCGGGGTAGCCTAGTTTGGCCGCTGTGCCAGTTGGAAGGTCAGCTAGGATAAGGCTGAAAATGCCTTACTATACACTGTCTACTTTTTCAGGTGAAAATCTCGATGTCGTCGGATTCACTCCAAATGCATTTGATTCGATTAATAGACACTAGACAACATACCCACAGAAGTACAAGAGTCGTAGGTAGCCTAGTTTGGCCGCTGTGCGAGTTGGAAGGTGAGCTAGGATAAGGCTGAAAATGCCTTACTATACACTGTCTACTTTTTCAGGTGAAAATCTCGATGTCGTCGGATTCACTCCAAATGCATTTGATTCGATTAATAGACACTAGACAACACACCCACAGGTGTACGAAAGTCCGGGGTAGCCTAGTTTGGCCGCTGTGCCAGTTGGAAGGTCAGCTAGGATAAGGCTGAAAATGCCTTACTATACACTGTCTACTTTTTCAGGTGAAAATCTCGATGTCGTCGGATTCACTCCAAATGCATTTGATTCGATTAATAGACACTAGACAACACACCCACAGGTGTACGAAAGTCCGGGGTAGCCTAGTTTGGCCGCTGTGCCAGTTGGAAGGTCAGCTAGGATAAGGCTGAAAATGCCTTACTATACACTGTCTACTTTTTCAGGTGAAAATCTCGATGTCGTCGGATTCACTCCAAATGCATTTGATTCGATTAATAGACACTAGACAACACACCCACAGGTGTACGAAAGTCCGGGGTAGCCTAGTTTGGCCGCTGTGCCAGTTGGAAGGTCAGCTAGGATAAGGCTGAAAATGCCTTACTATACACTGTCTACTTTTTCAGGTGAAAATCTCGATGTCGTCGGATTCACTCCAAATGCATTTGATTCGATTAATAGACACTAGACAACACACCCACAGGTGTACGAAAGTCCGGGGTAGCCTAGTTTGGCCGCTGTGCCAGTTGGAAGGTCAGCTAGGATAAGGCTGAAAATGCCTTACTATACACTGTCTACTTTTTCAGGTGAAAATCTCGATGTCGTCGGATTCACTCCAAATGCATTTGATTCGATTAATAGACACTAGACAACATACCCACAGAAGTACAAGAGTCGTAGGTAGCCTAGTTTGGCCGCTGTGCGAGTTGGAAGGTGAGCTAGGATAAGGCTGAAAATGCCTTACTATACACTGTCTACTTTTTCAGGTGAAAATCTCGATGTCGTCGGATTCACTCCAAATGCATTTGATTCGATTAATAGACACTAGACAACACACCCACAGGTGTACGAAAGTCCGGGGTAGCCTAGTTTGGCCGCTGTGCCAGTTGGAAGGTCAGCTAGGATAAGGCTGAAAATGCCTTACTATACACTGTCTACTTTTTCAGGTGAAAAAGTCGATGTCGTCGGATTCACTCCAAATGCATTTGATTCGATTAATAGACACTAGACAACACACCCACAGGTGTACGAAAGTCCGGGGTAGCCTAGTTTGGCCGCTGTGCCAGTTGGAAGGTCAGCTAGGATAAGGCTGAAAATGCCTTACTATACACTGTCTACTTTTTCAGGTGAAAATGTCGATGTCGTCGGATTCACTCCAAATGCATTTGATTCGATTAATAGACACTAGACAACATACCCACAGAAGTACAAGAGTCGTAGGTAGCCTAGTTTGGCCGCTGTGCGAGTTGGAAGGTGAGCTAGGATAAGGCTGAAAATGCCTTACTATACACTGTCTACTTTTTCAGGTGAAAATCTCGATGTCGTCGGATTCACTCCAAATGCATTTGATTCGATTAATAGACACTAGACAACACACCCACAGGTGTACGAAAGTCCGGGGTAGCCTAGTTTGGCCGCTGTGCCAGTTGGAAGGTCAGCTAGGATAAGGCTGAAAATGCCTTACTATACACTGTCTACTTTTTCAGGTGAAAATGTCGATGTCGTCGGATTCACTCCAAATGCATTTGATTCGATTAATAGACACTAGACAACACACCCACAGGTGTACGAAAGTCCGGGGTAGCCTAGTTTGGCCGCTGTGCCAGTTGGAAGGTCAGCTAGGATAAGGCTGAAAATGCCTTACTATACACTGTCTACTTTTTCAGGTGAAAATGTCGATGTCGTCGGATTCACTCCAAATGCATTTGATTCGATTAATAGACACTAGACAACATACCCACAGAAGTACAAGAGTCGTAGGTAGCCTAGTTTGGCCGCTGTGCGAGTTGGAAGGTGAGCTAGGATAAGGCTGAAAATGCCTTACTATACACTGTCTACTTTTTCAGGTGAAAATCTCGATGTCGTCGGATTCACTCCAAATGCATTTGATTCGATTAATAGACACTAGACAACACACCCACAGGTGTACGAAAGTCCGGGGTAGCCTAGTTTGGCCGCTGTGCCAGTTGGAAGGTCAGCTAGGATAAGGCTGAAAATGCCTTACTATACACTGTCTACTTTTTCAGGTGAAAATCTCGATGTCGTCGGATTCACTCCAAATGCATTTGATTCGATTAATAGACACTAGACAACACACCCACAGGTGTACGAAAGTCCGGGGTAGCCTAGTTTGGCCGCTGTGCCAGTTGGAAGGTCAGCTAGGATAAGGCTGAAAATGCCTTACTATACACTGTCTACTTTTTCAGGTGAAAATGTCGATGTCGTCGGATTCACTCCAAATGCATTTGATTCGATTAATAGACACTAGACAACACACCCACAGGTGTACGAAAGTCCGGGGTAGCCTAGTTTGGCCGCTGTGCCAGTTGGAAGGTCAGCTAGGATAAGGCTGAAAATGCCTTACTATACACTGTCTACTTTTTCAGGTGAAAATGTCGATGTCGTCGGATTCACTCCAAATGCATTTGATTCGATTAATAGACACTAGACAACATACCCACAGAAGTACAAGAGTCGTAGGTAGCCTAGTTTGGCCGCTGTGCGAGTTGGAAGGTGAGCTAGGATAAGGCTGAAAATGCCTTACTATACACTGTCTACTTTTTCAGGTGAAAATCTCGATGTCGTCGGATTCACTCCAAATGCATTTGATTCGATTAATAGACACTAGACAACACACCCACAGGTGTACGAAAGTCCGGGGTAGCCTAGTTTGGCCGCTGTGCCAGTTGGAAGGTCAGCTAGGATAAGGCTGAAAATGCCTTACTATACACTGTCTACTTTTTCAGGTGAAAATCTCGATGTCGTCGGATTCACTCCAAATGCATTTGATTCGATTAATAGACACTAGACAACACACCCACAGGTGTACGAAAGTCCGGGGTAGCCTAGTTTGGCCGCTGTGCCAGTTGGAAGGTCAGCTAGGATAAGGCTGAAAATGCCTTACTATACACTGTCTACTTTTTCAGGTGAAAATCTCGATGTCGTCGGATTCACTCCAAATGCATTTGATTCGATTAATAGACACTAGACAACACACCCACAGGTGTACGAAAGTCCGGGGTAGCCTAGTTTGGCCGCTGTGCCAGTTGGAAGGTCAGCTAGGATAAGGCTGAAAATGCCTTACTATACACTGTCTACTTTTTCAGGTGAAAATGTCGATGTCGTCGGATTCACTCCAAATGCATTTGATTCGATTAATAGACACTAGACAACACACCCACAGGTGTACGAAAGTCCGGGGTAGCCTAGTTTGGCCGCTGTGCCAGTTGGAAGGTCAGCTAGGATAAGGCTGAAAATGCCTTACTATACACTGTCTACTTTTTCAGGTGAAAATGTCGATGTCGTCGGATTCACTCCAAATGCATTTGATTCGATTAATAGACACTAGACAACATACCCACAGAAGTACAAGAGTCGTAGGTAGCCTAGTTTGGCCGCTGTGCGAGTTGGAAGGTGAGCTAGGATAAGGCTGAAAATGCCTTACTATACACTGTCTACTTTTTCAGGTGAAAATCTCGATGTCGTCGGATTCACTCCAAATGCATTTGATTCGATTAATAGACACTAGACAACACACCCACAGGTGTACGAAAGTCCGGGGTAGCCTAGTTTGGCCGCTGTGCCAGTTGGAAGGTCAGCTAGGATAAGGCTGAAAATGCCTTACTATACACTGTCTACTTTTTCAGGTGAAAATCTCGAAGTCGTCGGATTCACTCCAAATGCATTTGATTCGATTAATAGACACTAGACAACACACCCACAGGTGTACGAAAGTCCGGGGTAGCCTAGTTTGGCCGCTGTGCCAGTTGGAAGGTCAGCTAGGATAAGGCTGAAAATGCCTTACTATACACTGTCTACTTTTTCAGGTGAAAATCTCGATGTCGTCGGATTCACTCCAAATGCATTTGATTCGATTAATAGACACTAGACAACACACCCACAGGTGTACGAAAGTCCGGGGTAGCCTAGTTTGGCCGCTGTGCCAGTTGGAAGGTCAGCTAGGATAAGGCTGAAAATGCCTTACTATACACTGTCTACTTTTTCAGGTGAAAATCTCGATGTCGTCGGATTCACTCCAAATGCATTTGATTCGATTAATAGACACTAGACAACATACCCACAGAAGTACAAGAGTCGTAGGTAGCCTAGTTTGGCCGCTGTGCGAGTTGGAAGGTGAGCTAGGATAAGGCTGAAAATGCCTTACTATACACTGTCTACTTTTTCAGGTGAAAATCTCGATGTCGTCGGATTCACTCCAAATGCATTTGATTCGATTAATAGACACTAGACAACACACCCACAGGTGTACGAAAGTCCGGGGTAGCCTAGTTTGGCCGCTGTGCCAGTTGGAAGGTCAGCTAGGATAAGGCTGAAAATGCCTTACTATACACTGTCTACTTTTTCAGGTGAAAATCTCGATGTCGTCGGATTCACTCCAAATGCATTTGATTCGATTAATAGACACTAGACAACACACCCACAGGTGTACGAAAGTCCGGGGTAGCCTAGTTTGGCCGCTGTGCCAGTTGGAAGGTCAGCTAGGATAAGGCTGAAAATGCCTTACTATACACTGTCTACTTTTTCAGGTGAAAATCTCGATGTCGTCGGATTCACTCCAAATGCATTTGATTCGATTAATAGACACTAGACAACACACCCACAGGTGTACGAAAGTCCGGGGTAGCCTAGTTTGGCCGCTGTGCCAGTTGGAAGGTCAGCTAGGATAAGGCTGAAAATGCCTTACTATACACTGTCTACTTTTTCAGGTGAAAATCTCGATGTCGTCGGATTCACTCCAAATGCATTTGATTCGATTAATAGACACTAGACAACACACCCACAGGTGTACGAAAGTCCGGGGTAGCCTAGTTTGGCCGCTGTGCCAGTTGGAAGGTCAGCTAGGATAAGGCTGAAAATGCCTTACTATACACTGTCTACTTTTTCAGGTGAAAATCTCGATGTCGTCGGATTCACTCCAAATGCATTTGATTCGATTAATAGACACTAGACAACACACCCACAGGTGTACGAAAGTCCGGGGTAGCCTAGTTTGGCCGCTGTGCCAGTTGGAAGGTCAGCTAGGATAAGGCTGAAAATGCCTTACTATACACTGTCTACTTTTTCAGGTGAAAATCTCGATGTCGTCGGATTCACTCCAAATGCATTTGATTCGATTAATAGACACTAGACAACATACCCACAGAAGTACAAGAGTCGTAGGTAGCCTAGTTTGGCCGCTGTGCGAGTTGGAAGGTGAGCTAGGATAAGGCTGAAAATGCCTTACTATACACTGTCTACTTTTTCAGGTGAAAATCTCGATGTCGTCGGATTCACTCCAAATGCATTTGATTCGATTAATAGACACTAGACAACACACCCACAGGTGTACGAAAGTCCGGGGTAGCCTAGTTTGGCCGCTGTGCCAGTTGGAAGGTCAGCTAGGATAAGGCTGAAAATGCCTTACTATACACTGTCTACTTTTTCAGGTGAAAATCTCGATGTCGTCGGATTCACTCCAAATGCATTTGATTCGATTAATAGACACTAGACAACACACCCACAGGTGTACGAAAGTCCGGGGTAGCCTAGTTTGGCCGCTGTGCCAGTTGGAAGGTCAGCTAGGATAAGGCTGAAAATGCCTTACTATACACTGTCTACTTTTTCAGGTGAAAATCTCGATGTCGTCGGATTCACTCCAAATGCATTTGATTCGATTAATAGACACTAGACAACACACCCACAGGTGTACGAAAGTCCGGGGTAGCCTAGTTTGGCCGCTGTGCCAGTTGGAAGGTCAGCTAGGATAAGGCTGAAAATGCCTTACTATACACTGTCTACTTTTTCAGGTGAAAATCTCGATGTCGTCGGATTCACTCCAAATGCATTTGATTCGATTAATAGACACTAGACAACATACCCACAGAAGTACAAGAGTCGTAGGTAGCCTAGTTTGGCCGCTGTGCGAGTTGGAAGGTGAGCTAGGATAAGGCTGAAAATGCCTTACTATACACTGTCTACTTTTTCAGGTGAAAATCTCGATGTCGTCGGATTCACTCCAAATGCATTTGATTCGATTAATAGACACTAGACAACACACCCACAGGTGTACGAAAGTCCGGGGTAGCCTAGTTTGGCCGCTGTGCCAGTTGGAAGGTCAGCTAGGATAAGGCTGAAAATGCCTTACTATACACTGTCTACTTTTTCAGGTGAAAATCTCGATGTCGTCGGATTCACTCCAAATGCATTTGATTCGATTAATAGACACTAGACAACACACCCACAGGTGTACGAAAGTCCGGGGTAGCCTAGTTTGGCCGCTGTGCCAGTTGGAAGGTCAGCTAGGATAAGGCTGAAAATGCCTTACTATACACTGTCTACTTTTTCAGGTGAAAATCTCGATGTCGTCGGATTCACTCCAAATGCATTTGATTCGATTAATAGACACTAGACAACATACCCACAGGTGTACAAGAGTCGTAGGTGGCCTAGTTTGGCCGCTGTGCCAGTTGGAAGGTGAGCTAGGATAAGGCTGAAAATGCCTTACTATACACTGTCTACTTTTGCAGGTGAAAATCTCGATGTCGTCGGATTCACTCCAAATGCATTTGATTCGATTAATAGACACTAGACAACATACCCACAGAAGTACAAGAGTCGTAGGTAGCCTAGTTTGGCCGCTGTGCGAGTTGGAAGGTGAGCTAGGATAAGGCTGAAAATGCCTTACTATATACACTGTCTACTTTTTCAGGTGAAAATCTCGATGTCGTCGGATTCACTCCAAATGCATTTGATTCGATTAATAGACACTAGACAACACACCCACAGGTGTACGAAAGTCCGGGGTAGCCTAGTTTGGCCGCTGTGCCAGTTGGAAGGTCAGCTAGGATAAGGCTGAAAATGCCTTACTATACACTGTCTACTTTTTCAGGTGAAAATCTCGATGTCGTCGGATTCACTCCAAATGCATTTGATTCGATTAATAGACACTAGACAACACACCCACAGGTGTACGAAAGTCCGGGGTAGCCTAGTTTGGCCGCTGTGCCAGTTGGAAGGTCAGCTAGGATAAGGCTGAAAATGCCTTACTATACACTGTCTACTTTTTCAGGTGAAAATCTCGATGTCGTCGGATTCACTCCAAATGCATTTGATTCGATTAATAGACACTAGACAACATACCCACAGGTGTACAAGAGTCGTAGGTGGCCTAGTTTGGCCGCTGTGCCAGTTGGAAGGTGAGCTAGGATAAGGCTGAAAATGCCTTACTATACACTGTCTACTTTTGCAGGTGAAAATCTCGATGTCGTCGGATTCACTCCAAATGCATTTGATTCGATTAATAGACACTAGACAACATACCCACAGAAGTACAAGAGTCGTAGGTAGCCTAGTTTGGCCGCTGTGCGAGTTGGAAGGTGAGCTAGGATAAGGCTGAAAATGCCTTACTATATACACTGTCTACTTTTTCAGGTGAAAATCTCGATGTCGTCGGATTCACTCCAAATGCATTTGATTCGATTAATAGACACTAGACAACACACCCACAGGTGTACGAAAGTCCGGGGTAGCCTAGTTTGGCCGCTGTGCCAGTTGGAAGGTCAGCTAGGATAAGGCTGAAAATGCCTTACTATACACTGTCTACTTTTTCAGGTGAAAATCTCGATGTCGTGGGATTCACTCCAAATGCATTTGATTCGATTAATAGACACTAGACAACACACCCACAGGTGTACGAAAGTCCGGGGTAGCCTAGTTTGGCCGCTGCGCCAGTTGGAAGGTCAGCTAGGATAAGGCTGAAAATGCCTTACTATACACTGTCTACTTTTTCAGGTGAAAATCTCGATGTCGTCGGATTCACTCCAAATGCATTTGATTCGATTAATAGACACTAGACAACACACCCACAGGTGTACGAAAGTCCGGGGTAGCCTAGTTTGGCCGCTGCGCCAGTTGGAAGGTCAGCTAGGATAAGGCTGAAAATGCCTTACTATACACTGTCTACTTTTTCAGGTGAAAATCTCGATGTCGTCGGATTCACTCCAAATGCATTTGATTCGATTAATAGACACTAGACAACATACCCACAGAAGTACAAGAGTCGTAGGTAGCCTAGTTTGGCCGCTGTGCGAGTTGGAAGGTGAGCTAGGATAAGGCTGAAAATGCCTTACACTGTCTACTTTTTCAGGTGAAAATCTCGATGTCGTCGGATTCACTCCAAATGCATTTGATTCGATTAATAGACACTAGACAACACACCCACAGGTGTACGAAAGTCCGGGGTAGCCTAGTTTGGCCGCTGCGCCAGTTGGAAGGTCAGCTAGGATAAGGCTGAAAATGCCTTACTATACACTGTCTACTTTTTCAGGTGAAAATCTCGATGTCGTCGGATTCACTCCAAATGCATTTGATTCGATTAATAGACACTAGACAACACACCCACAGGTGTACGAAAGTCCGGGGTAGCCTAGTTTGGCCGCTGTGCCAGTTGGAAGGTCAGCTAGGATAAGGCTGAAAATGCCTTACTATACACTGTCTACTTTTTCAGGTGAAAATCTCGATGTCGTCGGATTCACTCCAAATGCATTTGATTCGATTAATAGACACTAGACAACACACCCACAGGTGTACGAAAGTCCGGGGTAGCCTAGTTTGGCCGCTGCGCCAGTTGGAAGGTCAGCTAGGATAAGGCTGAAAATGCCTTACTATACACTGTCTACTTTTTCAGGTGAAAATCTCGATGTCGTCGGATTCACTCCAAATGCATTTGATTCGATTAATAGACACTAGACAACATACCCACAGAAGTACAAGAGTCGTAGGTAGCCTAGTTTGGCCGCTGTGCGAGTTGGAAGGTGAGCTAGGATAAGGCTGAAAATGCCTTACACTGTCTACTTTTTCAGGTGAAAATCTCGATGTCGTCGGATTCACTCCAAATGCATTTGATTCGATTAATAGACACTAGACAACACACCCACAGGTGTACGAAAGTCCGGGGTAGCCTAGTTTGGCCGCTGCGCCAGTTGGAAGGTCAGCTAGGATAAGGCTGAAAATGCCTTACTATACACTGTCTACTTTTTCAGGTGAAAATCTCGATGTCGTCGGATTCACTCCAAATGCATTTGATTCGATTAATAGACACTAGACAACACACCCACAGGTGTACGAAAGTCCGGGGTAGCCTAGTTTGGCCGCTGTGCCAGTTGGAAGGTCAGCTAGGATAAGGCTGAAAATGCCTTACTATACACTGTCTACTTTTTCAGGTGAAAATCTCGATGTCGTCGGATTCACTCCCAATGCATTTGATTCGATTAATAGACACTAGACAACATACCCACAGAAGTACAAGAGTCGTAGGTAGCCTAGTTTGGCCGCTGTGCGAGTTGGAAGGTGAGCTAGGATAAGGCTGAAAATGCCTTACTATACACTGTCTACTTTTTCAGGTGAAAATCTCGATGTCGTCGGATTCACTCCAAATGCATTTGATTCGATTAATAGACACTAGACAACACACCCACAGGTGTACGAAAGTCCGGGGTAGCCTAGTTTGGCCGCTGCGCCAGTTGGAAGGTCAGCTAGGATAAGGCTGAAAATGCCTTACTATACACTGTCTACTTTTTCAGGTGAAAATCTCGATGTCGTCGGATTCACTCCAAATGCATTTGATTCGATTAATAGACACTAGACAACACACCCACAGGTGTACGAAAGTCCGGGGTAGCCTAGTTTGGCCGCTGCGCCAGTTGGAAGGTCAGCTAGGATAAGGCTGAAAATGCCTTACTATACACTGTCTACTTTTTCAGGTGAAAATCTCGATGTCGTCGGATTCACTCCAAATGCATTTGATTCGATTAATAGACACTAGACAACATACCCACAGAAGTACAAGAGTCGTAGGTAGCCTAGTTTGGCCGCTGTGCGAGTTGGAAGGTGAGCTAGGATAAGGCTGAAAATGCCTTACACTGTCTACTTTTTCAGGTGAAAATCTCGATGTCGTCGGATTCACTCCAAATGCATTTGATTCGATTAATAGACACTAGACAACACACCCACAGGTGTACGAAAGTCCGGGGTAGCCTAGTTTGGCCGCTGCGCCAGTTGGAAGGTCAGCTAGGATAAGGCTGAAAATGCCTTACTATACACTGTCTACTTTTTCAGGTGAAAATCTCGATGTCGTCGGATTCACTCCAAATGCATTTGATTCGATTAATAGACACTAGACAACACACCCACAGGTGTACGAAAGTCCGGGGTAGCCTAGTTTGGCCGCTGCGCCAGTTGGAAGGTCAGCTAGGATAAGGCTGAAAATGCCTTACTATACACTGTCTACTTTTTCAGGTGAAAATCTCGATGTCGTCGGATTCACTCCAAATGCATTTGATTCGATTAATAGACACTAGACAACATACCCACAGAAGTACAAGAGTCGTAGGTAGCCTAGTTTGGCCGCTGTGCGAGTTGGAAGGTGAGCTAGGATAAGGCTGAAAATGCCTTACACTGTCTACTTTTTCAGGTGAAAATCTCGATGTCGTCGGATTCACTCCAAATGCATTTGATTCGATTAATAGACACTAGACAACACACCCACAGGTGTACGAAAGTCCGGGGTAGCCTAGTTTGGCCGCTGCGCCAGTTGGAAGGTCAGCTAGGATAAGGCTGAAAATGCCTTACTATACACTGTCTACTTTTTCAGGTGAAAATCTCGATGTCGTCGGATTCACTCCAAATGCATTTGATTCGATTAATAGACACTAGACAACACACCCACAGGTGTACGAAAGTCCGGGGTAGCCTAGTTTGGCCGCTGCGCCAGTTGGAAGGTCAGCTAGGATAAGGCTGAAAATGCCTTACTATACACTGTCTACTTTTTCAGGTGAAAATCTCGATGTCGTCGGATTCACTCCAAATGCATTTGATTCGATTAATAGACACTAGACAACATACCCACAGAAGTACAAGAGTCGTAGGTAGCCTAGTTTGGCCGCTGTGCGAGTTGGAAGGTGAGCTAGGATAAGGCTGAAAATGCCTTACACTGTCTACTTTTTCAGGTGAAAATCTCGATGTCGTCGGATTCACTCCAAATGCATTTGATTCGATTAATAGACACTAGACAACACACCCACATATGTACGAAAGTCCGGGGTAGCCTAGTTTGGCCGCTGTGCCAGTTGGAAGGTCAGCTAGGATAAGGCTGAAAATGCCTTACTATACACTGTCTACTTTTTCAGGTGAAAATCTCGATGTCGTCGGATTCACTCCAAATGCATTTGATTCGATTAATAGACACTAGACAACACACCCACAGGTGTACGAAAGTCCGGGGTAGCCTAGTTTGGCCGCTGTGCCAGTTGGAAGGTCAGCTAGGATAAGGCTGAAAATGCCTTACTATACACTGTCTACTTTTTCAGGTGAAAATCTCGATGTCGTCGGATTCACTCCAAATGCATTTGATTCGATTAATAGACACTAGACAACACACCCACAGGTGTACGAAAGTCCGGGGTAGCCTAGTTTGGCCGCTGTGCCAGTTGGAAGGTCAGCTAGGATAAGGCTGAAAATGCCTTACTATACACTGTCTACTTTTTCAGGTGAAAATCTCGATGTCGTCGGATTCACTCCCAATGCATTTGATTCGATTAATAGACACTAGACAACATACCCACAGAAGTACAAGAGTCGTAGGTAGCCTAGTTTGGCCGCTGTGCGAGTTGGAAGGTGAGCTAGGATAAGGCTGAAAATGCCTTACTATACACTGTCTACTTTTTCAGGTGAAAATCTCGATGTCGTCGGATTCACTCCAAATGCATTTGATTCGATTAATAGACACTAGACAACACACCCACAGGTGTACGAAAGTCCGGGGTAGCCTAGTTTGGCCGCTGTGCCAGTTGGAAGGTCAGCTAGGATAAGGCTGAAAATGCCTTACTATACACTGTCTACTTTTTCAGGTGAAAATCTCGATGTCGTCGGATTCACTCCAAATGCATTTGATTCGATTAATAGACACTAGACAACACACCCACAGGTGTACGAAAGTCCGGGGTAGCCTAGTTTGGCCGCTGTGCCAGTTGGAAGGTCAGCTAGGATAAGGCTGAAAATGCCTTACTATACACTGTCTACTTTTTCAGGTGAAAATCTCGATGTCGTCGGATTCACTCCAAATGCATTTGATTCGATTAATAGACACTAGACAACACACCCACAGGTGTACGAAAGTCCGGGGTAGCCTAGTTTGGCCGCTGTGCCAGTTGGAAGGTCAGCTAGGATAAGGCTGAAAATGCCTTACTATACACTGTCTACTTTTTCAGGTGAAAATCTCGATGTCGTCGGATTCACTCCAAATGCATTTGATTCGATTAATAGACACTAGACAACACACCCACAGGTGTACGAAAGTCCGGGGTAGCCTAGTTTGGCCGCTGTGCCAGTTGGAAGGTCAGCTAGGATAAGGCTGAAAATGCCTTACTATACACTGTCTACTTTTTCAGGTGAAAATCTCGATGTCGTCGGATTCACTCCAAATGCATTTGATTCGATTAATAGACACTAGACAACACACCCACAGGTGTACGAAAGTCCGGGGTAGCCTAGTTTGGCCGCTGTGCCAGTTGGAAGGTCAGCTAGGATAAGGCTGAAAATGCCTTACTATACACTGTCTACTTTTTCAGGTGAAAATCTCGATGTCGTCGGATTCACTCCAAATGCATTTGATTCGATTAATAGACACTAGACAACATACCCACAGAAGTACAAGAGTCGTAGGTAGCCTAGTTTGGCCGCTGTGCGAGTTGGAAGGTGAGCTAGGATAAGGCTGAAAATGCCTTACTATACACTGTCTACTTTTTCAGGTGAAAATCTCGATGTCGTCGGATTCACTCCAAATGCATTTGATTCGATTAATAGACACTAGACAACACACCCACAGGTGTACGAAAGTCCGGGGTAGCCTAGTTTGGCCGCTGTGCCAGTTGGAAGGTCAGCTAGGATAAGGCTGAAAATGCCTTACTATACACTGTCTACTTTTTCAGGTGAAAATCTCGATGTCGTCGGATTCACTCCAAATGCATTTGATTCGATTAATAGACACTAGACAACACACCCACAGGTGTACGAAAGTCCGGGGTAGCCTAGTTTGGCCGCTGTGCCAGTTGGAAGGTCAGCTAGGATAAGGCTGAAAATGCCTTACTATACACTGTCTACTTTTTCAGGTGAAAATCTCGATGTCGTCGGATTCACTCCAAATGCATTTGATTCGATTAATAGACACTAGACAACATACCCACAGAAGTACAAGAGTCGTAGGTAGCCTAGTTTGGCCGCTGTGCGAGTTGGAAGGTGAGCTAGGATAAGGCTGAAAATGCCTTACTATACACTGTCTACTTTTTCAGGTGAAAATCTCGATGTCGTCGGATTCACTCCAAATGCATTTGATTCGATTAATAGACACTAGACAACACACCCACAGGTGTACGAAAGTCCGGGGTAGCCTAGTTTGGCCGCTGTGCCAGTTGGAAGGTCAGCTAGGATAAGGCTGAAAATGCCTTACTATACACTGTCTACTTTTTCAGGTGAAAATCTCGATGTCGTCGGATTCACTCCAAATGCATTTGATTCGATTAATAGACACTAGACAACACACCCACAGGTGTACGAAAGTCCGGGGTAGCCTAGTTTGGCCGCTGTGCCAGTTGGAAGGTCAGCTAGGATAAGGCTGAAAATGCCTTACTATACACTGTCTACTTTTTCAGGTGAAAATCTCGATGTCGTCGGATTCACTCCAAATGCATTTGATTCGATTAATAGACACTAGACAACACACCCACAGGTGTACGAAAGTCCGGGGTAGCCTAGTTTGGCCGCTGTGCCAGTTGGAAGGTCAGCTAGGATAAGGCTGAAAATGCCTTACTATACACTGTCTACTTTTTCAGGTGAAAATCTCGATGTCGTCGGATTCACTCCAAATGCATTTGATTCGATTAATAGACACTAGACAACATACCCACAGAAGTACAAGAGTCGTAGGTAGCCTAGTTTGGCCGCTGTGCGAGTTGGAAGGTGAGCTAGGATAAGGCTGAAAATGCCTTACTATACACTGTCTACTTTTTCAGGTGAAAATCTCGATGTCGTCGGATTCACTCCAAATGCATTTGATTCGATTAATAGACACTAGACAACACACCCACAAGTGTACGAAAGTCCGGGGTAGCCTAGTTTGGCCGCTGTGCCAGTTGGAAGGTCAGCTAGGATAAGGCTGAAAATGCCTTACTATACACTGTCTACTTTTTCAGGTGAAAATCTCGATGTCGTCGGATTCACTCCAAATGCATTTGATTCGATTAATAGACACTAGACAACACACCCACAGGTGTACGAAAGTCCGGGGTAGCCTAGTTTGGCCGCTGTGCCAGTTGGAAGGTCAGCTAGGATAAGGCTGAAAATGCCTTACTATACACTGTCTACTTTTTCAGGTGAAAATCTCGATGTCGTCGGATTCACTCCAAATGCATTTGATTCGATTAACAGACACTAGACAACACACCCACAGGTGTACGAAAGTCCGGGGTAGCCTAGTTTGGCCGCTGTGCCAGTTGGAAGGTCAGCTAGGATAAGGCTGAAAATGCCTTACTATACACTGTCTACTTTTTCAGGTGAAAATCTCGATGTCGTCGGATTCACTCCAAATGCATTTGATTCGATTAATAGACACTAGACAACATACCCACAGAAGTACAAGAGTCGTAGGTAGCCTAGTTTGGCCGCTGTGCGAGTTGGAAGGTGAGCTAGGATAAGGCTGAAAATGCCTTACTATACACTGTCTACTTTTTCAGGTGAAAATCTCGATGTCGTCGGATTCACTCCAAATGCATTTGATTCGATTAATAGACACTAGACAACACACCCACAGGTGTACGAAAGTCCGGGGTAGCCTAGTTTGGCCGCTGTGCCAGTTGGAAGGTCAGCTAGGATAAGGCTGAAAATGCCTTACTATACACTGTCTACTTTTTCAGGTGAAAATCTCGATGTCGTCGGATTCACTCCAAATGCATTTGATTCGATTAATAGACACTAGACAACACACCCACAGGTGTACGAAAGTCCGGGGTAGCCTAGTTTGGCCGCTGCGCCAGTTGGAAGGTCAGCTAGGATAAGGCTGAAAATGCCTTACTATACACTGTCTACTTTTTCAGGTGAAAATCTCGATGTCGTCGGATTCACTCCAAATGCATTTGATTCGATTAATAGACACTAGACAACACACCCACAGGTGTACGAAAGTCCGGGGTAGCCTAGTTTGGCCGCTGTGCCAGTTGGAAGGTCAGCTAGGATAAGGCTGAAAATGCCTTACTATACACTGTCTACTTTTTCAGGTGAAAATCTCGATGTCGTCGGATTCACTCCAAATGCATTTGATTCGATTAATAGACACTAGACAACACACCCACAGGTGTACGAAAGTCCGGGGTAGCCTAGTTTGGCCGCTGCGCCAGTTGGAAGGTCAGCTAGGATAAGGCTGAAAATGCCTTACTATACACTGTCTACTTTTTCAGGTGAAAATCTCGATGTCGTCGGATTCACTCCAAATGCATTTGATTCGATTAATAGACACTAGACAACATACCCACAGAAGTACAAGAGTCGTAGGTAGCCTAGTTTGGCCGCTGTGCGAGTTGGAAGGTGAGCTAGGATAAGGCTGAAAATGCCTTACTATACACTGTCTACTTTTTCAGGTGAAAATCTCGATGTCGTCGGATTCACTCCAAATGCATTTGATTCGATTAATAGACACTAGACAACACACCCACAGGTGTACGAAAGTCCGGGGTAGCCTAGTTTGGCCGCTGTGCCAGTTGGAAGGTCAGCTAGGATAAGGCTGAAAATGCCTTACTATACACTGTCTACTTTTTCAGGTGAAAATCTCGATGTCGTCGGATTCACTCCAAATGCATTTGATTCGATTAATAGACACTAGACAACATACCCACAGAAGTACAAGAGTCGTAGGTAGCCTAGTTTGGCCGCTGTGCGAGTTGGAAGGTGAGCTAGGATAAGGCTGAAAATGCCTTACTATACACTGTCTACTTTTTCAGGTGAAAATCTCGATGTCGTCGGATTCACTCCAAATGCATTTGATTCGATTAATAGACACTAGACAACACACCCACAGGTGTACGAAAGTCCGGGGTAGCCTAGTTTGGCCGCTGTGCCAGTTGGAAGGTCAGCTAGGATAAGGCTGAAAATGCCTTACTATACACTGTCTACTTTTTCAGGTGAAAATCTCGATGTCGTCGGATTCACTCCAAATGCATTTGATTCGATTAATAGACACTAGACAACACACCCACAGGTGTACGAAAGTCCGGGGTAGCCTAGTTTGGCCGCTGCGCCAGTTGGAAGGTCAGCTAGGATAAGGCTGAAAATGCCTTACTATACACTGTCTACTTTTTCAGGTGAAAATCTCGATGTCGTCGGATTCACTCCAAATGCATTTGATTCGATTAATAGACACTAGACAACATACCCACAGAAGTACAAGAGTCGTAGGTAGCCTAGTTTGGCCGCTGTGCGAGTTGGAAAGTGAGCTAGGATAAGGCTGAAAATGCCTTACTATACACTGTCTACTTTTTCAGGTGAAAATCTCGATGTCGTCGGATTCACTCCAAATGCATTTGATTCGATTAATAGACACTAGACAACACACCCACAGGTGTACGAAAGTCCGGGGTAGCCTAGTTTGGCCGCTGTGCCAGTTGGAAGGTCAGCTAGGATAAGGCTGAAAATGCCTTACTATACACTGTCTACTTTTTCAGGTGAAAATCTCGATGTCGTCGGATTCACTCCAAATGCATTTGATTCGATTAATAGACACTAGACAACACACCCACAGGTGTACGAAAGTCCGGGGTAGCCTAGTTTGGCCGCTGTGCCAGTTGGAAGGTCAGCTAGGATAAGGCTGAAAATGCCTTACTATACACTGTCTACTTTTTCAGGTGAAAATCTCGATGTCGTCGGATTCACTCCAAATGCATTTGATTCGATTAATAGACACTAGACAACACACCCACAGGTGTACGAAAGTCCGGGGTAGCCTAGTTTGGCCGCTGCGCCAGTTGGAAGGTCAGCTAGGATAAGGCTGAAAATGCCTTACTATACACTGTCTACTTTTTCAGGTGAAAATCTCGATGTCGTCGGATTCACTCCAAATGCATTTGATTCGATTAATAGACACTAGACAACACACCCACAGGTGTACGAAAGTCCGGGGTAGCCTAGTTTGGCCGCTGTGCCAGTTGGAAGGTCAGCTAGGATAAGGCTGAAAATGCCTTACTATACACTGTCTACTTTTTCAGGTGAAAATCTCGATGTCGTCGGATTCACTCCAAATGCATTTGATTCGATTAATAGACACTAGACAACACACCCACAGGTGTACGAAAGTCCGGGGTAGCCTAGTTTGGCCGCTGCGCCAGTTGGAAGGTCAGCTAGGATAAGGCTGAAAATGCCTTACTATACACTGTCTACTTTTTCAGGTGAAAATCTCGATGTCGTCGGATTCACTCCAAATGCATTTGATTCGATTAATAGACACTAGACAACATACCCACAGAAGTACAAGAGTCGTAGGTAGCCTAGTTTGGCCGCTGTGCGAGTTGGAAGGTGAGCTAGGATAAGGCTGAAAATGCCTTACTATACACTGTCTACTTTTTCAGGTGAAAATCTCGATGTCGTCGGATTCACTCCAAATGCATTTGATTCGATTAATAGACACTAGACAACACACCCACAGGTGTACGAAAGTCCGGGGTAGCCTAGTTTGGCCGCTGTGCCAGTTGGAAGGTCAGCTAGGATAAGGCTGAAAATGCCTTACTATACACTGTCTACTTTTTCAGGTGAAAATCTCGATGTCGTCGGATTCACTCCAAATGCATTTGATTCGATTAATAGACACTAGACAACACACCCACAGGTGTACGAAAGTCCGGGGTAGCCTAGTTTGGCCGCTGTGCCAGTTGGAAGGTCAGCTAGGATAAGGCTGAAAATGCCTTACTATACACTGTCTACTTTTTCAGGTGAAAATCTCGATGTCGTCGGATTCACTCCAAATGCATTTGATTCGATTAATAGACACTAGACAACACACCCACAGGTGTACGAAAGTCCGGGGTAGCCTAGTTTGGCCGCTGTGCCAGTTGGAAGGTCAGCTAGGATAAGGCTGAAAATGCCTTACTATACACTGTCTACTTTTTCAGGTGAAAATCTCGATGTCGTCGGATTCACTCCAAATGCATTTGATTCGATTAATAGACACTAGACAACATACCCACAGAAGTACAAGAGTCGTAGGTAGCCTAGTTTGGCCGCTGTGCGAGTTGGAAGGTGAGCTAGGATAAGGCTGAAAATGCCTTACTATACACTGTCTACTTTTTCAGGTGAAAATCTCGATGTCGTCGGATTCACTCCAAATGCATTTGATTCGATTAATAGACACTAGACAACACACCCACAGGTGTACGAAAGTCCGGGGTAGCCTAGTTTGGCCGCTGTGCCAGTTGGAAGGTCAGCTAGGATAAGGCTGAAAATGCCTTACTATACACTGTCTACTTTTTCAGGTGAAAATCTCGATGTCGTCGGATTCACTCCAAATGCATTTGATTCGATTAATAGACACTAGACAACACACCCACAGGTGTACGAAAGTCCGGGGTAGCCTAGTTTGGCCGCTGTGCCAGTTGGAAGGTCAGCTAGGATAAGGCTGAAAATGCCTTACTATACACTGTCTACTTTTTCAGGTGAAAATCTCGATGTCGTCGGATTCACTCCAAATGCATTTGATTCGATTAATAGACACTAGACAACACACCCACAGGTGTACGAAAGTCCGGGGTAGCCTAGTTTGGCCGCTGCGCCAGTTGGAAGGTCAGCTAGGATAAGGCTGAAAATGCCTTACTATACACTGTCTACTTTTTCAGGTGAAAATCTCGATGTCGTCGGATTCACTCCAAATGCATTTGATTCGATTAATAGACACTAGACAACACACCCACAGGTGTACGAAAGTCCGGGGTAGCCTAGTTTGGCCGCTGTGCCAGTTGGAAGGTCAGCTAGGATAAGGCTGAAAATGCCTTACTATACACTGTCTACTTTTTCAGGTGAAAATCTCGATGTCGTCGGATTCACTCCAAATGCATTTGATTCGATTAATAGACACTAGACAACACACCCACAGGTGTACGAAAGTCCGGGGTAGCCTAGTTTGGCCGCTGTGCCAGTTGGAAGGTCAGCTAGGATAAGGCTGAAAATGCCTTACTATACACTGTCTACTTTTTCAGGTGAAAATCTCGATGTCGTCGGATTCACTCCAAATGCATTTGATTCGATTAATAGACACTAGACAACACACCCACAGGTGTACGAAAGTCCGGGGTAGCCTAGTTTGGCCGCTGTGCCAGTTGGAAGGTCAGCTAGGATAAGGCTGAAAATGCCTTACTATACACTGTCTACTTTTTCAGGTGAAAATCTCGATGTCGTCGGATTCACTCCAAATGCATTTGATTCGATTAATAGACACTAGACAACACACCCACAGGTGTACGAAAGTCCGGGGTAGCCTAGTTTGGCCGCTGTGCCAGTTGGAAGGTCAGCTAGGATAAGGCTGAAAATGCCTTACTATACACTGTCTACTTTTTCAGGTGAAAATCTCGATGTCGTCGGATTCACTCCAAATGCATTTGATTCGATTAATAGACACTAGACAACACACCCACAGGTGTACGAAAGTCCGGGGTAGCCTAGTTTGGCCGCTGTGCCAGTTGGAAGGTCAGCTAGGATAAGGCTGAAAATGCCTTACTATACACTGTCTACTTTTTCAGGTGAAAATCTCGATGTCGTCGGATTCACTCCAAATGCATTTGATTCGATTAATAGACACTAGACAACACACCCACAGGTGTACGAAAGTCCGGGGTAGCCTAGTTTGGCCGCTGCGCCAGTTGGAAGGTCAGCTAGGATAAGGCTGAAAATGCCTTACTATACACTGTCTACTTTTTCAGGTGAAAATCTCGATGTCGTCGGATTCACTCCAAACGCATTTGATTCGATTAATAGACACTAGACAACATACCCACAGAAGTACAAGAGTCGTAGGTAGCCTAGTTTGGCCGCTGTGCGAGTTGGAAGGTGAGCTAGGATAAGGCTGAAAATGCCTTACTATACACTGTCTACTTTTTCAGGTGAAAATCTCGATGTCGTCGGATTCACTCCAAATGCATTTGATTCGATTAATAGACACTAGACAACACACCCACAGGTGTACGAAAGTCCGGGGTAGCCTAGTTTGGCCGCTGTGCCAGTTGGAAGGTCAGCTAGGATAAGGCTGAAAATGCCTTACTATACACTGTCTACTTTTTCAGGTGAAAATCTCGATGTTGTCGGATTCACTCCAAATGCATTTGATTCGATTAATAGACACTAGACAACACACCCACAGGTGTACGAAAGTCCGGGGTAGCCTAGTTTGGCCGCTGTGCCAGTTGGAAGGTCAGCTAGGATAAGGCTGAAAATGCCTTACTATACACTGTCTACTTTTTCAGGTGAAAATCTCGATGTCGTCGGATTCACTCCAAATGCATTTGATTCGATTAATAGACACTAGACAACATACCCACAGAAGTACAAGAGTCGTAGGTAGCCTAGTTTGGCCGCTGTGCGAGTTGGAAGGTGAGCTAGGATAAGGCTGAAAATGCCTTACTATACACTGTCTACTTTTTCAGGTGAAAATCTCGATGTCGTCGGATTCACTCCAAATGCATTTGATTCGATTAATAGACACTAGACAACACACCCACAGGTGTACGAAAGTCCGGGGTAGCCTAGTTTGGCCGCTGTGCCAGTTGGAAGGTCAGCTAGGATAAGGCTGAAAATGCCTTACTATACACTGTCTACTTTTTCAGGTGAAAATCTCGATGTCGTCGGATTCACTCCAAATGCATTTGATTCGATTAATAGACACTAGACAACACACCCACAGGTGTACGAAAGTCCGGGGTAGCCTAGTTTGGCCGCTGCGCCAGTTGGAAGGTCAGCTAGGATAAGGCTGAAAATGCCTTACTATACACTGTCTACTTTTTCAGGTGAAAATCTCGATGTCGTCGGATTCACTCCAAATGCATTTGATTCGATTAATAGACACTAGACAACACACCCACAGGTGTACGAAAGTCCGGGGTAGCCTAGTTTGGCCGCTGTGCCAGTTGGAAGGTCAGCTAGGATAAGGCTGAAAATGCCTTACTATACACTGTCTACTTTTTCAGGTGAAAATCTCGATGTCGTCGGATTCACTCCAAATGCATTTGATTCGATTAATAGACACTAGACAACACACCCACAGGTGTACGAAAGTCCGGGGTAGCCTAGTTTGGCCGCTGCGCCAGTTGGAAGGTCAGCTAGGATAAGGCTGAAAATGCCTTACTATACACTGTCTACTTTTTCAGGTGAAAATCTCGATGTCGTCGGATTCACTCCAAATGCATTTGATTCGATTAATAGACACTAGACAACATACCCACAGAAGTACAAGAGTCGTAGGTAGCCTAGTTTGGCCGCTGTGCGAGTTGGAAGGTGAGCTAGGATAAGGCTGAAAATGCCTTACTATACACTGTTTACTTTTTCAGGTGAAAATCTCGATGTCGTCGGATTCACTCCAAATGCATTTGATTCGATTAATAGACACTAGACAACACACCCACAGGTGTACGAAAGTCCGGGGTAGCCTAGTTTGGCCGCTGTGCCAGTTGGAAGGTCAGCTAGGATAAGGCTGAAAATGCCTTACTATACACTGTCTACTTTTTCAGGTGAAAATCTCGATGTCGTCGGATTCACTCCAAATGCATTTGATTCGATTAATAGACACTAGATAACACACCCACAGGTGTACGAAAGTCCGGGGTAGCCTAGTTTGGCCGCTGTGCCAGTTGGAAGGTCAGCTAGGATAAGGCTGAAAATGCCTTACTATACACTGTCTACTTTTTCAGGTGAAAATCTCGATGTCGTCGGATTCACTCCAAATGCATTTGATTCGATTAATAGACACTAGACAACACACCCACAGGTGTACGAAAGTCCGGGGTAGCCTAGTTTGGCCGCTGCGCCAGTTGGAAGGTCAGCTAGGATAAGGCTGAAAATGCCTTACTATACACTGTCTACTTTTTCAGGTGAAAATCTCGATGTCGTCGGATTCACTCCAAATGCATTTGATTCGATTAATAGACACTAGACAACATACCCACAGAAGTACAAGAGTCGTAGGTAGCCTAGTTTGGCCGCTGTGCGAGTTGGAAGGTGAGCTAGGATAAGGCTGAAAATGCCTTACTATACACTGTCTACTTTTTCAGGTGAAAATCTCGATGTCGTCGGATTCACTCCAAATGCATTTGATTCGATTAATAGACACTAGACAACACACCCACAGGTGTACGAAAGTCCGGGGTAGCCTAGTTTGGCCGCTGTGCCAGTTGGAAGGTCAGCTAGGATAAGGCTGAAAATGCCTTACTATACACTGTCTACTTTTTCAGGTGAAAATCTCGATGTCGTCGGATTCACTCCAAATGCATTTGATTCGATTAATAGACACTAGACAACACACCCACAGGTGTACGAAAGTCCGGGGTAGCCTAGTTTGGCCGCTGCGCCAGTTGGAAGGTCAGCTAGGATAAGGCTGAAAATGCCTTACTATACACTGTCTACTTTTTCAGGTGAAAATCTCGATGTCGTCGGATTCACTCCAAATGCATTTGATTCGATTAATAGACACTAGACAACACACCCACAGGTGTACGAAAGTCCGGGGTAGCCTAGTTTGGCCGCTGTGCCAGTTGGAAGGTCAGCTAGGATAAGGCTGAAAATGCCTTACTATACACTGTCTACTTTTTCAGGTGAAAATCTCGATGTCGTCGGATTCACTCCAAATGCATTTGATTCGATTAATAGACACTAGACAACACACCCACAGGTGTACGAAAGTCCGGGGTAGCCTAGTTTGGCCGCTGCGCCAGTTGGAAGGTCAGCTAGGATAAGGCTGAAAATGCCTTACTATACACTGTCTACTTTTTCAGGTGAAAATCTCGATGTCGTCGGATTCACTCCAAATGCATTTGATTCGATTAATAGACACTAGACAACATACCCACAGAAGTACAAGAGTCGTAGGTAGCCTAGTTTGGCCGCTGTGCGAGTTGGAAGGTGAGCTAGGATAAGGCTGAAAATGCCTTACTATACACTGTCTACTTTTTCAGGTGAAAATCTCGATGACGTCGGATTCACTCCAAATGCATTTGATTCGATTAATAGACACTAGACAACACACCCACAGGTGTACGAAAGTCCGGGGTAGCCTAGTTTGGCCGCTGTGCCAGTTGGAAGGTCAGCTAGGATAAGGCTGAAAATGCCTTACTATACACTGTCTACTTTTTCAGGTGAAAATCTCGATGTCGTCGGATTCACTCCAAATGCATTTGATTCGATTAATAGACACTAGATAACACACCCACAGGTGTACGAAAGTCCGGGGTAGCCTAGTTTGGCCGCTGTGCCAGTTGGAAGGTCAGCTAGGATAAGGCTGAAAATGCCTTACTATACACTGTCTACTTTTTCAGGTGAAAATCTCGATGTCGTCGGATTCACTCCAAATGCATTTGATTCGATTAATAGACACTAGACAACACACCCACAGGTGTACGAAAGTCCGGGGTAGCCTAGTTTGGCCGCTGCGCCAGTTGGAAGGTCAGCTAGGATAAGGCTGAAAATGCCTTACTATACACTGTCTACTTTTTCAGGTGAAAATCTCGATGTCGTCGGATTCACTCCAAATGCATTTGATTCGATTAATAGACACTAGACAACATACCCACAGAAGTACAAGAGTCGTAGGTAGCCTAGTTTGGCCGCTGTGCGAGTTGGAAGGTGAGCTAGGATAAGGCTGAAAATGCCTTACTATACACTGTCTACTTTTTCAGGTGAAAATCTCGATGTCGTCGGATTCACTCCAAATGCATTTGATTCGATTAATAGACACTAGACAACACACCCACAGGTGTACGAAAGTCCGGGGTAGCCTAGTTTGGCCGCTGTGCCAGTTGGAAGGTCAGCTAGGATAAGGCTGAAAATGCCTTACTATACACTGTCTACTTTTTCAGGTGAAAATCTCGATGTCGTCGGATTCACTCCAAATGCATTTGATTCGATTAATAGACACTAGACAACACACCCACAGGTGTACGAAAGTCCGGGGTAGCCTAGTTTGGCCGCTGTGCCAGTTGGAAGGTCAGCTAGGATAAGGCTGAAAATGCCTTACTATACACTGTCTACTTTTTCAGGTGAAAATCTCGATGTCGTCGGATTCACTCCAAATGCATTTGATTCGATTAATAGACACTAGACAACACACCCACAGGTGTACGAAAGTCCGGGGTAGCCTAGTTTGGCCGCTGCGCCAGTTGGAAGGTCAGCTAGGATAAGGCTGAAAATGCCTTACTATACACTGTCTACTTTTTCAGGTGAAAATCTCGATGTCGTCGGATTCACTCCAAATGCATTTGATTCGATTAATAGACACTAGACAACATACCCACAGAAGTACAAGAGTCGTAGGTAGCCTAGTTTGGCCGCTGTGCGAGTTGGAAGGTGAGCTAGGATAAGGCTGAAAATGCCTTACTATACACTGTCTACTTTTTCAGGTGAAAATCTCGATGTCGTCGGATTCACTCCAAATGCATTTGATTCGATTAATAGACACTAGACAACACACCCACAGGTGTACGAAAGTCCGGGGTAGCCTAGTTTGGCCGCTGTGCCAGTTGGAAGGTCAGCTAGGATAAGGCTGAAAATGCCTTACTATACACTGTCTACTTTTTCAGGTGAAAATCTCGATGTCGTCGGATTCACTCCAAATGCATTTGATTCGATTAATAGACACTAGACAACACACCCACAGGTGTACGAAAGTCCGGGGTAGCCTAGTTTGGCCGCTGTGCCAGTTGGAAGGTCAGCTAGGATAAGGCTGAAAATGCCTTACTATACACTGTCTACTTTTTCAGGTGAAAATCTCGATGTCGTCGGATTCACTCCAAATGCATTTGATTCGATTAATAGACACTAGACAACACACCCACAGGTGTACGAAAGTCCGGGGTAGCCTAGTTTGGCCGCTGCGCCAGTTGGAAGGTCAGCTAGGATAAGGCTGAAAATGCCTTACTATACACTGTCTACTTTTTCAGGTGAAAATCTCGATGTCGTCGGATTCACTCCAAATGCATTTGATTCGATTAATAGACACTAGACAACATACCCACAGAAGTACAAGAGTCGTAGGTAGCCTAGTTTTGGCCGCTGTGCGAGTTGGAAGGTGAGCTAGGATAAGGCTGAAATGCCTTACTATACACTGTCTACTTTTTCAGGTGAAAATCTCGATGTCGTCGGATTCACTCCAAATGCATTTGATTTGATTAATAGACACTAGACAACACACCCACAGGTGTACGAAAGTCCGGGGTAGCCTAGTTTGGCCGCTGTGCAGTTGGAAGGTCAGCTAGGATAAGGCTGAAAATGCCTTACTATACACTGTCTACTTTTTCAGGTGAAAATCTCGATGTCGTCGGATTCACTCCAAATGCATTTGATTCGATTAATAGACACTAGACACCACACCCACAGGTGTACGACAAGGTCCAGGGTAGCCTAGTTTGGGCGCTGCGCCAGTTGGAAGGTCAGCTAGGATAAGGCTGAAAATGCCTTACTATACACTGTCTACTTTTTCAGTGAAAATCTCGATGTCGTCGGATTCACTCCAAATGCATTTGATTCGATTAATAGACACTAGACAACATACCCACAGAAGTACAAGAGTCGAGGTAGCCTAGTTTGGCCGCTGTGCGAGTTGGAAGGTGAGCTAGGATAAGGCTGAAAATGCCTTACTATACACTGTCTACTTTTTCAGGTGAAAATCTCGATGTCGTCGGATTCACTCCAAATGCATTTGATTCGATTAATAGACACTAGATAACACACCCACAGGTGTACGAAAGTCCGGGGTAGCCTAGTTTGGCCGCTGTGCCAGTTGGAAGGTCAGCTAGGATAAGGCTGAAAATGCCTTACTATACACTGTCTACTTTTTCAGGTGAAAATCTCGATGTCGTCGGATTCACTCCAAATGCATTTGATTCGATTAATAGACACTAGACAACACACCCACAGGTGTACGAAAGTCCGGGGTAGCCTAGTTTGGCCGCTGCGCCAGTTGGAAGGTCAGCTAGGATAAGGCTGAAAATGCCTTACTATACACTGTCTACTTTTTCAGGTGAAAATCTCGATGTCGTCGGATTCACTCCAAATGCATTTGATTCGATTAATAGACACTAGACAACACACCCACAGGTGTACGAAAGTCCGGGGTAGCCTAGTTTGGCCGCTGTGCCAGTTGGAAGGTGAGCTAGGATAAGGCTGAAAATGCCTTACTATACACTGTCTACTTTTTCAGGTGAAAATCTCGATGTCGTCGGATTCACTCCAAATGCATTTGATTCGATTAATAGACACTAGATAACACACCCACAGGTGTACGAAAGTCCGGGGTAGCCTAGTTTGGCCGCTGTGCCAGTTGGAAGGTCAGCTAGGATAAGGCTGAAAATGCCTTACTATACACTGTCTACTTTTTCAGGTGAAAATCTCGATGTCGTCGGATTCACTCCAAATGCATTTGATTCGATTAATAGACACTAGACAACACACCCACAGGTGTACGAAAGTCCGGGGTAGCCTAGTTTGGCCGCTGCGCCAGTTGGAAGGTCAGCTAGGATAAGGCTGAAAATGCCTTACTATACACTGTCTACTTTTTCAGGTGAAAATCTCGATGTCGTCGGATTCACTCCAAATGCATTTGATTCGATTAATAGACACTAGACAACATACCCACAGAAGTACAAGAGTCGTAGGTAGCCTAGTTTGGCCGCTGTGCGAGTTGGAAGGTGAGCTAGGATAAGGCTGAAAATGCCTTACTATACACTGTCTACTTTTTCAGGTGAAAATCTCGATGTCGTCGGATTCACTCCAAATGCATTTGATTCGATTAATAGACACTAGACAACACACCCACAGGTGTACGAAAGTCCGGGGTAGCCTAGTTTGGCCGCTGTGCCAGTTGGAAGGTCAGCTAGTATAAGGCTGAAAATGCCTTACTATACACTGTCTACTTTTTCAGGTGAAAATCTCGATGTCGTCGGATTCACTCCAAATGCATTTGATTCGATTAATAGACACTAGACAACACACCCACAGGTGTACGAAAGTCCGGGGTAGCCTAGTTTGGCCGCTGTGCCAGTTGGAAGGTCAGCTAGGATAAGGCTGAAAATGCCTTACTATACACTGTCTACTTTTTCAGGTGAAAATCTCGATGTCGTCGGATTCACTCCAAATGCATTTGATTCGATTAATAGACACTAGACAACACACCCACAGGTGTACGAAAGTCCGGGGTAGCCTAGTTTGGCCGCTGCGCCAGTTGGAAGGTCAGCTAGGATAAGGCTGAAAATGCCTTACTATACACTGTCTACTTTTTCAGGTGAAAATCTCGATGTCGTCGGATTCACTCCAAATGCATTTGATTCGATTAATAGACACTAGACAACATACCCACAGAAGTACAAGAGTCGTAGGTAGCCTAGTTTGGCCGCTGTGCGAGTTGGAAGGTGAGCTAGGATAAGGCTGAAAATGCCTTACTATACACTGTCTACTTTTTCAGGTGAAAATCTCGATGTCGTCGGATTCACTCCAAATGCATTTGATTCGATTAATAGACACTAGACAACACACCCACAGGTGTACGAAAGTCCGGGGTAGCCTAGTTTGGCCGCTGTGCCAGTTGGAAGGTCAGCTAGGATAAGGCTGAAAATGCCTTACTATACACTGTCTACTTTTTCAGGTGAAAATCTCGATGTCGTCGGATTCACTCCAAATGCATTTGATTCGATTAATAGACACTAGACAACACACCCACAGGTGTACGAAAGTCCGGGGTAGCCTAGTTTGGCCGCTGCGCCAGTTGGAAGGTCAGCTAGGATAAGGCTGAAAATGCCTTACTATACACTGTCTACTTTTTCAGGTGAAAATCTCGATGTCGTCGGATTCACTCCAAATGCATTTGATTCGATTAATAGACACTAGACAACACACCCACAGGTGTACGAAAGTCCGGGGTAGCCTAGTTTGGCCGCTGTGCCAGTTGGAAGGTCAGCTAGGATAAGGCTGAAAATGCCTTACTATACACTGTCTACTTTTTCAGGTGAAAATCTCGATGTCGTCGGATTCACTCCAAATGCATTTGATTCGATTAATAGACACTAGACAACACACCCACAGGTGTACGAAAGTCCGGGGTAGCCTAGTTTGGCCGCTGTGCGAGTTGGAAGGTGAGCTAGGATAAGGCTGAAAATGCCTTACTATACACTGTCTACTTTTTCAGGTGAAAATCTCGATGTCGTCGGATTCACTCCAAATGCATTTGATTCGATTAATAGACACTAGACAACACACCCACAGGTGTACGAAAGTCCGGGGTAGCCTAGTTTGGCCGCTGTGCCAGTTGGAAGGTCAGCTAGGATAAGGCTGAAAATGCCTTACTATACACTGTCTACTTTTTCAGGTGAAAATCTCGATGTCGTCGGATTCACTCCAAATGCATTTGATTCGATTAATAGACACTAGACAACACACCCACAGGTGTACGAAAGTCCGGGGTAGCCTAGTTTGGCCGCTGTGCCAGTTGGAAGGTCAGCTAGGATAAGGCTGAAAATGCCTTACTATACACTGTCTACTTTTTCAGGTGAAAATCTCGATGTCGTCGGATTCACTCCAAATGCATTTGATTCGATTAATAGACACTAGACAACACACCCACAGGTGTACGAAAGTCCGGGGTAGCCTAGTTTGGCCGCTGCGCCAGTTGGAAGGTCAGCTAGGATAAGGCTGAAAATGCCTTACTATACACTGTCTACTTTTTCAGGTGAAAATCTCGATGTCGTCGGATTCACTCCAAATGCATTTGATTCGATTAATAGACACTAGACAACATACCCACAGAAGTACAAGAGTCGTAGGTAGCCTAGTTTGGCCGCTGTGCGAGTTGGAAGGTGAGCTAGGATAAGGCTGAAAATGCCTTACTATACACTGTCTACTTTTTCAGGTGAAAATCTCGATGTCGTCGGATTCACTCCAAATGCATTTGATTCGATTAATAGACACTAGACAACACACCCACAGGTGTACGAAAGTCCGGGGTAGCCTAGTTTGGCCGCTGTGCCAGTTGGAAGGTCAGCTAGGATAAGGCTGAAAATGCCTTACTATACACTGTCTACTTTTTCAGGTGAAAATCTCGATGTCGTCGGATTCACTCCAAATGCATTTGATTCGATTAATAGACACTAGACAACACACCCACAGGTGTACGAAAGTCCGGGGTAGCCTAGTTTGGCCGCTGTGCCAGTTGGAAGGTCAGCTAGGATAAGGCTGAAAATGCCTTACTATACACTGTCTACTTTTTCAGGTGAAAATCTCGATGTCGTCGGATTCACTCCAAATGCATTTGATTCGATTAATAGACACTAGACAACACACCCACAGGTGTACGAAAGTCCGGGGTAGCCTAGTTTGGCCGCTGCGCCAGTTGGAAGGTCAGCTAGGATAAGGCTGAAAATGCCTTACTATACACTGTCTACTTTTTCAGGTGAAAATCTCGATGTCGTCGGATTCACTCCAAATGCATTTGATTCGATTAATAGACACTAGACAACATACCCACAGAAGTACAAGAGTCGTAGGTAGCCTAGTTTGGCCGCTGTGCGAGTTGGAAGGTGAGCTAGGATAAGGCTGAAAATGCCTTACTATACACTGTCTACTTTTTCAGGTGAAAATCTCGATGTCGTCGGATTCACTCCAAATGCATTTGATTCGATTAATAGACACTAGACAACACACCCACAGGTGTACGAAAGTCCGGGGTAGCCTAGTTTGGCCGCTGTGCCAGTTGGAAGGTCAGCTAGGATAAGGCTGAAAATGCCTTACTATACACTGTCTACTTTTTCAGGTGAAAATCTCGATGTCGTCGGATTCACTCCAAATGCATTTGATTCGATTAATAGACACTAGACAACACACCCACAGGTGTACGAAAGTCCGGGGTAGCCTAGTTTGGCCGCTGCGCCAGTTGGAAGGTCAGCTAGGATAAGGCTGAAAATGCCTTACTATACACTGTCTACTTTTTCAGGTGAAAATCTCGATGTCGTCGGATTCACTCCAAATGCATTTGATTCGATTAATAGACACTAGACAACATACCCACAGAAGTACAAGAGTCGTAGGTAGCCTAGTTTGGCCGCTGTGCGAGTTGGAAGGTGAGCTAGGATAAGGCTGAAAATGCCTTACTATACACTGTCTACTTTTTCAGGTGAAAATCTCGATGTCGTCGGATTCACTCCAAATGCATTTGATTCGATTAATAGACACTAGACAACACACCCACAGGTGTACGAAAGTCCGGGGTAGCCTAGTTTGGCCGCTGTGCCAGTTGGAAGGTCAGCTAGGATAAGGCTGAAAATGCCTTACTATACACTGTCTACTTTTTCAGGTGAAAATCTCGATGTCGTCGGATTCACTCCAAATGCATTTGATTCGATTAATAGACACTAGACAACACACCCACAGGTGTACGAAAGTCCGGGGTAGCCTAGTTTGGCCGCTGCGCCAGTTGGAAGGTCAGCTAGGATAAGGCTGAAAATGCCTTACTATACACTGTCTACTTTTTCAGGTGAAAATCTCGATGTCGTCGGATTCACTCCAAATGCATTTGATTCGATTAATAGACACTAGACAACATACCCACAGAAGTACAAGAGTCGTAGGTAGCCTAGTTTGGCCGCTGTGCGAGTTGGAAGGTGAGCTAGGATAAGGCTGAAAATGCCTTACTATACACTGTCTACTTTTTCAGGTGAAAATCTCGATGTCGTCGGATTCACTCCAAATGCATTTGATTCGATTAATAGACACTAGACAACACACCCACAGGTGTACGAAAGTCCGGGGTAGCCTAGTTTGGCCGCTGTGCCAGTTGGAAGGTCAGCTAGGATAAGGCTGAAAATGCCTTACTATACACTGTCTACTTTTTCAGGTGAAAATCTCGATGTCGTCGGATTCACTCCAAATGCATTTGATTCGATTAATAGACACTAGACAACACACCCACAGGTGTACGAAAGTCCGGGGTAGCCTAGTTTGGCCGCTGTGCCAGGTGGAAGGTCAGCTAGGATAAGGCTGAAAATGCCTTACTATACACTGTCTACTTTTTCAGGTGAAAATCTCGATGTCGTCGGATTCACTCCAAATGCATTTGATTCGATTAATAGACACTAGACAACACACCCACAGGTGTACGAAAGTCCGGGGTAGCCTAGTTTGGCCGCTGCGCCAGTTGGAAGGTCAGCTAGGATAAGGCTGAAAATGCCTTACTATTACACTGTCTACTTTTTCAGGTGAAAATCTCGATGTCGTCGGATTCACTCCAAATGCATTTGATTCGATTAATAGACACTAGACAACATACCCACAGAAGTACAAGAGTCGTAGGTAGCCTAGTTTGGCCGCTGTGCGAGTTGGAAGGTGAGCTAGGATAAGGCTGAAAATGCCTTACTATACACTGTCTACTTTTTCAGGTGAAAATCTCGATGTCGTCGGATTCACTCCAAATGCATTTGATTCGATTAATAGACACTAGACAACACACCCACAGGTGTACGAAAGTCCGGGGTAGCCTAGTTTGGCCGCTGCGCCAGTTGGAAGGTCAGCTAGGATAAGGCTGAAAATGCCTTACTATACACTGTCTACTTTTTCAGGTGAAAATCTCGATGTCGTCGGATTCACTCCAAATGCATTTGATTCGATTAATAGACACTAGACAACATACCCACAGAAGTACAAGAGTCGTAGGTAGCCTAGTTTGGCCGCTGTGCGAGTTGGAAGGTGAGCTAGGATAAGGCTGAAAATGCCTTACTATACACTGTCTACTTTTTCAGGTGAAAATCTCGATGTCGTCGGATTCACTCCAAATGCATTTGATTCGATTAATAGACACTAGACAACACACCCACAGGTGTACGAAAGTCCGGGGTAGCCTAGTTTGGCCGCTGTGCCAGTTGGAAGGTCAGCTAGGATAAGGCTGAAAATGCCTTACTATACACTGTCTACTTTTTCAGGTGAAAATCTCGATGTCGTCGGATTCACTCCAAATGCATTTGATTCGATTAATAGACACTAGACAACACACCCACAGGTGTACGAAAGTCCGGGGTAGCCTAGTTTGGCCGCTGCGCCAGTTGGAAGGTCAGCTAGGATAAGGCTGAAAATGCCTTACTATACACTGTCTACTTTTTCAGGTGAAAATCTCGATGTCGTCGGATTCACTCCAAATGCATTTGATTCGATTAATAGACACTAGACAACATACCCACAGAAGTACAAGAGTCGTAGGTAGCCTAGTTTGGCCGCTGTGCGAGTTGGAAGGTGAGCTAGGATAAGGCTGAAAATGCCTTACTATACACTGTCTACTTTTTCAGGTGAAAATCTCGATGTCGTCGGATTCACTCCAAATGCATTTGATTCGATTAATAGACACTAGACAACACACCCACAGGTGTACGAAAGTCCGGGGTAGCCTAGTTTGGCCGCTGTGCCAGTTGGAAGGTCAGCTAGGATAAGGCTGAAAATGCCTTACTATACACTGTCTACTTTTTCAGGTGAAAATCTCGATGTCGTCGGATTCACTCCAAATGCATTTGATTCGATTAATAGACACTAGACAACACACCCACAGGTGTACGAAAGTCCGGGGTAGCCTAGTTTGGCCGCTGTGCCAGTTGGAAGGTCAGCTAGGATAAGGCTGAAAATGCCTTACTATACACTGTCTACTTTTTCAGGTGAAAATCTCGATGTCGTGGGATTCACTCCAAATGCATTTGATTCGATTAATAGACACTAGACAACACACCCACAGGTGTACGAAAGTCCGGGGTAGCCTAGTTTGGCCGCTGCGCCAGTTGGAAGGTCAGCTAGGATAAGGCTGAAAATGCCTTACTATACACTGTCTACTTTTTCAGGTGAAAATCTCGATGTCGTCGGATTCACTCCAAATGCATTTGATTCGATTAATAGACACTAGACAACATACCCACAGAAGTACAAGAGTCGTAGGTAGCCTAGTTTGGCCGCTGTGCGAGTTGGAAGGTGAGCTAGGATAAGGCTGAAAATGCCTTACTATACACTGTCTACTTTTTCAGGTGAAAATCTCGATGTCGTCGGATTCACTCCAAATGCATTTGATTCGATTAATAGACACTAGACAACACACCCACAGGTGTACGAAAGTCCGGGGTAGCCTAGTTTGGCCGCTGTGCCAGTTGGAAGGTCAGCTAGGATAAGGCTGAAAATGCCTTACTATACACTGTCTACTTTTTCAGGTGAAAATCTCGATGTCGTCGGATTCACTCCAAATGCATTTGATTCGATTAATAGACACTAGACAACACACCCACAGGTGTACGAAAGTCCGGGGTAGCCTAGTTTGGCCGCTGTGCCAGTTGGAAGGTCAGCTAGGATAAGGCTGAAAATGCCTTACTATACACTGTCTACTTTTTCAGGTGAAAATCTCGATGTCGTGGGATTCACTCCAAATGCATTTGATTCGATTAATAGACACTAGACAACACACCCACAGGTGTACGAAAGTCCGGGGTAGCCTAGTTTGGCCGCTGCGCCAGTTGGAAGGTCAGCTAGGATAAGGCTGAAAATGCCTTACTATACACTGTCTACTTTTTCAGGTGAAAATCTCGATGTCGTCGGATTCACTCCAAATGCATTTGATTCGATTAATAGACACTAGACAACATACCCACAGAAGTACAAGAGTCGTAGGTAGCCTAGTTTGGCCGCTGTGCGAGTTGGAAGGTGAGCTAGGATAAGGCTGAAAATGCCTTACTATACACTGTCTACTTTTTCATGTGAAAATCTCGATGTCGTCGGATTCACTCCAAATGCATTTGATTCGATTAATAGACACTAGACAACACACCCACAGGTGTACGAAAGTCCGGGGTAGCCTAGTTTGGCCGCTGTGCCAGTTGGAAGGTCAGCTAGGATAAGGCTGAAAATGCCTTACTATACACTGTCTACTTTTTCAGGTGAAAATCTCGATGTCGTCGGATTCACTCCAAATGCATTTGATTCGATTAATAGACACTAGACAACACACCCACAGGTGTACGAAAGTCCGGGGTAGCCTAGTTTGGCCGCTGCGCCAGTTGGAAGGTCAGCTAGGATAAGGCTGAAAATGCCTTACTATACACTGTCTACTTTTTCAGGTGAAAATCTCGATGTCGTCGGATTCACTCCAAATGCATTTGATTCGATTAATAGACACTAGACAACATACCCACAGAAGTACAAGAGTCGTAGGTAGCCTAGTTTGGCCGCTGTGCGAGTTGGAAGGTGAGCTAGGATAAGGCTGAAAATGCCTTACTATACACTGTCTACTTTTTCAGGTGAAAATCTCGATGTCGTCGGATTCACTCCAAATGCATTTGATTCGATTAATAGACACTAGACAACACACCCACAGGTGTACGAAAGTCCGGGGTAGCCTAGTTTGGCCGCTGTGCCAGTTGGAAGGTCAGCTAGGATAAGGCTGAAAATGCCTTACTATACACTGTCTACTTTTTCAGGTGAAAATCTCGATGTCGTCGGATTCACTCCAAATGCATTTGATTCGATTAATAGACACTAGACAACACACCCACAGGTGTACGAAAGTCCGGGGTAGCCTAGTTTGGCCGCTGTGCCAGTTGGAAGGTCAGCTAGGATAAGGCTGAAAATGCCTTACTATACACTGTCTACTTTTTCAGGTGAAAATCTCGATGTCGTCGGATTCACTCCAAATGCATTTGATTCGATTAATAGACACTAGACAACACACCCACAGGTGTACGAAAGTCCGGGGTAGCCTAGTTTGGCCGCTGCGCCAGTTGGAAGGTCAGCTAGGATAAGGCTGAAAATGCCTTACTATACACTGTCTACTTTTTCAGGTGAAAATCTCGATGTCGTCGGATTCACTCCAAATGCATTTGATTCGATTAATAGACACTAGACAACATACCCACAGAAGTACAAGAGTCGTAGGTAGCCTAGTTTGGCCGCTGTGCGAGTTGGAAGGTGAGCTAGGATAAGGCTGAAAATGCCTTACTATACACTGTCTACTTTTTCAGGTGAAAATCTCGATGTCGTCGGATTCACTCCAAATGCATTTGATTCGATTAATAGACACTAGACAACACACCCACAGGTGTACGAAAGTCCGGGGTAGCCTAGTTTGGCCGCTGCGCCAGTTGGAAGGTCAGCTAGGATAAGGCTGAAAATGCCTTACTATACACTGTCTACTTTTTCAGGTGAAAATCTCGATGTCGTCGGATTCACTCCAAATGCATTTGATTCGATTAATAGACACTAGACAACACACCCACAGGTGTACGAAAGTCCGGGGTAGCCTAGTTTGGCCGCTGCGCCAGTTGGAAGGTCAGCTAGGATAAGGCTGAAAATGCCTTACTATACACTGTCTACTTTTTCAGGTGAAAATCTCGATGTCGTCGGATTCACTCCAAATGCATTTGATTCGATTAATAGACACTAGACAACATACCCACAGAAGTACAAGAGTCGTAGGTAGCCTAGTTTGGCCGCTGTGCGAGTTGGAAGGTGAGCTAGGATAAGGCTGAAAATGCCTTACTATACACTGTCTACTTTTTCAGGTGAAAATCTCGATGTCGTCGGATTCACTCCAAATGCATTTGATTCGATTAATAGACACTAGACAACACACCCACAGGTGTACGAAAGTCCGGGGTAGCCTAGTTTGGCCGCTGTGCCAGTTGGAAGGTCAGCTAGGATAAGGCTGAAAATGCCTTACTATACACTGTCTACTTTTTCAGGTGAAAATCTCGATGTCGTCGGATTCACTCCAAATGCATTTGATTCGATTAATAGACACTAGACAACACACCCACAGGTGTACGAAAGTCCGGGGTAGCCTAGTTTGGCCGCTGTGCCAGTTGGAAGGTCAGCTAGGATAAGGCTGAAAATGCCTTACTATACACTGTCTACTTTTTCAGGTGAAAATCTCGATGTCGTCGGATTCACTCCAAATGCATTTGATTCGATTAATAGACACTAGACAACACACCCACAGGTGTACGAAAGTCCGGGGTAGCCTAGTTTGGCCGCTGCGCCAGTTGGAAGGTCAGCTAGGATAAGGCTGAAAATGCCTTACTATACACTGTCTACTTTTTCAGGTGAAAATCTCGATGTCGTCGGATTCACTCCAAATGCATTTGATTCGATTAATAGACACTAGACAACATACCCACAGAAGTACAAGAGTCGTAGGTAGCCTAGTTTGGCCGCTGTGCGAGTTGGAAGGTGAGCTAGGATAAGGCTGAAAATGCCTTACTATACACTGTCTACTTTTTCAGGTGAAAATCTCGATGTCGTCGGATTCACTCCAAATGCATTTGATTCGATTAATAGACACTAGACAACACACCCACAGGTGTACGAAAGTCCGGGGTAGCCTAGTTTGGCCGCTGTGCCAGTTGGAAGGTCAGCTAGGATAAGGCTGAAAATGCCTTACTATACACTGTCTACTTTTTCAGGTGAAAATCTCGATGTCGTCGGATTCACTCCAAATGCATTTGATTCGATTAATAGACACTAGACAACACACCCACAGGTGTACGAAAGTCCGGGGTAGCCTAGTTTGGCCGCTGTGCCAGTTGGAAGGTCAGCTAGGATAAGGCTGAAAATGCCTTACTATACACTGTCTACTTTTTCAGGTGAAAATCTCGATGTCGTCGGATTCACTCCAAATGCATTTGATTCGATTAATAGACACTAGACAACACACCCACAGGTGTACGAAAGTCCGGGGTAGCCTAGTTTGGCCGCTGCGCCAGTTGGAAGGTCAGCTAGGATAAGGCTGAAAATGCCTTACTATACACTGTCTACTTTTTCAGGTGAAAATCTCGATGTCGTCGGATTCACTCCAAATGCATTTGATTCGATTAATAGACACTAGACAACATACCCACAGAAGTACAAGAGTCGTAGGTAGCCTAGTTTGGCCGCTGTGCGAGTTGGAAGGTGAGCTAGGATAAGGCTGAAAATGCCTTACTATACACTGTCTACTTTTTCAGGTGAAAATCTCGATGTCGTCGGATTCACTCCAAATGCATTTGATTCGATTAATAGACACTAGACAACACACCCACAGGTGTACGAAAGTCCGGGGTAGCCTAGTTTGGCCGCTGTGCCAGTTGGAAGGTCAGCTAGGATAAGGCTGAAAATGCCTTACTATACACTGTCTACTTTTTCAGGTGAAAATCTCGATGTCGTCGGATTCACTCCAAATGCATTTGATTCGATTAATAGACACTAGACAACACACCCACAGGTGTACGAAAGTCCGGGGTAGCCTAGTTTGGCCGCTGTGCCAGTTGGAAGGTCAGCTAGGATAAGGCTGAAAATGCCTTACTATACACTGTCTACTTTTTCAGGTGAAAATCTCGATGTCGTCGGATTCACTCCAAATGCATTTGATTCGATTAATAGACACTAGACAACATACCCACAGAAGTACAAGAGTCGTAGGTAGCCTAGTTTGGCCGCTGTGCGAGTTGGAAGGTGAGCTAGGATAAGGCTGAAAATGCCTTACTATACACTGTCTACTTTTTCAGGTGAAAATCTCGATGTCGTCGGATTCACTCCAAATGCATTTGATTCGATTAATAGACACTAGACAACACACCCACAGGTGTACGAAAGTCCGGGGTAGCCTAGTTTGGCCGCTGTGCCAGTTGGAAGGTCAGCTAGGATAAGGCTGAAAATGCCTTACTATACACTGTCTACTTTTTCAGGTGAAAATCTCGATGTCGTCGGATTCACTCCAAATGCATTTGATTCGATTAATAGACACTAGACAACACACCCACAGGTGTACGAAAGTCCGGGGTAGCCTAGTTTGGCCGCTGTGCCAGTTGGAAGGTCAGCTAGGATAAGGCTGAAAATGCCTTACTATACACTGTCTACTTTTTCAGGTGAAAATCTCGATGTCGTCGGATTCACTCCAAATGCATTTGATTCGATTAATAGACACTAGACAACACACCCACAGGTGTACGAAAGTCCGGGGTAGCCTAGTTTGGCCGCTGCGCCAGTTGGAAGGTCAGCTAGGATAAGGCTGAAAATGCCTTACTATACACTGTCTACTTTTTCAGGTGAAAATCTCGATGTCGTCGGATTCACTCCAAATGCATTTGATTCGATTAATAGACACTAGACAACATACCCACAGAAGTACAAGAGTCGTAGGTAGCCTAGTTTGGCCGCTGTGCGAGTTGGAAGGTGAGCTAGGATAAGGCTGAAAATGCCTTACTATACACTGTCTACTTTTTCAGGTGAAAATCTCGATGTCGTCGGATTCACTCCAAATGCATTTGATTCGATTAATAGACACTAGACAACACACCCACAGGTGTACGAAAGTCCGGGGTAGCCTAGTTTGGCCGCTGTGCCAGTTGGAAGGTCAGCTAGGATAAGGCTGAAAATGCCTTACTATACACTGTCTACTTTTTCAGGTGAAAATCTCGATGTCGTCGGATTCACTCCAAATGCATTTGATTCGATTAATAGACACTAGACAACACACCCACAGGTGTACGAAAGTCCGGGGTAGCCTAGTTTGGCCGCTGTGCCAGTTGGAAGGTCAGCTAGGATAAGGCTGAAAATGCCTTACTATACACTGTCTACTTTTTCAGGTGAAAATCTCGATGTCGTCGGATTCACTCCAAATGCATTTGATTCGATTAATAGACACTAGACAACACACCCACAGGTGTACGAAAGTCCGGGGTAGCCTAGTTTGGCCGCTGTGCCAGTTGGAAGGTCAGCTAGGATAAGGCTGAAAATGCCTTACTATACACTGTCTACTTTTTCAGGTGAAAATCTCGATGTCGTCGGATTCACTCCAAATGCATTTGATTCGATTAATAGACACTAGACAACACACCCACAGGTGTACGAAAGTCCGGGGTAGCCTAGTTTGGCCGCTGCGCCAGTTGGAAGGTCAGCTAGGATAAGGCTGAAAATGCCTTACTATACACTGTCTACTTTTTCAGGTGAAAATCTCGATGTCGTCGGATTCACTCCAAATGCATTTGATTCGATTAATAGACACTAGACAACATACCCACAGAAGTACAAGAGTCGTAGGTAGCCTAGTTTGGCCGCTGTGCGAGTTGGAAGGTGAGCTAGGATAAGGCTGAAAATGCCTTACTATACACTGTCTACTTTTTCAGGTGAAAATCTCGATGTCGTCGGATTCACTCCAAATGCATTTGATTCGATTAATAGACACTAGACAACACACCCACAGGTGTACGAAAGTCCGGGGTAGCCTAGTTTGGCCGCTGTGCCAGTTGGAAGGTCAGCTAGGATAAGGCTGAAAATGCCTTACTATACACTGTCTACTTTTTCAGGTGAAAATCTCGATGTCGTCGGATTCACTCCAAATGCATTTGATTCGATTAATAGACACTAGACAACACACCCACAGGTGTACGAAAGTCCGGGGTAGCCTAGTTTGGCCGCTGTGCCAGTTGGAAGGTCAGCTAGGATAAGGCTGAAAATGCCTTACTATACACTGTCTACTTTTTCAGGTGAAAATCTCGATGTTGTCGGATTCACTCCAAATGCATTTGATTCGATTAATAGACACTAGACAACACACCCACAGGTGTACGAAAGTCCGGGGTAGCCTAGTTTGGCCGCTGCGCCAGTTGGAAGGTCAGCTAGGATAAGGCTGAAAATGCCTTACTATACACTGTCTACTTTTTCAGGTGAAAATCTCGATGTCGTCGGATTCACTCCAAATGCATTTGATTCGATTAATAGACACTAGACAACATACCCACAGAAGTACAAGAGTCGTAGGTAGCCTAGTTTGGCCGCTGTGCGAGTTGGAAGGTGAGCTAGGATAAGGCTGAAAATGCCTTACTATACACTGTCTACTTTTTCAGGTGAAAATCTCGATGTCGTCGGATTCACTCCAAATGCATTTGATTCGATTAATAGACACTAGACAACACACCCACAGGTGTACGAAAGTCCGGGGTAGCCTAGTTTGGCCGCTGTGCCAGTTGGAAGGTCAGCTAGGATAAGGCTGAAAATGCCTTACTATACACTGTCTACTTTTTCAGGTGAAAATCTCGATGTTGTCGGATTCACTCCAAATGCATTTGATTCGATTAATAGACACTAGACAACACACCCACAGGTGTACGAAAGTCCGGGGTAGCCTAGTTTGGCCGCTGCGCCAGTTGGAAGGTCAGCTAGGATAAGGCTGAAAATGCCTTACTATACACTGTCTACTTTTTCAGGTGAAAATCTCGATGTCGTCGGATTCACTCCAAATGCATTTGATTCGATTAATAGACACTAGACAACATACCCACAGAAGTACAAGAGTCGTAGGTAGCCTAGTTTGGCCGCTGTGCGAGTTGGAAGGTGAGCTAGGATAAGGCTGAAAATGCCTTACTATACACTGTCTACTTTTTCAGGTGAAAATCTCGATGTCGTCGGATTCACTCCAAATGCATTTGATTCGATTAATAGACACTAGACAACACACCCACAGGTGTACGAAAGTCCGGGGTAGCCTAGTTTGGCCGCTGTGCCAGTTGGAAGGTCAGCTAGGATAAGGCTGAAAATGCCTTACTATACACTGTCTACTTTTTCAGGTGAAAATCTCGATGTCGTCGGATTCACTCCAAATGCATTTGATTCGATTAATAGACACTAGACAACACACCCACAGGTGTACGAAAGTCCGGGGTAGCCTAGTTTGGCCGCTGTGCCAGTTGGAAGGTCAGCTAGGATAAGGCTGAAAATGCCTTACTATACACTGTCTACTTTTTCAGGTGAAAATCTCGATGTCGTCGGATTCACTCCAAATGCATTTGATTCGATTAATAGACACTAGACAACACACCCACAGGTGTACGAAAGTCCGGGGTAGCCTAGTTTGGCCGCTGCGCCAGTTGGAAGGTCAGCTAGGATAAGGCTGAAAATGCCTTACTATACACTGTCTACTTTTTCAGGTGAAAATCTCGATGTCGTCGGATTCACTCCAAATGCATTTGATTCGATTAATAGACACTAGACAACATACCCACAGAAGTACAAGAGTCGTAGGTAGCCTAGTTTGGCCGCTGTGCGAGTTGGAAGGTGAGCTAGGATAAGGCTGAAAATGCCTTACTATACACTGTCTACTTTTTCAGGTGAAAATCTCGATGTCGTCGGATTCACTCCAAATGCATTTGATTCGATTAATAGACACTAGACAACACACCCACAGGTGTACGAAAGTCCGGGGTAGCCTAGTTTGGCCGCTGTGCCAGTTGGAAGGTCAGCTAGGATAAGGCTGAAAATGCCTTACTATACACTGTCTACTTTTTCAGGTGAAAATCTCGATGTCGTCGGATTCACTCCAAATGCATTTGATTCGATTAATAGACACTAGACAACACACCCACAGGTGTACGAAAGTCCGGGGTAGCCTAGTTTGGCCGCTGTGCCAGTTGGAAGGTCAGCTAGGATAAGGCTGAAAATGCCTTACTATACACTGTCTACTTTTTCAGGTGAAAATCTCGATGTCGTCGGATTCACTCCAAATGCATTTGATTCGATTAATAGACACTAGACAACACACCCACAGGTGTACGAAAGTCCGGGGTAGCCTAGTTTGGCCGCTGCGCCAGTTGGAAGGTCAGCTAGGATAAGGCTGAAAATGCCTTACTATACACTGTCTACTTTTTCAGGTGAAAATCTCGATGTCGTCGGATTCACTCCAAATGCATTTGATTCGATTAATAGACACTAGACAACATACCCACAGAAGTACAAGAGTCGTAGGTAGCCTAGTTTGGCCGCTGTGCGAGTTGGAAGGTGAGCTAGGATAAGGCTGAAAATGCCTTACTATACACTGTCTACTTTTTCAGGTGAAAATCTCGATGTCGTCGGATTCACTCCAAATGCATTTGATTCGATTAATAGACACTAGACAACACACCCACAGGTGTACGAAAGTCCGGGGTAGCCTAGTTTGGCCGCTGTGCCAGTTGGAAGGTCAGCTAGGATAAGGCTGAAAATGCCTTACTATACACTGTCTACTTTTTCAGGTGAAAATCTCGATGTCGTCGGATTCACTCCAAATGCATTTGATTCGATTAATAGACACTAGACAACACACCCACAGGTGTACGAAAGTCCGGGGTAGCCTAGTTTGGCCGCTGTGCCAGTTGGAAGGTCAGCTAGGATAAGGCTGAAAATGCCTTACTATACACTGTCTACTTTTTCAGGTGAAAATCTCGATGTCGTCGGATTCACTCCAAATGCATTTGATTCGATTAATAGACACTAGACAACACACCCACAGGTGTACGAAAGTCCGGGGTAGCCTAGTTTGGCCGCTGCGCCAGTTGGAAGGTCAGCTAGGATAAGGCTGAAAATGCCTTACTATACACTGTCTACTTTTTCAGGTGAAAATCTCGATGTCGTCGGATTCACTCCAAATGCATTTGATTCGATTAATAGACACTAGACAACATACCCACAGAAGTACAAGAGTCGTAGGTAGCCTAGTTTGGCCGCTGTGCGAGTTGGAAGGTGAGCTAGGATAAGGCTGAAAATGCCTTACTATACACTGTCTACTTTTTCAGGTGAAAATCTCGATGTCGTCGGATTCACTCCAAATGCATTTGATTCGATTAATAGACACTAGACAACACACCCACAGGTGTACGAAAGTCCGGGGTAGCCTAGTTTGGCCGCTGCGCCAGTTGGAAGGTCAGCTAGGATAAGGCTGAAAATGCCTTACTATACACTGTCTACTTTTTCAGGTGAAAATCTCGATGTCGTCGGATTCACTCCAAATGCATTTGATTCGATTAATAGACACTAGACAACACACCCACAGGTGTACGAAAGTCCGGGGTAGCCTAGTTTGGCCGCTGCGCCAGTTGGAAGGTCAGCTAGGATAAGGCTGAAAATGCCTTACTATACACTGTCTACTTTTTCAGGTGAAAATCTCGATGTCGTCGGATTCACTCCAAATGCATTTGATTCGATTAATAGACACTAGACAACATACCCACAGAAGTACAAGAGTCGTAGGTAGCCTAGTTTGGCCGCTGTGCGAGTTGGAAGGTGAGCTAGGATAAGGCTGAAAATGCCTTACTATACACTGTCTACTTTTTCAGGTGAAAATCTCGATGTCGTCGGATTCACTCCAAATGCATTTGATTCGATTAATAGACACTAGACAACACACCCACAGGTGTACGAAAGTCCGGGGTAGCCTAGTTTGGCCGCTGTGCCAGTTGGAAGGTCAGCTAGGATAAGGCTGAAAATGCCTTACTATACACTGTCTACTTTTTCAGGTGAAAATCTCGATGTCGTCGGATTCACTCCAAATGCATTTGATTCGATTAATAGACACTAGACAACACACCCACAGGTGTACGAAAGTCCGGGGTAGCCTAGTTTGGCCGCTGTGCCAGTTGGAAGGTCAGCTAGGATAAGGCTGAAAATGCCTTACTATACACTGTCTACTTTTTCAGGTGAAAATCTCGATGTCGTCGGATTCACTCCAAATGCATTTGATTCGATTAATAGACACTAGACAACACACCCACAGGTGTACGAAAGTCCGGGGTAGCCTAGTTTGGCCGCTGCGCCAGTTGGAAGGTCAGCTAGGATAAGGCTGAAAATGCCTTACTATACACTGTCTACTTTTTCAGGTGAAAATCTCGATGTCGTCGGATTCACTCCAAATGCATTTGATTCGATTAATAGACACTAGACAACATACCCACAGAAGTACAAGAGTCGTAGGTAGCCTAGTTTGGCCGCTGTGCGAGTTGGAAGGTGAGCTAGGATAAGGCTGAAAATGCCTTACTATACACTGTCTACTTTTTCAGGTGAAAATCTCGATGTCGTCGGATTCACTCCAAATGCATTTGATTCGATTAATAGACACTAGACAACACACCCACAGGTGTACGAAAGTCCGGGGTAGCCTAGTTTGGCCGCTGTGCCAGTTGGAAGGTCAGCTAGGATAAGGCTGAAAATGCCTTACTATACACTGTCTACTTTTTCAGGTGAAAATCTCGATGTCGTCGGATTCACTCCAAATGCATTTGATTCGATTAATAGACACTAGACAACACACCCACAGGTGTACGAAAGTCCGGGGTAGCCTAGTTTGGCCGCTGCGCCAGTTGGAAGGTCAGCTAGGATAAGGCTGAAAATGCCTTACTATACACTGTCTACTTTTTCAGGTGAAAATCTCGATGTCGTCGGATTCACTCCAAATGCATTTGATTCGATTAATAGACACTAGACAACACACCCACAGGTGTACGAAAGTCCGGGGTAGCCTAGTTTGGCCGCTGCGCCAGTTGGAAGGTCAGCTAGGATAAGGCTGAAAATGCCTTACTATACACTGTCTACTTTTTCAGGTGAAAATCTCGATGTCGTCGGATTCACTCCAAATGCATTTGATTCGATTAATAGACACTAGACAACATACCCACAGAAGTACAAGAGTCGTAGGTAGCCTAGTTTGGCCGCTGTGCGAGTTGGAAGGTGAGCTAGGATAAGGCTGAAAATGCCTTACTATACACTGTCTACTTTTTCAGGTGAAAATCTCGATGTCGTCGGATTCACTCCAAATGCATTTGATTCGATTAATAGACACTAGACAACACACCCACAGGTGTACGAAAGTCCGGGGTAGCCTAGTTTGGCCGCTGTGCCAGTTGGAAGGTCAGCTAGGATAAGGCTGAAAATGCCTTACTATACACTGTCTACTTTTTCAGGTGAAAATCTCGATGTCGTCGGATTCACTCCAAATGCATTTGATTCGATTAATAGACACTAGACAACACACCCACAGGTGTACGAAAGTCCGGGGTAGCCTAGTTTGGCCGCTGTGCCAGTTGGAAGGTCAGCTAGGATAAGGCTGAAAATGCCTTACTATACACTGTCTACTTTTTCAGGTGAAAATCTCGATGTCGTCGGATTCACTCCAAATGCATTTGATTCGATTAATAGACACTAGACAACACACCCACAGGTGTACGAAAGTCCGGGGTAGCCTAGTTTGGCCGCTGCGCCAGTTGGAAGGTCAGCTAGGATAAGGCTGAAAATGCCTTACTATACACTGTCTACTTTTTCAGGTGAAAATCTCGATGTCGTCGGATTCACTCCAAATGCATTTGATTCGATTAATAGACACTAGACAACATACCCACAGAAGTACAAGAGTCGTAGGTAGCCTAGTTTGGCCGCTGTGCGAGTTGGAAGGTGAGCTAGGATAAGGCTGAAAATGCCTTACTATACACTGTCTACTTTTTCAGGTGAAAATCTCGATGTCGTCGGATTCACTCCAAATGCATTTGATTCGATTAATAGACACTAGACAACACACCCACAGGTGTACGAAAGTCCGGGGTAGCCTAGTTTGGCCGCTGTGCCAGTTGGAAGGTCAGCTAGGATAAGGCTGAAAATGCCTTACTATACACTGTCTACTTTTTCAGGTGAAAATCTCGATGTCGTCGGATTCACTCCAAATGCATTTGATTCGATTAATAGACACTAGACAACACACCCACAGGTGTACGAAAGTCCGGGGTAGCCTAGTTTGGCCGCTGCGCCAGTTGGAAGGTCAGCTAGGATAAGGCTGAAAATGCCTTACTATACACTGTCTACTTTTTCAGGTGAAAATCTCGATGTCGTCGGATTCACTCCAAATGCATTTGATTCGATTAATAGACACTAGACAACATACCCACAGAAGTACAAGAGTCGTAGGTAGCCTAGTTTGGCCGCTGTGCGAGTTGGAAGGTGAGCTAGGATAAGGCTGAAAATGCCTTACTATACACTGTCTACTTTTTCAGGTGAAAATCTCGATGTCGTCGGATTCACTCCAAATGCATTTGATTCGATTAATAGACACTAGACAACACACCCACAGGTGTACGAAAGTCCGGGGTAGCCTAGTTTGGCCGCTGTGCCAGTTGGAAGGTCAGCTAGGATAAGGCTGAAAATGCCTTACTATACACTGTCTACTTTTTCAGGTGAAAATCTCGATGTCGTCGGATTCACTCCAAATGCATTTGATTCGATTAATAGACACTAGACAACATACCCACAGGTGTACGAAAGTCCGGGGTAGCCTAGTTTGGCCGCTGTGCCAGTTGGAAGGTCAGCTAGGATAAGGCTGAAAATGCCTTACTATACACTGTCTACTTTTTCAGGTGAAAATCTCGATGTCGTCGGATTCACTCCAAATGCATTTGATTCGATTAATAGACACTAGACAACACACCCACAGGTGTACGAAAGTCCGGGGTAGCCTAGTTTGGCCGCTGCGCCAGTTGGAAGGTCAGCTAGGATAAGGCTGAAAATGCCTTACTATACACTGTCTACTTTTTCAGGTGAAAATCTCGATGTCGTCGGATTCACTCCAAATGCATTTGATTCGATTAATAGACACTAGACAACATACCCACAGAAGTACAAGAGTCGTAGGTAGCCTAGTTTGGCCGCTGTGCGAGTTGGAAGGTGAGCTAGGATAAGGCTGAAAATGCCTTACTATACACTGTCTACTTTTTCAGGTGAAAATCTCGATGTCGTCGGATTCACTCCAAATGCATTTGATTCGATTAATAGACACTAGACAACACACCCACAGGTGTACGAAAGTCCGGGGTAGCCTAGTTTGGCCGCTGTGCCAGTTGGAAGGTCAGCTAGGATAAGGCTGAAAATGCCTTACTATACACTGTCTACTTTTTCAGGTGAAAATCTCGATGTCGTCGGATTCACTCCAAATGCATTTGATTCGATTAATAGACACTAGACAACACACCCACAGGTGTACGAAAGTCCGGGGTAGCCTAGTTTGGCCGCTGTGCCAGTTGGAAGGTCAGCTAGGATAAGGCTGAAAATGCCTTACTATACACTGTCTACTTTTTCAGGTGAAAATCTCGATGTCGTCGGATTCACTCCAAATGCATTTGATTCGATTAATAGACACTAGACAACACACCCACAGGTGTACGAAAGTCCGGGGTAGCCTAGTTTGGCCGCTGCGCCAGTTGGAAGGTCAGCTAGGATAAGGCTGAAAATGCCTTACTATACACTGTCTACTTTTTCAGGTGAAAATCTCGATGTCGTCGGATTCACTCCAAATGCATTTGATTCGATTAATAGACACTAGACAACACACCCACAGGTGTACGAAAGTCCGGGGTAGCCTAGTTTGGCCGCTGCGCCAGTTGGAAGGTCAGCTAGGATAAGGCTGAAAATGCCTTACTATACACTGTCTACTTTTTCAGGTGAAAATCTCGATGTCGTCGGATTCACTCCAAATGCATTTGATTCGATTAATAGACACTAGACAACATACCCACAGAAGTACAAGAGTCGTAGGTAGCCTAGTTTGGCCGCTGTGCGAGTTGGAAGGTGAGCTAGGATAAGGCTGAAAATGCCTTACTATACACTGTCTACTTTTTCAGGTGAAAATCTCGATGTAGTCGGATTCACTCCAAATGCATTTGATTCGATTAATAGACACTAGACAACACACCCACAGGTGTACGAAAGTCCGGGGTAGCCTAGTTTGGCCGCTGTGCCAGTTGGAAGGTCAGCTAGGATAAGGCTGAAAATGCCTTACTATACACTGTCTACTTTTTCAGGTGAAAATCTCGATGTCGTCGGATTCACTCCAAATGCATTTGATTCGATTAATAGACACTAGACAACACACCCACAGGTGTACGAAAGTCCGGGGTAGCCTAGTTTGGCCGCTGTGCCAGTTGGAAGGTCAGCTAGGATAAGGCTGAAAATGCCTTACTATACACTGTCTACTTTTTCAGGTGAAAATCTCGATGTCGTCGGATTCACTCCAAATGCATTTGATTCGATTAATAGACACTAGACAACACACCCACAGGTGTACGAAAGTCCGGGGTAGCCTAGTTTGGCCGCTGCGCCAGTTGGAAGGTCAGCTAGGATAAGGCTGAAAATGCCTTACTATACACTGTCTACTTTTTCAGGTGAAAATCTCGATGTCGTCGGATTCACTCCAAATGCATTTGATTCGATTAATAGACACTAGACAACATACCCACAGAAGTACAAGAGTCGTAGGTAGCCTAGTTTGGCCGCTGTGCGAGTTGGAAGGTGAGCTAGGATAAGGCTGAAAATGCCTTACTATACACTGTCTACTTTTTCAGGTGAAAATCTCGATGTCGTCGGATTCACTCCAAATGCATTTGATTCGATTAATAGACACTAGACAACACACCCACAGGTGTACGAAAGTCCGGGGTAGCCTAGTTTGGCCGCTGTGCCAGTTGGAAGGTCAGCTAGGATAAGGCTGAAAATGCCTTACTATACACTGTCTACTTTTTCAGGTGAAAATCTCGATGTCGTCGGATTCACTCCAAATGCATTTGATTCGATTAATAGACACTAGACAACACACCCACAGGTGTACGAAAGTCCGGGGTAGCCTAGTTTGGCCGCTGCGCCAGTTGGAAGGTCAGCTAGGATAAGGCTGAAAATGCCTTACTATACACTGTCTACTTTTTCAGGTGAAAATCTCGATGTCGTCGGATTCACTCCAAATGCATTTGATTCGATTAATAGACACTAGACAACACACCCACAGGTGTACGAAAGTCCGGGGTAGCCTAGTTTGGCCGCTGCGCCAGTTGGAAGGTCAGCTAGGATAAGGCTGAAAATGCCTTACTATACACTGTCTACTTTTTCAGGTGAAAATCTCGATGTCGTCGGATTCACTCCAAATGCATTTGATTCGATTAATAGACACTAGACAACATACCCACAGAAGTACAAGAGTCGTAGGTAGCCTAGTTTGGCCGCTGTGCGAGTTGGAAGGTGAGCTAGGATAAGGCTGAAAATGCCTTACTATACACTGTCTACTTTTTCAGGTGAAAATCTCGATGTCGTCGGATTCACTCCAAATGCATTTGATTCGATTAATAGACACTAGACAACACACCCACAGGTGTACGAAAGTCCGGGGTAGCCTAGTTTGGCCGCTGTGCCAGTTGGAAGGTCAGCTAGGATAAGGCTGAAAATGCCTTACTATACACTGTCTACTTTTTCAGGTGAAAATCTCGATGTCGTCGGATTCACTCCAAATGCATTTGATTCGATTAATAGACACTAGACAACACACCCACAGGTGTACGAAAGTCCGGGGTAGCCTAGTTTGGCCGCTGTGCCAGTTGGAAGGTCAGCTAGGATAAGGCTGAAAATGCCTTACTATACACTGTCTACTTTTTCAGGTGAAAATCTCGATGTCGTCGGATTCACTCCAAATGCATTTGATTCGATTAATAGACACTAGACAACACACCCACAGGTGTACGAAAGTCCGGGGTAGCCTAGTTTGGCCGCTGCGCCAGTTGGAAGGTCAGCTAGGATAAGGCTGAAAATGCCTTACTATACACTGTCTACTTTTTCAGGTGAAAATCTCGATGTCGTCGGATTCACTCCAAATGCATTTGATTCGATTAATAGACACTAGACAACATACCCACAGAAGTACAAGAGTCGTAGGTAGCCTAGTTTGGCCGCTGTGCGAGTTGGAAGGTGAGCTAGGATAAGGCTGAAAATGCCTTACTATACACTGTCTACTTTTTCAGGTGAAAATCTCGATGTCGTCGGATTCACTCCAAATGCATTTGATTCGATTAATAGACACTAGACAACACACCCACAGGTGTACGAAAGTCCGGGGTAGCCTAGTTTGGCCGCTGTGCCAGTTGGAAGGTCAGCTAGGATAAGGCTGAAAATGCCTTACTATACACTGTCTACTTTTTCAGGTGAAAATCTCGATGTCGTCGGATTCACTCCAAATGCATTTGATTCGATTAATAGACACTAGACAACACACCCACAGGTGTACGAAAGTCCGGGGTAGCCTAGTTTGGCCGCTGCGCCAGTTGGAAGGTCAGCTAGGATAAGGCTGAAAATGCCTTACTATACACTGTCTACTTTTTCAGGTGAAAATCTCGATGTCGTCGGATTCACTCCAAATGCATTTGATTCGATTAATAGACACTAGACAACATACCCACAGAAGTACAAGAGTCGTAGGTAGCCTAGTTTGGCCGCTGTGCGAGTTGGAAGGTGAGCTAGGATAAGGCTGAAAATGCCTTACTATACACTGTCTACTTTTTCAGGTGAAAATCTCGATGTCGTCGGATTCACTCCAAATGCATTTGATTCGATTAATAGACACTAGACAACACACCCACAGGTGTACGAAAGTCCGGGGTAGCCTAGTTTGGCCGCTGTGCCAGTTGGAAGGTCAGCTAGGATAAGGCTGAAAATGCCTTACTATACACTGTCTACTTTTTCAGGTGAAAATCTCGATGTCGTCGGATTCACTCCAAATGCATTTGATTCGATTAATAGACACTAGACAACACACCCACAGGTGTACGAAAGTCCGGGGTAGCCTAGTTTGGCCGCTGCGCCAGTTGGAAGGTCAGCTAGGATAAGGCTGAAAATGCCTTACTATACACTGTCTACTTTTTCAGGTGAAAATCTCGATGTCGTCGGATTCACTCCAAATGCATTTGATTCGATTAATAGACACTAGACAACACACCCACAGGTGTACGAAAGTCCGGGGTAGCCTAGTTTGGCCGCTGTGCCAGTTGGAAGGTCAGCTAGGATAAGGCTGAAAATGCCTTACTATACACTGTCTACTTTTTCAGGTGAAAATCTCGATGTCGTCGGATTCACTCCAAATGCATTTGATTCGATTAATAGACACTAGACAACACACCCACAGGTGTACGAAAGTCCGGGGTAGCCTAGTTTGGCCGCTGCGCCAGTTGGAAGGTCAGCTAGGATAAGGCTGAAAATGCCTTACTATACACTGTCTACTTTTTCAGGTGAAAATCTCGATGTCGTCGGATTCACTCCAAATGCATTTGATTCGATTAATAGACACTAGACAACATACCCACAGAAGTACAAGAGTCGTAGGTAGCCTAGTTTGGCCGCTGTGCGAGTTGGAAGGTGAGCTAGGATAAGGCTGAAAATGCCTTACTATACACTGTCTACTTTTTCAGGTGAAAATCTCGATGTCGTCGGATTCACTCCAAATGCATTTGATTCGATTAATAGACACTAGACAACACACCCACAGGTGTACGAAAGTCCGGGGTAGCCTAGTTTGGCCGCTGTGCCAGTTGGAAGGTCAGCTAGGATAAGGCTGAAAATGCCTTACTATACACTGTCTACTTTTTCAGGTGAAAATCTCGATGTCGTCGGATTCACTCCAAATGCATTTGATTCGATTAATAGACACTAGACAACACACCCACAGGTGTACGAAAGTCCGGGGTAGCCTAGTTTGGCCGCTGCGCCAGTTGGAAGGTCAGCTAGGATAAGGCTGAAAATGCCTTACTATACACTGTCTACTTTTTCAGGTGAAAATCTCGATGTCGTCGGATTCACTCCAAATGCATTTGATTCGATTAATAGACACTAGACAACACACCCACAGGTGTACGAAAGTCCGGGGTAGCCTAGTTTGGCCGCTGCGCCAGTTGGAAGGTCAGCTAGGATAAGGCTGAAAATGCCTTACTATACACTGTCTACTTTTTCAGGTGAAAATCTCGATGTCGTCGGATTCACTCCAAATGCATTTGATTCGATTAATAGACACTAGACAACATACCCACAGAAGTACAAGAGTCGTAGGTAGCCTAGTTTGGCCGCTGTGCGAGTTGGAAGGTGAGCTAGGATAAGGCTGAAAATGCCTTACTATACACTGTCTACTTTTTCAGGTGAAAATCTCGATGTCGTCGGATTCACTCCAAATGCATTTGATTCGATTAATAGACACTAGACAACATACCCACAGGTGTACGAAAGTCCGGGGTAGCCTAGTTTGGCCGCTGTGCCAGTTGGAAGGTCAGCTAGGATAAGGCTGAAAATGCCTTACTATACACTGTCTACTTTTTCAGGTGAAAATCTCGATGTCGTCGGATTCACTCCAAATGCATTTGATTCGATTAATAGACACTAGACAACACACCCACAGGTGTACGAAAGTCCGGGGTAGCCTAGTTTGGCCGCTGTGCCAGTTGGAAGGTCAGCTAGGATAAGGCTGAAAATGCCTTACTATACACTGTCTACTTTTTCAGGTGAAAATCTCGATGTCGTCGGATTCACTCCAAATGCATTTGATTCGATTAATAGACACTAGACAACACACCCACAGGTGTACGAAAGTCCGGGGTAGCCTAGTTTGGCCGCTGCGCCAGTTGGAAGGTCAGCTAGGATAAGGCTGAAAATGCCTTACTATACACTGTCTACTTTTTCAGGTGAAAATCTCGATGTCGTCGGATTCACTCCCAATGCATTTGATTCGATTAATAGACACTAGACAACATACCCACAGAAGTACAAGAGTCGTAGGTAGCCTAGTTTGGCCGCTGTGCGAGTTGGAAGGTGAGCTAGGATAAGGCTGAAAATGCCTTACTATACACTGTCTACTTTTTCAGGTGAAAATCTCGATGTCGTCGGATTCACTCCAAATGCATTTGATTCGATTAATAGACACTAGACAACACACCCACAGGTGTACGAAAGTCCGGGGTAGCCTAGTTTGGCCGCTGTGCCAGTTGGAAGGTCAGCTAGGATAAGGCTGAAAATGCCTTACTATACACTGTCTACTTTTTCAGGTGAAAATCTCGATGTCGTCGGATTCACTCCAAATGCATTTGATTCGATTAATAGACACTAGACAACACACCCACAGGTGTACGAAAGTCCGGGGTAGCCTAGTTTGGCCGCTGCGCCAGTTGGAAGGTCAGCTAGGATAAGGCTGAAAATGCCTTACTATACACTGTCTACTTTTTCAGGTGAAAATCTCGATGTCGTCGGATTCACTCCAAATGCATTTGATTCGATTAATAGACACTAGACAACATACCCACAGAAGTACAAGAGTCGTAGGTAGCCTAGTTTGGCCGCTGTGCGAGTTGGAAGGTGAGCTAGGATAAGGCTGAAAATGCCTTACTATACACTGTCTACTTTTTCAGGTGAAAATCTCGATGTCGTCGGATTCACTCCAAATGCATTTGATTCGATTAATAGACACTAGACAACACACCCACAGGTGTACGAAAGTCCGGGGTAGCCTAGTTTGGCCGCTGTGCCAGTTGGAAGGTCAGCTAGGATAAGGCTGAAAATGCCTTACTATACACTGTCTACTTTTTCAGGTGAAAATCTCGATGTCGTCGGATTCACTCCAAATGCATTTGATTCGATTAATAGACACTAGACAACACACCCACAGGTGTACGAAAGTCCGGGGTAGCCTAGTTTGGCCGCTGCGCCAGTTGGAAGGTCAGCTAGGATAAGGCTGAAAATGCCTTACTATACACTGTCTACTTTTTCAGGTGAAAATCTCGATGTCGTCGGATTCACTCCAAATGCATTTGATTCGATTAATAGACACTAGACAACACACCCACAGGTGTACGAAAGTCCGGGGTAGCCTAGTTTGGCCGCTGCGCCAGTTGGAAGGTCAGCTAGGATAAGGCTGAAAATGCCTTACTATACACTGTCTACTTTTTCAGGTGAAAATCTCGATGTCGTCGGATTCACTCCAAATGCATTTGATTCGATTAATAGACACTAGACAACATACCCACAGAAGTACAAGAGTCGTAGGTAGCCTAGTTTGGCCGCTGTGCGAGTTGGAAGGTGAGCTAGGATAAGGCTGAAAATGCCTTACTATACACTGTCTACTTTTTCAGGTGAAAATCTCGATGTCGTCGGATTCACTCCAAATGCATTTGATTCGATTAATAGACACTAGACAACACACCCACAGGTGTACGAAAGTCCGGGGTAGCCTAGTTTGGCCGCTGTGCCAGTTGGAAGGTCAGCTAGGATAAGGCTGAAAATGCCTTACTATACACTGTCTACTTTTTCAGGTGAAAATCTCGATGTCGTCGGATTCACTCCAAATGCATTTGATTCGATTAATAGACACTAGACAACACACCCACAGGTGTACGAAAGTCCGGGGTAGCCTAGTTTGGCCGCTGTGCCAGTTGGAAGGTCAGCTAGGATAAGGCTGAAAATGCCTTACTATACACTGTCTACTTTTTCAGGTGAAAATCTCGATGTCGTCGGATTCACTCCAAATGCATTTGATTCGATTAATAGACACTAGACAACACACCCACAGGTGTACGAAAGTCCGGGGTAGCCTAGTTTGGCCGCTGCGCCAGTTGGAAGGTCAGCTAGGATAAGGCTGAAAATGCCTTACTATACACTGTCTACTTTTTCAGGTGAAAATCTCGATGTCGTCGGATTCACTCCAAATGCATTTGATTCGATTAATAGACACTAGACAACATACCCACAGAAGTACAAGAGTCGTAGGTAGCCTAGTTTGGCCGCTGTGCGAGTTGGAAGGTGAGCTAGGATAAGGCTGAAAATGCCTTACTATACACTGTCTACTTTTTCAGGTGAAAATCTCGATGTCGTCGGATTCACTCCAAATGCATTTGATTCGATTAATAGACACTAGACAACACACCCACAGGTGTACGAAAGTCCGGGGTAGCCTAGTTTGGCCGCTGTGCCAGTTGGAAGGTCAGCTAGGATAAGGCTGAAAATGCCTTACTATACACTGTCTACTTTTTCAGGTGAAAATCTCGATGTCGTCGGATTCACTCCAAATGCATTTGATTCGATTAATAGACACTAGACAACACACCCACAGGTGTACGAAAGTCCGGGGTAGCCTAGTTTGGCCGCTGCGCCAGTTGGAAGGTCAGCTAGGATAAGGCTGAAAATGCCTTACTATACACTGTCTACTTTTTCAGGTGAAAATCTCGATGTCGTCGGATTCACTCCAAATGCATTTGATTCGATTAATAGACACTAGACAACACACCCACAGGTGTACGAAAGTCCGGGGTAGCCTAGTTTGGCCGCTGTGCCAGTTGGAAGGTCAGCTAGGATAAGGCTGAAAATGCCTTACTATACACTGTCTACTTTTTCAGGTGAAAATCTCGATGTCGTCGGATTCACTCCAAATGCATTTGATTCGATTAATAGACACTAGACAACACACCCACAGGTGTACGAAAGTCCGGGGTAGCCTAGTTTGGCCGCTGCGCCAGTTGGAAGGTCAGCTAGGATAAGGCTGAAAATGCCTTACTATACACTGTCTACTTTTTCAGGTGAAAATCTCGATGTCGTCGGATTCACTCCAAATGCATTTGATTCGATTAATAGACACTAGACAACATACCCACAGAAGTACAAGAGTCGTAGGTAGCCTAGTTTGGCCGCTGTGCGAGTTGGAAGGTGAGCTAGGATAAGGCTGAAAATGCCTTACTATACACTGTCTACTTTTTCAGGTGAAAATCTCGATGTCGTCGGATTCACTCCAAATGCATTTGATTCGATTAATAGACACTAGACAACACACCCACAGGTGTACGAAAGTCCGGGGTAGCCTAGTTTGGCCGCTGTGCCAGTTGGAAGGTCAGCTAGGATAAGGCTGAAAATGCCTTACTATACACTGTCTACTTTTTCAGGTGAAAATCTCGATGTCGTCGGATTCACTCCAAATGCATTTGATTCGATTAATAGACACTAGACAACACACCCACAGGTGTACGAAAGTCCGGGGTAGCCTAGTTTGGCCGCTGCGCCAGTTGGAAGGTCAGCTAGGATAAGGCTGAAAATGCCTTACTATACACTGTCTACTTTTTCAGGTGAAAATCTCGATGTCGTCGGATTCACTCCAAATGCATTTGATTCGATTAATAGACACTAGACAACACACCCACAGGTGTACGAAAGTCCGGGGTAGCCTAGTTTGGCCGCTGCGCCAGTTGGAAGGTCAGCTAGGATAAGGCTGAAAATGCCTTACTATACACTGTCTACTTTTTCAGGTGAAAATCTCGATGTCGTCGGATTCACTCCAAATGCATTTGATTCGATTAATAGACACTAGACAACATACCCACAGAAGTACAAGAGTCGTAGGTAGCCTAGTTTGGCCGCTGTGCGAGTTGGAAGGTGAGCTAGGATAAGGCTGAAAATGCCTTACTATACACTGTCTACTTTTTCAGGTGAAAATCTCGATGTCGTCGGATTCACTCCAAATGCATTTGATTCGATTAATAGACACTAGACAACACACCCACAGGTGTACGAAAGTCCGGGGTAGCCTAGTTTGGCCGCTGTGCCAGTTGGAAGGTCAGCTAGGATAAGGCTGAAAATGCCTTACTATACACTGTCTACTTTTTCAGGTGAAAATCTCGATGTCGTCGGATTCACTCCAAATGCATTTGATTCGATTAATAGACACTAGACAACACACCCACAGGTGTACGAAAGTCCGGGGTAGCCTAGTTTGGCCGCTGTGCCAGTTGGAAGGTCAGCTAGGATAAGGCTGAAAATGCCTTACTATACACTGTCTACTTTTTCAGGTGAAAATCTCGATGTCGTCGGATTCACTCCAAATGCATTTGATTCGATTAATAGACACTAGACAACACACCCACAGGTGTACGAAAGTCCGGGGTAGCCTAGTTTGGCCGCTGCGCCAGTTGGAAGGTCAGCTAGGATAAGGCTGAAAATGCCTTACTATACACTGTCTACTTTTTCAGGTGAAAATCTCGATGTCGTCGGATTCACTCCCAATGCATTTGATTCGATTAATAGACACTAGACAACATACCCACAGAAGTACAAGAGTCGTAGGTAGCCTAGTTTGGCCGCTGTGCGAGTTGGAAGGTGAGCTAGGATAAGGCTGAAAATGCCTTACTATACACTGTCTACTTTTTCAGGTGAAAATCTCGATGTCGTCGGATTCACTCCAAATGCATTTGATTCGATTAATAGACACTAGACAACACACCCACAGGTGTACGAAAGTCCGGGGTAGCCTAGTTTGGCCGCTGTGCCAGTTGGAAGGTCAGCTAGGATAAGGCTGAAAATGCCTTACTATACACTGTCTACTTTTTCAGGTGAAAATCTCGATGTCGTCGGATTCACTCCAAATGCATTTGATTCGATTAATAGACACTAGACAACACACCCACAGGTGTACGAAAGTCCGGGGTAGCCTAGTTTGGCCGCTGCGCCAGTTGGAAGGTCAGCTAGGATAAGGCTGAAAATGCCTTACTATACACTGTCTACTTTTTCAGGTGAAAATCTCGATGTCGTCGGATTCACTCCAAATGCATTTGATTCGATTAATAGACACTAGACAACATACCCACAGAAGTACAAGAGTCGTAGGTAGCCTAGTTTGGCCGCTGTGCGAGTTGGAAGGTGAGCTAGGATAAGGCTGAAAATGCCTTACTATACACTGTCTACTTTTTCAGGTGAAAATCTCGATGTCGTCGGATTCACTCCAAATGCATTTGATTCGATTAATAGACACTAGACAACACACCCACAGGTGTACGAAAGTCCGGGGTAGCCTAGTTTGGCCGCTGTGCCAGTTGGAAGGTCAGCTAGGATAAGGCTGAAAATGCCTTACTATACACTGTCTACTTTTTCAGGTGAAAATCTCGATGTCGTCGGATTCACTCCAAATGCATTTGATTCGATTAATAGACACTAGACAACACACCCACAGGTGTACGAAAGTCCGGGGTAGCCTAGTTTGGCCGCTGCGCCAGTTGGAAGGTCAGCTAGGATAAGGCTGAAAATGCCTTACTATACACTGTCTACTTTTTCAGGTGAAAATCTCGATGTCGTCGGATTCACTCCAAATGCATTTGATTCGATTAATAGACACTAGACAACACACCCACAGGTGTACGAAAGTCCGGGGTAGCCTAGTTTGGCCGCTGCGCCAGTTGGAAGGTCAGCTAGGATAAGGCTGAAAATGCCTTACTATACACTGTCTACTTTTTCAGGTGAAAATCTCGATGTCGTCGGATTCACTCCAAATGCATTTGATTCGATTAATAGACACTAGACAACATACCCACAGAAGTACAAGAGTCGTAGGTAGCCTAGTTTGGCCGCTGTGCGAGTTGGAAGGTGAGCTAGGATAAGGCTGAAAATGCCTTACTATACACTGTCTACTTTTTCAGGTGAAAATCTCGATGTCGTCGGATTCACTCCAAATGCATTTGATTCGATTAATAGACACTAGACAACACACCCACAGGTGTACGAAAGTCCGGGGTAGCCTAGTTTGGCCGCTGTTCCAGTTGGAAGGTCAGCTAGGATAAGGCTGAAAATGCCTTACTATACACTGTCTACTTTTTCAGGTGAAAATCTCGATGTCGTCGGATTCACTCCAAATGCATTTGATTCGATTAATAGACACTAGACAACACACCCACAGGTGTACGAAAGTCCGGGGTAGCCTAGTTTGGCCGCTGTGCCAGTTGGAAGGTCAGCTAGGATAAGGCTGAAAATGCCTTACTATACACTGTCTACTTTTTCAGGTGAAAATCTCGATGTCGTCGGATTCACTCCAAATGCATTTGATTCGATTAATAGACACTAGACAACACACCCACAGGTGTACGAAAGTCCGGGGTAGCCTAGTTTGGCCGCTGCGCCAGTTGGAAGGTCAGCTAGGATAAGGCTGAAAATGCCTTACTATACACTGTCTACTTTTTCAGGTGAAAATCTCGATGTCGTCGGATTCACTCCAAATGCATTTGATTCGATTAATAGACACTAGACAACATACCCACAGAAGTACAAGAGTCGTAGGTAGCCTAGTTTGGCCGCTGTGCGAGTTGGAAGGTGAGCTAGGATAAGGCTGAAAATGCCTTACTATACACTGTCTACTTTTTCAGGTGAAAATCTCGATGTCGTCGGATTCACTCCAAATGCATTTGATTCGATTAATAGACACTAGACAACACACCCACAGGTGTACGAAAGTCCGGGGTAGCCTAGTTTGGCCGCTGTGCCAGTTGGAAGGTCAGCTAGGATAAGGCTGAAAATGCCTTACTATACACTGTCTACTTTTTCAGGTGAAAATCTCGATGTCGTCGGATTCACTCCAAATGCATTTGATTCGATTAATAGACACTAGACAACACACCCACAGGTGTACGAAAGTCCGGGGTAGCCTAGTTTGGCCGCTGCGCCAGTTGGAAGGTCAGCTAGGATAAGGCTGAAAATGCCTTACTATACACTGTCTACTTTTTCAGGTGAAAATCTCGATGTCGTCGGATTCACTCCAAATGCATTTGATTCGATTAATAGACACTAGACAACATACCCACAGAAGTACAAGAGTCGTAGGTAGCCTAGTTTGGCCGCTGTGCGAGTTGGAAGGTGAGCTAGGATAAGGCTGAAAATGCCTTACTATACACTGTCTACTTTTTCAGGTGAAAATCTCGATGTCGTCGGATTCACTCCAAATGCATTTGATTCGATTAATAGACACTAGACAACACACCCACAGGTGTACGAAAGTCCGGGGTAGCCTAGTTTGGCCGCTGCGCCAGTTGGAAGGTCAGCTAGGATAAGGCTGAAAATGCCTTACCACTGTCTACTTTTTCAGGTGAAAATCTCGATGTCGTCGGATTCACTCCAAATGCATTTGATTCGATTAATAGACACTAGACAACACACCCACAGGTGTACGAAAGTCCGGGGTAGCCTAGTTTGGCCGCTGTGCCAGTTGGAAGGTCAGCTAGGATAAGGCTGAAAATGCCTTACTATACACTGTCTACTTTTTCAGGTGAAAATCTCGATGTCGTCGGATTCACTCCAAATGCATTTGATTCGATTAATAGACACTAGACAACACACCCACAGGTGTACGAAAGTCCGGGGTAGCCTAGTGTGGCCGCTGCGCAAGTTGGAAGGTCAGCTAGGATAAGGCTGAAAATGCCTTACTATACACTGTCTACTTTTTCAGGTGAAAATCTCGATGTCGTCGGATTCACTCCAAATGCATTTGATTCGATTAATAGACACTAGACAACATACCCACAGAAGTACAAGAGTCGTAGGTAGCCTAGTTTGGCCGCTGTGCGAGTTGGAAGGTGAGCTAGGATAAGGCTGAAAATGCCTTACTATACACTGTCTACTTTTTCAGGTGAAAATCTCGATGTCGTCGGATTCACTCCAAATGCATTTGATTCGATTAATAGACACTAGACAACACACCCACAGGTGTACGAAAGTCCGGGGTAGCCTAGTTTGGCCGCTGCGCCAGTTGGAAGGTCAGCTAGGATAAGGCTGAAAATGCCTTACTATACACTGTCTACTTTTTCAGGTGAAAATCTCGATGTCGTCGGATTCACTCCAAATGCATTTGATTCGATTAATAGACACTAGACAACACACCCACAGGTGTACGAAAGTCCGGGGTAGCCTAGTTTGGCCGCTGCGCCAGTTGGAAGGTCAGCTAGGATAAGGCTGAAAATGCCTTACTATACACTGTCTACTTTTTCAGGTGAAAATCTCGATGTCGTCGGATTCACTCCAAATGCATTTGATTCGATTAATAGACACTAGACAACATACCCACAGAAGTACAAGAGTCGTAGGTAGCCTAGTTTGGCCGCTGTGCGAGTTGGAAGGTGAGCTAGGATAAGGCTGAAAATGCCTTACTATACACTGTCTACTTTTTCAGGTGAAAATCTCGATGTCGTCGGATTCACTCCAAATGCATTTGATTCGATTAATAGACACTAGACAACACACCCACAGGTGTACGAAAGTCCGGGGTAGCCTAGTTTGGCCGCTGCGCCAGTTGGAAGGTCAGCTAGGATAAGGCTGAAAATGCCTTACTATACACTGTCTACTTTTTCAGGTGAAAATCTCGATGTCGTCGGATTCACTCCAAATGCATTTGATTCGATTAATAGACACTAGACAACATACCCACAGAAGTACAAGAGTCGTAGGTAGCCTAGTTTGGCCGCTGTGCCAGTTGGAATATGTACAACCACAGTAGATTTTTTTCAGACGAAAAGTAGGAAACTTTTTTCTAAATTAAACGACTGATCGTAAATATTTTGTCATTTCAAAATTACTAGGCCACCATACTCCCGGCAAAAGCAGCAGGCATACCAAAAAACAATTTCGCCGTCTTCCTTGCCTGTATGTGTGACTCCTGTATGATATGCAATAGTTTTGTGACGGCGTTTTTGTTATGGGATACCTACTGGGTTTCTGGTGGCCGGGTGATTTGATCGATTTTGGTGTAAAAATTCAAGATTCCTGGGATCAATATTTTCTTGGTATTTTGTTATTCGCACACTCAGTTGGAGTTTTGTAGGGAATACTTACTGATTTGGCTTGAATACATACTTTTTTGCATGAAAGATGAAAATTCCTATGTTTCTCCTTATTAAGAGCTGAATAATCTCTAGCTGGACATCAGAAGAGTCTGGAAAAATCTAGTCGCCTGAACTGGGGTCACAAGGTTCGCTTCAAAAGGAGCCACAATAAAACCCTTTCCAAACGTAGAACAACAGGCAGTCAGTGCACAACTCTTAAATGCATTCACAAGTTGCACACTACCCCCTTTCCCACGACAGCGCCGCAATAAAGAATTCCATCAGCGCAGGAAATTCGAACAAATCCACCATGAACCACTGGTGTCATTGCTTTAAATTTATGACTCCCAATCCCAACTGCACTCCTGATCTCTAAAATTGGCTCCCCAATAGATCAACGGATGGCAGCAAATTGAGAAACAAATCCAGCTCACATTCCGTTGCTGATTAACGTTGCCAGCCCCAATCTCTGGACACAAACACAAAAACTCCATTGAAGTTGCTCAAAAATGCATGAACCCCCAGCACAGGATTACATAAAGCGCACCCCGCTCCTTCGACTGCACTGCACTTGAGTCTGAAACGGGGGAAAAAAAGAGCGACCATTCATCCCAATGCAGTCACCCTTACCCATTTTTCATTTAATTTCAAGATACATCACGAAAGCGTGCCCACCCAGCATTCCAGAAACACACAAAAAACTGTGTCACCACATGAAATCCCTCCCCCCCCCCCACTTGGGGATTCACAAGAGAAATGGATTAAAACCATATCTTCCCCCTTATGCACGTGCGACACCGAAAAAATCCACTTGATCTCACAAGGATTACTATTCCTGAGGAACACTAGAAATTCCTTCACTGCACAGCAAAGCTCACAGAAAGGCACAGGACATCGGCCAAAGGGACAATCGCGAATCCCAGCGACATCTCCATGTAACTAGACCAACCAGCAGCACTTGAACAACAGCAGAAAAGCTCCCCCCCAACAACATGCACGCATGGAGAAAGGCGACGACGAGCGCATGTCCCGGCATAGCGCATCAGAATAGAAAGTGCCTCCAAAAATATCACAACACACGACGTTTTCGCCGAAAAAGCTACATAGCATACCGCTTTCGAAGCGAACCCGAATCGTAGGGAAACTTCTGCATTTTCAGTCCGCAGCGGGTGTGCATTTCAAAAACATCTCTCCCACGGAAGCAGACGCCTCTCTCTCTGGTGGTTCGTGTGTGTTGTGGTTCTTCTTTTGGTGTTTTTTTTAATTTCTGTGTTGTTGCTGGTCGCGGGCGTGCGTTCGTTCTTCTGCCTCCTCTATCTCAAAACTCGTGTTCTCTCTCACACTCTCATTCCGCCCACCTCCGCTTCCCAGTACCCCCCCGCTCATTTCGACTGGAGGGTGGTCAAAAAGAAAGAAAAAAAAAAGTGTCTAGGAAAAATAATCAAACAAAAAAAAAAAAATAAAAAATAAGAAGTTAGTACACTCCCCTTCCCTCGGTGCGTGTGAGTGAATTAGAATTTTCAAAAAAAAAAAAAGATTTAATCAAGAGCAAACTGAAAATAGTGCTGCCAAGTTGATCGTTTCAATGTTAAGGGTACTAGACCAGCTAGACCAGAGGAAGTGCAAACGGCAGACCGACCCCGCATAACGATTTAAATAGAAAATTCAGTTCGAAGTCAACGAAGTCAAGCAGAGTAGAGCGAGCAAAGAGAGAGAAATAAAAGTGTCCAATCAAAGTGCATACAAAATAATAAATAGAAGAGGAAAACGCGAAATCCGTCTTCATTTAGTGTGTCAACTCGGCGAAGGGAACTAAAGAGGATGCGGCGGTAGGATATATGACACTTAAGCCCTTACCATCATCATCATTAGAGACCTACAGCAACAACATCAACAGAGAGTAACAACAACATCGACGACAACGACGACGATTTCGACTTCGACTTCGACTAGGAAGACAACATCAACGGCCACAGCAACGACTGCACTGTAGTGAAAGTAGGCGAGGAAAAAAAAACCCGAAAAAAATAAGGGAAACGGAAAAGAGAACGCCAAGTGAGAAAAGGACTAGAATTGGCGAGAGTGTGGAACGAATAAAAGGAACACACACACACAGAGCCCGAAGGATTTAAATAGCGAACGAGTTTCTGCCAATTAGGTAATAATATTGAGTTGTGTTGAATTCTTTTTTTTTTTCTTGCACCCCCTCCCCCCTTCCAACCATCCTTTGTTCGTCCTTTATGCACCGAGTGAGAGTGAATGTGTGTGTGAGCGAGTGTGAATGCTGATGAAAAGGGTCTTAACACCCTCAAGGGGTTGGTTCCGCTCACACGTTGTTCGCCACCTCGATCAAAAGACTGCAGGTAAAACAAGAGCTATTATAAAATTAGTACACAAGTTGCAATTTATTAGGCAAACAAGAGAAGAAAAAAAAAATGAGAAACATCTCACACACCGACACAGGGACAAGTTACAACATTTTCGGGTGAGAATTGCAAATGCACCGACTGGGGTGCTTGTGCTGAGAACGAGATTTTTGTGCGAAAAAGTGTGTGCCATGCCAGTGACTGTGGTGGACACGGTGAATGCCAAAACGCGATATAAATAAACACTTTTTTTTCTTCTTCAGAGATCCCCCTTTCGGATCTGTAAGTGGCGCGCCACCATCCCCAATTCGGGGGAGGGGGACGGGACTTGATCACAGCCGCCGCCTTCCCGCCACCACCACCCATCATCGGAACATCCAACTCATTTGAATATTTGGTTTCTCTGAAAATTTTCACAGATTTTTTCGCGTTTCTGTGTCATGTTAAATTAGGAACCATGGCATTGCAAATTTATTGTGTCGTCGTCTCGCTCCCTTCTTTTGATTGTTTCACTCGTTCTATTGACAAAAAACTGATTGTGCATTGCATCGATGAACGCGACACCACAAGACAAGTAGGGAAAAGCTTTTCACTGGGCTTGAGCCAGTGTACAGTGAGTGTTGCACCTTTTAAGTCCACCACCGATTTGAAAGGAACCGCGAAAAAACACCCCTAAATGTGTGTTGGTGCAATATTTAGTCACCGACCAACTGAACCGAAATTTGAAACTCACCTCTCACCACTCTCTCTCGCACACCCTCCTCCCCCGAAGAGCACAGGTAAACAAGTGCAATTATGAGGCAGCACAAAAAAAACTGTAAAATGAAATTAAAGAAAATGGAATCTAGAACAAGACCATCGGGACAGCCCTTACAGAAGGCATGCACCCTCCTCGCGTAAGAATACTCGCGAATGGTGCATGTGCATGTGAACCCTCACCCTCCCCCCCACACACATTGTCCCATGGTAAGACCGAACAACAGTCAAATTGAGAAAGGAAACGACAAAAAAAAAAAAAAAGAAAAGCTGAAACAGAATGTGAATGAAACATTTTGCTCCTAATGACCTCATGACAAAAACGAAACTGCTTCGGGTTTCTTCGCTGGTTTTTGGCAACCAAACTGGCTTATTACTCTTGATTACGGCCATTGTGTGAAGATGTAATTGTTGTGCTCGTCCTTTTCGAAATCCCGAATTGCACCCGAAGGCGGAGCTAATGATGATTGTCCGCCGTTGACTTGGTAACACTCGCAATTAATTGACAGTTGACAGATAATTATTGTCATTGATTGGAGAAATCATTCGTCGGCTGTCTGATGTTGGGCACGGCTAAGGGAAATAAATTCCAAGTCATTACGTGTTGGCGAAACTTCTGGCTGTGTAATGACATACTTTTTTTTTAAGTTCGGGCAGCAGCGCATCCCGGCAGTGTTTCGGTTCTGTTGGCTGACTTTCGTAACTTTGCCGTGAAAAGTTTGCTAGCTGCGGCGTTTGAGCGCTTAAACTTTATTTCGTCAAGCTTGTAATTTGTTTTTTTCTTTGCATTTAAATTGTGTGATTAAAAGTCCTTCAACACGGGGGAAAAGTCGTGTAATTCAGGACGACAGAGAGATGCTCCTCACTTAAATTGTCGTCAAGTTTGCGGGTGACGCCGTTTTCAACACCATTTCAGATCTAGGAAAAATCAATCACTGCCTGGGGGAAGCAGCACCCTTCAACCAGCCAGCAGCGACCACTTAAGACCTCCTTAGAGTCATTTAATTTCCATTCAATTCATCTGCGCCAAGCACTCGAGTGGTAAGCTCCCCGAATCATGCGAGAAATTCCGCATGAGCTGTCAAAGTAAAACACTCACGTCAAGTGGCTATTACGATTCCCAATGACCTCTCGATTTAAATCGAGCATTTTCTGTGAGCTCCCACATCGCACCGCCCGTCAGTCGAATCGATTTGTGGCAACTGCCAATTGAAATAAATCGCCCCCCGTTCTGGCAGAAATCTCTTATCCGACAAATTGCTGCAATACACCGCGTTTAATTGTTTTGCATGACAATTTGTGCTTATCTCTAATCTGCCGGCGGGGTGGGGGGGGGAGTGATTACAGTCGCGTCCGCCAAACCCCAAATATGATTGGCTGCGGAATATGCCGAGCGGATATTATAAAGCGGCGAGGATCCAGTGATGCCAGCTCCTGCTGGAAGCACATCAATTTTCCGTGCCATTCACTCGTGCATGTGCATTCTCTTTACATAAGGACAGAATTAAATTTCATCCAACTGAGGTGCTGTGTCAATACGAGAGCCTGAGGTAAACCAGGCGTGCTGGGCGCTCGCGCTCGCGCTCGTGCACATGCCAACAACAGACGGGGAGGGAACCGAATGAAAATATTTTCACTGTGACAAATAACGAGACAAGTTCTTTCTTTCATTGAAATAGTTTTTGCTTGAACCAGATTTTAATTAAATATTTATAAGCAGACAAATGCAATAAAAACAGAACTATTAGCCAACTAAATAAAAACTAGACGTATACCCGTCGTCGTACGAGTGAGAATGGCGACAGTTGACTGGCGGCGGGGTTGGCGGGTGGTTTGGTTGCAGCATTGAAGGCGGCACAAGGGATGGCCTGCGGTTGGGGTTCAAGTAGCTTCGAGGGATAATTACGACATTTTCATTTTGCACTGAATACTGTCTATCCACGCACATGTGTACGAATGTGCTCCCGTGCAGGGAGCCCACCGTGGCGCGGCGCACTAGATCTACCCACCGGCCCGCAAATGTATCTATAGCACGCGATTTACAAGAGAAAAGGTGGTGGCTCAAATTATGAATTAGCCAGAAAAGTGACTGAGTGTGTTGTACTTGCAGCGTTTGAAATAGATTTCATGTTTCTCCCGATAAAAATAAACACGACACAAAAATTGATTTATAATTTAGATGTACCGAGAGTATGTAGGAAGGATGACTACACAAGAATAAAACAATGAGATTTTTTTTTTATTTAATTCCTCTGATTGATGTTGGCGATATGAATGTGGAGTGGAATGGGTGACAGGCATGTGCAGCGGCGACTTGAATGCGTCTGACAGAAAGGGGACGCAGTTGTCTCTGTGCTTGGGTGGTTGAGTCGGGAGAGAGCAAGCTTTCCGACGTGGTTTGTAAATACAAGGGAAATGTTGCTGGTTGTCTGGAGATGAGAGTGGTTTCTTGAACGGTTCACTTTGCATATTGCAAAGATCCTAGAACAAAAGGCTTTAGCCACTGAATCGAACGATTAAAGTGAACGAATTTGATCCACTCACCACATTCTGAAGCGTGTTTCTTAGCAGCTAATGGGATGGCAATCGATCGCTACAGTCTATGGAAGAGGCGACGCTTGCGTCAGCTTTATGGCACGCATCCTTGAATCGATCGCAACAGTTTGTGGAAGAGGCGACGCTTCAGCCTTATAGCCACCACCCTTCAGTTGATCGCAACAGTCTGTGGAAGAGGCGAGGCTTGTGCCAGCTATATGGCACGCATCCTTGAATCGATCGTCTGTGGAAGAAGCGACGCTTTTGTGAGCTTCAATCCATCAACCACCCTTCAATCCATCGCGAGAGACTGTAAAAGGGACGACGCTTGTGCCAGCCTTGTGGCACGCCCTCTTCAATCTATCGCGACGATCTGTGGATGAGACTACGCTTGTGTCAGCTCTATGGCACGCATCCTTGAATCGATCGCGACAGTCTGTGGAAGAGGCGACTCTTCAGCCTTATAGCTACCACTCTTCAGTTGATCGCGACAGTTTGTGGAAGAGGCAACGCTTCAGCTTTATAGCGCTCGGCCCTCCAATCAACAGTCTGTGAAAGAGGCGACACGTTTGTGTCAGCCTTATAGAGACCGCCCTTCAGTCGATCGCGAGAGCCTGTGGAAGAGACGATGCCTTTGTGAGCTTCAATTGTGTTAGCTTTCTGGCACGCGCCCTGCAATTGATCTCACCAGTCTGAAGAAGAGGCTTTCATCAAATAAGTCAGAGCCAGTCGAAGTTTAGAGCACATCGCCCATTCCAAAATATCAGACGAACTTAGAAGAGATTCCCAATCGAAGCAACATTCACTGACGTCTACCCCATCAAGGTGTACATCCTGAACAAGTGCATTTAACTGAATTGCTTCCCATCCGCTGCTCCTTTGAAGTTTCTAAGAAGCCGATTCTAGGCACCCTGTTTTCCCTAAATTGAAATTCGGCAATCACGATATACACCCGCAGGGCTTACGACTGCCCCGCTGCCCATGTTATTCTCGTGCACAAAAAGACAAAGTCAAGAACGAGATGAGAAGCAAACAACCTCACCCTCAGCACACGTGAAAACAAATCCGGCGCTCCCCCTCCCCCCCCCGACTGGCCGGCTGGTGTGTAACGCAAAGCAAATATTACATCCACGAAATTAAGAGAAAATAAATGGGCACACGTGAGGGTACCATCCACCGTCGGAGAGCCTGTCGAATAATTAAAAGAAGAAAAAGTCCTTGGAAGCGACTTGAGCTATGTAAACACTTGCAACTTTTCCATTTTAAATCCATCTCTGGCTACCCTCATATTTGCCACAAGAGCACACAATGCTGCCTCTTGACGCCAAGTGAAATGGAAGCAGAACAAAAAACAAAACAAATCGGACACAGCAATATGCCAAAAGGAGAAGTTTGTTCCCTTCGATATCCTTTCCTTTTGTTTCTGCCTTCTGCCAGATTACATCGATGTCCCTTGGATTGGAAGCGAAACCAAATCGATTGAATGCCCACAACACAGCAAAACAACTGAAGAAAGAAATTACAATGTGCATTTCGGCACCACCCCCAAGGCCCCCTCCCCCCTACGATCCACAATCGGAATCGCAGAAAACTCAGAATCAGAGGAACTGAAGTACGCCAGAGAGAGAGACAGAGAGAGAGAGAGGGAGAACTTAAAGGAAGGACGAATGGAAATGACTTTTCGAAACTAAAGTTGTGAAGTGGCAGCCACGGTGCGGCTCTGTACACGAATTATTGATGTTTATGGTTCACTGAGCTGGTCTCTAATTTATGTTTCAGAAGTTGGAAATGTGTTAATTTAATGACGCAGCATTTTGCAGAATTAAACCCACTTCTCGGGCGCCTTCGTCATCGTCCATCGAGACACGTCCCCGTGGAGGGACTTTCCAAAAGGAGCGCCCAGGGTGTTTTTTTTTTTCCCTCCACATTTTTAATAATTAGAAAGCGAAATTACAAAGAAGGTCATATGGGGCACCGAGTGGCACCGCCTAACGTCTGTCCAAGGTCCAGAGGGGAGTGTACTGAGGAAGGACTCCAGCTAATTAGATGATCTCGAATTGAGGTTACTCGAGTTCTGCTTTTTTCGTACATTTTTATGATGTCCCTTTTTGCGTTTCGACTTGGCAAACGGTTTAAGTTTGGCGATGTTGTCTATGTGTGTGTGTGTTGCTCTGTCAGAGGAATTCGCCTTGACTCGGAGTTAATTTGCATTTCAATTAGCCTGGAATTTCACTCGAAAGCATACTTCTAGGCGTAAAGCAATTTCACCACAATTCGATGTGATTCTTTGTGCTGGTCTTTAAATGGTCAAACCGTGCACGTATTCGGAAACTGTTTATAATCCACTCCATCATCAAGCATTTACGACCTCATCTCGAGACGCTCCCTCCCATTGTGCCTACATGTCGGCCAAGAGAGAGTCCCATCACTTCGCAGTCATTGACTCGGTAATTATGTCGTCGGGTTAAACAGATCGTAAAAGTTCCAGTCCATCCCCGGAGGACATAAAAATAAAGCTGTTATCTTCCAGACATTGTGTCTCAATCAAGAACGATTCCCCCCCATCCGAGACTGAGGGATGTTCTTTGAATAAATTCAACGATCATCAATTAAGCTGGACGCCCCCCCACCCATCACTCATTGGCAATAAGGCCACACAGCATGCAGCGCACTCAGAACCGCGACCGAATCCCCGGCATCATCCTTAACTCCTTATTCAATTAAATCAAAATGGAAATGGCAGGACTTCAAGACTTGATGCTTAATTTATATTTCAATTTAGACAGTCAGCCTCGGATTATGGTTTCGTGTTTCTGCTTTTGTTGCCGCCCGGCTTGTTGTATCCGTTGCCGGAATAAGGCAATTTTCCCTCCGTACTGCTTGGTTCCTTCTTTTCGCTTTTACGTTGTCAACAGCGATTTACGTTTTTGCCTTCGAAACAGTCCGACCACCGACTGTGGCCTGGCCAAGTGCACCCCCATCCACGGCGAGCCTCGCCTGCTGGAGGTGTCTTCTCAGTTTCGCTCGGTTTCGTCCGGCTCGCTTTTACTTCTCGTTTTACTGCTTTAGGAATATTTTATGCACACAAAAAATAAAAAACGAAACCACTCCGATGGGCCGCGCCAGGCCGGAGGAAGCGCAAAGGATATCATCATTCTGAGTCGGTGCCGTAATGTTATGCAGTTTTCACAGCTTCATTTGAGATGAAAAGGAAAAGTTGCTGCTGCTTCCCTTTCACGTACAGCCAAGGTGGCCGGGTGGGGGATAGTTTTCAAAGCGGAGACCAAAAAAATAACTCTCAGTAAGGACACCTTGAACTGTCCCTCAGTCCACCGCCAGCCGAAGTCAATGTGTAGCGGTCCGATAGTGTCGGACGGGGTCGAGGAAGGAAGCAGGAAACGAAGCAACTTGAAATAAAATTAATTCCTTTCCGCCGTGAATCCTTTGACGGGCCCAATCCGTTGAGGCGGGGTCTGAGATAAGCCCCGCAGCAAGGAAAATCAATAATTGAGCCCAGCCGCTCGTGCTGGTGCTGACATATATGTCGCTCTGTCGCTGATAGTCGCTGTCGTCATAGTAATCGACATTGTCGTTCTAGTCGTCATTTTCGTAGCCCAGTTTCGTTATTGATGTTTCCGTTCGGTTGTTGTTTTCTCTGTGCTCAAACGCGGGGTGAAAACGGCTCAGTTGAGGTATTTTTATCCAACGATTCACCGAAAATCGTTTCGATTTTGCTTTCGTTCATTCGGTTTTATTTTCGCATTTTATGCCTGTGTACGCCCCACTGGTCGCTACTCGCTTTCGTTTCACATTTTCGGGGGGCAGTTTCTTTGAAATTGAAATTGTCGTCGTGCTCGACGATGATTAAGGGCACCTAGCCGTCATGTGCAGCACTTTGGAGGAGCCTTTGAAGCAGGCCACACTAAAAATTGTTTTACCCCATCTCATTTGCTGACATTCACGTACGCGTTCACACAACCACACCATCATGCCGTGTGTCCTTCATGCCCTCGGCTGTAAGGTTACACCCTTCCGCCGATGTGTCTCCACCCTTCCGTCGGGTTTCAGGCGCACAGCACCGTACTTACGCAAGCCGCATTGACTCATAACTCCACTGGCCGACGACGTCGAGTGCTTCTCTATAGGCCGACTTCATCGAGCCGACGAAAAAGCTTTTGTGCGCCCAAAGTGTGTGCTATTTGGCTCGAGTTTACCCCCAGAGAGAGTGAGCAATAAAGCCCCGTAACGATGAAATGTTAATGTGGTCATCATACGGGTGCCTATCAGTTTAATTAAAAATGTAAACGTCCTGCATCGGAATTGGTACAAGTCCACATCGAGGTTTGAATGGAATTTATTCGCTTAGATCCGCCATCAATTACCCGAGATTTGGCTTCTTCGTGTCCGATCTCTGCTCGGCACCCTTGGCTCCGCGATGACTGGATGATGATTGATTGGGAGAAACGACACGAAAGAAGTTCACCCTCTTGAGTTTCTCGTTCTTGCTCTATTTCCCGTTGCCCGTGTATTGTTGTGCGGTGCGGCGTTGGTGGAGTACACGCAGAATGCTTTATCGACTTTCTTCCTTTTGGCCTAGTTGCAGGGCGCCCCTCGTGTGTGAAATGTACGTGTGCACGATTTCACATGTGTGTGGGGCAAATGGGGGGGGAAGTGGATTTGAATTATTTATTGAGTTTTCGTTCGCATCGGTGGCGAGGTGAGTGGGAGACGGTGGTGAAACTCTGCAGTTGTCAATAATTGAAATTGAAAATCTCAAAAACCCAAGACACGGTGAATTGTGTTTGACTGTCTTGCGGTTGTTGCTTTGGTTTTATTGTCTCCATTCGTTCGCTTCCAATTAGGGACGGTTGCCATTATACCTGCCACACCTTTAACTTGTTGAGGTGAGACTTTTGCCAGAAGTGTCGTGTGGACGGTGAAAGGTGTTTGCTCAAAAAGGAGGAATTGCCATCGTTTTGTTTTTTCCTGTTTCTTTTGGCGGGGGAGACAGAGTGAGAGTGTCGATAGGATAGCCTTTAGTCAATCGTGACAAACTGTTTGCCAATTAAGTCCTTTTCAACGCGCAGAAAGAAGGGAATTGGATTGGTCCTACCTATGAACTCACGGGCAAAGGGAATGTTTGAGTTTACCTTTCTCGATGGGGACGGTGACATTTTGGTACACAAAGGCGTTTGCGTTGGCATTTGGGATCAGATCTGGGCCTAAAAGGCTGTTGCTTTGAGGAGCACTTCTGAAAGGACCTCTCAATGGTCTAAGTGCGCCTTGACCTATTCGCCTTCTCTGAGGAATTTTGGCGTACAGAGGACACACGTGAGTGTTTATAATTGGACTTACCTGTCTGCACTGCTGTCTCACGTGAAAGTGATGGCTCTCTGCAGCGAATAAAGAGTCTACAAATACCCGCAACGATAAATTCCCTTAAAGAAGCATAAAATGACCCCTTTTTTCCCGGCAATTAATGCAACCCAGAATGCCATGGCCTAGCGTGCGGTATTTAAATCACGAATGACCAACGTTGCCCCAAAAAAAGGCGTGCAAACAATACCAGGACAACAATGGCATGTCATTTTCACATTTCTGTGATGTAATTCTGACAATCAAGGACGCCCTAATTGCATGCTGATTAAATTTTAAAGCTCAGCACGTCACAAGGATGAAGGCAAATCCCTTCCAAAGGATTCAGCAAACGAGTCCACATTCAATTCCCTCTCGTGTATCCATTAAGAGACAATTCACAGCATACATCCAACAAATCCAATCAAAAGTTCTTAAGAGCGTGTGTCATCGCCAACCACATCATAATCCTGGGGCGGGGTCCTGGGTGGCGAAAGGGCATCGAAACAAAATCAAAACAAAGCTGAAAATATACACAAATCTCGAACTCATAAGGATGCTTCCTCGAACAACACACCAACTTCAATCAATATCCACTTAATGAAATTTATCCACTTTGCCAGAACTCGGAGAGTGGCGATAAACACAAAAGACGCCCTCTTACTCTAGTCCCACTTGAGCTGGCTGTGCCCTAAACATAGACCCAGTCCTCCATCCTCATACAACAAAGGCCTGCCCATCCCGCCAGGCATCCCAGCAGCAGTGTGTGTCATCAAAGGCGCCCTCGTGATCCTATGCCACTTGTGTCAGTGGAATGACAAGGCTCACAGTGTCAAACAGTGTCACATCATTTTCCCTTCGCCGTTACACGGCCTTTCACCGACGCTTTATGGCTGTCAAAAAATTAAATCGATAACCATCACGGGGAGAAGTGTGCCTCGCGTGAATAGACAGGGCGGGGTAGACAGACAGCCACCTCCGTCCTCGTCTAGGGGATTTGCCAGTTGTGCCTTTGTGCGGAACCTAGCCACCGGCCATACGAGACACATTGTAAGTGCTTCACATCCAGTGTCAGGTGTGGGGCATGATTACAACTCAGACAAAATCCAATTACTTACCGTTAAATAAGCGCATAATGTGGCAGGTAAACTTGCTTTGAAATGTCTCCATTTTATTGGAACGCAGCCTGTGATGAGCGACTGAGAGGAGACTGGCTTAAGCGATTCTGATGCGAAGGCACCTCTCCCAACTGTTGATTAATGTTGCCGTGTCGCCAGGCGCTTCCTTTCGGCCAAGATTCGCGTGAAACAAAGCAGCGGCAAGCGAAGATAGTTATCCCCGATCGCACTTGAAGTGATGAAGTAATTACGAGTTCTGCTGAAAGCTGCGGGCACATTAATTCTCTCGAACGGTGCACGCTGACAGCCGCTGGCTTTAAGAAACAAATGATTTGCACTTAAAAGCAAAATATTGCGAGGGGAATACAAATGAGTTCCTCGAGGAATCTCTGGCAATGGTCTTCAGTGTGCGCTGACAAGTGATTCTCCGATGAAGTGGTTGGGCTTTGGGATGATTGCCAACACAGCTTGGCTTGCTTTGCACATCTCGTGTGCAATCGAATTGAAAGTTTTGTTTTCATCTTTTTAATTGGTTGACAGTCCGACAATCCACAAATTGGTTCTGATATTGCTCCCACATGTCCTGTACTCGTCCGGCAAATGTTACATGGGAAAAGTTGCTCCATTCGCTGCGCCCCCTCCCCCCAAAAGGGAAGACCGTATCGAACGCGTCCCGTGGCTATCAAGTCGGTTGACATTATTTAGTAGCAGAACTCGCCCCGGCGATTGTCCAACGAAATTGATTGGTTTTGAAAGTTCTAACAAACTCCCTAGAACTTTTACTTTTATCTGTTGAGCTGTGTTGAGCACATCCTTGGCCGGACTTCTGTCTCGCAGATTGCCACAATGATTCATTGCGTGGACGAGTTTTTTTTTTTTTTTATTTTTTTTTATTGCCAAGACATGCACTTTATCCCAGACATGTCTTCCCCCAATCCATTTGTCTAATCTGTTTTCGCAATTCCATGTCGACACATCTCTTTAGAACTCTCATGCCCCCCCTAGTCGGGCCTGCCGCATTCAGTGGCGCCCAATGTCGGTTAAAGTAGTCTCGTAGTTTGTGCTGTAAAGCAATGTCCCTCCCATACGAGCGCGCGTTTTGTCAAACAACTTGATGGAAGACATCAACAACATGCCAGCACGCTCTTGTAATCCTTCCAAGTATCACATTTCGTCTGCTCCCAATCGATCCTTAAATACATTTATAACGTTGCGCGGTTTTCTAGGGGGGGGGGGGGGGGGAACATTTTTAACGACCTCCCCGCCCCGCCCCCTACGTTGCTTATGTGTTTATGTATCCACTGTATCCACTTTATGTCCTTTAATCAACCGGGCGCGAGCGGTTTTTGTTTTTCTTTCTCTCCTCTTGCCCCGTCCGGATAATGGTATCGATTAACGACGACTCGAACGTATTCGGAACCCAAGCCCGCAACGTACGTAGCTGTGTACACAGATATGTAACATCGTTTAATTAACTGGAGCACATGATTGTATTTGCTCTTCTGTCACGGATCTCATTCGATAAATCTGTCATAATTCAATTACGGCCGGTGTAGCCGAGTTGCCGAGAACACTTCTTGCGATCAGGCCGCCGAGGAACGGCACGGCAACGATGAATAAATAAAAAATCAATTTCTCTCCACAAATTTCCTATCATGAATAACTTAAAACGTCGCATCAATAATGAAAGTGCCCTCCGGACATGCATTCGGTGTCCTGTCCGATTAGAGACCACACCTGCAGGGCCCGAGCGGCTGGTATTTTATGCCGCGACTGTGCCGCACGCCCGATATGCCGCCGAATAAATAAGTTTTTCGTCGGTCATCCGTTTAAATTGCCATAATCCTTTCGTTTGAATACACCGCGCACCACACCAACGCTCCCATCGATCATCGCGATGTGTATCCGATTCCACTGCGGTGCTGATTTGATGGATGAGCGAAAGGATTTCTCCTCGTGCACAGAGGTCGACCCCGCCTTTAAGGATTTTTCTGAGGCAAAAAATGAAAAAGGATTTCAAAAAAAAAAAAACAACTGAACCTTGTGAACGCAACACATGTCACGCGGATAGTTTATGGCTAACCTTGGGCACGAGTCGAGCTCGCCGTCCCCCCCGGGCATGGCATGGAAACCGATACGACTCGCCAGCGCAATTGAATATTGCTTACCGTTACTATTGTGACATGCATGTCGTCATGCCTGGCAGGGCAGGCACTAAAGACAGAGCGAAGTGACAAGGCGAACGCTGGAGCTCGCAATGGGTCCCCAGAAAGGGAGGGTATTCCTTTTCGCAGACAAGCGACAGGCGACCCCACGCCCCGGGGCATGTGTCGGTCTGGGTGTCCGGGTAGCGAAGGTTATTGCCAGATAAATATGAACTAATTGAGGCAATCGTCTACTGAGGAGGATGAGGTGATTAAGAGCGATGATTAGATGCGGGACACCGAGGAGAGCGTTTAATTGGTTTTTGGGGGGGGGGGGGGCAGGCTTTTAATTATCTATGGTTTGGCATGCGAGCTTAAGTGATTTATTGGCGTGCGGGGGCCAAAAGTTTCGGTCATGGGCAGCGGCGGCAGTGTCACGGCTTCTGTGCTCAGATTTGTGTGATTGATGTCACAATGGGGGCACACTCGGCGGCTGGATGCCAATGTAGTCTCCACAAAAGATGCAAAGCGATTATGCTAACGAAATTGCCACCCTTTTGCGGGCGCAACGTGGGTGGCATAGAAATGGCCATTATGTCGAGATTGGGCTGTGCTATGCATGTTTACTTTCAGATTATTGTGCTGTTCGGGGAGGCAAATGGCAAATGTTGCCAATTTGGTAAATAAATCATGATCTGTGCGCCCGGAAATCAATCGATTCGCTGGGCTGCGGGGTATGAATGGATGTGGGTCTCTCTGAGGTGAAATTGAGAGGTGGCATCCCTCTGACATGCCAAAGGAAGTCCTTTGAACTCAGAGGACATTCAGCTTCACTCATTTGAAGTGCCGACAGTAGAATCTACTCATCCCTGAATCCCACTCTGTGTCTCTCATTAGTCTCTGCCTCTCATCCCGACTGTCTCCTGCGATTTGCGGCCTCCGTCACAGTCTCTCCTGAATTGAGGCATCCAAAAACCGAAACATCCACGAGAGCACTGCTCTGCAAATGGCCGGAAAGAGTTCAACATGAAATACCTTTCAGCGTCCGTATCCTGAGAGAATGCGGTCGAATTGTTTTACCAAAAACCACACCCACTGCCCAGAGCATACCCCCGCAGTCTGTAATTAAGCCCAGTCACATCCAATTCGTATTCAGGTCATGACCATTAGGTTCCTGTTATAAATTCCGACTTCGATTTAGGAAATGCATATCAACGGCTCGCAATTATATTCACTCCCAGGACTCGCACATTCACATTTCCCCTCCTTGCCCCAGAAGCCCATTGAACAAACGATTAACGACATGAAAATATGCACAACATTTGCCAAATTATCTGTCATTCCGTGGACTCTTGTCGGGCGCCATTCACTTCACGCCATCGAAGCATTAATACTTCAAAAATATCCGTCGCCAGCGTCAGCTCCGTCCCCCAGGAGTTTGGCTAGGGTGGCGCACGTAACCTTTCAGTCGCGGTGCTGTCGATACAAAAAAAAAAAAAAAATGGGGCGGGGAAAAATGAAAAAAAAAATTCTCCGTGAATTCATGTCGAACACATCCCGCATAAAAATACACTCGCCGCCGGGACTGGTGGTGGTGGCTGCGCTGGGGCCCTAATTGCGTTCGAGAGATGACCATCAAGACGTCCTGGCGGGAGCCTGTTACTGTTATGTTTGCGATTAGCGGTGAAATTTATTTAAATTTTCCTTCGTATCCTTTTCCATCGCCTTCGGGTGGTCACAGTAATGTGCACGCCATGAAATTTCTCATTAATGACAAACCTGAAGGGGGTACGTGGAGCGCGCGTGGTGTTTGTGGCGGAAAATTATTGACCGTACATTGTTGCGCACTGTTCGGTGCAAGAGAGGAGTCGATAAAATATTGATGTTTGTACATTTGACTATTCCCGCACGGAGTCTTGATGTAATAACTGACATTAGGTGGGGATGACATCGGCGACATGGTTGGGAATTCGAGTTGAACGTGAATGGAGTTGAGTCTGACGTGGCGGTCGGTAAGGTAGTGTTTCAAAAGGCTCTCGATTGCAGCTGAAGCGTTTTGGTGCACCTTTTGGTTGAATACTGATGAGTCTAGAGTATTCCAACGATTTCTAATAGCTAGATGGAGCAGTTGGTTGAGTGCCTGCCCTTGGTTAGATGGGTGCCTGGTTCGAATCCCAGTGAATGCAAAGTTAATACGCTTTATCTGGTTTTCAAATCCGGTTCAGTCGCCATTTGGCGTTGGGATCAAATTAACGGCACTATCACTGGAGTTGTCCATCAGTGGTAGTAGTCTGACTATGGGTATCACAATGGACAACATGGTCTAAGTGTGATGGTGACTTCTCTGGCAGCCCTCCTACCTTACCTGACCTAACATAACCAAAGTTGAAAGTTGAAACCATAAAGTCGACTTCAAGGCTCAGTTTATGAAGCGCGACGCACAGAAAAGCCTTATCTTTCCACATCACACAGCTCATTTGGTTGCAAAACTGCTTGCCCTAAAATGCTCATGGTTCTCATAAATTTCACTTAACCTCAATCTTTAAAGCACTAAGTGCTGGCCCTTCCGAGAGCAAACAACCTCAAGTCAGTAATTCAGCTAATTAAAGACCCCACTGCTAATTAAATCAAACGTCAGACGTATCACATCCTTGCACGAACCCCGATTGCGACATTCCTCAGCCAACAACGCAGCGACTGAGAATGGGCATGGGAATGGGAAGTGGAATGCCATAATCTAAGAAAAATGTCGCAACTTAAAAAGCGCACGTCACAGACGCACACACGACACGACAACGTCCAAGATGAATAATCGCCCACAACCCATCGCCCAACAACCCATCGCCCAACAACCCCTCGCGCCCATTCAAATACATAAACGAGCATAACGAAGTTTCACTGCGCACAAAATGAAATCGTCATGCCGGGGCTGTAAACAAGCGCCTCCCAGACCGCCTTAACCATTTGGCACTTTGTGTCTCGCAGTTAAACTGGGTCGCCATTCCAAGGGACCTCCGAGGCGAGTCTGGCAAAGATGTGCAAACATTTGCGCACATTTTCGGTGATATTTGCCGGGGAAACAAAAAACTGCCTACACCCGCAGCTCAGAGTCTTGTTTAAAGTCCTTCAGAGGCTCACACGTTATTGGCTGTGAGGGATGGATAATGCGATTGCAATCACTGGGGGCGACACACTGCAGGAGCCGTGTGCCCTTCAACAAGTCTGAGGCACAACTGCCACACGCACAGCGACAATCGACTGGTTGACACAAAGGCCTGTAAATAGTGTCATCCTTTAAGCTTAACCAAATATTTAGGCACTCCCAACACAGACTGTGAATGTGAAATTGTAAGGAGGACGAGACATTGGGTGGGTGTTGGGGGGGTTGAGGGGGTTGAGGGGGTTGACTTTATCATCGTCTGCCTGTCGGCGAGCGTACGAGTGTGTGCCCAACTCTGACATGACATAAATTCCGTCCACACTGACAGCAGTGGAGGGCTTTATTGTAACGAGTGTTTGGTGGGTGTTGATTGATGTCGTTTTTATGTTGAATCGAAATCCAATAAAAAAAAGCAATTCATGGAATTTCTTATGTGTCATTGCAGATGTCATAACATGGGCTGTATGTTCGAAACAGCCAAGAGGAGTCAATGCAATGAGATTATATCCAAGGACAAACGACCCACGACCACAGCAGCAGCAACAGCAGCAGCAGCGAATACAAGCACATCTGCATCAGTGACAGTCTCAACAGCAGCAACACCAGCAGTAGCAGCATCGACAGAGTGTCTCACAGAAGAAGGCGAAGCCTCGTCGGAGTTGCAAATTCAATTCGATTCCCTGTCCAAGTATTTCCCGTCGACGCTTTCACCGTCCATTTCCAGCTCCGCCTCCCCATCAGCCAACAGTGAGCCGAGTCAGCCGGGCCTCTTCAGCGGTCTAGCAGCGGACAGCGGTAACAAGACCTATTGCCAACACAACTACAAACGTCATCATCGTCGCCATCATCACCATGACGAGGCAGCAGTTGCAACGTCACCCGCAACATCAGCGACAACAGCAGCAACAGCGGCGACAGCGACAGCGGCATCGTCGTCGTCGTCGTCTTCGCTGGCATCGACCAAGTGCAGCATGGATGAGTACATACGCGCTGGACACTACATAACCTCAAGACTATTCAACTGCACCAGCACCGGCAGCATCGCAAGCAGAAGAAGCAATAGTTTATTAAATTCTAGGACTAATTATTTAAATACTCATAGTAAGAGTGCATGTTCAGCAACGGCAGCGGCAACAGCTAACACTTCGTCATCAATTCGAAACTCGATTAGCCTGTATGCTGCGTCTAGTGTAATATTAGTTTTATGCTATTTAACATCATCTACATCGGCTGCCGCAATCGATCATCCGATGTGAGTATTTCCTCCGAAACAGCAGAAACAAACAAATTTGGCCTGAATCCAATAGACGCCTCCAAATGTGGCGTCGTCATTAAATGATGTGACGGCGCGAAGGCTTTGGTCATCCGTTTCAATATTCACCATGGCTGAGTGCCAGCTAAGAGATGCCTCAAGCTCGGGGGCTAGATTTGCTCTCGAAGCCGGAATGTGCGTTATGAACTCTTGACATTGTTGTCATAATGCTTGCAAGGCCTGGTTCCGACGCGATGTTCCTTGTTTGTGAACAGCCTTGCGGCGCAGTTTCCGTCAGGTGAACAGATCGAACGTCGAACAAATGTGTTCACCATCAAACGTCAAAGCTGAGCGAATGCATTCAAGCAAACAGCTCAGTTGCGCCTCCTGAGCTGTTTGCATTCAATTTCAAAGCACTTGTCTGAATGTGTCAGTCACAGTCGCCAGTCCGCACATTTGCACGCTCCTCACTCACTCCTGAGCCCCCGTGGACTGTTCCACCACGGATGAGTGAGTCATTGAAGGCGTTCCAAAATCGACTCATTACATCAATGTCATTGAAACACCCGACTGACACAATTCAGAAGCCATGCCAGTGTCATCGATACACACAAGTGATGTAATCCACCTGTTTCGTTGGTTTTTTCCTGACACCCTGAATCCGCAAACTTAGTCATCGCGTTGACATGTCGAAAGACAAAGCTTCAAGGGCCAAATGTCAAAAGAAATTGTCAACAATTCCGTGAAAAAGCAAACGTCACACGATAATTTCCCTGTCAACCAAACACTTGACAGCCGGTTGCAATGAACGATGTCAGAAACAAACTTACAAAATTATTCATTCTTTCTTGTCTTCCTCTCGCAGATTTGACGAATCAAGTTCGGACAAGGAAATTCTGGACCATCTATTGCAGAAGTCCCGCTATGACAAAAGACTCCTCCCGCCAGTGAATGGTAAGTCATACGAATGCATGCTGCGTCACCTCCTTCTGGCAGTTACACGTGTCCGTTCGTCCGTTGTCGACTGTGCGTGTCTCCTCTGTATGGATGTACCCGTTTGTACATATGATTCTCGATAACTTTCCTGTCATTTTCATAAATTTTGTAGTACTCTGACATTTACTCTTGTTGTCTTGTGTATTGTTTCTGTTTTTGTTTCATTTTTTTTGGTTTATTCCCCAGTAAAACCTCCCTCGCCCCACGCCCCCTCTGTGAAAAGTGTTGTTCGCATTCAGTGTAGTGAGCTTTTTGAATTTTTCATTTGGACATTTTTCGTTTTAATTTTAACCCTCCCCCCCTCCACCAACCATCACACGGCGCCATTGTAGTAGAACACACTCACTCACCGACAGTTTTTCTGTTTTTTTTTTTTTTTTGTTTTCACATTCGATCGTGTACTTGTACCTTTATTCGAGTTCTGTCTGGTTTACAAAAGAAAAACAAAAAAAACTGCTAGACTGATAGACGTAACGTTCATTTTATTTGTTTCGTATTTTTGTCAAATCGTTTTACGTTCCATTCGTAGTCAATTCGCTCGAACCTAGTTTTCATGTTAGTGCATTGAAATGAATTAAAAAATTTCCCATTTGCTAATGTCATGCAACATTTTTCCAGATGAAGACTTCTGCTGTGGGTTGTCATCGCCGGAAAATGCAAAGAACCAGACTACGATGAGACCACATCATCGCGGTTCGTTAATAATCATCAAAACAACTATCAAGAAACAAATATATTCTCTCTCTCTCAAATCTCACTCACTCACTCATCGAAAAACCGAAGAATAACACATTTTTTCATTACTTTTTTCCATTTTTGTTGATTATGTGGCACACACCAACACAAAACAATCGTAGCTTCAGTGCACTGTAGAGACACACGCCCACTTGCTCAATTAATGCACGAATTATTTTGTGTAATGCAAGAGTTATGCTTGTCCGTAGATGATGCATTGTTTTGTTCGCAGTTAGTGTTGGTTCCTGATCCCTCTCAGAAAGGAGTAGCTTCTGGATCTCTACTGTAGGTCAAATTAGGCAGACGAGAGATGAGGGGGAACATTTATTGTTCACTCAATCCTGAATGACTAAGAATTAGAAGCATGAAAGCCGTTCTTTTTTTTTTTCTTTGATTTTCCATGATTTTACCATTTTTTTTTTCGTACAAATTTCCCATTCTTTTCTGTTCTTTGTTTTCTTCATCGTTTGTCTTTCTCCTTTTTGTTTCCCTGATGGAAATCCCTTTTCTGCAGGACGACTACAGTATCCACTGAATTTATGATGCATTTTGAACAATACACCGGGCGGGGCCAGCTCTGGCCGGCCGTCAGCACAAAGCCTGGCCAAGTGCGCCATGGTGTGTTCAGTAAATTTCCCCGGAGGCAACGGCTAGGACGAAGAGAGAAATGATTTGAATATTTGAAATGGGTCATCATCCATCGTCCGGCTTATCTGTGCAGAGTGATAGGCGCACCCGTGCAAATAATAGGTAGTTGCATTGTTTCAAGTAGCCTGAAGAGATTCATAGTTCATGGTGCGATTGGTGAAATGGGGGGGCTCTATTGATTCGTAGGTAGATCCATTGCACAGAGGCAAGGCACTGCAATCAATTTGTGGCAATTTGCTAACTGAATTCTAAAATTGTTTATCCGCGCCTGTTTGGGCTGTGTCAAGTGATTTATTTTTCTGACATATGCCGATGCAAATAAGGACTCTCGATGTGAGCCGATGCAGCTGTTTGTGGCAAATGGCACTTCGAACAGCGAGCGTCCTTGAGTTGTGTCCTTTGTCGCCTCGTCAAGTTAATTTCGATTGGAGAGCTCTTCAGTTTTTTATATCGTGACAACAAAGTCCACGTGAAACGAATGTCCTACTCATCAGGGGGGCTTCCTGAATGCGATTCCATCAGGTAGGCGACCGCTTGGCGGACCCAGGACGAGGCCAAGTCCAAAAACTTGCCTGGTTGCGCTTGGGCATCACTCCTAATGAGTTGAGAGTTGATGGCGGAGGATCGAGTGGACTGGCCACCCGCGGCCTCTGCAGTGGATCACGCAGGTCAGAAGATGACACGACGGGCAACAAAGTCTCGACGGGTGGCTCCCTAATCCCCGAATTTACAAAACTTTCATTTCATCTACGGCTCTACGTCAAACTTCACAGTTTCTTCAGAGTGGCGGGGGTCTATGCGTCGACTCCTACGCACTTGAGCCTTGGTGACAGGCTATTTTCACGGCCCCACCTCTTTCGAGCGACTGACAATGCTCAAGGAGTATAACTGTCTAGAAAAAGCTTCTCAAACTTGACCGTTCGGAGTCGACAACAAAACAGAAGGTCCCTTCCACTAAAAAATAAAACTTTTAAATTCTCTCTTCCACTCGTGATAGGACTAATTAACGCACACCACGAGTGGTTTGCTGTAGAAGCTAGGCCCTGGCCGCCACCGGGCTGTAGCGCCACCCATATTGTTATCCATCAAATTTCGCCATTCAGAGTCGGCATAAAAAATGTAGGTCCCTTCTACTAAAAAAATGAAAAAATCCCTTCCACTCGCGATAGAACTGTAGCGCCACCTCACTGTATTAAAACTTCGCCTTTCAGAGTCATAGCATAAAACTGCAAATCCCATCCGCTCATTAGAGAACCCAACACGAATGGTTGCTGCAGAAACTTGGCCCAAGTCCACCATCAGATAGCCCCGCTGACGTGTCAAGCAAAAACTAGAATCTTTAAATTTCCACGTCAAATTGCCGTCGTATCTTAATATTCCGTCGCAAGCATTCCAAAAATGTCTCATAAAACTTATCTCAGACAGTTTAGTGGTCACTGAATGCCACCCCTGGCCAAACACACATTCACATCCCCATTTGTTCCCATTAAAATCGTCTTAGTTATGCACATGCCTAAGCCTCGGCTTAGCACCACATTTCATGTGTCCTTCAACTGCCCCGCTCATAGGTGGTGTCGATGGTCGTAGTCTCACTAAGCCGTGTCTCCTTTCGAACACCCAAATGCCTTGGCTATTTTTATTCACATTCCATTGTGGCAGTGGCTCCCATTCTCTCTTCCTCTCTCACTATCAGTCTTTAAATCGTTTTCGTGTAAAAGTTAATTCGATTTTTATCGATCCGCTTTTATTACAGCGTCAAGTCGGTGGCCTCCTCTCTCTTCATGCGTGTAAAGCTCACAAGTGTACATATATGCATACCACTTTTGGTGAGGTGACCCGGTGGCGGAGGAGCAAACATACTCTTGTACTTTATCTCTTCATTTTTATTTCCTTCCTCACCCACCTACAACCCCCCGTTATCGAGTTACCCCTTCGGTGACGTCAGTGCAAGGAAGAATTCCGTTTCAATATTTCCCTGCTCGCCCCCTGAGGTCGTCCCTTACAGGTCCCGGGACGGCAAGGACGAATAAGTGCACACTCCTCGGCGAACTAAACTTCTATCATTTTCTTTTTTTATTTCTTAACTTCACATTTTGCAGGATATTCCAATGCTCTCTCTCTCTCTCTCGCCCATCGTCACCCCCTATCTCCGTCTCAGTAGCTTACTTTCTAATCCTTGGAGCTTGAGGATTTTCAAATTGTCTTGAATTTCACCCGGCGAGCATTTATGGCTTCAAAATTTCCAAAACTCTCTCAGCCGCAACCGATGTACGTGTTTGCTACACATTTTTCCTTGTTTGGCTTTCGTTGTTGTTATTGTCTGTTTTTTTTTTTTTTTTTTGTTCCGTTCGTTTTTTTGGTGCACAGCATGTAGACGTCAAGGCGTGTTATCCTACTTATAAATTGCCTCATTAAATCCGTTCTTTATGGAGCCAATAAATAAGCTTCTCAGTCGTTTGTTTTCGTCTCTCTATACTTGCAGGTACATTAACAGTTAATGTAAACGTATTACTTCTAAGCTTAGCATCGCCCGACGAATCTAGTTTGGTGAGTATCGCACACAAATTCATTGAACTAACGTGGTTATGTCGTATTGTTTTTTTTGACAGAAATATGAAGTGGAGTTCCTATTGAATCAACAATGGAATGATCCTCGACTGCAATATGGTAATAAATCGCAATATGATTATTTAAATGCACTGCATCATCATGACAATATCTGGACACCAGATACGTATTTCATTATGCACGGTGACTTTAAGGACCCCATCATTCCGATGCATTTCGCTTTGAGAATTTACCGGAACGGGACCATTACGTACGCAATGAGGTGAGTTGAGTTACTTTTACTGGCATCCATTCACCAATCCCGCCTGTATATGCAAAACTGAGGACGACTTCACGTTGTTAGCCGACATTCAGTGGACCGTTCAAAGGCGATACGAACGAGAGGCATATTATTTTGCATCCGTTTCCCTTTTTAATGTGAACATTTTACAATCATCCGACAATTTGTATTCAAGTGTTTCTTTTATTTTTAAAACAAAAAAAAAAACAGGAAAAAAAAATAAAAGAATGCCGCTGTTATTCATTTTCATGTCTTCCTTCTCTTTGCAGACGTCATTTAATCCTGTCATGCCAAGGAAGTTTGCATATATTCCCCTTCGATGATCCTAAATGCTCATTTTCAATGGAAAGCAGTAAGTATAGATGGGCACTTGCTTTGGGGGCTGGGGCTTGGGTGGCCTTGTGGGCACATGGAAATCCGGATTGTCTTGTGAGAGTGTATCCGTCTGCATTAATTGTCCGCCTGTTTGTGAGTTGAATGCGTGTGAACATGTGCGTTTGCGGGGTGAGCCAAATGAGAATCTGGTGTCTGTCCATTTGCATTAATTAGAGTTTATTGTTACGATGAGATTCTGTTCGGGCTTTTTTTTTCCCCCCGTCCCTTTTCGTGTTCTTTTTTTGTTCCTCTTCTGCTTGATGGTGGATAAGGTTTTAATTTTATCTGCCGCCCATTCGGTGTGCGTGTTGAGTCGCCAAGGACGAGTATAACAGTCTCGGAATTTAATGTTCAAGCATTTTTGATTGTTTTTTTTTTCTTTCTGTTTATCTTTAAAATTCAAGCGAATCCCTTCGATCAGCTGATGTGTGTCTTCTTTTGCAGTTTCGTACGAATTGTCGCACATAAAGTACGTGTGGAAAAATGACGAGGATACACTGCGTAAGAGTCCTTCATTGACAACACTGAATGCATATTTAATTCAAAACGCAACCGTATTGTGTTCTGTTAAAAGCTGGCGAGGTGAGTTGGGTACAGAATATACTTATTTTTGTTTTCTTTTTGATTCTAATAGTTTTGTTTTTTCAGTTAAAGATTAGACAAGTATATTCATTTTTAGGTTATGTAGGTTTTTTTTTTTTCTTTCTTTCAAATCTCTTGTAGTCAAGATACACTCAGAGTCAGATTGATTTGATTTTTGTTTTTCTTTAATTTTGTATGCGAAGTGTGAGTTCGTTTTGGTTTCTTCTTCTAACTTACTCTAGCCTAGGATGGACTGAAATGAATGCTTTGGTGTTTGTTTTTTTTTTTTTTTTTGACGGAAATTCGTTTTAAGTGTTAGTTTGAGTGTTCAGTTTTGTTTTTGATCCGAGCTGACAGACAGTCTTTTGTGAGAATTCCAATCGCACTTCAATATCGGTCAGTCGATTCAGCATTGAAGCGGCGCCATTCGAATTACAACTTAACGAGCTGACATCTGTTTTTTGGTGATAATCAACGGTAAGAGATATGCCAAGCAATTGTCGTAAAAAAAAGGCCGCCGCAAAGCACCCCATGGGGAGGTGTCATAACTTGTGCGGCATTATTGTGGCACTTAACAATCGACAAACCGACAGAAATGGTATCGCCCCGAGGTGACCCCTTACTCGGTTGGTCGCCTTTGACCCCTGACATATGAATACACTTGATGGCAGCGAGAGAACTAATTTGGAATATCGATTGCGATTGCTTTATCAACAGAGGACATCAATGAAGGGGGATCTGGAGAAGGTCACCACTTTAATAAGAAAGTCATCACTTGGATGCCACTTTAACATCGTCTTTAAAACTTCAATGCCCAGTTTCAGAGTGGATGTTTAAACTTCACTCTTGGTTCAACGATTTCCGCGGTTTCACAGTTTTGTTTAAGCCTTGAACTGTGTATAATTTTTAGTTTAAGTTAAACGAGAGTACACATCTGGTGGTGGCCCGTGGCGTTGTGGGTATGTGCGTCGACTCCTACGCACTTGGACCTAACTGTCTAGGTTCGATTCCTGGTACGACAAGAAATACTTTTCACGACCCCACCTCTTTCGAGTCACTGACAATGTATACAAAGAGTTCTACTCTAAGAAAAAGCTTCTCAAACCTGGCCGTTCGGAGTCGGCATAAAACTGTAGGTCGCTTCCACTTGTAATAGAACACGCACAACACGAGTGGTTGCTGAGAAGCTAAGCCCTGGCCCTCTACGGGCTGTAGCGCCAACCATATTATTATTATTATATTTCACTTCCGTTTAAACCTTAGTTCTGCGTCTTTTTTTTGATTTTCTCGCTCTTTTTTCAAGCTTTCGTATTTATTCTCTCTGACATATCATGTTAGGTAATGAGGTCTGTTCATTGTATTGAAATCATTTGCAATGGATTCTCATACAGCAGCTTTTTCCTTTCTCGGTTAATTGTCAAGATCTTTGTTTTCCGATAACAGCAAGGAGGCGCTACAAAAGTTCAAAGGGATGCACCAAAGCTAAAAAGCGTAGCAAATACATTGGAAAGCCTTACAAATTGTAGGCAATACACGCATCAAATGGAAAATGTTGGCATATTTCTGTTCCGATCGCATTCCACACAAAAAGTTCAGATTTCACTGTGAAACCGGACGAGTTCAACTTACTTAGAGACTTACTGGATGGAACCGACAGTGATTCCGATTTTAAGACATCACAAACTGAGTCATTCACCGCAATGAACTGAGTAAAGCCTCACAAAAGACTGTCTCCCCAAAGCGTATCATTTTCCACTCACCCACTTGTTTATTCATCATCTTAACAACTACATTTGCATTCAACATTAGACATAAGTTTATGTTTCTGTTTCTGTGTAACTATAGTCATTCTCTACTGAGTAGTGTTAAATATCTAATAGAAAGAACATAATCTTATTAAACAAAAAAAAAAAAAAAAAAAATAGAAAATATATCTGTATGCACACACAATTACCATAGGAAACTACAGCTGTCTTAAGGTCGATTTAATATTTACAAGAGATCGAGCATTCTATTTCACCACCGTTTTTATACCTGGAATAATATTGGTGACGTCCTCGTTTATCACATTCTGGCTCGAATGGAATGCAGTTCCTGCTAGATCGATGATAGGTAAACCCAAACAAAACAAATCCAGCTAAATCAAAAAACAACCGCAACAGACACCACTCTCTCCAAGAACATTTACAATCTTTTCATACATTTTTTTTCGTTTTTGTTCTTAGTTTCTTCGTTTCTTTTCTGTTTTTTGTTTTTTTTTTTTTCGAGTAGACAAAGTCAATGTTCCATGGAACAGAGGAAAAAAAAAGCGTCTGATTTGAATTTAATTTTCGTTGTAAACATCCTCCCTCCTCTACGGCTACAATCCTGCAGTTGAGTCAAGTTGGCAAACGCAGCAAAGCTATATATCATGCATTTTATTTAAATCAAACAAATATATATTTTTTTTCTTCAAAAATACAATAAATCTCATAAATATATAAATAGAGCGAGTTGTGGAACGTTCGCCTGCCGTAGCTGATTGCCTTTGTTTTTTTTCTTTAAACGAATGCCTCTAGTTATTTAGTTGAATCATTTAATCTCTCCCCCCCAATCCATATATCTAGCTATAAAATTAAGTACATACATATCTTTTTTTTTCTGTCAATTTTTGTTTGTAGATTTAAACAGTTTCAGCATACAGAAATGAAAGTGCATTGGATCACGCAACTATAGAAGTAGATTGGAAGTTGACTTGTTTGTGCATGGTTAACCGGTTTTTTCAAAAGCGCAAATTAACAATATATCTCTTGTTTTTCTTGTTTGCATATACTTTTATTTTTTTTTTTTTCTTAGAGATTACGGATAGTTTATTTCATTGAGCGAGAGTTAGGATAGCATTTAGAATTATGGAATTTCTCTAGTCAGACGGAAGGAGATATGAGTCATTGTTCATCGGCGAGTCGATCAGTTTGAAATTACTTCCCTTTTCCTCTTTTTCTGCTGCGTTTTAATTGTGTTTGTGATTCAGTGATTCAGTGATTTTTTATAGAATCCTTCCAAATTAAATCAAGCGAGTTGACAGACAGTCCCACTTAGATCCTGATGGAACCATGGGCATGCCGAGAGGAAGAAAATTCAACTTCCCTGCGATTGAATGCCCCGCGGACTGCTGGTGTATTAATCTGTCGTACTAGAATTACTGAATGAGGAGCGAATGGTTTGAACTTAGGCACAAGAAGAATTGCAGAAATAGCTCAGATTGAGCAGGCTAAATGTCAGAACTCTAATGGCGTCATAACTGGGCACTGCGCCATTGGAACTTACGCCTCAAGGCTGGGAATGCCCTATAACGACTTCTGCCGAGACTAGGAAGTGGACGAAACTATTGTGCATCTTCTCTGTAATCGCAGCACCCTCTCCTCTCGACGGAGAACTCACTTAGGAGGCTTCTGCTTCAACAATCTGGTCGAACTAAGCTGCATTTGCGTCAGCCATCTTCACCGCATTGTCAAAAGTACCGACTGTTGTGCGGAATAGGATCGACTAGATCTGTGTGCTTGTGCGGGCCTAAGCATGACTGTTGCTTGTCGGTAGTCAGGCACTCTAATCTAAGCTAAATAGAAGCCTAGCTGAACTTCTGTCTCTAGCGAGCTTTCGACAGTGCCAGAAAGGCTTACATATTTTCCAAAACTTCTTGAATTTCAAAATTTTAACAATAATAGGCTCAGAAATCTAAGGAAAACATAGACATTATTTTCTGTGATCATAATAAACACTTCGTTCAGTTTCGTTAAGTTTCGTTCAGTCTTCCTTACTTAAGTGAGAGTGAAATTAATCGTTGTCTATGCGTTTAAATGACGATTGGTGATCGAATTTTGATGCAAATATGAAGCCCTTTGAAATCTGAGCACACTTCAAGCTACTTTTCGTTCTGGTTCTAAGACAACCTTAAGTTTACTTGAAGTAAATATGATTCGTTCGAATTCTTTCGTTCGGTTCTAAGACAACCTTAAGTTTACTTGAGGTAAATATGATTGAGCCTTTGCTTCCACACGTTATTCATAAATTAACACATATTTTGAAGTCTTGCTCCAGTTCTTTGGTTTCTCAATAAAAAAAGAGTCCTTCAAAAGAAGCCGAGACAGCCCAATCATCTCGAATCAAATCCCATCAAAAAAGCCTGTACATTCGCCAACTAACCAAACAGCTTGATGCTTCCTCTTTAAGCCAACGTCCTTAGATTAAGTCATTAGAATAGTCGTCCCGTCGACTTAGTATTGATTGAAGAAATTTTGTGCGCGTGACAAGAGCAATTATTTGTAAATAGACGCAAACAATAGCTAAAAAACAGACAAAATAAATTAAAACAAATAACAAAAAAAAAAAAAACAAAATTATTTTCTTAAACAAAATTTGACTAAAAGGCAATGGTAATTGCTCGCTTTTCTTTGGTAGGTAATTACAGTTGCCTGAAAGTTGAACTTATGTTCACAAGGGATCGTGCATTTTATTTCACAACTGTATTTATACCCGGAATCATATTGGTGACATCATCGTTTATCACATTTTGGCTAGAATGGAATGCAGTACCAGCCAGAGTTATGATTGGTATGTAAAAACCATAAAAAAAAAAAAAAAACAAAAACAATTCACAATTATTGGAGATTCTAAAAATAAACAAATTCTAAAATTAACAACTAACAAATCATCGTGTGAAGTTCCTTTTGTTTTGTCCTTTCTCTAATACTAAAGAAAAAACATCATAAATCGTGGTAAACGAAAGCGAAACAAACAAGTTTTCACATGAATTGGATACAAAATATGTCAGGGATGCTGTCAATGTAAATGTCTAGGTCTTGTGTAGGAGCTACATGCTTTTTGTTTTGCAAAATTTATCACAAAAAAAAAAAAAAACGTAAATGTTCGCAAGTAGATTAAAATACGTAGGTAACGATGCAAAGTTTGTTGCCTTTCTTCATTTCATTCAATTTAATTCACATTTTTTTTGTCTGCACTAAGCTGTTTATTGCATGCGCAGTTGTATAACCTCCTCTCTTTTTTCATTTATTCCTCTTTCTCCATCTTTTTTTTATTTTCTTTTCTTAACTCCCACCAACGAACGACAAGCTCTCTTCGCCTTTAGAATTTTAAACGGTTCCCTAATTAGATTTGCAACAATAATTAAACCCTGCTGCCGTCGGATGTATTCAAATTCTCAAAACGTGCGTGAAGTTCTGGCTGTGTGCCGGTGGTCGACGACAATGAAACCAACGGTTAAGCGGATCATGAAACAGGTGTGGAGAAGAGTTACAGCAGAGATGCACCCGGTGTGGGAGTGTGCTCCCTTTGACAGATGGCTGTGTGCAGCTTGAAACAATAAATTCACGGGGCTTGAGAGAAAAGATGAATTTGCAAGAGCACCGGGCAGACTGCATCTCTCGCACACAGCCCCCGAGGCGGTTTAAGGGTGGCAGACGTTTTTTTATTCTTCTTTTTCTTTTTTTTTGCTTTAATTGCGCATCCTTCCACTGATTCGTGGGGCATTTGTGCTATCTGCTGAAGTCCATTTTGTTGATGGAGAACGAGCAGATTGTATACTCATCTGTGTTGCAGATATTATTTTACAAAAAAAAAAACAGCAGCATCAACTAATCCTGAATGTTTAGATGTACATAAAAGCAGAGCGCACAAAGGACGCTGGGGCTTAAATGGATACAAGTGAGGTCAGCGCTGTGTCGGTTATTGTTTGTTTATTCTCGTTAACGCGGAACAATATGCGCATATTTTTTCGATGTCTCTCACTTGAACCCATTCCAAGCCAATACTCGTCGCGTGGGCCATTCAAAGAGTGCGCCGAATTCTGTCTTAAAGCACTGCCCCTTTAACCTACCGTCTTGATGTGACATCATCGTCTCAGAATATCCTCAAATTTTCAGTCCGCACAGCACACACACGTGCGTCTAAGGAATACACGTTTGATTTTCTTTGAAAGCACTTGGGACTTGGGATGGTCCTTTCATGCGAAACTTCGTCGTCGTCGTCGTCGTCCTCCACCTAACGAGCTCACTGTCAAACTGAAAGTCACAGTGTCAAACGTGCGACTTCCCATGTGCGCGGCCATCATCATCCAACCGAGGGACAAGTTCTCCGTGAAAATACGCTCAATCACGTGGTGAGCCAAAACAAAAACATACAAATTTTGTGAAAATAAATGGCTAATTCCCGCAGTCGGGATACATCTCTTACTCAACCACTGGGCCACGCTGGGGGCTAAGCATTCCCATACCCTTTCACTCAAACCGGCGAATGTGTCTTACACTCCCGCTCATATGCAGATTTATTCAGTTCGCCATCACTGCCGTGGGACTGATGCTTCTTTTTTGGCGCATGTGTGTGTGTGTGTGGTAACCCTTGATCCTTCAGTGTAAATCAAGGACGTGACTTTTCATCGTGAATTATGTGGAGCCTGATTTTCCGTCGTCATAGAAATAATATTTATCTTCTGTTCAGTTTCTTGAGCACAAGCGTCGCGTCGTCTTCCTTTCACACACTGACACTGACAATGGTTGTCATTGTCGTGCTCGGGCTAAGGATCTGTTGCTCGGCACCCGCTGCTGGCTGTGCCGCTACCCCACATTATTGTTCATTACCATTCACGGTTTAATTGTTTTGTCGAGCGCTTCTTTTGTGCCATAAATCAATGTCAAACTACGGGTAGTAGCAAAATGAAGTGGTCGGATGACGCTGTGAGAGCCACCCCTTCCGAGTTGAATTTCATATAAATGCCCGCGCGCATATCCTGCTTAAAGGATGGATACGCTTTTTATTTCGCCATCTCGCGTTGCTCGTGCTCGGCGTGTAAGGCAAGCGCGAGTGCTGTATGCGAGGCGAAATTATGAATCTAAGTGAATTTCTGTGATTGTTCAGCCTGCCCGCGGACTGGTGGTGGCTGTGGGAGACGCAGAACGTTACACTTTTTGGAGACTTTGAATACATTTGCATGCGGTTTCTCTTTTTCCTCCTCTTTTTTGTCTCTCCCCGCCTTGGGTTGGTTTTTATCTCGTTTTTTTTTTGTTTGTTTTCTGTTTTGTTTAAGTTCTTTAGACAACATCATTTGTTCGTCCTTCTTGTGTAAAAAAAAAAAAACAAAATTATATGAAGACATCCTCTGTATATACACACAAGTCCTCATCTAAAACGAGGGGGTTTCTTTTAAGAGTATCCCCGCCTCCCCCTTGACACACACACAGATTCAGAGTCGGATTCAGACTCAGACTCAGACTCAGATTTCGAGGTCTGCTCATCAGCGCGTTCGTCTAAGAAGCAAACAAGTTAATCACGAATCGGATTGAAACATCTTTTGACGGAAGGGATAATGGATTGATAATGGAGAATGGAAACAGAAAAAAGCAGAATCCTTTCTGACATCGCAGATGGATTGCTAACGATGATCGTTGGAAGCGTTTTCTGCGTTCCTATTTAATTGCTCTGTCTGGTTGTGATTTATGCGATTTGGTCACACGTCATGGACTGTGCAATCTATTTGAAGAAGCAGAATTCGCGTCGCATGGTTGCTGTGCTTTGGCTGATTTCTGATCGATTGGCTGTTGCTTCTTGGCCGTGGACGCACGTCTCATTCATTTACTCGCACAGTGGGTTGTTGAAGATGGTTTTGTCGGAATGCATTTTGTTGTTAATGAATGGTGGCCGTGACCGTGCAAATCAGTTGGAGGGGTGTTGGAATGGAGCTGAAAATCCGAGCGAATTTAAGGAAGACGAACAATTCTTCTTAATTTATTTCCAATCCGGATGGACACGGGCCTTAACTGACAAACTTCTGCAGCTACCACGTGCTCTCTCAGGCTGCCGCCAATTGCGTACACCAAGTGGGTTCTGCTCCTTTTCCAGTTTAGACTCGGTCATCTTCTGTGAATTTAAAGAAGATGGACAATTCCTCGGCCTCTACTAACGCGAGCTCTTTCAGGCTGCCTCCACTTTAGACGTAGGCGTCCTCTGCTGTGTAGTCGAGGACCTTCTTAATGTCGAGGCCAAGTCATCCATGATCTGTGCATGCCTCAGTCACCTTCGGCGCTGGGTCCGTACCCCGTAGATGCCTGTCTGGACGCAGGTCACTGGTTTGCGAATCTTTTCCTACAGATGCCCTCAATGCAAGCAGGACCAACGATCAGAGGCAGAAGTTTTCTCTTGAAAATACCAAAGACTTCTGCATTCGCTTTTGGAATTGCCGGTGCACAAGTTTTTTCTTGAAAATACCAACAACTTCTGCATTCGCTTTTGGAATCGCCGATGCCTCTGCGCCGTGGCTGGCATGATTAATGCCTTGCTTGATCTATTAAGTGAGTGATCAACTGCCTCCCCCTTCAGGTCGAGGTTAGAATATACCCGAGGTAAGGCATGCCTGTCGTAAGAGGCGACTAAACTCCTGAGCTAAGAGCTACTAGCTTATGATTCATTCCTGCTCCAGTTCTTGTTAATATGGCGGTCGCTTGCAATCAAATCAGTATGTGGACGGTGCCCTATATATTTGGCATGACCTTACAACACATTGACGGGCAGTCGTGAGATGTTATGGCAGGCTGCTGGACCAGAGGCTATAGTCTGATGCCACGGGAGATCAGGAAAGCCCCTGAGTCGAGCATAGGTTTCAGTCTGTTTGCTTGATGTTTGGGCTTGATGAAGTGGGAGTATCGTGATACCCAAGGTCGCACGGGGAGAGATGGAGATTATTCCTACATGCCTGAGAGATAATCACGTATATTCAAGGGTAGCGTGTGCGACTCCGGGACCTGAGTATATGAGAGAGACCGGTATATGATCCAAATCTGTGTGGAGTCGCAGAAAAAACAACCGGGCGCTGCGAACCAAAAAGCAGCAGAGGTTTTAAATCGACCTCACACTTCATCGAGTTGGAGAAACAAGTCCATAATCTATTGCAAAACTTGCTACTAGAGATTCCTTAATAAGGCATCTGGTCCAACGCAGAAAATTCGTCCTAAGAGTGAAGGAACTCGTGATAAAAGCCCATCGGCAGGGGATCACGTTAATCAATTACTCACTTGGCTCCGGAGCCCAAAGAAGCAGCGATTGGCAAAGGGGGCTCTGAGTTTGATCGCGCTACTGGTGCTGTGACTACGAGGTGCCCTATCTCGAGCGAAATTTGATGCCAATCTACTTTGCATCTTAAAGTTACGAATAAGAACCCGCTCAGACCGTGTATCAAAAGGACAAAATGATGAGTTCCCTACAAAACTCTCTTGACAACCAAAAAACAACATCCCCAACCAACATGCATTCCCTCATCTTCACCTTCATCCCTTCTCCACAAAATTAAACCCTCTTATTGTTGTCAAAAAAAAAAAAAACACGATTGATCTATATATGTGCTCTTTCACTCAAAACAGGTGTAACAACAATGTTGAATTTTTTCACAACCTCCAACGGTTTCAGAAGCACCCTACCCGTCGTCTCAAATCTGACAGCAATGAACGTCTGGGACGGGGTGTGCATGTGCTTCATATACGCCTCATTGCTGGAGTTCGTATGCGTCAACTATGTGGGCCGCAAGCGTCCCCTGCACAATGTCGTCTATCGTCCTGGTGAAAATCCAGTCACACAGGTAACGAATCAATTTTTATTCCAATTTATACAAATCTTTTATTTTCCATTACTTTAAGCATATTTCGCCTTATTTTTGGTTTATTTTTTTTTTTTTTGTTTTCTCAAACAAAGATTGCATACTCCTCTTACAGATTCATTAGATTTGTTTTGAAAAAAAAAATAATAAAATGAAATCATTTTCGAAACAAACATTCTCTCGCGCACCCCAAAAGTGTTCTTTCTTCATCCCCAAAAATTAGTTAAAGAAAAAAAAACAAAAGAAATATGAAAGAAAAGCTAAATAAAAGTTTAAGATATCATCTGTTTGTTGTACTTTATACTAGATAGATTTATATTTTAGTCTTAAAGTAAGTGTTAAGTTAGGTCTTAGATCAATGTTCGTCCTTGTACAGATTCCCCAACAAAAAAAACAAAAAAAAAAAACGACGTCCGATAAACTATAAATCAAACAAATTTATTTTGCTGTGTTTAATTTTGTATGTCTCACTGTATTGCATCGTATCCGTACAAAACATGTATATTCTGTTCTGTTGTATTTTTTTTTTTATTGTTTTCCCTTGTGTTATTCTTTTAGTGTTTTCTGTACAATTCATTTCTACACAATTCTTCCTCTCTCTCTCTCTCTCTGTCTGTCTCTCAATGTATAAATTCTGTTGTTTATTCTTGTTTTTTGTATTGTTTCTTGTACGACCGTACGACAATTGATGATGAATGCAATACGATATTTGATTCAAACAGCCAATTAATCCAGAACACACACTCAGACAGCAGGCAGCATATATTGGAAGTGTGAAGAAAACAAAAGAAAAAAAAAAACAATTGAAGAAAATGAATTGTGTGTGTGTATATTTTAAGCCAAAGGATTTGAATGATACATGAGGGTGCACACTTAAGAATGTGTAAACACTGCGATGGATTAACGACGACGAGTGCTTTGGCATTCATTCCGCGAACGTCACGGAGACTATGATTCGATTAGAAGACTTTTAGTGGGGTAATTGCTTTAATTTAGACGTTTCCAAGTGGGATGTACATACGTGTAGTCAGGGAGCATAGGCCATCGAGTGGGGGGGGAAGATGTGAGAATGCCAAAGTTTTCATCTCCGAAGACTGGCATAACTTTTGTCTTCACACTCCTTTGCTTCGGCACACAAGTGAGAGACAAGTTGATGAAATTAATTCAACGCTGTCGTCGGGATTCCTGTAAGAATACACATTTCTCTGATGTCTGTCATCAGTTTCAGGCTCAAGATACAGGAAAATTCATCACCAGCATTCTTGGTTGAGGAAGAATGTGACAAACACATCAAAAATCTCTCACCATTCAGATTGCTGAGGAATCCTCTTATCATCTGGAGGTATTTATGTCTTTCTGCCTCTTACCTGTCTTTGATTTCAGCAGAAGCAAATAGGAAATGTATTCAGTGGCCTTTAGTTGCCACAGGGGGCTTTCTCAAACGACATTCCCTTGGACACCTACAAGTCTTCAGAGGCTTCCCAAACGACATTCCTTTGGACACCTACAAGTCTTCAGAGGCTTCCCAAACGACATTCTCAATCGACACCTTCAAGCCGTCAGTGCTTATATTGTCCTTGCATATTGCACATCCCATGATTTCGCAGGAGATTGAGTAGAATCGAATTCATAAGCTCAACATCGTTGGTTTATACGACGGGACGTTCCCAACCACATTCGTAATAATAATAATATGGTTGGCGCTACACCCCGTAGGGGGCCAGGGCCTAGCTTCTCAGCAACCACTCGTGTTGTGCGTGCTATTGTTCTATTACGAGTGGAAGGGACCTACCGTTTTATGCCGACTCCGAACGGCCAAGTTTGAGAAGCTTTTTCTTAGACAGTTCTACTCTTTGTATACATTGTCAGTGACTCGAAAGAGGTGGGGTCGTGAAAAGTATTTCTTGTCGTACCAGGAATCGAATCTAGACAGGTAGGTCCAAGTGCGTAGGAGTCAACGCATATACCCACAACGCCACGGGCCACACTAACAACAACATTTGTACAATTGTTTATATTTACTGAACATTTTATTCTTCAAATATTTGTTTTGCTTACCAAAAGGTCATGTGTATAGATTATGTAGAATATAGCGAATATTACAGGAAATAGCTAACAACTAAATAATTAACAGAAAAAAGAACGAAAATTTAATGAAAAAAAAAAAAAAAAACATTGTTTCCCAATTTTCGTGATTAACACAAGACACATCTCTTAGTCGCACTTCCAAAAGCTATGTTTCTCTAAGCCTCCCAATCAAACAAAATCCCCTCTCTCTTAACAAAACTGTATATTACTTAATTTACTTATATATGATTTACCAAAAAAAAAACAAAACAAAACCAAAAAAAAAAAAAATCTTAAAGTGTGTTTTGAGTATGAACATATTTTGTGTAAATTTTTCCAGCGTCTTCCAGCGGTTCTAAGCAGGATCGGAGTTATTCTTGCAAGTCCTTTGGTAAGCTATTTCGCACAAACACACAAAAAAAAAGAAACATACTCTTACAGATACAAATATCCTCCCTCACTACCAGACCAAAAAAAAAACACGAAAACCAAATTGTACACCAAAACAAATCAAAAAAACAAGAGAAAATCAAAACTAAAATTTTGTTTAAGTAAACATTCATTGTCACCTGCTTATGCTTGTGTTCGAATCCCAATAGAAGTTTATTTTGATCGTTTTCCATTGAAATTCTGTCTGTTCTGTGGATTGCTTTTTTTGTTCGCATGTTGCATTCGGCTGCAGTGAAATTTTTTTCAATTTTCATTGTAATTCCATAGGCGCTACGCTATACCAAAATGAAACTTTGCACGCATCTTTTTCAATGTAACATATTCGAACTGGAAAAATGGTTTGATCTACGTTGTGCTACTGCTTTTTGTATCTTGTAACTGACTCTCGTACAGTCTTTCTTTCTACTCTTTTGTTTTTGCTTTAATACTTTCATTTTGTTTTTCGTTCGTTCTACTTCTTCTTCTGTTACTTGAAACACACTTTAAGGTCACAAATAATTGGGAAAAATGTTTCAAAGGCACACAGTCGTTGTGTGCGGAACAAGAGCTAATGAAAACAGATAAAATACACTATCAACCAGATAGTGAGCGTACATTGATAGATGAAAAAATTAAAAAAAAAAAAAAGAAAACAAATTTAAGGCAAACCGCAGCAAATTTTTGAGTAGAATTTACTTTGCTTAAGCTTTTATAATAAACAATTTTACAAAACCAATATATCTATATATAGTGAACTTCAGAAAAAAATGATATCTTAGATATATGCAACTAATTACATAGATTAAGCTACCTTAGTTGAAAGTTGTTAGGTTAAATGCTTCCTGTACAAAATATGATATATCAATTGTATATACATTGAGACTGCCTTATTGAAATACATCCATTTAACAAATAGTTTGTAATAATCATTAACGATGATTTAATTTTGAATATTTTGTTGTTTTTCTTTTCGTTTCTTAGTCGGTTGTGGTTTTTTGTTTTTTTTTTCTTGTTGTTTTGTTTAATTTTAGTTGAAATAGAAATTTTGAACTTTTTAACACGACTGTTTACTGCATTTGATTGTTGGGAAAGAACACGTCTGCATTTCCCCTCCTCTTGTTGTTCACGACTTAAGCTTCCAACTGACTCATCCGACTGTCGCTCGAAATGTGTTTCTCAAATGTGAACAATTACGTACCGTTCATAACCTTGCCTTCCCCTGCCGCCCGCTTGAGAGCGATCAGAGATGCCTTCAAGCGCCAACTAATCCAACAAAATCTTTTCAATATTCTTTCAATCACCAAATATTCATAAAAAAACAAATTCTTTATAACAACTTCATTCCCTTCTATCTGTTATACAAAAAAAAAAAAAAAAAACAAACGAATTAAAAAAAAAAAAAAAGCAAACACAGCTCTCAATAACTGTAACAATTAGGAAATTATCGAACGAGAATTTCATGCCGCTTTGTCATCCGAAAAGGCAGCCACAGCACCGCCTTCGCCAATTGGTCGTTCAGCACCAGGAATGCATTTTGCAAGTGAATTTTCTCCGCTGCATCATCATCATCATCCACAGTCACCGTCACAGCCACAGCTAACTGCGGCCATAAGTGCCAGCGATCGTGGAGAACAACAAGCTGAAACCACCACGGCTGGCATGCGAGAGCCAGTCTATGCGGAGACCGTTGAAGTGTACCGGGACGGTGTAACGCAACGCGGACGACAAGCCCGTTCAATGGGCACAAATACACCAGCGCTGGTAGTCGGTGGCCGGAAAGTATCACCATCCACGCGGATAACCACTTCGGACAATGTAGTGGACGTTGAAATGACCGAAAGTCAATTGCCCGTAAAGCCTCCGAGGCGAAAATCAAGCCGTTCCACAACGCCATCGGGCAGTCACGATGTGGAAGCTTCAGCTGGTCAGATGAAAATGAAGGAAAATCTTGTAAGTGGCTTTGCGAGGGAGCGCACACCACGCTACTTCTGCGACAATTCTTGGCGTGGTTTTGTGTGTTCTGTTTTGTTTTGTGTGCTTTCATTGCTTTTTTGTTTGCTTTTGTTCAACAATACGGTCTGTTCTACTCTCGACTGCCTTGCAGGGGTGAATTAAGAGCGTGCTCCGAGAAGATGCTCGTACTCGTGCTTAAATTGTTTCTATCTCCTTGTCCCTCCTTTTTGTGCTTACAACACATCGTTAAAGCGGGGGGAATGCCTGGCAATTGTGGGCGATATGACTGAGAATTTGTGCTGTGGGTTCAAGGGGGTCAGCAGCGCCATAGCTGGTGTAGCAGCATTCTTAAGTTCCCTTTGTTCTAGTGGCGTAGTGGTGCTGTGCATGGGGAATAAGTGATGCTCCACCTCCGGGAGCAATTTAACCTAAATTTTTCGTCTGCGTACGTGTGTGTCTTAAGCTTTTATCTTCGTGCATCCTCAACCCCCAGCTCACTGCATCGCCCGCCTGCCCCGTCTTGAACTGGTACAGCAAAAAGAGGAAGTATGTAAGTTCTGTTGTTTTGTCCTGCAGTTGCTTACTTGCTTAAGTGATCCAATTTCTGTTGTTTTACGCTGTTGATGCCCTCAGCAGCAAGTCAGTAACGTCGAGGAAATTAAATTGAATCATTCTAACTCCACCATCTGCCGGTAACAATGAAGAACGCCGCGGAGCGGGTGAGAGGCGGGGTAGCTACAAGAATAGTTAATAAATCCCTCGGTAGCTCGGATTATGTGTACCTACACTTTTCTTGTGTTCCTCCTTCGCAGCTGCACGTTCTTGGAGCGACGTACAAGCATAAACGTGCGCTTTGCAAAGTTATAATGATGTTGACGAATACGACGTGGGCACGCACTTCAAAAAAAAAAAAAGGAAGAAGAAAAAACGCCAACTATTATTCAACAGAACTACAATGAAAGTAGGCCAAATTTGCGTAAGACTGGCATAAAGATGCGTACAAGGACTTCGGCTTGGAAGTTTCGCACAGAATTTCACTGCGTGCGGTCGAAGTTTCGGGGATAAACTGGTAAACTGGTAAACTGGTGAACTTTTGTCTTTTGTTACGGAACGAAACTAAAAGAGGGAGCACTACAATGCCCCGGAGGAATACACTCGCCCAAAAGTGAAAAGCGAGTTCAATTGCGCTGAAGGGTAGCCTCAAAGGACATTATCTGCTACGGAAACATCTGCAGTGCACGGCTATCTCAGGAGAGATTAGGAAACATTGTGTCAACCGGAGGTTCTGTCATTAAATGGGTGTTTCTCCTGCTCCATTTTTTTTCCTGAACCCGGGCGAACAGAGAGACACAATGAACCAGTCTCTGGGGGGATGTGAAATCAGATTGCTAACTGAAATTGCGACTGGACAATATTGAAGTCCTTTTTGCGGGGGCCACCAAGTGGGGCTGTACATCAGAGGAGCACTTGTGTTCTATTGAGAAGAGTTTATCTTAATGAATTGCCCGTCAGGACAATCGCACGGCAGTGGATGGATGGAGGAGGTAAGTTTAGAAATCACCGATTGCGTCATCAAAGGGAGACAAAGTGTGCAGGGATTTGAAGTTCTTGCCAAGGTCTTTTGTTGGCCGTCATTGTTTGGCTGTGGTCTTTGAGATGAGTCAGGTTTTACTGATTGTTTGTTCATGGAAAAGGATGGTAATTGTGATAAGATTTGGGGTTTTAGGGACTGACTTGCAGAAGGCTAGGTAGTGCCTGTGGAAGAACACAGATTGAGACCCTCTTGTAAGTGGAGAGATGGTCACAAAACGATGGGGGGGGCGAGATGACCCATATTCACGACCACCTGCCACTTTAAACATAATTATCGTCGATGACATTTACAGGGGCAAACGAGCTGATTTGTGTGCAATGTTATGCCAAAGTGTTGCAACATCTGCAGTTCGATGCAGTAAATCGAATGTGTTCGCTGAATAAAATGGCAAATCAAACGAAACACATGTTCAGCCTGTAACTGGTGAGAACTCAAACGTCTAAGAAGTCGCTTGTCTCATTTCCGCATTCGGACAAAACGTGGTAATCCTGAACATCGTCGTCGCTCAAGGCTGCGAGTCGAAGTCCGTCCCCAGACACTCATGCTCAAGACTGCGAGTCGAAGTCCGTCCCCAGACACTCATGCCCTCGCGTCTTTTCGGGTTACAAAGTTCACATTTCTACTTACGAACATTTCTTTTCAATTCTTTTTCAATTTTCCTCTTTTTTTCTCATACCTTTGTAGTTTAATTTTTCCTCAGTTTACCACAAATTCATTTGTAAAGAGTTGAAGGCAGTTCAAGTTCACGTTACCAGTTGATTAGCTGTCAAATTGTTGAGCAGATTTCAATTGTTAAACATAGTTTTCCCTTTTATTTTCCTTTATTTAGAAAGCAATCTAAAAATAATCGTTTAAATGCAAAAAAAAAACCTCATTCAAACGAAAGCTTTATAAATATCCCATCACGTTACGAAAAAAAAACAAAGAAAATAAATAAATCTTGCTCATTCTTTAGTTAGCCGTTGCATAAATACATTTTTATTCTCAGTGAATGCTTTAAATCACCCTGTCAACGAATTTTAAATTTACTTTATTTTCGCCATAACCTCCCAGTGCATACGATCAATCACCATGCATTGCACATCGAACCGATCGGGAGTACGTTTACGAGAGAACCTATTCGAAAAATCGTTAAATTCACATTTCCAGCCATTGGTATCCGTAGATAAGCACAGTCTGTCACACAGATAAACGTACTCTTTCCGCTGTTCATCGTTATGTCTCATGATTTTCATTTCATTGCATATATTCACCACCTCCACTGTCACCACCGCCCCCTCACTACACACAAATCGAAGTCTTAGACTGACAAGAAAAGAAAGAAAAGAAAAAGAAAAAGAAAAAGAAAAAAAACAAGACAAACATAAATTGATTGTTATTTTATGTTTTTTTTTTTGTTTTAATTTTATTTTAAATATACATCTATATTTATTTGATGAGAATATCGGTTCTATTTTTTCCCGTTATTTAACCTCTTATTTGCCCACGACTGGCTGGACACACGAAGCCGGTGAGTATGTCCTTGGCTTTTTGTAAATACCTCTGATGCTTTACACAGAGTTTGTTGAGCCTGAATGTTGTGTGGGTGTTTGTTTTTTGTTTGTTCGATGCATGCCCGGATGATCGATGTTTTTTTTTTTTTTTTTGTTATCTTTGATCTTGAATTTTTTGTTCTCTCTATCTATCGACACAGGGGGAGAAGAAACGTGAAACTGGCGGTCCAAATGAAATAGTCGCATGCACCAATTGCGGCGGAGGCAGCAGTCCATGTACACATTCAGCAAATAATGGATGTGCAACTGAGGTGAATATTGTCCTTGATAGAAAAATGCTTTCTTTTACCATAAATGCACGAGTATCCTTGTCATACCCAACTCCTTCGTGTTCCGAGTGTCGTCTGGGCGAAGTAAGGTGAAGTAATTTTAAATTTGGGAATTTATTGCAAAAACATTTCAACGAGATAACTTTCCACACGTGACACCATCACGGGGAAATTGCCCTTCTCTGGCAGTCCCTCTCTCCACCCACACCACCGCCAGCATGAGTAATCCTCGGAGGGAAACATCTCTTCGTTCGTCATTCCAGCCGTGTCTTCGTCACCATTGTGCGCTCCTCTCGGTCGCTGGGAGTGTGTGATGACAAATCACTGAGGAAAAGGATATCCCACACCGCGTGGGATTTCTTTTACCAATAGATTCGAGAGGAGAGGAAAAAAAAGGCACAGGGCTATGCTAATTTCATGCCTTACGACGCACGTACGTTCGCATGCTCGGCGAGGCAGCCAGCCAGTCGCGCTGAATGGCGGGCACGATAATTCAGTGTGTGCATGTGACATGGAAGCCAGTGTCGCCACGATAAAGGGGGGCCCATTTTTACGGTGAACACGGTGGTTAGGCTTTCGACGACGGGGTGGTGATGTAAGATTGAAGGTGATTTTTAAATCGTATTTATTTTAAATGGCTGGTTAACTGTATTAAATGCGAAAGGATGGCTGCGCGTGTGGTTTTGCGATGTGGGTGGAGAAGCTTCTAGAGTATGGAAGTGTTGCAATCGATATTGATATGTGAAGTAATGGAAATTAGCATCTTGTTACGCGGTGGCAATGTGTGTGGTTTGGAGCTATTGGACTGAGGAGGGAGCAAGAAAAAAGCGAGATTCTGTCCTGCATTCAAGCCTTCATCAACCCGCCAAGATGTCTCCGCAGACTGCAACACCCGAAAACTGAGGAGGGAGTAAGAAAAAAGTCTGTCCTGCATTCAAGCCTTCATCAGCTGTCCAATATGTCTCCGCAGACTGCAACATCCGAAAATAGACTGTTTAATTCCCTTCAAAAAACACTCAAGCTGTTCGTAAGCACTACTAAACAACAACATTTCTCTTTCAGACCTGCTTCGTTCAAGTTCGAAAAAAGGAACCACCACATCCAATTCGTGTGGCTAAAACAATTGATGTCATTGCAAGAATAACATTTCCAACAGCTTATGCAATTTTTTTAATCTTTTTCTTCGTTCACTACAAGGGATTCTCCTAGAAATTGCTTCGAAAATTAACACAAACGCTATGCGAATTAGACACAAAACAAAACAAAAAAGAGAAAAAAAAAAGATAAGTTCGTTAGTCTAGGATAATCTATCAGTGAATGCAAACAAAAAAAACAAAAAAGAACGCTAACAATAGATATAAAATATTTAAAAAAAAAAAAACAACAACAACTTTTGTGATTCTTAGTCAAATTTATTATATTTCTGTTATAAAAGAGAAGAAAATAGAAAAAAAAAACTTTATTTACTGTTTATGTTTTTCGTTTGTTTGTTATAGAACCAATACTTGAGAAGAAATCGTCAAAACTGTGAAATAAATTAGTTATAAATAAAAAAAAACTTGTTAAATAACAGAGGGAAACACTTAAGTGATACATTTAAATTAATTGCAAAAAGAAAAAAAAACAAATCTTAGATGAATTATATTAGAGCATAACTAAATGAAGATGATGTGAAATCATTTCTGTAGAATGTTTTACAAAACAAAAAACAAATAAAAGAAAACAAATTATATTGACTGCCTTTTATAAAAAAACAAAACATAATAAAACAAAAAAAACACAAAATGAAATTAAAGTTAATTAACATTAAACTCAATCATATAAAAAAAAACAAATTTCTTGTACTACTTGCATAAAAAAAAAACCAAACTCAAAATACAAAACAAAAACCAAATGTATGTAGGGCACACTAGATTTGGCAATGTTTCCAAACGATTGCTATGTAAAAACCAAAATATTCGTATTTAAATACTTAACAAATTGAAATGATTCAAAGCAAAAGAAGAACAAAAAAAAACGCCTATTATAACGTCAACTATTGTTGATGGATGATTTTTTGTACTTTGATTAATTTTGTTACGTTTTCTTTCGATCATTTTAGTGAAAAATCAATTGCTTATGAATTAATTCTCGATATACAACGATTTACTTTTAAGACTAGAACACTATACGCACTCATAAAATAAACAAAAAAAAAACAACAACCTTGTAGTTCTATAATAAAGAGAAGAAGTAAGCAATTTTTTTTACATTTATGAATTACGATTTTTTTTTTCGTTCGTCAGTATTTGCCAGCTTTAAATAAACAAGTAAAAAAAATGTCTAAAAAAAAAAAAGAAACCACTACACAATGATCTGCAAAACACAAGATAAAATAACGAATAAAGCAAAACCTAAGACATAGGAAAAAAAATAATAGTTTTAATGTGAAAATAAATTAAAAATCAAAGAAAAATCTGCGTGTGAGAAAAACAATAAGTAATTATGTTTAAACAAAATCAAAGAAACAAAAAAAAAATGCAAAAAAAAAAATACTAAACTAACACGAGAGTTATGATATTAGCCACACAAGCAAGCAAACACAAAATGTGTTTACGTTCAGTTGACTTCTCTATGACTTGCGTACACAACTTCAAGGAATGACACACAAATTGATCAGAATGGACATGGATTACTTACAATTTTTCACTTTTCTTTTTTTTTTTTTACTAGGACAAAACATACTTATGCATCCATTGTGGATTTGAAATACATATCAAATATTTAGTATTTTTTTTTTTTCATGTATGTATTTTTCTCATGTAGATATGAGGATAACTTTAAACTTAACAAATTTACTATACGAGTATAAATTTATGTTGGATGAGTGTATTTTTTTCTTTGCCAAAAAAAAAAAAAAGCAAATCCCCTTCGATTCATTCTCTTTCGAATTATTCAATTTAAAAAGACAGTCCTTCGTTTGAGGTTTAGAATTAATTGAGCTTGACCTTGATTTTGAGACCAACTTTAGCGAATGAGTGATCTATTCAGACTCATTTATTTTGTATATGAAAAGAAAAACCAAAAAAAAAAAGAACGCGGATAACCAAAACCAAAAAAAATATTGAAACACAAGTGCTTTTTATTGAATATATGATAGATTGATTCAAGAAACAAAACCCCCATGAAGGAACCATTGAGCAACATAATTAAGTATTAATATTTACACACATGATGTAATCTATTTTTTAAAGTGACATATTGCCTTTAAGGGAACCATCTAAGAAAAAAAAACAACAAAAAATCTAATGAAACAAATGAGCGTCTCTTAATGTTTATATTTGATGTTGTAAATTATTGCGGATATTTATTCAATTCTGATTTGCCTACTTTTAGTCCTTGCATCATATGAGTATTGATATGATATTTACAATATTGACAATCGCTATACCTACACACAGAAAAATTACTCTCTCCACCAATGCATGCCCGTCCAAGTTGAACGATGAAACAAATGATTACTCAGTTTTGCCAGCTTACCAGCTAACATCCGAATTTGATTAGACTATTGCATCAGTAGTTGTCAGATTTTGTGAACAATTTCTTAGCTTTAATCTACTTCAATTGGAACTGTGCAACATTGCAGCAGACCCACAAGCCACAAAATGGCAATTTCTTGAATTGTGAATAGTTTAGCTGTCACAGCTCCTTGCAATACAGTCAGTTGGAGGACTGGCTTGGAAGAATGTTCTTAATTTTCTTTTTCAAATCAATTCTCTAGATCGTAGATAATGATGAAATGTTACAACTTTCAACAGAAAACAAAAAAAAAAAAAACGTTAAAACGAAACAAAATGCGTCATTTATTAAATCACATCACAAATGTCTTACTTCATTGCCTTTACTTGCACTAATGGTAGATTTTTTTATATTTTAATAAGCAAGTATCAAAAAAAAACAATTAAAAATATAATTATTGCCAAAAAAAAAACTTAAGATTTATCACTAAAAAATCTAAAAAACCGATTGCCCCCCATCCTGAAGACAAAAAACACGAGAAATTCGGTGCAATAGGCACACTTTATTGTTAGAAATCAACATTTTTTTAGGAAATTTCATTTTCTACTACATTCACGCATAAAAATGAGATCAAAATAAAATTCTAAAGGACAAAAAAAAAAAAAAGAAACAAATACTTTCAATCCAAAAGATGCCAACGCTTGATGATCGTCACAAAGAATAAACACACAAAAAACCGAATATAAACTAATTCCAACTAATTCGCCCGTGGGTATAGAACTATAAAATATAAACTAAATCTTAAACAAAAAAAGAAAAGAAAATAATTGTTAAATAAATGAATATGTCTGTGAACTTATTAACGAGGACACAAAATACGTTAGCGTAACGTCTAGGAACAATTTAGATGGTAGATTAATGCTACTACGAAATCGATAGGTGCCTTTCAAGTGATTTTCTTTCAACCAATCGTTTTATTCTCTCTTTCTTTCTTTTTTGTGTTCTTTTCGCTAAATAAGATATTCTCATTCACACACTCTCACCCTCAACCAAGTAGATATACAGAAGCCACCACAACTTAAAAGACATTGACGTGATGAATGAGAGATATTAAATGCACTTAAGAATCTCACATTTATTAATTCTATTATTCCTCCATTGTGTTAACCAATCATCATGAACTTCTTCAAAAAAGAAAACAAAAATGAATAATTTCCTTTTAAAAGCACAGAGCTTACGCAACAGCTGATTCAGCAGATTTTTAACGAAGAAATGATGAATGATTGTAAATTATTGATGGTATCCAATAGCTTTTTAAAAATTACTTCGTGGTTGCATTGCAAGATAGAGTTAAGAAAAGAATTAAACAAGTGTGAAGCGAAATTGACTTGCAATTGATGCAATTCAAATTTATGTACCACACAGTGTAATTAAGTCCCAGTTGGTTCGATCTCAACCACTGCGACACAGTCTCGCCAGACTCTTGAAACACCATCCTGAGAGACAAAAAAAAAATCAAAGAAATTTGTAAATAACATTTTATTACTATTTATTACTTAAAGAAACCAAAAGAAAAAAAAAAAGAAGTAAGTTAAGTGACAGAGCAAAGTTTAAGAAAAGCTGAAAAACAAAAATCTATATATATTTACCCGTTGACGAAGCCTCGATAAATAAATTCTATGAACAAAAAAAAAAAACATTTAAACTTCATGTTATCGTATTCACATTATATTCTATGCTTAAAGATATATTTATTGTTTATGTTGTATTTATTAAATAATATAAAAAAAAAAAAAATCACAAAAAGAAACCCAAAAAAAGAAGAGAAAATGTAATTTATTTATTTCGTAAATAATATTCTAAATACAATTTAATTATTATGATATACATTATTTATTATTATTATTATTATTATTATTATGATAAAAGAAATGAGAATAGATTTATTTACAAGACGAGTGTAGATGATGAAGATAATTATATACATAAATAAATTATAACAAAACAACAAACACAAACGATTTCGAATTCGAATTAATCAAATACACATTTCATGAGACGTATTTGTAATATCGATTAAAAGAAAATGAAATAAAACCAAACCAAACAATATGTAAATACACACACGAAAAGCTTTGCAAAAATAAATCTGGAACAAAAAAAAAAATGCTCATCGATTTGTTGTTTTATTCAAGAAAGATGGAGACTTGCTGTCGTTGCACTGTGCTTCTGATATTCAGCGACCTTGGTCGGTAGTCAGCACAAAGGCGGTGTCAAAGGAAGTGCTGGAAAGTGTATCTCAGTCGAGAGCCTCTGCTAAGGCTTCCACTCTGCAGCCTTACACACCCACAATGGCCCCAGTCCCCGAGACGCACATATCAAGCAAGACAAGCTTCGACGTCGGCAACCGTTGACTATGCCACAAGTGAGTCATGGCGGAGTAATTTGCGGTCATAATCTTGACCCGTTTTCTCCACTTTTAGCTCCCATTCCTATCTCGTGTGTCTTGTGTCTCGTGTCTCGTGTCATTGTGAGCTTCAGCTGTTTGCATCGCCCGTTGCCGAATTGGGCGAACTCCTTTGGAGTGCACATCAACTACGGAACGAGATTCATATCGCATTCATTAGTCATCAAGTGCTCCAACGACACAAGTGGCGGTCTCTCTTCAAGACTAAAGTTCGAGTCATGCTCTTTAAACCAAGTCTCTCAAGACTTCAATTGGCTCACTTATTCGCTAGAGCCCTTCCCAATGTCTATTGTAAACTTCAGTCAAGGACCATTCAAACCTAGCTAAATGGCTACAAATTAGGTAAGCCGATTTCAAAATAGGCCATACCTCGAAGACAGCGCGTCACGCATCTGTTGAACTCTCAGGATTCGATGCAGGCACAGTGGAGGAAAGCTTGGAGACAAAGTTAATGGTTCCGTGTATAACTGCAGAATGCTGCAGTGTGGCTCGCTGAAGTGCGGAAAGCTGAAGTGCGGTTCGCTGAAATGCGGCACGCTGAAGTGCAGTTCGCTGAAATGCGGATCGCTGAAGTTATGAAGAATCCTACGCGATGCATCAATTTCGTTTCTGTTACATTCTCAGGCCTCAATGCCAGCGAATTAAGACCTTAAGACGAAGGTTGTGACTCCGAGTCTAACAGCAATGATCCCATTAATTTCGAAAAATGCCACGTACTCATTCCTTTCATCAGCATTTGGAAGTAATTGAAAATGTCCGACAGCCACTTTTATCATTGTCCCTTACAAAAGAGGGATGCATGCGTCAGGTGCAACGAACTATCTCCCGCCTCGACCCTCCATCATGATCGATTAGCCCCGCTTCCGCACTTGCACTCGCACCGTCTGCTCGGCAACCAGAAACTGACCTCGACCACCTTTCCCCCATCCAAAATAACATCTTCAGCACATGACTGTCTCCGCCGCGGTGTGTGTACACCACCGGCTTCTGACGTGTATGCCGCCTCGTCTTATATATTTCTGGGTCACTGATCGTCATGTGTACATATCTGCAGCCAGAATTGTACGTCGCAACAGGTCTGCCATCGGTCTCAACAGTACAAGTTGTGACGTTCCGCTTAGTGGTTTGCACCTGTCATTACAAAAGGCACGCGGTGAACCGGTCAAAGTATCCCTCGCAATTGCAAACATATGTGGGCATTTATAATTTCTGTTTCGTTCATTTCCTCATTTTTCCACTTGTCTTTTCGTTCTTCTTCAGTAACCTTCGAGATCCTGCAGCAGCAGGTACTGATCATGCAAACAGATTGTAACTTAATTGTTCCTGCTGCGACTGGGGATGGCTGTGTTGTTTCCACTCACCGCCTCTCCAACAATAGCGGCTGACAAATGAGGTCTTTCCCAAAATTATGTAACCTGGTGGGTGGGGAGGGAGGGGTTCCTTTGTGCATAGCCAAAAACCTGCATCGTAAATATCCGCCCACTCTGACATGCAAAAACGTGAATTTCAAATTACCTCACTTGGGGTAGAAACAAAAACGAAAAACAAAAGCACACTGTTCATGTTCTCATTTTTGGGTCCTTTCCTTTGTTTCCTTTTCATTTTTCGTAGGGAAGGTGGTCTTTTGTTCGATTGATTGCAACAATTAGAAGACGAAACGTGGTCAGAGTCGGAGGTCTGGCTAGGGGTCTACGAATCCTATGCCGAAGGGGACTAGGTCGTGTAGAGCTTAGTGCCATGCCGAGTGTTGTCCGAGGCTGTGGCAGAGGACGCTAGCGTCTGTAAGTGGGAATGGATGTCATCCAACTCGGTGGGGAATCTAGAAACAGATAGAAGAAAGGCAAGATAGTCGAGAGCATTGTTGTAGGCGACGAAGAAGAACTTACTTATTTAGCAGGTCTACGACCTATGGAGGGCCGGAGCCTGAGATATCGCTGCCTTCTATCATTTGCGGTCCTGGGCACGTAGTTTCCATGCAAAGAGACTGGAGGTCGGTCTTGCTTTCCTTCTCGAACCAGGAGACTAGGATGCGAAGACCCTCTTTGCCGGGGCGTTGTTGTCCATGCGCTCGATGTGGCCGAGTAAGTGCAGTTTGCCGTTCGGACTACATCCACATCTTGGTACAGCTCGGACTACATCCACACCTTGGTACACCTCGTAGAGTTCGCGGTTGTTTTCTTCTCCATTCGCCTTCCTCGCAGACGGGGCCATGTATCCGACGTAGAATGTTTCTGTCGAAGGGACCTAGAATCTGCTCTGCAGTTTTGCTTAGCGTCCAGCTTTGGACAGGAAGCCCACGACGAAGAAGAACACTCCGTCATAATTTCTGATAGACATTGGAAGACATCAAAGTCTAGAATACGCACAAAGGCTCCAGTTCCCGAAACGCACCGCCCTCAAGCTAGAAGAGTTGTTTAAGTCTTCCAAGGTTTCCATATTCCATCTCAAGGCTTCCCAATTCTCTCAAGACTTCCACCGGCCAACTATTTACTCACTCCCTTCCCTGTTCAATGTCTAGGGTAAACTACACACAAAAACCCATCGAACCTAGCTGCTCGCAGTGTTTTCGTCTGCCATTCCGGCTCCACTAAGGGTAAAAGACTTTGCTAACGTTCGTGCCAACTTCGTCCTTATAAATCTAACCAATTTCGAAAATTATTGCATGCCGAACATATCCCCCCACAAACACAAACACAAGCACACACGCGCGGAAAAAAACATCGTCACTCACGAAATATGTAAGTTTCCAGTGCTAATGCGGTACTACTAGGAGAAAGCCCACAATTTAGCCTCGCACCACCTAGATCCTGATTTCGTGATAGCTTCGAGCTCCACTCGTGCCGCAGGTACATACTTTGATTTTGTTCCCTCGATACTGTACGAGGAAGGAAATTACAAGTGAAAAATTAAGTGCCGATGGGATGGTGTTGGTGTTGCTGTTTGCCAAACTAGCAGTTTGCCCCCGTGCATGTGTACACACATTAGCGAGAGAGAGAGCGAGAGCGAGCGAGCACGATGCGGAATTCCTTAAGTGAGGTTTTGCATTTTTCGACATTAGTTAGGTTAGTTTCGATCTAACAAATTTTATTTTCCTTCAACTGAGCGCGTGTGTGTGTGCGGTGTCTTATGTACAGAAGCAGGCGCCCTGTAATTACGTGTGTTCTCGTATGAATGTGTGCACGGAACCAAGCACGGTCGGGTGAGTAACTAACTACTCGTGGGTTTTCTTTTTTTTGGCGCATGAAACTCTTGTTTCTAGCTAATCACTAGATATCGAGGAAAAAATCTAGAAAAGGATATAATTTTGTATGCACACTTTGGAGTGGGAGGTGTTCGGTTTCGTTTGGTTCCTTTCTGTTTTTCCTTCGGTCTTTGGACACACCCTGCTTGCGGCGACGATGAATGTGTGCATATGAAGGTTCAATAAATAATCTTTGTCAAGTCAATTCCAGAAATAAATGATCCTCTGATTGAATATTTTATAAGGACTCTGTTTGATTAAAGTCGACTTGTTTTGGCTGGCAGCTAATTAAGAAATTAGAGGCCGTACTTTGCGGTCAAGGGTGACGAGCTCGGGTGTCAGAGTTCCATTCTAAAGACATGTTGGCTTAGTTTGAGTTTCAGGCTCCATTCATAATCATTGACAGACTCCATTCAGTACGTTGACTCAGAGTTCTTGATCTGAGAAGTTAGATACGTGCCCTGGGGCTAATTTGTTTGAGAAATGATATCAACTGACTAGACAAGACACGCGTAAGAAGATGACGCACAAGGCGATGTTTTTGAGCTAAATTGTTTGCAGGTTTTCTCTAAATTGCGTGACTATCTCCTAGACCACCTTCTAGACCACCTTCTAGACCACCTTCTAGACCACCATATAGACCACGATCTAGACAACCTTCTAGACCACTTTCTAGACCACCATCTAGACCACCTGCTAGACCACCTTCTAGACCACCTTCTAGACCACCATATAGACCACGATCTAGACAACCTTCTAGACCACTTTCTAGACCACCATCTAGACCACCTGCTAGACCACCTTCTAGACCACTATCTAGACCACGATCTAGACCACCATCTAGACCACCTTCTAGACCAACTTCTAGACTACCATCTAGACCACTTTCTAGACCACGATCTAGACAACCTTCTAGACCACCTTCTAGACCACCATCTAGACCACGATCTAGACCACCTTCTAGACCACCATCTAGACCACGATCTAGACCACCATCTAGACCACCTTCTAGACCAACTTCTAGACTACCATCTAGACCACTTTCTAGACCACGATCTAGACAACCTTCTAGACCACCTTCTAGACCACCATCTAGACCACCTGCTAGACCACCTTCTCGACCAACTTCTAGACTACCATCTAGACCACTTTCTAGACCACGATCTAGACAACCTTCTAGACCACCTTCTAGACTACCATCTAGACCACTTTCTAGACCACGATCTAGACAACGTTCTATACCACCTTCTAGACCACCATCTAGACCACCTGCTAGACCACCTTCTAGACCAACTTCTAGACCACCTTCTAGACCACCTTCTAGACCACCATCTAGACCACGATCTAGACCACCATCTAGACCAACTTCTAGACTACCATCTAGACCACTTTCTAGACCACGATCTAGACAACCTTCTAGACCACCTTCTAGACTACCATCTAGACCACTTTCTAGACCACGATCTAGACAACGTTCTATACCACCTTCTAGGCCACCATCTAGACCACCTGCTAGACCGCCTTCTAGACCACCATCTAGACCACGATCTAGACCACCATCTAGACCACCTTCTAGACTCTACACTCTTTCTGAACATGACCCGAATAAACTAATGAAATACAGTATCGATTAAACTTCACGTGAGATCATGAACGAGTTGCTGTGGGAGGTATTAGTTGCTCCTGCTAGTAGCTTACAATTTCAGAAAATGGTGGACGCCACAGGGACTCTCATTTAAGTCGGGGCTTCTTAAGAAAATCTCATAGGTGCCGCACACACCACAGCTCTGATGAGTGGGTCTAAGGGACTGCTATGAAGACTCCTAGAACCACCAAGTTGAGCTTAGCAAACTTACTAGGTGCATGATGGGTTTTTCGGAGATGGCGACAAGGGAATCTAGGAAGGGTTTGCCTAGCGTCCTTTGTCAAATGAGTCCTGAAGGTCAGGATAGGCTTGAAGGGTATCAAAGTGTCTTTTTCTGCTGCGTCGATACAGAAGGCGGTATGTGGGCACCCTCGTGAGTGTCTAACAAAATCAGTTGCACATCCAGTTGCCAAGCTTCCATTGATTCAGTCAGACGATTCTCAGACTCCTATGACTGAAAATGGCCACGACCCATGAGCTAAAGAGTTCTAGAAATCACTTCTCAACATTGCTATGCTTACGAGTGAGTCTTTAAGCAGCTGATAATGACTCCATTGATCCACTAGCGCAATCTTGACACATAAGTCCGCCCTGTAGTACGTCTAGTTCAAGTAGAACACTTCTGTGCTTCGTCATCTCCTTTGGCAACTCGAACTCCTCCCGAAACAACTGAAACTGATCAATTCCTATTACACGTCTTCTGTGTGATTGTCACCAGGGGGGAATTCGAAACTAAGGAGTGGCCATTCTGTACTCGTCTGTTACACGTCCGATGCCTGACCTGTTTCCAGGTGTCAGAGCGATGTTTCCATTCAACAGTCGTGACTGTCTTGAATTATACCGAGGATTAGAAGGAAGCTTGCTTCGACCGTCTCTAGAAAAGAAGTAGAAAAATGAACCGAGTTATATCCTTATTCAATTCACATCACAATGGGTTCCCTAGGACCTAAGTGAGACGTGCTCTGGCGCGTCTATTCATGTCCTTATTCAAAGCATTACTCTACCCAAGGACAGTCTTTGTTTGTCGTTTATTATTGTTGGCGACCTGACAGGGAAATGAAGAGCTCATGGATAACCCAGCTCCGGACTGAAGAGCCTTCGATTCCGAGACTGTCGGACAAAAGAAGACGCCTGTTGGACATCAGAAGACGCTTGCATCCTCTGGCGAACACAAGTGTAGCAGGACTCCAAACCTCTGAAGGCAGCTAGCCAGAGATCAAGTGGCTTGTTGGCAGAGACCCATTCCCCGGCTGGACAGTAGCGCCACACAAAGAAAGTCAGCAAAATGTGCAGCCGTCGAAAGCGATGAGTGATAAAGTCGTTGACTACTTGCTTAGTACCGAGCGACGTAAACAATGTAGTTCGAGACAAACCTCCCGGACAGGCATTCCCTGACAAGTCTACATTAACCCAACGAGTGGCCACGTAGGAGCCGCTTGAATTGCCCCGTCGTCTGATGCAAATATGAGTAAACTTTCACAATTACAGTCACCACGAAACTTACTCCATCACCGAGCCGTCCGGTGGTGACGAGGACAATAACCTCATGTGACATTTCCTAGCCACCAGCTGGCCTTTAACATTCAAATGGCAAGCCAGTGTGCGTGGTGGGAGATGGAGTGCTAAAATGAGTTTCTCTGATTCCTGACAAGATTCTCCATCATTGGCTTCGATTCAATCCGCAAATCGATTAGGAGTAGAAAAGTAACCACCCCACCACAGTTCACCAGTTCACCCACTCCCACATGGGCAGGTGCATTCCCGGGGAATGGCATTTCCGAGAATTTAATTTTCATTAAGTGCACCAAATACCCATATTGTGCAGTATGAAATTTTTGTCGTTAACTGCCGGCTTGTCATCACGTTATCCGTCTTGGAGCGGCGATACCCCCAACCCAAAAGGGGGCAGAAAATGCGCCACCGTCACAGTACAATCATAAAATGGCACCATCCTGTGTAACATCGGGAACAAGAGACGGCATCAGGACACAAACGTAAGCGTAATCGCGTATCTCTGTGTGCCGACGTGGTTCTTGCCCATTTCCATGTCTACCTGTGTGTGCCGCGAAGACAGAATGTGCCATCGACTGACAGGTGGATTCATACCAAAACCGGGCTATGATGGCCAGGTGCTTTCGCGGACTGTGCGGCAGGCGGTGCAGAGACTCGTGCGGTGGACCGTGTAGTCACACCGTCACCATTTTTTTGTTCCTTCTGTCTTTTATTTTTTTTCTTTTCTCTTCTTTTTTTTTTACCTTGTTTTTCCACTCTTCCTGCGTTCGTTTATGGAGGAGGAACACACTATCGAGTCAAACTAGGGGTTTTTGTGTGTTGTGTCGGTTTTGGTAAAAACGGAACAGGGAATGGTTAGGATAAGGGGGCGCACGGTGTCCTACCTCGTCGTCGGTTTGTATTTCCCTATCAAAAGTGGTGGTCTCCCTTTCGCCGCGCGAGGGATAGTGTAAGACACCACCGACTGACACGGAGCGCCAGCGAGTGTGTGTGTTCCTTTAGTCAACCACTTTAGGGGAAGGTTATACTATTTCGTTTGTTCTTCTTGTTGTTGTTGGTGTTGTTATTATTATTGTTGTATGCCCATGAGTGTATTGGTAAGTAGAATCGAACAAAAATGTGTTGTTTTTTTTTTCTTTTTAAGGGCTTGGTTGGTGGAAAATATTTGGTCGTTTGCTTGGTTGGTTCGTTGGTTGGTTAGTTGGTTGGTTTCCCTGAATTGGTGGGAAGTAGATGGATACATGTTCTTTTTTTCTTTTCTGTTCTGTTCTGTTCTGTTTTTGGACAGGGGTGGGGGGATCCGATAAAGGACTCACGTCGACAACGGTCGTGTTGTAGTTCAGCAAATAATTTTTAGTTAGTCATTCGTAGTCAAGGATACAGTGCGTGTCGCCGTAGTAACATCGACGATAACAACAAACTTATACGAGTTTTTCTTTTTAATTTTTGTCGTTTATATCATCACATTTGAGAGGGAACGCTTTTAGTTTAGTATCCACTCACACACGCGGATACACCTTTCGCCGTACATGTGTGTACATTCAAACAATTGCGTTTTTTTTTTTTTTTTGATCTAGCAACCAAAGGCTAGATTCGAATAGCAACAACAACAAGAAAAAGGATACACTTGCTCATAACTTCGGTTTAGTGCAGAAAATTCAAATACACAGTTTTCTATTATTCATAGTGTGTTATTTCACTCGCTCTACCTATTGTCGTGTGGTTTTTCATTTCGTTTCAATTTTGCGCCTGCATACGTACGTCGGTATCCTTTGGCAGGACAGCGAAAGACACAACAAAGTGGTGGTTGTGTGCTAGTGGTTGTAGAGTATTCCCCGAAGGCGAAACACATCAGAATCAGAGTGGAATACTTTTGATTTTAGTTATCGACGTAAGCTTAAAGGATTAACATGGGTCTTCCAAAAAAATATATTTAACCACAAGCCAGTTGCCTGCTGAGTAGTGTGTTATTTCGACTTGGGCCACAAGCCCTGCAACACTGTGTCGTCGCTCCCTTTCGATAAATAAATTATGATCTAATAATTGTTTGGAATCGGCAAAGAACTTGTGTGAGATTCTATTCGAATTCTGGAGCTGGTGCTGGTCTGAGTGTCTCGAGTTTTCAAGTTTATTCGTAAGGAATCGCTGACTGATATCGGGGGCGACGAAAGCAGTTAAGAGGTAAGCCTTGCTGAATGGTTTGCATTATTTTTAGATTCATCAAAGTGAGAGTGGTGGACGTGTGTCCTTTGGTGGCCCTTGGCACTGGGAGAATTCACAGTTGAATAGTTTTACAAATTCTGTGGATCTTTTCGTGCCAAAGCTCAACGAAGTGAATTAAACGGTGATGGTGGGTTATTATTGAACATTTTTTTTTTTTTTTTTGTTTTCTTACATTCATAAGGGTATGTTTTATGATCATTCTTCGGCACTTTAAATAATATATAGTACAGGACAAATATAGTTTAGGGCCTTCTTTCTTCTTTTGCAGTCATCTATAGCCGTTTGTTAGGTCTGACTTTCGGCAGGATCGCAGGTCAGTGTGCTCTGTGCTAGATTATGACACCAGGAAAAAAGCCTTTGCGCAGTTGGCGGTCTAGAATTGTCGAAGGTGCAAGTTTAGGTTTTGCTCTAGTTGGAAGTTGGGAAAGGGAGGCCACCATGACGTAGTTTAACTGAATTTAGAAGTTGTTGTGTGCTAGAGAGGAGCTTGGTTTGAGTAGGGAATAGTTAAGTCGACGATTGGTTGATTCCTAGGTCACTAGGAACTGTGGTTGAAGCTGGTTCTTCAGTTAGACGTTCCTGAAGATCGTCTATCAGAAGAAGGGGTCTACTAACTAGAAAGAAGACGTTTAGTTTAGACGCCTTCCTACCATAGCGTATATATGTAGCCTATTTCTAGGCGAAAACCTTTCAACGGTTGGAGCCCATGATACATATTCTTAAAATAGTGTGCATGAGTCCAAGACTGACTTGAATTTGGTTCGTTTGAGTACCTCTTGCTTGCTTGAAGCCCTTCACTCAGAGATCGTCAAAATTCAAAGCTGATGTATGTATGTTTTTAAAGATTTTATTTTCTGCAAACACGCCTTTTAAGCTGACGGCTCGACAAGCCTGGTTGGTCCGCTGGGGCGAATTGGGTATGTGCGTCGACTCCTGCACTGTGTTCTGGTTTCAATCCGAAATAATCTAGTAAAGAGATAGAGTCAACTTCTACCTCTCTTGCCCCTTGATTTCATCTGACAGCGGTTTTTAGGACATTTTCGCAGAAGGGGGCTTTTGAACACGAGTGATCTAAGAGCAACATGGCGCTGCTCTAAAGCCCTAAGAAGTTTGCGTGAAAATAGAGTAGTAAGGACTGAGTAAGGATTGCTGATTTCTGGTTTCAATCCTCGATCAACTTTCACAATTCACGACCTGTCCACAAAAAGCCCCTCAAACGTGGCTCTTCGTTGGCCTTTCCTTACCCTGCAGGCCGTCTCCAATCGTAAGAAGCAAATATCACGCACATTACGAGTGGTTCCAGTACCAGCCAGAGCCAGGAATTTAGCGCCACGCATAAATTAAATTCCCTATCCTGTCGTGACGAGTCTTCTACATCCAGCAGTGTTCCTAGGATGTGTCCGTGAAACCAGCCAACTATCGCTACACTTAGGCCAACGACGTGCATTCGTAATTTGCATAAAACAAGAGTTATTAGCACATTGGCTGCCAAGGCGTTCTCCATCACTCCCGATCTTTCATTTTGTCCTAGTATTATATACAGAATGTATTAATAAATCAAAGAAAATTCTGTCTCCCCGGACTTCTTTCGGACAAAAAAAACCTTCAGGCTCTCCGACAGGACCTTCATTTCAGAATATCTGCTCCCTTAGCTGTCCAATTTTTCATTCAAACTCAGCTCGCTCTCACATCGAACTCCGTGTAAAATCATTGCTAAGCAACCTCCACCCCATAAACCAAAAATGACTCAAAGTCCGCCCCCATTAGCCGCCCACCGCCCTAGTAAACCTTTCCCCATTAAATCACCGAAACCAATCGATTGTGGTTCTAATTATGAACATATCTGACGTCAACTCGAATTTGAGAAAATGTGAAAAATATAAACAGTCCTTGGCTTCAAGCACACACCACAAAGTGTTTTAATAGATTTTAACGCACACCGCATCCATTAGCCTCTTGCCCTCTAGCCGGGCATGTGAAAGCAGTCATCTCCCCCCCCCGGGCTTTCCCACGGGCGATTTGGCCTTAAATAAAATATCACCGAACAGCGGACCTCACTGTGTCCGGTCCTCTCTCGTCCGTGTTGGTCCCGCACCACTGCGCCGCCACCGGCACCGCCACCCCTCTGAGCATACTACAAGAATGATATAATTAAATTTTCATTAAAAATTTCACCCGATAAAATTCGCTCACCTTGTCGCGCTCGATCGTCGCTCGACTCCCTCCTCCCCCAGCTGTCCTGTCTGTGCCCCTGGTGGATTTGAGAAGGGAGTACACACAGGTACACGAATGACCCTTTATTCACCAGCAAATTAACCCTCCATTTGAAGGGAATAATCAGTAAAATGAAAATAAAAAAAAAAAGTCCTTAAACAGCATTTCGGCCGCGAAGACGGTAAGGCGAGGCGGATGGACGGTGGGGAACATTACGCAGTCATTGGCTCTCCCATTAACCAAGCCATCTGTTGTGGCTATCGTGGCTGCCTAGCTGCCGATGATGACTGTAGCCAACGACGACCGATAGGGTAGATACGATAAGAACGTAATAAAAAATTGCAGCTAGCTACAAATGCTCGTGCACGGTATACAGAGGGACACACGCCAGATATGGCCAATTGCCATGCAACGGACAGGTCGTACACATATGCTGGCCGCCTGGGTAGAGTAGACACAGGATACATTCTGAACTCGGGGTGACGTTTTACGTTTTACGGCCGGTTTCCGTATAGGGCAAACGGAAAGGTTGGGTTATTCGGTTGTGTGTGTATCTGTGTGCACGAGCGGAAGGACGACGGCCACGGCATGGCACCGATGATGGTGGGTGTAGCATTAGTTTTCTTATAACATTTCCCTCAAACAACAACATTTTAGTGTTTTCATTTTGCGGTCTTCGAATGCAATTTAATATAAAACCGCAAACAACAGTTCGTGGGGTGGGGGGAGGGGAGGCGTGCCACACACTGATGGTAGGCAATTTGCCGCCATGTAGTACATACGCCTCGCTGCATGCAAAGTGTACCTACGTACGGCAGGATATGACGTGTGTGCGCTGCAAACAAAGGCAAAGGAACGAGCATAAGTTCGTTTTGATTTGTGTAAGGATTTTGATTACGCCTTGAATTTTTCGCCTTTCTTGTTTTATTCTCCCCGGAGACAGGCACAGTTAGCGGGGTTTGATTGATCGATTTGGGGGGTGTATGGGGGTTGTTATGGGCGTTTTGCTTTTATTGACTGCCAGTTGTCAGTTTATTTTTGGATGTTACCTTGGACGATAGTAGTGGTTTGAAGATGTGAGGTGGAGGGAACTTCGAACGTCAACGGTTTTTAAACGTCACCGTGTTGGAAACTTGATATTTGTTGACAGTTGAGGCGAGAAACGCTGTCTTTCGTTCTGTCGCATGCTCTTTCGAATGTCGTCTTTCATTCGGTGGATTTATGTCCAAGTTCGATGGAGTGGAACGCCTTTTGGAATTTTGAACTTTTAAACTGTCACTTGCGTCGCCCTTTTTCTTATTCCTGCCAAAGGGTAAATGGCCGACGTGCTGTAGTGGGTATGTGTGATTCAGTCCACGATACGTAATTTGTGGCTTAACATCTCGCGAGTAGCTTACGAAGCTCGGTGAGTGTCCCTGTCTAGGAGGAGCTTCTAAATCTTCCTCGCTCGGACTGTAAGTCCCCTCCACTCGAGTGAGAACAAAAGGAGGCCCTACACGAACGTATGCTGTTTAAGCTAGACCCTGGTCCATCTCGGACTCTAGCGCGACTATAAAAGTGAAGACGTTTAGAACTTCAAGGCGATTCCTTTGGAATTAGCCTCAGAACTGAATGTCTGCCAATAAATGACGACAATGACTCGAAGTCGTTTCAGAACGGAAACGCTACGCGGTCAAGCATCTAAGAAAAGGTGTTCCCTGTGACTCTTTACCAACTTTTCAGAAATGCTGCATTCTTTCAATTTGACGAGGCGTTGAGTCACACTCCTGTCATTTGCACTCTAATGCGCTCTAGGTCCCATGCTCTGTAGATGTCCCATCGGTTCCCCATCAACTGCGCTCATTCGTCCACAAATTGAATTCAAGCACACACAAAAAAAGGGCGAATTCAACTACAAAACCATTGACAGTGTCTCCCTTATGTAACCACACCAATTTTGAGAATTCGTTTCACGTCAGTAACCGCTGCACCTGTGCCACTCGTTCGCCCGGTACCCATGACCACAAAACAAACTCCGTAACCTATTCGTGTATGAAAAACCGATAAACACCCATGTTACCAGCGGGAATTTGCATATCATCAACCAGTCGGTACGACCAACACACATTTGGCCGCTCTTGTGTGTGTGTGTGGGGGGGGGGGGGAAATAATTTCGCATTTTTATCGCAAACGAATGATCTTAATTCAGGCCCAAATGAACTCTTGCATGCACTCCTCCAACAGACTTATTGATTGTTTTTTTTTTCTCCATTTGCTTGATAGATGGCGCCACACAATTCAACATTGATTGACGAGAACGCGAGCGGATTTCCGTCGTCACAGGAACTCCGCCATTACAGTCCGATTCCACACCCCGGATGCGGCTTGAATAGAGGCGCCCGGTCAATATCAATCCATGGTTCCTTAAGTACTCTGGTAAGTTGATGGAGTTTCGAATTCGAATTCGCGGGGAAAACTTAATCGTTGCGTTGGCAAAATTGCAGGAACAAGGAAATAAGGAAATTCCAATATGGATCGAGAATGGGCCACGTTATGTTGCCGGCGTTACCAGTCGCACAACATGCAACGACATCATCCGAGCGCTGATTGATGACGAAGTGAGCAGTGGCAACAATGCCTACTACAGTCGAGGTTAGCGCTCTACACACACGAATATATATTCTTTTTCCTTGATTTTAATTTATATCATTCTTTGTCTGCTCCTTTTGTTTGGTATCCTTGCAGATGGCGATGTCGAATCGCGTGACTACAGTGATTATGTCATAACTGAATGCTGGCGTGGCGTCGAGCGTAGCTATGATGGCAACATGGCTATTTTGCCAGTTTGGAAGGCCTGGAGTCGTGTCCACAATGAAGTAAGTCGAGCGACCTCCCTCGCAAGTCCTGACTCATTCTCCGTGTTATTTGTTTAAATTTTATGAGATTGCATAATAATTATAATAACACTGACGATAACGATGTAATGTGTGTGAGTGTGTGTGCTTGGAAGCAGTGCGGGGCGGAAGGAAACAGCTTTTATTTCGAATCGCGTGTGGCGCCGCGCCGTCCGTTTCCACCCAAGTCATCGTCGCGTCGGTACACGATTATTCTTTTTGTGTATTTCTTACAGGGTGTGGGACTCAAGGACTCGGCGTTTTCTTTTCCCTCCTCAGGATTAGTCACCATTTGGAAGCAGGTTTTGCTTTCACAGATTTCGCTGGCGAGTCCTCGAGCTGAGCGGAAGTTTATTTTTAGAATGAGTGATAGGATAAATGTCCATGCACATATGGTGCCCATTAGGGGCGCGGAAGTAGGCGGAGAGCGCACATGTGTGTGCACCTCTTATCTCGCGTCAATCGGATAATTTCATTTTAATTGCTTAACTAAATTTCGGTTTCATGCGATCTGAGGAGGGCTTGGGATCGTTTTTATGTCATTAAATAGAGTGGATTGTAGGTTATGCGCGCCCACATGGTGCACAAGGCCAATTATTTCGTATCACCCTCTGACAATCAATTTCTTACTTCATTCCAGATTCGTTTATCGTTGAAACGACATTCAGAGGTTGTCGCACAGCCGAATAAAAAGGTAAAAATAAATCACTTAATCATAATGTAACGCCGCCTCCATCTCACCTCTATCGCCCCCGCAGAGGAACACATCGAGAGCGCTGACGTCAATACGAAAATATTTCAATAAATTATTGAAATTGCTGACACGAAAGAAAAAGACTGAAAGCGATAAGCGTGAAAGACAGCCTGTAAGGGCGACTGACGAGAGCAAGGGTGACGCAGATGAGTTGCTGTTCGTGATACTGCCCGATAAGCAGTACAACAACGAGACAGTGGCAAAGCCCATCACCGAGGAGCAACGCATGAAGGAGCGCCTCTTCCGACTGTCGGAGAAGCCGAAGAAGAAGCGTCACAGTCTGATACGTCAGAGGACCCCGACGAAAGTCACCAAGTTGGCCGATCGCAATCGCAGGCGAAAGGACATGCCGATTCGGAGTTTGCTGCGAAATCAGATCGCCCTTAAGACATCGGAGATCGATGAGCTATTCAACCGGGAGTCCCACTTGCTGAAAGAACTCTCAGCCAAGTGTCGACAGTACAAGTTACAGAATGAACTGTACACCAATCCGGATCAGCAGTTCGAGATGTCGATTGGGCAGATTCAGGACAGCATCGAGGCGTATGCCGAGGAGATCTTGAAGACCGAAAGGGAACTGCTGGAGATCAAGAATGAGATAAAGCACGACATGTCGATCATCAATAATCTGAAGCGGATGACATTCAAGGATCCCAAGGAGGTGATGAAACGCAGGACGCCCAGCACTTGGGATGCTCCGGTTGTGATGAGCGAGGAGGAGTTCCTCAAGGAACACAAGCAAATGCAATTCGTTGACAATATCTATGAGTTTTGCGACAATAACGCCAGCATGCTGGTCTAGAGAATAAGTTTGTTGAACATTTTTGATGGCCAGTGATGCCAATTTTATATTTACACTTCTATACACCATGAGAATATATATATATACATAGTTTTTATACCGTTACGTTGAATAAAGATTTTTATAAGTACTGAATGTGTGGTGGTTTGATTGAGGGGCAGTCCCTGTGTTGGATGGAGCAGGGGGGACTGCAGATTAGATCGTCAGAGTTTCAGTAAAGGGCTTCATGCTACTTGTCCTAGAGTCGTAGGTAGCCTAGTTTGGCAGCTGTGTCAGTTGGAAGGTGAGCTAGGATAAGGCTGAAAATGCCTACTTTTTCAGGTGAAAATCTCGATGTTGTCGGATTCACTCCAAATGCATTTGATTCGATTAATATACACTAGATAACACACCCACAGGTGTACGAAAGTCCGGGGTAGCCTAGTTTGGCCGCTGTGCCAGTTGGAAGGTGAGCTAGGATAAGGCTGAAAATGCCTTACTATACACTGTCTACTTTTTCAGGTGAAAATCTCGATGTCTTCGGATTCACTCCAAATGCATTTGATTCGATTAATAGACACTAGACAACACACACACAGGTGTACGAAAGTCCGGGGAAGCCTAGTTTGGCCGCTGTGCCAGTTGGAAGGTGAGCTAGGATAAGGCTGAAAATGCCTTACTATACACTGTCTACTTTTTCAGGTGAAAATCTCGATGTCTTCGGATTAACTTCAAATGCATTTGATTCCATTAATAGACACTAGACATTATACCAACAGGTGTACAAGAGTCGTAGGTAGCCTAGTTTGGCCGCTGTGCCAGTTGGAAGGTGAGCTAGGATAAGGCTGAAAATGCCTTACTATACACTGTCTACTTTTTCAGGTGAAAATCTTGATGTCTTCGGATTCACTCCAAATGCATTTGATTCGATTAATAGACACTAGACAACATACCCACAGGTGTACAAGAGCCGTAGGTAGCCTAGTTTGGCCGCTGTGCCAGTTGGAAGGTGAGCTAGGATAAGGCTGAAAATGCCTTACTATACACTGTCTACTTTTTCAGGTGAAAATCTCGATGTCGTCGGATTCACTCCAAATGCATTTGATTCGATTAATAGACACTAGACAACATACCCACAGGTGTACAAGAGTCGTAGGTAGCCTAGTTTTGCCGCTGTGCCAGTTGGAAGGTGAGCTAGGATCCTTTTTCAGGTGAAAATCTCGATGTCGTCGGATTCACTCCAAATGCATTTGATTCGATTAATAGACACTAGACAACAAACCCACAGGTGTACAAGAGTCGTAGGTAGCCTAGTTTGGCCGCTGTGCCAGTTGGAAGGTGAGCTAGGATAAGGCTGAAAATGCCTTACTGAAAATGCCTTATACACTGTCTACTTTTTCAGGTGAAAATCTCGATGTCGTCCGATTCAGTCCAAATGCATTTGATTCGATTAATAGACACTAGACAACACACCCACACGTGTACGAAAGTCCGGGGTAGCCTAGTTTGGCCGCTGTGCCAGTTGGAAGGTGAGCTAGGATAAGGCTGAAAATGCCTTACTATACACTGTCTACTTTTTCAGGTGAAAATCTTGATGTCTTCGGATTCACTCCAAATGCATTTGATTCGATTAATAGACAGTAGACAACATACCCACAGAAGTACAAGAGTCGTAGGTAGCCTAGTTTGGCCGCTGTGCCAGTTGGAAGGTGAGCTAGGATCCTTTTTCAGGTGAAAATCTCGATGTCGTCGGATTCACTCCAAATGCATTTGATTCGATTAATAGACACTAGACAACAAACCCACAGGTGTACAAGAGTCGTAGGTAGCCTAGTTTGGCCGCTGTGCCAGTTGGAAGGTGAGCTAGGATAAGGCTGAAAATGCCTTACTGAAAATGCCTTATACACTGTCTACTTTTTCAGGTGAAAATCTCGATGTCGTCCGATTCAGTCCAAATGCATTTGATTCGATTAATAGACACTAGACAACACACCCACAGGTGTACGAAAGTCCGGGGTAGCCTAGTTTGGCCGCTGTGCCAGTTGGAAGGTGAGCTAGGATAAGGCTGAAAATGCCTTACTATACACTGTCTACTTTTTCAGGTGAAAATCTTGATGTCTTCGGATTCACTCCAAATGCATTTGATTCGATTAATAGACAGTAGACAACATACCCACAGGTGTACAAGAGCCGTAGGTAGCCTAGTTTGGCCGCTGTGCCAGTTGGAAGGTGAGCTAGGATAAGGCTGAAAATGCCTTACTATACACTGTCTACTTTTTCAGGTGAAAATCTTGATGTCTTCGGATTCACTCCAAATGCATTTGATTCGATTAATAGACACTAGACAACATACCCACAGGTGTACAAGAGCCGTAGGTAGCCTAGTTTGGCCGCTGTGCCAGTTGGAAGGTGAGCTAGGATAAGGCTGAAAATGCCTTACTATACACTGTCTACTTTTTCAGGTGAAAATCTCGATGTCGTCGGATTCACTCCAAATGCATTTGATTCGATTAATAGACACTAGACAACATACCCACAGGTGTACAAGAGTCGTAGGTAGCCTAGTTTTGCCGCTGTGCCAGTTGGAAGGTGAGCTAGGATCCTTTTTCAGGTGAAAATCTCGATGTCGTCGGATTCACTCCAAATGCATTTGATTCGATTAATAGACACTAGACAACAAACCCACAGGTGTACAAGAGTCGTAGGTAGCCTAGTTTGGCCGCTGTGCCAGTTGGAAGGTGAGCTAGGATAAGGCTGAAAATGCCTTACTGAAAATGCCTTATACACTGTCTACTTTTTCAGGTGAAAATCTCGATGTCGTCCGATTCAGTCCAAATGCATTTGATTCGATTAATAGACACTAGACAACACACCCACACGTGTACGAAAGTCCGGGGTAGCCTAGTTTGGCCGCTGTGCCAGTTGGAAGGTGAGCTAGGATAAGGCTGAAAATGCCTTACTATACACTGTCTACTTTTTCAGGTGAAAATCTTGATGTCTTCGGATTCACTCCAAATGCATTTGATTCGATTAATAGACAGTAGACAACATACCCACAGAAGTACAAGAGTCGTAGGTAGCCTAGTTTGGCCGCTGTGCCAGTTGGAAGGTGAGCTAGGATCCTTTTTCAGGTGAAAATCTCGATGTCGTCGGATTCACTCCAAATGCATTTGATTCGATTAATAGACACTAGACAACAAACCCACAGGTGTACAAGAGTCGTAGGTAGCCTAGTTTGGCCGCTGTGCCAGTTGGAAGGTGAGCTAGGATAAGGCTGAAAATGCCTTACTGAAAATGCCTTATACACTGTCTACTTTTTCAGGTGAAAATCTCGATGTCGTCGGATTCACTCCAAATGCATTTGATTCGATTAATAGACACTAGACAACAAACCCACAGGTGTACAAGAGTCGTAGGTAGCCTAGTTTGGCCGCTGTGCCAGTTGGAAGGTGAGCTAGGATAAGGCTGAAAATGCCTTACTATACACTGTCTACTTTTTCAGGTGAAAATCTCGATGTCGTCGGATTCACTCCAAATGCATTTGATTCTATTAATAAATACTAGACAACACACCCACAGGTGTACGAAAGTCCGGGGTAGCCTAGTTTGGCCGCTGTGCCAGTTGGAAGGTGAGCTAGGATAAGGCTGAAAATGCCTTACTATACACTGTCTACTTTTTCAGGTGAAAATCTCGATGTCGCCGGATTCACTCCAAATGCATTTGATTCGATTAATAGACACTAGACAATATACCCACAGGTGTACAAGAGTCGTATGTAGCCTAGGTTGGCCGCTGTGCACGTTGGAAGGTGAGCTAGGATAAGGCTGAAAATGCCTTACTACACACTGTCTACTTTTTCAGGTGAAAATCTTGATGTCTTCGGATTCACTCCAAATGCATTTGATTCGATTAATAGACAGTAGACAACATACCCACAGGTGTACAAGAGCCGTAGGTAGCCTAGTTTGGCCGCTGTGCCAGTTGGAAGGTGAGCTAGGATAAGGCTGAAAATGCCTTACTATACACTGTCTACTTTTTCAGGTGAAAATCTTGATGTCTTCGGATTCACTCCAAATGCATTTGATTCGATTAATAGACACTAGACAACATACCCACAGGTGTACAAGAGCCGTAGGTAGCCTAGTTTGGCCGCTGTGCCAGTTGGAAGGTGAGCTAGGATAAGGCTGAAAATGCCTTACTATACACTGTCTACTTTTTCAGGTGAAAATCTCGATGTCGTCGGATTCACTCCAAATGCATTTGATTCGATTAATAGACACTAGACATCATACCCACAGGTGTACAAGAGTCGTAGGTAGCCTAGTTTGGCCGCTGTGCCAGTTGGAAGGTGAGCTAGGATAAGGCTGAAAATGCCTTACTATACACTGTCTACTTTTTCAGGTGAAAATCTCGATGTCGTCGGATTCACTCCAAATGCATTTGATTCGATTAATAGACACTAGACAACATACCCACAGGTGTACAAGAGTCGTAGGTAGCCTAGTTTGGCCGCTGTGCCAGTTGGAAGGTGAGCTAGGATAAGGCTGAAAATGCCTTACTATACACTGTCTACTTTTCAGGTGAAAATCTCGATGTCGTCGGATTCACTCCAAATGCATTTGATTCGATTAATAGACACTAGACAACATACCCACAGGTGTACAAGAGTCGTAGGTAGCCTAGTTTGGCCGCTGTGCCAGTTGGAAGGTGAGCTAGGATAAGGCTGAAAATGCCTTACTATACACTGTCTACTTTTTCAGGTGAAAATCTCGATGTCGTCGGATTCACTCCAAATGCATTTGATTCGATTAATAGACACTAGACATCATACCCACAGGTGTACAAGAGTCGTAGGTAGCCTAGTTTGGCCGCTGTGCCAGTTGGAAGGTGAGCTAGGATAAGGCTGAAAATGCCTTACTATACACTGTCTACTTTTTCAGGTGAAAATCTCGATGTCGTCGGATTCACTCCAAATGCATTTGATTCGATTAATAGACACTAGACAACATACCCACAGGTGTACAAGAGTCGTATTTAGCCTAGTTTGGCATTTGATTCGATTAATAGACACTAGATAACACACCCACAGGTGTACGAAAGTCCGGCGTAGCCTAGTTTGGCCGCTGCGCCAGTTGGAAGGTGAGCTAGGATAAGGCTGAAAATGCCTTACTATACACTGTCTACTTTTTCAGGTGAAAATCTCGATGTCGTCGGATTCACTCCAAATGCATTTGATTCGTTTAATAGACACTAGACAACATACCCACAGGTGTACAAGAGTCGTAGGTAGCCTAGTTTGGCCGCTGTGCCAGTTGGAAGGTGAGCTAGGATAAGACTGAAAATGCCTTACTATACACTGTCTACTTTTCAGGTGAAAATCTCGATGTCGTCGGATTCACTCCAAATGCATTTGATTCGATTAATAGACACTAGACAACATACCCACAGGTGTACAAGAGTCGTAGGTAGCCTAGTTTGGCCGCTGTGCCAGTTGGAAGGTGAGCTAGGATAAGGCTGAAAATGCCTTACTATACACTGTCTACTTTTTCAGGTGAAAATCTCGATGTCGTCGGATTCACTCCAAATGCATTTGATTCGATTAATAGACACTAGACATCATACCCACAGGTGTACAAGAGTCGTAGGTAGCCTAGTTTGGCCGCTGTGCCAGTTGGAAGGTGAGCTAGGATAAGGCTGAAAATGCCTTACTATACACTGTCTACTTTTTCAGGTGAAAATCTCGATGTCGTCGGATTCACTCCAAATGCATTTGATTCGATTAATAGACACTAGACAACATACCCACAGGTGTACAAGAGTCGTAGGTAGCCTAGTTTGGCCGCTGTGCCAGTTGGAAGGTGAGCTAGGATAAGGCTGAAAATGCCTTACTATACACTGTCTACTTTTTCAGGTGAAAATCTCGATGTCGTCGGATTCACTCCAAATGCATTTGATTCGATTAATAGACACTAGACAACATACCCACAGGTGTACAAGAGTCGTAGGTAGCCTAGTTTGGCCGCTGTGCCAGTTGGAAGGTGAGCTAGGATAAGGCTGAAAATGCCTTACTATACACTGTCTACTTTTTCAGGTGAAAATCTCGATGTCGTCGGATTCACTCCAAATGCATTTGATTCGATTAATAGACACTAGATAACACACCCACAGGTGTACGAAAGTCCGGCGTAGCCTAGTTTGGCCGCTGCGCCAGTTGGAAGGTGAGCTAGGATAAGGCTGAAAATGCCTTACTATACACTGTCTACTTTTTCAGGTGAAAATCTCGATGTCGTCGGATTCACTCCAAGTGCATTTGATTCGATTAATAGACACTAGACAACATACCCACAGGTGTACAAGAGTCGTAGGTAGCCTAGTTTGGCCGCTGTGCCAGTTGGAAGGTGAGCTAGGATAAGGCTGAAAATGCCTTACTATACACTGTCTACTTTTTCAGGTGAAAATCTCGATGTCGTCGGATTCACTCCAAATGCATTTGATTCGATTAATAGACACTAGATAACACACCCACAGGTGTACGAAAGTCCGGCGTAGCCTAGTTTGGCCGCTGCGCCAGTTGGAAGGTGAGCTAGGATAAGGCTGAAAATGCCTTACTATACACTGTCTACTTTTTCAGGTGAAAATCTCGATGTCGTCGGATTCACTCCAAATGCATTTGATTCGATTAATAGACACTAGACAACATACCCACAGGTGTACAAGAGTCGTAGGTAGCCTAGTTTGGCCGCTGTGCCAGTTGGAAGGTGAGCTAGGATAAGGCTGAAAATGCCTTACTATACACTGTCTACTTTTTCAGGTGAAAATCTCGATGTCGTCGGATTCACTCCAAATGCATTTGATTCGATTAATAGACACTAGACAACATACCCACAGGTGTACAAGAGTCGTAGGTAGCCTAGTTTGGCCGCTGTGCCAGTTGGAAGGTGAGCTAGGATAAGGCTGAAAATGCCTTACTATACACTGTCTACTTTTTCAGGTGAAAATCTCGATGTCGTCGGATTCACTCCAAATGCATTTGATTCGATTAATAGACACTAGATAACACACCCACAGGTGTACGAAAGTCCGGCGTAGCCTAGTTTGGCCGCTGCGCCAGTGGGAAGGTGAGCTAGGATAAGGCTGAAAATGCCTTACTATACACTGTCTACTTTTTCAGGTGAAAATCTCGATGTCGTCGGATTCACTCCAAATGCATTTGATTCGATTAATAGACACTAGACAACATACCCACAGGTGTACAAGAGTCGTAGGTAGCCTAGTTTGGCCGCTGTGCCAGTTGGAAGGTGAGCTAGGATAAGGCTGAAAATGCCTTACTATACACTGTCTACTTTTTCAGGTGAAAATCTCGATGTCGTCGGATTCACTCCAAATGCATTTGATTCGATTAATAGACACTAGACAACATACCCACAGGTGTACAAGAGTCGTAGGTAGCTTAGTTTGGCCGCTGTGCCAGTTGGAAGGTGAGCTAGGATAAGGCTGAAAATGCCTTACTATACACTGTCTACTTTTTCAGGTGAAAATCTCGATGTCGTCGGATTCACTCCAAATGCATTTGATTCGATTAATAGACACTAGACAACATACCCACAGGTGTACAAGAGTCGTAGGTAGCCTAGTTTGGCCGCTGTGCCAGTTGGAAGGTGAGCTAGGATAAGGCTGAAAATGCCTTACTATACACTGTCTACTTTTTCAGGTGAAAATCTCGATGTCGTCGGATTCACTCCAAATGCATTTGATTCGATTAATAGACACTAGACAACATACCCACAGGTGTACAAGAGTCGTAGGTAGCCTAGTTTGGCCGCTGTGCCAGTTGGAAGGTGAGCTAGGATAAGGCTGAAAATGCCTTACTATACACTGTCTACTTTTTCAGGTGAAAATCTCGATGTCGTCGGATTCACTCCAAATGCATTTGATTCGATTAATAGACACTAGACAACATACCCACAGGTGTACAAGAGTCGTAGGTAGCCTAGTTTGGCCGCTGTGCCAGTTGGAAGGTGAGCTAGGATAAGGCTGAAAATGCCTTACTATACACTGTCTACTTTTTCAGGTGAAAATCTCGATGTCGTCGGATTCACTCCAAATGCATTTGATTCGATTAATAGACACTAGACAACATACCCACAGGTGTACAAGAGTCGTAGGTAGCTTAGTTTGGCCGCTGTGCCAGTTGGAAGGTGAGCTAGGATAAGGCTGAAAATGCCTTACTATACACTGTCTACTTTTTCAGGTGAAAATCTCGATGTCGTCGGATTCACTCCAAATGCATTTGATTCGATTAATAGACACTAGACAACATACCCACAGGTGTACAAGAGTCGTAGGTAGCCTAGTTTGGCCGCTGTGCCAGTTGGAAGGTGAGCTAGGATAAGGCTGAAAATGCCTTACTATACACTGTCTACTTTTTCAGGTGAAAATCTCGATGTCGTCGGATTCACTCCAAATGCATTTGATTCGATTAATAGACACTAGATAACACACCCACAGGTGTACGAAAGTCCGGCGTAGCCTAGTTTGGCCGCTGCGCCAGTTGGAAGGTGAGCTAGGATAAGGCTGAAAATGCCTTACTATACACTGTCTACTTTTTCAGGTGAAAATCTCGATGTCGTCGGATTCACTCCAAATGCATTTGATTCGATTAATAGACACTAGATAACACACCCACAGGTGTACGAAAGTCCGGCGTAGCCTAGTTTGGCCGCTGCGCCAGTTGGAAGGTGAGCTAGGATAAGGCTGAAAATGCCTTACTATACACTGTCTACTTTTCAGGTGAAAATCTCGATGTCGTCGGATTCACTCCAAATGCATTTGATTCGATTAATAGACACTAGACAACATACCCACAGGTGTACAAGAGTCGTAGGTAGCCTAGTTTGGCCGCTGTGCCAGTTGGAAGGTGAGCTAGGATAAGGCTGAAAATGCCTTACTATACACTGTCTACTTTTTCAGGTGAAAATCTCGATGTCGTCGGATTCACTCCAAATGCATTTGATTCGATTAATAGACACTAGACAACACACCCACAGGTGTACGAAAGTCCGGGGTAGCCTCGTTTGGCCGCTGTGCCAGTTGGAAGGTGAGCTAGGATAAGGCTGAAAATGCCTTACTATACACTGTCTACTTTTTCAGGTGAAAATCTCGATGTCGTCGGATTCACTCCAAATGCATTTGATTCGTTTAATAGACACTAGACAACATACCCACAGGTGTACAAGAGTCGTAGGTAGCCTAGTTTGGCCGCTGTGCCAGTTGGAAGGTGAGCTAGGATAAAGCTGAAAATGCCTTACTATACACTGTCTACTTTTTCAGGTGAAAATCTCGATGTCGTCGGATTCACTCCAAATGCATTTGATTCGATTAATAGACACTAGACAACACACCCACAGGTGTACGAAAGTCCGGGGTAGCCTCGTTTGGCCGCTGTGCCAGTTGGAAGGTGAGCTAGGATAAGGCTGAAAATGCCTTACTATACACTGTCTACTTTTTCAGGTGAAAATCTCGATGTCGTCGGATTCACTCCAAATGCATTTGATTCGATTAATAGACACTAGACAACATACCCACAGGTGTACAAGAGTCGTAGGTAGCCTAGTTTGGCCGCTGTGCCAGTTGGAAGGTGAGCTAGGATAAGGCTGAAAATGCCTTACTATACACTGTCTACTTTTTCAGGTGAAAATCTCGATGTCGTCGGATTCACTCCAAATGCATTTGATTCGATTAATAGACACTAGACAACATACCCACAGGTGTACAAGAGTCGTAGGTAGCCTAGTTTGGCCGCTGTGCCAGTTGGAAGGTGAGCTAGGATAAGGTTGAAAATGCCTTACTATACACTGTCTACTTTTTCAGGTGAAAATCTCGATGTCGTCGGATTCACTCCAAATGCATTTGATTCGATTAATAGACACTAGACAACATACCCACAGAAGTACAAGAGTCGTAGGTAGCCTAGTTTGGCCGCTGTGCCAGTTGGAAGGTGAGCTAGGATAAGGCTGAAAATGCCTTACTATACACTGTCTACTTTTTCAGGTGAAAATCTCGATGTCGTCGGATTCACTCCAAATGCATTTGATTCGATTAATAGACACTAGACAACACACCCACAGGTGTACGAAAGTCCGGGGTAGCCTCGTTTGGCCGCTGTGCCAGTTGGAAGGTGAGCTAGGATAAGGCTGAAAATGCCTTACTATACACTGTCTACTTTTTCAGGTGAAAATCTCGATGTCGTCGGATTCACTCCAAATGCATTTGATTCGATTAATAGACACTAGACAACATACCCACAGGTGTACAAGAGTCGTAGGTAGCCTAGTTTGGCCGCTGTGCCAGTTGGAAGGTGAGCTAGGATAAGGCTGAAAATGCCTTACTATACACTGTCTACTTTTTCAGGTGAAAATCTCGATGTCGTCGGATTCACTCCAAATGCATTTGATTCGTTTAATAGACACTAGACAACATACCCACAGGTGTACAAGAGTCGTAGGTAGCCTAGTTTGGCCGCTGTGCCAGTTGGAAGGTGAGCTAGGATAAAGCTGAAAATGCCTTACTATACACTGTCTACTTTTTCAGGTGAAAATCTCGATGTCGTCGGATTCACTCCAAATGCATTTGATTCGATTAATAGACACTAGACAACACACCCACAGGTGTACGAAAGTCCGGGGTAGCCTCGTTTGGCCGCTGTGCCAGTTGGAAGGTGAGCTAGGATAAGGCTGAAAATGCCTTACTATACACTGTCTACTTTTTCAGGTGAAAATCTCGATGTCGTCGGATTCACTCCAAATGCATTTGATTCGATTAATAGACACTAGACAACATACCCACAGGTGTACAAGAGTCGTAGGTAGCCTAGTTTGGCCGCTGTGCCAGTTGGAAGGTGAGCTAGGATAAGGCTGAAAATGCCTTACTATACACTGTCTACTTTTTCAGGTGAAAATCTCGATGTCGTCGGATTCACTCCAAATGCATTTGATTCGATTAATAGACACTAGACAACATACCCACAGGTGTACAAGAGTCGTAGGTAGCCTAGTTTGGCCGCTGTGCCAGTTGGAAGGTGAGCTAGGATAAGGCTGAAAATGCCTTACTATACACTGTCTACTTTTTCAGGTGAAAATCTCGATGTCGTCGGATTCACTCCAAATGCATTTGATTCGATTAATAGACACTAGACAACATACCCACAGGTGTACAAGAGTCGTAGGTAGCCTAGTTTGGCCGCTGTGCCAGTTGGAAGGTGAGCTAGGATAAGGCTGAAAATGCCTTACTATACACTGTCTACTTTTTCAGGTGAAAATCTCGATGTCGTCGGATTCACTCCAAATGCATTTGATTCGATTAATAGACACTAGACAACATACCCACAGGTGTACAAGAGTCGTAGGTAGCCTAGTTTGGCCGCTGTGCCAGTTGGAAGGTGAGCTAGGATAAGGCTGAAAATGCCTTACTATACACTGTCTACTTTTTCAGGTGAAAATCTCGATGTCGTCGGATTCACTCCAAATGCATTTGATTCGTTTAATAGACACTAGACAACATACCCACAGGTGTACAAGAGTCGTAGGTAGCCTAGTTTGGCCGCTGTGCCAGTTGGAAGGTGAGCTAGGATAAAGCTGAAAATGCCTTACTATACACTGTCTACTTTTTCAGGTGAAAATCTCGATGTCGTCGGATTCACTCCAAATGCATTTGATTCGATTAATAGACACTAGACAACACACCCACAGGTGTACGAAAGTCCGGGGTAGCCTCGTTTGGCCGCTGTGCCAGTTGGAAGGTGAGCTAGGATAAGGCTGAAAATGCCTTACTATACACTGTCTACTTTTTCAGGTGAAAATCTCGATGTCGTCGGATTCACTCCAAATGCATTTGATTCGATTAATAGACACTAGACAACATACCCACAGGTGTACAAGAGTCGTAGGTAGCCTAGTTTGGCCGCTGTGCCAGTTGGAAGGTGAGCTAGGATAAGGCTGAAAATGCCTTACTATACACTGTCTACTTTTTCAGGTGAAAATCTCGATGTCGTCGGATTCACTCCAAATGCATTTGATTCGATTAATAGACACTAGACAACATACCCACAGGTGTACAAGAGTCGTAGGTAGCCTAGTTTGGCCGCTGTGCCAGTTGGAAGGTGAGCTAGGATAAGGCTGAAAATGCCTTACTATACACTGTCTACTTTTTCAGGTGAAAATCTCGATGTCGTCGGATTCACTCCAAATGCATTTGATTCGATTAATAGACACTAGACAACATACCCACAGGTGTACAAGAGTCGTAGGTAGCCTAGTTTGGCCGCTGTGCCAGTTGGAAGGTGAGCTAGGATAAGGCTGAAAATGCCTTACTATACACTGTCTACTTTTTCAGGTGAAAATCTCGATGTCGTCGGATTCACTCCAAATGCATTTGATTCGATTAATAGACACTAGACAACATACCCACAGGTGTACAAGAGTCGTAGGTAGCCTAGTTTGGCCGCTGTGCCAGTTGGAAGGTGAGCTAGGATAAGACTGAAAATACGTTACTATACACTGTCTACTTTTTCAGGTGAAAATCTCGATGTCGTCGGATTCACTCCAAATGCATTTGATTCGATTAATAGACACTAGATAACACACCCACAGGTGTACGAAAGTCCGGCGTAGCCTAGTTTGGCCGCTGCGCCAGTTGGAAGGTGAGCTAGGATAAGGCTGAAAATGCCTTACTATACACTGTCTACTTTTTCAGGTCAAAATCTCGATGTCGTCGGATTCACTCCAAATGCATTTGATTCGATTAATAGACACTAGACAACATACCCACAGGTGTACAAGAGTCGTAGGTAGCCTAGTTTGGCCGCTGTGCCAGTTGGAAGGTGAGCTAGGATAAGGCTGAAAATGCCTTACTATACACTGTCTACTTTTTCAGGTGAAAATCTCGATGTCGTCGGATTCACTCCAAATGCATTTGATTCGATTAATAGACACTAGACAACATACCCACAGGTGTACAAGAGTCGTAGGTAGCCTAGTTTGGCCGCTGTGCCAGTTGGAAGGTGAGCTAGGATAAGGCTGAAAATGCCTTACTATACACTGTCTACTTTTTCAGGTGAAAATCTCGATGTCGTCGGATTCACTCCAAATGCATTTGATTCGATTAATAGACACTAGATAACACACCCACAGGTGTACGAAAGTCCGGCGTAGCCTAGTTTGGCCGCTGCGCCAGTTGGAAGGTGAGCTAGGATAAGGCTGAAAATGCCTTACTATACACTGTCTACTTTTTCAGGTGAAAATCTCGATGTCGTCGGATTCACTCCAAATGCATTTGATTCGATTAATAGACACTAGATAACACACCCACAGGTGTACGAAAGTCCGGCGTAGCCTAGTTTGGCCGCTGCGCCAGTTGGAAGGTGAGCTAGGATAAGGCTGAAAATGCCTTACTATACACTGTCTACTTTTCAGGTGAAAATCTCGATGTCGTCGGATTCACTCCAAATGCATTTGATTCGATTAATAGACACTAGACAACATACCCACAGGTGTACAAGAGTCGTAGGTAGCCTAGTTTGGCCGCTGTGCCAGTTGGAAGGTGAGCTAGGATAAGGCTGAAAATGCCTTACTATACACTGTCTACTTTTTCAGGTGAAAATCTCGATGTCGTCGGATTCACTCCAAATGCATTTGATTCGATTAATAGACACTAGACAACACACCCACAGGTGTACGAAAGTCCGGGGTAGCCTCGTTTGGCCGCTGTGCCAGTTGGAAGGTGAGCTAGGATAAGGCTGAAAATGCCTTACTATACACTGTCTACTTTTTCAGGTGAAAATCTCGATGTCGTCGGATTCACTCCAAATGCATTTGATTCGTTTAATAGACACTAGACAACATACCCACAGGTGTACAAGAGTCGTAGGTAGCCTAGTTTGGCCGCTGTGCCAGTTGGAAGGTGAGCTAGGATAAAGCTGAAAATGCCTTACTATACACTGTCTACTTTTTCAGGTGAAAATCTCGATGTCGTCGGATTCACTCCAAATGCATTTGATTCGATTAATAGACACTAGACAACACACCCACAGGTGTACGAAAGTCCGGGGTAGCCTCGTTTGGCCGCTGTGCCAGTTGGAAGGTGAGCTAGGATAAGGCTGAAAATGCCTTACTATACACTGTCTACTTTTTCAGGTGAAAATCTCGATGTCGTCGGATTCACTCCAAATGCATTTGATTCGATTAATAGACACTAGACAACATACCCACAGGTGTACAAGAGTCGTAGGTAGCCTAGTTTGGCCGCTGTGCCAGTTGGAAGGTGAGCTAGGATAAGGCTGAAAATGCCTTACTATACACTGTCTACTTTTTCAGGTGAAAATCTCGATGTCGTCGGATTCACTCCAAATGCATTTGATTCGATTAATAGACACTAGACAACATACCCACAGGTGTACAAGAGTCGTAGGTAGCCTAGTTTGGCCGCTGTGCCAGTTGGAAGGTGAGCTAGGATAAGGTTGAAAATGCCTTACTATACACTGTCTACTTTTTCAGGTGAAAATCTCGATGTCGTCGGATTCACTCCAAATGCATTTGATTCGATTAATAGACACTAGACAACATACCCACAGGTGTACAAGAGTCGTAGGTAGCCTAGTTTGGCCGCTGTGCCAGTTGGAAGGTGAGCTAGGATAAGGCTGAAAATGCCTTACTATACCCACTGTCTACTTTTTCAGGTGAAAATCTCGATGTCGTCGGATTCACTCCAAATGCATTTGATTCGATTAATAGACACTAGACAACACACCCACAGGTGTACGAAAGTCCGGGGTAGCCTCGTTTGGCCGCTGTGCCAGTTGGAAGGTGAGCTAGGATAAGGCTGAAAATGCCTTACTATACACTGTCTACTTTTTCAGGTGAAAATCTCGATGTCGTCGGATTCACTCCAAATGCATTTGATTCGATTAATAGACACTAGACAACATACCCACAGGTGTACAAGAGTCGTAGGTAGCCTAGTTTGGCCGCTGTGCCAGTTGGAAGGTGAGCTAGGATAAGGCTGAAAATGCCTTACTATACACTGTCTACTTTTTCAGGTGAAAATCTCGATGTCGTCGGATTCACTCCAAATGCATTTGATTCGTTTAATAGACACTAGACAACATACCCACAGGTGTACAAGAGTCGTAGGTAGCCTAGTTTGGCCGCTGTGCCAGTTGGAAGGTGAGCTAGGATAAAGCTGAAAATGCCTTACTATACACTGTCTACTTTTTCAGGTGAAAATCTCGATGTCGTCGGATTCACTCCAAATGCATTTGATTCGATTAATAGACACTAGACAACACACCCACAGGTGTACGAAAGTCCGGGGTAGCCTCGTTTGGCCGCTGTGCCAGTTGGAAGGTGAGCTAGGATAAGGCTGAAAATGCCTTACTATACACTGTCTACTTTTTCAGGTGAAAATCTCGATGTCGTCGGATTCACTCCAAATGCATTTGATTCGATTAATAGACACTAGACAACATACCCACAGGTGTACAAGAGTCGTAGGTAGCCTAGTTTGGCCGCTGTGCCAGTTGGAAGATGAGCTAGGATAAGGCTGAAAATGCCTTACTATACACTGTCTACTTTTTCAGGTGAAAATCTCGATGTCGTCGGATTCACTCCAAATGCATTTGATTCGATTAATAGACACTAGACAACATACCCACAGGTGTACAAGAGTCGTAGGTAGCCTAGTTTGGCCGCTGTGCCAGTTGGAAGGTGAGCTAGGATAAGGCTGAAAATGCCTTACTATACACTGTCTACTTTTTCAGGTGAAAATCTCGATGTCGTCGGATTCACTCCAAATGCATTTGATTCGATTAATAGACACTAGACAACATACCCACAGGTGTACAAGAGTCGTAGGTAGCCTAGTTTGGCCGCTGTGCCAGTTGGAAGGTGAGCTAGGATAAGGCTGAAAATGCCTTACTATACACTGTCTACTTTTTCAGGTGAAAATCTCGATGTCGTCGGATTCACTCCAAATGCATTTGATTCGATTAATAGACACTAGACAACATACCCACAGGTGTACAAGAGTCGTAGGTAGCCTAGTTTGGCCGCTGTGCCAGTTGGAAGGTGAGCTAGGATAAGACTGAAAATACGTTACTATACACTGTCTACTTTTTCAGGTGAAAATCTCGATGTCGTCGGATTCACTCCAAATGCATTTGATTCGATTAATAGACACTAGATAACACACCCACAGGTGAACGAAAGTCCGGCGTAGCCTAGTTTGGCCGCTGCGCCAGTTGGAAGGTGAGCTAGGATAAGGCTGAAAATGCCTTACTATACACTGTCTACTTTTTCAGGTCAAAATCTCGATGTCGTCGGATTCACTCCAAATGCATTTGATTCGATTAATAGACACTAGACAACATACCCACAGGTGTACAAGAGTCGTAGGTAGCCTAGTTTGGCCGCTGTGCCAGTTGGAAGGTGAGCTAGGATAAGGCTGAAAATGCCTTACTATACACTGTCTACTTTTTCAGGTGAAAATCTCGATGTCGTCGGATTCACTCCAAATGCATTTGATTCGATTAATAGACACTAGACAACATACCCACAGGTGTACAAGAGTCGTAGGTAGCCTAGTTTGGCCGCTGTGCCAGTTGGAAGGTGAGCTAGGATAAGGCTGAAAATGCCTTACTATACACTGTCTACTTTTTCAGGTGAAAATCTCGATGTCGTCGGATTCACTCCAAATGCATTTGATTCGATTAATAGACACTAGATAACACACCCACAGGTGTACGAAAGTCCGGCGTAGCCTAGTTTGGCCGCTGCGCCAGTTGGAAGGTGAGCTAGGATAAGGCTGAAAATGCCTTACTATACACTGTCTACTTTTTCAGGTGAAAATCTCGATGTCGTCGGATTCACTCCAAATGCATTTGATTCGATTAATAGACACTAGACAACATACCCACAGGTGTACAAGAGTCGTAGGTAGCCTAGTTTGGCCGCTGTGCCAGTTGGAAGGTGAGCTAGGATAAGGCTGAAAATGCCTTACTATACACTGTCTACTTTTTCAGGTGAAAATCTCGATGTCGTCGGATTCACTCCAAATGCATTTGATTCGATTAATAGACACTAGACAACATACCCACAGGTGTACAAGAGTCGTAGGTAGCTTAGTTTGGCCGCTGTGCCAGTTGGAAGGTGAGCTAGGATAAGGCTGAAAATGCCTTACTATACACTGTCTACTTTTTCAGGTGAAAATCTCGATGTCGTCGGATTCACTCCAAATGCATTTGATTCGATTAATAGACACTAGATAACACACCCACAGGTGTACGAAAGTCCGGCGTAGCCTAGTTTGGCCGCTGCGCCAGTTGGAAGGTGAGCTAGGATAAGGCTGAAAATGCCTTACTATACACTGTCTACTTTTTCAGGTGAAAATCTCGATGTCGTCGGATTCACTCCAAATGCATTTGATTCGATTAATAGACACTAGACAACATACCCACAGGTGTACAAGAGTCGTAGGTAGCCTAGTTTGGCCGCTGTGCCAGTTGGAAGGTGAGCTAGGATAAGGCTGAAAATGCCTTACTATACACTGTCTACTTTTTCAGGTGAAAATCTCGATGTCGTCGGATTCACTCCAAATGCATTTGATTCGATTAATAGACACTAGATAACACACCCACAGGTGTACGAAAGTCCGGCGTAGCCTAGTTTGGCCGCTGTGCCAGTTGGAAGGTGAGCTAGGATAAGGCTGAAAATGCCTTACTATACACTGTCTACTTTTTCAGGTGAAAATCTCGATGTCGTCGGATTCACTCCAAATGCATTTGATTCGATTAATAGACACTAGACAACATACCCACAGGTGTACAAGAGTCGTAGGTAGCCTAGTTTGGCCGCTGTGCCAGTTGGAAGGTGAGCTAGGATAAGGCTGAAAATGCCTTACTATACACTGTCTACTTTTTCAGGTGAAAATCTCGATGTCGTCGGATTCACTCCAAATGCATTTGATTCGATTAATAGACACTAGACAACATACCCACAGGTGTACAAGAGTCGTAGGTAGCTTAGTTTGGCCGCTGTGCCAGTTGGAAGGTGAGCTAGGATAAGGCTGAAAATGCCTTACTATACACTGTCTACTTTTTCAGGTGAAAATCTCGATGTCGTCGGATTCACTCCAAATGCATTTGATTCGATTAATAGACACTAGATAACACACCCACAGGTGTACGAAAGTCCGGCGTAGCCTAGTTTGGCCGCTGCGCCAGTTGGAAGGTGAGCTAGGATAAGGCTGAAAATGCCTTACTATACACTGTCTACTTTTTCAGGTGAAAATCTCGATGTCGTCGGATTCACTCCAAATGCATTTGATTCGATTAATAGACACTAGACAACATACCCACAGGTGTACAAGAGTCGTAGGTAGCCTAGTTTGGCCGCTGTGCCAGTTGGAAGGTGAGCTAGGATAAGGCTGAAAATGCCTTACTATACACTGTCTACTTTTTCAGGTGAAAATCTCGATGTCGTCGGATTCACTCCAAATGCATTTGATTCGATTAATAGACACTAGACAACATACCCACAGGTGTACAAGAGTCGTAGGTAGCCTAGTTTGGCCGCTGTGCCAGTTGGAAGGTGAGCTAGGATAAGGCTGAAAATGCCTTACTATACACTGTCTACTTTTTCAGGTGAAAATCTCGATGTCGTCGGATTCACTCCAAATGCATTTGATTCGATTAATAGACACTAGATAACACACCCACAGGTGTACGAAAGTCCGGCGTAGCCTAGTTTGGCCGCTGCGCCAGTTGGAAGGTGAGCTAGGATAAGGCTGAAAATGCCTTACTATACACTGTCTACTTTTTCAGGTGAAAATCTCGATGTCGTCGGATTCACTCCAAATGCATTTGATTCGATTAATAGACACTAGACAACATACCCACAGGTGTACAAGAGTCGTAGGTAGCCTAGTTTGGTCGCTGTGCCAGTTGGAAGGTGAGCTAGGATAAGGCTGAAAATGCCTTACTATACACTGTCTACTTTTTCAGGTGAAAATCTCGATGTCGTCGGATTCACTCCAAATGCATTTGATTCGATTAATAGACACTAGATAACACACCCACAGGTGTACGAAAGTCCGGCGTAGCCTAGTTTGGCCGCTGCGCCAGTTGGAAGGTGAGCTAGGATAAGGCTGAAGATGCCTTACTATACACTGTCTACTTTTTCAGGTGAAAATCTCGATGTCGTCGGATTCACTCCAAATGCATTTGATTCGATTAATAGACACTAGACAACATACCCACAGGTGTACAAGAGTCGTAGGTAGCTTAGTTTGGCCGCTGTGCCAGTTGGAAGGTGAGCTAGGATAAGGCTGAAAATGCCTTACTATACACTGTCTACTTTTTCAGGTGAAAATCTCGATGTCGTCGGATTCACTCCAAATGCATTTGATTCGATTAATAGACACTAGACAACATACCCACAGGTGTACAAGAGTCGTAGGTAGCCTAGTTTGGCCGCTGTGCCAGTTGGAAGGTGAGCTAGGATAAGGCTGAAAATGCCTTACTATACACTGTCTACTTTTTCAGGTGAAAATCTCGATGTCGTCGGATTCACTCCAAATGCATTTGATTCGATTAATAGACACTAGACAACATACCCACAGGTGTACAAGAGTCGTAGGTAGCCTAGTTTGGCCGCTGTGCCAGTTGGAAGGTGAGCTAGGATAAGGCTGAAAATGCCTTACTATACACTGTCTACTTTTTCAGGTGAAAATCTCGATGTCGTCGGATTCACTCCAAATGCATTTGATTCGATTAATAGACACTAGACAACATACCCACAGGTGTACAAGAGTCGTAGGTAGCCTAGTTTGGTCGCTGTGCCAGTTGGAAGGTGAGCTAGGATAAGGCTGAAAATGCCTTACTATACACTGTCTACTTTTTCAGGTGAAAATCTCGATGTCGTCGGATTCACTCCAAATGCATTTGATTCGATTAATAGACACTAGATAACACACCCACAGGTGTACGAAAGTCCGGCGTAGCCTAGTTTGGCCGCTGCGCCAGTTGGAAGGTGAGCTAGGATAAGGCTGAAAATGCCTTACTATACACTGTCTACTTTTTCAGGTGAAAATCTCGATGTCGTCGGATTCACTCCAAATGCATTTGATTCGATTAATAGACACTAGACAACATACCCACAGGTGTACAAGAGTCGTAGGTAGCCTAGTTTGGCCGCTGTGCCAGTTGGAAGGTGAGCTAGGATAAGGCTGAAAATGCCTTACTATACACTGTCTACTTTTTCAGGTGAAAATCTCGATGTCGTCGGATTCACTCCAAATGCATTTGATTCGATTAATAGACACTAGACAACATACCCACAGGTGTACAAGAGTCGTAGGTAGCCTAGTTTGGCCGCTGTGCCAGTTGGAAGGTGAGCTAGGATAAGGCTGAAAATGCCTTACTATACACTGTCTACTTTTTCAGGTGAAAATCTCGATGTCGTCGGATTCACTCCAAATGCATTTGATTCGATTAATAGACACTAGACAACATACCCACAGGTGTACAAGAGTCGTAGGTAGCCTAGTTTGGTCGCTGTGCCAGTTGGAAGGTGAGCTAGGATAAGGCTGAAAATGCCTTACTATACACTGTCTACTTTTTCAGGTGAAAATCTCGATGTCGTCGGATTCACTCCAAATGCATTTGATTCGATTAATAGACACTAGACAACATACCCACAGGTGTACAAGAGTCGTAGGTAGCCTAGTTTGGCCGCTGTGCCAGTTGGAAGGTGAGCTAGGATAAGGCTGAAAATGCCTTACTATACACTGTCTACTTTTTCAGGTGAAAATCTCGATGTCGTCGGATTCACTCCAAATGCATTTGATTCGATTAATAGACACTAGACAACATACCCACAGGTGTACAAGAGTCGTAGGTAGCCTAGTTTGGCCGCTGTGCCAGTTGGAAGGTGAGCTAGGATAAGGCTGAAAATGCCTTACTATACACTGTCTACTTTTTCAGGTGAAAATCTCGATGTCGTCGGATTCACTCCAAATGCATTTGATTCGATTAATAGACACTAGACAACATACCCACAGGTGTACAAGAGTCGTAGGTAGCTTAGTTTGGCCGCTGTGCCAGTTGGAAGGTGAGCTAGGATAAGGCTGAAAATGCCTTACTATACACTGTCTACTTTTTCAGGTGAAAATCTCGATGTCGTCGGATTCACTCCAAATGCATTTGATTCGATTAATAGACACTAGACAACATACCCACAGGTGTACAAGAGTCGTAGGTAGCCTAGTTTGGCCGCTGTGCCAGTTGGAAGGTGAGCTAGGATAAGGCTGAAAATGCCTTACTATACACTGTCTACTTTTTCAGGTGAAAATCTCGATGTCGTCGGATTCACTCCAAATGCATTTGATTCGATTAATAGACACTAGACAACATACCCACAGGTGTACAAGAGTCGTAGGTAGCCTAGTTTGGCCGCTGTGCCAGTTGGAAGGTGAGCTAGGATAAGGCTGAAAATGCCTTACTATACACTGTCTACTTTTTCAGGTGAAAATCTCGATGTCGTCGGATTCACTCCAAATGCATTTGATTCGATTAATAGACACTAGACAACATACCCACAGGTGTACAAGAGTCGTAGGTAGCTTAGTTTGGCCGCTGTGCCAGTTGGAAGGTGAGCTAGGATAAGCCTGAAAATGCCTTACTATACACTGTCTACTTTTTCAGGTGAAAATCTCGATGTCGTCGGATTCACTCCAAATGCATTTGATTCGATTAATAGACACTAGACAACATACCCACAGGTGTACAAGAGTCGTAGGTAGCCTAGTTTGGCCGCTGTGCCAGTTGGAAGGTGAGCTAGGATAAGGCTGAAAATGCCTTACTATACACTGTCTACTTTTTCAGGTGAAAATCTCGATGTCGTCGGATTCACTCCAAATGCATTTGATTCGATTAATAGACACTAGACAACATACCCACAGGTGTACAAGAGTCGTAGGTAGCTTAGTTTGGCCGCTGTGCCAGTTGGAAGGTGAGCTAGGATAAGGCTGAAAATGCCTTACTATACACTGTCTACTTTTTCAGGTGAAAATCTCGATGTCGTCGGATTGACTCCAAATGCATTTGATTCGATTAATAGACACTAGACAACATACCCACAGGTGTACAAGAGTCGTAGGTAGCCTAGTTTGGCCGCTGTGCCAGTTGGAAGGTGAGCTAGGATAAGGCTGAAAATGCCTTACTATACACTGTCTACTTTTTCAGGTGAAAATCTCGATGTCGTCGGATTCACTCCAAATGCATTTGATTCGATTAATAGACACTAGATAACACACCCACAGGTGTACGAAAGTCCGGCGTAGCCTAGTTTGGCCGCTGCGCCAGTTGGAAGGTGAGCTAGGATAAGGCTGAAAATGCCTTACTATACACTGTCTACTTTTTCAGGTGAAAATCTCGATGTCGTCGGATTCACTCCAAATGCATTTGATTCGATTAATAGACACTAGACAACATACCCACAGGTGTACAAGAGTCGTAGGTAGCCTAGTTTGGCCGCTGTGCCAGTTGGAAGGTGAGCTAGGATAAGGCTGAAAATGCCTTACTATACACTGTCTACTTTTTCAGGTGAAAATCTCGATGTCGTCGGATTCACTCCAAATGCATTTGATTCGATTAATAGACACTAGACAACATACCCACAGGTGTACAAGAGTCGTAGGTAGCCTAGTTTGGCCGCTGTGCCAGTTGGAAGGTGAGCTAGGATAAGGCTGAAAATGCCTTACTATACACTGTCTACTTTTTCAGGTGAAAATCTCGATGTCGTCGGATTCACTCCAAATGCATTTGATTCGATTAATAGACACTAGACAACATACCCACAGGTGTACAAGAGTCGTAGGTAGCCTAGTTTGGCCGCTGTGCCAGTTGGAAGGTGAGCGATTAATAGACACTAGACAACATACCCACAGGTGTACAAGAGTCGTAGGTAGCCTAGTTTGGCAGCTGTGCCAGTTGGAAGGTGAGCTAGGATAAGGCTGAAAATGCCTTACTATACACTGTCTACTTTTTCAGGTGAAAATCTCGATGTCGTCGGATTCACTCCAAATGCATTTGATTCGATTAATAGACACTAGACAACATACCCACAGGTGTACAAGAGTCGTAGGTAGCCTAGTTTGGCCGCTGTGCCAGTTGGAAGGTGAGCTAGGATAAGGCTGAAAATGCCTTACTATACACTGTCTACTTTTTCAGGTGAAAATCTCGATGTCGTCGGATTCACTCCAAATGCATTTGATTCGATTAATAGACACTAGACAACATACCCACAGGTGTACAAGAGTCGTAGGTAGCCTAGTTTGGCCGCTGTGCCAGTTGGAAGGTGAGCTAGGATAAGGCTGAAAATGCCTTACTATACACTGTCTACTTTTTCAGGTGAAAATCTCGATGTCGTCGGATTCACTCCAAATGCATTTGATTCGATTAATAGACACTAGACAACATACCCACAGGTGTACAAGAGTCGTAGGTAGCCTAGTTTGGCCGCTGTGCCAGTTGGAAGGTGAGCTAGGATAAGGCTGAAAATGCCTTACTTTTTCAGGTGAAAATCTCGATGTCGTCGGATTGACTCCAAATGCATTTGATTCGATTAAATGACACTAGATAACACACCCACAGGTTTACGAAAGTCCGGCGTAGCCTAGTTTGGCCGCTGTGCCAGTTGGAAGGTGAGCTAGGATAAGGCTGAAAATGCCTTACTATACACTGTCTACTTTTTCAGGTGAAAATCTCGATGTCGTCGGATTCACTCCAAATGCATTTGATTCGATTAATAGACACTAGACAACATACCCACAGGTGTACAAGAGTCGTAGGTAGCCTAGTTTGGCCGCTGTGCCAGTTGGAAGGTGAGCTAGGATAAGGCTGAAAATGCCTTACTATACACTGTCTACTTTTTCAGGTGAAAATCTCGATGTCGTCGGATTCACTCCAAATGCATTTGATTCGATTAATAGACACTAGACAACATACCCACAGGTGTACAAGAGTCGTAGGTAGCCTAGTTTGGCCGCTGTGCCAGTTGGAAGGTGAGCTAGGATAAGGCTGAAAATGCCTTACTATACACTGTCTACTTTTTCAGGTGAAAATCTCGATGTCGTCGGATTGACTCCAAATGCATTTGATTCGATTAATAGACACTAGATAACACACCCACAGGTGTACGAAAGTCCGGCGTAGCCTAGTTTGGCCGCTGTGCCAGTTGGAAGGTGAGCTAGGATAAGGTTGAAAATGCCTTACTATACACTGTCTACTTTTTCAGGTGAAAATCTCGATGTCGTCGGATTCACTCCAAATGCATTTGATTCGATTAATAGACACTAGACAACATACCCACAGGTGTACAAGAGTCGTAGGTAGCCTAGTTTGGCCGCTGTGCCAGTTGGAAGGTGAGCTAGGATAAGGCTGAAAATGCCTTACTTTTTCAGGTGAAAATCTCGATGTCGTCGGATTGACTCCAAATGCATTTGATTCGATTAAATGACACTAGATAACACACCCACAGGTTTACGAAAGTCCGGCGTAGCCTAGTTTGGCCGCTGTGCCAGTTGGAAGGTGAGCTAGGATAAGGTTGAAAATGCCTTACTATACACTGTCTACTTTTTCAGGTGAAAATCTCGATGTCGTCGGATTCACTCCAAATGCATTTGATTCGATTAATAGACACTAGACAACATACCCACAGGTGTACAAGAGTCGTAGGTAGCCTAGTTTGGCCGCTGTGCCAGTTGGAAGGTGAGCTAGGATAAGGCTGAAAATGCCTTACTATACACTGTCTACTTTTTCAGGTGAAAATCTCGATGTCGTCGGATTCACTCCAAATGCATTTGATTCGATTAATAGACACTAGATAACACACCCACAGGTGTACGAAAGTCCGGCGTAGCCTAGTTTGGCCGCTGTGCCAGTTGGAAGGTGAGCTAGGATAAGGCTGAAAATGCCTTACTATACACTGTCTACTTTTTCAGGTGAAAATCTCGATGTCGTCGGATTCACTCCAAATGCATTTGATTCGATTAATAGACACTAGACAACATACCCACAGGTGTACAAGAGTCGTAGGTAGCTTAGTTTGGCCGCTGTGCCAGTTGGAAGGTGAGCTAGGATAAGGTTGAAAATGCCTTACTATACACTGTCTACTTTTTCAGGTGAAAATCTCGATGTCGTCGGATTCACTCCAAATGCATTTGATTCGTTTAATAGACACTAGACAACATACCCACAGGTGTACAAGAGTCGTAGGTAGCCTAGTTTGGCCGCTGTGCCAGTTGGAAGGTGAGCTAGGATAAGGTTGAAAATGCCGTACTATACACTGTCTACTTTTTCAGGTGAAAATCTCGATGTCGTCGGATTCACTCCAAATGCATTTGATTCGATTAATAGACACTAGATAACACACCCACAGGTGTACAAGAGTCGTAGGTAGCCTAGTTTGGCCGCTGTGCCAGTTGGAAGGTGAGCTAGGATAAGGCTGAAAATGCCTTACTATACACTGTCTACTTTTTCAGGTGAAAATCTCGATGTCGTCGGATTCACTCCAAATGCATTTGATTCGATTAATAGACACTAGATAACACACCCACAGGTGTACGAAAGTCCGGCGTAGCCTAGTTTGGCCGCTGTGCCAGTTGGAAGGTGAGCTAGGATAAGGCTGAAAATGCCTTACTATACACTGTCTACTTTTTCAGGTGAAAATCTCGATGTCGTCGGATTCACTCCAAATGCATTTGATTCGTTTAATAGACACTAGACAACATACCCACAGGTGTACAAGAGTCGTAGGTAGCCTAGTTTGGCCGCTGTGCCAGTTGGAAGGTGAGCTAGGATAAGGCTGAAAATGCCTTACTATACACTGTCTACTTTTTCAGGTGAAAATCTCGATGTCGTCGGATTCACTCCAAATGCATTTGATTCGATTAATAGACACTAGACAACATACCCACAGGTGTACAAGAGTCGTAGGTAGCTTAGTTTGGCCGCTGTGCCAGTTGGAAGGTGAGCTAGGATAAGGCTGAAAATGCCTTACTATACACTGTCTACTTTTTCAGGTGAAAATCTCGATGTCGTCGGATTCACTCCAAATGCATTTGATTCGTTTAATAGACACTAGACAACATACCCACAGGTGTACAAGAGTCGTAGGTAGCCTAGTTTGGCCGCTGTGCCAGTTGGAAGGTGAGCTAGGATAAGGTTGAAAATGCCTTACTATACACTGTCTACTTTTTCAGGTGAAAATCTCGATGTCGTCGGATTCACTCCAAATGCATTTGATTCGTTTAATAGACACTAGACAACATACCCACAGGTGTACAAGAGTCGTAGGTAGCCTTAGTTTGGCCGCTGTGCCAGTTGGAAGGTGAGCTAGGATAAGGCTGAAAATGCCTTACTATACACTGTCTACTTTTTCAGGTGAAAATCTCGATGTCGTCGGATTCACTCCAAATGCATTTGATTCAATTAATAGACACTAGATAACACACCCACAGGTGTACGAAAGTCCGGGGTAGCCTAGTTTGGCCGCTGTGCCAGTTGGAAGGTGAGCTAGGATAAGGTTGAAAATGCCTTACTATACACTGTCTACTTTTTCAGGTGAAAATCTCGATGTCGTCGGATTCACTCCAAATGCATTTGATTCGATTAATAGACACTAGACAACATACCCACAGGTGTACAAGAGTCGTAGGTAGCCTAGTTTGGCCGCTGTGCCAGTTGGAAGGTGAGCTAGGATAAGGCTGAAAATGCCTTACTTTTTCAGGTGAAAATCTCGATGTCGTCGGATTGACTCCAAATGCATTTGATTCGATTAAATGACACTAGATAACACACCCACAGGTGTACGAAAGTCCGGGGTAGCCTAGTTTGGCCGCTGTGCCAGTTGGAAGGTGAGCTAGGATAAGGTTGAAAATGCCTTACTATACACTGTCTACTTTTTCAGGTGAAAATCTCGATGTCGTCGGATTCACTCCAAATGCATTTGATTCGTTTAATAGACACTAGACAACATACCCACAGGTGTACAAGAGTCGTAGGTAGCCTTAGTTTGGCCGCTGTGCCAGTTGGAAGGTGAGCTAGGATAAGGCTGAAAATGCCTTACTATACACTGTCTACTTTTTCAGGTGAAAATCTCGATGTCGTCGGATTCACTCCAAATGCATTTGATTCAATTAATAGACACTAGATAACACACCCACAGGTGTACGAAAGTCCGGGGTAGCCTAGTTTGGCCGCTGTGCCAGTTGGAAGGTGAGCTAGGATAAGGTTGAAAATGCCTTACTATACACTGTCTACTTTTTCAGGTGAAAATCTCGATGTCGTCGGATTCACTCCAAATGCATTTGATTCGATTAATAGACACTAGACAACATACCCACAGGTGTACAAGAGTCGTAGGTAGCCTAGTTTGGCCGCTGTGCCAGTTGGAAGGTGAGCTAGGATAAGGCTGAAAATGCCTTACTATACACTGTCTACTTTTTCAGGTGAAAATCTCGATGTCGTCGGATTCACTCCAAATGCATTTGATTCGATTAATAGACACTAGACAACATACCCACAGGTGTACAAGAGTCGTAGGTAGCCTAGTTTGGCCGCTGTGCCAGTTGGAAGGTGAGCTAGGATAAGGCTGAAAATGCCTTACTATACACTGTCTACTTTTTCAGGTGAAAATCTCGATGTCGTCGGATTCACTCCAAATGCATTTGATTCGATTAATAGACACTAGACAACATACCCACAGGTGTACAAGAGTCGTAGGTAGCCTAGTTTGGCCGCTGTGCCAGTTGGAAGGTGAGCTAGGATAAGGCTGAAAATGCCTTACTATACACTGTCTACTTTTTCAGGTGAAAATCTCGATGTCGTCGGATTCACTCCAAATGCATTTGATTCGATTAATAGACACTAGATAACACACCCACAGGTGTACGAAAGTCCGGCGTAGCCTAGTTTGGCCGCTGTGCCAGTTGGAAGGTGAGCTAGGATAAGGTTGAAAATGCCTTACTATACACTGTCTACTTTTTCAGGTGAAAATCTCGATGTCGTCGGATTCACTCCAAATGCATTTGATTCGATTAATAGACACTAGACAACATACCCACAGGTGTACAAGAGTCGTAGGTAGCCTAGTTTGGCCGCTGTGCCAGTTGGAAGGTGAGCTAGGATAAGGCTGAAAATGCCTTACTTTTTCAGGTGAAAATCTCGATGTCGTCGGATTGACTCCAAATGCATTTGATTCCATTAAATGACACTACATAACACACCCACAGGTTTACGAAAGTCCGGCGTAGCCTAGTTTGGCCGCTGTGCCAGTTGGAAGGTGAGCTAGGATAAGGTTGAAAATGCCTTACTATACACTGTCTACTTTTTCAGGTGAAAATCTCGATGTCGTCGGATTCACTCCAAATGCATTTGATTCGATTAATAGACACTAGACAACATACCCACAGGTGTACAAGAGTCGTAGGTAGCCTAGTTTGGCCGCTGTGCCAGTTGGAAGGTGAGCTAGGATAAGGCTGAAAATGCCTTACTATACACTGTCTACTTTTTCAGGTGAAAATCTCGATGTCGTCGGATTCACTCCAAATGCATTTGATTCGATTAATAGACACTAGATAACACACCCACAGGTGTACGAAAGTCCGGCGTAGCCTAGTTTGGCCGCTGTGCCAGTTGGAAGGTGAGCTAGGATAAGGCTGAAAATGCCTTACTATACACTGTCTACTTTTTCAGGTGAAAATCTCGATGTCGTCGGATTCACTCCAAATGCATTTGATTCGATTAATAGACACTAGACAACATACCCACAGGTGTACAAGAGTCGTAGGTAGCTTAGTTTGGCCGCTGTGCCAGTTGGAAGGTGAGCTAGGATAAGGCTGAAAATGCCTTACTATACACTGTCTACTTTTTCAGGTGAAAATCTCGATGTCGTCGGATTCACTCCAAATGCATTTGATTCGTTTAATAGACACTAGACAACATACCCACAGGTGTACAAGAGTCGTAGGTAGCCTAGTTTGGCCGCTGTGCCAGTTGGAAGGTGAGCTAGGATAAGGTTGAAAATGCCGTACTATACACTGTCTACTTTTTCAGGTGAAAATCTCGATGTCGTCGGATTCACTCCAAATGCATTTGATTCGATTAATAGACACTAGATAACACACCCACAGGTGTACAAGAGTCGTAGGTAGCCTAGTTTGGCCGCTGTGCCAGTTGGAAGGTGAGCTAGGATAAGGCTGAAAATGCCTTACTATACACTGTCTACTTTTTCAGGTGAAAATCTCGATGTCGTCGGATTCACTCCAAATGCATTTGATTCGATTAATAGACACTAGATAACACACCCACAGGTGTACGAAAGTCCGGCGTAGCCTAGTTTGGCCGCTGTGCCAGTTGGAAGGTGAGCTAGGATAAGGCTGAAAATGCCTTACTATACACTGTCTACTTTTTCAGGTGAAAATCTCGATGTCGTCGGATTCACTCCAAATGCATTTGATTCGTTTAATAGACACTAGACAACATACCCACAGGTGTACAAGAGTCGTAGGTAGCCTAGTTTGGCCGCTGTGCCAGTTGGAAGGTGAGCTAGGATAAGGCTGAAAATGCCTTACTATACACTGTCTACTTTTTCAGGTGAAAATCTCGATGTCGTCGGATTCACTCCAAATGCATTTGATTCGATTAATAGACACTAGACAACATACCCACAGGTGTACAAGAGTCGTAGGTAGCTTAGTTTGGCCGCTGTGCCAGTTGGAAGGTGAGCTAGGATAAGGCTGAAAATGCCTTACTATACACTGTCTACTTTTTCAGGTGAAAATCTCGATGTCGTCGGATTCACTCCAAATGCATTTGATTCGATTAATAGACACTAGATAACACACCCACAGGTGTACGAAAGTCCGGCGTAGCCTAGTTTGGCCGCTGTGCCAGTTGGAAGGTGAGCTAGGATAAGGTTGAAAATGCCGTACTATACACTGTCTACTTTTTCAGGTGAAAATCTCGATGTCGTCGGATTCACTCCAAATGCATTTGATTCGATTAATAGACACTAGATAACACACCCACAGGTGTACGAAAGTCCGGCGTAGCCTAGTTTGGCCGCTGTGCCAGTTGGAAGGTGAGCTAGGATAAGGCTGAAAATGCCTTACTATACACTGTCTACTTTTTCAGGTGAAAATCTCGATGTCGTCGGATTCACTCCAAATGCATTTGATTCGTTTAATAGACACTAGACAACATACCCACAGGTGTACAAGAGTCGTAGGTAGCCTAGTTTGGCCGCTGTGCCAGTTGGAAGGTGAGCTAGGATAAGGCTGAAAATGCCTTACTATACACTGTCTACTTTTTCAGGTGAAAATCTCGATGTCGTCGGATTCACTCCAAATGCATTTGATTCGTTTAATAGACACTAGACAACATACCCACAGGTGTACAAGAGTCGTAGGTAGCCTTAGTTTGGCCGCTGTGCCAGTTGGAAGGTGAGCTAGGATAAGGCTGAAAATGCCTTACTATACACTGTCTACTTTTTCAGGTGAAAATCTCGATGTCGTCGGATTCACTCCAAATGCATTTGATTCAATTAATAGACACTAGATAACACACCCACAGGTGTACGAAAGTCCGGGGTAGCCTAGTTTGGCCGCTGTGCCAGTTGGAAGGTGAGCTAGGATAAGGTTGAAAATGCCTTACTATACACTGTCTACTTTTTCAGGTGAAAATCTCGATGTCGTCGGATTCACTCCAAATGCATTTGATTCGTTTAATAGACACTAGACAACATACCCACAGGTGTACAAGAGTCGTAGGTAGCCTTAGTTTGGCCGCTGTGCCAGTTGGAAGGTGAGCTAGGATAAGGCTGAAAATGCCTTACTATACACTGTCTACTTTTTCAGGTGAAAATCTCGATGTCGTCGGATTCACTCCAAATGCATTTGATTCGATTAATAGACACTAGACAACATACCCACAGGTGTACAAGAGTCGTAGGTAGCCTAGTTTGGCCGCTGTGCCAGTTGGAAGGTGAGCTAGGATAAGGCTGAAAATGCCTTACTATACACTGTCTACTTTTTCAGGTGAAAATCTCGATGTCGTCGGATTCACTCCAAATGCATTTGATTCGATTAATAGACACTAGATAACACACCCACAGGTGTACGAAAGTCCGGCGTAGCCTAGTTTGGCCGCTGTGCCAGTTGGAAGGTGAGCTAGGATAAGGTTGAAAATGCCGTACTATACACTGTCTACTTTTTCAGGTGAAAATCTCGATGTCGTCGGATTCACTCCAAATGCATTTGATTCGATTAATAGACACTAGATAACACACCCACAGGTGTACAAGAGTCGTAGGTAGCCTAGTTTGGCCGCTGTGCCAGTTGGAAGGTGAGCTAGGATAAGGCTGAAAATGCCTTACTATACACTGTCTACTTTTTCAGGTGAAAATCTCGATGTCGTCGGATTCACTCCAAATGCATTTGATTCGATTAATAGACACTAGATAACACACCCACAGGTGTACGAAAGTCCGGCGTAGCCTAGTTTGGCCGCTGTGCCAGTTGGAAGGTGAGCTAGGATAAGGCTGAAAATGCCTTACTATACACTGTCTACTTTTTCAGGTGAAAATCTCGATGTCGTCGGATTCACTCCAAATGCATTTGATTCGTCTAATAGACACTAGACAACATACCCACAGGTGTACAAGAGTCGTAGGTAGCCTAGTTTGGCCGCTGTGCCAGTTGGAAGGTGAGCTAGGATAAGGCTGAAAATGCCTTACTATACACTGTCTACTTTTTCAGGTGAAAATCTCGATGTCGTCGGATTCACTCCAAATGCATTTGATTCGTTTAATAGACACTAGACAACATACCCACAGGTGTACAAGAGTCGTAGGTAGCCTAGTTTGGCCGCTGTGCCAGTTGGAAGGTGAGCTAGGATAAGGCTGAAAATGCCTTACTATACACTGTCTACTTTTTCAGGTGAAAATCTCGATGTCGTCGGATTCACTCCAAATGCATTTGATTCGATTAATAGACACTAGACAACATACCCACAGGTGTACAAGAGTCGTAGGTAGCTTAGTTTGGCCGCTGTGCCAGTTGGAAGGTGAGCTAGGATAAGGCTGAAAATGCCTTACTATACACTGTCTACTTTTTCAGGTGAAAATCTCGATGTCGTCGGATTCACTCCAAATGCATTTGATTCGTTTAATAGACACTAGACAACATACCCACAGGTGTACAAGAGTCGTAGGTAGCCTTAGTTTGGCCGCTGTGCCAGTTGGAAGGTGAGCTAGGATAAGGCTGAAAATGCCTTACTATACACTGTCTACTTTTTCAGGTGAAAATCTCGATGTCGTCGGATTCACTCCAAATGCATTTGATTCGATTAATAGACACTAGACAACATACCCACAGGTGTACAAGAGTCGTAGGTAGCCTAGTTTGGCCGCTGTGCCAGTTGGAAGGTGAGCTAGGATAAGGCTGAAAATGCCTTACTATACACTGTCTACTTTTTCAGGTGAAAATCTCGATGTCGTCGGATTCACTCCAAATGCATTTGATTCGATTAATAGACACTAGATAACACACCCACAGGTGTACAAGAGTCGTAGGTAGCCTAGTTTGGCCGCTGTGCCAGTTGGAAGGTGAGCTAGGATAAGGCTGAAAATGCCTTACTATACACTGTCTACTTTTTCAGGTGAAAATCTCGATGTCGTCGGATTCACTCCAAATGCATTTGATTCGATTAATAGACACTAGATAACACACCCACAGGTGTACGAAAGTCCGGCGTAGCCTAGTTTGGCCGCTGTGCCAGTTGGAAGGTGAGCTAGGATAAGGCTGAAAATGCCTTACTATACACTGTCTACTTTTTCAGGTGAAAATCTCGATGTCGTCGGATTCACTCCAAATGCATTTGATTCGATTAATAGACACTAGACAACATACCCACAGGTGTACAAGAGTCGTAGGTAGCCTAGTTTGGCCGCTGTGCCAGTTGGAAGGTGAGCTAGGATAAGGCTGAAAATGCCTTACTATACACTGTCTACTTTTTCAGGTGAAAATCTCGATGTCGTCGGATTCACTCCAAATGCATTTGATTCGTTTAATAGACACTAGACAACATACCCACAGGTGTACAAGAGTCGTAGGTAGCCTAGTTTGGCCGCTGTGCCAGTTGGAAGGTGAGCTAGGATAAGGCTGAAAATGCCTTACTATACACTGTCTACTTTTTCAGGTGAAAATCTCGATGTCGTCGGATTCACTCCAAATGCATTTGATTCGATTAATAGACACTAGACAACATACCCACAGGTGTACAAGAGTCGTAGGTAGCTTAGTTTGGCCGCTGTGCCAGTTGGAAGGTGAGCTAGGATAAGGCTGAAAATGCCTTACTATACACTGTCTACTTTTTCAGGTGAAAATCTCGATGTCGTCGGATTCACTCCAAATGCATTTGATTCGTTTAATAGACACTAGACAACATACCCACAGGTGTACAAGAGTCGTAGGTAGCCTTAGTTTGGCCGCTGTGCCAGTTGGAAGGTGAGCTAGGATAAGGCTGAAAATGCCTTACTATACACTGTCTACTTTTTCAGGTGAAAATCTCGATGTCGTCGGATTCACTCCAAATGCATTTGATTCAATTAATAGACACTAGATAACACACCCACAGGTGTACGAAAGTCCGGGGTAGCCTAGTTTGGCCGCTGTGCCAGTTGGAAGGTGAGCTAGGATAAGGTTGAAAATGCCTTACTATACACTGTCTACTTTTTCAGGTGAAAATCTCGATGTCGTCGGATTCACTCCAAATGCATTTGATTCGTTTAATAGACACTAGACAACATACCCACAGGTGTACAAGAGTCGTAGGTAGCCTTAGTTTGGCCGCTGTGCCAGTTGGAAGGTGAGCTAGGATAAGGCTGAAAATGCCTTACTATACACTGTCTACTTTTTCAGGTGAAAATCTCGATGTCGTCGGATTCACTCCAAATGCATTTGATTCGATTAATAGACACTAGACAACATACCCACAGGTGTACAAGAGTCGTAGGTAGCCTAGTTTGGCCGCTGTGCCAGTTGGAAGGTGAGCTAGGATAAGGCTGAAAATGCCTTACTATACACTGTCTACTTTTTCAGGTGAAAATCTCGATGTCGTCGGATTCACTCCAAATGCATTTGATTCGATTAATAGACACTAGATAACACACCCACAGGTGTACGAAAGTCCGGCGTAGCCTAGTTTGGCCGCTGTGCCAGTTGGAAGGTGAGCTAGGATAAGGTTGAAAATGCCTTACTATACACTGTCTACTTTTTCAGGTGAAAATCTCGATGTCGTCGGATTTACTCCAAATGCATTTGATTCGATTAATAGACACTAGATAACACACCCACAGGTGTACGAAAGTCCGGCGTAGCCTAGTTTGGCCGCTGCGCCAGTTGGAAGGTGAGCTAGGATAAGGCTGAAAATGCCTTACTATACACTGTCTACTTTTTCAGGTGAAAATCTCGATGTCGTCGGATTCACTCCAAATGCATTTGATTCGATTAATAGACACTAGACAACATACCCACAGGTGTACAAGAGTCGTAGGTAGCTTAGTTTGGCCGCTGTGCCAGTTGGAAGGTGAGCTAGGATAAGGCTGAAAATGCCTTACTATACACTGTCTACTTTTTCAGGTGAAAATCTCGATGTCGTCGGATTCACTCCAAATGCATTTGATTCGTTTAATAGACACTAGACAACATACCCACAGGTGTACAAGAGTCGTAGGTAGCCTTAGTTTGGCCGCTGTGCCAGTTGGAAGGTGAGCTAGGATAAGGCTGAAAATGCCTTACTATACACTGTCTACTTTTTCAGGTGAAAATCTCGATGTCGTCGGATTCACTCCAAATGCATTTGATTCAATTAATAGACACTAGATAACACACCCACAGGTGTACGAAAGTCCGGCGTAGCCTAGTTTGGCCGCTGCGCCAGTTGGAAGGTGAGCTAGGATAAGGCTGAAAATGCCTTACTATACACTGTCTACTTTTTCAGGTGAAAATCTCGATGTCGTCGGATTCACTCCAAATGCATTTGATTCGATTAATAGACACTAGACAACATACCCACAGGTGTACAAGAGTCGTAGGTAGCCTAGTTTGGCCGCTGTGCCAGTTGGAAGGTGAGCTAGGATAAGGCTGAAAATGCCTTACTATACACTGTCTACTTTTTCAGGTGAAAATCTCGATGTCGTCGGATTCACTCCAAATGCATTTGATTCGATTAATAGACACTAGACAACATACCCACAGGTGTACAAGAGTCGTAGGTAGCCTAGTTTGGCCGCTGTGCCAGTTGGAAGGTGAGCTAGGATAAGGCTGAAAATGCCTTACTATACACTGTCTACTTTTTCAGGTGAAAATCTCGATGTCGTCGGATTCACTCCAAATGCATTTGATTCGATTAATAGACACTAGACAACATACCCACAGGTGTACAAGAGTCATAGGTAGCTTAGTTTGGCCGCTGTGCCAGTTGGAAGGTGAGCTAGGATAAGGCTGAAAATGCCTTACTATACACTGTCTACTTTTTCAGGTGAAAATCTCGATGTCGTCGGATTCACTCCAAATGCATTTGATTCGATTAATAGACACTAGACAACATACCCACAGGTGTACAAGAGTCGTAGGTAGCTTAGTTTGGCCGCTGTGCCAGTTGGAAGGTGAGCTAGGATAAGGCTGAAAATGCCTTACTATACACTGTCTACTTTTTCAGGTGAAAATCTCGATGTCGTCGGATTCACTCCAAATGCATGTGATTCAATTAATAGACACTAGATAACACACCCACAGGTGTACGAAAGTCCGGCGTAGCCTAGTTTGGCCGCTGTGCCAGTTGGAAGGTGAGCTAGGATAAGGTTGAAAATGCCTTACTATACACTGTCTACTTTTTCAGGTGAAAATCTCGATGTCGTCGGATTCACTCCAAATGCATTTGATTCGATTAATAGACACTAGACAACATACCCACAGGTGTACAAGAGTCGTAGGTAGCTTAGTTTGGCCGCTGTGCCAGTTGGAAGGTGAGCTAGGATAAGGCTGAAAATGCCTTACTATACACTGTCTACTTTTTCAGGTGAAAATCTCGATGTCGTCGGATTCACTCCAAATGCATTTGATTCGTTTAATAGACACTAGACAACATACCCACAGGTGTACAAGAGTCGTAGGTAGCTTAGTTTGGCCGCTGTGCCAGTTGGAAGGTGAGCTAGGATAAGGCTGAAAATGCCTTACTATACACTGTCTACTTTTTCAGGTGAAAATCTCGATGTCGTCGGATTCACTCCAAATGCATTTGATTCAATTAATAGACACTAGATAACACACCCACAGGTGTACGAAAGTCCGGCGTAGCCTAGTTTGGCCGCTGTGCCAGTTGGAAGGTGAGCTAGGATAAGGTTGAAAATGCCTTACTATACACTGTCTACTTTTTCAGGTGAAAATCTCGATGTCGTCGGATTCACTCCAAATGCATTTGATTCGATTAATAGACACTAGACAACATACCCACAGGTGTACAAGAGTCGTAGGTAGCTTAGTTTGGCCGCTGTGCCAGTTGGAAGGTGAGCTAGGATAAGGCTGAAAATGCCTTACTATACACTGTCTACTTTTTCAGGTGAAAATCTCGATGTCGTCGGATTCACTCCAAATGCATTTGATTCGTTTAATAGACACTAGACAACATACCCACAGGTGTACAAGAGTCGTAGGTAGCCTAGTTTGGCCGCTGTGCCAGTTGGAAGGTGAGCTAGGATAAGGCTGAAAATGCCTTACTATACACTGTCTACTTTTTCAGGTGAAAATCTCGATGTCGTCGGATTCACTCCAAATGCATTTGATTCGATTAATAGACACTAGACAACATACCCACAGGTGTACAAGAGTCATAGGTAGCTTAGTTTGGCCGCTGTGCCAGTTGGAAGGTGAGCTAGGATAAGGCTGAAAATGCCTTACTATACACTGTCTACTTTTTCAGGTGAAAATCTCGATGTCGTCGGATTCACTCCAAATGCATTTGATTCGCTTAATAGACACTAGACAACATACCCACAGGTGTACAAGAGTCGTAGGTAGCCTAGTTTGGCCGCTGTGCCAGTTGGAAGGTGAGCTAGGATAAGGCTGAAAATGCCTTACTATACACTGTCTACTTCTTCAGGTGAAAATCTCGATGTCGTCGGATTCACTCCAAATGCATTTGATTCGATTAATAGACACTAGATAACACACCCACAGGTGTACGAAAGTCCGGCGTAGCCTAGTTTGGCCGCTGCGCCAGTTGGAAGGTGAGCTAGGATAAGGCTGAAAATGCCTTACTATACACTGTCTACTTTTTCATGTGAAAATCTCGATGTCGTCGGATTCACTCCAAATGCATTTGATTCGATTAATAGACACTAGACAACATACCCACAGGTGTACAAGAGTCGTAGGTAGCCTAGTTTGGCCGCTGTGCCAGTTGGAAGGTGAGCTAGGATAAGGCTGAAAATGCCTTACTATACACTGTCTACTTTTTCAGGTGAAAATCTCGATGTCGTCGGATTCACTCCAAATGCATTTGATTCAATTAATAGACACTAGACAACATACCCACAGGTGTACAAGAGTCGTAGGTAGCCTAGTTTGGCCGCTGTGCCAGTTGGAAGGTGAGCTAGGATAAGGCTGAAAATGCCTTACTATACACTGTCTACTTTTTCAGGTGAAAATCTCGATGTCGTCGGATTCACTCCAAATGCATTTGATTCGATTAATAGACACTAGACAACATACCCACAGGTGTACAAGAGTCGTAGGTAGCCTAGTTTGGCCGCTGTGCCAGTTGGAAGGTGAGCTAGGATAAGGCTGAAAATGCCTTACTATACACTGTCTACTTTTTCAGGTGAAAATCTCGATGTCGTCGGATTCACTCCAAATGCATTTGATTCGATTAATAGACACTAGACAACATACCCACAGGTGTACAAGAGTCGTAGGTAGCCTAGTTTGGCCGCTGTGCCAGTTGGAAGGTGAGCTAGGATAAGGCTGAAAATGCCTTACTATACACTGTCTACTTTTTCAGGTGAAAATCTCGATGTCGTCGGATTCACTCCAAATGCATTTGATTCGATTAATAGACACTAGACAACATACCCACAGGTGTACAAGAGTCGTAGGTAGCCTAGTTTGGCCGCTGTGCCAGTTGGAAGGTGAGCTAGGATAAGGCTGAAAATGCCTTACTATACACTGTCTACTTTTTCAGGTGAAAATCTCGATGTCGTCGGATTCACTCCAAATGCATTTGATTCGATTAATAGACACTAGACAACATACCCACAGGTGTACAAGAGTCGTAGGTAGCCTAGTTTGGCCGCTGTGCCAGTTGGAAGGTGAGCTAGGATAAGGCTGAAAATGCCTTACTATACACTGTCTACTTTTTCAGGTGAAAATCTCGATGTCGTCGGATTCACTCCAAATGCATTTGATTCGATTAATAGACACTAGATAACACACCCACAGGTGTACGAAAGTCCGGCGTAGCCTAGTTTGGCCGCTGCGCCAGTTGGAAGGTGAGCTAGGATAAGGCTGAAAATGCCTTACTATACACTGTCTACTTTTTCAGGTGAAAATCTCGATGTCGTCGGATTCACTCCAAATGCATTTGATTCGTTTAATAGACACTAGATAACATACCCACAGGTGTACAAGAGTCGTAGGTAGCCTAGTTTGGCCGCTGTGCCAGTTGGAAGGTGAGCTAGGATAAGGTTGAAAATGCCTTACTATACACTGTCTACTTTTTCAGGTGAAAATCTCGATGTCGTCGGATTCACTCCAAATGCATTTGATTCGATTAATAGACACTAGACAACATACCCACAGGTGTACAGAAGTCTTATATAGAACTGATCTCGAATTATCGTTTCAAAGAGTTCTACTCCACAAAAGAAGCTCTTCAAAGGAACGCATCTTCGAACACCGCTCGTAATTGACACCCCACATGTTCCGTTTCATTTCGATGTCATCCCGCTTATGTCATGTTGGTTCATTCTCTCAGCAGTAGCGTCGTCTCTCTCTCGCTCCCGTCGTCATCGTCATTTCGAAAAAAAAACCCCAATTGACTGCGACGTATTGTTCATGTGTGAGATGAGAAGTCGTCTTCTTCTCTAGTAGAAAGCAAAATCGAATTTCTCTATTTTCATTACAAGAAATTTTAAAACAAAAACCTTGCTTTTTTTTGGTTAATCCACTCCAAGGTATCAATAATTTCGGATATAATATCAATTCGCTTGATTTTCGCAGCGACATTAGGTAAGCCAGCCGGAGAAGCACTTTAAAACATCTTTCTGCTCGCCAGTGGACGACGACGACGTCTTTTTCTTTTCGTTTCAACTTCTGCTCATTTTTTTTGCTCGTCTTCTTTTGAATCACATTGCAAAAGCAACATTCATATTCCATGCCCACTCTTGAGCTGTGTTAAAGTGTGTCATTTGCTGATGGGGTAATTGAATGATTTGAAATTCGCTTCTTTGCTTGCAGATAAATCATACAAAAAAGGCGAACGAAAGAAAAAAGTAAAAATGGCACGCGGACATCAGAAGATTCAATCGCAAGCCAAGGCTGCCGAGAAACAGGCGAAAATGAAGAAGCAACAAGGACACAGTGCTACTGATCAGAAGAAGGCAGCACAAAAGGCATTGGTGCACGTTTGTGCCGTCTGTAAGGTGAGTTCAGTAATTTTCATCTGCGAAAGATGATCCCGTTCATGCTGCGGACATAATCCACGATGATTGCGCTTAATGGTTATTAACACATGGCTGCTTAGCGGCTGTACACACACTCTGAATGACCGAGTGATCGTTGCATAAAACGCTGGGGAAAATGTACGTCGATTCCCCAAAAGAGTGGACACGCTTCCGGATTGCCGATGGCTTAATGAGACCGTGCAAATGCTAAAGTTCCCACAGGCATAAATATTTGAACAATCACCGCGCGGTTCGCTTTGTTGTACATCATCTTTGTGGCTCGTCAAGTTAAATATACACCGTGACGTCATGGGTAGGGTATTGCATCAAGCTCGCGAGCGAAATGTTGTTTGTAAATAGTTGTGGAAGCGTGCTCTTGCAGCCCGTTGCTGTGTAGAAAGTCGTTTAGTCGGTTTTGTTAGTCGACGTTGATGATCTGACAAGTGGTATTTATCAATTAAGCAGTCGTGGCTTATAATTTTTTGTTGGTTGGGGGGGGGGGGGTTTCACTGACAGTGCGCCAAATGATAAGTGATATCGCATGAATTTAATCGATCTAAGGTTCATTCAATTCGACATCGAGGTTCGGTTTGTGTGTGTTTTCTCTTCCCTCGCATTTAACAATCAATCTCGTGATGCAACGAGCTTTATCAGCAACATCAGTAATCACGACACGACCAACCTCACATTTGTATCCCATCCATCCAACATTCCTCCGGTCGAGCACACAAGTAATCGTAAGTTTCTCTTTCAGTCACAAATGCCCGATCCGAAAACGTACAAGCAGCACTTTGAAAACAAACATCCCAAGAATGATATGCCTGCCGACCTGAAGGACGTCTAAACTCTCAAGCACTCAACACTCCTTCGTTTTAAAAAGTAAACTGCAAACAAAATGCAAACCTATGTAATGTTTATTTTTCTTATTTTATTATTATTTGAAAGAAAATGCAACAAATATCCTGATTTACATACAAAATGAAAAAGAAAAAGCAACAATAAGAAGGAAAACAAGAAAACAAGAAAAAAAAAACTAAAGAATCGTATATATCTAGTAAATTTAAGTATTCTATCAGTAAACAAAAAAGAGAAGAAAACCAACTTAAGTGGAAACCGATATTGATGTAGAGGCGTGGTGAATGTTATTGGTGTGTTTCCCCTTCTTTAAAATTAATCAAGATGTTGGTGTGCATCAAAACTGTGAGCAGCAGCATTTCCTGACTTATGTAAAAATATAGAAAAAAACTTATAAAAAGCGACTGCTTTTGCGTTTTGCAAAAGAGAAAACCTAAAAAAATGGAAACATGTAACTCACTTGTGAATTTTTAATTTGTATTAAAATAAAATTTAAAAGCATGTAACATTTCGGCGGCTTTTTATTGCAATTTGAACGCACTGCGAATGGTGTTCGACAGGATGTGAGAGGACCACGAGATGCGTCACAAGATGACGGAGCGCAAAACTCGGACTCAACACGAAATTGATGCGGATTCCTTTTAGACGGGTGGCTCACAAGATGACGAAGCGCCTTTCAACAATCGGACTCGACACTAAATTGATGCGGATTCCTTTCGACGGGTGGCTCACAAGATGACGAAGCGCGCCTTTCAACAATCGGACTCGACACTAAATTGATGCGGATTCCTTTTAGACGGGTGGCTCACAATATGAAGAAGCGCGCCTCACAACAATCGGACTCGACACTAAATTGATGCGGATTCCTTTCAGACGGATGGCTCACAATATGAAGAAGCGCGCCTCACAACAATCGGACACTAAATTGATGCGGATTCCTTTCAGACGGGTGGCTCACATGATGAAGAAGCGCGCCTTTCAACAATCGGACTCGACACTAAATTGATGCGGATTCCTTTCAGACGGATGGCTCACAATATGAAGAAGCGCGCCTTTCAACAATCGGACTCGACACTAAATTGATGCGGATTCCTTTCAGACGGATGGCTCACAATTTGAAGAAGCGCGCCTCACAACAATCGGACACTAAATTGATGCGGATTCCTTTCAGACGGGTGGCTCACATGATGAAGAAGCGCGCCTTTCAACAATCGGACTCGACACTAAATTGATGCGGATTCCTTTCAGACGGATGGCTCACAATATGAAGAAGCGCGCCTCACAACAATCGGACTCGACACTAAATTTATGCGGATTCCTTTCAGACTGTAAGAGCGGGAGGCTTACAAGATGACGAAGCGCGCCTTTCAACAATCGGACTCGACACAAAATTGATGAAGATTCCTTTCAGACTGTCCCTCCGCACCAACTGAACACCGCACCACTCCCCCTGAGCCACAAACTGAGCAAAAAAAAAATCCAACATTTATTTACAATAACAACTTTATTTTACATCTTGAGAAACTCCAAATCATCGATGCGGGGAAAGTCAGCGAGAATAATCAATCCCGCACCGTTTTCCTTCAGATGAACAACCTCTTCGTGGTAACCGAACCAATAAATAACAATTCCTGGACCGAATCTACAAAGCAAAAGTTTGCATGAGCAAAACAAAGCAAAAAAAAACGATGAAGAATGCCATCGGAATGCCTACCTGTTGCTATAACTACTTAGTTGAGAACACAGGTACTTGCGATGGGTTTTGACGTCGCCAAAGAGCGCTTTGCTTTCGATCCAATTAACTACACAGCCTTTGTACAAGCAAGGAAGCACCAATTTCAGATCAGGTGTCTTGTCGAAGCCGGTCCTTCGCAGATCGTTTTCGTCAAAATATGCGATCTTCGCTTTGGTTGCCATTTGTTTTAGCTGCAAGATGTGCAAAAGTTAAGACGTCCCGTTTTTTTTCCCGCAGAATCGGATGGACTACCTTAATTTCATATTCCTCGCCCAAGCATCGTCGCCGAATGTCCACGATGGGGCCCTCTTGATTGTCACTCAACATGCATTGTCGTATGTTTCCCGCCAATTTCTCGTCGTCAATCAAATGCGGTTTCTTCATCAATTCAACTACATAGTTCTTCTGCTTGTCTTTGTACTTCTCCTGCAGGACAATGCGACTCAGGATCACCGGCGAAATGCGCTCGACAATGGCCAGGTCCAACAGTAAGCTGTTATTGTAACTGTGCGCCGAACGTTTCTCGAACCTGTAACGTGAAGGGCAATTAAACGTCAGGCAAACAGTGCGTTTCTTTCGGATTTACCAACGTTTTCAATAACCGCTCAGCGTTCGCTTGATAATTGCTATAGTGCACTTTTGTGCGAATCCTCACCTCTGCCGATAGGATACTCTTTAGCGTTTGTCGATGTATGTCTGGGAATCGCCGCTCCATGTCCAGTTCACAGTCGATCGGTGGACCTCGGTACGCATGAATGAAATCCAATATTGCACTGTATTGTTCATTGTTTAGGATGGTTTTCTTTGTCGATTCTGTCATTGTTGATGCATTTTTAAAAAAAAAATTATATATTCTATTGCTTTAAGTGGGGTTTTGCTTTTGTTCGATACTTGTTTACGATGTTGCGATTGCTACGAAGACATTTCGTTTGAAGTATGCCACGAATGGGTTTACACAGCGATCATCAGCTGTTGGCATGGGTGACATATTTTCGTTTTTGAAATGTAGTAGATTGTGGCACTTAAGGGGTCGTTGGAGTTTGAAAATGTGTGTGTCATCGTGGAGGAATAGCTTTAAATTGTTTAAATTGAAGGTTTTTCTGTTTTTTTCTGAAGGAGTTGATTGAAATATTTATTTTTGCAATTTTCAAGTCCATCAACACATCGTGGTATTTTAGCAAACGCCACCCCGCCGGATGTTCGTTGTCAAAAACTCAGTGCGGACGCAGCACAAGACATTACCACAAATGGCCTAGATCAATTCCATAGTAGAACTCTACTACACTCGCCGAATCGTGTGTCATCCGCGATATGAGAGAGAGCAGAAAAGACTATAGTATTTAGAAAAATAATGGAACTTGTCAACAGTTTTATTTTTTAAGTTTTTCATTTTGCCCCCTGTTAAGTAGTTTCGAAGCGTTTGTTTTTTATTTAAAGGTGAACTCATAAGCGAATATCTAAATTATATAATTTTCATATTTATAAATATCCCACCGATTCACAATCGCTGGTGATTTCCTTTGCAAAACAGATGTTTCCGTTGACGCACAAAAAATAGGAAAAGCAAAAGACTTATTCATCTTGTCAGTTCTTTTTTTTCTTCTTTTTTTCATTCTTGTGTCGTATCGTGCATTCTTTTATAGTATTTCATTTTATGTTACGTTCCTAATGTGAGTTCCTTCCTCCTCATAGTGCTCATAAAAAGATAATAAAATAAATAATTGATTATGGATATATTGGATATTGATGAAGCCCTAAAGGACGATTCTTTTATGTAAGTTTTGCTGGAGCTCCAGCCACACACATAGTTTACTTAATGAAATGTTTGATTGACAGATTTCTGGAGGATAAGACCCACGATGATGTTTCAAATATACTACAACAATGGAGAAATAACAATTGCACAAGTAGTAATAATTCGGAACAAGGTAAGGGGTGAAGCTACGCCTATTTTAGTTTCCTTCTGTGTGTATTGATGTGTTCGGTTTTATTTTTTTTTTTTGCTATTTTCTCGTTGCCTGGTTCTGTGTGTGTCGCCCCACAGCCAGTGCGAACTGCGAACCCACTCTGGGGGGAATAATTAATTTGTTTTTGTTTGAATCGCTGTGCGTTGTGCGGCCGTACACTGATGTCGTGTGTTGTCTAATCAAGATTTGCTTTTCATTTCTATTTTTTCCAGCTTTCAAACTGAATACAAGAACATTCACACGGCCAAAGAGGAAATCTGCTCAAAACTTGGAGGCACAATTTGTAAGTCGGTGTAGTTGCAGCAGTTTTTTTTATTTGTTTTCCGTTTTCTTTTATATCTCAAAACGGGTTTGGCTAAGCGGCTAGATAAGGTCAGTGCCAGCCTCATTCACTCTTGTGTGAGAGATTGTTGCATTTTGATACAGCGCCAAGGGCCGGACGGCAGTTTAATGAACTTGCGAAATAGGGAAACATTTGTCGGTTCCCATGGACACCGGATCTTCGGTCACGTACCCCAGACAAGACGCGTTCACGGACAGATTGCACAAAACAACGAGAGAAGACGCACTTTATTGAGGTCAACTGGGTGTTCTTGAAGTTCCCTTGTCTCTCTCTCTCTCACGTGTTGCTCTCATTTTTTTTTTTTTTATAACGTTTCATCTAATTAAACGAATTTCTGGATACGTGTTTACGAGTCTTCCATCTCCATCTCCAGCCGGTGGCGAGGTCTACATACTCGCCAAACACGGTATCTGGTTCGTTATGTACACATGCATGTGCTCCGCTCCACCGGGCAAATCGGAGAGTGGCGACTCGATGTCAATTCACTTCGCGAGGGTATGATAGGTAGATGCTTGCTGATTCAAAGCAAGCAATGACATTCAGAGTTTAAGTGTCAAGGGTGCCAGTGACTAAATTTCGTGAGTGAATCATTGTGTTGCTTCAACAAAACGTTGCCGCATCGATTTATGCGTTTGCGAATGGAGAGGTCAAAAGAGATTTTGACAGCTCTCGTCGAGTTGATTCGCACTGGACGGTGCTTTTGGAAAACTTCGGTACAGAACTTATCTAGTGGCGTTCCGTAGTCTCTCGCGTTCACCCAGAGAGTGTTCAAATTCGTGTTCGTTTCTGATGGCGTTTCTATTTTCATTTCAGAGTCCCGTCCCGAATTCGCAACAGAATTCGCCAAATGTAAACCTCGAGATCGGTGGTTTAGTGACAAATATGCAAAAGAGCTTCCTGCAAGACACCTCACCTCCCGCCTCGATATGTTCCTCGATGGAAGTGTCCATGAACGGCATGAGTGGCAGTCTGATCACATCGGCGGACTTCACCAACATCAATTTCCTCCAGTCGACACGAGGAGATGAGCCATTGTCGGGACTATTTTTCGACACAGAAAAAGCCACTGAGGATGGCTACACTCTCAGCGATATGATACGCGATCGGAAGGCGCTCGAATCGTTGACACTGTCCGGCGAGGGAACGCTAATCAAGGATTCAAATATTGCTCAAATAGAAGATATATCGTTGATAAACAGTAAAACCACATCCGCGTGCAGCACAATGAACAATTCGACGGATAGCATGGGCGGCAGCGGTGGTGGTTGCTCGGATACGTTTTCCAGTCGAACGTGCAACATATCCGAACGGGAGGAGGTGAGTGGTGTGCCGAAAAAGTTAATCGAGAGAAAAGCTATTCTAAACGAGACGTACCCAAGCGGAAAGGAGCAGATAGCTCCGAATATAGACGATGACTTCATTGCGAATACAACCTTCAATTTGGTGGACAGTAGTATGGTGGCAGTGCAGCAGGCGGACGAGGTGAAAATTGTCGAATCGTGCGGTTTGCAAAATGAGACCTTCCGCAAGCCTCTGCTTGAAGAGCAGACAACATGTCCGAAGCGCTTCAATGTCGGCGAACTGGTGAACACAACATTTGACTGCAGCCAGACGAAGGTGCAGTGCGAGACGCCGGAAAATTCGGTGAAACACGCCAAGTATTACGAGCAGTCAACGCCGCAGCAGAACACTTCCTACACGTCGATGCGTCACAAACAGCAGTTTACGCCGTCAATTAAGGCCGCCGACGTGAACATTTCGCCAATAATCGGTCCGCCGCCAATGAACAGGACCTTCAACGAGACATTCGACAAGTCGGACGTTCACAGTCAGGTGCCCACAAATATACTTAAGGAGCGCATCAGCAACGAGACCTTCTCGGAGCCCATTCCGTTGATCCGTTTGCCATGCACCCGCAACTCAGACTACGAGGCCGAAGTGAATCTTGCCTTCGAGACAATGGAACTGTTGGAGAACATCAATCCGAATGAGACCTTCAACAAGAGCCACCTCGTGCGCACGCCATCGGTGGACGCGACAGACGAGGAGGCATTCGATAACCTGCTTGACAATATCGGAAAAATAGAACTGAACGAGGAACAAATCAAAATGAAAAAATCGCTGGATACGATTAAGAAGCGCTTCACCTACGGCGTGACGGACAAACCCGAGGCTAAGGACAATTCATCATTAAGCAGTTCAGGTATGTACAAGATGCCTGCACACGTCAGTGGGCCAATCGAATTTAGCGTGTTTTTTTTCCTTCTATCCTTGCAGAGATGGCTTCCAGCGGCCTGTCCATGAACAGCAGCGGAGGCGGCGATCGCTTGCTGAGCCGACGCAGTCGCCTGTACGACGACATCAACATAACAAAAACATTGAAAAGCTCACCGAGCGGCTCAATAAATTCCATTTCATTTGTAAAAGAGACTGAAGGAGGAGTAGTAGTAGGAGGTGAGCTAGACGAAGCCCACAAAAAGACTGACGAGCAGCACTGCACCACAGCGACTGAGTCAAATGAATTTACAAACCTAGAAGAGAAAGCAGCACGCAATAGCAAACTGGAGAAACGCGATCGTGACCGATTCAAAACGATACGTATTTTCAAGCGACAAGAAGACGGATCCAATGAACTGAATGTGCCTTGTATCGATGGAGAATCGCAACATGAACCTGAATACCTACCTTCCACAGCTGAGGAGGAACCCCCTCAACCGGAACAGCGACCAGTGGAGCGTGTCTCGCGCAGAGGCAACACTCCGCCGGTGCTCTTCAACAACAACAAATGCGAAGTGGAAAGCAATCAATCGGAAGTGGAAAGCAATAACTATGCGACATTTAAGAAACCGAAGGATAAGGTGCGAAGATTTGGTGGCTTTGCTGGCGGTGTGAACAGTGATCAGCTAAATCGGCCGGTCATATCGCCCGTTGAGAAGCCGATTGTCGAACAGCGATCACTGTCACGTCCGCGCTACTTGAGCGGCCTGCAAAAGTTTGGTGCCACAAACAAGGCGATCTCGGCTGGTGATCTGGAACGAAGCGCGCAGCACACCGGCCAGTCTGCGGACGGCGACAGCTTCGATAAGACACAACAGCCGACGGTGGGCGAATTGAAGAGTCCCATGGGTACTAAATCAAAATCCTTTCATAATTTATCGAGCAACTTTGGATATGGTGCACCGAAAGCGGCACTCTTACAGACGGGCGTCCGTAAATCAACAACAGCGGGGAATGTTTTAACAGAGAAACAGGTAACGATTGCCACACTGACCGTCTTTGATCGGGATGTAACGGCGGCGTTTGCATTACAGGGTAAAGTTAGTAATACAACACGAACGACATCACGAATAAGCACTGCCCCGGCAGCAACGAACCTGAAACAGCTAAACTCCAAAGCGGAGGTAAGTCGTTAAAGAAGGGTGGAACACCGACCGTGTGTTGACTCAGTTTTCTTCTCTCTTTCTCTCTCGTTCCAGAGGCCCGATGAGACAGTTTTCAAAACTCCGAGTCTAGTGTCTGGCTTACGTGCGCCGTCAGCCAAACGAACTGGACTCATGCGCCCATCATCGGGCTACTACAGTGGTGGCCTGACGAAAGGCGGCGACATCGTGAACACCGCCGACCTGGACGCCGGGAGACATTCACCAACAGATGTATGCATTGACTTTGGCGACGGCCTTAGGAACATAGGACTTTTAGGAATTAATCGATTTTCTTTGCAGAGTATGTCTTCGGCGAGTTCGCGCGGCAGTTCAACGGGCAAACCGTTCACAAATGGCATCTCGGACAGCTCATTAATGCCACCGCCGCCAGTGTCAGCGCCACAGCAGCCAGCAACAAAATCAACTGGTATTCCCAAACCATCCGGTCTGAGACCACCTTCCAACGTCAAACGAAGTGGCCTGCCGCGACCGGCAAGTATTGTTAGGCGATAGTTTTTAGTCAAAACAAAACAAAACAAAACAAAAAAAAATAATTAATTTATTAATTCAATTTGCGAACAGAGCAACAACAACACACAGAGCGAGAGAGAGAGAGAGTAAATAAAACAATTAATTTAAAAAAAAAAACAAAAAAAACAAAAAAAGTCTAACTAACACTGTTACAATATACAAACATACATATATATATATATAAACAAATATTTTTTTGTAATCAAAACAAAACAGAAACAAAAGAAAGAAAAAAACTAAGAAAGTGTGAAAGAGGAAGACGAGGAGGAACCCCACCCCCGTCGGTTTTTGTGTGTCTCCGAGAGACAGACAAGTGGAGAGAGAGAGAGAGAGAAGAAACAAACGAAGCAATTGTGTATATGTATCGATTTGTTGTGTTATCCTTCTCCGAAGAGAGTCGCGCCTTAAGTGATGGACTGTCTGGCGCTTCCGGTACAGCCCGGCACAGCGTCCCCCCCCCATCATTTTCATACACAAAACAAATAACATGGTTACTACTATCATACAAATATCATTTACTTTAGTGTTGAACATACTTAGCATAAATGTGTATCATTTTTTTTCTTCCTTTTCCTCGTTACCATCCCGAAGAGTTGAACAACTCACAAAATGCTCATACTTCTGTTTCGTTTTTTTCAATTATCAACGACCGCATAACATTTCTGTTACGTCAGTTCGATAAAGAACCCCCCGCTCTCCCCCCCCATTCAGCCCACGTTATCACCAGACTCGGTCATAGACGGGACTTGCTTCCGCCCGATGCGGATCACAGAGAGAAGCCCGACATTTCTTTCGAATCGATTTCGCCTGGAGCCAGCCCCTAGAAGATCCTTTAATTTATTTTTTTTGTATTCGTATTTCCGCTTTGATTTGCGACGAAGATTGTTGCGTATTCATATCATGTTGTCATGCTTTCAGTTATTCAGCTACCTGCCGCTTATGAGATTTTCTTCATCTTCAAGAATTTATATATATATATACATCCATGCATATATTTTAGATAATTTATCGTTAAGTGAAATAGATTTATACAAGATGTGTTTGTTTAACATGCATATGATGGATCTAGATGTACGGATATGTTGTATCTATTCATACATGAATCGAATATTCTGTTTCTCTGTTAAATCTTCTTTTTTTTTCTGTTTCTTTTTTATACTTATACATTATATACCGAGTTGTTTTTTTTTTTTTTTTTGATTTACACTATTATTAGAAAACAAACAAAAATTGCTTGTACTGAGATACATATATACATACTTACATATGCCCTATTCTATATTAATAAAGAATGATTTCATTTCGATACATTTTTTGAGTTGAAAACGCCCCAATTGTTTTATTTACCATCGGCGATTGACAGACCACCACATCTAGGAGTCATCTTTGACAGCAGAACTCATATGGAAAAGACACCACACAAGAGATCACCTGGAAGGCGACGCGTGCTTTAATGATTTTTTTTTTTCCATCACAGAGTACACAAAACGCTACGTTCTCTAAGTGTTAACTCTCAGTATCGCTTTACACAGCCGATTTTGCTGCGCGACTAAGGATCATCTACCGATTTTGCATGTCACAGATTACATCAAATAAACAGTATTAATTATAGCATAGTGCATGGATCAATTTTTTAAACTCCAATCGAGACAAGCTAAAATCAATTTCGTTGCAAAGTTCATTAAAAGTGTTTATACACCTTGTAATAGGTTCATTACAACCATAGTTGGTTCTATGCCTCTTATCATATAGTAAATTTCTCATCCGAATAGATCTTTGGGGAGCATATATATTCATGAGAAAAAGTAAGTCTGGTGAATTTACACGGCAATTAATAATATCGCGGATGAACATGGCTGACGCTGCCTTACGCCTGAAACTTAAGGTTTGCAAGCCTATTATTTTACATCTGTCGTCATCGAAGGAATAAATCGTTCGTCGAAGGAATAAAATTTACGGACAGCATATCTCGTGAAATTTTTTTGTACTCTTTCGAATCTGAGTTCTTGTGTATCATATGGGGAATCCCAAATGATGGAGAAATATTCTAAATACGGTCTGACTAACAAACAATAGATGGACTTAAGACTAGTTATAACCCGAAAATCTCTACTATTTCTTTTCAGAAAACCTAACATAGCATTAGACTTCGCAATTGTATAATCATAATGTGATGCAAAATTTAAGTTTGTATCAAAAATTACACCCAGATCTTTAACCCCTTCTAGGCGACTAAATCTATGATCATTTATGAAATAATCATAGACAATCGGGGATGTAATTCGATATGCCGTAAAGATATTACATTTTTGAATATTCAGCTCTAGTCCATTGTGCTTGCACCATTCCACTAGTGCATGGATATTCAATTGGAAACTATTACAATCAGTTAAACTATTTATAGATAAATACAATTTAAAGTCGTCTGCGAATGTTAGGATTTTACAATATTTGAAAATTTCGTGAACATCGTTTATAAACAATAGAAAGAGTAGAAGCAATAGAGATTTGTAGAAGCTTGCCAAGGATCCTAAGATGGATGTTTTCATAAACGTCAGACTAACAAAGGACTCCGTTATCCATGTTCATTAATGCAGATATACGATCATACTGGCTTGGCTTCAGGCTTTAGGAAAGGCATCGAAATCGTGAGGGTAGCCTTGTTGCTGACCCACAGGGTATAGTGGATGTGTTTAAGCAGCACTTCCAACAACTAGGCGACAGTGATAGAGAATCAGGAAATCGATGAAGTAGTCCTCCCACCCAGCTTTAAAGAAATCGGCACAGCCATTAAAAGGCTGAAGAACAACAAAGCCGCAGGCTCCGATGGCTTGCCATCAGAGCTCTTCAAGGCCGGTGGCGATGTTCTGGTGGGGAGCATGCACCAGGATCATCTGTAAAATTTGGGAATATTAAATCATGCCGGACGACTGGAATATCAGCTCCATATGCCCCAAACACAAAAAAGCCGATCTTACCTCTTGCAACAACTGTAGAGGCATATCCCTGCTCAACGTCGCCTACAAGATCCTGTCCAGCGCCGTTTTGCACCGCACTAATCGGCACGTACCAGTGCGACTTCCCGCCCGGCAAAACGACTATAGACCAAATCTTCACACTAAGACAAATCCTGGAGAAGACCAGCGAGTTTCAAATCGATACGCACCACCTTTCCATCGATTTTAAAGCCGCATACGACAGTGAGGACCGAATTCGGGATCCCGGGAAAACTGATCCGGTTGTGCAATGCAGCGCGCAGTTCGGCTCAAGGATTTCCGAACCGTTTGAAATCTGCTCCGGATCTCGGCAAGGAGATGCGCTGTCGTGTGATTTCTTCAATCTGGTACTGGAGAAGATAGTGCGGAGGGCAGCTGTAAACACGGAAGGCACAACCTTCTACAAGTCGGTCCAACTGTTGCGGTACGCAGATGAGACATCGACAACGTCGCGCGTGCCGTATTGGAGGCTTTTGCGGCGATTGAAGAAAAGGCGAAACGAACTGGAAACATCAAGGTCAATGAGAAAAAAACGAAATATATGCTGCCGACCAAAAAAACATCGCACAGCTCCTTGGACAAAACTTCACGATGGACAGCTTCAATTTCGAGGGAGTAAAGGAGTTTGTCTATCTCGAGGCAAACGTGAGCTCCACAAACGACATCACAGTGGAGATCCGTCGTGGAACCGCCCTTGGCAACCGGTGCTTCTTCGGTTTGTCGAATCAACTGGGCTCAAAACTTGAACTTAAACTGATGCTCATGCGCTACAAAACTCTTATTTTGCCAGTCCTGGTCTATGGAGTCGAAAGCTGGACGCTAGGCAAACTAGAGAACTGATTCTTCTCCCGTCTGGGAGGAAGGTGAATAGAGGAGAAGACATAAACGCGAACTCTACGAGCTGTACAAGATGTGGAAGGCAAAAATTGGCTCGGCCACATCGAGCGCCTGGACACCAATTCTAAAGCAAAGAGGATCTTCGAATGCGAGCCACCTGGTTCGAGAAGGAGAGGAAGACCGAATCTCCGGTATAAAGGCCAAGTAATCGGGGACGCAAGACAACTTGGTCTTGATAACTGGAAGGAGCGTGCAGTGTTGAGCAGTGTTGTCCATGCGCTCTACATGACCTAGCCATCTTAGGCGTTATATCCCGCATAGTTCATGGTTGAATCTTCTTCTCCAAAAACCATCAACGCAAACCGGACCAAAGATGGAGCGCAGAACTTTTCTCTCGATAAGACCAGGACTTCTTCATCTGCTCTTGAGATTGTCCAGGCTTCTGCGCCATAGAGCAGGACAGAGATGATGAGGGTCTTAACTTGATCCTTCGAGAGAGGGCTCTACTGGTCAGTTGCCTCATGAGCCCAAAGAAACAGCGATTGGCAAGAGTTATTCTGCGTTTAATCTCGGTACTGATGTCGTTCGTACTGTTTACTTGGGCGCCGAGGTGTACGAAGTCCTTAACTATCTCGAAGTTAAAACTGCCTACGGTGACGTTCTGGCCGAGTCGTCGATGTTGTGCGTCCTTTCTCGATGACAGCATGTACTTCGTTTTGTCCTCGTTCACTGCTAAGCCCATTTTCGCCGCCTCCGTTTCAATACTAGCAAACGCTTCATTGAGGGCTCGCTGTGTTCGACCAATAATTTCAATGTCGTCCGCGTATGCTAGCAATTGTACGGACTTTTGGACGATAGTGCCTCTTGTGTGGATGACGCGATTAGGGAATTCAATTTCCAAAACGGAGTTAATCATTGAGCTCAGCACCAAAAAAAAGACTGGAGCAATGAATCCATAGTCCACGGACTGAGCAGCAATACGGATGGATCAAGAACTTATGAAGGAACAGGGACGGGAGTATTTGGACCCCGGACAAAGTACTACGAACCCATGGGCAAATGCAGCAGTATCCTTCAAGCAGAAGTCTATGCCATGAACAGATGCGCTCTGATCAATCTTGACAGGAACTGTACCAAATGTCGGACAGTCATGCCGCTATTCTGGCATTAGACTCCTATATCATCCCATCCAGGCTCGTGTGGGAATGTCTACAGAAGCTCAACAAGCTGAGTAAAACTCTGTTGCATACCTGGCCATACGGGGATAGGATAGGAATGAGAAGCACGTCTCACTTAGGGCAGTGTGGACCCATTGTGTTGCCCAGAGGGGGAAATGTTCCTCCTTGTACCCTTATCGCACTCATCGAGACGTTGTATTCGTTGTTTGTGATGACCTCTCTTTGTCCAGCCAGCCCGACGTCCTAATGAATCGGAAAAAGTTAGATAGTCGGATGTTATTAATTTCTTGCAGGTCCTGGAAGAAGAATTCTCCCATGTGTCGCAGTTGGCTGAGTCTATGGCAGTAGCAGAGATAGTGAGGAATTTCCTCTCTTTCTTCCACATCCTCCGCATTTCGTGGGATTCTGATTCGTGGGATGTTTGACAATTCGGAGAAAATGCCCGCACCTCTGCCTGTTTGCATCTTCCATCCATCAGTTCGAATTATTGGTGGGTTCTCTTGTGATTTACTGCTCCCTCGTCGGGAAATAGCATCCGAAGGGTATTTCAAAGTCGTGGAAAGGGAGTGTTACAGACTGTTCTATTTGTAGTCTATTCAGTACACTAGCATGTCCAATGGGACTTGAGAGCCAGCATTTTGATTGAATGCTTCTAATGGCACTCTAAGCTGCGTTAGCTTGCATGTAGAGGTCCAGTAGGCTTAATACTACCTCTAGGCCCGCTTTTGGGGTAGTGGAAATAGCACCTGTAACTCCAAGACATGCTAGTCTCGGCATTGCCTGTAAGAAACCTGAGTTTAGTGGACTTCAGGGCGGCCTGCCACCATACGACGCTGCCGTATGTCAAGATTGGCCGTACAATCGCTGCGTACATCCACAGAATTGCCTGGGGGTTTGGGCCCCACTTTTTGCCGAATATCCTGTTGCTAAGGTTTAGGGGACAAGCTACCTTCTTGACTCTTTCCATTAAGCTGAGTTTCCAGTTTTGTTTCCTGTCTAGGATAATCCCTAGGCATTTCGCGCTATCCGCCAATTTGAGGATTGTGCCTTCAATCGTTGGAGAATTGAATCGTGGAATGACCCTTTTGTTGGTGAATAGTACCAACGCAGGATTTCGTCCATGTTAGGAGGGCTCCCATTGCGTTTTCAATTCGCTCGCTAAGAGTCGGGAGAAATTTACCACGAGCTATAATCAACACAAGGCAATCGTTCTGGTTCCCGTTAGTCGGAGCTCTTCTAATACATCATTTATTAGCCATACAGGTATAGACGGCAATGAAATGGCCGACTCCCTATCTAGAAAAGAAGTATCGGAACATTTAGAGCCCCGAAGCATTGTGCGCTGTAGGAGATCACGTCCTCGGGGAAGAGTTCAGAGAACTAGGAAGAAGGAACCGGGCTGATACATGGAACAACGCTCATGACAGGCCAAAAAGCAGGCCAAGAAACTCTTGGCTCAACAAAACCGCAAGAGGTTTAAAGCATGTATCGGAATGAGCCAAAAAAAGCCTCCGTATCCTAACAGGCTTGGTGAGCACCTAAGGAAGCAAAGAGCATCAGAAGAAGGTCTCTGCAGCTTCTGCGGATAATCTAATGAGATTCCAGAAGCGGCGCTAGCCCACAAAATACAAGGATATCTGGGCAAACAGCAAATATCAGAGGAAGAAGAATAAAAGTCACTAGAACTAGCTCTCATTCTCAGATTCCTAAAAGAAACTGGCTAGGATGCTAGACAATCTCTTCCACCTTCGCGCAATAGAAGCAAATAACCCTCAATACGACTCTGAAAAGAGCTGCATGGTAGGGAAGCTCTTAAGAAAGCAAATGAATGAATATGGGGCACAATAGATCTTAAGGTTACCTTCAACAATGATTCTTGACAGAACGATGAGAATGGTTCATTCGCCAGCAGGACCGAACCTCGATCTCTGCGCACAATCTTAGCTCTAAAGGCAGCCACCTAGTCTTCACCATCTCCCCTCCGACGCCGTGCATCGAATCGAGGCATTCAGTGCCGACCTTGATCGTAAACTTTCGACCAACTGGCACATTTCGATTTGCTGAAAAAATACATCCCACGTAAGTTCATGATCACGGTGAATCACCAATTCGCCACACATCGCAACGCGTTTGACGTCAGCGGACACGCAAGTGCGACACTATCGCCCAATCATCAATTAGTCTCCGAGCTGGCCACGAATGGGATATGAAACAAAGCGTTTACGTTTTATAAACAAAATTTATATTTGAAGTTGGATAAACAATCTTTTATACAATCAGCACTGAGTAGCAGCGCCATCACAACAAATAAAAGTTTAGTTCACGATATAGATCAGTTTTGAGATTTGAGAAATTGGTACAAAATGGAATCCGCATGGGCTGAGGTTGAGGTTAATCTCGGGTTTGTTTTTTTTTTTTGTTTGGTTTTTGGTTAAGAGCAAAGACGATAGAATGACAAGGTTCCAGATGAATGTGTCCAGTGGGCTCCGCTGGAGGGCTGAGCTTAAGGGGTTATTGCGTTTTGTTGGGGTCGTTGTTGCTGTTGCTTTTGAACGGGAATCTGCTGTTGTTGCTGTTGTTGTACGGGTACGGCCTGTTGAGCGGGAGCTGCCTGCTGAACAGGAACGGCCTGCTGAACAGGAGCGGCCTGCTGAACAGGAGCGGCCTGTTGAACAGGAACAGCCTGCTGAACAGGAGCGGCTTGTTGAACAGGAACAGCCTGCTGAACTGGAGCGGCTTGTTGAGCTGGCACCGCCTGTGGGACAGGAGCCGCTTGCTGTACGGGCACTTGTTGCTGTTGGTTGGCCTGTGGCTGGGCCTGCTGTTGCTGCTGCTGATTCACATTCTGTTGCTGCTGCACGGGCACCTGCTGTTGAACGGCCGCTGGTTGCTGCTGGTACTGCTGCTGTTGCTGCTGCTGATGCTGCTGATATTGCTGGTTCTGCTGGAATTGCTGTTGCTGCTGCTGGTGGTACTGCTGCTGTTGTTGTTGCTGCTGTTGGTACTGCTGCTGCTGCTCCTGATGGAATTGTTGCTGCTGCTGCTGTTGCTGAACCTGTTGGTAGACCTGATTGGGATTCAACTGAACCGGTTGAACTCCTTGAGGATACTGCTGCTGATGCTGCTGCACGACTTCCGGGTGGTATTGCTGCTGTCCTTGCGCCTGTCCTTGATAGTGCATTTGTTGCTGCTGATTGGGGTACCCCTGCTGCGGATGGACTTGGTATCCCGCATTTTGGTTGGGATAGTAACCATTTGGCATGTTCGGATGAGGGGGGAGCTGAAAGAAATGAAGGCACATCAAACACACACACACATTTCGAAGGCATTCTGGGCAAACTTACGAGTCCCTGGGCAATCATGCGCTGCACTTCCTCTTGGCGTCTTCGCTCGAACTCCAGATATTCATCGTGGGTGTACTGCGGCTGATTGTCGACTGTCTCCCAGCCGGGATCGGTTTGGAATTCTTCCCTTTTCGTCTGATCGAGGAATTCCTGGAAACTGATAAGCCCGTCGTGGTTGGTGTCGGTTTCTTTGAAAACATGCTCCCGCATGCGTTCCATTTCTTCTGCACGCTCGCGCATATCGTCCTCAGGCAGACCGGATTGGTAGACCTTGTCCAGTTCCTTTACGAACAGAGCCTTCACCTCGGTTTCATCCCAGTAGCCATTGCTGTCCACATCTAGAGGAAGTCAGACGTGTCAAGGGCGGTTGCTAAATGGCATCCACTGCCGTCCACTTACCATGTAGCATGAAGAACGTCTTCGGGTTGAAGTCGTTCTTGTCCAGATGATCCTGGTTCTCCCATACCTCCTCCAGTTGTGCCTTGTTTCCCGGATGGTGCACCTTGGGGTGCACGTTGTGCTTCTCCTTTTGCTTCTTCAGATCTTCCTCGTATTTCTTCTTGTTTTCCTCGTCCAATTCGTTGAGGGTGGCCATCTTTTCGAACTCCTTTTGCATCTCATACTGCTTGAACTCCTCGCGGCGCTTCTTGTCGGCCTCGGCAAGATCTTCCGACGTCTGCAAGATCAATTTCTTCAAATCGTCAATTTCGAACGTGTGCTCGTTGCCGTGGTCCAGATGCTGCGGAATCTTCAGATGCTCCCTGTCAATGCCATTGCTCAGCTCGTACTGTTTGCTGGCCAGCGAACGCAATCGGTCAATCTCGCGCCGCTTGATTTCGTCCAGCTTCGAGCGAACATGATGATTTACGTAATCCAACTCTTGAGCAATTTTTCCACTCTATACGTGATTGCAATGCGAGATTTAATATATTGAAGTGCGCGGTCATTTACGATGTGACTTACCCTGATGTCGGCCTCTGGCGCCTTATCGAGTTTCTTACGAAACTCGGGGTCACTCTCGAGCGCTTCTACCACTTCCTTCAGATACCTTTCGTACTCAAGGACAGTCTGGAAGTCAAAAATGCACTCTTAATGATGCCAAAATATGGGAAAAAAACGTCTACTCACTGCTAGCTCAGCACCTGTTGGCTTTTCGGCAGATTCTGGTTTTTCCTCTTTCTTGTTCTTCGTCACTGGTAACGCTGCCACCAGTGCAATCGTGATCGCAAGTATCGCAATCGTACTTGCCTGCTTCATTGTGCGTCTTAGAATGAATCTATTTGTTCGTTACTTATCTAGTGACTATTTGGGTTTGTTACAAATATGTAAAGGCAATGTTTTTATTCAATTAAGTGGGGATTCGCAACTGACGTGTCCACTTGAGAAGTTCTTTATTTTGGCACTTGTGAAATTATTTACTCAACTGTCAACGGGATTTTGGTTTGTTTGGGTTTCGGTGATGCCAAGTCTAATCACTTCTCGTGGAATCTAAGAGTGGTGGATTATGTTAAAATTGTTGACATAAAAATTAATTATTTACCTCAACGGATTGTTCGGTTGAATTAAGGTTAAAAAAAATCATGAGATGCGATAATAGCGATGACTGAAAATCTTCTTCCTCCATCAGCATCAAGAATGAGCCCACAACAGCGGACAGCAACATTTTGCGGACTCCCACTGTATGAGTGCCACTTGAATCAACCAAACGACATTTGACATATCGAACGTGGACTGTAGCGAATTAGTGGAACTTGGATTCTGTCTAATTTCTTGTTGGAACGAACACGTCAAAATTATTCGTCAGAGATTTCTTTCAAAGGGTTTTTTTTTCCATCTCTGCACAAAAACGAATCGTTTTTCAACAATTCCTCGTTAAAAACCTCGAGAGATAACTGTAAAATATCAAGAAATCAATTGAATACTTCACTAGAGGCAACTACCCACAAGAATAAACAGCAAGATGACGTCTGGTGGTCCAACGAAACAGGAAATCGAATCAGTTTTCAGTAGATTGCGCTCCCAGGCAGCGAATAAGGTAAATGTGTGGCAGAAAAAAAAAAATCGAGTAGTTTTTTTTTGTGTTTAGTTTCATTGTGATCTTGTGTATTTGCACAGTCTTGTTTCGATTGTGGAGCAAAAGCCCCCACTTGGTCGTCAGTAACCTATGGGATATTCATTTGCATCGATTGTTCAGCAGTACATCGCAACCTTGGGGTACATTTGACGTTCGTTCGTTCCACCAATCTCGACACGAATTGGACATGGATGCAGTTGCGTCAAATGCAACTGGGAGGGAATGCCAATGCCTCGCAGTTCTTCAGACAGCACAACTGCAACACGACAGACGCCCAGCAGAAATACAATTCGAGGGCGGCTCAGCTGTACAGAGATAAACTGCAGAACATGGCACAGAATGCCATGAAACAACATGGAACAAAGGTAAGTTGCCAGTGACTGCCAACCCCTCCTCGTGGGTGTTTTCTTTTGTGGTTTGATTACCCGTTTGACTAACTCTTGTTTGTGTGGTGTTCTTGACGCGTTTTGCAGCTTCACATGGATAACCAGACCGAGAAGACAGAAAACGAGGTAAATAAGGTAGAGGAAGACTTTTTCACTCAGTGTGACGACTCGTACGATGTCTTGAATCAGCAGAACAACAACAGCACCAACTTGCCCAAGGTTAGTACTTATGCAGACGTTTGGCTTTGATTCACCCCGACTAACTGACCTTTCGAGCATTGGAACGACGACAGCAATTGAATTCATTTTTTTACCCGCAGGTGGAGATTACCCCAAAACAATCGGCTCTCTCAGAATCAACCGGTCTCCAGACAGAGCCAAGCGTTGACTTTATGAACTCTGGCCACACAGCAAAGGCGCCAGGATCGTCAATCGGCGTGCGTAAGATCCAGCCTAAGAAGACAGGGGTAAGCACATCCTAGCACGCAACATCGTCCAGATCATTTAAAGTCTGGTTCACTTGCAGATAGGCGCACGCAAAGGCGGATTGGGGGCCACAAAAGTGAAGACGAATTTCGCTGAAATCGAACAAAGGGCCAACATGGCCAATCAATGCAAGGAACCAGTGCCTGAGAAGAAACTCACGGAAGAGGAGGAGCTCGAGTCTGTTGCCAGCGTTCGGTTAGCATACCAGGACCTCTCGATAAAGAAGTCAAAGGAGGAGGAGAAGTTGAAGAGCGTCGATCCCATGAAGGCTAAGCAAATGGAACGACTGGGCATGGGATTCAGTTTAAGAGGGTTCGTAATCACAGCACACTACCACTGTTCATCACAATTCTAAAGAAACCACTCCTTCCACTTCCACTCGTCTAGATCGGATGTCTCGCATTCAGCCATCAGTGACATGGAGACCATCACACAATCAGCCGCTCCGAAGTCAGCCTCGAAATCGTCATTCGATCGCGACAGATACGACTACGCCATCCACAGAGACAACTCGCCATGTGCGGACATAGAACTCGCCCTGATGGGTTTCCAATCGATTGAACCCATCGACTCGCTGCATTCCAACATCACACCGATGATCTCATCACCAGCAACGGAGACAAACAAACCAATCACATCGGGCAACGAGAAGACTACATCGGCACGAAAGCCATACGGCGCCGCCAGTAAAGCCGCAGCGAACGCTGACGGCGATGATGTGGCCCAAAAGAAGTTCGGCAGCGCCAAGGGCATATCATCGGACCAATACTTTGGCAACGAACAGGCCAGCAATGACAATTCGGTGAACTTGTCACGATTCCAGGGATCCAATAGCATTTCGTCGTCGGACTACTTTGGCGATAACTCGTCGACAGCATCCAATCGATCTTCCAGGAGAGGTAACCCTCTGCAAAATGGAACCGCAAAGCAACGATCATCTTTTGGTTTGTTCTAGGTTACTCCACAGCCGTCAATTTCAATGCACCAGACTTGGAGGACGTCAAGGAGAGTGTGCGACAGGGTGTCACTAAGGTTGCTGGCCGCTTAAGTACATTAGCCAATGACGTCATGTCCTCCCTGCAAGACAAATATGGATACTGATATATTTTTTTTTTCCACATTCTTTTCATAGTCTACGAGTAGTTATTACTGCAACACACTTTCCTTTTGTCTAAATTTGGTTATTTTCTAGTAAAATTTACGAGTCAAATGTTTTGAAAAATTAAAAAAAAAAAATAATCCAAAGCTGATTCCGAATGATATCGAGATCAAGGAGCCTCTAGTTGGAACATTTAAATACAACAAAACAAATTTAACGTAAAGATAAATATATTAATCACCTTTCATATTGATCCCACACGCAGTCTTGGAGAGTTTGCAAACGAACGGCGGGGCTGGTCTTAGATCGGCGCCGTACCGCATTTTCTGTTCAATTGTCTTAGTTTCAGTTTCAATCGTTCTTCTGTTTCCGTTTAGTGGTTTTATATTGTTTCGCCCGAGTGGGGATGCGTTGAGAGAAAATTTTAAACACATTATTAAGAGAACATATGTTATATATACATTACAAAAACAAAACAACAAAAAAAAAAAGAAGAATAAAGCTTATTGCATTGAAGCATGACATTGGTTTTGGGTTTACTTCGCGTTCACGTCGTGGCTTGTGCGAGTCGAGAGAATCTTTGGTCCTGTCTGCGTTGATGGCATCTGGAGGAGACGGTTCAACCACGAACTGTAGGGGCTGTACAGCGACATGAGTCTAACCAGGCGTCTAGGGATCCAACAAGTATAATGGCCGTGCCAAGGCCACTCCGAGTTTGTTGGACAACGCAACAGAGGACGTCCACGCACAAGATGGCGCCCACATGTCGAGGGAGACCTCAGCCGGCTTGGTGTGCGAAACTGGAGATAGCTGGTGAAAGATCGTCCTGGCTGAGTGAGGCCCAGGTCCGCCTCGAAATGTAGCGCCCCAAGAAGAAGGCTTGTGGAAGTACGGGCCAATTCGGAAACGCAAACTTTGAAAAGCAAACGTTTTGCAAAGCAAGAGCAACAATGCAGTTCAAATGACAAAAGCATACAACTGCAAGGCATGGGCCTATTCTAATCCCCTTGCATTGACATCACAGTCTTGCCTTCATGCCATCATGCCGTCACTCTTAAAATGTGCTTCTGTTTACCTTGAAACCCTCTGCATGCAGACGACTGCTGTAAAGAGCGCCATTCTTCTTTCTTTGTTTGGCGTTACCTGGGCCTCAACCAACAAGCCTCTCCAGCCAGCACGATCTTTTGCCAGCTGCCTCCAGTTTGGTTGAGGTCCTTCCCCACTTGTGTGCTCCATCTCGTTCGAGTACATCCTCTGTTGCGTTGTCCCAATAGCGCGGAATCGAAGACTCTTCGTGCCGGAGCTGTGGTGTCCATCCGCTCTACATGACCTAGCCATCTTAAGCATTGGATCCGCAGACTCTTATCTAGGTGCATGCCAAAGAGCGCCATTAGGATCATCCAATACAAGTGGTGGCTCTCAAGCTCTAAAGGACTTGCAAGTGCACTGGATAGAGTAAAAATTGTACAATCATCGACTTCGGAATACCCTTTCGGTGTCAATTACCCACAAGGGAGCAGAGGAACTCAAATGAACCCATCAACAGCTGGACCATCCACGTCTACACGGATGGATCGAAGATGCTTATAGACATAAGCACAGGGCGGGCATTTTCTCCGAATTGGCGACCATGCACTGCTCCCTCAGAATCCCTGATTACGGCAGTGCTTTTTCAAGCGGAGGTCCTGGCAGTCAAGGAAGCGAGGGTCCTGGCAGTCAAGGAAGCGGCCAGAATGATCTCAATGTTGGAAATGCCAGCTCTCCTAGAATAGAGCTACCAGCTCTCATAGAATGGAACTGGCACAGCAATAGAAATCAAGTCCAAGCTCGTCGCATGCCGCCTCGAAGCGCTCAAGCTTCACAGCACGCAGCACTCGATTACACTATGCTGGATCCCAGGCACTAGGGACATAGCCAGGCAATGAGGCAGCGGCAGAACTTGCCAGGAAAGGTGCTGAAATCGACCCATCCCAGGCAATCCTGCAAGGAACCAGCGCCTGAGGAGAAACTCACTGGAGAGGAGGAGTTTGAGCCTGTTGCCAGCATCCGATTAGCATACCAGGACCTCTCAATAAAGGAGTCGAAAGAGGAGGAGAAGTATTTGTTCAACCACCTCCTGCAGATGTCAAGAAGAAAGTGGACGACAAAATCATTGAGCTGGCTAATGAAAGGTGGAACTCTCTAACGACTTGCGAGACCACTCGGATGATATGACAAACTCCTACAATGCGACAAAAAGTTGCTACAGATAGGGCTAACAAGTACCATGAAAACAAAATGTGACTTATCCACTGTATCATACGTCAAACTTGATTCCAAGCTCATTGGGAAGAATAACACGGAGGACCGTATAAAGAAGGCTTAAGTGGCGTTTTATACGTTCAAACGTGCCTTTGGAAGAACCTGGGGTCTCAAACCTCGGGTGACATACTGGCTAAATACCATGGTGGGAAGACCTATCCTGTCATACGGTTGTCTGGTCTGGTGGAAAGCTCTGGAGAAGAAATATCTTCTAAAGATGCTAACAAAAGTTCAAAGATCAGCCTGCCTGGGAACAACCGGATGTCTAGAACATCTCCAACGGCAGCACTCGAAGCTATTCATTTCCGTCACCCCCTCGACTTAATCTGTAGAAATAAAAAAGCACCCTCATCCACCCTGAGGCTCAGAGAGGCGGATTTCTGGAAGGAAACCATACGGTCACGCTTCCATACTCAAAGGATGAACAGCGGCGCAACACATTAACCAAAGGAAGTACCTTCCACCAACGTTAGCCCAGGAGAAGACCTTCCACAAACGTTACTCAGAACAGCAACAATGGCAAGACCAACTGCTAGCAGAAGAAGGGGAATTGATCTTCTGTGACCTATTCGAGAAATCCCTGGCACTGGGAGAAGACTGTAGCGTCTTCCAGGCTGAAGTGGCTGTCGCAACACTCGCGCTGAGAGAACTCCACATAACCACACAACACGACACAACGAAATTTCCATCTTTTCCGACAGCCAAGCGGCTATAAAAGCCATAGCATCGGACAACTTGACGTCGAAACTAGTCAGGTTGTGCAGAGAGAGCCTCAGTGCAATATCCTTGGCAAATATGGTGACCCTATCCATATTTACCAGGGCCCGGGCACACTGGCATCCAAGGAAATGAGCCTTGCGAAAAATGGATCTGAGCTGAACGAATCTCGGGCAATCCATTACCCACTCACACCACTTAGCCCCATAAGAAGAAAACGGGAAGACGAAGCCATGGATGGAGCCGCAGTACCTTGGCCCAGTCTGGAAACCGGAGCCATGTGGTCGAGGCTGAGCAAAAATAGATCCATATCAATGATCAGTAATAGTAGCCCCTAGCGGACACTGCGCCATTGGCACCCACGCATCACGACTGAACATACCACACAAGCTGCAGAGATAAAGAAGAAATAGATGAAAATGACCCATTTCAGTGCAAATCGATCACGTCATTGCCAGGCATGCTCAAAGAAATTAGTGCAAATGCGATTAAGTCGTGACGTCATTAAAATAGAAAAACGACTTTATCTACCGATTAACGGCACCAAATGCGAAAAATCAAATGCAGATCACTTGCAATCAGGGCACCACACACAGCCACAGACACGTTCAGTCATTTTAAGCAGAATCTCTCACGAAAATCGACTTTTAAGAAATTGGCACTTGTCAGCGGAAAAAATGCAGTAAAGTGGTAAACCAAGTGGGTGGACTTTTTTTGGTTTGAAGATGTCAAGTTTGATCCTTCTGATCTCAAGGACTTCTGAATGATTGAAAGTGACTAGGACATGTGGGAAATACATCGGGATCTGCAATTAATTAGTTTCTGATGTAAATTTCGAGCTTGGGTTCCGTCTCTGGGTCTGGGTGTGGTTGTGATTCTGCCTATGAAGCTGTAGTTGGTGTCTCCTGTGTTGCTGGCTGACAGAAGTTGCTGTGTGACTGAGTGTGGATCTGTCTGTGGGTCTACCTTACTTCGTCTGGCTTTGCCTTCCGTTGTTGCCGCCGTTGGGCTTGGCTGTGACTGTGGTTCTTCCTCTGACTCTTTCGTTGGTTTCTCTTGGCTGACAGAAGTGGCTGTGTGACTGAGTCTGGGTCTGTCTGTTGCTCTATTTAAGTTTGTCTAGCTTTGGCTTCCGCTGTTGTGGTCGTTGGCCCTGACTTTGGACGTGGTTCTGGCCCGAAATCTGTCTTAGGCTTTTGGTGTAGAGAGGAAGGGCTGGATTTGTGTTTAGATCTGAAACAACTCTAGGTTTGGTGCCAGTCACAACTCGGAGTCTGTCCCTAAAAGCTGAGCCACATCACTAGTCTCAGTGCGATACCGCGGCCTTATCACACGCAACTTCTACACCCACCTCCTGCTTCAGCATGTCGAAAACATGTTTACGCATATCTGTACGCCCTTAGGCCTCGTTCTCCCTCCAAGTTGCTTATGATTTCGAAACCACAAACTTCCCAGACCAATTTGCATTCGTATCTCGCGCTGTTTAGGACATTACCTTCCAGCATCAATTTGTTTTGTTAATTCTTCTCCAAACCCCTCCCGCCCATCTGCTTTGCGAATGCTCAGCTCTAGCAAGGAGAAGAAAACAGTTCCTGGGAAAAAAAATACACATCTTTGCTGAGCGGTGCGGTGTAGCTGAAGAAGCAAGGGAGGAAACTTCTCACAATCGTTGCCACTGGCACAGTCTCCGTCAGTTGAGGAACAGGACACTGGGAGAACACACCTTCCAGAACCTCCAGGAACTAACTAAAATCCCCTCAACCTCCATTTTCAGGTTCAGGATGGTTGGACAACGTGCAGACACAGGGCACGAGGAAGGTATGAAGAGAAAATGTTTGCCTCCTTTGGGCTTCGAAATGCGTCCATCAGGACATAAGTACGACGTTGCTGGCGCGTCTACTCACTGACCTAAGCCAGCCTTTCCTTGAATACAACTTGCTTCTGGTGGCGTGGACTTCAGAAGCATATAATTCAACCCTCCAGCTAACCTTGGAAATGCCTTCGCTAGCCATAAGCTCTATGCTTCTCTTTTTTTCAGAAAACGGAGCCCAGATTGACTGGATGATGCTTTTTGTCATATGTAGACTGATGCCTTTTGCATCAAGTTACTTAAGTACTTATCAGGCTAGCGACCCATGATGGGTCCGAGCCTGAGCAATTGCTGCCTTCCATCGTTGACGGTCTTGGGCACGCTGCTTCCAGTCATCAAGACCAAGCTGTCTTGCATCCGCGATTACTTGGCCTTTATACCGGAGATTCGGTCTTCCTCTCCTTCTCGAACCAGGTGGCTCGCATTCGAAGATCCTCTTTGCTTTAGAATTGGTGTCCAGGCGCTCGATGTGGCCGAGCCAATTTTTGCCTTCCACATCCTGGTACAGCTCGTAGAGTTCGCGTTTATGTCTTCTCCTCCATTCCCCTTCCTTGCAGACGGGACCATATATCCGACGTAGAATTTTTCTTTCGAAGGTACCAAGAATCAGCTCTGCAGTTTTGCTTAGCGTCCAGCTTCAGACTCCTTAGAGCAAAATAAGAGTTTTGTAGAGCACGATTTTGGTCCTTCGAGTCGGGAGTATTAAGCCCAGTTGATTGGCCAAACCGAAGTAGCACCGGTTGCCAAGTGCGATTCTAAGACGGATCTCCACTGTGATGTCGTTTGTGGAGCTCACGTTTGCCTCGAGATAGCCAAACTCCTTTACTACCTGGAAATTGAAGCTGCCGATCGTGAAGTTTTGTCCAAGGTTTTTGGTCGACAGCATACATTTCGTTTTGTCCTCATTGACCTTGAGACCAGTTCGTTTCCTATTCTGTTCTTCAATCGCCGCAAAAGCCTTCACTACGGCACGCTAGAAACGCGCGACGATGTCGATGTCTCATCTGCGTACCGCAACAGTTGGACCGACTTGTAGAAGGTTGTGCCTTCCGTGTTTACAGCTGCCCTCCGCACTATCTTCTCCAGTACCAGATTGAAGAAATCACACGACAGAGCATCTCCTTGACGAAATACAGTGCAAGTTTCAAATGGCTCGGAAATCCTTGAGTCGAACTGCATGGTGCATGCGACACAAACGGATCTGTTTTCCCGGAATCCCGAATAGCTCCTTACTTTCAATGCTGTCGTATGCGGCTTTAAAATCGATGGAAAGGTGGTGCATATCGATTTGAAACTCGCTTGACTTCTCCAGCGACTTGGCTAAGCCTGAAGATTTGGTCTATAGTCGATTTGTCAGGCCGGAAGACGTACTGGTGTAGTGCGGTGCAAAACGGCTTTAGACGTTCAAAGAGTGCCTCAAGTTGGTCTCCTTTAAGGCACACTTAGATTGCGACTCCCTCGGATTTTCTCATGTGACAATCCACCCGCCATCAGCAACCGCACACAAGCGACAGTCAAATCAAAGATATCCATCATGATGGTCCCCACCAGCCTTTGTGGAGCCGCCACTTCGAAGTCAGCATTCTAATCCCGACTTCCCAGACAGTCCCCCTTTTGCGAATGCATAAATTACCCCAAGCTCTCGCATCCATCAGGCTTCATGGATGAAATGAATTCAACGTCTTCTAGATCTCTTGACTAATTCTCAAACTATCGTCGAGATTGATTGCCGTCCGGTTCACGGTTTCAAGAGCACGCGCTAGCAATTTGCCTACGAATCTACATCATTAGTAAAATTTGAATTCGGCTCCTTCAGCAAGATCAGATCGAGATCCGAAAAACCACGTACATCCGAAGTGCATGGCCCCACGTATTGGCCATAAATAGTGCCCGGTAGCATGGCGAATTGAACGCTAATCTATGACACGCAACGGTTCATCAAAATGTGACAGATATTTGAAATTTTGCGTCTTATCTTAGTCGGTCGTGAGCTTGTTATCGGAATCAATATTTCTCTGGCGCGTCCCTGACGCTGATGTGCTGTGGCTTTTGATTAGATTTGCATCACCGCATGCCACGACGATATCTTGAATCGTTATCAACAGTGAGCTTCAACTCTGCTGACAGAGTTGTTCATTCCTTGAACAGAGCTGAAACTCACTCTTTTGCTCTGCCAAACCTTCCCCGTAATGGAAGAGATCTTCAGCGACCCCGTCCGCATTCCTGCACACGCCGATTTGGTCAAGTTCCCTTCACCTTTTGCGCATAACCTTGTACTGGCCTGCATTGATCCACTTAGCCGGAATTGCAGACACAAGCCAAAAGCATTGGCCATCGCACCCCATCCCCACCCCCGAGTATGCTCCTTATCAATTTCGGCACGGATTAATGCTGCCAATAACCACAATCAGTGGCGGCATACAAATCGGAGTCATTTGAATGGCTGAAGTTCAAAGCGAAAAATGTGGTGGACGAAACCACCAGCCAAACGATTATGCAAATGGCCTTGCTTATAAGGAACCCAGCGACAATCGTGGCCAGTCGTCGCTGCTGTTGTCATGTGGATGTGGCGAAATCGAAACAAATGCATTTTAGTTTATTTTGGGTGTATATTTTGCAGCAAAAACACTGCCATTCGATAATAATTGGTCTACAAGTTTGAAATCTTCTCCGTCTTTAACTGAGCGATGCTCCTTAATGACGACGACGTCTTCCGTCGGACCTGGCTGATTCTGGCTTTCCGTAGGCGATGGCTTGACTCTTGGCGGATCCACTGACTCCAGTGCTGAAGCTGTTGGCAATGGCAATGGCACCACCGCTGGCACCACCGAAGTCGACTGGGAAGAAGGTGCCAGCGGGCAATGGAGCTTGAGCGGAAGTTGGCTTGCGGGCTACCTTGCGTGGTGTGTTTTCAGATTCATCGGCTTCCTCTTCATCATCGTTGGCGGCTTCTTCTGGAAGGGCTGGCAGTTCGGCGGCGAAGGCAATTGAAGGCTCAGCATCGTCTTCGCTTGGAATGTCATCGGCTTGGGCGTCCTCTTCCAGTGGGAGCTCGGATTCGGAAATTTCAGCAGCATCGGCAGACTCGTCATTGATTGCTTCCTCAGCGGAGGTGGATGGATAGGCCTCAGCAACGGCAGAAGCTCCGTTGGCACCAGAGTCAGCCAAGACGGACTCCTCAACGATTTGCTGCTCCTCGGCGCTGACATCGTCTGCAGGAATGAATGTTGCATTTGGAAATCAAATCACAAGTCAGACTGCTGAATGCTTACCCTTCACGTAGGTACCGGTGGCAACGGAATCGCCAGCCACGAAGGCAGCGGCGGCATTGGTCAGACGGGCACTGTGACGCTGGGATGAGGATGGCTGTTGAACGTATTGCAAGTACATCAGGCGTTGGGGCGATGACCGGGACTGGTAGTAGAACGATGGTTGCTGATAGAACGAACGTCCTGGCGGAGGAGGGGAGAAAAAAAGCAATTAGTCTTCGATGTGATCCTTGGTCCTGGGCGGCTCTTACTAGCTGGCAAAGCCATCGAGGTGGCGAAAAGGCTGACGAGCAGCACTGCGGCGACGGTGTAGAATTGCATATTCGAGCTGTTTTGTTGTGATTTGAAATGTAATCCTTTCTGACGATCGTTTGGCGAACCAAATTTATTAAAATCCAATGGCAGGTTAGAACTGATTCTATTTGCACTCAGGTCGGAGCTAAACTTAACTGCTTTGCTAAGTTTCCACGGAACAAGTGATACCTGACTGCTGGCGGACATTAGATTTTATAAGAATCTGGCCAAGTGATGTGCGCCCCCTCCCTAGCGAGGCCAGCACCAGAGCACAGCACAGACGGCTGCTTAGTATGCGAGGGGCGTACGCGTCGTCAGAATGGAAATTCGTAAAAAAGCATTACAAAGAGGAAATTTAAATAAAAATTTAAAGACAACATGTGTTATATATTATATGCGTAGAAATGATACGATTTGAGTAGGAAATTGAAAGTGTGGCTGGCGCACCCTGCACGGATCAATTTTCAATCTGTATCTGCCGCTGCCGCTGCGTGTGCGAGTCTGCGTCTGCATCGGCGGCGTGCGTACTTGTGGATGCGTCCGCGATGCGTGCCGGCTGGAGAAACCCTTACGTAAATTCTGAATTCGCTGGTGAGTCAGCCGCGCCGTAAACGGCGGCTCTGACGAACGCCGTTAAAGGAGATACGAGCGAAGAGAGATTTACGAGTTCGTTTGTTGATCCGATTCGATTGGTTCCTTGATTGATGGCCACACATGTACACGGAGACAATTAGTACTTAGCCCTTGAACGGAATCACAATGCGGATCAGTACACGTGGGAACATTACCTGGTCGCGTTTGCTTTTGTTTTTTTTTTTTTTGCTTTTGCGATGTTTTCCGAACTTCGGGAGCGTGGCTGTATTTGCAATGCAGATTCACACGGGTTCTGGCTAACAGTAGGAGGAAGTAATAGTTTTCACCCCCCAAACAGGCTATCCGCACGTTTGATCTAATATGTATATTTTGGAGGACCTAACGATGATTTTGATTTTTTGTTTTGATGGGGCTTTGTCGTCTCGTTTCTGCGGACGGTTATGGGTTTTCAATTAAAACTCAAAGCAACGATCTTAATGTCCTTCTTGTGATCGACATCATTTCAAGATCATTTCATCTGCACGCGCATTGCCGATCGTGCGTCATTGGGTTCGATCTTTCTCGCGGGTATCTGGAGCATGGAGCAGTTTGTGGTGCCGGACTTTGTTTGCCGGCCGAAGTGTATTGAATTTTAAACCATTTTAGCGGATTTTTTGTGCGCTAAAGGAGGATGTGGAGTTGTGCTGCTTTGTGGTGGCTACGAGCGGGGTGCTTTGGTGGATTTCTCAAGTGGGTCTGTTGAGTTTCCTGTTTCTCGGACAGAACTAGCTGAGACCTTCGATCCGTAGACGTCTTGCTGGAGGAGCTGATCTGCCATATATGGGCAACTGATGACGGCCAGTGTTCGATGCATGTGCAGCCTCCTTTTAGAACTAGCTGGAGCCTAAGATTCTAGATCGAGTCTTCGGGCATTTGGACAAATTTTGGGTCTTCGGGCATTTTGTCAAATTTTTAAGTCCAAGAGGAGCAGAGAGCTCTGAAGTTCTTCTAAGATCTTGATCTGTCCAGCCTTTTGTAGATCAATAAATCAGGGGTTAACGACGCTGAAATGAACTTAAGCTCATTGGACGCAGACGTCATGGGAACATAAGATTTGATGAACTCGCATGCGGCCTTTGATCCTCTGTACCTTGGTGGCAATAAGAGCAGAAGATTCTGTACAGCGTCGTGAGTTAAGTCAGCTGGTCTAAGATTGCCTTTGGTTTCTAGGTCTAGAGCACATTTAGAACTTGGCTCCTGCCTTCCATTCCGAGCTTGTGGGACAACACAGAAGTGAATGGACACGTTTAAGAAGGATTGACTTCAACAAACTGAAAGCAGCTAGTCAGAGGTCACACTTGCTGGAGAGAGAGAGAGAGAGAGAGAGAGAGACTCATGTCCACCCAGGGCTGTAGGGCCACACCAGGAAGACGACGATGAGCGGACTTCATGCCTAAAGCTAAGCAGGCAAGGAGTTGGCCATCCTTTGACATCTTGGCAGAATGGGCAGACTATCGCCGTCACTTCAGCTTCTTGTTGCGGGCATCGCTATTGCTCGATGATTGGGGGTCTAAATTGATTTAAAATGAGTTCGAAAAGTTTCTTTCCTCAGAATTAGTTCGCATTTACTGGAAGACATCTTCATCGACCCACATCAGAGCTTCTTATCGATTCCATTCCACCCAATTAAGCATACAAAACAAACACCTGTCGAATTACCTACAGACACGCAGTCTACTATGATCTATGCTAGATATGATCGCATTAGCCTTTCGGTAACTTTGAGAAAAATTCTGTTCAATAAATCAGTCGTTAATCAAACGCCACGCATCAAACGGACCATAAAACCAGACATTATGGCATCGATTATATGCTGTCATCAGCTGCTACGTCTTGCCATTCGCGGCGGCCCACCGACTTGGCTGTCTCACTTAAGAGAAGCACGAGCCTCAAATCTGAATAATCACTGGTTTTTTTTCTTTACGACTGAACAGTGTTTTGTTAAGCCGCTGAATTGAGCCGCGGCATATCAAGTGGAACTAGAGAAGGCCTCAAAAAAATATATGAGTTCATGCCTCGGCATGAGACTTGCTTGCCTCATTTCAAGCGCATTTGACACTAGTCTCTGTTGAGAAACGACACGTGTCGGCACCTAAGTGAAAGGGCGCAACAATTCAATGCCTCCATTCACTCGGGCAAAGCGTGTCAGAAACGCCATCCACTACCCGATAACCGTCAAGGAAGAGGCAATCAGTGTTGACCTCCAATTTAAGAACCAATTACTTGGAGGACACAACTTTTGGACTGAAACATTTGACGCTTCAGACACCTTGCCCGGAACCGTGAAAGACGGAGAAAAGTTTTCATTCAAGCCAGAGTCTTCGGGTCAGCGACTCCACCTGAATACGTAAGTGAGAGAATCTAACAAGAGAGCAACAAAAAAAAAAAAAAAACAACGTACAAATTAAGTAACACAAAATTAACCACGAAAAGCAAACAGAGAAAGAAAACAATAAAATTTGAAGCGCCGCCCAGCATATCAATGGGGCTTGTTGTTGCACCCCTAGCCTTAATTACGGTTTGTAAGCATACACTATCGACAGGTTTTTGTTTTGAAGCCCGATCCTGGTTGGATACATTGATTTATAATATTTTTTTGTTTTTGTTTTTTTTTTCTAAAAGTCGAACAAAGTTGCGCGACGAGATTTATGTCAAATGACTTTGGGAAAGTTTCACTTGCAGTGACGGTCATTTATAACAGGCCACGTTTAACGATTATGGGCAGTTTGTCTTTTTCGGCGACACTTCGAGAACGTAGCGAGCGACTGATGTGGGTAGCCTTGGCGTGCACTATTCGCGGTGGGTGATGGATTTGACGTGGGCGGACATGAAAGACGTAATCAATGACATTGTTTTGTCCTTAAATTCTGGACTTAACGAATCTAAATCGGTCGTGACGGAATGAGGTGTTGTACTTCCTTGTGTGGCGCTACAGTTTTGGTATCAATTTACCATATGTCTCTATTTTGGCACACCAAGGTCGATAGGTCCTTCTTAACTTATGTGTGGCACCTTATAAGCAGGCATTCTCTATTTCTTACTGGATTCTTTTGACGGAACTAAGCCGTCCATGAGCTCTAGTCTTGCCTTGCCAGCTTAGACCTTCGATGCGTAAGCGTCTGGCCGGACCCATGTTGGCTGTAACTTCTCCTCCATTCGACATAAATGTGAACACGGACAATCATGGCGGAACCGGAGTCGTTGACCCACTTCCGCATTGGATCTTGTCCATGCCCCACCACCGTGTAGTAGAGGAGGACCTAATGTCTTGTACACAATCAGTCTGATTTTTCGTTTGAATTCTGATAGATTTTTAGTTTAATCTCATTACCGAGACGAGGAGCCTGACTGCCTTCAATTTACGACAGCCTTGTGTGGAGCTCAAAGCGTTGACTTTGTGAAAAAATGCCAACACAGGTGCTTGCAGTTAACCATCACGCTTCATACTTGGTGTCGTAGAAAGAATAATGCATAATATGGGTGGCGCTACAGCCCGTAGAGGGCCAGGGACTAGATTTTCAGCAACCATTATAGAAAGCATACCCATTTCCAAATGAGAAAGAGGAGCGAACTAATCTGTACCATGTCCCATCTCTCCGTAAGAATGGCACCGGAGGAGCTGATCGGAATACTGGCAACTGGCTGCGTTCAGAGATCCAGTAAGAATGTGCATCCTCCTTTTAGAACTACCTTAAGTACCTTTAGAGCCCAGGTTTCTAAATCGGGTCTTGGAATAAAGGCGGTGGCAGATGAGCCCTTCCTCTTAGAGTCAACGGCTGTAAACACAACCTCAAACGAGGGAACCGATACCGGCTACACACGGAGGTCCTTTGCCAGAAGGCCAAAGAAATGACCATGGACCCCCAGTTGAGAGTTAGGTAGGAAGGTATTTAGGTGATAGAGTACCCTGTCTGCCCTTGAGACCGTGGCTCACTTAGAGCAACTTGTTGCGTCCATGGTGCCCTTGTTTCGTGGTGGCTTATCACCGTGATATCTACTTTAGTTCTAAAACCCTTGTTTCGTGGTGGCTTATCACCGTGAGATCTACTTTAGTTCTAAAACCACCCGGATTCATAAATGAATCTTAGGAGGTTTTTTTAGTTCGACACCGCTTAGGTCTTCTAGCTCTACGAAGAAGTGTTTACCCAGGAACTCTGTCCTTCTCTTTGCTAGGGCTGCACAGTCGCAGACCAGATCTTGCATACATTCTATTTCTCTTTCACCCCTGCAGCTTTTACAAAAGTCGTTGCGCAGTAGGTCCAGACGAATAGCATGTCTGCCTCTGGCAGAGTGTCCGGTAAGGACTCCTATTAGCACGCATACATACTTGCGATTTAAGCCGATCAGTGATGTTGATCTCTTTTTGCTCAGCGTCGGCCATATAGTCCTCGCCGTTGCTCCAATACGCAGGCTAAGCCATCGATCTCTGGCTCTATCTAGGGCTTCGTCCACTAGCTTTTCCTTATGGAGCTGAATTGCGTGTGCGAATATGGGATGGCTGGAGATTCTCTCAACTCCGAACCTTTTTTCGCCAGGTTGTCTGCCCTGTTGGGGCCCAGTTGAGCCTTGTACATGAGATTAATTTTATTAATTGAGTAAAAACACAATTCGATCCATTTATTTGGAATATTTTATTTAAACTAATTATGTTACACATTTATATACACTATCGTCGTGACTACTTCTTCCGTTCGGCTGCACTCATTAGCTCGTTCCTTTCTGTTTTCATGTGAGTTCCTAACAAATACGAGATCTACCAGATTCCTTGACTCACTTCCAGAGCTCCTATCTCGCCGAGAGATTCGAGGCTCTGTCCAATCCAGCGCTTGACAGAGCAAGGCAACGGACTGTAGACAAATCCTTCCTCGAATCTCTCGTCGACGTATCCAAATTAAACATCAAAGATTTGACAATGTTCCTGAACGCCGCTTGATGGTTAATCATTCAGCATTCAGAGCTGTGATTTCAAAACTGCGTGCAGTTGCATATTCGGTTCTCCTAGAGCCACCTCCTCTCACACACCAAATGACAGTCGTCCACTTGTTTTCCACAGCCCTTCTACTTAGTACAAGGTGGCAGCACTCTTAACCACACAAACACGTGAAAAATTGATTGTCCAGAGACGACATGTAACATCGGAAGCAGCATCCTTAACCAAGCAAAATCAAACATTATGAATTAAACAGAATTTCTTCTAGAAATCAACTCTAACAAGTCCAAACCACTTGAAGCATGAATAACGCCCGAGAGATCTCCAGACTCCTCGATCCTCCGCCATCGACTCTATCTCATCAGAAGCTATGCCTAAGAGCAGCAAGGCGAGTTTTTTCAATTTGGTCGTGGGTCCTGATAGAATCGCATTCAAGGCACGCCTCGGAAGTCGGACATTCGTGCCACGTGATCAAATCATCGAACCGTAGCCCTTTCCGTTCGAAGAAGCAGCTGCTCTACATCGAGTGCCTCGCGTACTGCCATGTTTTTCACCCTACAGGAACCTACAGGAAAGCTGAGCTCATTACTCTCCCTCAATCGTGAACAAGACCAATAGGACTCCACTAACATATAGAGTGCATTGAACAGGCTTGTGGCAATGACCATAACCTCTGATTTGTCCACGTGAATCTTCATCGAAGCATCTGCACATACGGCAACAAACCTATCGCGCTAGAGTTCCCTCTGGGAGGATGTAAGGATAACTAAGTCATCTTCCAAAAAAAAACATTCCTCGCCCCCTATACAGTTAAAAAGGAGAGGTGATAAGACGCACCCTTGGCAAAGTCCGACTTCGTCCCACTGTCCATTTAATTTTCCACGCCACGCCACGCCACTTTCCGTTTAAAGAAGTAGCTGCTTAACATTGAGTTCCTTGCGTACTGCCGTGTTTCTCACCATATCCCGCCGAGTAACTGGCTCAACAGCACGAAGAAATCTCATCTCGACATGTACTGTACTCGTCATCTTATTCTTTCGATCATTACCCAAATTTCCTGACCACATGTAAGAGTTGGAATAAAAACTGATTTGACACCAAGTTCGCTCCTCCTGACTACAGATCTTCGCTACAGCCCGTAGAGGGCCAGGGCCTAGCTTCTCAGCAACCACTCGTGTTGTGCGTTCTATTATTCTATCACGAGTGGAAGGGACCTACAGTTTTATGCCGACTCCGAACGGCCAAGTTTGAGAAGCTTTTTCTAGACAGTTATACTCTTTGAGCATTGTCAGTGACTCGAAAGAGGTGGAGCCGTGAAAAGTATTTCTTGTTGTACCAGGAATCGAACCTAGACAGGTAGGTCCAAGTGCGTAGGAGTCGACGCACATACCCACAACGCCACGGGCCACCACCAGATCTTCTAAGCTGTTTCAAAATTGATCCACCTTGGCCAATCCTCCAGGAAAGCTTAGCATTACTCTTCCCGTCTTAGACAACTGGATGGCGTGGTTGGTTGAGTGCCTGATTGGTTAGAGGGGTCCCCGGTTCGAATCCCAGTGAAAGCAAAGTCAATACGCCGTATCCGGTTTTCAAATCTGATCCAGTCACCATTTGCCGTTGGGATCAAATAAACGGCACTGTCACTGGAGTTGTCGATCGAGTCACAATGAACCAACATGGTCTAAGTGTGCTGGCGATTTCGCTGACAGCCCACTTGCCTAACCTGACTTAACTCTTCCCGTCACTCGTGAAAACGACCCCGATATGCTTAAACTTCTCCAGCTGCCTTCATGGGACTCCACTAACATGTTGAGTGCAGTGAACACTCCGTACTCAGTAGTTTTTGTACCCCCAAGCTTGGCTTTGTTGGCAAAATTCACTTCGTCCAATCGACTGGGCTTTAAAGCAGTGGTTCTCATCGCTCATTGGACTAAGCTCCTGAAGGAGACACTTTTCAATAAAAGACAACGAAAGTTAGAGAAACGAAGACGACTTGTGGATCGTTGATGAAGCAGTGGAGAGAGAGATTGAATTGCTGGCGAATTCAAAAACCTAAACGTACGTGGAAAACCCTTCATGCAGCTCCGTACACAGCTCCTCCTTTAACAACAAGAGAAACACCAGCAAAATGTACGACAGAATGCATTTGTTTCTACATTTAGAGGCTAAAACATAAACACACTCTTTCCCTTGACGTAAAGCTTTCGATTTGGTTGACGCCCGTGTCCACCCCAAACTGTAGCAACACAAAAATGCTCTCCCTCCCTCACTGGTTGCCTTGTCGTGGCGGGAGGGCTTAAGAGTCAAAGATCCCAGGTGAGACGTCGAACCAAAAGCCAGAAACGTCTCGACTTGGAAACAAAATATTCTCTCTCGGATATGCCTTCTAACGCAAGGACACCAGCAATCCAGCTGCGCACTCAGGACTGGCTCTGGCCAGAATATGAGCCAGGAAAAGAATGTCGTCGAATCTTCACCGATGGCTCCAAGACCAATGAAGGATCTGACGCTGGCGCTTTCGTGGAGAGCGACCACACCTCGTTTGCGTCGGTCTTCCAAGCGGAAAACCTATGCGATCCTAATGGCCACCAACTATATTGTGAGGAACAGGTGGAAGGGGCGAAGTATTTGTGTCTGTAGCGACAGCCAGGCTGTCCTACTCAACCCTTTAACCACTTCCAAAATGGTCCAAGAATGCAAGTCTTCTCCAAATTGGATCGGCAGGTTCAATTCGCTAATACTTGTCTGGATCCCGGGCCACCACGGGAAATGAGATCACCGATGCACATGCTAGACAAGGATGAGAGGAGATACTCCTAGGACCCGAACCTGCGTTGGGATTACCCGCGTCCTCTGTTAGCGCTTCCGTCGATGGCTGGGCTTCTCGGGAGCACAACCGGAGGTGGGATGACTCTCCAGGATGTAGACAAACCAAGTGCATGCTCCCAAACGTCTGTGCGAAATCCGCAGCATTCTTGTTATCTCTTAACAGAAAAGACTGCAGACGACGACTAAAGGGCCACTTGGCGAAGGTGTCCAAACACCTAAACGTGATTGGCCTAAGCGTTGAAACCCTCTGCGACGCCGGTGGAGAAGACGACGACACTGCAGAGCACTTCCTCTGCAACTGTCCCGCCTTTGCTCGGATCAGGTGGCAGTGCTGATGAGGTGAGAGTCGATGATTTATGTGCTCCTCATCACAAAAGCGCCTGCTGGGATTCCTCCGCTGTTCTATGCGACAACTCAACGTCCTTAGCCAGCTGTTCATGTCCATCGTCTGAAATTAGAAAGGAAGCACCAGCCGGCAGGAGGCATTGGCCAACTGCTAGTTTCTTACGAAGCCTTTGCGGACATTTGAGGCCAACCCAAAGCTGCCGGTAAGACAATCGCCTTCGATCACCTGCTCAAACAGAGCTCCATTGCAACGACTTTCAGATCCTTTATTTGCTGTCAGTTGATCCCGATTCTGTTGCTGTTAGAAGTCACTGTTTCACTTCGAAGCCAAGCTTGAACCCCAACAAATAGTGATAGTCAATCGGATTAATTTTTTGGATAAAATCGTTTCTTTGTGTATTTTCCGCAGCAAAAAACACTGCCATTCGTTAATAAATTGGACTACAATTTTAAAATAAACAAAAACATAAAAGGGTTCGATGTTCTTAATTTAAAAAAAAAAAACAAACAAAAAAGTTGGAGTTTTGTTCTGCCGGACGTTAGGTATGCAATGGTCGTTGTGATCGTTGAGTGGGTGGCGGGGGGGGAGGGAAGTAAAAGGTTTGTCTAGAGTATGTACTTAATGACGACGACGGGATGGACGGCCCTTGGCTCTGGCGGCATCGGGGCTGCCGTATGCGATGGCGTGACTGGTGGCTGAACCGCCCTCTCCGGTGCTGAAACTGTTGGCGATGGCGATGGCTCCTCCGGCGGTGCCGCCGAAGCTGATTGGGAAGAAGGTTCCGGTTGGGAGTGGAGCCTTGGCACCCTTGCCCTTGTTGGCTACTGCGTTACCCTTGGCTGGACGACGGGCATTTGGAATGCGAGCTGGACGAACTGAGTTGGCGGCGGCATCATCGTCGTTTTCGAGCTTGACGGAGACCTTCCTCTTGGGTGGCAGGTAACGCTTTGGTGGGACAACAGCAGCTGGGGCAATTGGAGCGGCATCATCAGCAGCGGTTTCGGCAATAGATGGAACGGCTGGCACCTCTGGGATCTCTGGGACGGCGGCCAATTCGGGGACAGCATCTTCGGCGACTGGGGCTTCAACTGGGGTATCGACTGGGCCAGATTCGGGGTAAGCATCGGCTGAGCCATCGAAGCTCAACTCCTTGGGTTCCTTGGCGGCATCGTCGCTTGGCAGTTCGGCGGATGGGGCTTCTGGCGATTCGTTTCCGAAGATTTGGTTCTCCTCGACTGGAGCGTCTGGGATCTCACCGGATTGAGAGAGTTCTGGCAGCTCGGGTTGGGCATCGGCTTCTGGGGCGGCTGGGGCATCAGCGAAGGCTGGCACCTCATCAGCGGGGACATCTTCGGCTCCGGCGGCAGGGGCATCGGCACCACCCTCATAGCCTCCTTCGAATTCGGCAGACACTTGGCCACCGGCTGGACCGTAGGGTTCGACATCGGATTCGCTGTTCAAGACGGACTCGGCTGCGGTTTGCTGATCGACAAGACCTGCATCACCTGGATGAACGCAATCATCTATTAAAAAATGCAGTACCTCTGCGAAGGTTTGCGGCGGGAAACTTACCAACTCCGTCAGTGTAAGCGGCGGAACGGTGGTGAGCCCTCCTAGCTGGAGCTGCAACCAAGCGCTGCATAACCACCAACCTTTGCGATGATGAGGCACGGTGATTGGCAATCCCTGCAAAAATAAAAAAAATATTCGATTAGTAACTGCTGGCGTCTGGGGGTGGGGGGGGCGGCTTAAGGACGTACTTCTCTTGGCTGGAAGAGCCATTGAGGTGGCGAAAAGGCTGATAAGCAGCACTGCGGCAACGGTACAAAGTTTCATATTGACGATTTTTATCCTTTTTTCGTTGGTTGAGGGAGAAAAGAGACTGGTATCCACTGGATGACTGCTAGGTGCTGCGGATACTTTCAGAGATAGACTTCTCTTTACTGTTCAACGGACTTGATATCGGAGCTAAACTTAACTTCTTCGGTAAGTTTCCACCAGACAAGTGATGTCCGATTGTTGGCGGACGTTAGATTTTATAAGAATCTGACCAAGTGATGTGCGCCCCCTCCCAAACTAGGCGACTGGACGTCTGCTTAGCATTCATAGAACGTTCTTCGCGTCCAAGCGCTGTCTTGAATGTGCTTTTTTTTTTCTTTTTCGCGTTTTTTTTTTTTTTGTTCGTCTTCGCTCTTTTGTCTCGTTTTTTCGTACTCGTCTGCGCTGCGTTGTGGGTATGAGGCACTTGGTAGCGGCAGTGTAGGCCTGCGCGGTATTAGCGGTTAGCGGTTGGCGGTTGATTCACTTTGCGTACCCCCGCGCCCCTGCGATTGTCGGTGGTGTGCCCTGCGTGCGATCCTCGTGCATTGACGTAACGCGTTGCGATCAGAAATCAGACCGCGCACCGTCGTCACTGCACGACGAAGGCCTGTGTTGGCAGTCAGGGTTGCAGGCGCATGCACGTTACAGAGGTCGCCCGAGTTTTGGGTGGCCGCTGGCCGGTGGCGGCGGCGGCGATTTTTGGTTTCTTTCGGCGATTAGAGGGCGGCATCTTGAGGTGACAGGCAAATTAGAGATTTATGCGGGCACACAGCTCGTATTTTTTGTGGTTGTTGTTGTTGTTGTTGGCGTGATACCGCATTCAATTGGCGATGCCCGCTGCGAACTAGGAAATTTGAATGTTTTTTACGTTTCAGAGTGAATTTATTTTTGTGGCTGAAATAGATTAATCGTAAAACTCAAGTACGCCTCGCCTGAAGGTGGAATTGCTCGAAAATAAATTATCTGTGCTTTCGGCGCAGAGCTATTGAAATGCAAATTAATTGGAGACGTTGCGATCGGACGATCGGCATTTGTGGGGGGGGGGGGGGGGGGGGTTGGTTGGTGGGTGGGTGGTCGGTGCAAATGGATTTATGGAGCACCTAAATCTTTACGAACCTTGCGGGAAGGTCGGCAGATGAGAGGTTGATGACTGTGACAATGACTGTCACTCGAGAGGCTGCCGGGGGCTGTTAACCCGCTGCAACGGGTGGCGGTGAAGCCGGTCGACTTTCTGCAGTCATTCGATTGCGATTTTTTGGCTTGTTCGACTCGTGAGCCTGACGGGATCAGATGGTGCATGAGCATGAAGTCGATCGGACGCTACCTGTAATGTCTATTCATTTATCTAATCTGGGCATCAGAGCCGGCTGACGTGACTGCGCACACGTGCGATGATCGAAAATGTATTCCAAGCCCGGCTCATGTAGGATATCGGCTGCAAATTAGTTTAATCATTTTCCACAAAGTTGCGTCAGTGATTCAGTGAACTGACTACTAATGGGTCGTGCAAGCTCTAGTTTTGTTTGTGACCAATGTCTGAGCATGTGTCTGGCTTGGGGCTTGTATCCGCGATTGCCTGGTAATTGCTGTTCGAATTTAGTGAATGTGATCGGGCCTATTGGTTGCGATGCATGCGTTTGGTGATAGACCATTCGAATTCTGAAGTGGACAACGTGCTGTGCTCCCACAGCAACGGGGAATGTTGTATGGACGGTCGGACTGATGGGATAATTGAGGTGAGCTTTGCGGATCACAAATGCTCGATTCTTAGTTCGAATTTGATTTTCAGATATCAAATGTAGCACGGTTTCAGTCAACAGCGAGGGGAAGCTTGTGGACGGAAGTACATAGTTCGTTTTGGCAAAGGCTTGGTGTTCTTCCAAATTGGAGAACAGGACAGTCGCTTCTCTTCCAGAGAACACTTGTAAAATCAGACTTTGAAGATGAGTCTCCACTAACGACTCCTTGAAGGCCTTGTCGCGATTGTCTTCAAATTGTGTCAACACCTTTTTCCGACAAGATCACATTTATTCAGATCAAAATTAGACACAGAAACCCTGGTCTACTCGAAGAAATACTAGTCCTCTCGCAATGATTCCCTCACTGTCGCCCGCAATACTGGACCTCCTTTGAAATGTCGCTCAACTTCTTCGCTTCATTCTGCATGATTGCCTCCTTGATTGGCATTTATTCCTCTTCAGAGATCAGAGATCCTTCGCTCCTCCATGACATCTTCTGTTTCTACGGACGTGGTCTATCCTCGTGAGGAATGAATGCATCGTCAGTTGAAGCTCAGAATCAGAGGACATTGCTTAGTTAAGTCAACTGATTTATCGTCTCTGAACCGACTCCCTTTCGTGAACTAGTGACTAGGCTGCCAAGGTTAGGTAGAGCGGTCTACCAGCAAAATCAGCACATATAGACCATGTTGGTCCATTGTGACACCCGCAGTCAGACTACTGATCGACAACTCCAGCGATAGCGCCTTTAATTCGATCACAACGGCAAATGCTGGCTGGACTGGAAAGCCGAATAAAGCGTATTAACTTATTCACTCGGATTTCAACCGGGGACCCCTCTAGCCAGGGGAAGGCACACAACCAACTGCACCATGTAGCTGTTCCCCAGGCTGCCTAGGTTCAGTTCCCGTCACTTCAATCGCTGTGAAGTGGCATGTCGAGCAGTAGTAAGACGTCGCCGAACATGGGATCTTCTCAAAAAAGCCCCCAGCCAAATGCTCAAACTTCCCAAATGTACCCCGCATGGGTGGTCTCCCAATGTTCTCGTTCTATTGGCCCGTCATCTATCTTGTCGTCTCTACTTATCAGAGGGCATTAGGAGTGTGTTGTGTGTCCTTCAGAACCTAGGCATATATCCACCTCGAACTGCAGCTCTACTAAGCCCCTAAACTATTAAGGAATAAGTCCACTTTCGTCACATTCTATATCTTCTCTGCGAACTCGTGACGGTGTCACCAATCTGATGGGACCATATCAGTGGGTGTTCAAGCGAGGGAACTTCATAATAGACCAGATGTTTGGACCGCCGCAGATCCTGGTGGACCCATCGAATTTGCAGATCGCCAGCCATCACTTGATTGAATTCAACGCCGCATATGCCCTAGTGCATAGAGACGAGGTACACACCACCCTGCCTAGTTTTGCCATCCTAGCCAAACTCGTCAAGCTTTTAGCTCTTTTCCGCTACAAGATCAGTAACGAGCTCGCCGTGAGCTTCAGTCACAAAAAAGGCATCAAGGAAGGCGTCAGGTGATACCTTCAATATCAGTCTTCATCAGCACCGAGATCCAACGCAGAATAACTCTTCTCAACCGATGTTTCTTTGGGCTCAGGAGGCAATCGAGTGGTAGAGCACGCTCTGCAAGGATCAAGCTGCGCTCATACAGGACAGTGACCATCTCTCTATGGTGCAGAGGCATCGACAAATTTAAAGGCGAATGAAGAAGACCTTGGGTTCTTTGAGAGAAGAGTTCTGGGTGCCTGTCTACATTGAGGCCAGATTAAGGAACTATTCAACCACGATCTGTGCAGGCTGTCCAGCGCCATAAGTCGAGTCTAGTGTTTTACATATTCATCGTCTAAAGTGGCTGGGTCATGTAGAGCTCTGTCTTGGACCGAAATGGACTCATCGACTTCGAAACAAGTGGTGATTAAGTGGCGCACACAAGTGGGGAAGGATCTTAACGAACCTGGTGTGCAGTGAATGAGCCGATAAAGCCCCCTATCGGCAGAAATCAGGCTAGCTGAAGAGGCTTGTTGTTTGAGGCCGAAGTCAACCCCGGACTATAGCACCACACAATTCAGAAGAGATCAACTGATTTGAGGTGCTGTCAACACATCTGCGAGTTCAATTAGAAATGATCCCGATTCAGATCCGTTTCCTACTGATTCTTCGCTTTTTTTTTAAGACTCTCTAGTAGTGCCTTCGAGAATGAATGGTTGGCTATAAACTTAAGGCTAAAGCAAACGATTCGACTAATTCTCTGATGGAAGAAGAAGATTTTTGTCGACTTCATCCTCTTTTCATCCAAAACTTCAGTCTTCCCTAGTATGCATCATCAAACATGTCGTCTTTGCCCATCCAATCGTGGGAACGTCTGCTGTCATTCAACAGTTCCTGCTCACAATTGAAAGGAAGTGAGTCTTATTCCGTCACAAGTTCCTGAACGTCCATACAAGTCAACAATTTATGATCAAATATCATCAAAAAACCAGATTTACTTCTCAACTGTCGTCAACTTCCCTGCCGGCCAACCTTCAGTGTACATCCGGTTGGATTTCGACTCCCAAGTGGCGACTTTGTCTATTCCTAGAAACCGAAGACACGTCAAGTTTCTTCTTTTTTTCTCTCTCAAAATCAATCGATAAAGACGTGACAATTGAAGCAGTTCGATCATTAGAATTCAATAAGGCTCTTTTTGTTCGGAATTATGTTCAATCGCACTCGGTGGTGTCGATAGTGTGCCTACCGACTAGTTTTTTTGATTTCAGGATGTTCGGCGGGGGCTTCCTTGGATGAATTCTTAAGTAACCCATGCGATCGGATGATCGCACTGACGTAGAAAGCAAGCGAAAGAATATAAATTGCCGGTTCTTTGGCACTGTAGGAGCAATTATTCCGCGCCAGTCTTGTGCTGTTCGGCGCAGACGATTGTCCCTTTCCGGCTTTCCGATTCAATGTGTGACAGGGGAGGACGTTCAACCAGGACGGGAATGTGGGCTGCATTTGACAAGGTCACAGAAAGAGACCCAGAATTGCAGACCAAGTGGGAGTGGTTCCAAGGAATAGCGTCTTCCGTGATCAGTCAAAGCCAAGACATTCCAAAGGCCATTCGGAGACTTCAGGCTTCGGGCGTTTTATTCATTCAGCTCATTCAGCGCTGGCGAAACGCTTAAGAACTTGTTTCTCCACAGAAAGATATAAAAAGTGAACGTGATCCACATTGTTCAACAGGATATCGGTGCTCAGCGCAGGCTAAAGACACTGCAAAAAAGTTCACAGTTCTCATTGAAGACCGGTTTTTCCAATTCACATCCGTTCTCGTTAGTGCATGACGGGACCATAAAAAAGTATAACACTTTCCCTGATTGTCCGCGCTTAGCATGCTCGCTCGCAAAATATTCGATTGATATCTATGTCAGTATTCTAATTGAATACTTTGAATGCCAAGACATTTGCCTTCGATTGCCTGTTTTGTTCGCCTCATCCCGCTCCCTCGTTTCGATAGATACAGATAGAGCTCTATTATATAAGACAGAATCGAGGAGTCCATCAAAGTGAACAACTTCCATCGCGGAATTGGCCATGTGCCCACGGCTCGCCGTCGTCACCCTGACGAAGCCTAATTGATCAATCTTTTCGCGCGAGAGCCATCAGCTTTACTGTATCGGAATTTATAAGCTCGTCTTCATTAGCTTCTTCATTATGCCATCAGAATAAAAGAAGGCTCCGGCGACAGGCACAATCACAATCACACGCACAAGGAGAACAAGACGAATTGAAAGGCAAAATGAACGAAACAAGAAACTGTTATAAAATTCAAAATTCGTACAGAATATAGATGATCGAATAATCGCACCGAAAGATTTACTATTTCACATCTCTTGGTTGGTTTTTGCTTTTTTTTTTTTCATTTTGGCGTATCTATCGCGAAAATAGACGAGATAATTTTGAGCACCTGTGTCCGAAATGGCGAATTAAGTCAGCACGTTTTTCGCCACAGTATACCAGATATGAGACGTCGAGCGAGTCTCGGGGGGTGGTTCGACATGCGGACACTTTCAAAAGGGAACATTTTTTGGACATTTGCAGGCGCGTTCCGATCGCCGTGTGTTCGAAAATCGATCGTGGCTGTCATTAATTAGGGGGTTTAATACCGTGGGCGGTCTGGGAATATCAAACATCGGCTGGATCGCCACCGACAAGGAGACATTCCGGACGAGTCTTACCACATGACAGAGCGTGTAAGGTACACCAAAGCAAACAGTACTTAAAAGGGTAATAAAAGTGCCATTAAATCGAGCTATGAGGAATGCCTGCCTATTCGCCAGCGCTGGCCTGGCTGGCGGCTGCTTATGAATGCCAGAAATGTCACTCCCCGTGCGGTTGGCGTGGCGAATGCGACAGTCGGGTGCTAGGCAAAAATATGAATTTTTGTTTTCGTTTTCTTCAAATTTTACGACTTCCTTGGCGTGAATGTGACCAACGTCAACTTCTTTTCCTCATGTTGTGCCTCTCTGGACAGGCGACAGGGGGATGACATAACACAGCAGTCGGAGTTTTTTTTTTTTTTGAAAGTCGCTGGGCCCAATTAGGGAATCCCAATGGATTTATTTTTAGGCCGCTCCGGCATGCGCGTCGACGACGACGCATTGACGTAACATTTTGACTGACAGAAGTCCGAACCTGGAGGAAGTTGACGGGAATTATCATGCAACGCCCGTTGAATGTGTTATTGCTTGTAAGTCCGACGATGATGGATGTGATAACGCATGCATTTCAATTGCATTGCATTGCATTCTGCATGGGGCACGCTTTTTGGCGCCCTCCCCACTCACTCCGTGTGCGTGTGTGTGTGTCGTTGCACTTGTCATTCCGAATGAAAAATGCGTTCGTGATGCGCTAGGTGTCCGCTGGATTGACGGAACGGCGACGCGGCGGATTGTATGCGAATTCTTTTTGATCTGCATTCAGTGAGTCAGACGACGACGTCGAGACGATCCGTGTAGGAGACTCGGTAGGCAGACGTCATTAGGCGGACAACGAACGGTGCGGTTGAAGATGAGCCGCGCTGTGATAGCGCGACGAATGGGTTTTTCGCTGCCAAATGCGTACCGGGTGGGACGTGAGCTGCGCATACGTCAGTCGCAGTGCTCCCGTCGTCGCCGCCCGCCCAGTTGAGTTGGATGAGGTGTTCCACGCATGCCCTATACGGAGGTGTGTAATTGATTTATACGTCTGTGAGCAACCAAGTTGATCGGATGACAATTCTGGCATTCTTGACTTGTGAATAAATTAAGCGTTTAATTACAATTGAAAACTGGAGTTGAAAGGCCTTAAATGGCTCTCGCATTGTTACATTTGGGGTGTGTTCAGTGAGAATGTAATTTAAAAAGTGGGTCGCTGTCAAATGTGACACTTAAGTCATCGGAAATGAGCGCTTGATGGGATTGCGCACGGAGTTTGAGTCACGTAGAGACTAGAGAGGGATTGAGAGGTCCGTCTGGCAGCAGTCAGAGCAAGGAACTGTCAAAGACGAGTCAGAAAGTTGACAGGTGGCACCAAAGGTGTACAGAAGTCATAGCTAGGTCTAATTGGCCCCCTGTGGCAGTGTAGTCCTTTTACAAAGGAAGTCCTTTCTCCGTTGAGGGCGTTTTCACTGAAAAGCACCCGTTACGTGCTCAGAATCACCCAAGTTTCAGCCAGACACCGAATGCCACCGAAGACGCACGCCTCGAGGACTGAACTCCCTCCCACCATTTCTCAGCAGATTTATACATCTCCAGCCAGCCAGAAACTAAATTAACTCTCAACTACCTTCCGGCATTAATTTGAAAATAAAACTGCAATCCACGACAATTTTTCACTGCACACCTTGTGTGGCCAGCTTACGCGGCAAACTTCATCATCCTTCTTAATTGCGTCATTTTCGCATAAATCCTCGGTAGCATATCGTCCTGAAATCCCACCTGACACTGCGACTGGCACGGCGGAGGCGGAAACATGGGAAAAAAAATGGGGGGTGAAAGAAAAAAATACCATAATTTATGTAACACGAACCGAAAAATCATCCGTTCCTCATTTTCTCTCATTTTCCAAGCTTTCATTTTTATATGAAATTTGATTAAACTCGCAGTGGACACGTCCGGACTGGCAGGCTACCGCTGCTGTTGCTGGCTAGTGGCTGGCAGCGTTCAGCAGCAAAGCCTCACCGTACACACGACGACGTCGTCGTCGGCGGCTGCGGCGGCATTGCTCTTTGACATCGCAATTAATCATCGAAGTTACAATTTATTTCCCGAAAACCACATATGGAAAATATGGTCGTGCAAGAGAACGGACGGCGAATTCGAGGACGATGGCTCTCTTCCCTGCATGCACTCACACACAAACACACACACACGTCCGAGGAGGACACGTTACGAAACATTTTCCGTCAGGTCGCGCGAGCCGGACACCATTACTTTTGTCAAATTGTTAACCGCATTAATTGTAGGCAAGCTGGCAGTTGCTGACGACTGCTGCAGAGGCGCTACTTCCGGCCGAACACATTCAGTCGTGCATTGGGGAAAGAGTTGGCCTGGAGTGGGCCTGATGTGGGTTGGAGTTTTTGCTGTTGTAGCATTCGGCCGCATCCTCACTTTTGTGTGACTGTGGTGCTCTGCATAGTGGGAGAATAATTGGCCTCCAAGTGCATTTGGCACTTGTGATTAAGTGTCCTGTTGGTCATGCATTACACACTACGCAGCAACCAACAACGACACCAACACCACAGACGGCAGTTTCATTCCCTGAAACCTCAAACTTTTCTGGTAGGATACCGCAACTTTGCCGCCCGCTTCGCCCCGCACCGGCAGAGAAAAAGTTGTTGGGAACAGCAGAAAAATCCCACAGCCTTTCCGATGCAAAGAAGAACATCTGCCAACTCAGCAGGCAATGGGAGCTCTCCAGCTTCCACCGCTCGTGGACATGCAAACCAGACAAAGTGCAGAATCAGAGAGAGCAACAAGAAAAAAAAAACGAGGATGAATTGTCACACTTGCAGCACAGGCATCCCAGCTCTCGGAAAAAAAAAAAAACAAAAACGAGAGATAAAGTCTCGTCCCCGCCTTGGAGGAGGAATCGAGTTCACTTCCAATTGTTGGCATTCTCCAAACGGGCCGGCAGATGGGTGGTTTCTGGGGTCGTCTTAATTTTAAGTGTGATGGCTGTTGTTGTGCTACTTTGACATTTCAGCGCAATTAAAGCGTGCGAATGGTGGTGGTGCTTGGTTGGCCTTTCGTGCGGATGGGGGTGGGGGTCGGCAAAGTTAAATGAGAAGTGGAAGAAAATGTGGAGCATGCTTCCCGGGGTAGGAAACATAGAAGACAGAACAGAAGAAGATACGGATGCAGCTGTCTACTCCAGCACAGAGACCATCTGTTGTTACAAGAGTAAGCTTTGTTTTCGCAGAGTTCCGTGGGGGCGAGGGAGGGGGTAGGGATAAAGTTAAGAACGAATGAGAGATGCTACGTGATTTGGAAACTATTCCAAGCGTGCGAGTGTAGATGTTCGGTGAAAAATTGCAGCGCCTGGACACGTCAGTTGAGGCAATAAAAGCAACGATTTACAATCGGTCGGGTCATACAACCAGGCAAGGGCCTTGTTGCATTTAAATTGCCTCATAAACAGGCAGGCGTCTTCGAGCATTTAGATCAGAGCCGGATCAGCGATTCAGATTTGAAGTGCTTACATCCTGAAAAGTTCAGTTCGTGAATTCCAGGAATTTTCAACATGAACCTCATAACCGAATTCCAATTCGCCCAAGTGACACATTCGCATATCAATTGATCACTCATCGGGCGGCAGCCGCACCGAGGCACACATGCTAATGCCCGGCCCGGCTCGGCTCGCTAATCAAAATTTCACAAATCGTTCGCCAAAAAACAACTGCATTGCATATTGTTAACTGTCAGATTCCTAATCCAAATCGCCCAAACGAATGTCTTTTGTGGCAAAATTATTGACATAAACGTCGCCCTGCCCACCACTCAATCAGCGCCCCGCGCAATATCCTTGTCTCTGTTCAGAATTCAGACACTGTGCCAGTGGGGGCCACAGAACCAGGGAGAGAATGAGAGAAGCAAGAAAAAACGTTGAAATTTCCCCAAAAAATTGCCGATTGGAATTCCATGGTCATGCCAATCGCAACGAATGATCTTCTGTGTTGCCCCCGGAGTGCTGTGCTGTGCTCTGCGCTGTGCGCTGCTGTCTGTTGGGTATTCCCAACTGGTGCTTGTCTAGTGCCAAAGGAACAACGAAAAAAATATGTTTAGCACCATGTTGCCATTCGAATGATAATTACCAAAATCCGTCCCAGCCTGACTCACAGACGCACGAGGGGGTGCCATCACCAGCCATCAAGCAGGAGCCATAGCCAGTCGTTGTCGAATTTTGACGAATCACATTTCGCGCATTCAGATGGCGTTTATTAAAGTCCATTGACACGAGCGGGATGACACTGATAAGCGTTTTTTGTTTTTTTTTGCTTTGTTTTGGGGATTCCCCAGAAGTGGGTAGGGCATACGCTGATAAGGACAGTTATAATTCTAAACTCTAGCCACTTGTCAATTCACGACACCCAACTCGCCGGAAGGTGGGTGGGTGCGCAAAGATGCTGATAAGCATCAGTGTCGCCAGAAACGAGCACGCACCCATCGACACCACCCAGCACAGGGTGATTAAGCGCCGGTCGGGGCCAGTGCGGCAGTCACACGTCAACGTGGCCATAACTCTTCTGCGGGGGCAAAATCAATTAGCCAATCACCCTGTGCACTGCGGCACACCGTGATTTATTGTTCCGTTGAGCTTATTTATTTGCGTGTGTCTATAATTAGGGATTAATTGATTCATAAATGTCACGACGCTTCGAATCCCAATTAGGGTGGACGGGCCAAACCAATTCGCAGCTTACGGGCTAAAAATGCCAAAATCGATTAGAGGACTTGAATTATTTATGGATAAAGTCCACCGGTCCGCTCATAGGTATGGCACACGAACTGCGGCTAGGAAACGACGAAGACGCACGGCGACACACGAACGACATCGACTATGACAATGACAATGACAATGACAACGACAACGACAACGACATCGACATCGCCGCCTCACCCATGGCTTGTTGGATCCCGGTTTGGCGGCTATTTGTGATTCAAGACTTCACCAAGTCGGGGCTGGGTTCTTGCGGAACATCGAGTGTACAATGCCGCTGGACATTCTGATTTGTGCCAAGCCATGCCAAGCCACTCCGTCCGTCCGTCCGTCCGTAGCCCGCCTGGCTATTCGGTCGAAATTGTAATAATTTTTGATCAAGACAAAAAAAAAAAATTTCGGATGAACACATTAGATGATATTTATGTTCGCTGTCTGTCCATACGTATTTTGCTTTTATTTCGTTTTAATGTGGGACTTTGTCCGGGTCTTGTTTATATTGATGTTATGAGGTCTCCTGGTGAATTTTAATAATGGTCACCGGAGCGTTGGGAACCAAGAGTTTCCGGGTTGATTAGAACCTGTCTGCAGGCGAAACGAAACGATTCGCGCATCACGTTCGGCTAACAATGAGCTTCACGAGTTATGGGATCGTCTTGCTTTTTTTTGTTGCGTCTTTTCCTTTTGAATCGATTGAGATCTTGTAAACAGAATTGTGCTTAATTGTAACAACTAGGTTGCGCAATAAGTTAATGACATCAAGAGACACGACGTGTTTTCTGATGTTTCATTCTCAGTCTTCTCAGCTAAAAAGCCAGACGACGTTGGTGAGCGCTGAGCCGTCGTGCTGGGACCACAAATGTTGTGAGAAGGGGGGGAGGGGGGGGACCTTTGTTTAGCGGTGACACATGGTTTATCCTTCGGATTTGGTAGTAAATTTCGAGCCCTTTCAGAAGGCGATAAACGTGCGTTGGGCTTGACATTTGTGGCTTAATCGCTTTCGAATGGCTTCGCCTGATGTGAATAGAAATCGGGGGTTTTTTTTTCCTCTTATTGATCACTGCTCGCGTTTTGTTTTCTGCTTTACACACGTGGCCTGTGAGTAATATCAAGCAGATGTGGGCATAAATTACGTCTGATCTTGGAATATCTCACAAGCGAATGAGAATGGGGGGCGTTTTAACTGAAAGGGGTCTCTGTGCTGAATCGGTGGGCTTAAGCGGGTTTGTGGTGGGAAATTTGTCGGATTTTCAAGCGGTGCCGTCGAATTGTGGCAGGATGAGTGGAAGGAACAAGTACTGGTCCAGTCCACGATCGACTTTCTTAAGACGTCCAATTTTCCTGCTGCTTCTTGACCCAATGCCGTTTTATACAAGTCTTCTTCAAGAATGCGCCCGAATTGATCTCCGAAACAGGAGTCTGTCCAGGATGTAAGCCATCAAATAAAGCTCTAGATTCCTCGGCAGTTAGGTCGAAGAAGAGACTCCAGATGAATTCAAGATCAGTGGCTTGACTCTGTCTGAATTGGCAAGAAATTCCACACCAGTGCGCTCGCTGAAATCCACTCGCAGCCCCCTTCAATTGGTCACAAAAATATCTATCTGCCGGAAATCAGCAAATTTCTGTCGCGCATGCTAATGATCGAGAGCGTCTACGACACCTCCGAACAAGGAAATGGCGCCCAATACATGACACCCCCAAAGAAAAAAAAAAAAAACACACCGGCGTCCTTGTGGAAATCCCATTCCCATGTATATGAGTGCAAATTTAACTTAATTTCATTCTAAATCGAACGCAGCCATAAAACGCTAAAGCGCAGCGCAATCACAGCCCAGGACGCGACATGTCACGCCGCATATCAATATCGTGGCTATTGGTCTGCAAGCAAAACCGAAGCCAATATGGATGCGCGCACGTTCAGAATGACCACCAAATTGGTCAATTCGATATCGAATTTGAATAAATACTGATCAAGTACGGTACGGAGATACTCGTACATACTTCTAGTTGATAGCACATGCGAGACAAATGAGTTTTTTTTTTTTTTTGTGGATATTCGACAATGGGGCCAATTTGCATTCGAGATGTGAAGTAAGATCCTCGTCAGTTGCTAGTCAGGTGCACGCTTAGTGCTGCGTGGCTTCTATTGCGTAGATACATAGCAGGGATGTCACAGGGATGTTGAGGGAATTTTAAAGCTCGAACATAAATCATTTGAGTTATCCACTGACCCCACACAAAGAGGCCGTTTTAGTGTGCAATAAATTGTGCTTCTGACTAGCTCTGCATATGCAAACGAAGCGGTATTTCGCGTTTGATAACGACGCTCCACAAAAGAATACGAGTACTCGTGACAGTTGCTTCTTTGTGTGCCTCTTGGTTTATTCGTGTTTTGGTTTTTCTGATTTTTGATTTTACGGTCTTCTTGATTGCTTCGAGTTCGAGATGCTATCTGCTCCTCGGTTGACAGCTTCGGAATTGAGTTCCGAACTAGAGAATTGGAAGACGAATGGGCTGCTTAAGCATTCTGAGAATTCCCATCGGTGCTGCTGTGTGACGAGGAGCAATCGAGTTTTCTGAGTTTGGCGCGGCTAACTGAAGCCGATCCCAGAGATGTATTGTTGCGCTTGTTCGGCTGCTATCGGCCCCCAGAAGGTCGTTAGCATTTGAAAAAGCCGCCACGGTTCGTTGTCAGCCGGTTGATGGCTGTTTGTTTTTGTCACTTGCAAGCGATTATCATTCCAAATTGGACACTAGTTGCTATCTAGAATCTTGATCGAAGAGTTGTACATTAAAATGGAAACAAATTCGTTCGAATTAAAGTGGAGTAAAAACACATGAGTGAGTGAGCGAGTGAGTTTCGCCTATTTAGTAGGATCCGCCAGCCCCCAGTTCGGTGATTTATTCCGTCACGTGTTTGTTATTAGGTTTTGTATTTTTATCTTGTGATTTGTGTGCTGTGTTATTTTTTTTCTGTGTCGAAGCAGGGCCTGTTGGAGGGTAAGTGAGAGGTCTTCGGTTTACTACGCGACTGGATGTTTACTCTAGAATATTTTGTTGTAGTCAACAATGGCGTACATAGTGTCCCTGGAGCGCGTACGCGCAAGGCACATGTGGCCGGGATTACGACGCGGACATGTGCGCAATTATGTGGACACATGCTGGCGAGTGTGAGACCTAGAAACTATTGTAATTTGTGACCCCTAATGGGTGTAGTGACTTTGAGGGATATTAAGGGCGTAGTTTGTTGACGCGATACCACCTTGGAGCTAACGGGGGTGATGTGCTCTGGTTTCGTCATGCGGTGCTGCCAAGTTCAAAGAGATCGTGTTTGACAGGTGAGATTTTGTCACATTTTCATGCTTTTTTTTCTGTTTTATTTGTTTGTCATGTTTGATGAACTATTTCCTTTTACTTTTTTTGGCTTCAAGTGATGCCAGGTAGTTGAAAAAACGAACTGTCAAATTATTCGTGAAAAATTACAAATTTGACGTTTAACAAAACACTGTCAAGATTTAAGATCCTTGAAGATGCGAAAATGGCGCTTAGATCATATGTCAGTTCGATTAAAATGTAGACTTTCTGTCAAAAGAAGGATGGTTTGACAGTTCTTCTATGTGGAAACTGCAAACATCGGCTGTAAATATTCCTCCAGAATTATAAAGCAGATCATACGCTCACACAGACTGAGTGACTCTGGCGGATGCGCTAACAGAACATCTTTCGCTCTGATTGGCATCACTGAAATGTCAAATTCATGTGAATATCCTTACGCTCGAACTGAACTGAACTGAACTTTATTCAAAAGTGGGTGCGCTAGCATTTGTATTGACGCGAGATTATGTTTACTACCTTAGTTTAACTATGTCTCTCATTTTATTCCTGTTTTAGAAATGGCTGTCGACGTTTTTTTAAGAAGTTTTTGTCCACAAAATTGTCTCTTAGTCTGTTGATGCCCGCTCCATGCTCTCTGTTCAGCGGTATGAAGTAGAAAGCGACATCGAAGTTGCACTGATGGCCTCTCGACGCACTCTGTTGACAGGTGTCAATTAAAAAGTGACAACCAATGCATTCCACTCTCAACCAACGGATAACAAAACATCATCAGCAACAACAGTAAGCAGTGAACAAGGTCAAAACCAGACCAACCCCATTAGAGGGCATTGATTGCCTCGAATCTGTGCAGAATCACGTAAGTTGTGGGCAATAAAAGTATTTTTTTTTTCGGAAAAAACCCTCGCTTAGTCACTAGTAAGCTAATGTTTAATGCTCTCCTTACTTATCGCAGATTTACGATCCAGGTGCTCCTGTATTGGGTTTTATCACTTTTCACACACGTGTCCAACGCTCTTAAGTGTCATCTCAAGAAAGCAGCGCTAAAAATACACACCACCGGTCGTTAAATAAGGCATTTCAAACCATCTCCAATCCGGACTTGTCGGGCTCTGATCCTAGTCGGTGTACCCCACCCAAACGGCAAGTCATCATGCAAATTCGGTTCTGATTCCTTTCGTAATATTTGCAAATGTCAGCATTTTATTCAGCAATCATTTTCGACACTACGGCGGTGCGGCTGTACCACATTTAGACGATCGCGCGGCGGATGGGTGAAGGAAGGACGCCTTATAGTAATCCAAATTTTTTTTTGTTAGTATTCCACATTCGGTGTCAAATTGAATCGCAAATGCAGACATGATCATCGTAATCATGATCAAAATAGCCAATCATTCCGCGCATAACCGGCATCCAGCATAGCTGTCTCATTTCTCATTCCGATTGAGTAGAGGTCTCTTTTGTGTATCACTGTCTACACATGTACATATGTCACTCAGATCGAGGTCTTCTTGTTGTTTTCACCCTAAAATCATTTGTGTTTAGCAACCCTGTGCACGTACTAATCGGGACGACTGGGAAAAAAACAAGTAAACAGCGAAAAAAAAGATCAGACCTGGTTCTTGGTCATCCTCGGAGCGGAGCGGCGCGGCACGGCGTTGTCAAGCCGAATTGAAGGGCTGTCCGAAGCGTTGCTCTTATGGTGCGCAGAATTTCCCAAAATTGCGGAAATATTCTCGACACGCGGGGGGCACTGACAGAAAGATCCCCGATCCGCCGGGACACAGAACGAATCCGAGTCGGATGTAGGGGCCCAACATCAGCAAAACCGAACCACAACTCTTACATAATTCAGCAGCGACAGACTATTGGTTTATCCGATAATCCATCAACGGTTCAACAACAATCGGGTGCCATTTGTGCGATGTGATATTCAGCGTGCGCGTTCGCGTTCGCGTTCGCGTCCGCTCTTAATTTGAATGCGCGCTGTTTTTATTAACAGTTTATGAGGTGCTCGCTCAAATGAATATTCCAGTCCACAAGTGTCACATCAATTTTTCGAAGGTGAGTGCAGCTTGTGCGAATAATTGCTTACTCTGTGCTCTGAACTGATTGAGCGATTTAGTTGAGGCTTAAAATAAGAGAAACGAGACCAAAACTAGGAGGTTTCTTTCTGTAAATGACAGCCAGTAGCACACATTCGCGGGCTTCCTCTATCGACAAGGACATTGCGGCGTGAGGCGCTTAACCAGACACAAGGTTTGGTTATGTGACTTTCGGCGCTTTACACGTGGTGCTGCATTACTATGGGTGAATGGCATTTGTTTTGACACAAGGGTGACAGTTGAATTGCACAGGTGACGAACTGGTAGAATATAAATCAGTTACGCACCCATCGTAGGCCTAGATTGCTTAAGCAATCGAGCAGCGACGTTTTCAGATCAGATCCAACAAAAATGTGGACTTTTCTGTTGACATCTGACAGTTGCATGGTGACAGATGACGACTTTATTCGAGCGAGACTGAGATGGAAACAAATCGTGGCCTTGTTTCGGCTGGCTGGTGTTTTAACTGCACACAGTCAAGGGCACGTGAGCCCGAGTTTCAGTTCGAATGCAGGGACAGCTCAGTCGGTGTTGTGAAATAAAGCAAGTGAGCTGAGCTCAGCGTGTAAGCGGGGTGCTAAGTTTTTGTTTGGTGTGTTCTGATGTAAGTTAGAAAGTTGTTTCTTCAAAATCGGTGGGAAATGTGTCACAATTTGTTTGGCATTCTGGGGGGGGGGGGGGATTTTGTTGTTTTTTTTTTCAAAATGTCGCGCTGTTAAAGTTGCTGGCGGCACACCAAAACCGGACAGTGACACATGAGGGTGGTGCACCAGGGATCCTTTGCCTCGTGATGATTAGCATATCGCCCAATTGAGACAACAGTCACATCGAAATCTGACACCTCGGCGAAGCTGGCATAATTCATCACATCGGCAACTGTCACCGGCTTTGATTTACCGTCCAATCTAATGAACAGATCCGCTGTCTCTTACAAAGTACGTTGACATCCGCACATCAGCCGTGACCCAACGGCACTTTCTGCGAAGCAATTACCCGTTTGCCCAAATGCGCAGGTCATCCCTCACGCTCCTCTTTTTTTTTTTTTGCAGAAATCCTGTTTCCTCAGAACTTTCTCATCCATTTCACGTGAACTTCGCGGATCGAGTGAAGTCGATGACTCAGAGGCTCTCGCATAGAATCGTGTTAAATATTTCAAGTCCGGTTGTGTGCTGCGAATGGTTAATCGTCGCCGGTGTACCTGTACCTGTACCTGTAAGCCGGTGTACTCCGAAGGGGTTGGCGGTGGGATGGATTTGTGCTGTTTTACCATTTATCGCAGGTCTTTTACGTTTTTCTTACAAAAAACCACCGCCAGGTAGTCAGGTAGCCAGTGTCTGTGTGGATCTGTAGCGTGGTGCGACGCGCAGTCTCAGAGCGATGATGATGTGACAATTTGGCGCTGAAAAGTCTATCGTAACGTGGGGGTATTTAATTGAAAATGCTGTGCCTTCTCCCAGTCGCTGGGGAGGGTGTATACACCTGGCCAATGTGTGCAATGCATGTGTGAATGAAGACGGAGAGAGAGAGAGAGAGAGAAGGAGAGAACGAGAGATTGATAGGCTGCTTCTTTGCCGGATGAATGACATTTTTATTAAAAGACAAATAGCTTTGATTCTAGGAACGTGTACGCTCGGGTGCACACACTCTACGGCGCACGTAATGACGATGATTTTTGCATTCCATTTGAAGGTGGTGGCGGCTAAGTGCGGAATAGGTCTGGCCCGGTTGATTAATGAGTTTATCCACTCAAGAAGTCGTTAAGGAGAGGGACAATCATCCGTATCTATTGTTTGTTTGTTTGTCTGTTTGCCTCTTGATAGATTTGTGAACGCTTTTGACAGAGGCGGCGGCATGCAAATGAATGGCGCGGATGAGGTGTGAGAGTTGGCTGATTGATTGAGAAGGAGGTGTTATAAATTGTCGGTGATCCCCTTTGAAATGTGTGACATTCGAGGCACATGCACAAAGTTAGCCCATCAGGTGCATCTTGGGCAGGAGCGAGAGAACGCTCTTCTTGATGGACGCCACGTCCCTCACTGTAGCCTCGCCCTTCCAGAAGTCATTCATGGCCATCTCGTTGACATGGGCTCCATCCACTGTGGTCACGAAGGCTTGAATGTTGAAGTTGAAGTCGACTTCGGGCAGAGTTGATGACACTGGATCCTCCGGGAACCACATGCGATGTAGTCTGTATTCGCCCTGCAATGAGAATCCTCGTGACAACCACCTTCAATCACTTCGGCACTCACTCACCTTCGGGATGGGACACGAGTCAGGGAGATTTCCGTACTCCTTCAGGTAGGTGAACGCCAGCATTCCCATCGGCGAGGCGTTCTTCCACGCGAGCAGATTGCAGAAGTTGTAGGTGGCGTTGAAACTGAAGAAGTACGATGGGTCCTTCTTGCCGGTCAGGGAGCCCTCAAAGTGCACGTCCGCTGTCTTGAGTTCCTTCAGGACCCGCACTGTGATGTTGACGTAGGGCACCTTCTCGTCCATGGCGAATGTGTAGTTCAGCACGACGTTGTCACTCCACAGCTTGTACTCCGTGGGCATGTAGCGAAGAATTTTCTGCGCACAAAACGCAGTCAAAATGGTGCTCAAACTGATGCTAGTCCAGTCAACTTACCTCAGCCGATCCAGGAGCCACGACGAGGGCCAGTGCAGTCAAAGTCAGTCCAAGAGCTAGGCGGCGGTCCATTGTGACGTAGGGCAACGCTGTGTATGCGGATGCAGTGGAAAGTTGCGGAGTTTAAATATTTTATTCATAATTGTGATGACCGAGATCAGCTCGGCTGATATGTGATGTCTCGCTTGAGTGATGATCGTCACATGCTCTGATGGGTCGGCTATCGAAGATCGCTTTGCCTTAATGGACTCCGCAATCAGGGCGGGCACTTGTCAAGAGGAAATGGCGATTTTAGTTCGAATCAGTCTACACTTGGAAAGCCATGAAGTCACACGTTCTTCTGCTGGGCATACTCTGCGCTGTTGGCGCTGTCCTGGGCTGGGTGAGGATCACTCTGTGCATCGCATTAACCACTCACTTTCTGACACCTCTCCATCCTTAGCGCTCCTTCAAAGTGGTGTTCATGACGTTTCCGTTCGAGTTCAACAAGGAATTCGCTGAGATCAAGCTCGAGATCAAGAACGACACCGGCGAGACCACGCTCAACTGCCACATGAACGTGATCGAGCAGCTGGACGATCTGACGTTGACGTACGCGATCTCATTCGACACCGGCGAGGGCAACATCACCACCCTGGTCAACCGGACGACGAATTTCTGCAAGTTCCTGGTGACGAAGTCCACCGAGCCGATCTTGAAGGTGATCTACGAGGACCTCCTGAAGCACGGCAACTTCTTCAAGAGCTGCCCCATCAAGAAGGGCATCTACTACCTGCACGACTATCGCATCGACGAGGAAATGCTGCCGAGCTACGTGCCCGAGACCAGTCTGTACGTCGACATCGTGTGGACGCTGCCGAACAAGTCGCCGGCGATCTTCAAGGGCACCCTGCACGGGGTGATCGATAAGTCGAAGGGGTTCAACAACATGAGGATCTTCAGCTTGGGATGAGCTGAACTTGTTCGAAGAGATTCGCAATAAAATGGTTGCCGTCACTCTTTGTGTGTTGAGTTTTTTTTTGCTTGCCGTTGGGCGCCATTCACTAACCCCATCCGTTTTGAACTGAAGAACAAAGGGTGAGCGGATGGGTAAAGAAATCAGAAATCACCCAAAACCGATTAGGGCCATGTGATGTGCTATTCCCCTTCGAACAGAGCGCTCATCCTCTTAACCCACCTTTTGGCAGTTAAACTTAATTTGATTGCTATCGTAATTCCTAAGCCACCACCACCACTCGTGTCTGAACTGCTCAGGCGACTCAACATTAAGTACACGTCCTCTGTCTGCTCACTGCTGCCTTTGCCCTTCCGGCCAATCGACATTCGCTTCTCAAGCTTCATTGATTCGCAAAAAAAAAAACAGCAACACAGAAATGAGGGAAAAAACGATGTATTGGACACATAATGTTACCACCATCAACCCCCCACACGCGCTGGTTGCTGTTGCATACGGATATATCCGGGATACATCTCTAATCCCGGGCTATTTATGGAGCGCACGAAAAACGAAGAAGAAAAGATTGTTCTTCGGATGTGGATTTATCTTAAATAGCCTTAAGGTAACTTATTGCAGCAGTATGTCCTGCTGCCGCCTGCCAGTTGTGACGTCTTGGTCTTTGGCTCGACGATGCCGGTACATCGAATGTGTCTTGTTCTTGTGCCCCTGCAGTGTAGTTGCATGGGCGAGAGTGAGTGTGTGCGCCTTGAAGCGGAGTGAGGAATTGAACGGATTATCTTACCTCGGCCGGGTGGGAAGGGCGGCAAATTGTATCGAAATTTGAGAAAAGAATCTTAGTTTTTTGCCCATGTGATGTTGCTTTGATTCTCTGCTGGTTTTGAGCGCACCCCCAGCGCAGTCGTTCGCTTCGAATGGTCGGCCAGGCCAAGTGGGGGGAATTGGAAATTTGCTGTCAAAGGGACTGTATTCAGGGGGGGGGGGGGGGGGGGGGGGTTGCAAGGTCTAAGCTGATTAAATCTAATGGAATTTCTTCAGATTGCTGGTTCATATTGACAAGGGGGTCGCCACTCGCCAGGTCCGTGCTCGAGATGTACGACTGAAACAAATGTCCAATCAGCGTCATCTCGGGAGCATTAAGCTGGATAATGGGGGAGTGAGCGGTGGGGCTTAGACAGTCCATGTATGATTTACTGCGACTTAGTGAGACGGCGAGGAATTCATCTTTAGAAGGGACACCGTCTAAAAATCGCGATGATCTCCACTTTTTCCACGCAAATACGACGTCTCTCTCCTCTCAGACCATTGCCAACTCCTCATCCTTTCCTCTGCCCGAGAAATTAATTTCCAAAGTGCCCCCCCCCCCCCCCCCGTTCCGTTGAGGTTAGGTAATGTGTAACAAAATAAATTGACTTCACCTGGTCCACCACGAAGCAGGCGGGCGGCCACAATCCAACCGCAAGTGCACCACTTAATTTTCAACCACAGAAATTTTCTATAAACTCGGACAGCATCAATTTCCTTCGTCGTGACCGCCCTTCGGGCCAGTAACTGTCAAGGATCAGTGTCCATTTTTAACACAAAGCACAAACACAACACACAATGTCTGAAGGCAGAAAGCCAGAAAAGCCAAAAGACCAACACGTCCGCTTACGTCTGGTGGTGGCCACCCGCACACAGACGCCGGCCAGGATCACATCTCTGAGGACATTTCTCATTCGAAATGGAGAAAAAGAAAAACGAACACGAAGACCTATGCCTGCTTTCCATATTCAACTCCGGGCCAACGGGGTGAAACCAAACTGATGTATGTTTCCTTTTTTTTTGTGTGACCTTTTGTCTCATCCCCCTCCCCCCAGCTGGACATCCCTTACTGCACCCCGGGGGCATTTCAACGTGTCCTGTTGTACTTAATTTTCATTGTCCTATCACGTGCTTTAGTTTCTTTCCCTCGAACTCGTTCTGTGATGGCTTTACAATGTTGTCTTTTCTATTTATGTTACACTTGAGTCCATTTAATTGTCGACTCCCCCCCCTCGCCCCACCACCCTCCTCCTGGCTGGATGTGTCCCTTTTTTCGTTCGTTTTAAATTAATTTTCCATCGCAAAAGGATGACACTTGAAATGTGTAAGAGCTCCTGGAGACCGACGCTGCCTGAGCGGGAGGACGAGAGCGAGAGAGAGAGAGAAGAATCAATCAGTGTGATTTGCATTTTCTCCACTCGAGCTCACTTCGACGGTGTGTGTGTGTTTGTGTGTGAGAGAGAGCTGCTTCGTTTGGTCCTTGTGCAGAAACACTTTCGCATCGTAGAGAGCTTCGCATTGATAATTAGCAAACTCTGCATAAGTGACATGACTAGCGGGACAAGTATCAATTTTGAAATGGTTCAACCCCTTCACCGTGGTTTGGTGTGACGAGGGTCACCCCCTTATCGAGATGTCGTCGTGGATTGAATGACTTGTGGGCATATGGTCTGTTTGGCGTGGAACGAGTTCAACTTGATGGCACTCTGCGAATGAATTGGTTTCGCTTACTTGACATTTAAAGTGTAATGCGTCGAGGTGTCGAGGATGATGATTGAATTTTTCGTTTCAAAGGCTTGACGGGGAGCGATGCTGAGTTGGATGACGCAGCCGGGTGGGGGAGTGTGTGATTGTGCATTCAGATGGACTTTTGGCTGGAGCCTGTGGACAGGATCTTCTCAAGAGGGAGGTGCTTATCAGATGGCCTCGGAGGACAGTCCAGGTTCCTGGCGAACTCGTGTTGTGGTCAAGTGATGATGGCATGGATGTCATTTCTGTCAGGCATAGTCGCATGAAGGAGCTGCCCACTTGAGGAAGGTCTTCATCGAGTGCCTGGAAGTTGTTGCATGGAGCAACACGTCACTAAATGTTTTCAAGGCGCTGCTCATTGATCGGTCAACGTGGTGCATCTTTAAGGAGTGTCAACTACAGTCGCATGAAGAAACTGGGGTCTAATGGCGTCCGGGCGTTGAATTTTGCAAGCGTGAACATACGTTTCTGAAAAGACCATGTAGAGCCCACGGACAACCTGCTACAGCCCGAAGAATCGTCAACTCCGAAACAGTGGGACAAGGCAATAGAGGACGCCCAGGGAACCGATGGCGCACACAATCGGAGAAGGACCTCAACCAACTGGGCCTGCGAAATTGGAGGCAGCTGGCTAATGATCGTGCTATCTAGAGAGGCTTGCTGGCTGAGGCCCAGGTCCACCCCGGACTGAAGCGCCATAAGAAGAAGAAGAGGAAGAAGAACAAGAAGAAGAAGAACAAGAAGAAGAAGAACAAGAAGAAGAACAAGAAATAGAAGAACAAGAAGAAGGAGAACAAGAAGAAGAAGAACAAGAAGAAGAAGAACAAGAAGAAGAAAAAAAAAGAAGAAGAACAAGAAGAAGAACAAGAAGAAGGAAAACCAGACGAAGAAGAACAAGAAGAAGAACAAGAAATAGAATAACAAGAAGAAGGAGAACAAGAAGAAGAAAAACAAGAAGAAGAACAAGAAATAGAAGAACAAGAAGAAGGAGAACACACATTTCTCACAGTTGAGGGTGAAGTGAAAGAAATTCCATCAAAATGGAGCAAGTTATGGCTGTCGCTTGTACAATCGGTTGAAGATCCTGCACTCGCTTGCGGAATCTCGTCCCTGGACGTAGTTTCCTTGTCACTCGACGATGGCCGCTTCAGTTGAGAGATTCCTTAAGCGACAGCCTATAGTTGATGCTCCTTAGCTTCAAAGGCTTACATCTCGACAGCAAGTCTCAACTTCAACCGGATGTCGAAACAATGGCGCTTCCAAGGAACTCCTCTTCATTAGACGACCCGATTGAATCTTCCCAACAAAACGGAGGCCGATCAGTATGTACTTCCTAACTTCTCGGACTGGCGCACCACGGAGGCCCTGAGCTACGACTGCCTTCCATCCTTGACGACACGGTGCTTCGAGTAAACAAGAGCAAGTTGGGCTTGCGTCTCCAATCTCTTGGTCGTGATACCCGAGATTCGGTCCATCTCTCCTTTTTGAACGACGGGGCAAGGGTTCGAAGATCCTCCTAGTTGAAGCATTGGTCGATGTTGCTGCAACTCCCCGACTCCATTCACATCTCAGCACAGCTCAGGGAGGTCGTGGTTGCGTCCTTCTCCCTCGCAGGCAGCACCAACTATCAGACGCGCGATGTGTCCACCGCGGGCACCAAGTTTCAGCTCCGTCTTCAGCTCTTGCTCTTGGCGTATCGTCCAGCTTTCTGCTCCATTTAGCAGGACTGACAGAATAAATGCTTTGCAGATGATTTCGGTCCTTCGAGCCAGATATTTTCACTCAAGTTGTAGCAACTGTTGCCGGTTGTCCACGAGGACGTCATTGGCTCCGATCAAGTCTGCCATCGACCAGACTGTAGCCCATTATCGCACCCTTTTCCCCTACATGGCACAAATTAAATTTCACTTAGCCTCCTCCCCATTGATCGCCTTGCGTCTTTCACTAAATCGCAGCACAAAAACTCCCAGCGACCGTATGTCGGCGCGATTGAGCCCCCGCCCCCCCTCTCCATCCCATCAGCATTACTCACCACTACAATTTCGTTTTATGGTAATTGTCCTGTCACTTTCATCTGGCTCCGCTTTCAGTCTCTGCCCAGCGTCATCGTCCCGACTTCTATGTGAGTGGCAATTAGACTTCGATGCCATTTTAATGAATACTTCTCCTCCATCGTTTTGTCGTCGTCGTTCGTTGGTCGATGGTCGTCATCCTCACTTAAGAGTGTTCATTTTTTTTTCTCTCTTCGAACGGTGGCACGAGGTGGTCTACAAGACCGATGCTGGTGTGTATAGTTAAAAGATTTCCTTCCAGTTTTTCTTTATTTTTTTTTTGTGCCTCCTCCTTTAACGGTTCAACAGTTTTTCATCGTCGTCGTGCACTCAAACGCCGCCGTTGCCGTCACTGTCACCGTCACCGTCACCGTCACCGCCATCATTGACGTTGTAATGCTCACCATCTTGGCCTTTGATCTTACATAGCAGCCTTCGTGTGCAGTTTCTTTTTTTTTTCCTTCTTTTTCATTTCAACTCACTATTGAATAGATAGACTCTTGGATGGGCGGATGGGGGCGGAGAACGTCAGGCGCACTCATATGAACACCCGCATAGCAAATCCGACGGCACTAACAGTATCCCCTTCAATTAGGAGTAGACAGGATATTTTATGGGTGTGTTTTTTTTTTTCTAATACACTTTCCACTGCTGCCTCGGCGATGATATCCCGGTGAGCTGGGGTCGGTCTGGTCTGACGACGCTCGGGAGTATTCAATTCTTTAATGAGGATTCGAAGGGGTCGTCTGAGAAGCTAAGAAACGTACTAAATTGAAAGGATACAAGTGGCATGCAGTTATTCGTCGAGTGGAACGTCTTAATTTGGTCCGTGGCCAAGGAATGCTGAAGAGGGTTGCTCAGCGGCTTTTCAGTGATGCGATGGGGTGGAGGAAAATTCAACCGACAAATGGGGTTCGTCGTTTTGTGTCATGTGGGCGTGATGGAGCGAGCTATCAGCTGGTTCAAAGGGGAGGGCTTGGATGTCAGAAGAGATGGCTGGATTTGGAAAGACTGAGACTTCTTAATGCGCTGGCCTCCAATCTGCCACCTGTTCATGCGTCGAATGAAGTCAAATACCCTGCATCACGATCCCTGCCCAAAGCCAAAGCACATTTGCCCCTGCATCCGATTCATCCAAGTCCAAGATTATTCCAATTCCGACCTCGAAGTTCAACAGAGTCGCAAGCCAAATCCAACGCAACGCCCTGTTACACAAGAAAAGCCAACAAAGTGGCAATTGTGCCAAGCAACTACAAGCTAATCCCGACATCGAATTGTAGCCCATGGCCATTCCAGCGACACCATCACGTCCACCGCCTTTTTGGTCAGCTCCTAAGACGAAATAGTTTCCCCTCCGCCACACGCCACACGGAAAGGGATAAATCTTCACTAAAACAACTGTATTTATGCAATCGGACATAAAATGAATTGCAAATCGTAAAATCCGAATCTGGCCGAATAAGACAACAACGGCACACACACACCCACAATCAAAGGACAACGAAGGAGATGAAGACGCAAAAAACAAAGGAAACCAAAAAAAAAAAAACGAAGTACACATCCTTCCTTTACTCTTCAATTGTTCCCATCTAATGCAGCGATGCCGCACCACACACACACACACACAACTGCCGAGCTCCGCATCGATATCACCACACAGTGAAGCGGGCCCAGTCAACCAGGGTCGCTCCTTCACGCTCCCGTGTGGAGACGTGCAGAGGACACAAAAACACAAAAAAAAAAGATTGTTGCGACCAAGGATTCCAGTGAACCGAAAGAAACGAAAGTGGCATTATGCTAAAGAAGACATTTTCCTTTCCCACCGACCGACTGGCAAGGACGAGCGCTAAAAAAACCAGCTTCAACATTCATCAATAGTCCTAGCAGCGGCATGGCACACCACACACACATACACAGATGCACCGCACGGCAGACAGCATCGACATGGGCATCGCCATCGCCAGCTGAAGGACCAAAGGACTCGACTGTTCTCCAATTGTGAACTTTCCCAGGGATAACACATAGTCAAATCTGTCTATTTAGCCAATAAATCCTTGAGAGCTTATATTGTATGCGGAACGGAGAGCGGTGGCAGCGGCATCGATGGTGCTCGTGGACATATTTCCTCTGTTCGTTGTTTTTTTTTTTTGTGTACGTTCGCCTGTGCTGAGCCGCCGCCCGTCTGTGCGAGGACGAGGACGAGGACGACGGTTTGTTTGGACGCTGTGTGCCATCTGTGCGGCTGATGTCTTGCCGGAGAGAAGGCGGCTTCACATTCCAGTGCCACAGGAAGGAAGGATATGCTCTTGCGATTATTTGTAAAAGTGTTTCCTCTGTTTTCCCCCCTCCCCACCCCCCCTCTTCTTCCGCTCTCGATCGCTCCAAGAGAGAACTGCATAAATCATTGAACGCACCCAATTGCCATTCGAAATTTATAACGTTCGTCGTCGCCTTCTTCCTTCTACCCCCAGCTGCAGCGCCCACTCCCCCAGAGGGCTCTGATACCGCTATGTGTCACTTCAATTCTATTAAGCATATGTTATGTCACTCAGTCTTCGCTCCGTCCGTCGCCCGTGCACGGCGGCGAGCGTATGCATAAATTTTGTGTCGAGCTGCGTGCAGATAGCCACGAGCATATGCGGCAAATGGCAGCCTTCAACGCCCCATAACCGGTTGCATGCGTGTACGCTGTGTGGCGGGTGGGAATTGACATTTTATTTTGTTGATTTTCCATTTGGGATTATGGCAAGGATACGCCGCGATGCAGATTTGCTCCCCTACCCCGCTCCTCATCCCTCATTCGTCTTGGCAACAAGCACAAAATCATTTCGAAATTGGCCCCTGGCTGCGTCTCAATTTGACATTTCTATGATGTGTAGTGTATACCGATCGGCAGGATGCCGCTGGATTCGCCAGGATTCACTCGAAAATTGAATGTCCCCGGTGGATTCATATCGCATAAGAAATTCATTTGATCTTTTGCATTATGCAAATAGAAAGCGGGCGCCGGAAGAAAACGAAAAAGGATACTGGATTGATTTTCGCTGTAAGCGGCGAGGGATGCCCGCCCGGCTGGTGTACACATTTCATTGAATTGAGGAATATTAAGCGAGTCGCTGGATTGGAAAAATGTGTCCTTAAATGTGATGTGCCAAAGGAGTGGTAAACCGCGCGGTGTTCATGAGGATTGATTGTGAACGATGATGGGGGGGCGAATGTGTGTGTGCTTTAAGGGAGCGCGCTGATGGAGTTTAAGGAGGTTCATGAAATCCTATTTGCCCCGAATCAAGAGCTCTTCCAGTGAGTGGCAGGGGGAGACTTATCGCCTATCAGCGGCACCACACAACCCACACAACATGAGAGAACATCGGCCACCGTCGTTGGGTCTTAAGACAAAGGGATGAAAAACGAAAAGAAAAACCGAGCAAAGGAAGTGGTGGGCGGCTGGTTTTGAGGAGGATGGGGGAGAGGAGGTGTAGCCAAAGACGCAGCCCACAGTTTCCCGCAATCTTTCCGTTGAAACTATTCCAATATAAAAAGATGAGATATTTACTTTAACGCTTGAATGCACCTTTTTCTTCGTCTAAATGAATTTGCAAGGACGAACCGACGAAAAAGGACGAATCAGAGAGAAAAGAAAAAAAAGATCAGACGGAGTGAAGAATGAAGAAACACATAATCCTTGCCAGCAGCAGCACCGCCATCGCCACCGCCACCAACAACCGACATCGTCTCGAGTGAGTGAGAAGTAAGCAACGAACGTGTCCAGGCTGAGATAGGGAGCGGCCGCCTTCGTCGTCGTCGTCGTCGTCGTCGTCGGTAGAACCAACAACTCGCTTTGGTGCATCGTGGAGGTCGGCTGGGTCTTGACTTTTATCGTGTTTTCCCGTCATTTGTATCCTTCCTCCCATTCTCGCATTCGTATTTGCTGTGCAACTATGCGGGGAAATTGATTCCCTTTGGGGGCCGCAAGACAAAAAACTTCCTCCACCACGACCGGCGAGCAGGGGAACGGCAAAAAAAGAAAACCGGGGAATCTCTCTGTGCATCGACAGTGTAGGCTCTTGGTCTGGTCTGATGATGCACACAGGACTCGCCGCGCCGCAGACACACTGCGAGACAGAGAGGAGGTAAAAGGATTTTCGAATTTGTGTCCAGCACACATCGTCTTAGGCGCACTCGTTCTCCGCCGCGCCGCGCCGGTTTGTTGCAGTTGCGATTTTTAAGTAGACGCCATATATCAGGATCTATGTCATTGTGGTCTAATGCCCGTTCGAGGTTTGGTCGATGTCCAATTTTGAGTGTAACGACTGTGGGCGCGGCGGAAAGGGGGCGAAAGGCATTCGTTGTACGTGCGGCTTACCTACGACCGGAAGGTCGAAATGATTACAATCGCTGTGAAATGATTTCCTTCCTCTTTGAACGAACGAAGGGCGACCTGACTTCTATGTCTTTGGGAATATCATGATGAAGCAGTTCGGGAATTGTTCTTCTCTCTCTCTCTGTCTCTCTGGTTCGGTTCTCTCGGTCCTCCTGGAGTGGAGGTGAAATTTGTTCATTTACTTTGACAAATATTATTATCTGCCCTTGGTCAGGTTGTCGCAGGATTTCTACAAAAGCAGGTGGGCGCTGTGGACTCGTGTTCGCTCGTGTTGTTCGCTTTTGCATCGATTACTGAGGCGGTCGGTGGGTGGTGTGAGGTCGCTTTTGAATTTATTGCAACAGCGGCGGTTGTAAATATTGCTCAGGACAAGGAAACCTGATGTAGATTGCAAATATTTCCGTGGTCAGCTTCGGGAGGGAGTTCGTGATCTTAAGGATAGCCTGAATAGTTACTTCGCGGGTATTACGAGGGCTATTATGTAGTAGATTCACTTCACCTGGAAAAGTAGACAGTGTATAGTAAGGCATTTTCAGCCTTATCCTAGCTCACCTTCCAACTGGCACAGCACTCCAAATGCATTTGATTCGATTAATAGACACTAGACAACACACCCACAGGTGTACAAGAGTCGTAGGTAGCCTAGTTTGGCCGCTGTGCCAGTTGGAAGGTGAGCTAGGATAAGGCTGAAAATGCCTTACTATACACTGTCTACTTTTTCAGGTGAAAATCTCGATGTCGTCGGATTCACTCCAAATGCATTTGATTCGATTAATAGACACTAGACAACACACCCACAGGTGTACAAGAGTCGTAGGTAGCCTAGTTTGGCCGCTGTGCCAGTTGGAAGGTGAGCTAGGATAAGGCTGAAAATGCCTTACTATACACTGTCTACTTTTTCAGGTGAAAATCTCGATGTCGTCGGATTCACTCCAAATGCATTTGATTCGATTAATAGACACTAGACAACACACCCACAGGTGTACAAGAGTCGTAGGTAGCCTAGTTTGGCCGCTGTGCCAGTTGGAAGGTGAGCTAGGATAAGGCTGAAAATGCACTGTCTACTTTTTCAGGTGAAAATCTCGATGTCTTCGGATTCACTCCAAATGCATTTGATTCCATTAATAGACACTAGACAACACACCCACAGGTGTACAAGAGTCGTAGGTAGCCTAGTTTGGCCGCTGTGCCAGTTGGAAGGTGAGCTAGGATAAGGCTGAAAATGCCTTACTATACACTGTCTACTTTTTCAGGTGAAAATCTCGATGTCGTCGGATTCACTCCAAATGCATTTGATTCGATTAATAGACACTAGACAACACACCCACAGGTGTACAAGAGTCGTAGGTAGCCTAGTTTGGCCGCTGTGTCAGTTGGAAGGTGAGCTAGGATAAGGCTGAAAATGCCTTACTATACACTGTCTACTTTTTCAGGTGAAAATCTCGATGTCGTCGGATTCACTCCAAATGCATTTGATTCGATTAATAGACACTAGACAACACACCCACAGGTGTACAAGAGTCGTAGGTAGCCTAGTTTGGCCGCTGTGCCAGTTGGAAGGTGAGCTAGGATAAGGCTGAAAATGCCTTACTATACACTGTCTACTTTTTCAGGTGAAAATCTCGATGTCTTCGGATTCACTCCAAATGCATTTGATTCGATTAATAGACACTAGACAACACACACACAGGTGTACGAAAGTCCGGGGAAGCCTAGTTTGGCCGCTGTGCCAGTTGGAAGGTGAGCTAGGATAAGGCTGAAAATGCCTTACTATACACTGTCTACTTTTTCAGGTGAAAATCTCGATGTCGTCGGATTCACTCCAAATGCATTTGATTCGATTAATAGACACTAGACAACACACCCACAGGTGTACAAGAGTCGTAGGTAGCCTAGTTTGGCCGCTGTGCCAGTTGGAAGGTGAGCTAGGATAAGGCTGAAAATGCCTTACTATACACTGTCTACTTTTTCAGGTGAAAATCTCGATGTCTTCGGATTCACTCCAAATGCATTTGATTCGATTAATAGACACTAGACAACACACACACAGGTGTACGAAAGTCCGGGGAAGCCTAGTTTGGCCGCTGTGCCAGTTGGAAGGTGAGCTAGGATAAGGCTGAAAATGCCTTACTATACACTGTCTACTTTTTCAGGTGAAAATCTCGATGTCGTCGGATTCACTCCAAATGCATTTGATTCGATTAATAGACACTAGACAACACACCCACAGGTGTACAAGAGTCGTAGGTAGCCTAGTTTGGCCGCTGTGCCAGTTGGAAGGTGAGCTAGGATAAGGCTGAAAATGCCTTACTATACACTGTCTACTTTTTCAGGTGAAAATCTCGATGTCGTCGGATTCACTCCAAATGCATTTGATTCGATTAATAGACACTAGACAACACACACACAGGTGTACGAAAGTCCGGGGAAGCCTAGTTTGGCCGCTGTGCCAGTTGGAAGGTGAGCTAGGATAAGGCTGAAAATGCCTTACTATACACTGTCTACTTTTTCAGGTGAAAATCTCGATGTCGTCGGATTCACTCCAAATGCATTTGATTCGATTAATAGACACTAGACAACACACCCACAGGTGTACAAGAGTCGTAGGTAGCCTAGTTTGGCCGCTGTGCCAGTTGGAAGGTGAGCTAGGATAAGGCTGAAAATGCCTTACTATACACTGTCTACTTTTTCAGGTGAAAATCTCGATGTCTTCGGATTCACTCCAAATGCATTTGATTCGATTAATAGACACTAGACAACACACCCACAGGTGTACAAGAGTCGTAGGTAGCCTAGTTTGGCCGCTGTGCCAGTTGGAAGGTGAGCTAGGATAAGGCTGAAAATGCCTTACTACACACTGTCTACTTTTTCAGGTGAAAATCTCGATATCTTCGGATTCACTCCAAATGCATTTGATTCGATTAATAGACACTAGACAACACACCCACAGGTGTACAAGAGTCGTAGGTAGCCTAGTTTGGCCGCTGTGCCAGTTGGAAGGTGAGCTAGGATAAGGCTGAAAATGCCTTACTATACACTGTCTACTTTTTCAGGTGAAAATCTCGATGTCGTCGGATTCACTCCAAATGCATTTGATTCGATTAATAGACACTAGACAACACACCCACAGGTGTACAAGAGTCGTAGGTAGCCTAGTTTGGCCGCTGTGCCAGTTGGAAGGTGAGCTAGGATAAGGCTGAAAATGCCTTACTATACACTGTCTACTTTTTCAGGTGAAAATCTCGATGTCTTCGGATTCACTCCAAATGCATTTGATTCGATTAATAGACACTAGACAACACACACACAGGTGTACGAAAGTCCGGGGAAGCCTAGTTTGGCCGCTGTGCCAGTTGGAAGGTGAGCTAGGATAAGGCTGAAAATGCCTTACTATACACTGTCTACTTTTTCAGGTGAAAATCTCGATGTCTTCGGATTCACTCCAAATGCATTTGATTCGATTAATAGGCACTAGACAACACACCCACAGGTGTACAAGAGTCGTAGGTAGCCTAGTTTGGCCGCTGTGCCAGTTGGAAGGTGAGCTAGGATAAGGCTGAAAATGCCTTACTATACACTGTCTACTTTTTTAGGTGAAAACCTCGATGTCGTCGGATTCACTCCAAATGCATTTGATTCGATTAATAGACACTAGACAACATACCCACAGGTGTACAAGAGTCGTAGGTAGCCTAGTTTGGCCGCTGCGCTAGTTGGAAGGTGAGCTAGGATAAGGCTGAAAATGCCTTACTATACACTGTCTACTTTTTCAGGTGAAAATCTCGATGTCGTCGGATTCACTCCAAATGCATTTGATTCGATTAATAGACACTAGACAACACACACACAGGTGTACGAAAGTCCGGGGAAGCCTAGTTTGGCCGCTGTGCCAGTTGGAAGGTGAGCTAGGATAAGGCTGAAAATGCCTTACTATACACTGTCTACTTTTTCAAGTGAAAATCTCGATGTCGTCGGATTCACTCCAAATGCATTTGATTCGATTAATAGACACTAGACAACACACCCACAGGTGTACAAGAGTCGTAGGTAGCCTAGTTTGGCCGCTGTGCCAGTTGGAAGGTGAGCTAGGATAAGGCTGAAAATGCCTTACTATACACTGTCTACTTTTTCAGGTGAAAATCTCGATGTCTTCGGATTCACTCCAAATGCATTTGATTCCATTAATAGACACTAGACAACACACCCACAGGTGTACAAGAGTCGTAGGTAGCCTAGTTTGGCCGCTGTGCCAGTTGGAAGGTGAGCTAGGATAAGGCTGAAAATGCCTTACTATACACTGTCTACTTTTTCAGGTGAAAATCTCGATGTCGTCGGATTCACTCCAAATGCATTTGATTCGATTAATAAACACTAGACAACACACCCACAGGTGTACAAGAGTCGTAGGTAGCCTAGTTTGGCCGCTGTGCCAGTTGGAAGGTGAGCTAGGATAAGGCTGAAAATGCCTTACTATACACTGTCTACTTCTTCAGGTGAAAATCTCGATGTCTTCGGATTCACTCCAAATGCATTTGATTCGATTAATAGACACTAGACAACACACACACAGGTGTACGAAAGTCCGGGGAAGCCTAGTTTGGCCGCTGTGCCAGTTGGAAGGTGAGCTAGGATAAGGCTGAAAATGCCTTACTATACACTGTCTACTTTTTCAGGTGAAAATCTCGATGTCGTCGGATTCACTCCAAATGCATTTGATTCGATTAATAGACACTAGACAACACACCCACAGGTGTACAAGAGTCGTAGGTAGCCTAGATTGGCCGCTGTGCTAGTTGGAAGGTGAGCTAGGATAAGGCTGAAAATGCCTTACTATACACTGTCTACTTTTTCAGGTGAAAATCTCGATGTCTTCGGATTCACTCCAAATGCATTTGATTCGATTAATAGACACTAGACAACACACACACAGGTGTACGAAAGTCCGGGGAAGCCTAGTTTGGCCGCTGTGCCAGTTGGAAGGTGAGCTAGGATAAGGCTGAAAATGCCTTACTATACACTGTCTACTTTTTCAGGTGAAAATCTCGATGTCTTCGGATTCACTCCAAATGCATTTGATTCGATTAATAGGCACTAGACAACACACCCACAGGTGTACAAGAGTCGTAGGTAGCCTAGTTTGGCCGCTGTGCCAGTTGGAAGGTGAGCTAGGATAAGGCTGAAAATGCCTTACTATACACTGTCTACTTTTTTAGGTGAAAACCTCGATGTCGTCGGATTCACTCCAAATGCATTTGATTCGATTAATAGACACTAGACAACATACCCACAGGTGTACAAGAGTCGTAGGTAGCCTAGTTTGGCCGCTGCGCTAGTTGGAAGGTGAGCTAGGATAAGGCTGAAAATGCCTTACTATACACTGTCTACTTTTTCAGGTGAAAATCTCGATGTCGTCGGATTCACTCCAAATGCATTTGATTCGATTAATAGACACTAGACAACACACACACAGGTGTACGAAAGTCCGGGGAAGCCTAGTTTGGCCGCTGTGCCAGTTGGAAGGTGAGCTAGGATAAGGCTGAAAATGCCTTACTATACACTGTCTACTTTTTCAAGTGAAAATCTCGATGTCGTCGGATTCACTCCAAATGCATTTGATTCGATTAATAGACACTAGACAACACACCCACAGGTGTACAAGAGTCGTAGGTAGCCTAGTTTGGCCGCTGTGCCAGTTGGAAGGTGAGCTAGGATAAGGCTGAAAATGCCTTACTATACACTGTCTACTTTTTCAGGTGAAAATCTCGATGTCTTCGGATTCACTCCAAATGCATTTGATTCCATTAATAGACACTAGACAACACACCCACAGGTGTACAAGAGTCGTAGGTAGCCTAGTTTGGCCGCTGTGCCAGTTGGAAGGTGAGCTAGGATAAGGCTGAAAATGCCTTACTATACACTGTCTACTTTTTCAGGTGAAAATCTCGATGTCGTCGGATTCACTCCAAATGCATTTGATTCGATTAATAAACACTAGACAACACACCCACAGGTGTACAAGAGTCGTAGGTAGCCTAGTTTGGCCGCTGTGCCAGTTGGAAGGTGAGCTAGGATAAGGCTGAAAATGCCTTACTATACACTGTCTACTTTTTCAGGTGAAAATCTCGATGTCTTCGGATTCACTCCAAATGCATTTGATTCCATTAATAGACACTAGACAACACACCCACAGGTGTACAAGAGTCGTAGGTAGCCTAGTTTGGCCGCTGTGCCAGTTGGAAGGTGAGCTAGGATAAGGCTGAAAATGCCTTACTATACACTGTCTACTTTTTCAGGTGAAAATCTCGATGTCTTCGGATTCACTCCAAATGCATTTGATTCCATTAATAGACACTAGACAACACACACACAGGTGTACGAAAGTCCGGGAAAGCCTAGTTTGGCCGCTGTGCCAGTTGGAAGGTGAGCTAGGATAAGGCTGAAAATGCCTTACTATACACTGTCTACTTTTTCAGGTGAAAATCTCGATGTCTTCGGATTCACTCCAAATGCATTTGATTCCATTAATAGACACTAGACAACACACCCACAGGTGTACGAAAGTCCGGGAAAGCCTAGTTTGGCCGCTGTGCCAGTTGGAAGGTGAGCTAGGATAAGGCTGAAAATGCCTTACTATACACTGTCTACTTTTTCAGGTGAAAATCTCGATGTCTTCGGATTCACTCCAAATGCATTTGATTCCATTAATAGACACTAGACAACACACACACAGGTGTACGAAAGTCCGGGAAAGCCTAGTTTGGCCGCTGTGCCAGTTGGAAGGTGAGCTAGGATAAGGCTGAAAATGCCTTACTATACACTGTCTACTTTTTCAGGTGAAAATCTCGATGTCTTCGGATTCACTCCAAATGCATTTGATTCCATTAATAGACACTAGACAACACACCCACAGGTGTACGAAAGTCCGGGAAAGCCTAGTTTGGCCGCTGTGCCAGTTGGAAGGTGAGCTAGGATAAGGCTGAAAATGCCTTACTATACACTGTCTACTTTTTCAGGTGAAAATCTCGATGTCTTCGGATTCACTCCAAATGCATTTGATTCCATTAATAGACACTAGACAACACACACACAGGTGTACGAAAGTCCGGGAAAGCCTAGTTTGGCCGCTGTGCCAGTTGGAAGGTGAGCTAGGATAAGGCTGAAAATGCCTCACTATACACTGTCTACTTTTTCAGGTGAAAATCTCGATGTCTTCGGATTCACTCCAAATGCATTTGATTCGATTAATAGACACTAGACAACACACCCACAGGTGTACAAGAGTCGTAGGTAGCCTAGTTTGGCCGCTGTGCCAGTTGGAAGGTGAGCTAGGATAAGGCTGAAAATGCCTTACTATACACTGTCTACTTTTTCAGGTGAAAATCTCGATGTCGTCGGATTCACTCCAAATGCATTTGATTCGATTAATAGACACTAGACAACACACCCACAGGTGTACAAGAGTCGTAGGTAGCCTAGTTTGGCCGCTGTGCCAGTTGGAAGGTGAGCTAGGATAAGGCTGAAAATGCCTTACTATACACTGTCTACTTTTTCAGGTGAAAATCTCGATGTCTTCGGATTCACTCCAAATGCATTTGATTCCATTAATAGACACTAGACAACACACCCACAGGTGTACAAGAGTCGTAGGTAGCCTAGTTTGGCCGCTGTGCCAGTTGGAAGGTGAGCTAGGATAAGGCTGAAAATGCCTTACTATACACTGTCTACTTTTTCAGGTGAAAATCTCGATGTCGTCGGATTCACTCCAAATGCATTTGATTCGATTAATAAACACTAGACAACACACCCACAGGTGTACAAGAGTCGTAGGTAGCCTAGTTTGGCCGCTGTGCCAGTTGGAAGGTGAGCTAGGATAAGGCTGAAAATGCCTTACTATACACTGTCTACTTTTTCAGGTGAAAATCTCGATGTCTTCGGATTCACTCCAAATGCATTTGATTCCATTAATAGACACTAGACAACACACCCACAGGTGTACAAGAGTCGTAGGTAGCCTAGTTTGGCCGCTGTGCCAGTTGGAAGGTGAGCTAGGATAAGGCTGAAAATGCCTTACTATACACTGTCTACTTTTTCAGGTGAAAATCTCGATGTCTTCGGATTCACTCCAAATGCATTTGATTCCATTAATAGACACTAGACAACACACACACAGGTGTACGAAAGTCCGGGAAAGCCTAGTTTGGCCGCTGTGCCAGTTGGAAGGTGAGCTAGGATAAGGCTGAAAATGCCTTACTATACACTGTCTACTTTTTCAGGTGAAAATCTCGATGTCTTCGGATTCACTCCAAATGCATTTGATTCCAATAATAGACACTAGACAACACACACACAGGTGTACGAAAGTCCGGGAAAGCCTAGTTTGGCCGCTGTGCCAGTTGGAAGGTGAGCTAGGATAAGGCTGAAAATGCCTTACTATACACTGTCTACTTTTTCAGGTGAAAATCTCGATGTCTTCGGATTCACTCCAAATGCATTTGATTCCATTAATAGACACTAGACAACACACCCACAGGTGTACAAGAGTCGTAGGTAGCCTAGTTTGGCCGCTGTGCCAGTTGGAAGGTGAGCTAGGATAAGGCTGAAAATACACTGTCTACTTTTTCAGGTGAAAATCTCGATGTCTTCGGATTCACTCCAAATGCATTTGATTCCATTAATAGACACTAGACAACACACCCACAGGTGTACAAGAGTCGTAGGTAGCCTAGTTTGGCCGCTGTGCCAGTTGGAAGGTGAGCTAGGATAAGGCTGAAAATGCCTTACTATACACTGTCTACTTTTTCAGGTGAAAATCTCGATGTCTTCGGATTCACTCCAAATGCATTTGATTCCATTAATAGACACTAGACAACACACCCACAGGTGTACAAGAGTCGTAGGTAGCCTAGTTTGGCCGCTGTGCCAGTTGGAAGGTGAGCTAGGATAAGGCTGAAAATGCCTTACTATACACTGTCTACTTTTTCAGGTGAAAATCTCGATGTCTTCGGATTCACTCCAAATGCATTTGATTCCAATAATAGACACTAGACAACACACACACAGGTGTACGAAAGTCCGGGAAAGCCTAGTTTGGCCGCTGTGCCAGTTGGAAGGTGAGCTAGGATAAGGCTGAAAATGCCTTACTATACACTGTCTACTTTTTCAGGTGAAAATCTCGATGTCTTCGGATTCACTCCAAATGCATTTGATTCCATTAATAGACACTAGACAACACACCCACAGGTGTACAAGAGTCGTAGGTAGCCTAGTTTGGCCGCTGTGCCAGTTGGAAGGTGAGCTAGGATAAGGCTGAAAATGCCTTACTATACACTGTCTACTTTTTCAGGTGAAAATCTCGATGTCTTCGGATTCACTCCAAATGCATTTGATTCCATTAATAGACACTAGACAACACACCCACAGGTGTACAAGAGTCGTAGGTAGCCTAGTTTGGCCGCTGTGCCAGTTGGAAGGTGAGCTAGGATAAGGCTGAAAATGCCTTACTATACACTGTCTACTTTTTCAGGTGAAAATCTCGATGTCTTCGGATTCACTCCAAATGCATTTGATTCCATTAATAGACACTAGACAACACACCCACAGGTGTACAAGAGTCGTAGGTAGCCTAGTTTGGCCGCTGTGCCAGTTGGAAGGTGAGCTAGGATAAGGCTGAAAATGCCTTACTATACACTGTCTACTTTTTCAGGTGAAAATCTCGATGTCTTCGGATTCACTCCAAATGCATTTGATTCCATTAATAGACACTAGACAACACACCCACAGGTGTACAAGAGTCGTAGGTAGCCTAGTTTGGCCGCTGTGCCAGTTGGAAGGTGAGCTAGGATAAGGCTGAAAATGCCTTACTATACACTGTCTACTTTTTCAGGTGAAAATCTCGATGTCTTCGGATTCACTCCAAATGCATTTGATTCCATTAATAGACACTAGACAACACACCCACAGGTGTACAAGAGTCGTAGGTAGCCTAGTTTGGCCGCTGTGCCAGTTGGAAGGTGAGCTAGGATAAGGCTGAAAATGCCTTACTATACACTGTCTACTTTTTCAGGTGAAAATCTCGATGTCTTCGGATTCACTCCAAATGCATTTGATTCCATTAATAGACACTAGACAACACACCCACAGGTGTACAAGAGTCGTAGGTAGCCTAGTTTGGCCGCTGTGCCAGTTGGAAGGTGAGCTAGGATAAGGCTGAAAATGCCTTACTATACACTGTCTACTTTTTCAGGTGAAAATCTCGATGTCTTCGGATTCACTCCAAATGCATTTGATTCCATTAATAGACACTAGACAACACACCCACAGGTGTACAAGAGTCGTAGGTAGCCTAGTTTGGCCGCTGTGCCAGTTGGAAGGTGAGCTAGGATAAGGCTGAAAATGCCTTACTATACACTGTCTACTTTTTCAGGTGAAAATCTCGATGTCTTCGGATTCACTCCAAATGCATTTGATTCCATTAATAGACACTAGACAACACACCCACAGGTGTACAAGAGTCGTAGGTAGCCTAGTTTGGCCGCTGTGCCAGTTGGAAGGTGAGCTAGGATAAGGCTGAAAATGACTTACTATACACTGTCTACTTTTTCAGGTGAAAATCTCGATGTCTTCGGATTCACTCCAAATGCATTTGATTCCATTAATAGACACTAGACAACACACCCACAGGTGTACAAGAGTCGTAGGTAGCCTAGTTTGGCCGCTGTGCCAGTTGGAAGGTGAGCTAGGATAAGGCTGAAAATGCCTTACTATACACTGTCTACTTTTTCAGGTGAAAATCTCGATGTCTTCGGATTCACTCCAAATGCATTTGATTCCATTAATAGACACTAGACAACACACACACAGGTGTACGAAAGTCCGGGAAAGCCTAGTTTGGCCGCTGTGCCAGTTGGAAGGTGAGCTAGGATAAGGCTGAAAATGCCTTACTATACACTGTCTACTTTTTCAGGTGAAAATCTCGATGTCTTCGGATTCACTCCAAATGCATTTGATTCCATTAATAGACACTAGACAACACACCCACAGGTGTACAAGAGTCGTAGGTAGCCTAGTTTGGCCGCTGTGCCAGTTGGAAGGTGAGCTAGGATAAGGCTGAAAATGCCTTACTATACACTGTCTACTTTTTCAGGTGAAAATCTCGATGTCTTCGGATTCACTCCAAATGCATTTGATTCCATTAATAGACACTAGACAACACACCCACAGGTGTACAAGAGTCGTAGGTAGCCTAGTTTGGCCGCTGTGCCAGTTGGAAGGTGAGCTAGGATAAGGCTGAAAATGACTTACTATACACTGTCTACTTTTTCAGGTGAAAATCTCGATGTCTTCGGATTCACTCCAAATGCATTTGATTCCATTAATAGACACTAGACAACACACCCACAGGTGTACAAGAGTCGTAGGTAGCCTAGTTTGGCCGCTGTGCCAGTTGGAAGGTGAGCTAGGATAAGGCTGAAAATGCCTTACTATACACTGTCTACTTTTTCAGGTGAAAATCTCGATGTCTTCGGATTCACTCCAAATGCATTTGATTCCATTAATAGACACTAGACAACACACACACAGGTGTACGAAAGTCCGGGAAAGCCTAGTTTGGCCGCTGTGCCAGTTGGAAGGTGAGCTAGGATAAGGCTGAAAATGCCTTACTATACACTGTCTACTTTTTCAGGTGAAAATCTCGATGTCTTCGGATTCACTCCAAATGCATTTGATTCCATTAATAGACACTAGACAACACACCCACAGGTGTACAAGAGTCGTAGGTAGCCTAGTTTGGCCGCTGTGCCAGTTGGAAGGTGAGCTAGGATAAGGCTGAAAATGACTTACTATACACTGTCTACTTTTTCAGGTGAAAATCTCGATGTCTTCGGATTCACTCCAAATGCATTTGATTCCATTAATAGACACTAGACAACACACCCACAGGTGTACAAGAGTCGTAGGTAGCCTAGTTTGGCCGCTGTGCCAGTTGGAAGGTGAGCTAGGATAAGGCTGAAAATGCCTTACTATACACTGTCTACTTTTTCAGGTGAAAATCTCGATGTCTTCGGATTCACTCCAAATGCATTTGATTCCATTAATAGACACTAGACAACACACCCACAGGTGTACGAAAGTCCGGGAAAGCCTAGTTTGGCCGCTGTGCCAGTTGGAAGGTGAGCTAGGATAAGGCTGAAAATGCCTTACTATACACTGTCTACTTTTTCAGGTGAAAATCTCGATGTCTTCGGATTCACTCCAAATGCATTTGATTCCATTAATAGACACTAGACAACACACACACAGGTGTACGAAAGTCCGGGAAAGCCTAGTTTGGCCGCTGTGCCAGTTGGAAGGTGAGCTAGGATAAGGCTGAAAATGCCTTACTATACACTGTCTACTTTTTCAGGTGAAAATCTCGATGTCTTCGGATTCACTCCAAATGCATTTGATTCGATTAATAGACACTAGACAACACACCCACAGGTGTACAAGAGTCGTAGGTAGCCTAGTTTGGCCGCTGTGCCAGTTGGAAGGTGAGCTAGGATAAGGCTGAAAATGCCTTACTATACACTGTCTACTTTTTCAGGTGAAAATCTCGATGTCTTCGGATTCACTCCAAATGCATTTGATTCCATTAATAGACACTAGACAACACACCCACAGGTGTACGAAAGTCCGGGAAAGCCTAGTTTGGCCGCTGTGCCAGTTGGAAGGTGAGCTAGGATAAGGCTGAAAATGCCTTACTATACACTGTCTACTTTTTCAGGTGAAAATCTCGATGTCTTCGGATTCACTCCAAATGCATTTGATTCCATTAATAGACACTAGACAACACACACACAGGTGTACGAAAGTCCGGGAAAGCCTAGTTTGGCCGCTGTGCCAGTTGGAAGGTGAGCTAGGATAAGGCTGAAAATGCCTTACTATACACTGTCTACTTTTTCAGGTGAAAATCTCGATGTCTTCGGATTCACTCCAAATGCATTTGATTCGATTAATAGACACTAGACAACACACCCACAGGTGTACAAGAGTCGTAGGTAGCCTAGTTTGGCCGCTGTGCCAGTTGGAAGGTGAGCTAGGATAAGGCTGAAAATGCCTTACTATACACTGTCTACTTTTTCAGGTGAAAATCTCGATGTCTTCGGATTCACTCCAAATGCATTTGATTCCATTAATAGACACTAGACAACACACCCACAGGTGTACAAGAGTCGTAGGTAGCCTAGTTTGGCCGCTGTGCCAGTTGGAAGGTGAGCTAGGATAAGGCTGAAAATGCCTTACTATATATACACTGTCTACTTTTTCAGGTGAAAATCTCGATGTCTTCGGATTCACTCCAAATGCATTTGATTCGATTAATAGACACTAGACAACACACCCACAGGTGTACAAGAGTCGTAGGTAGCCTAGTTTGGCCGCTGTGCTAGTTGGAAGGTGAGCTAGGATAAGGCTGAAAATGCCTTACTATACACTGTCTACTTTTTCAGGTGAAAATCTCGATGTCTTCGGATTCACTCCAAATGCATTTGATTCCATTAATAGACACTAGACAACACACCCACAGGTGTACAAGAGTCGTAGGTAGCCTAGTTTGGCCGCTGTGCCAGTTGGAAGGTGAGCTAGGATAAGGCTGAAAATGCCTTACTATACACTGTCTACTTTTTCAGGTGAAAATCTCGATGTCTTCGGATTCACTCCAAATGCATTTGATTCCATTAATAGACACTAGACAACATACCCACAGGTGTACGAAAGTCCGGGAAAGCCTAGTTTGGCCGCTGTGCCAGTTGGAAGGTGAGCTAGGATAAGGCTGAAAATGCCTTACTATACACTGTCTACTTTTTCAGGTGAAAATCTCGATGTCTTCGGATTCACTCCAAATGCATTTGATTCCATTAATAGACACTAGACAACACACCCACAGGTGTACGAAAGTCCGGGAAAGCCTAGTTTGGCCGCTGTGCCAGTTGGAAGGTGAGCTAGGATAAGGCTGAAAATGCCTTACTATACACTGTCTACTTTTTCAGGTGAAAATCTCGATGTCTTCGGATTCACTCCAAATGCATTTGATTCCATTAATAGACACTAGACAACACACACACAGGTGTACGAAAGTCCGGGAAAGCCTAGTTTGGCCGCTGTGCCAGTTGGAAGGTGAGCTAGGATAAGGCTGAAAATGCCTTACTATACACTGTCTACTTTTTCAGGTGAAAATCTCGATGTCTTCGGATTCACTCCAAATACATTTGATTCCATTAATAGACACTAGACAACACACACACAGGTGTACGAAAGTCCGGGAAAGCCTAGTTTGGCCGCTGTGCCAGTTGGAAGGTGAGCTAGGATAAGGCTGAAAATGCCTTACTATACACTGTCTACTTTTTCAGGTGAAAATCTCGATGTCTTCGGATTCACTCCAAATGCATTTGATTCGATTAATAGACACTAGACAACACACCCACAGGTGTACAAGAGTCGTAGGTAGCCTAGTTTGGCCGCTGTGCCAGTTGGAAGGTGAGCTAGGATAAGGCTGAAAATGCCTTACTATACACTGTCTACTTTTTCAGGTGAAAATCTCGATGTCTTCGGATTCACTCCAAATGCATTTGATTCGATTAATAGACACTAGACAACACACCCACAGGTGTACAAGAGTCGTAGGTAGCCTAGTTTGGCCGCTGTGCCAGTTGGAAGGTGAGCTAGGATAAGGCTGAAAATGCCTTACTATATATACACTGTCTACTTTTTCAGGTGAAAATCTCGATGTCTTCGGATTCACTCCAAATGCATTTGATTCGATTAATAGACACTAGACAACACACCCACAGGTGTACAAGAGTCGTAGGTAGCCTAGTTTGGCCGCTGTGCTAGTTGGAAGGTGAGCTAGGATAAGGCTGAAAATGCCTTACTATACACTGTCTACTTTTTCAGGTGAAAATCTCGATGTCTTCGGATTCACTCCAAATGCATTTGATTCGATTAATAGACACTAGACAACACACCCACAGGTGTACAAGAGTCGTAGGTAGCCTAGTTTGGCCGCTGTGCTAGTTGGAAGGTGAGCTAGGATAAGGCTGAAAATGCCTTACTATACACTGTCTACTTTTTCAGGTGAAAATCTCGATGTCTTCGGATTCACTCCAAATGCATTTGATTCGATTAATAGACACTAGACAACACACCCACAGGTGTACAAGAGTCGTAGGTAGCCTAGTTTGGCCGCTGTGCCAGTTGGAAGGTGAGCTAGGATAAGGCTGAAAATGCCTGACTATACACTGTCTACTTTTTCAGGTGAAAATCTCGATGTCGTCGGATTCACTCCAAATGCATTTGATTTGATTAATAGACACTAGACAACACACCCACAGGTGTACAAGAGTCGTAGGTAGCCTAGTTTGGCCGCTGTGCTAGTTGGAAGGTGAGCTAGGATAAGGCTGAAAATGCCTTACTATACACTGTCTACTTTTTCAGGTGAAAATCTCGATGTCTTCGGATTCACTCCAAATGCATTTGATTCGATTAATAGACACTAGACAACACACCCACAGGTGTACAAGAGTCGTAGGTAGCCTAGTTTGGCCGCTGTGCCAGTTGGAAGGTGAGCTAGGATAAGGCTGAAAATGCCTTACTATACACTGTCTACTTTTTCAGGTGAAAATCTCGATGTCTTCGGATTCACTCCAAATGCATTTGATTCCATTAATAGACACTAGACAACACACCCACAGGTGTACAAGAGTCGTAGGTAGCCTAGTTTGGCCGCTGTGCCAGTTGGAAGGTGAGCTAGGATAAGGCTGAAAATGCCTGACTATACACTGTCTACTTTTTCAGGTGAAAATCTCGATGTCGTCGGATTCACTCCAAATGCATTTGATTTGATTAATAGACACTAGACAACACACCCACAGGTGTACAAGAGTCGTAGGTAGCCTAGTTTGGCCGCTGTGCTAGTTGGAAGGTGAGCTAGGATAAGGCTGAAAATGCCTTACTATACACTGTCTACTTTTTCAGGTGAAAATCTCGATGTCGTCGGATTCACTCCAAATGCATTTGATTCGATTAATAGACACTAGACAACACACCCACAGGTGTACAAGAGTCGTAGGTAGCCTAGTTTGGCCGCTGTGCCAGTTGGAAGGTGAGCTAGGATAAGGCTGAAAATGCCTTACTGTACACTGTCTACTTTTTCAGGTGAAAATCTCGATGTCTTCGGATTCACTCCAAATGCATTTGATTCCATTAATAGACACTAGACAACACACACACAGGTGTACGAAAGTCCGGGAAAGCCTAGTTTGGCCGCTGTGCCAGTTGGAAGGTGAGCTAGGATAAGGCTGAAAATGCCTTACCATACACTGCCTACTTTTTCAGGTGAAAATCTCGATGTCGTCGGATTCACTCCAAATGCATTTGATTCGATTAATAGACACTAGACAACACACCCACAGGTGTACAAGAGTCGTAGGTAGCCTAGTTTGGCTGCTGTGCCAGTTGGAAGGTGAGCTAGGATAAGGCTGAAAATGCCTTACTATACACTGTCTACTTTTTCAGGTGAAAATCTCGATGTCTTCGGATTCACTCCAAATGCATTTGATTCCATTAATAGACACTAGACAACACACCCACAGGTGTACAAGAGTCGTAGGTAGCCTAGTTTGGCCGCTGTGCCAGTTGGAAGGTGAGCTAGGATAAGGCTGAAAATGCCTTACTATACACTGTCTACTTTTTCAGGTGAAAATCTCGATGTCTTCGGATTCACTCCAAATGCATTTGATTCCATTAATAGACACTAGACAACACACCCACAGGTGTACAAGAGTCGTAGGTAGCCTAGTTTGGCCGCTGTGCCAGTTGGAAGGTGAGCTAGGATAAGGCTGAAAATGCCTTACTATACACTGTCTACTTTTTCAGGTGAAAATCTCGATGTCTTCGGATTCACTCCAAATGCATTTGATTCCATTAATAGACACTAGACAACACACCCACAGGTGTACAAGAGTCGTAGGTAGCCTAGTTTGGCCGCTGTGCCAGTTGGAAGGTGAGCTAGGATAAGGCTGAAAATGCCTTACTATACACTGTCTACTTTTTCAGGTGAAAATCTCGATGTCTTCGGATTCACTCCAAATGCATTTGATTCGATTAATAGACACTAGACAACACACCCACAGGTGTACAAGAGTCGTAGGTAGCCTAGTTTGGCCGCTGTGCCAGTTGGAAGGTGAGCTAGGATAAGGCTGAAAATGCCTTACTATACACTGTCTACTTTTTCAGGTGAAAATCTCGATGTCTTCGGATTCACTCCAAATGCATTTGATTCCATTAATAGACACTAGACAACACACCCACAGGTGTACAAGAGTCGTAGGTAGCCTAGTTTGGCCGCTGTGCCAGTTGGAAGGTGAGCTAGGATGAGGCTGAAAATGCCTTACTATACACTGTCTACTTTTTCAGGTGAAAATCTCGATGTCGTCGGATTCACTCCAAATTCATTTGATTCGATTAATAGACACTAGACAACACACACACAGGTGTACAAGAGTCGTAGGTAGCCTAGTTTGGTCGCTGTGCCAGTTGGAAGGTGAGCTAGGATAAGGCTGAAAATGCCTTACTACACACTGTCTACTTTTTCAGGTGAAAATCTCGATGTCGTCGGATTCACTCCAAATGCATTTGATTCTATATATAGACACTAGACAACACACCCATAGGTGTACAAGAGTCGTAGATAGCCTAGTTTGGCCGCTGTGCCAGTTGGAAGGTGAGCTAGGATAAGGCTGAAAATGCCTTACTATACACTGTCTACTTTTTCAGGTGAAAATCTCGATGTCGTCGGATTCACTCCAAATTCATTTGATTCGATTAATAGACACTAGACAACATACCCACAGGTGTACAAGAGTCGTAGGTAGCCTAGTTTGGCCGCTGTGCCAGTTGGAAGGTGAGCTAGGATGAGGCTGAAAATGCCTTACTATACACTGTCTACTTTTTCAGGTGAAAATCTCGATGTCGTCGGATTCACTCCAAATGCATTTGATTCGATTAATAGACACTAGACAACACACCCACAGGTGTACAAGAGTCGTAGGTAGCCTAGTTTGGCCGCTGTGCCAGTTGGAAGGTGAGCTAGGATAAGGCTGAAAATGCCTTACCATACACTGCCTACTTTTTCAGGTGAAAATCTCGATGTCGTCGGATTCACTCCAAATGCATTTGATTCGATTAATAGACACTAGACAACACACCCACAGGTGTACAAGAGTCGTAGGTAGCCTAGTTTGGCTGCTGTGCCAGTTGGAAGGTGAGCTAGGATAAGGCTGAAAATGCCTTACTATACACTGTCTACTTTTTCAGGTGAAATTTTCTCGATGTCTTCGGATTCACTAAATGTATTTGATTCGATTAATAGACAGTAGACAACATACCCACAGAAGTACAAGAGTCGTAGGTAGCCTAGTTTGGCCGCTGTGCCAGTTGGAAGGTGAGCTAGGATAAGGCTGTCTACTTTTTCAGGTGAAAATCTCGATGTCGTCGGATTCACTCCAAATGCATTTGATTCGATCAATAGACACTAGACAACATACCCACAGGTGTACAAGAGTCGTAGGTAGCCTAGTTTGGCCGCTGTGCCAGTTGGAAGGTCAGCTAGGATAAGGCTGAAAATGCCTTACTATACACTGTCTACTTTTTCAGGTGAAAATCTCGATGTCGTCGGATTCACTCCAAATGCATTTGATTCGATTAATAGACACTAGACAACACACCCACAGGGGTACGAAAGTCCGGCGTAGCCTAGTTTGGCCGCTGTGCCAGTTGGAAGGTGAGCTAGGATAAGGCTGAAAATGCCTTACTATACACTGTGGATTTTTTCCCGGTAACAGTTTCGGTCTCCAATTGCCACAACGAGTCAAGTTCAACCGATCCACCAACAGCCAAGCCATAGTCTCCAGTAAATCAATAAATCGACCTACCGACTTCCAGTTCTTGAAGTCACAAGGTCACTGAAAGCCTTTCGCGGCGCCGAAACCAACTGCAAACGCTTCTGGCCAAAAAACATCATCATCATCCGAAGAACAAAATTCTCCACCCTCCTGTCAGCCATCATTCATCATGAGAAGCAGGCAGCTCCAAGGCATTCGTGTAACACCAACATCAGCTCACACCACGTCACTCACATCATTTGACTCACACGGTGCCGCTGATGAAGTGTAATGATTGAATTTTCATCCGCAAAATAGCCCGGTTACATTTCCATATTTAAGCCGGCACCAACGCAGTCAACATCGCCCGGCAACCAGCAACCAGCAACGGTAATCATCGTCAAATCGACTTGTGAGAGGGTTTGACATCACACTCACCACACACACCACATTCCGCACACAGTCGTTTCGCGACGATGGATGTGCGGGTGGTGATTATCCTCGAGTATTATAGCAACCAGCGATGGTTGTCCTTTGGAAAAACAATTCCACCACCCTCCCCCCGTCCGGCCGAGCCCCGCATTGAAGTGGGAATTCCTAGTCATTGTCGTTACAATGAACGACAACGACAACGACGACCGAATCGGAACGACAAACTAAAACTCCATCGGATCGGTACCGCTAGCACCATGGCTTTGAAACAAGCTATAAATTCCAACAGTCCTCGGGACGAAGGTTGGAAGACTGGCAGGCAGAGCGAAAGACCCAAAGACTGTGTGTGTGTGTGGGGTGAAGGGGTGGTGAATAGGTTTCGAATGGAAGACCCTTTTAGCAAGCACAGTGTATGGACGACACAACGACGAATTGCTGCGATGATTTTCCATTTTGAGTGACGATGCAATGGCGATAAAATAAATTTGCATATGAATTGAGAATTAAGGACACTTTACACACCAAACCAAACGAACGAACGTACGAACGGGCGAGCGGGCGACCGAGTGAGTGAGAGAAACAGCCGATGGGCAAAACTGGCGAGTTTATAAACAGGACCAAAGGGTGTCGAAGCTGCAAAAAGGGTTCGTCGTTGCCTCGCATGGGCCGTGTGGCCGTGTGGGCGTGTGGGGGTGGTGAGACACAAAAAAGGAGATGTGCAGCTACTACTCGTTCATTATTCATTTAACTTTTAAACTCTGCATAATTTGCAAGGATTAAATTATAGCCACCGACCGAGGGGGTGCAGCCCGGGCAATGTTTTGAATATACTCCTCGCATATTCCGCATGCCGGTGGTTTTTTGCTCGTGTCGCCAACCGACCAGTGTGTGGCTCCTTGAGGGCACGAGATTGGATTTTGTGTTGTCTTAGTTGATTACACTTGGCCACTGGTTGGTGGGCCATATCCCTCCCCCCTCCCCCCCACACGCCTTGGGCCGCGCATATCCGGCTGCATAAATCAATGAAGAGACGAATCTAAAAAGTGACTGCTGGAAGTTGGAAATTTAAATTTATCGCCACGCAGATATGCAGACGCCCGTTTTAAGGTCAGGTGCATGAAGTGCAGCTGATTGAGTGTGCACCGTATGGGGCCGCTGTCAGGACACTTGCAGTGGTCGACGACAAAGGAATGGAATCGCTCGCGAGGAGTCAGGACTGAATGGTTAACGGTGGAGAAGGAGGAGGTAATGGTTGTGTGGAAAATTTATGATCCCCGGACGAAGTATTGTGAGACCTTTTTTTTGTGTGTCATTTCGAAACTGACATAATTAAAGGCCATTAATCACGGCCGCTGGGCGGCGGCCGCGTTCTTCTGGGGTTCCCTGAACCCGGCCCCGGTAATTGGAAGAGAATGTGCATGGTAGGCTCACCTCTGCCCCCACCCAACAAAAAGGGAGGAAAAAGGAACAACACCGGCCGGTTCAGCTGATGGCGGCAATCACACATGTCGCCGTGGCACGGTTGGAGGAAACTTTTTCGCAATTAAGTTAAAAATGAACAGCATTTCTCCCCCCTCCTGCCCCTCTTTCTCTCCGAGGAGAGAATCACACAATGATTCCTGAGTTACATGGAACAACAACAACAACAGGGGACAGGAGAAGCAAAAAAAAAAAACGGACGAAAACCACGATGCTCCGCGCTGCTTCAGTTCCGCTCGTGTCCCATCCCACTTGGGATTGCATAACTCATGGAGTGGACACTTTTAAACGCTTCCGATAGCCATGCACAAAAAATGCTTGCAAAATACAGAAAAATACAAAAAAAAAAAATGGAATGAAGGATTTTTTTGACGGCTCTGCATCCATTTACACCACGAACATCCTGGCCATGCTCGGACATTCGGTTGGTGTGATATAAATTGAAGCGATGTCAAAATATAACGACGGTTTAGTAAAACATTTATATCCCCGGTTGGACATTTGCTTGGCGTATATCTTTGAGCAATTTTTTTCCCGTGTGCTGATGGAGGGTGGCAGTGAGGTTCGAATGGATCCAGTGGGATGGATTGGTTTGATGTAAATTGATGCCAATTCGGCAGATTTTTCGCACACACTGCGACGGCAGTTGCATTTGAATTGAGGCTTTAATTGCTGACGTGGGAGATGAGGGGCTCTCTGGTGGATGGTGGGTGTGGGAAATGTGAAAGATTACTCGGGAGACTGCAGTTTGGGGTCAGTGGTCGCGCGATGATGTAAGCAGGATTGAAGTTGTTAAGTTGACTGGAACGCGTATGCTTCTGAAAAGTTGAGTGGACGTTGTCGAAGTCGCACTTCTTCTTCCTCGTTGTATGACGCTTCAGTTCGTAGGGGACGTGGGCCTCAAAAAAACAACCCCCTCGTGCTAGTTTGATTGCTGCACATTAAGTGCGGTTGTAGTCCTCGTACACTTCTACACTGCCTCCTTAAAAGAGGGGGCCCTCTGTTGCGTTGTTTTCCAAGCTCGGCGTCAAAGACATTTCAGGTCGGAGCCACGATCTCTACTTGACACCATAGACCTTGGATCCCTAGTCCCTAGACTAGACAAATGTCACTGTAAAGCCATGTTGTCCACGTGCTCTACTTGGCCTAGCCAGCTTTGACGTTGCGTCTTAGACATGTCGCTGTACCCCGTCCTTCAGTCCATCTGTCCACAACGCAAACAAGACCAAAGATGGCAGGCACAACTGGTCCCTTGACTTATACAGCGGGTGTTGAAATTGTCGACGACTCTGCTCTGTAGAGGAGGTCTTTGCTGATCAACTTGTCTTGTATAATGTTGGCGAGGAAGGGTCCTACGACTCAATTGACTTCCAAAGTCCAAGGGAACTGACAGCCAAGCAGCAATTAAATCCCTGACATCGTTCTCTATAAACTCGAATATAAAGGGTGATTTTTTAAAAGCTATAGGAAAGTTTTTCAGAAAAAAACACATAAAATTCAGAAAAATGCATGACATCTTTATTTGAATCGATAGTACGGTCCATATAATTTAATGTTTGAAGATTATTTCATGCAAATGTTGGCCCTCAAATGGTCCATCCGCTTAGTCCAATTTTGGCATACTCTTTCCAACATTTCGGCCGGTATCTCACGAATAAATGCTTCAATGTTGTCTTCCAATGCGTCAATTGAAGCGGGCTTGTCTGTATAGACATGAGATTTAACATAGCCCCACAAAAAATAGTGTAAAGGCGTTAAATCGCACGATCTAGGCGGCCAATTGACCGGTCCCGAACGTGAAATAAAATGTTCACCGAACTCGCCAATCAATAAGTCTGCTGTGTTGCATGTGGCACCGTCTTGTTGAAACCACATGTCATGCAAGTCAAGCTCTTGCATTTTGGGCAAAAAAGCTATCTCACGATAGCGCTCACCATTCACAGTTACGTTACGATTCGCCTCATCTTTGAAGAAGTAAGTAAACCGCACCAAACTGTGACTTTTTCTGGATGCATTGGTAGCTCTTCCAATGCTTCTGGCTGATATTCACTCCAAAATCGACAATTCTGCCAGTTTGTGGATTCTCTCTTAATAGATCTTAATAATCTTGAAGCTCAATAATATCTACGCAAAGAAAATCAATGCCAGCTGGTTGACAGGCATCACTTGTCAAATCTGAAAACAAATTTGGCCAAATCTCGATCCAAAACGATCAAGTAGCCTGATCTCTCTATTGAGAGCAAAAATTAGCACTGCAGTGGGAATAAATACTGGACACTGCCTACTAGACCTTTATTCAAAACAAGCTAGGCCTATTCTCCAACGACTTCTGTAGAAGCTGCCGAGACGAAGAGGAGGAAGAAAGCTCCCAACGCCTCCTCTGCAACTGTCATGCTCTTGCTTCAACTAGCTCCATCTTCTACGACAGTCTAAACGACTGACTGGCACAATACCGGTCAACGCACTAATAGAATTTGTTTAGAAAACTGGCTGGCTGTCATAATCTACTGCAACCCTCTTAAATTTGAAACGGAACACAAACGTGGCGGTATAATGAGTCTACTTTGACCTAAGCGCATTAATGCCACTACCTATCTACCTAAGCACAAGCAAACCAAGGCTGCCAAGCTATTTTGGGTCCCGCTACACTCCTTACAGCGAATCAGAGCTAGACGAAGTCCCTGCCAACCCCCAAGTTGTACTTCGTCACTCTGTCCAAGACGTCGATGTTGTGTGGCTTTTCTTGAAGACATCGTTGTGACCTCGTTCACTGACCTCAGTGCGTACAAATGGCTCATTGACTACTGGCAGCGTTCGACCAATCTCGTCAATGTCAGTCGCGAGTATGGTCTCAGTGCTTACGGACTTCTAAGAGATGCTGCTTCCACTGTTCGTCTTGGGTGCGTTGCTCGATCGTCTTAAGAATGATCTTGAAGAAGTGGTTTTGCCTAAAACATTGCTGACCTCTCCGAGATCGATCGAATCAAAGTATATCGAACATAATCAAACTCCTAACCCCCACAGGCTGGATTTAGCCAACCCAGGTCTTCGAGGTGTGGTATCAAAACGGCGCCCAACTGCGCGGCTTGTACCCGGTTTGAGCCAAATCGGATAGCCACCTAAACCAACTACTGAAAGACTCGGAAATGCGGAAGTCCCACGTCTGACCTGTTTCCTCCCTCCCTCCCCTGGGAAACAATGAACGAGTTCTCCGATTCATCTGGTTGAGTCTTTGACCTTCTTTTTGCGAAGTAGATTGCAGCTTGTGGATGGAAACAGTCTCCTCCTACTACCCCCGGTTTGCTGATTGGTTCCTCAGTTAAAAAAAGGCAACTTCCCCAGATTTCGGACTGATCCAGTTTACTGCACGCAACAAGAAGCCTCCCCGGGGTATGACGAATCAGAAACTGCACGCGAGTTATGTCCCCGTCAAGACAGAATAGCCTTCCTAGTTCAACCCCCGTTTCATTCCCCAACTCCGGTGGGGCTAAGCCTCAAGCGCAGGTACCCCCAATTTCGAAGAAAAATGCAAAACAAAAAAACCCCATCCAACGGGTTGTAGTTTGCCTAAATAGATCGCTTTCCGAGAACGCGAATTGACTGTTAAGTGCACTAAATCGTAGAAGCACCATCATCACGGCCCAATCAACATTCATCCTTGACACACCCGGTGGCAGATAAGATGCGGAACATCTGAAATTAATTGAAAGTCAGGAAATGCCACCCGCATAACTGTCCATTAACATTTTTTTTTGTTTTATAACCGTCTCCGCACACCATTCTTTCGGCCCCAGTTTCAACAAAAAAAAACAAAAAAAAACTCCACCCCCATACCGTGCGCACAGGTTATGGCTCGCAAATTGATATTAACAGCGGTCATAACAATTCTAATTTACATCGTAGCGTCGCATCGCCCCCGTTCGGCCATCAACAGCGGCGGCCATCCTCTTAAAAAGTAACGACACAACAGCACATTTAAGCATGCAAATTAAGACATTAATATGGACATGCACAACCACCACCTAGCTCGCTCTCTCTCTGTCACAGTACAGCCAGCCATGACCACTTGTTGCCGCATGATGTAAACTAAATTGTTAACAACTCACTTTAGGACCAATTCACTTCGCACCGAATGACATCGTAAAAATGAGGCAGCCAACAGCAACCGACCATCGACCGTCACCCCCCCAACCCCCCCACATTCATGGTCGAATCAAAAATTTAAATGTCCTTATTATTATTATTATTATTGCACATACCATTTTTTTATTGGCAAAGGATCAGACAAAGGCGGCGGAAGCAACCAACAGAAAACAAAAAAGGACACACCAACCCAGAGGAGTTGTCCTCTTTGTTTACCCAAACAATCGATGTTGTTGCTGGCAATGTCATTATTTTTAAGGACGGTCAAATGTAGCCACACCGCCCCGACGAAAGGGGTGCCTCCCATGGGACCATACACAGGCATGGAGGGTCAAAGGACCAAAGGAACAATTCTATTATGTTCAACTAAATCAATTTCTATTCATTCCAATTTTCGATCAGTTTTTGACTGAAGAAGATTACACGCGAGACTGCGGCGGGGAGGGGGGAGGGGGGGAAACATACCCACAAAAAATAAAAAAAATAAAAAGGATAATGGTCACTAACTACCGACCTCCGTTTAGCTCCTTTCGGATGCGACGACACTGCGCGCGGAGGTTCCATCATTTGGAACAATTGACAAAATGGACTCGGTTTTTTTTTTTCTTTTCACCTCCCACCCCCCTCCTTGCTGGTTTAGGACAAAAGGACGAGAAGGGCGAGTGGGGGAAGAAGGGGCCGAACTCAAGAAAGTGATATAATTGGAATCTATTGTCCAGAAATTTAACCTCTGTCGGGCACAATCAGGCAGAAATTACATCCGTCCTCAAAGGAATCGAAGGAGTCATCACAAAAAAAAAAACCCCATCCACTCACGCCAATCGTTCTCGTTCTACGTACGTCTACGGGCGTCGGTCGTACAGGAAGTGCCCTGAGACTGGGAGAGTGTTCGAGCAGATCCTTTGACTGATGCCTGAAAGGGGTGCAGGCGGCGACTGTCGAGGACGAGGGACAGCTAACTCCACTTTAATTAGTTGTTTCAGTTCAGAGTCTCAAAAAGCCTCTCTGCCGTTCGCCCTGGCTTCTTGGTATCATCGTTCGATTTTATTTACTCAGGCATCATGTGCCGCACATAACTTATTTCCTTATCCCTTGTTGCAATAACACAGACAAACACTACTACTCATCGAGAGCCCAAGAGTGGGCTGGAGGAAAACTTTGAATTCCATTGATTGGCTTTCAATGACGATGGCGAAGATGACTGATGAGGATCTCGCCCACTTTCTCCGCCCTCGTCGACGCTCTCGCTCTCGTTCGAGATTCACTTTAAACGCTTTAAGTGTCCCATACCCGTCGCCGATTTGGGGGATTCGAAACTATTTCCTAGACAGTGCTGGTTACACACTTTAGAGCTGGCATCGTTTAAACAGCTTAGGTTTCATCGTCATCGTCATCGTCGTAGTCTCTCGTTGTCGTTGAAACCTTAGCAAATAATTTGAAAAACAAACATTGACGGGTGATGCTCTGCTCTGACACACACCCACCCACCCACACACAGAGAGAGAGAGCGTATATTTCTGGTAGCTATGTGCACTCGGGTATTGCCTTTTGCAATCGCACACTTCGATGTTATCCTTTGCGGCAAAAGTGGTGCACCTTAAAGTTTACCACCACCGACGCCCATTCTGTCTCACACTCCAAATGAATGAGGAGAGATCACTTCAAGTTCAACTCAAACAAAATGTTTTCCTTTATATTTTACTCACTGGTTTCCTGTGGGAGACGACGACAACACTGACGGGGCCGAAGACGAACGAGCCGAGGAGAACAAGGAGCAAACCCAAAGTCAGGATAAAACGTAAATATGTGCCGGAGCATTATAGTTGTTGGCTTCCAAGTGGATGCCGGATGATGGGTGCTGCTGGTTGAGGTGCATCCTTTCATCATCATCCTCGTCGTTGTCGTTGTCGTCCTCGTCATCTCATCAACACACACAGCAACGGTATTCAAAGGTTACGTCGAGTGTTTACGTCCGTATGTATGTGCGAGGGGATAAATGCGATCAGTGGGATTTAGCACCCGAGACAAATCCTTTTTCCCTTGCACCGAGTGGGAAATGATATTAAAGGTGAGCGTTTCTGTGCGCGCGTGTGTGTGTGTGTGGAGATAGGTTTTCGGCTGGAAAATTGACACTGATGCCATGAATGTGGCTTCATGCATGTCTCCCTCTCGGTGTGTGTGCGTGTGTTCCTGCACGAAAGGATGCAGTGGGTGGGCGTAGAAGTGAAAGAGGTTTATCGTGTCACTTTTCAAAAGTGCTCTGTAACCATGTCGATGGATGGGAATTCTCTTCTCTTCTTTTTTTTTTTTTTCAAGAGCAACTTGAGCACTTAGCCTCACGTAATGAGAGATCGCGGTTAAGTATAACGTGAATGTGTGTTTAACGGTCACGAGCTCTAGATTTGATGTGAGGGCCTATGCTCTGAAGGTTGTGTGCATCTTGGAGGAGGATCATCGGATTACTGTCAGCTGAGAGCGTATCCGGAGTGCAGTGAGTGCTGATATTTCGAGGTGAAGAGAGAGGGCGGGGGGAGACAATAGTTTTGAATGGATGGCGAAGGGGTTGTGTGGTTTATTTATGTGAGCCAAGGACTTGAGGTCCTAGCCGTGTTTCTGCTGAGTGAACACGGACCTCGTTAAATAATGGATCCACGAGAGCAAATAAGAGCAGATTTGTTTCTTTGACGGAAAAATGAAATCAGACTGAGTGATGCATGGGGCGAGAGTCCTTGAAGATGGGGAATTAAATGAAAGACAATGCATTCGACTACGAGGTATTGGGACGAGGACGTGGACAAGAGAGGACGCGGACTACAGACGACGTGGACAGCAGAGGACGAGGACAACTGAGAACAGGGACAACAGAGGACGCAGGCAACAGAGGACGCAGGCAACAGAGGACGTAGGCCACAGAGGACGCAGGCAACAGAGGAGGCGGACAACAGAGGATGCGACCAACAGAGGACGCGGACAACAGAGGACGCAGACAACAGAGGACGCGGACTACAGAGGACGTGGGTAACAGAGGACGCGGACAACAGAGGACGTGGACAACAGAGGACGCGGAGAAGAGAGGACGTGGACAACAGAGGACGCGGCGAAGAGAGGACGTGGACAACAGAGGACGCGGGCAACAGAGGACGTAGGCTACAGAGAACGCAGGCAACAGAGGATGCGGACTACAGAGGACGTAGGCAACAGAGGACGCGGATAACAGAGGACGTGGCAACAGAGGACGCGGAGAAGAGAGGACGTGGGCAACAGAGGTCGCGGATGACAGAGGACGCGGACAACAGACGATGCGGACAACAAAGAACGCGGACAACAAAGGACGCGGACAACAGAGGATGCGGACAACAGAGGACGTGGGCAACAGAGGACGCGGACAACATACGATGCGAACAACAGAGGACGCGGACAACAAAGGACGCGGACAACAGAGGACGCGGACAACAGAGGACGCGGACAACAGCGGACGCAGCCAACAGAGGACGCGGACAATAGAGGACGTGGGCAACAGAACTCGCGGACAACAGAGGACGCGCGACGACAGAGGACGCGGAGAAGAGAACGCAGGCAACAGAGGAGGCGGACACGAGAGGACGCGGACAACCGAGGAAGCTTGCATTTAACGTGGCGGACCCAAGTAGGGACAGACCGAGATCGTCTCAATTGTAGAGGCTTGTCGGTTGGACAACAGACCCGCGCCACTCGAGGATGGAGAAGATGAATATGGCAAGGAGTTGGAAGCCTGTTACTCACAGACGTCATCAGAAATGCCAATTGTAGATGGAGACGGAGACGGAAATGGAGACTTACCGGCAATAGCGTCCCGGATGTTGGCTTCGAACTCGTCCAAAGTGGTTGACTTGTTACCGTAAGGCGTAGACTAAGTACTTGACGTGGTCCTCAGTGGCGTCAAGGTGCATGCGACGGCCGATAGATAAACGTTCGCCATGAGGTGACCCAGTTGCCCACTGCAGCGTGGTTTATGTTGCATGTACCGCCGTCTTGTTGGACCCACAGCTCGGATATATCGATGTTGTCTAGCTCTGGCAACAGAAAGTCCCCTTACATCGCTTTAATCCTGAGATCATAGAGGGTGATGGCGTCTCCTTCATCAGTTCGAAAGAAATAAGGTCCGATGATGCCGCCATGCCATAAACCGCACCAAACAGTCAATATTTTTGGTTGTTCACTCCTGTGGCCAAAATAGGCCCCAAAATCCGGATTTCCGGCCAACATTTCTAACGCTCTGGTACAAGTAGGGCATGTAGTGTCTCGAAGGAGGAAGAAACTATTCTTCACTACTCGGGAACTTGCTCATCGCTGGCAGTAACTAGAAGAAAGAATATAGGCAACATGTGGTGAATTTTCAAAATTGAGTGCTATTCTGTCCGGTTGCTGCTTAACTGCTGGTGACATCATCATGATGCCCCTTCCTGAGGCATAAGCAGAAAACAACTGCCAGTGTCCAACCATCTAATCGCCCACAAAAATGTGCCGAAACATGACTGAATTAGAAACCAATTCAGACAGACGCTCAATGCAAAACGGTTTGTAATAAAAAACAACTGAAATGTCGCCCACAACTGAGGTGAATTCCTTCGGCGTTCCCCAATCTCTCCCCCAGATCCCATTCAAATCCCCTTTAATGACCTTAACCCCATATAAACTCCATCAAATTGACGAGAACAAATTCCAATTGAATGCAAATCTCCCCCTTAAACAACTCGTTAAATTCACCAAATACACACACAAAATGGCACACTTCAAAAACGACCGTTTTCGACTCATAAAAACCGAGTTTTAGCATCACCCCTCTCCAGCCGTTCAATTCAATCAGCCACTGAAGCGGTGGTGATTAAAGTGCATAATTCCGGTTCTAATTTCCATAAAATTACCCCATAACTCATTCAGAGTATCTAAATAAACCATTCAACTCCATCCATCATCCGGCGAATTGCTAGTGAAATTGCAATTTCTAGCAACACCTCAGAAAGTCATAAGTCCCGCCAGCACCAGCAGAGGTGGCGGATACGGGATAACTCAACGCCGCCGAGAGGAAGTATAAAAATTCAAACAAAAAAAAAAAAAAGAACCCTGATAAAGTGGCGAAATTTATTGGCTTGTCACACACACACTCACGGCACACACGAGAAAGGCCCAAAGTCGCATTTGGCTTGCCAACGTTTTGCATTAAAACGATTTAATTTGTCTTAGGCCGTGTGAGAGGGGCTGTTTGAGAGCGGGCGAGTCTTGGGGGTGAATTGTGCGCACATTGAACCCGTGAATTTGGCAAATTTTCACACCCCCTCACTTGGCAGCAGCCAAAGGCACAAAGATGATCCGATCCTTAGAGCCGATGCCTCTATCTGTACCTTTGAGCTGAACTTAATAAAATTTTACTGCCCCCCCCAGAAACATTCACGGCTTCACACACAAAAGCCAGGCAGGCAGGCAGGCAGCACTGACGAAAGAAGGGCTGCAAATGGGGGTGTTGAACTGGTGGAGGCAGGGGGAGGATAGAATTTAATTTCGCGTTCACCACGCTATCATTGCCTTGTTCGCTAGTCATTCGTCCTGTGTTACTCCTTTTGCACTCGTTGCTCGGGTATAAATTTGAATTCTTTTTTGTACTTTATTTCATTTCCACCCAGTCGACCCACTCCACCAGCAGCACCACCTGTACAGCAGGCCTATTCTTTCGTCATTATAAGTAAACATTATTTTCTCTGGTGCGAGAGAGCGAGCGGCGCGTCGTGGCGCGCCCTCGTTCCGGCAGAGGACCCTCCCACTCGTGTTTAACATTTCAATTGTCTTCGTCGAAATTAAACTCTGTGAAAATTTATACAGCCCACCCTTCAGTCCTTTTGAGCGAATAAATTTCATCAGAGGATAAATTCCATTTTGAATCCCGGTACTCGAGCGCGCCATCATCTTCGGCTTTTCGGGGCGAAATCTTTAAGGAAAACAAAAAGAAATCACCCCAGAGGCTGAGTTTGCATTCGAATGATATTCAAACGAGTGCTGAAGAGTTTTTTTTCACCCGCCGAAAAGAAAAGGGATTCAGCTCTCATTGAGGGAATTCCCCAAGGGACACTTGTTCACACAGAGGAGAGAACCGGAGCCGGAACCGGAGCCGGTCTCGAGGAAGAAAAATGAACGGGGTAATGCAATTATTGAAAGTATCCATTAAACTTTCCCGAAAATCTCCTGTAATTTCGTTAGTCGACGACTCGGCGACTTGACGCAGGACCCAGACGACTGATGGCGTGGGGGGGGGAGCGGGAGTAAATAAACTCAACTCTCGTCAAAAGTCTCGTCGAATTGCATTAAAACTATTTTTGTTTGATTAAAAAGGAAACAGAAAAACGGGCCGCTCCAGGAGGACTGCGGAGGACCGGCTGTACCAATCCATTTGCGTAGAGAGTTATTGCTGGAAGTGTTTCGAGTGGCGGTTTGTTTGTTTAAACGTCTGGAAGAGGTTGAGAGTAAGATTTCATAAATTAATGCGATTATGAGACGACTCTCATGCACTGGCGAACGGATGGTTGGTGGGTTTTTCCGGTCTGCTTTTCGAGAGCGGAATGGAGTTGCGTTTTGAGTGTCTTTGCTTGGTCAGATGTGGACGGAGGCACTGATCTGAAAGCTGATTGGAAGCGGTTCAATTGAACAGTCATCGATGTCTGCCACACATTTGGGGTTTCCTCTTGAAGACGATAGACTTCTGCGACGTTTGTTTGTTTGAGGAATGTTCCTTTGCGGCTGTGACCGTAGTTTCCGTTGCTGATGCACTTGGCAGCTTTTAGCCCAAATTTTTAGTGTCCCTTCCTTAAGTGGGTGTTCAAACATATTCAAAAACGTGCCAAATATACTCCAAGTCCTTTCGAATTAGCACCGAAATTGATGTTTTTCCTTGGTCTTCTAGTATTTGCAAATTTTTGGCACCGACTGTTTGAGTTCCTTCCCCAGGACAAAAGCACTGATGGTGCTCCAACACCTCCTCCCACTGGACCTTTACATCAAGTTTGTAGTCACGTGCAGCGCCACCAGACTCAGAGAAGCAGGAGGTTGTTCAGCGAGACCGGCCATAGCAGAGCTCTGCAACTCCTGCCCGAGCACCTAACTCCAGCTCCTACGGACTACATCACATCCACCACAGACTTCGCGGCACAGTGGCGATTTCCATCCAGAGAGGACTGGAAGACCCAATCACTCGTCTCTGAATACCGAATTCTGATCTACACAGACGGATCTGAGCTAGGCCATGGTGTAGGCTCGGCGAACTTCAATATCTCGAACTCTTACCGCCTCTCAGATCACTCGAGTATCGCCCAGGCTGAAGTACTAGTGATCAGAGAAGCGTGTATACTCCTCAGTAGTAGCTGCCCTTATGGCAGAGCTGCAGCGATCTGCATCGACAGCCAAGCAGCCATAAGGGCCATCTCCTCAGTATTCACTTCCCTTATTCCAAAGGACAACAGTGTAAGCAGTAACTCAAACAAACAAAAATCTCCTCTGGGTTCCAGGCCACAGCAACATAGATAGAAATGAGATTGCCGACGAACTGGCCAAGCAAGGAGCTTCCGTCAACGCCCCTACTGAGTTGGTAGAGGTAGACTAGGTCTAGGACTAGGTAGGAAAACCTAGAGGAAGGACGGATGACCTCCTCAAAATAAATCGTTCCGAAATCGCTACATTCGTTGCTGTAAGCACGGGACACTGGCCTCTAGGCATTCACGCTGATAGACCCGGAGTCCCGTTCAACCGACACTGTCACAGTTGCCACGACACCCACTCAGAGGAAAGTCTGCCTAATTTTCTCTGTAAATGTCTGGCACTAGCCAAACAAAGACCGTTCGGCAAAACCCTTCGAGATCGCTAACCAAAACATATCATTTTCCTAAACTCCACAGGCTGGATTTAGGATTTAGATAACCAATCAACCACTGTCTACGAGGTGTGGTATCAAAACGGCGTGCAGCTGCGCAACTTGTACCCGATTTGAGTCAGACCAGCCAACCACAGGTTTTGTCTATTTTTTTGATCCAAAAATGATCAAAAACTTGACCGAAAATGTTGAAAAACATTGGGAGTTTAAGTATTCGATGCTTCTATTTGATCTCCCAGTTTTCAGCACACATTTTTGGAGCTCCTTGTCCTTGACCAATGTCTTCTTCAGATGTCGCCTACTTTTGACTTCAAAATTATTGTCAAAATTGTTGAAAAACTTTGGTCACAAGTGAAGTTAATACTATTTCTCATTGGTTTAAGCAAACATTTTGAAAGATTCTTCAGACAAAAATCAAAATGTTTCTAAAACATTAAAAAAAAAAAACTAATTTTTCAAAATTTTTGAACATTTTTTTCAAATTTTGCAAAATTTTTGAACTTTTTTTTTCAATTTTTTTATAATTTTTTCAAATTTTTAAACATTTTTTCCAAATTTTTAAGATTTTTTAAACATTTTTCCAAATTTCCAATTGATTTTAAACATTTTTCCAAATTTTTAAAATATTTAAATTTTGTAAAACTTTGTTTCCAACCTTTTTTTCCAAATTTTTCAATTTTTTTAAGATTTTCCAAAAAATGTTCAACAAAGGCCCCTTGTTCTGAATCGCGCGGAACTCGCAAATTAGTTGTCGAGCCTGGGGAACAAGTCGTTTCGTCACAATTCAGTCTAGTCGAGAGTCAGGAGACGCTTCCTTCCCCCCAAGCAGGTCCGCCGAAATTGCCCAACTTCCAAGAGGCCTTCAAAAGAGGCAACCTTTCAAAACCTCTCCCTCTCCAAAGTGCGTTCAGTTTCAAGCCTCGTCAATTTGAAATTCTGCCTCAGAACACCATTCAAAAAGAAAAAAACTGCTCAGCCCTCAAAACCTCGTAAATCTGCAGCGATTCTTTTTCGATTCCTTTTCGAACTTTCAAACTCAAAGTAGGTCTCCGAAAAACCCCCAAGAAAAAAAAAACCGAAACTTTTACAATATTTCAATTTAATCTCGGCGTCGCCGCTCGCAGTGCCGTCCTCAAATTATCTCCAATAAAACGCCACGGATTCCCCATTTCGAACATGAAAAACTCCTCTCAAAAAAGGCTTAGGTAAAGCGATAGCTAACTCCCCCTTCCGCGTCGCCAACAGAGCCAAGCCATGGCTTCGCCTCTGAAAACTTTATCCACTTCAACGTTTTCGATATTTTTTGAAGAAAAAAAAAACGAACAAGAAATGATATAGAGTCATCCTCTAAACTAAGATTCCGTCAAGATTCCTGTGATGCAGAACGTTTGTTGAAGGCGCATTAGTTACGCTCGGCTTGATCCTAGGCTACACATACGTCAAAAAGCGTACATCCTGCTGTGCAGGGCACTTCATAGAGATTAGAGGCAAAGGCGTCGGCGGCGGGGGGGGGGGGGGGGGGGGGAGGGTTTTCGCTCGCTAGGGTAAACTTCCATTTCGCTGAAACGGCGGAAAATTTGTCGGTTACGTCTTTGTAAAAGGGCTTCTGCTGCTTCTTCTTCTTCTTAGAAAATTATTTCGTCCTCTGTGGGTGGGTTTTGGGTTTCAGGGGGAGGTTCGTCCCACTCCTTGGGTTGCATCACGTGCTCCGTCTCCGTCGCTGGCGGGGCGCTCCTCTAATCCGTGTGCGGCGGTGTTTATGTATTAAAAAGTTACTCCGGGGCCAGGCGTCATCATCATCATCGTCGTCGTTCGGTAGTTAAATTTAATATGCCACAAGGATACGGTTTTTTTTCTTCTTCTTGGGATACGCAGGATATTTTGTACGTTGACGTCCTCATCGTCGACTTTCGACTGCCGAGACGACTTGTTCCTCTGGCTCAACAACTAATTTGCAAGTTCAGCGCGATTGAGAAACAAGGTGGCGTGGCGTGGCGTGGAGTAGCTACCGCTGTGGGTGAGAAGGTTACACACAGAGATAGATGTGCGATGCTATGATGGATGACTGTGAAGTAGAGATTTGTTGGGAGGTATGGGGGGGGGGGGGGGGGGGTGGATTTCATGATTTTACGCACTGAGACGGAAGAGGAGGTTAAGCGTCCTGGTTAGCTGTAGTGGAAAATTCAATAAAACCGACGAAGGAGTTAAATTAGGATGAATTATTGCTGCGGGTGAGGATGTTTTATGCTTTAAGTTGTGTTTCGCGAGGGATGGAGGGGGTGCACGTGGTTTGGCGGCTGATTTATTGAAAATGAAAATGTCAAGTCAGGGGAGGATGGCGTAAGTTTTGCTGCAAATCGCGTGGGATGACGACGCTGATGTGTGTCGTGTAAGTTTGATGAATGGCCTTAATGGGCGTTCTTTCAAATTCGAGGATGACAGTGGACATAAGTTTGATTATTCTCTGCAGTCAGTCATTAGAACCGAAACTAAACGCCTTGTCCTTGGCGGTGTCGACTAAGACTTGTGATTCGTAGGACTTGAGGCTATGGGCACTTTCTTCTGGAAACAACTAGGGGACTGCTTAAACGAACCTGTCGCCTGTTCGAATAACTCTCTGACGAAACCAAAATCGCAGCACTATTGCCTCCATCCGTCATGCACTGGGGAACCTTAGGACATCACTAAATCAGATGCAGTGTGTTTTTCGACAGTTTTGCAGCCTCAACCATGCCCGTACGAACAATGTGCATACGTCTGTCTCATTCTCGCAATCTATACCTTCAGCCCGTGCTGCGTCCTGATCCCAGACACTTAGAGAGTATTAGTAATCACTTGACCACGCGCAAGGTATAACAAAAAATAGAAGAAGAAACTGAGTACATCGATAGGTGGGCCATCTAGTGGTTATGTTTTTAAATCATGGGTTATTTTGACACTGACACCTATTTCCCAATCGAAATCTTGACAGATAATCAGTATCATACCTCCGCGGAACGAAATGGCTCGCCTTTCGCTTGAACAACGTTGGGAAATGTTGAAAACGTGCTGTGTAGCTCAAGCGCTGCGTTTTTTTTTAAAAGAAGAAGTTTTGGCCGAAATGAGGCACCCACCGCGACTGCTGTACGCAAGTTGGTGTGACCGACGTGCTTGTGGACAACACTCATGGTCCCCGTTGTCGCACAGATGAGAATGTGGCCGATCACGAACATCAACTCGCCATCGATCTCAACAGCTCAACATTTCACAGTCAAAGGTGGGCGTAACAGAGCCATGTTAACCGACTTTTCTTTTCTCACTGAAATTGAAGCCATGGATTCTGAATGACATGCGCCATGCCACACATCCCATGCCACACAGCCCATGCCACACAGCCCATGCCACACAGCCCATGCCACACAGCCCATGCCACACAGCCCATGCCACACAGCCCAAGTCACAATCGATCTTTTGCGCACCAAATTTATAAATCAGCCGTCTTGACGACGTCAACTGGCCGCTTCGGAGCTGCGATTTGACCCCTTTCGTATTTTTTTTTTGTGGTAAACCGTGAAGGACCGATGTTATGCCAACAATCCGAAGACGATTCCAGCACTTTAGGCCAATGTCATCCACGAAATCCGTGAGCTAAAGCCCGAAACCATCAAGAAGGTCTTGGAAAATTGGTGTGACAGAAGGCGCTACTGCGAAGTCAGCCGAGGCAACCACTTGAACGACGTTGTATTTCATAATTAATGGGAATATTTGTTCTTACTAATAAAGCCATAAAATGTGGAAACAAATTGTAGTTTGTTCATTTTATTGCATTTTTAAAAAGAAACTTATATTTGGCCCACCTTCATTCTTTCACGATAAAGACTTTTGTTTCATTTTTCAGGCCACCCAGGGTTTCCTCATCGTTGCCTGGTTAGTCAATCACAGGCCTCGTTCCTCTTATTTTTTTTTGGAAAAACGACTCCTGCGACGTCCTTCCTCTTTTTTTTTTTGGAAAGATGGCTCCTGAGACTCCCATCCTCGATTCTAAGAAAGGCTTTGGTTCCACAATTCGTTCTCAAAATGTTCTCAAATCCGTCGCGCATCAGCTCCTGCATCGAAGTCAGAGAAAACCCCCCCCCCCACTTGCCATTTCCGCGGCAAATGTAGCGTCGCATGTCCACCGGATGTGCCTCCTCGCGGTGGTTCCACAAAAGCGGCGCAATGCCTTCTCAAAATGTTCTCAAATTCGTAGCGCATTAGTTCCTGAAAAATCCGCCACCCGCCATTTCCATGACAAATGTAGCGTTTCGCAAATCATGTCCACCGGATGTGCCTCCTCCACTGACAATTCACACGAACAGCCACCGGATCAGCCGCCTCGTCCACCAAAATGCACACCCGCTCTCCATTCTTTTGCGGCAGGCAGAAGTCCTGCAGGAACAAGAAAAAAAAGAGAACCCAAATTAGTGTCGGCCAGGACATTCCCCCCCCCCCCCCCCCCCCCCTCCCCCTCCGGCCGTCATCCTCGCTGGCTTACAGTTCACAACTATCTTAATTAAAATTTGCATTTTGTTAATTTTTCCCGTCTCCCTTTCAGCCGGCATTTTTTTTGTTTCTCGAGCGCCACTGTGGGTGCTGTGTGTGGTGCGCAGCACATTTCTCATCCATAATCGCATTTACGTGGTGGGAAGCCCGGAAAGTCTCAAAAAATAAAAAAACTTTTCCCTGTCCTCGTGGATCCACGGGCTTCGGGTGTCCTTTTTTTGTTCTTGTTTCGGTTTCGCCTGCGGCCAGCTGGCCGGACTTAGCCAAGTTGGTTCATAAAATAGTGCACCTATGCTCGGATTATAAATCCAATCCCACCCCCCCACACATTCCGGTCCTCGCACTCATTCGGAGATTAATTTCATCAGAGTGTGGCAATTGAAACAGCCACCAGGACATTCTCTCTCTCTCTCTCTTCCTCTCGGCCACCTCGTGGAACGGACAAATTAATAATAATACACAGAAGTACAAATCCGCTTCTAGTCGGCAGGCACACGAAATAAGTAATTTCGTCGTCCCCGTCGTGGCTGAGGGGTGGGCTACGAGACAGACACAAAAACTCATTTCATGGGTCAAAAAGTATATCCTCTGAGAAATGTCCACGGGAAGCCGTATGGACCCAGCTCCCCAGCGCCCCCAGATTATTCTCTTTTTTGTTCAATTTTAATGCAGTTAGTGGTAGTTAACCTGTCCACTGGGTCGGTGGGTGGCCGCTCGGCGGGGGGGGGCAGGGTGAAGTTGTGAAAGATGAAAATGGACAGATATGGCTTGGAAACAATTCAATTTCGCACAGATGTCCTTTGTTTCATTTAACTGGCTACAAAAGTCACACAAGCACCAGCCGTCCTGTATTCACAGTGGAATATCCTCCAACGAGGACCTAACGATACCCATCCACACACACACACACACACACCGAGACCCACAGAGAGAGAGTCAGGCAGTCAGGCAGGAAGGGTGCTTGTGACAATTGCAAAGAAGCGATCCTTTTGCATTGTTGGCTCGACACCACTCTGCTCTGCCGATTATGGTGATGATGATGACTACAACGATTATGGACGAATCCTTGAATCGCAGCCATTCACAAGGCTCTCGAAGGAAAAGCCGATTATGTTTTTTTTTGGGGGGGAGGGCGACATTTTCTTTTATTCCCCCAGCCCTTGCTTGTGATATGTCCTCGAGTGGTGGAGTGCGGGGGGACCTGTCTCTTGGCATCTTTTTGAATTTTTCCAAGTGTCCTGGCAGAGAGAGTGGAGGGCACTGGATGTGCCTTCTAAGCTGCGTCGTGACATGATGAACGACCTCTGCTCGTGTCCTGGCACACGTCCCGCTTCAAATCACCGCTGCCCACTTGGCGCAACACTCTTGTCAACCCAGATCGCAGCGCATGCTCAGCGCGTTTCATAACAGCCGACCGACGCAAGTCAAGCATCTGTCCATGTCCGTGGATTGCCAAATTCTAACGCATTGCGCTGCGAAACGCATTTGTTCCGTCGGAAAATTCCCCATCCGCCGAGGTCTCGCTCGCTGCATTGGGCAATGGAAGTGCCAGTCGTCGGCGTTTGCGAAAATCTGATCTCCGCGCGCGCGCTCGCGCACACAAGAAGCGAAGGAAAAAGAAAAACGAAACGAAACGAAACGAAAATCTCCAGCCAACCAGTTCCGTGGTGGTGCTGCTGCTGCTGCTGCCGCTGCCGCTGCTGCTGATGCACGATGGCGACGGTGGGGGATGTCGTTCCGCTCAACTGATGGCGCAATTGTGTTTACCCATATTTTATTGCAGTTTGTCGTGTTTTGGAGCTTTGCATGCATGCGACATCGAACGGAGTTTTCCACCTGAAAGGCTATCGCTCACACACCATCCCCTTGCGCCGGTGCGGAAATCTGTGTGGAATCGGGTGGTGCAACGATGCTGTTTAAATTTTGAGCAAACAGCACGAGACGGTACATGCGCTGCGCTCGCCCCAAAGACAGGTCTGGTTGGCAGCTGTTTGCGCTGTTGCCACTGGCTGTGGGCTTTAGCCTGCTAACCGAGTTGTCCGGCTCGTTGGATGCAAGTGCAACAGCAGCAGTGGCACGGCGGCCAACAGCAGGAAAGTTATATAATTGAATTGTCGCGTGCAGACCGAGGCGCATTTGCGATTGTGGAAGTCGGTCGTGCGGAGTACCACCAGCAGACGGAATTAACGGTCAGGCATCAGGTGCTCGAAGAAAGAAAATTGAAAGTTTATCGCTTATCGGAAGTTTAGAGACAGAGAGAGAGAGAGAGAGTGGTGTGTGTGGGTGCGTTTCACGAAGAAGATGAGTTCAAGGGTGCGGTTCATTTGCAAGTTCCTGCTGGCTGCAGTGGCGGCGGTCTCGATGGCGGCGGCTCCAGTTGCAGGCGATGACGGCGACGACGAGCGATTCCTCACGGATCAACGTAAGTCGCGCACTGACGGTCGTCACTTTCGCCGGGGAAATGGATTGAGTGTGACTTTTGGCATGGTTTCGGAAAGCGACGACAACGAAGCCAAGGATTATGGCGGGGAGTGCGCTGGGAATGACTTTGGCTTGCGAAATCGGCAAAGAGAATGCCAAGCCGTTGCAACCTCAATTAAGCTCGACTTTAAAGGCATCAGTCCGGTGATTGGAAATGGATTGAGATTCGGCGTCTCCTCCTCCTTCTCGTGGCGTCGCAGTCGGACGCGGACTGCCGACCAAACTGGTTTAGTTGATTCCATGCATGTGTGAGATTCAAATAAAAATTTAAGTGGACCTCCAGAGTGGACTTGCGCGGCGGCATCTTGCGACATCGAGTCAACTCTTGGGTGTGCCGTGATCTCTTGCGCAAGCGATGGAGCGGGAAAGGGGGCAACATCGTCGATTTTCCTCGATTTAGTGCAAATTTTGAACTCATAACTGCAAATTTTTGGTTTCCTTACAGCAGATTACATCAAGCAATGCCGTGTGGCGGACGCGGACTTCGTGCCGTGCTCGACGAAGAGCATCCAGCAGCTGTTCGACAAACTCGGCTCAGGTACGCATGCGTCACGGTCAAGTCTGAGATCTCACTCGCTCCCTTGCAGGCATTCCCGGTCTGGACAGCATCAAGAGCTTCGATCCCTTCCACCTGAACCGGATCAAGATCAATCAGGGCAACAGCCAGGCGATCAACCTCAAAGTGGAGCTGTCGAACATCAAGATCATGGGTTTCGGCAAGACGAACGTCATTGAGAGCATGTAAGTCAAGCCAAGGCGCCCTCAAACCCCGAGTCCGAGTCATTCGATTCCATTTGCAGAGTCTACCCGAAGGACTTCAGCTGGAAGACGACATTCATGCTGCCCACGATGAAGCTCCTCGGCGACTACAGCCTTCAGGGGAGGATCCTCCTCATTCCGCTGAACGGACGGGGAAAGGTTCTCCTGGACGCAGGTGCGAATCGACTCCATCTCAGCCACGCTGTCAACTAAACACCCGTTTGTCTTTCAGAGAACATGACCGTTGTGATGACTTCCAAGACGCACCTCTACGAGAAGGGCGGCTTCACCTTCTACAACGTGACCAACGTGCGCGTCGACTTCCGCCTGGACGGGCTCAAGTCGCACTTCTCGAACCTCTTCAACGGCAACAAGGTCCTGGGTAAGTGTGTGCGTCACTCAAACTCTGAAACAACGCCTGATCGCGTTTCGATTTCAGAGGACAGCACGAATAAGTTCTTCAACGACAACTGGAAAATGCTGGCCGATGCCCTGTACACGGTGATCACGCAGACGATCGAAGACATCCTGCTGGACGTGCTGAAGAAGATCTTCCACTACATACCGGCGAACTTCTTCGTCGAGGACATTCCGACGCCCGCGCAGCTGTACGGCCGGCAGACGACCGATGGATAGGCGGCCAGCGAGTTCAAAAGAGCTCTGTTAAGTTTTCGTAGAGTTGATGTTAAGGAGATGTTAGGTGAATTTTTTTTTTTTGGTGAGAATATATATGGCATACTTGTAGGATGAATGGAGTCTGGTCTTCTTGTTCGGTGTCTTTGCTAGAAGTGTTATACGCTTTTTTCAGGCATTTTAAGGATTTCCGCTTTCCGGAGCATTTTACGTGCCCAGCCTGTGGTTTCATGACATCACCTCACCTTGAGTCATGTCTTTGTGATTTCTCAACTCACCCACCTGCACCACAAGTGCAATTCCCTCAAATTCTTCAGCCAAGCGTCGAACGAACGAAGCACCCTTGTGCGAACTATTTGCCAAAGAATGTGTGACACGACGTTCGAGCGAGGACAGAGTGTGAGACAGAGAGAGAGAGAGAGAAAAACCGGAACGACTACCCTTCGACGGTGCAGTTCATAGGCCTTTTGTCACGAGGCCCTCGTCGCCGTGTAAACATTGCTTAACCACACATCTGAATGCGAAATCAGCAAGCGACAAATATTTATGTTGAACGCCGGATGCGTTTTGTTCCAATGTGCCGTCGTACCAATGCATACATTCTCTCGTCACTCGGTGGGGGTTGAGATTGAAGGCGAAAAAGAAGAACCATCGCCACGTAACGTATGTTAGTCACGAAACGAATGTGACGTCGAATCGAATTCCGCAAACAGTGCAACACACTGACGGCCAGACAGCACATCTATCTGTCGGCTGTCTCACTTATCTATTCCAGCCTTGGCTGCAGTTTTTTGTGTGCAATGCCGATGTGGCAGTAGCGAGGTTCCCGATGGGGGGAGAAACAAACCATGGCCCCCTCGCTGGAATGATAATTGCGGCGGTCGCCTAAAATCGCCCATAATTGCGGGGCTTTAGCGCGTTGAATCCAAAAACTAGTCCTGCCGGGTTGTCAACCGAACCCTCTGATTGGTGAGAAGTTGACTTTTTCGTTCCCCCCCCCCCCCCCCCCCCCCCCGGCTGTGTTTTATTGTGCGTTTCTCGTGCAAAAGTTTTCTTTTGACTCGTCGAGTCAACCGGGCCATCCCATCTCTCTTCATCGCCGTCCGACCAAAGCGGGGGGAAAACAACACTTTCCGGCCCTTCGCCGCGCCGCCAGCCCGAAAGAAGGAAGGAAATTTATGCAAAAAGCATACTGCTCCCCCCCCCCAACCAACATTACGGGACGGCGGCCAACCATCTGCCCGAGAACAAACACAACAACACTCGAGGGACTCGAGGGAGCCTAAGTTTCGTCCCGTTTTTAAACCGAATGTAACCTCAAGCTTTGTGTGCTGCGAGAGTTGAGGGTGGCGTTGAGAGTTAGTTGGTTGCTTGTATTGTGTTAAATGCTAAACCGCTAGACAGGAAAAACTTTTTCGTTAGTCCTCGTGTACGTACGTACGTCTCGTGTATAGTGCCGCCAGTGCTAGTGCAAAGGCCTATTAGAGCTCTAAGGACAATTACGTCCTTTAGACGAGAGACGGAGACAGAGAGAGAGAGCAGGAAGGGTTGCTTCGGAACGCACTCTAGAGAGGAACGAACGAAGGGGGGCGACGACGCGAGGCGAGGAGAAAGTTGTCGCAACTTTTCATGTCCATTTTATTGTTTAATCGTATCAAGGGATGGTTGGCGCTGGAATTGGATAACCCTCTGTTGTCTCTCTGATTGGAAGGGGGGGAGATCATGGAGAACTTAATTCAAAACCGATTAGAAAACTTTAAACTCGAATCGAATTGCTGGCAATTGGCGATAAGTAAATGAGATACTTTCTGTGAATTGAATTTTGACTCCGACGGGGCTGTGGAGGGGGATGGGGGTGTTATCTTGGCGGAAGTTAAAGCCTTGTGGAAGTTAAAGGTCTCTGTTGGATGAAGAGACTTTGGTTGGTTATCTGCTTGCAATGGGATGATGACGAGGAGGAGATTCAAAATTGACTGACAATTGTGGCGTATCCGGTTGATAAGGTGCTCTGTTGGAAGTCAGAGTTGACTGGGAATCGCTGTGACCAGTCGGAGGACGTCGCAGTTGACTGGGAGTCGCTGTGAACAGTTGGAGGACGTCGGAGTTGACTGGGAATCGCTGTGACCAGTCGGGGGACGTCGGTGTTGACTGGGAGTCGCTGTGGCCAGTCGGAGGACGTCGGAGTTGACTGTGAATCGCTGTGACCAGTTGGAGGACGTCGGAGGTAATTGGGAATCGCTGTGACCAGTCAGGGGGACGTCGGAGTTGACTGGAAATCGCTGTGATCAGTCGGAATGACGTCAAAAATGGCTGGGAATCCTAGTGGCCAGTATGTCTGAACTTGCGTTGGGACTAGCCGCGTATTTGGCTAACGCATCGACTGTTGGGCTTCTCGAGAGTACAGCCGGAGGTGGCATGACTTCCCACGATGTTGACAAACCAAGTGCATGTGCCCAAACGTCTGCCAGAAATCCTAGGCATTCCTGTTGTCTCTTGACAGAAAAGACTGCGGACGACTTATCGGTGAGCTAATGGGCCACTACAAGTCAGCTTGGCTTGGCTTCAGCGATGAAACCCTCTGCAACGCCAGAGCAGAAGACGACGACACTGTAGAGCACTTCGTCTGCCACTGTCCCGCCCCTTTGCTTGGACGAGGTGGCAGTTATTTGATGCTTAGGCTGCTCACCACGAAGGAGGCTTTTAGGGCGATTGAAGAACAGGCGAAAATAACAAGTCTCAAGGTCTCAATGAGGACAAAACGAAATGTGTGCCGTCAACCAAAAAAAACATTGCACACGACCTTGGACAACTTCCCGATCGGTAGCTGCAATTTCGAGGTAGTAAAGGAGTTTGTCAAACCTCGGGGCAAACGTGAACTCCACAAACGACATCACAGTGGAGATCCGTCGTAGAATCGCCCTTGGCAACCGGTGCTACTTCGGTTTGTCAAAATAACTGGGCTCAAAACTCCTGATGCTCTTGCTCCGAAGGGTGAACGCTAAGCAAAAGTGCAGAGCTGATCCTTGATACCTTCGAAAGAAAGAATTATACGTCGGATATATGGTTCCGTCTGCGAGGAGGAGAAGACATAACCGCGAACTCTACGAGCTGTACCAGGATGTGGATGTAGTCCGGAAGGCAAAAATCCGTCGACTGCACTGGCTCGGCCACATCGAGAGCATGGACAACAATGCTCGAGCAAAGAGGGTCTTTGAAGGAAGGAGAGGAAGACGGAATCTTCGGTATAAAGACCAAGTAATCGCGGTCTTGATGACTGCAAGCAGCGTGCCCAGGACCGTCAACGAAGGAAGGCAGCAATTGCTCAGGCTCGGACCCTCCATGGGTCGCCGGTCTGATAAGTAAGTCATCACAGACGCGCCTTCTGGCATTCCTCTCTGGGAGACCAAGAAATGACAGGAAATGCAGGTTTGCTGCCTGGTGGTACAATGGACCAGTTTTTGAGTCTGAGTATGCCAGAGGAGTCCTTAAAAACCTCCGACAAATGTCGGACAGTCTAAAGAAGTCGTCAGGTTCCAGAGGCATCAACTAAGCCCTGTGGGGACCCATAGTGAGTCCTGAGAAGTGAGTCCCAAATCAGTCCTCCAACACTAGCGAACTTTAGCCGATCGCCTCTGGTTCAATGGCCACGTCAATTGATTCTGATTCAAAAGAGGATCAATCATTGCCCACTGACCGAAACGTTTAAACTCCCACAACAATCCCCTGAGCCAGCTTCAGAGCCATAAATGCCCTCCCACACGGCATTCAAGTCCCAATCAGAAGTTGTCACCTTAACTCCCCACCCCACCCCACCCCCCCCCACTCAGCGGATGAATGCAAATTTAGAGCTCCATTGCGTCCATCGTTTGTCCTCTTCCTGCGGCGAATTAAAACAATATTTCCGATCCGGTGATGGTTTTGTTCCAATTTTTTTTTGCGTTTTTGCGTCGTCCCACAAATCAAGTGAAATGCATTCCACACGCAAAAAAAACGAATCCAAAAATCCTCTATAATGCATAACGGCAAATTAAAATAAAACACACAAAACGTTTTATAATTTCTCTCGCCGTCTCCCCCTCTGCCCCTCTCCCTCTATCTCTCTCTCTCATTTTTTTTGCTCGCCCACTCGGTGTTGTTGCGATGTCCTGTCCACTCTGGCCGCCAATTAATTCAACACCACGCCATTGATTGCGGACAGCGGCGCGGCGGCAGCCGGGCGTGGAGTGCGTCGCCGTCGCCTTCGCCTCGATGTGGTGTAATTCGTAATTCACCCTCGCGCGCCTAAATTGTTGCGTAGCATAAAATTAAACCAAACCGCAAAACATTCCCCGTAGCTGTTGTTGTTCTTGTTGCCCGGCTGATGATGGCCCTCCACTACTAGCCGCCAGGCCCACCAGCGATACCGCTAAATTCCGCATTAAGCCAACTGTGAAGAATGTCCACCGCCACCGCCGACACACACAAGCCGCCCGCTCACTTTTTATCAGGTAATCCCCTTGTATCCTTTTAAATGGCAATTCGATATAGTTTGTCGTTCCAAAGGATATCTGAGATATGTATTTTTAATACACACCGACACCGACCTACCGGCACGGAGCCCGGCCGTTCGGCTGCTGCACAGTGCACACCTACAGCTCGCTCACGCACTCAGTGGTTTTATGCAATTATTTTCGGTGTCTCTGTGTGGGTGCGGCGGGGCGGGGCGGGGCGGCACGGGGAGGGGATGCAATTAAAATCGACCGAACAAAACGGGGGGAGGGAAAAAAAAAGAAACAGTCGCCAACGAAAACCGGGACACAATTTGCTCGGTGTTAAATGCGAAATCCTGATGCTCTGCGGCCACGTCTGGAATGGACCAAAACTGGGAGGAGGGGGCAGCAAGGCAAGGACGATTATCGGGACGCCATTCAGTGGCGATTCGATTTATTAAAATTGGTATCAAATAAAATATTGTCAAAATCGATTTAAAGGACTTTTATTGGCGTAATTATGTTACCAGAGTCAGTGGGGTCGGTGGGGGGCTGTTGGGAGGGCGTTTGTGTCTATCACGCCGCCTCTGTGTGTGTGTCGAAACGGAGTTTGGGTTGCTTTTTCGGTTAATTGTCCTCGCATTGTGTGGCATTGGACGGTGTGTCCTGCCCTGTCCTGTCGCGCCATGCTGTGAATATAGCCATCATTATCAGCGAGGATAATGGAAGGCAAATAATTACGTCCTCATTAGCCGATGATGTTGGTCACACTCGCAGGAGGAGGAGGTCGCACACTCTGATCGGACGTGTGTGTGTGTGTGTTCGTGGGCGGGTGTGGAACGCATGTGGGGATGGAACAATTAATAAACTGTTGTAATTTCGCTATTAACTAATAAAATTGCATTGCTGGCGTAATTATTTTTCACAGAGAGGATTATCTGCAAGATTGCACATTGTTATGCAAGCAGAGTGCAGGGGAGTGGAGTGGTTTTGGCGGTTAATGGCACTGCTCTTCATTATCCGCTTATTATCTTGGCTCAGCAGGCGTTCCCGTTGACCTCCTTGTGGGGGGGGGGAGGGCTATGCGCCATTGGACTTCGTGCAATCGATCTTAGCGTTTGTGGTTTGTGCAGACCTTTGCTCAGAGAGTTGTTCACAATCAAAGCAAACTCATGATGTAGGCTTTTTAGTACAAGTCAAGCTCCACTTTCCACCAATGTGGCGTCACTATCCGGTTTTGTAACCTGGTTCTCCCACCGTGCGTTCCTCTCCTGGATTGATTGGTTATTTCTGGTGTCTGTTTCGATCATTTCATAGCCATTTGTTGGCTCTCATGAATTGTAGGTTATCTCTTATACTTGTGTTAGACAAATCGCTGCCTAGCAGTCCTCTTGTTTCTGCAAGAACTAAGCATGTTCCGAGGTAGTGCAGCACTGTTTCCTCTTCCTCCTCACCAGTCTTCTAGCCAGGATGCCTATGAAACAATGGCCTGTTATTGCGCCTATTAGTTCAGTAATGCTCTTCCTGCTTAACTCCAGGAGAGCTATAGTTTCCCTTTGATGTAGTGCGGGCCACGTCGGTCTGAAGGATCTGCATGCATCCATTTCAGCCCACCTATGGTTGGTGTCGTTCGAAGCTTTCGTCATGGGTAGCGATTTGCCTTCAGTGACAGGTGGGGTGTCTCCTGATTCGGTGCCAGTGGAAAACCCGTCCGTCTTTGCTCATTCATGGGCTCTTTCGTTGCCAGAAATACCCTCGTGCTCAGGGACCTAGCATAGGGTAAGATTGCATCTGTCCGCCATCTCCTTTAGAGATACTTGGCAGAGTTTTACCATCTTGGAGTTGATTGATGGTGTTTCCAGAGGCTTTCTGGTCGCCTGACTATCTATGTGTAAAACCCTTCTATTTGACTCTTGAAAAGCTGTAACTTCTGCCTGGAATACAATGCTGTGGCTCGGTAGCCGGATCACCTGTGCCTTCATCCGATTTGGATCCGTCTGTGTATACATAACTTTCTTCTCCGTACTTCTAAGGCATTTCTCTCTCGGCAACAGTCGCATCAGTGGTGTTTGAAAATAATCTCGGAAATGGCTCTCGGACAAGATCTCCAAGCAGGCACATGCCCAGGATGGTGTTTCCTCACCCACCCCTTTGGAACTTGCAGTAGATGGGTGTATGATGGTGGCCTACACAGATGGCATTGTCTCTGGAAAGCCGACCACAGTTCGACGAGAGCCACTTTCAAATCGAAAACTTCCAAGAACAGCCGCTTATTTCTTAACGGGATGACCAAGGACTTTAGCATCCATCTCAAGCGGATGTCGGAACACTGTGACATTCCAGGAAATTGCGAAGCTAACGAACTCGCTAGAAAGGGCTCTAGTTCGTCCCTCCTTCCGGTGGAGATCGATGAGAGAACGATGCATCACACCAAGGGCACCATGTGCCTCCTTATAAAAACCTCGATGAAACTACTCTCAACAGCTGGATGGCGCATTTGGTTGGGTGCATGCCCTTGATTAGAGGGATCCCCGGTTCGAATCCCAGTGAAAGCAAAGTTAATATGGTTTTCAATTCTGATCCAGTCACCATTTGCCGTTGGGATCGAATAAACGGCACTGGAGTTGTCGATCAGTGGTGGTAGTCTGACTATGGGCTTCACAATGGACCCACATGGCCTAAGTGTGCCCACTTTACCCAGCTACCCACCTACTTTCAATCCAAAGCGATCACACAGCTTGAACAGACTAAGCTGGGTGGCTCTCAGGGCACTCATCGGCATCAGCACTGCGCACTGTGCCATTGGAACACACGTCTTCAGACTGGATCTAGCCTATAATGAGACGAGGACGTGGAGGAATCCATTGTACACCTATTTTGTGCAAGCAGTGCCCTCTACTTCCGAAGAAAAAATCGCCCATCCCATGGCAGAATAGGTTACAGCCGTAACCTGATGAGCTTAGTAGACACGACTCAGTATTGCCAGTCGAGCTTGACCACCACGATACATGCATGCTACTCTCTACACGGAGACTACGACTGCATCTAGCCAAGTGCGGTCTGAAACAAGACGAGGTTGCAATTTGGCCCGAGCTAGATCCCTATTTCTTCCCAGCTTCCAAACGTAGTGCGACAGTGGATGTATAACAAGAAATAAGAGAGCAAGTAGATATGCAGTTTCGGCCAGAAATACCCCTTGTCCACGACCACTCACACGTATTCACAGACACGTCGCATAAAAACCGCCATCATATGAAATCAAGAGGCCTGGGAGATAGAAATTGGATATCTCATTGCTCTCTTATTTCTGCTGGTAACATCAACTGTCGCACTTAGTGTGAAAGCTGCGAAGAACTGCCTTACTGTGGAGCCCGTAACCTTCACCAATGACTTCTGCCGAAGCTGTTAAGATGCGGAGGGAGCCGAAGACGTCCAGCATCTTTTCTGTATCTGCCCGGCTAGAGCGCACTTTAGACAACGTCGTTCGAGCCTTCTTCTTTGATGCCCCCAGACTTACGAGGTATATTCGTCGATAGTCTGTGCGCTTCATAGTAGTCTCTAAACGGCTGCCTCTTCGCAGATAGTTACATTGGCACTGGGGCGATCTACGATGGGGTAGAATGGACAGACTGTGGTCCACGCGAACCCATTAGACACTACTAACGAGCTGCCAACTACGTTCCATTGAATGCTGTCGTGTCTGAATGTCGGAAGTGTTTTGCAGAATCGTTGTTTAAGGCCACGAATTTCTACAGATTTAGAGCATTCTTCTTGCGGCGCCACAGTCCAGGTTTCATTTGGGGCACCAACAAGAACCCTCTCCAGGCAGCACCTAGTAGTCTTGGTCTTGATGACGGCAAGCAGCGTGCCCAGGACCGTCAACGAAGGAAGGCAGCAATTGCTCAGGCTCGGACCCTCCATGGGTCGCCGGCCTGATAAGTAAGTAAGTCATCACAGACGTGCCTTCTGGCATTCGTCTCTGGGAGACCAAGAAATGACAGAAATGCAGGTTTGCTGCCTGGTAGTACAATGGACCAGTTTTTGAGTCTGAGTGTGCCAGTGGAGTGCTTAAAAACCTCCGACAAATGTCGGACAGTCTAAAGAAGTCGTCAGGTTTCAGTGGCATCACCTAAGCCCTGTGGGGACCCATAGTGAGTCCTGCGAAGTGAGTAACCAAAGAAGTCCCAAATCAGTCCTCCAACACGAGCCAATGTTGGCCGATCTCCTCTGGTTCAATGGCCACGTCAATTGATTGAGATTCAAAGAGAATCAATCATTGCCCACTGACCGAAACGCTTAAACTCCCGCAGGCAGCACCTAGTAGTCTGCACAGCCGTTCCCAGTTTTGTCACAGCAAGTTGGTTGACGTACTTCTACTCTTGTGTGCCCCTTAATCTCACACCACCTCGTTGCTTCCATTGTTCTACTGACTCTAAGTGGCAGAGTCTTCGGGTTTGAGTCAAGATCTGGAGAGTAGGACCCCAGGAAGATCGATGGCGTGAATAAAGTTAGCTTGGACCTTCGAGGGAGGCTTGACTTGATTACTCAATTGACTCCTGGGTTCGAAGGAAGATTAGAGACAGAGATCCTCCCCCTCAATCGATGACCATTCACAGACCCCCTCCGCCAGTTTGAGTTCGAATTCGATTTCTTTTCAAAATCAAATCACTTTCTCGATTGGATGTCATCACCTGACTTTGATCAGGCGAAGAAATTGAAACGCCAATCAAAGTCCCTAAATTTTCACCAAGGAATCCCATTCATGTCCGAGCCACACCGCAAGTAATTCAGCCTTCGTCGGCCTTTCTTGATAGCTCTAAAAAGAATTTCCCATCCCCCCACCCTCGCCCGCACCAAATACCAATCAAATTTTCGATCCCGACACCCACACCCAGTGCACCTTCACCAAAATTCATTTGTTTCCACGCAAAGAGATGAACAAAAAAAAAAAAAAACGCACCGAAGTGAGTACCGCTTCTCGCTGCTGACAGGACTGAAATTAATTAAAATATTCCCCGTCAGAATAACTGAATATTAATTGGACTCAATCAATTTTATTAACGCCCACGCCAGCGCATCATCAGCCTTCCTCCGACAAGTGTAAGAATACCACCGACATCCCGGCACATCCTATTGCGGCTCGAAAAGGTGTGTAAGCTCCTGGATTACCGCCACACACACACACACACAAACTTTGATCGTAGTCCTCAATTGAAATCTGTTATCTCGTATATTTTTCTCGTCCTTTTTTTTCTCCCCAGCTCTTCTTGCAATTATCCTGCGTGGGCGTGTGTGCGTGTGTGCGTGTGTGCATGTGTGCAGTCGTCGAACGAACGGCCCTCACATGCACCCCATTATGAATAAGAATCAATTTTAATATCTAATTTATATGCGCAAGGAGAGGTATTTAGAATGTCATTGCGTCCAAAGATACCCGCACTGCATGCGGGGGTCGATTGTGCATCACTCGTATCAGTGTCCCAGGACACAATGCATTCGTCTCGTCGCTCGCTCGCTCTCTCTCTCACTCTGCACCCGGGTGGCGGTGAACGTGGGGCGGAGGCATCGAATGCTGGTAATGGCAGCGGCACAATGAAAATTGTGTCGATTTGCATATTTAATCAAAATTAACATGGGTGATATAATCAATTACACACAACCGATACGTGTCCTGTTTTCGGTTCGATTGGTAAAATCCTTTACCGTCCCCATCGGCGCACCACTGCACCAGTCCACCCACCCACCGCCTGCATTGGCCGTTCTCGGCGCTGGTCGACTGTCGCTCTCATGGGATTCCCGCCGCCTGATAAGGGTGGCGGGGGGTGACGGACGACAACGAGGATGGAAAAAATTGTATTTTATCCTGGAATTGTTTTATCCGTTTCGGTTGTAGCGATAAAAGCCCCCCACTCTCTGACCGGCCGTGCACGGGCATGTGTGGATGTGGATGACAGGCAAATCACACTGTGGGAATATGCACAGCAATTGCACGAATGGGACATGAATGTTAAAGTAGGTACACGAGGACTCTCTGTTCGGGCGACATGGACTGGGTGTTGTGTTGTGTGTGGATAATGTGGTGGGCTAAGTGGAGTTGCACTGCTCAGTTTTGCTTCGAGCACCGTTGGGTCTGTTGGAGGATGCAGCTCTGGACTGACACTTGTTGAAGGGAAGATGCTGGTGTGTCCCTCCTTTGAGTGGGACAGGGAGCTTCTGACTCTAGAAAGGGTCCGACTCTGACAGAGGCTCTCAGGCTCTAGAAGGGGTCGGAGTCTGACAGAGGCTCTTAGGCTCTAGAAAGGGTCCGACTCTGACAGAGGCTCTCAGGCTCTAGAAAGGGTCCGACTCTGACAGAGGCTCTCAGGCTCTAGAAAGAGTCCGACTCTGACAGAGGCTCTCAGGATCTAGAAAGGCTCCGACTCTGACAGAGGCCCTCAGGCTCTAGAAAGGGTCCGAGTCTGACAGAGGCTCTCAGGCTTTGGAAAGTGTCCCACTCTGACAGAGGCTCTCAGGCTCTAGAAAGGGTCCGACTCTGACAGAGGCTCTCGGGCTCTAGAAAGGGTCCGACTCTGACAGACGCTCTCAGGCTCTAGAAAGGGTCCGACTCTGACAGAGGCTCTCAGGCTCTGGAAAGGGTCGGAGTCTGACAGAGGCTCTCAGGCTCTAGAAAGGGTCCGACTCTGACAGAGGCTCTCAGGCTCTGGAAAGGGTCGGAGTCTGACAGAGGCTCTAAGGCTCTAGAAAGTGTTCGACTCTGACAGAGGCTCTCAGGCTCTAGAGAGGGTCCGACTCTGACAGACGCTCTCAGGCTCTAGAAAGGATCCGACTCTGACAGAGGCTCTCAGGCTCTGGAAAGGGTCGGAGTCTGACAGAGGCTCTCAGGCTCTAGAAAGGGTCCGACTCTGACAGAGGCTCTCAGGCTCTAGAAAGGGTCCGACTCTGACAGAGGCTCTCAGGCTCTAGAGAGGGTCCGACTCTGACAGAGGCTCTCAGGCTCTAGAAAGGGTCCGACTCTGACAGAGGCTCTCAGGCTCTAGAAACGGTCCGGGTCTGAAAGAGACTCTCAGGCTGTAGGAAGTGCCCGACGGTCTTTGCCAAGAGTGACAGAAATCGAGATGACTTCACTGTCGTTTGCACACAATTCTGGACGGTTGTAGACTCGATTGGGCCACAGTTGCAGTCACAACGTTAACTACACCATTTCAACAAGTGGCGCACTAACTGGGCATGAAACTTAGGCGTCTGCCTTTGCCTACCCCGGACTGTGGCCTCGACGAAGCAGTCCCAAGCGCCTCTGGAAGCAGTCAACGAGAAGCCCTTTTTCGAGCGGTCTTTTGCTTGAGTCCCACAGTCTCCGTGAATTCTTGCCTCGTAGTTGGTGAAAAGAAGACTCCAGCAACTCAGTCCTTGCTCCTTGGTGTGCAGCTCTATAGGCAGTCAACGAGAGATCAGCGCAGAGTCCGTCTGTTCCCAGGATCACTCCGCTTCCTTTCCCCCATCGTTGTCTGTCTTCCAAACATCGAGCTCGCCATCGACGACCGCAACATCGCCCAAAGCTCGACAGTCACGTGCACTCTCTCAGCAGCATCAATTCACCGGTCGGCTTACACAAGTGTAGGCATCTCTCTAAAATTAAGGGCGAGAAGGCGGAAGAGCACCAGAGAATGGGGCTCTCCTGGACGCAATCAGTGTTGTAGTCAGTTTCGGAGATTTTACAGTGGATTGAAATCAATGCATCGCATGTACATGCAATTTACTCTAAATAAGGGGCATTTGTCCGAACACACATCCACACACACACACATCCTGAGCGACAGACAGGCGAGCAGCCAGGCAGAATCCACTCTCGACGAGATAACATGGCAGGCACTACTATGCATAGATAATGCATCCGCTGGAGCGTCTCTCCGTCTTTCGGAGTGTCCTTGAACAGGTTCAGCAAACCGCCTCCACCTCCGATCAGTCGACGGGCTTTCATTACCATCATGCCGTCATCGTCATCGTCCTCCGCCTCGGCCACCCACCTCACGGCAGAGACGATCCTGGCTTTTTCTATTTATTCAATCCGCTTCGGTGTGTTGCTGTTGTTACAACTTTTAAGCGTTGTCTGAAATCAATTCCAAGTGTGACACACTCGGCTGGTCGATAGGAGGCAGGCAGGAGGCAGAGGCGGACATTTGAAGGATTCCATGGCTCGACAGGGCTCGATGGCTCAATGGGTCGTTGGCTCGTTGGATCGTTGGCTCGTTGGCTCGTGAATCTATGTCAAAGTGTGTTGTGTCCGAACGGTTCGTCCTGAATATGGCCGACAGACGGGACGCACTCGACCGTGAAACGATTCTATTTTGTCGCAACCCAGCCCCCCGGGGGGAGAGGGGGGGGGGGCCGTTCTTCTGGCACGTTACCCGCTCTGTTGGTGTTATTAACTTGTTAGAGAGGAGGGCTTAATTATGTCGACGATGCGAAGCGCGTCGCTCGATAATGTGACATGTTACATGCTAATGACTCGCACGTCAATCGCACGAGACCGGAGACGGCGACGGCGACGGCGACTTGTACTTAACTCCCATGAACGACGACCTGCTGTTGCGTGAGCGGAAAAATGGTTTCGCAGCGTGTACGTAGTTTAGCGAGGCAGACCGCACTTGTAATTAGTTCGTGGGACGGGATAGGCGTGAAAAAGTGCGGTCCTTCGAGCGGATTAATCAGGTTCACGTGCTTAGGTCTTGTCAATAGAACGTGAAGAGACATCGTGCGGCTTTTGCAGGCGAGCGCTACTCTGACTCTGCTTGGGGCGGAGTGGATTTCATTCGGATTCAACGTAATCCGACACGGTGGCGACAGCGGGGGGCCGTGTTGGTCGGGATTTGAGAGACTAACAGGGCGTCCATCTTCTGGGGAGAAGCTCGTTGGCTCCGTCTGGGGCTAGGTGCGGGATTTCTCGACGATTTCGACAAGCACATTAATTGGTGGCTTCGTCTAGGTGCAGCAGTCAGGTGGGGGCTTTCTCGACCTTTTTCATCTGATTACGCGGTGGTGACGCCATTTCAGACATTTTTCTTATCAAACAGCGGCACTCCCGCCATTTGAGACTCCCATCCTTTCAGAGGAGAATTCCTCGAACTGTGTTCAGATTCCAGTCGATTTCGAGGAATTTTGTTCTCCCCCGCCACTTGACTTTATACGCAACGATCTTCAGTATCACGTGGTACCTCAGCACCACCCAACCGCTGACGGAGACGTCCCAAGATCAAGCCGCCACCGAATCGATGCGCCAGAGGCATTGAAACAAAGCCCCCTCCTCGCCATCATCGCAACCAAACGCCACTCGAAGTCACCGCCAAGCCACATCCTCCATCAGTCGCTCACAAAAGCTCACCTTAAACTCGCCGTCAAAACAATTACTCGGTAAATTGCTCAAAGGACACACCTCCCGCGGCAGCCAGCCCCCATCTCGGCGCGGCTTTAATAGCTTCAAGGACTCACTGCGGAAAGATGAACGTACGACTGTATGCGCAACCATAACCTTTTGTGTAATTTTGCTAATTCCATTGTAAGCCCTTCATTCTATGTGGAGATCTATCCAACCATCGCCCAACAAGCCGCCCTCCTCCACCCCCTCGCTGGTACTTCCGCTTTGTTTTCTTTTTTTTTCATTCGCTTTTCAATTTTTCTGTCATTTTTCACAGTAACTGCACAAAAGTCTCGTTTTGTCGGGATTGGATTGCCATCGCATGGCGTGCAACTTTGACTGAATCGCTGCTGCCAGGATGCCAGAGCGACAGTGAGGGAGAGAGAGAGAGAGAGAGAGAGTGAGAGGGAGAGTGGTGGCGGCGGGGCGGTGGAATGCTTGAAAGCAATGCCGAACAATAAAACAAAGTGAATGCCATGAAACAAACGGATGTTAGAGCCAAAGGACGACGACCAAGCGTGCGGAGGAATGTGGATAAATATAAATTTACTGTGTGAACTCTTTTTAGGCTAAGTATCTGCGCTGAAGCGAATCGTCGTCAGAAGATTAATTAAATTAAAAAAAAAAACAAAACCGGCAAACAGGCGAACTTATCCGAGTGATCCTTGCATTGCGCAGGAAGTGCAGGAAAAGAGCAGACTGGGGCGCAGGGAATACCTCCAAGGCATCCTCTCTGCTGGCTTGGACTCATCAGTCGAAGATGGAATCCAGTCCAGTCGCATGCATTGCGCCTCAAATCGGTTTAAAGTCTGCGGCAAATTACCTCAACAATAACGAGAAGCACGCATCGCAGCACACTCGTGGTTAACGCCTCTATGGCGACCGCAAAACCGTCCGATTTTTCACCGTCGCATTTTCACATTTTTTCGCTCGTTCATCAGTGTAACGTAATCACCGGCGCAAATACGGTGAGTCCTGTAAATGGTCGGACATTTGCCAGAGAGTGATGTGTCCGATTGATGCAATTATTGGCATGCAACGCATTCAAATGGTCCCCTATTTCGAGTTGATGGCTAAATGGTTTCAAATTTATTTCGAATGAGTGCTGGAAACATGACACGTGGATGGCGAAAAAAAGGGACTGCATTTAATTGAGAGGGGGGCGGGGAAAAAGGAAAGTGCACAGCACTAGGGGATTGAATTTGGAGCCTAATTGGGTGTCAATAGGTGGTGGTGGAGTCGAGCAAGTTTATTAAAGCGTCCCTAAACGATGGACTGTCGATGGCGTGCCCAATCTGATGATGCCGCTGATAATCGGCAGCAATCCACCCCCACTCTCAACCAACGAACAGAGAGGGAGAGCGAAAAAAAAAAAAATCATGACACCCACTTAAATGTAACTCCATCGCGTTCATCAAATTAAAACAAGTGTCATGCCGCCCATCCGCTCTCGTCAGTTGGCAAAGGCTCCCAACTCCGTCGTGGACTGGCTCGCAGACAAAAGGACAGAAAGCAATAAAAAGGTCGGCGGCGACAGCGGCAGCGGCGACGGCAGGGCAGACACAAGGGTTGATCCTTTCATTGAAACCAGCCCACAGCGCCTCACAGGGTTTCATATTATTTTTCCGTACACTTTACTTTTCTCGAAAGAGTTACAGACCGTGAAATGAGTTGAAATAACTGAACACAGAGCGCACCCATGATGGGCGGAGGCGGGGAGTTTGAGTTACCATTTGAACGCGGTCTCGACGCGGTTTCACTCGGAAAAATAGTCTCGTGCATCAAATTGAAAATCAAGTTGAAATGCAAAATTGCACAGCCACAGGACCAGAGGAAGGGCTGCAGAAAAAGCAAACACGAATGCGGGACAAACAACTCACATCCACACGACGGCAGTCGGACGGAATGCTGCAGGATGCAGGACAAGTCGGGGCCGCCCACAGTGAGGTGGCCTTTGTGACTTTGACAAAAACCCGGTGTTCTGTCTCGTGTTTTTTTAATTTCGCCCACATATCCAGGATTAAATTGTTTCCAGGCCGCCCGCCCCCCCGCATCAGGGGACGGTGTGGTGTATTTTGTTTAAATCCTTTTCATAGGATATTGGATTCTGTTCATGCTTTTTTTCCCCAGCAAGGCATTTATTTTTCTCTTTTTGAATTGACGTACAAATGTGTCACCGATGAGATGACGATGATGAATACCCTTGGCGCATTGTGCCGGAGAGCGATCTAAAATAAACGCTCCGCTCGGAGACCTAAGGCGCGCGTTCACAATGTGTACGAGCAGCCGATGATGGAGGCATGAAATCGGCATCCCGTGTGCGCGCCGCTTCCTGTGTCGAATGTCGAACGTCGAAATGAATACGAATCTCGGAGTAATGAAATCGCAATTAATTTCTGCAGCTTTGTTTTTTTTTTGCTTTGCCTTTTGCTCCCAACAACGACGACGACGTCCTCGTCCTGGCGGTGGGACCAGGGGGCTTAGTTCCCGATTCCCGTACTCAACCAAAAACCAATTATCCACCCTGACTGACTGACGCTTTGCCATGGAAACAATGAAACACACAAAAGTCGGGATGAACAAGACGTCCTGGTCCTGGTCCTGGTCCCGTCTGCCTCGACTCGTTGGTCGGTCTCCGGGAGAAAAGGATACACGAACAAAACAGAAGATCTGCAAGGAAAAAAAAAAAACGACGAAGAAAGAAACCAAGAACCAAAGGCCGGGGTAATGAAATCGAAGGATAAAGAGCAGAAATTAAGAGGGATGATGGGTGGCCGCCCCGGCGCGCATCCCAGGCCGACTATATTTCAAGAGTCCACCCGGCAGTCGTTAGGGGATTTGACCAAACGGGGGGATAAATCTGTTGAAATTATCCACTTTCGCCTGTTTCCCGCTTCGGCGTAGTCTTTAATTATAACACCCACGCAGACCAGGAGCGTGGGGCGCAACTGCTTCCGAGATCCCACTTCAAGTGGCTTTTTGATGAGAAAATGAAAGGTAATTTCACAGATGTAAGGATACAGGACGACCGACGGCGGTGACGATGCCCAACTGGAGGCTGGACATGAGGTGATTATCCTTGAAATTCTTCCTCTTGTCTATTCTTGTCTACACCGACGGCAGACGTTGCGTTGCGCCCCAGAGCTGGGGCCGGCCCGAAGGAGATTGCGATTCAAAAGCAATCCGCGCACCTTTTGTTCACGCGAGTCTTGAATGAAATTTCGATTAATTGCTCGAAGGCAGCCGGTCTGGCGGCTGAGAAAAATTAACTGTCACCTTGGGATGTGGCGAGTGTGGGGGGTGAGATGCGGGAGAGGACGGCACACCACTGCGACTAATTGCGGTGACGCTGAATGCAAATTAAAGCTAATGGATGCGGCCGAGAACACTAATGCAGCTGCCATTTGATTTAACTGCCCGGTGGAGGGCGAACTTGGGCGCAGATCCGCTTGGATTCATCACAATTAGGGTTCATTTGGGAGCAGTTGCTGGGGTAGTACATCTGTCTTGCAGCGTGGCCATCACTTGCAGTTGCTCTGACTGTGGATGTGGTCCTGTGCAGCGGTTTGATCCTTAAAGGAAGTTAAGTAGACGGGAAAATGTCTCAGAAGACCCATTGTCTGTCTTAAGCGGCTGGTCAATATCCTCACAATGCCCATGCATTAATTCCTTAAATCCCCACACCGTCCCTCGAAATGGATTCATTTTATTTTTTAAAATTATTTTTAAGCCACTCTTAAAATTGTGTTAATTTTCCATCAAAAATGTCCCAGCTGGCAACACTCTTCTCAAATCTTTGACAGATTCAGTGCAAATCGATCACCGTCATTGCCAGGCATGCTCAAAGAATGAGTGAAAATGTGATTGCCGCCAACAGAATCGTGACGTCGTTAAAATCGAAAAAGGACTTTATCTACCGAATAACGGCAGCAAATGAGAAAAATCAAATGCAGATCACTTGCAATCAGTCCACCACACACAGCCACAGTCATTTTAAGCTGAATTTCTCAAGAAAATCGGCTTTTGAGAAATTGGCACTTGTCAGCGGAAAAAATGCAGTAAAGTGGTAAACCAAGTGGGTGGACTTTTGTTGGTTTGAAGATGCCAATTTTGATCCTGCTGATCTTAAGGACTTCTGAAGGACTTGAATGGTTGAAAGTGACTAGAACATGCGTAAAATACATCAGGATCTGCAATTAATTAGTTTCTGATGTAAATTTCGGGCTTGGACTCCGTCTCTGGGTCTGGGTGTGGTTGTGGATCCGTCTTTGAATCGGTCTTTTGCTTTGTTTGTGTTTTTAGCCGAAAGAAGCGGCTGCGTGACTGAGTCTGTCTCTGATCTGTCTCTGGCTCTCCCTTACTTCGTCTGGCTTTGCCTTCCGTTGTTGCCGTCGTTGGGCTTGGCTGTGACAGTGGTTCTGCCTCTGACTCTGTCGTTGGTTTCTCTTGGCTGACAGAGTTGACTGACTGAGTCTGGGTCTGTCTGTTGCTCTACTTAAGTTCATCTAGCTTTGGCTAGATTTGGTTGTCGGCCCTGACTTTGGATGTGGTTGAGCGGCGAAATCTGTCTTAGGCGTTTGGTGTACAGAGGAAGGGCTGGATTTGTGTTTAGATCTGAAACGACTCCAGCTTCGGCTACAGTCTCAACTCGGAGACTGTCTCTAAGTCCTGCTGCGGCCCACCAGTCCCAGTTCGTTTTCGCGGCCTTATCGCACGCAACTCCCACACCCACGTCCCGGCACAGAATGTCGAAAACATGTTTACGCATATCTGTACGCCTTCCGGCCTCGTTCTCCCCCCCAACTTATGCAACTGAGTTAGACGCCTTCAAAACAATTAGTTGCTTATGAATTCGAAACCACAAACTTCCCGGACCAATTTCCATTCGTATCTCACGCTGATTAGGACATTTCCTTCCAGCATCAATTTGTTTTGTTAATTCTCCCTCTCTCTCCTCCCACCCCCTCCCACATCATCCCCTCAACAAAGCAAAGTCATGTTCAAACGTGTTCTCGCCCAGTCACGACGACGACGACGGCGGCGGCTGAGGTAAGGACAACCAAACAAAAAACGGGACCACTTTCCCCGGCTCAAGTGGAGAAGCTGAAGCTCGAAAATTGTTCGTGTTATTTCTCGCGGAAAAAAACTTTTACAATTTTCCTAGGCAGGTGAAATGATGGTTGAAAATAGCTGAAATGGCATTGGTGCTGGCGGTGGCATGGAGCGGTGCTGTTTGGCATCGGCACTCCACCACTTCGGCACTCGAGCGCGCTCGCACACACACACACACGCACACACCGGCACTGTAGCTCTGACGCCCGTTTGCTGGCTGTTCAATTTAAACTTTATTTTCGGTTTATTGAGTTCCGTGAGCTGTAAATGGGTTCTGCCTTCCGCTGCTGACGCACACCTCACCGTCCCGCCTCCGCTTTGTTAGAATGGCGTACACAGAAGTATATTGTTTAACTTTTTCCAGGATTTTGCAAAAAAAAAAAGGACGAAACGTAAACGAAATAAAGGAAATTGCTGGGTGTAAATTGTGAAGGGGGGGAGGGGGGGGGGACTCACGCAAGCAAGTGGGGCCTCTGAAGAAGGAGAACCAGAAGAAGAATGCACGGGCTGGCCCTGTGTTCTATGCTGCTCAAGTGAAACCGAATAAAAGTTCTAATTGAGCTGCATTTGAGCGAATTTACAGCGAATTTTTCAGATTTGATTAGAAGAGTTTTAGATGAGATCTGCGAGGGCGGCGGGCGGAGATTGGGGATGGGGCGGTGCTGTGGAATGTGTCCCTTTTTGATGAAGGCGGTTTTGAATGCAAAATAAGGAAGTTTCTCGATTTGTGGTAAACAGTCGAGGACATCTGCGAGAGCGAGAGAGATGATCTATCGACGTCTGTGATGATTGCTTGAACTCTGTTCTCTTACCGTTACCATCTTTGGACTCAAATCTGTCTGCAAGATCCTCCGATGCGTCTTCAGCTGCAGTCAATCATCTGGGTTCCAACTTGCATGAGGTTCCAATTCTGTATCACTCATCCGAATGAATCCTGTCACTTGGCTGTTCCCACAGCTGACTGTCACAGATTGTCTTCTTCTTCTTCTTTGGATTGTCCTACGATGCGGCAATAATCTGAGCGCCAAGCCGCAATTCTGTGCCATGACGTATTTGTGGAAACGAAGTACATGCTGTCATCGAGAAAGGACGCACTACATCGACGACTCGACCAGAACGTCACCGTAGGCAGCTTTAACTTCGAGGTAGTTAAGGACTTCGCCTACCTCGGCTGCCAAATAAGCAGTACGAACATCATCAGTGCCGAGATTAAACGCGGAATAACTCTTGCCAACCGCTGTTTCTTTCGGCTCAAGAGGCAATTCAGCAGTAGAGCCGTCTTGAAAAGAAGTTAACATTATATAAGACCCTGATCATTCCTGCGTGGAAGCCTGGACAATCTGAAGAGCAGATGAAGAACTCCTTGGTTTTTTTCGAGAGCAAAGTCCTGGTTTGGAGAAGAATATTCAACCATCAACTATACGGACTTTACAGCAGCATGGGCCTAAGGATTCAACGCCCAAGATGGCTAGGCCATGTAGAGCGCATGGGCAACACTGCTCCAGCGCGAAGAGTCTTCAACTCCGAACCAGTGGGACAACGCAATAGAGGACGCCCACGGAACCGATGGCGCACACAAGTGGAGAAGGACCTCAACCAACTTGGCGCCCGAAATTGGATGCAGTTGGCTAAAGATCGTGGCAGCTGGAGAAGCTTGTTGCCTGAGGCCCAGATCCACCCCGAACTGGAGCGCCATTAACGGATGTGGGGCCGTGGCTCCATTGGGTCCATTGTGACCATGCTAAGGAGTGTTAAAGCTACCGTGGAACCTAAACCATCCCGATTAAGAGGTTTTTCTGTTCATCACCGCGTAAGTCCTCCAGTTCTGTGAAGAAGTGCTTTCCTAGAAGCTGTCTTCTTTTAGTTGATAGGGCTGGACATTCGCAAAGCAGATCGGTTTCTTCCTCATCTCTGCAGCTTCTGCAAAAGTCGTTGAGCGGTATGTTCAGTCGCATTGGATGTGTACCTATGGCCCGGTAGGGACACCTATTAGCATGCGTACATCCTTGGGGTTGAAGCCGATCCTTCTTGCTCAGCATCGGCTATAGAGCCCTTGCTGTAGCTTCAATACTCAGAGCAAGACAGCGAGTCCTGGCTCTATTTAGAGCTTCGTCTTCTAGTTTTCTGAGCGCAACTGAGCGCTGTGTGCGTACAGGCGATTGCTAAAAGCTCTGAACCCATTTTCTCGAGGCTGTCTGCCTTTTATTTACCTTGGATCCCAGTATGCCCCAGCAGAGGGTCATCGAGTTCACCAAGAATCAGCATCGCTGTCAGGATGTCCGATGCAATGGCCTTTATTGCCGCTTGGCTGTCAGAGAAGATGGTGATCGATTCGCCGGTTACGTTGTGGTTCCTCAATGCGAGTGCTGCTTCGCATATGCAGTCGTCTGTTAGTGTCGTTGGATTTTTCGAAGAGTCACAGAAGACCCCTGCCCCTGTACTAGCGCTTGCCTTTGAGCCGTCGTTGTGTAGGGCGATCTCGCACTCATCTATGGCTTTGTTCCCAGTCCGAAAAACGTTGACAGAAACTCTACTCCGAGGCTAGGGTTGGTGGTAGGTAGTCGGTTTGTTTTATGTTCTGCGCTGCTTTCCAACTTTTTAGTTTAGCAGCGTGGTCGTATGGTTCTTCCCTCCAAAAGTCCGCCTCAGACATGGACAGACAGTTGGTTGAAGTCTCTGTCCACTTGTGTGGGCCACAACACCATCTTGTCGACACCACAGGAGTCAAGAGTCAGGCCGGAGCTATGTTATCACGCTCTCTACATAGCATCGAGCCTTAGATCCACAACTGCCGCTTCCTTAGACTTCCGTATCGATGTCGAACACGTTGAAATCCTCTATCATCGTCCAGATTGAGTGCACCACTCTCTCTAATGGCGGCATGTGTGTCCTCGTTGCCGTCTAGCAGTCTGCAGAAAGGGTTCCCCCAAATTCAAGAGCGAGTCTTGTCCATTTTCGTTCCGACAGTTTAAGTCCATTCTCCCCGATCGGTCATCATCTTTCTTTCCCTCAAAGCCGACGAAGAAAACTGGAATAATTCCGATCTTGCGCAAAGCCAACCGAACTTCCAATCATCTTGTCGTAATTCTTGAACCTCCAGACAGTCGACTAAGCTCCCTCATCTTGCATCAGCCTGCATTCCTTCGCCCAATGTTCCAGATACGAACTTCCTTCTCCAACAGAGAGTTCAGCTCGCTTCCTTCCAATACGTCCCAGTTGCAAGTCACCAGCGCAGCGTCCTCTACATGCTCCAGTTTATGGCCTAGCCAACCTATCTCCTTTACAGGCGTCACACATCCGCGTGCCTGGCAAATAATTGCGAGTGTCCTCGGGGAAAAGGTCATGTGTGGACGGACGTGCTCCTCGTGAAACTCTAAATTTGAATAATTATAGCCCGCCGACACAAAGTGACAACACCATCAGCCAGGACGCACCAGCATTCGCATTCGCATTCGCATTCGCACTGGCACTGGCACTGGCACTGGTGCTGGCAGCGACACTGGGACTCAACCATGGTCGGCGTGTACCTTCATTCCCAAAAGTCCTTCCTCGCACCATGCATGTGCACGTTGAAGTGAATCATTCTCTCATAATTCCTGGATATCCTGCAGCCTGCAGTCTTATTGGGTGGACGCACCATCACCATCGCTATTGCCAACCACCATCAGCTTCACCTCGACGATGACGACAACGACGACGACGACGACGACGAGGGCGAGGGCGAGGACGAGCATGAGAAGGAGGACCATGACGATGGTGATGATGCCGTTTGCTTGCTGGCCTCATCCCTGGGGACTGAATTAACGTTCGTTAAGCTTGTGCCCCTGAAGCCACAAAATGAACAGAGTACGACGTTAGACCTCGAACTTGAGCAAATAATTTTCAGAATTTATTCTCACAATTGCCCATGTTGGGGATGCCGTACGTGTGTGTGTGTGTGCGCGCGTGTTTGATTGTCTCGGGCTAATGTAGGTGTGGAGCAATCATGGGGAGGGGGGAGGGGGGGGGGGGGGGGGGGAAGATCTCCCCTGGGAGATTGGATGTTAGTTAGCCTTTTGCACCGGGAAAAGTGTTAATGATGATTAGAATCAATTTAAGGGATCATTAGAGATGGAGATGCAAGAGTCATATGCGGTCAGGAGACCGGAAATTCAATGACGGGGTGGACAGCGGCCGATGCTCCGATTAGGATGTATTGTGCAATGTCCATCTAATGCATATGTGTGCGCGGACGGGTGGATTCTTTGGCGACGACCTTTGGTCGTAGGGGCTGGTGGAACTCATTAATTCGCCGGAGATGTTAAGCAGGGCGAACGATGAAGTCGGCACGGTACACGGAATTAAATTGGCAAGAGTCATGGTGGAGCTTTGAATCAATAATTTGCCGGATAATAATTCAATCCTCAGCTTGACAGACTGATTCTGGGGCAAAATTTGGAGCGACACGGGAGAGGAGGGTCGGTAATGTGATTAGAGACTGCAGGTTGGTGGGACTGTACTGTGGGGGCTCACTCAGGCCAACGAGTTGAGTTCACTGTTCTTGTACACTGAGACCGGGGACACAGGGTTTTCGGTTCGATCCTACTTCAATCACCCAGCCCTTCACAGAGGTGTTTTGAGGTTCTTTCCCATCCTCATCGTTGGCAAGGATCCGGTAGTCGCCAATGCGGTAGACCATGTGGAAGTGACTAGTTGAAGCAGAGTTGGAATCTCCCACAACAGATCTCTAGCGGATGTCATTTCTTCTCCGTCTTTGGAACTTCTTCAAAAGTCGCTGTAGGGAATACCAAGACCGAATGCATAATGCCCGAGCTGCTAGCGTGCGTTCATTCTTGACGCTAAAGCCGATCATTAACTACGCTCGTTTCTCGTGCAGCTTTGGCACATAAGACCATCGCCAAGGCCAGCCTCAGCCATCGATTCCTGGCTTCAACCAACGAAGCCAGGAATGAAGAGCTTAGCGGTGTGAGTCCATCAAGGTCTGCTGAGGGAATCAGTTCAGACCGTCTTTCGCAAGGCTATCCACTTTTTCATTTCTTTGAATGCCAGTAGGTCTAGGTACCAAGCAGATCCCCTATTCGGTCAGGGCTTAGGACATACCCGAGGTAAGGCATGCCTGTAGTAAGAGGCGACTAAAATCCTGAGCTAAGAGCTCCCTACTCCAGTGCTTGTTAATACGACGGTTATAAGCTCGCAAACAAGGGAATATGTGGACATTGCCCTAACTTAGTCATAGATTTGGTACATAAAATGGCGGCCAGTCCTGCGATGGTATGAAATCCTAGTGGTAGCTTGACCAGAGGCTATAGTCTGGTGCCACGGGAGATCTGGAAAGCCCCTGAGACTTCAGTCTGATCGCTTGAGGTTGGCCCGCCAAGTGGGAGTATCATCGTAGCTGCGGTTCAATACCCAAAGTCGCAGGGAGGGGTGGAGAGGGTGACGTCTGCGACACCGAGACGTGAAAGGTATATGATCCAAATCTGTGTGGAGCTGTAAAAAAAACAACTGAGTGCAGCGACCCAAAGAGAAGCAGATGTTTTAGATCGGCCTCACTCTTCACCAAGGTTGAGACACAAGTCCATACCTTATTCTCAAAATTGCCAATTGAGATTCCTACCTAGGGCGTTTGGTTCAGCGTGGCAAACTGGTCCTAGGAGTAAAGGGGCTCGTGACATAATCTAATCGACAGGAGATCACGTTAATCAACTATTAACTTGTACCAGCAGAGTGCCAGGTATTTACCAAGGGCGACTAAGGTAAGCGGGCACAGCCTTACGACTTTTAATGTCTGAGTATCCGACGATACGGCTTTTTCTCTATCCCCCTGACTATCGACTAATAAGCTGCTGCCTGTCAAAGCAAGAGTGCTTAAATTATCGAAGCCTAAAGAATGTCACAGGGATCTCTTGGTGCCGGGGACCCTTCAATGATGTTACAGAAGTCTAGTCTAGCCTAGTCTACTACCATCTGTCCACCCTACCGGTTTCGATCCAGGAAACGACTAGAGAAAATCTTTTCCGTGACGCCTAGCGATACATGATGAGTACTCAGCTACACGCTCACTCAATCCCTCAGAAAAGCTATCAGGACCGAGAGAACTAGTTGAAGCCTTCGCTGAAACAAAGAAGGACCCTAAGATGCACGTGTGTACATACTCGTATATTCCCCAACGAAGCACTTCTGATTTTTCCCATCCATTGTCTGCTCAGACAATGCCAAATGGCCTGCACAACAAACATGCATCAACTCCTTAAATCTACACATTCTCCCTTAAAATAATTTCATCTAATTTTCCAAATTTATTTCTAAAAACTTTTAAAATCGTATTCATTTTTCATCACAAATTTCCCCAGCTGGCAACACTATTCACAAATATTTGACAGATTCAGTGCAAATCGATCACGAGCATTGCCAGGCATGCTCAGAGAATGAGGAAAATGTGATTGCCGCCAACAGAATCGTGACGTCATTAAAATCGAAAAAGGACTTTATCAACCGATTAACGGCACCAAATGCGAAAAATCAAACGCAGATCACATGCAATCAGTGCACCTCATACAGCCACAGAAACTTTCAGTCATTTTAAGCAGAATCTCTCACGAAAATCGACTTTTAAGAAATTGGCATTTGTCAGCGGAAAAAAAATGCAGTAAATTGGTAAACCAAGTGGGTGGACTTTTTTTGGTCTGAAGATGCCAATTTTGATCCTGCTGATGTCAAGGACTTTTGAAGGATTTGAATGGTTGAAAAGGACTAGGATATGCGTAAAATACATCAGAATCCACAAAAAATCGATTGTTTTAAAGAATTTCTTGCAAAAAGTGACAAAAAGGCGTCTGGTTCCACGAGGAACTTGGCAAATATGAAAGAACGACCTGAATGTTCAGTCTACTTCCTGCTTTTCTCTGAAGCGCGAAGAAATGAGTCCATCAACAAGACCTACGACTGTCTGCACAGCACAGACCGACTGCAATTTGCAATGAATTAGATCTCAGGCCACTAAGCCGATCCTCAGAGCAGAGCACATGACACAGTCTGTGAAATTCATAAATAGCTCCTTAATGCCGGATCCATTTAAGGGATTTCGTGTGAAACTTTTCTCTCAGTGCACACGGTTGGCTTCGTTTTAAAAACAAATTAGCATTCCCCGAGTGCAGTGCAACAATACAACCAGAGAACTGTATTATCCTCATGGTTAAAGTGATTAAGTCCAACAAAACCCAACCCAACCCAGGCAACAATGCAGACGTCGGCAATGTACCCAATCACACACAGGCACAGCAACAGCGACAGCGACATAAGCACAGACAGAGGCACACACCGACCGACTTCGATTATGCCGTGAGCGGTCTGGGTGCGGTGGGATGGGACGACGTCCAAACGTGACCACTGTATGTGCTTTAACTGTGGGACCTCTTTCGGCATAAATTTTCTCTCTTACATCCTTTTGGCTCGTTAAATAAATTTTGCACCCCATCACCTCCGCACTGTCACCTGAAGCGTGTAGCCTTCTAATTCTCCGTCTGCATCTCCACTCTCTCACCGCCGCGTCGAGTGACAACAATTTTCAAGTGGGAGCGACCGGGTCGTATCCCATAAGCAGGCAAAAGGAAATTTGCCTGATTTCGCAAGCAAGGGGAGCCGAACCGAACCCGAGGTTAGTTTAGGTCACTCAAGGGAGCACACAACTTTGCCCGGAACTCGGTTGTTCTTTGCAGCCCACCACCACGACACGGCGAGACCCCTGTGTGCGTCTGTGCATGCCGGCGTACATCCTCTAATCAAATCAGAGCCTAATCATAGAGGGTTGTGTGTCCTCCCCGCGGCGCTACGGCGGCGGAGAGGCGGCAACTTTATCTCCCCCCAAAGTGCACACCTGGCGGGTTGCGCTGTGTTGTGGCGGACACCGCAACCCCACTCAATTAGTAACAATATCCCGTTTTGTAAATAATTATTTCGTCCTTCCGGTCAGGATTTTGAAGGATTTTTTTCTTCTCCACTCACTCTCTCTCTCTCTCTGCGTTCTACCGTTCAGCGGGCAGAAACTTTGTCGTCATCAAAATGTTGTGCATTTAATTTGCCTATTAACCGGGACGATGTAACGACACACGCACAGATGCAGTCCGATGCTGGGTACGGCGATTGGGTGCATGCGGCCGAGGGCAAGGAGCACAAAGTCGAGGCATACGTCCGCCTTGTGCGGTTCACAATGTTTTGGCCAGAGTTGAACACATTGTGCACACTCGAGCGTAAAATTAATTGCTGACGGAGCTTAAATCGTTGCCGCATTTTGCTGCGTCGTATGAATTCCTGGATGCAGTGAATAATCGGGTGGCCCATCATCCCTCCCCCCGCCCCGCCTAGGACCAGGACACTGCTGCCCACCTAGGGTTGGAGTGGATCAATCAATCAAAATGTTGCTACGCTTGGCGCTTAATTACTTCGGAGTGATGGTACGATGGGGGGTTGGAGCACCACCACGGACCGATGCAACGCCGTTGACCCAAAGTTATGTCTCCAGCTGTGGTACAGCAGGACCAACGGTGAAGGCCAACGCTAATGGCATCACTTCGGCGCCGCACTCAATCATAATCAACATTTTGTGCATCGTAAGGGGCATTTTGAAAGTGCATAGGCGGTGGAGGGTTTTTTTTCCATTTTTGGGGGGGGATTTTAGTTGTGGGGGGGACTTCAATCCGTTTTGATTGCTCGGCGATGGGTGAGGAAAGAGCCTTGTCGTTGAACAAACGAACAGTAGACCTTCCACACTCCCGTCGTCGAGATCTCAACGCATACAGTCGCCCTCAACGCCGGCTTCCTCTGGTCGTTCCATCCACCAAGGACCTAATTACATGTCAACCCCAGTTCACCGACACCGGCAGACGCACAAAGAAAGAAATCCGTATCATTGTAATCAACCTTTTTACACAAAAATGCATCCGGAAATTGATTTCTCACAGACGCTACCTTTGCCGGGGTCGTCTGGTGTTCAACAAGAAAATTTGCATCTGAAAAGATTCCGTACGTCGACACATCCTTCCCCACGATCAGAGAGAGAGAGAGAGAGCGGTGTAGTGAGGGCAGAGGGCATCTTTTGCGGAAATAATTTCCTTCAGCACCCCACTTGCTCGCTCGACATGACGACGACGAGGTTGTGTTGACCAAACAGCGAAAAACGAAGACGGAATCACTGCGGAAATTATCGATCCTTTCTGCGAAGAGCACACACCCCAACGCCGACCATAGATGGACGGGATTTTCCGCATGACCTCTCGGCCATCCGGGCCACCCCGCCCTGCCATTAATAATCCCGAACACGTACCATAATCAAGTTACGTGTTCTCGAATTCGATTGGCATTGTAAAAATTAATTAAATCTTCTTAAACTCCGCAATGGACCGCAGAGCGGAGCGGCGCGGCCATGGAAGGATGGAAGGGCCGATGAGCCTCCTTTGGCAGTGATTGACAATCGAAGCTGGCCGACGCGGCGGTCGACCGGAAGACTGGCAGGAAAGAGCAGAAAACTATTGAATGGACGATGGGCAGATTGGTGAGGTGATAAGGGCCCTGAATAGAGATCCTTTCGCGCCACATTTGGCCGTCACAAGCCGGGGAAAAAAAAAAGAGGAAGACACGCCATGATTAGACGTGCGCCACAGAGGATGTGTAGTGAATTTTAAGCGACCGAGGAGTGAACCACGATTAAAATTTGTGAAAGCAGCAACCCAGCCAGGGGCTGAGTGAGTGTACCGAGCGCAGACAGACGAATGGAGACATAAATCCTTGTTAAATACGGAACACGAGCACGAGCACGAGCACGAGAACTGAGAGTCGCTATATGCCACATATTTAAAATCGAACTCCAATGTGTCCTCGTCCTGTAGCGCGCGCGTGTGTGTCTCTCTGTTCCCATCGACTATCGCCTAAAACTTTGCATCTGCAAGTACATTCATACATCCATCCATTCATGGGGTTTTTCCTTTGAAGTCTGGCAGTCTGGAGGTTCTTGTTAGTCCGCCCACCCCCATTGCCACTGCTACGACCGCCGCCATCACCACCATCACCACCACCACCTCGGCGAATGAAGATAAAAGAGGAGCATCATCATTTTTCTTGTGTGTGGATTTACGAGTAAATGTACTTACGGATGAGGACTTCTCCTAAGGAGACGGGGAAAAGATTCCCGCATTTCTAGTTCAAAGGACGATGAACGGCAGGCGGAAGGAAGCACTGCGGAATTGGAAAAGTGATTTTTTATCATTTAAAATATCAAATATATTGGAAATTCCTTCAGAGCGCTCGCCGGAGGGGGGGCGGGCCGAGGGGCTGACGTTAAATAAACAAGGGAATGTTTGGGTGCAATCCAGCGAGAGAGAGAGAGAGAGAGTGGGCTAGAGGGATGTGATGGAAGACTAAATGTGAATTGAGGATCTTGTGCAGGCGGAAGATTTATTCGAACGCAGTGGTGATTGATATTCAGTCGCGAAATGGGGAATTGCTTCTTCCGCCGAGCCAAAGGTGGCATTCAAATGTGGGTTGGAATTATTGTTTTTTTTTTTGTGGAAGTTGACTCTTGAAAATGAGGAGAGATTCGAGATGCGCCGGGATGAGGCACAAGGTCAACGAGGATGAGGCTTAAAGGTGTGTCATGGCAATGGTAGGGTTCTAGGGTTCCACTACGCGTTGGGCAGTTCTGATGAGGAGGGTCAATCATGTGAGAGTGCAACAGGGACGAGGATTGCTTACATTCTTAGAGAATAACTCTCGTAAACTGGCAGAGATCCAGGACCAAGACCAATATCTGCCTGGACTGGCCCAGGAGCTATGAAATTTGAGTCTCAACTCGGTTGCAGTTGATAGAATAACAGAGTAAACCCTACTGTGAGCCTCAGAAAAAAGGATAAATGCGTCTATCAGAAGCCCAACTCCAACTGCGGTGTCAAAAGAGACTCCTGTGGCAAGCCAAGAGTAGATTGATCCCTGATTCAGGATCATCCCCTGAGTCCTTGAGACTGTCTTTCAAAATCTCGCTGATGATAGCACTGAAAAAATGACTAATCGTATTTTGACTTCGAAAAACTGTTATAAATGCGTCTAAAGTATCGGTGTCAACAGAGTCTCCTGCGGTGAACCAAAATTTCTCTGCGATCGTTCTGACTGACTTGTAATCTCGCAAATGATAGAACAAATTAATTAATCCTATTTTGACTTCGAGGAACTGGTATAAATGCGTCTATTTAAAGACCATGTAAAGCATGGGTGTCAACAGAGACTCCTGCGGTAATTCAAAATTTCTCCGCGATCCTTCCGACTGACTTGTAATCTCGCAAATGATAGAACAAATTAATTAACCCTATTTCAAGTTCAAGAAACTGGTACAAATGCGTCTATCTACAGACCATGTAAAGCATCGGTATCAACAGAGTCCCCTGCGGTGAACCAAAAACTCTCTGAGACGTCACCAAAGGTCTGACAACAACTAATTAACCGTACATTGACTTCGAGAAACTGGTATAAATGCGCCTATTAGAAGCCCATGTAAAGCATCGGTGTCAACAGAAACTCCCGCGGTAAACCAAAATTTCCCTAAGATCTTCCCGCTTCTAGTTCACACACATCCCGCCTGAAAATCGACATCAAATAGACCAGTCTGCAACGCACGGCATCAACACCTCACCTTTGTATCCTTAAACAGCGCCGCCGAACCACTCCACGTTCAAACTTCATTAGCTCATCCGTTGAGCGGCTGTAAACTCCACCATAGCAAGCAATAAATGTCTTTCGTCGCCCCGGCAATTAATTTTCCCCGCTGTGCACCCGTAATTTTAATCAAGACCAACATTACACATCCACAACGCTCCACCAGCCATCAGCCACCGAACAACCCGTGCCCCATCCGCTCCACCTGACTCATTTGCGAAAGCGTACAGACGCGCGTTTGTCTTATTCGCACGGCAATAAACAACGAAAGCACCCCGAGCCTAAGCAAGGATCGTCGTATCGCCGACAAAGAAATCATTTACCAAAAGGATAATAATGTGCGCTTTATTAAGTTTACGCGCGATGCGACATATTACTTCGGTGGCGGATGAGCGGCCGGGGGATAGGCCAAATGAAATAATTTCCATTGTTAAATGATAACCGTAAATCAAGTGGCAGAATGTGTGGAGCGCAAAAAGCTCAAGCTGAAGCAGCGGCAGCAGCTCCGCCAGGAGGGAACAACACAACAATCGTCTGGAGAGGCAATTGCGCACAATTGGCGTGTGTTCGTGTGTGTCTGACGAGGCGCATTATCCTGCCAACAATGCATCGTTGTTTGGTTTTGGCTTCGTAATGGGATGGGAGGGGATGGGAGGGAGGGAATGTACCCGAACCTCGGAAATTTCTAACAAAATTAATGTGTTAATATTTTGGTTGCGATTACGACTGCGGTAGCGTAAGAACGCTGCCATTGTTCCGTGTGTACGCAATGTTTGGCGAACATAACGAAGTTATATCGCTTCGATGCCACCACTGCCACCGCTGCCGCTGCCGCTGCCGCCACCAATAACAAGGACATTGTCGTTGTCGACAACGACGAATTGTTTGGATTATCTATGGTATTTGACATTGGGTAAGAACAACAGTTAAGAGATTTGACGCTGCTCGACTGTGGAGTGCTGCAGCGACAGCTAGGCGGAACTAGTTGAGGGCGGTGCGGTAGGTGGTAACTGCGTGTCAGGGGATGAGTTGTGGGGATGTTGACTCCGGTCGTGTTTTGGGGGGCTTAAGTGTGGACGACAATGTGGAACATGCTTCGATTTGAGCACCCTTCAGAAGGCTCGACTGCTGTTCGATGTCAAGAGGGACTTTTGGAGCGCTTCCTGTTTGTGGAGCAATTCAAACGATCGCGCTGAGGGGGCAGTGCGATCAAATTTGGCGAACATCGTCATGCCAACGATCCCTCAGCATGTTCACAAAATAGTTGACTTCTTGTCAAAGCAAACCCCGTCAAACTTCGCTCCTTTGTCTCGCCGAACAACTATTTTCAAATAATTTCACACCCCACGTCGTCTCTAACAACCCGTCCGCAATGGATGCCGCAATCCGCAAACTACAGCAGACGCACCTTCGCCATCCAACTGCCACTTCAAAGCTGCCGCGTGTCGTGATCCTTACACAAAATGTTCTCCCCCCGAAAACAAAATTTTTGTTGCAAGTAATTAAACGAAACAATGACGGTGCGTAGCACCTTGACAATGTCAGACGATGCCAGAGTGGATGTTACGCAAATCCTTACAAGAACTGCCGCATTGTCGCACACAGTGAATGGCGCTGTTGTACACTGAAACTGAAACTACCCCATGTCACAGGCGACTTGTTCGACTACAACAACAGACCACGGCCCCCTCCCCGCCGCCGCCGCTCAAAGTTGGTAATTAAATTGTACCGAACGGTGTTAATAGTTTAGAATGGCTCTGCGAACGGTGATGGGGGGAGCTGGGGCCTTCTGACTGCGCGCGGTTACCAGAAAATTTAATTATACACGCGGCAAACGGCACATCATTCCACTGCGATTAGACGTCTCAATTCCAATTTGTAACGGTAGACTAACGTGCCAAGGAATATTTATCTGAACCATCCACTTTAGACGGTGAACCCTGGTGCTCTGCTGCCGGTGCTGGGCCATCGCCTCTGACGCTGATTTACACTGATGTGCGACAGGCGAGAGGAGACAGAGCGAGAGAGAGAGAGAGAAAGAAGAAGAAAGAAGAAAAATTGTCACACTTTAGGAGGAGGCTTCCGAGGTTGTCATCATCATCGCCGTGGCGAGAGGCGACGCGACGGTGTGCACGTTTCACATGACTGGAGCGTCTGACAAAATAAATAACCACCCCACTTGACTTCAATGAAGAGGAACGTATGCAATTTTTTCCACGCCTCGATGGGTGAGCTGACGCTCCTCGGCGCGGAGGAGATACTGCAGGTGGTCTGCAGGAGATCGACGGGAATAATGACGGCAAAAAGGAAGTGTACCCACAATGATGTGGAGTTGGTCGTCGTTGGCCCCGATGTACATACGTTCATTAGGACACAACGATGAAGTACCGGAAAGTTAGCCATCCATTCAGTGGAAATAGGCGGCAGCCAGACACATACGGCAGTCAACTGTGTCGGATGGCCAGCACGGGTGGCTGGGCGGTGGGCAGAGAAAGAGTGAGAGAGAGAGAGAGGAAAAAAAAAAGAAGAAATTTGGTTACCATTACCTGGGATGGCAGGGTCTCCACGGGCCGTTAAAGGTATTTGTTGATCAGGATGGAGCGTCTATGCAGTGAACTGATGACGAGAGGTACTTCTTGACTTTACTTGGCTGTGAAGTGGGTGCGAATGGGTGCTTTTAGGTGGTCTTCGTCTGGTTAGCTGCGAGGACTAGGGGGTGGCATGTGTTTTCGGGCACCTGTCGCCATTTAATGGCCGCCTGCTGGATACAATCGACTCCGAAGACATGAAGCCCCTAAGCGCTGTCGACGCTGTCATCGCAAGCTCCCGGAACCTTTCGAAATCCTTCAGTCTTTCCATCAACAGCCAGGCGGATGCCACAAGACCACAGCAAATTGTCAGCCTCGACGCCCTCTTCGGCTAAAGTCCATCCGGCATGCACAGGCGCCCTCCGTTGAAGCCACAAGCCCTGATATATGGACCTCTCATATCTCAAAACATTGGCGTAGATCCTTGCGCCGCACAAATTACCATGCCCGGGCCAACCGGAGCAAACGAGGGAAAAAAAAACAAGCAGAAGGCAAACGAATCACGGGAGAGCCGTTTTTTTTCCTATCTTTACCTCACTCGTAAGTATCCACTCGATGTGCTGTTTGTTTTGTCTTTTTTTTTTTTTGCTCCTCATTGTCCCGCACATTCGGGTCCAGAATGTGGCCATCCATCCATCGATGCGCGAGGAAGGCAACACATGCAAGAAGCCATCGAAAAGCATCGATTCTGTCAAGGGACTTAACCGAAAAAAAGGGGAGGAGAGAGAGGGGGCACGGCCGATTCCGATTCATGATGATGCCCAGGGGACTGGGGGGCAAAACAGAGAGAGAGAGAGAGAGAGAGAAAAAAATGGTAACGACTCAGGCGCTGCCCGACACACACAAGGGATGCACCGAGGCGTGATACAGAGGTGACGGCAGCACAAAACGACCGAGAGTCAACGATGGTGATGGTCAACAATCGCTCCAGACCTCCAGAAGTGGAGATGAAAATTTCATTAAAGGCCAATCGCCCTCGCATTCTCATTTCTCGCCGAGATCCTTTCGAAGATTCAGCAGCTAATTTCAAATCCAATTCATGGCGTAATTGCATCCGAGCCACTTACCGCACCAGGTGCACACACGAGGCCGCTTTATGATCGCAACTCTCTCTCATGCACATGCACAATAATTGGTCCGTTTCTTCTCGCATTTTATCCCCTTCTCACGGGGCACCAGATCCGAATGACTGCAGTGTAATTGGATTTCGCTATCTATCTATGTGGCGGACATAACACGTTTCGCCCGTCGTTTCATAACTGCCCGCATGACTCTCAGCGAAACAATTGATGGCACATCCTGGACGGGCTCGCACATCCTCCTCGGCAGTCGAGGAGCACACTTGCAAGAACATTTTCTTAATTTCGAATCCTTGTAGCACTTAAATTGAATTAGGACTCGAACGCAAGAACGCAGATTTGAGCAAAAAAGGACGAACGCCACTCATGTCCTTTTTTCCCAGTTCCACTGCTGCCACTGCTGCGCTGCTCGTGTTATGCTCCCGATCTGTTCCTCGTTATTTTTTTTTCTTCGTTTTCTTATTTTTGCGTTGGCCAGCACATCCTGAATGGCGAATGCATATTTAACAAGTACCGGAAATATACCCGAACATACGCTGCCTGTGTGTGCGGCGGAATATTTTCGCTCGAAAACGAGGTCCTTGTTAATTTCATAGTTGAATGGATACATTTTTTTTTTGTCCGTCGTCACCACCGCTGCTAGGGTGCTGCTGGTGGCTGCTTATGCCCCGGCACCCCCCCCCCCCCCCCCCCCCTGGGTGGAGTTTTTCATGTTTGGGAAACTTATGAACTGTTCACCCGAATGCAGTCAAGGAGCTTCTTCTATCCCGGTAGCTGCGCTTGCTGAAGTGAAGTCCTTTCTGTTTTTTTTTTTTTGTTGCCTCTTGGCTACACTCCAGGACTTACTTCGACTTCATTCAATTCAAATTTGCCAAAACTCCTGTTTGGCCACTTCACTTCGTTTTCTTTTCGAGGCAAATCGGAGAGAGTCCTGTGAGTCAAATAAATGAAAGGATACTTATTTTGCGAGAGTGGGTGTGGGCTACAGGATACAGAATCCTTGAATCAATTGAACTTAGACCGAGCGGGCAATTGGAAGTGGAAATGTGTATTAGTTTTTGTGGAACAACATTTTAATATCCTTGCCGAGTGTGTATGCACATGGTATCGGGGCATGTCCTTTGAGTGGTCGGTTCGAAACGGAGATTGGGTGACATTTTGAATTAAAGCCGGCGTCTGTCTTCCTGTCCAGTGATAGCAATTGGATTGGCTTCTTCGTGTGGGGCTGTCAAGTGGGGTTAGCAAGCAAGGCAAGGACGACGACGGTTCAATTTACATTTCCGCAATATTTTGTGGATTTATTTCGAAGGCGGCTTAATTGGTTACAGTGGTGGACGAGAGTGTGCTTCTTGTTACGACTTTTGTGGAATGGTGGTCTAAGGGGGTTACTGTTAAGCTTGAGTACATGGGATTGAAGAAATTGATTCAGATCCTTCTTGAGAACAAGGGCATTCCCGTGGACACTCTTCTACTAGTCCTGGACTAATCGAGGCTCTAGTTGAGAGGTCTTGTATGACTTAACCACAGTCGCCTGAGGAAGGAGTGCCTAGCGAAAGTTTTGAACGACGAGACGAGAACATTGATCATCTCATTCCATGTCTTAAACACAGCCGAAGCAAAACTCTCATGCACCACTGTTCCTGCTGGACATCTGAAGGGGCCTTTGACGCGAAAATTCCGATTGGCTTCAGAAACGAGACTCCAATACGGGCATCGTCAGACGCTGTGTCCACTTTACAACCGAAGTAAAACTCTCGTACACCACTGTCTCTGCTAGAAATCTGTAACAGACTCCCAAGCGATGGGCTTTCAAGGCAAACAATCCCAAGTGATTCCAAAGCCTGACAACAAATTGGCGATCGTCCACTTCACAGCCGAAGCAAAACTCTCGCACATCACTGTTCCTGTTTTACATCTGAAAGGGACTCTGAAGCGAATGTCTCTCAAGGCTAAGGATCCCAAGCGATTCCGAAACAACGATGCAAAACTCTCATGCCCCACTGTTCCTAGTGCCCATCTGAAAAGACCTCTCAAGCGAATGGCTTTCAAGGCTAAGATTTCTTAGAAATTCCGAAGCCAGCGATCGTATCATTATGTGTCCACACCACCACCGAAGCAAAACTCTCGTACGGCACTGTACCCGGTGACCATCTGAAGGGGAATTTGAAGCGAAAATTTCGAAACGAGTCTCCAAAACGGGCATCGTCACACGCTGAGTCCACTCCACAACTGAAGCAAAACTCTCGGACACCACTGTTTAACTGAAGCAAAACTCTCGGACACCACTGTTTCGACTTGACATCTGAAAGGGACTCTCAAGCGAAGGACCTTCAAGGCAAGAGATTTCGAAGCCAGGCCGACGATCATCTACATCACAGCCGACGCAAAACTCTCCTACACCACTGTTCCTACTTGACATCTGAAATTGACTCTCAAGCGAAGGTTTTTTCAAGGCAAGTGAGTCCGAAGCGTGAAACCAAAACAACTATCGTCTGCATCACAACCGACGCAAAACTCTCATGCGCCACTATTCCCGATGGCCACCACTCCAGTGCATGGACAACACCTCCCCCGAAAAGCCGAACATCAGCATACTTTGAATACCATAAATAACCATCGACTTGGGGGCGACCACACACCCCCACAAGACGCACTCCATTCCGAGCAGAGCGCACTACATGCGATGAACTATGACGTGCCTTAAAATAATTTTCGGTTTCACTCCCCAGGCCCACGTCCCGATGTGTCCTTCAGACTGATGTGGTCCCACACAGAGTTTGATACACACTCTGACCGGCTCCACGTGTGGGAGTGTTCCGGGGGGAGGCCAATCGAGAATTCATTTTTGTTCTTCTCTCGATGCACTGCGGGCAGACTGTCAGGATGTCCTCCTTAAAAACCCACACACACACTCAGACGCACAAAATCCTTACAGATGGTCTTTGCTTTGCTGCTTCAATTCGTGTTACAAGTGTGTGCGCATGTAGCATGTCCGTTCGTCTCTTTTGGCCGCCCACCCGTCCGCCCCCGGGGCCACGGCATCAATGCACAATCTCCGCCAAGCCAGACCAAGGCCAGGGCAACTGCAGCAACCATAGCCGTAGCCATAATCATTAATTAATTACGATCGTTGCAAAATTTGACAATTTAATTCGATAATGAATTTGAGGCGAGGTCAGCAAAGTGTCGCACCGTGTTCGTGTCCCATAAATCCCGGCTGCAGCCGACCATCGCATCGGAGCGCAGCGCAGCGTGTGCTGCACACAGATATACCCCGCCCCGCCCCACCCCTTCGTGGCCAATCAACCGCTGCCACCCTCCACGTCGCCTGTAAGTGCAGAGGGGGAACTTTCTGACCGAAAATTAATTCCGCAGCTGTCAGATTTTGCGGGTGAGTGTTTCATTGCATAGTTTTAGGATGCCGCACCGCGGAGCGAGTGCCCTGCGACAATCCAATGTGAACCGTCATCGGGGAAATTGAAAGTTTTTCTGTTTTTTTTTTTTGGGTGCTTTTTCGAAAACCACGCACAAAATGGAAATTGGTTTCGAATTAAAAACATCTTCTTCGTGGGTGTGGTGAGAGGGGGGCGTTCTGTCCTAATCCCAAGCCGCTGCGACATTGATGATGACGACGATGAAGTGCTGATGTCGTCGTGTCCTTTTTTGTCGGGGTTTTCGCGGCGCTGCTGGGGGAGCCTTTTCAAAAGGATTTCGGGAGCGGTTCGGTGTTTTCAGACAGGCTTTTGAAGTCGCGGGTTTTTAATTTAGCGTCAGCCTCGATTGAAACCGAAATTGCTTGATTGGAAAGTGGTCGTCAACCATTGATGGTCTGGTCTGCTGCTGCTGCTGGAAAGGACACGAGGGACGATGCGATTTAAATGCGAAAAGGGTGGACGGGAAGAACGCAATTGTTGGGGGAGAGGGGGGGGGGGATTTCCGAAGATAATAATTAACACCGAACCGAGAGTCTATAGACTTACATTGGACGGTGGGACAATGGAGCGACAGATTGCCAGGAATTTATTTACACTGCCTGATGTGCGGGACATGCTTGTGTGTGCGGAAGGATGAATGTTCATTGACTTTAAATATTTACTTTCATCGTCCGAACGGGCGCAGGGAAGGGATGATGCTGCGTCCAAGGAACGAAGAATGAACGCGTAAATGTTTGCTGATCAATCGGACAAGCATCCCCCCACACGGATGATGGGACTGGTCATGTGATAGGGCAGAGACTGATGATGGCGAAGATGTGATGACGACGACGATGGGTTGTTGCACTGTGAACTCAGGGCATTATGGTTGGCTTTGTGAAGGTTTTCAACTCAGTGTGCCGATGTCTTTATCGGAATGAACTGGCGCACCGTCTTAAATGTCCACTGACCCACTCTGTGCGTCTTAAATGTCCTTCAATAATCGCCGAAGGAAATCGAGATTATCGTTCTGGAGCCTGGAGCGAGCTGAGTCTCAAATTGACACCTCCACTTGGCTCGTTGCAAAGGCCCCCACCCGAAGCAGCTCCCTCGCATTGTCGCCCAACAGAGACTCAACTAGATTTCATAAACCTGCGGACTTCTAAGTTCTTCAGGATCATCCAACGCCCCCAAAGCAGCCCGAGTTCACTTCCGCATTCTTTCAACTTTCGCCACACAAAAGCTTCCCCCGGCGTCGTCTTCCGAATGACTTCCTCGCCTCGAAGGACAACATATCTGTGGCCAGGCCCTCCGCCGCCCATCATTGCGCACATAAATCTCGTCCAATTAAACGAAATATGTTAACAGAATCGTTTAAGTTCTGCATCAACCAAAGCGTTCATGTGTGTAACATCCAATTGGGTGCAGGGTGGAAAAAAAAAAATGAAACTGAAACCATCCCATTCAAGTGGGTTCCAAGTTGAAATTGAATACCGCCACTTCTGAACACACATCCAGACAGTGCACGCTGCCACGACTCCTCCAGCAGCCGCAATGAAATTCATTTTAACTGCCGGAGATGGATATGAAATCCAGGATGCAGGATGCACTGACTGGAAAACACTTTGAACTGTTAAATTTTTAATGAATCGAAATGTTGCCGAGAACGTACCGACGACTTGCCATACGAAGCAGCGAACCAACGAACCAACGAACCAACGAACCAACAAACCGACGAACCGAACTGGCGATATCCCATCTCTGCAGCGCAGAAAAAAGTATCCTCAACTCGACGCTGATGGTATGTTGTCACTTGTTGGTTGACTGGGGGTGGCGGCTGGAGTGTCAGTTTCATCAGATTGAACGAACAAAATGAAAGACAACAGCAAAAAAGACGAAAAGATATCCCTCTGGAAGCTCGAACATCCTTTTCTCGTAATCCCCCATGCGAATGAGAAAAAATCCTTCGGCTCTGAAAGGAATGTGCTCTTGGGAATAATTAAAGCGTTTAACACGTCCAATATCTCGCCCTCATCGTAATCGGGTTGTAAGCACCACGATGAAGGAAGCTACCAATAAAACCCTCCTGTCGCCGACGCCGCCACCGCCACCGCCTCCACCGTCTCCCCCTCCCCACCCCCCCGATGACAGGACTAAGTCGCAATCGGAATCTAATGCATGCCTGCGAATTGTCGCACCTGAATGGTTGAGACAATGGCTGTGTCGGCAGCACCCGCCACCGTCTGGGAACATCTGCTGCAGTCGAAGATGTTTCACATACGTCCCAGTGTCAAGCCATTTGAAACCATTTCCACTTTCCATCCACATTCCCGGTCCCCGCTCATTTACATTCGCCCATCGACCGGAAGCTGCTTCCTTAAGGAACTTCACACGTTCCCTAAGACACCGCTAGACGTGTCGCATTGGCACCGCCAGACTACAAGTCTTATGTTGCTGCGGTTTCGCCACGGAGAGCATTAAATTTCCTGCTCCTGTGGCTGTCGCCCGGCTCGGTTGTGTAACAACCAAGGCGACAGAGTGCGGTGACTCCAATGGCAGGGAAAAATATCATTTTCTACAATTTGCCCCCGCAAACAGACCGGAAAAGTGTCGTCCTGCTTGCGATGATGATGCTCGTTCATATTTAATTAATTTTGGGTCGAGAATGTGTGTGCTTGTGTGTGTGTGTGTGGTGTTTTGTATTTCGTGGGCGGACGAACGGTCGGAGCGTGAGATGCGGTTAACCCAGATGATGGTGGCGGTTTGGGGCGATTAAAAATTCATTTGGAGTCGACACGACGAACTTCCACCGGGCGCCACGATGGAGGCGTGAGAATTTGTATTCATTGCCAGCACCCGAGTGGAGTGTTACAAAACACAGAACGGACACTTATGTGGTTAAGAAGTCTCGGAATTGTGCCGCCCGCATTTATGAGCGGGGAGTTGGCGATCCTGTGAGCCATTAACGGGGTGCCAAGATGCTCGAGAGGAACCACCACGGAAGAGTTGTGGCGAAGATGTGTCTTCGAAGGCAGTACCACAAGTGCGCCCATTTCTCAAAGACAGTCAGCTGTCACCCCTCTCCATGAACATCCATACACCGCAGCACTGCTTCCTTTCTCCGACAAGGACCTCCCCTCCGTCGTCGATAATCACTTTTCAATCCTTTCGCAAGAGATCCGCCGCAATTACAATCGAGATCGTGTGGCGCTGCAGCGCACCTGCTACCCGCCCCGTCGCACTCGCAGATCCTGACCCCATCCGACCGTGTAAGTGCATGTACAATACCCAATTGAAAAGTAATTTCATCACTCGCCCGCCCTCCGCCACTCAAGTGAATCTCAGTAACTCAAAGGAAAATTCCGCACCTGATTCGCAATTCATCCGTACGCGCACTGCTGCTGCCATATTTTCGGTGGAGACTCGGTTGCCGTTGCCGTCACCGTCTTTGTCGCCCTCGCAGGGCGTGCGGCACACGAGCCAAAAACAGGAAACGAGGCAAAGAAACCAGCAGATCCTTGCTAAACCGCTTGATCCGATTTATAATGACAATAAAATCGTCACAAAGGGAATTCAGGCGAATTGAATGGAAACTCATTCATGGAATAAATGTCAAGATTAAGACCAAAGGCGACAGTGCTGAGCTGGGCTGGGGCCAGCTCTTCGGCTTTCAAGGTTCGCCACTGCGAAATCGCATTTCCATCAAATTGTGACTGAACGAGCAGATGGAAGAAAGCCACCCGCTTCAAGTGGATCCAGGGAATTGGTGGTATTTGTACCTTTCATGTCCTCTGGACCATGTTATGCTGCTTCTGCTTCTTCAGCTTCTTCATGCGATACGCTCCCCCGGTGGTTGTGTGTAGTTTGATAGAGAAGAAGTCCTCCAGATCCTTGGCCCGCATTGTAAGCAGCGTTTTGTATAAGAATGCTGCGGCGCGCACAGCATTCGATTCGGTTGTGTACTCAAAAGAGCATGAAATTTCTGTCAACTTACATATTTCGCAAGCAGCGGGGCGGTTTTTCCCCCTTTTTGTGCTTTTGAATGATGGAACACGGCTGCTAGCATTGACTGTAATTGAAGGTACGCCAAGGGGAAGACGTCGCATCGGCTCTGGAATTGATACTCATTAGTTGTCGATTTGACTACAAAGATGCCGATTTGCGGGAGAGAGGGAAGCGATTACGATTTGTTGCGGTCCAGTGGAGGTCATCAAACGGAGTGGATGTCATCAAAACGAGATGTGTCGTCTCGTGAAGTGCTGATGATGGATGGGCTTGATTTGCGGTTTCCCTTTTTGTTGTGAGGCGACGGCACTTGAGCGATTTTCGAGAGGTCTTGTGGGTTTCAAGATTCTTTGAAGAAGGAGGCAATGAACTCTCAAGAAACGTGCTGCAGGGATTTGTGGAAGATATCTCGGATTTGGTTCGGACTTCCTCTACAATCTCTAGAAATTTGGAATGATCTCGACTTCATTGAGCACGAGGTTGGGTGAGGTTCTGGTGCTTGACTAGAAGCGGCAGTCATACTTCCGCCAAGTCACACTCATTGCGATGCCATTGAAGCGCAGAGTCCTGTTCAGAGGCCGACGAGGATCCTGAATATCGGCCTGCTTAGGCTAAGTAGACCAAGCGAGGGTTTACGGTTGCGTGCCGTTTAAATTTGCTTTGTAATCAGGTTGGGGTAGAGCTATCCGACCCTGATTGTGGGCACCTTTGGAAGATGTTTAGCTGAAGCGAGAGGCGATTTCTATGCCTCACCATGTCTAGTACAAGGGTTTTACTTGAGTTCGACATTGTTGCTCATCCAAGGGAAGTCTTTAAATAGAAACAGGACTTGTACAGAGATCAGTTTCAGGAAATAGCCGACATGCAAGGGAAGTCTCTGAGAAGAAACAGGAGATCACAATCAAGAAGCAGCCGACAATCATGGGAAGTCTTTGAGTAGAAACTGATACTGTCTAGAGGTCTAATGGCAGCCAGTCTGTTCGAACAGATGATGGCATCGATTTCTGAGTCAATTCAATGCCTCTGTTATCCCTATAGTCTCTCTGAGGTATGAAGGACATTAGTTCTTTAATATCCTTTGCCGAAGTCTCACCAAGAGAGTTGGAGAAGGGTTTAGCAAGCGCTCGCTGTCGCGCTCTACCAAGATGTAGCACAATTTGTCAGTCTGGCCAAAATGAGGTAAGCTTTTTCAAGGAAGAGCGTGGAGATATTAGCTCTGATTGCTTGCATTGTGATGTGCATCTCATTTGCAAGTGAGCACTCAAGGCCTTCTCGTGCGATGTCACTGTGACGCCCAGGATAGGATTCTCAGCTCGTTCATCTTCCAACTGCCACAGCAGTCCAACTAGACGTGCCTACGACTTCTGTACACCGTTGGCGATGTTGTCGTACGTGTATTAATCGATTCGGAGGCACTGGGATGCCATTTGGCGACATCGAAATTTTCACCTAAATCGACAGTGGTTAGAAAGGAAAATTTAGCTTTTCCCTCGACCATCTGCCAACTGCCACCGCGGTCCTATTAGACGTACCTACGACTTCGCAGTTTGAGCACGTCCAGCGATTGCAAAGGTCTATAATGGCAAGCCTCTGACAAAACGTACAAAGTCCCGGATGACAGTTTGGTTTGACGAATATGTTGAAACAGGGATGTGAAGTCCAGACTGTACAGACCAGACCCCTGTACATCTCTGGGCACCAGTTTCAGAAGCCGGGCAAATTGAGACGAATGCTGTTTCATTTCAGAAGATTCTCGCAAGAAAGGATCGTACTTTTAAAGATCAAGGACCTCCTTGGAATGTCCCAAATTTGAGTGAGATCAATGTTCCTTTGAAGGGACGACGCTTCAAACTCCCCCTCCATCGAGCACCAACTGCTTTCTCTTCCTGTTCGTTGGCCATTCTGAATGCACATACTTTGCCGGATCTATCCGAGTTCCATTTCCGTTTCCCCCATCCGCCCGCATTTTGACCAAAATTCGAATCAAAAGCCGTTGTTAAAGTTCCCTTTGCCACCAAAATACAAACAAAAAAAATGCCTGGCGAAGGAAAAGGCGAAGACAAAGAAACGTCGAGTGGGTTTGAGGCAAACGGTGGAACGAGAGAGAGAGAGAGAGAGAGAGGGAGAGCAAAATCCGCTAACAAAACAACATAATTGGCTTTGTTCCGCTCGAACTCACACACGGCCATAAAAGGGAACAACAAAACACACAACTTTTCACTAGTTCGTCTTCCATTCACTCCTTCTTCGTCTTCACTCAGCACGGGACCACTCTCGAGGATCTCCTTCAGCTTCACTGTTTAGCACTGAAACACGCTGCCCATTCCTCCCCCGCCCTTCCCCTCTGGTAAAACTCTTTGCCACATCAAGCCAAACATCATCAGCACCAGCACGACCACCACTGGACGCCGTTACCACAATTAACAAATTAAACGGGTCAGCAGGCCTTAATGGACGCTGCGGGGGAGAAAAATTGGAAAACTTTCAAACGCATAAACATTAATCCTTATTTGAAGGACTTCCACTTACACTTTGCCTCCGGCTTGCTGGGGTGTCTGGCCCCCTCCCGGCGAGAACACGAACACACAAATTTGTCTGCCTCAGTAGTCGGGCGTTCTAATCGAATGTGATTGACTTAATAAGGATTAAAAAGGATTCGCTCACGAATTCGCAATAAATATCGATTAAGCTTGTTAAAAACTTCACCAATTAGACGAGCGCAAGATGCTGGGCGGAGGGCATGGAGGGATGGGTGGATTGCTGGATGGATGCAGCCGGCATGTTGTTGCCGTGTATCGAGGTGTCCTGGATACAACTTAATTAAGCCCTCAGGCGATGGCAGTGCTCGGCTATCCTTGCGAGCGGAACATTTTCGGGTTTTGGCATGCGCCTGCGGCCGTTGTTCACAGTTTGGTTTGTCGTTAGTTTTAGTTTTTAGTTTTTGGCGATTCGAATGCGCCTCGAAAGGACGAAAGGATGTGCAAATTGATGTGAAATTCTGCGTGGCAATTGGATGTCGTCGCGTCGGCTGGAATTTGCCTCGTCTTCGGAACGTGTGCTGTGCTGTGGAAAGTTTCGTGCGAGAAGAAGAAAGTTTCCTTCGGCCTCGATGTGATCAGCAGATGGGGTGGAAGCGGCAAACTTTCCTAATGATTCATCTCGTCGGGGGAGGTGTTTGCAGTTGGCTTCTGCACTGAGAATAGCCGAAGGATATGGGGGTTTTTTCTACTCGTCGAATAGCCTTAAACCAATGAGTGGGGAAAGTTTGTAATTTTTTCATGAATTTTGGTTTGCAAGGGTGGTCGGAGGTGGGAGGAGGCGGTGAATTTAATTGAAATCAGTTTTGATTTAAATTTTAATTGGCACGAGGCACCGCAATCAAGGATTAGCTTGATGAGCATTTTTTTTCCGTTCAGAGAGGGTGGACATTTGGAAATGTTCTTCATTTTTTTTTCAACGGGAAGTTTCCTTAGCGTTCTTATGGAGATTTCATGTTCCTGAGGGCACCACAGCATATGGAGGAGGCTTTAGAACGGGCCTGAAGCTCAACAGTGACAGGGCAGCTGGTGGACACTTCCTACCAAGTGGAGACCATCAAGGTTGCCTGCTGACGCCTGCGCATTTTCCACAAACCGACTCAAGAAAGGAACTGAAGTGAACTCATTTGCAAATGTTCTTAGTTTTCCGTCGTGTCCTTGTTCCTAATTCATGTTTTTCGGGGAGCTTTAAAATAAGGAGGAATTTCTAGAACGGGCCTAAAGCTCCACAATCGCATTGACAAGGAAGCTCTCCACTGCCAGGCGAAAGTTGGAAGGTGAGCTAGGATAAGGCTGAAAATGCCTTACTATACACTGTCTACTTTTTCAGGTGAAAATCTCGATGTCGTCGGATTCACTCCAAATGCATTTGATTCGATTAATAGACACTAGACAACATACCCACAGGTGTACAAGAGTCGTAGGTAGCCTAGTTTGGCCGCTGTGCCAGTTGGAAGGTGAGCTAGGATAAGGCTGAAAATGCCTTACTATACACTGTCTACTTTTTCAGGTGAAAATCTCGATGTCGTCGGATTCACTCCAAATGCATTTGATTCGATTAATAGACACTAGACAACATACCCACAGGTGTACAAGAGTCGTAGGTAGCCTAGTTTGGCCGCTGTGCCAGTTGGAAGGTGAGCTAGGATAAGGCTGAAAATGCCTTACTATACACTGTCTACTTTTTCAGGTGAAAATCTCGATGTCGTCGGATTCACTCCAAATGCATTTGATTCGATTAATAGATACTAGACAACATACCCACAGGTGTACAAGAGTCGTAGGTAGCCTAGTTTGGCCGCTGTGCCAGTTGGAAGGTGAGCTAGGATAAGGCTGAAAATGCCTTACTATATATACACTGTCTACTTTTTCAGGTGAAAATCTCGATGTCGTCGGATTCACTCCAAATGCACTTGATTCGATTAATAGACACTAGACAACATACCCACAGGTGTACAAGAGTCGTAGGTAGCCTAGTTTGGCCGCTGTGCCAGTTGGAAGGTGAGCTAGGATAAGGCTGAAAATGCCTTACTATACACTGTCTACTTTTTCAGGTGAAAATCTCGATGTCGTCGGATTCACTCCAAATGCACTTGATTCGATTAATAGACACTAGACAACATACCCACAGGTGTACAAGAGTCGTAGGTAGCCTAGTTTGGCCGCTGTGCCAGTTGGAAGGTGAGCTAGGATAAGGCTGAAAATGCCTTACTATACACTGTCTACTTTTTCAGGTGAAAATCTCGATGTCGTCGGATTCACTCCAAATGCATTTGATTCGATTAATAGACACTAGACAACATACCCACAGGTGTACAAGAGTCGTAGGTAGCCTAGTTTGGCCGCTGTGCCAGTTGGAGGGTGAGCTAGGATAAGGCTGAAAATGCCTTACTATACACTGTCTACTTTTTCAGGTGAAAATCTCGATGTCGTCGGATTCACTCCAAATGCATTTGATTCGAGGAATAGACACTAGACAACATACCCACAGGTGTACAAGAGTCGTAGGTAGCCTAGTTTGGCCGCTGTGCCAGCTGGAAGGTGAGCTAGGATAAGGCTGAAAATGCCTTACTATACACTGTCTACTTTTTCAGGTGAAAATCTCGATGTCGTCGGATTCACTCCAAATGCATTTGATTCGATTAATAGACACTAGACAACATACCCACAGGTGTACAAGAGTCGTAGGTAGCCTAGTTTGGCCGCTGTGCCAGTTGGAAGGTGAGCTAGGATAAGGCTGAAAATGCCTTACTATACACTGTCTACTTTTTCAGGTGAAAATCTCGATGTCGTCGGATTCACTCCAAATGCACTTGATTCGATTAATAGACACTAGACAACATACCCACAGGTGTACAAGAGTCGTAGGTAGCCTAGTTTGGCCGCTGTGCCAGTTGGAAGGTGAGCTAGGATAAGGCTGAAAATGCCTTACTATACACTGTCTACTTTTTCAGGTGAAAATCTCGATGTCGTCGGATTCACTCCAAATGCATTTGATTCGATTAATAGACACTAGACAACAGGTGTACAAGAGTCGTAGGTAGCCTAGTTTGGCCGCTGTGCCAGTTGGAAGGTGAGCTAGGATAAGGCTGAACATGCCTTACTATACACTGTCTACTTTTTCAGGTGAAAATCTCGATGTCGTCGGATTCACTCCAAATGCATTTGATTCGATTAATAGACACTAGACAACATACCCACAGGTGTACAAGAGTCGTAGGTAGCCTAGTTTGGCCGCTGTGCCAGTTGGAAGGTGAGCTAGGATAAGGCTGAAAATGCCTTACTATACACTGTCTACTTTTTCAGGTGAAAATCTCGATGTCGTCGGATTCACTCCAAATGCATTTGATTCGATTAATAGACACTAGACAACATACCCACAGGTGTACAAGAGTCGTAGGTAGCCTAGTTTGGCCGCTGTGCCAGTTGGAAGGTGAGCTAGGATAAGGCTGAAAATGCCTTACTATACACTGTCTACTTTTTCAGGTGAAAATCTCGATGTCGTCGGATTCACTCCAAATGCATTTGATTCGATTAATAGACACTAGACAACATACCCACAGGTGTACAAGAGTCGTAGGTAGCCTAGTTTGGCCGCTGTGCCAGTTGGAAGGTGAGCTAGGATAAGGCTGAAAATGCCTTACTATACACTGTCTACTTTTTCAGGTGAAAATCTCGATGTCGTCGGATTCACTCCAAATGCATTTGATTCGATTAATAGACACTAGACAACATACCCACAGGTGTACAAGAGTCGTAGGTAGCCTAGTTTGGCCGCTGTGCCAGTTGGAAGGTGAGCTAGGATAAGGCTGAAAATGCCTTACTATACACTGTCTACTTTTTCAGGTGAAAATCTCGATGTCGTCGGATTCACTCCAAATGCATTTGATTCGATTAATAGACACTAGACAACATACCCACAGGTGTACAAGAGTCGTAGGTAGCCTAGTTTGGCCGCTGTGCCAGTTGGAAGGTGAGCTAGGATAAGGCTGAAAATGCCTTACTATACACTGTCTACTTTTTCAGGTGAAAATCTCGATGTCGTCGGATTCACTCCAAATGCATTTGATTCGATTAATAGACACTAGACAACATACCCACAGGTGTACAGGAGTCGTAGGTAGCCTAGTTTGGCCGCTGTGCCAGTTGGAAGGTGAGCTAGGATAAGGCTGAAAATGCCTTACTATACACTGTCTACTTTTTCAGGTGAAAATCTCGATGTCGTCGGATTCACTCCAAATGCACTTGATTCGATTAATAGACACTAGACAACATACCCACAGGTGTACAAGAGTCGTAGGTAGCCTAGTTTGGCCGCTGTGCCAGTTGGAAGGTGAGCTAGGATAAGGCTGAAAATGCCTTACTATACACTGTCTACTTTTTCAGGTGAAAATCTCGATGTCGTCGGATTCACTCCAAATGCACTTGATTCGATTAATAGACACTAGACAACATACCCACAGGTGTACAAGAGTCGTAGGTAGCCTAGTTTGGCCGCTGTGCCAGTTGGAAGGTGAGCTAGGATAAGGCTGAAAATGCCTTACTATACACTGTCTACTTTTTCAGGTGAAAATCTCGATGTCGTCGGATTCACTCCAAATGCATTTGATTCGATTAATAGACACTAGACAACATACCCACAGGTGTACAAGAGTCGTAGGTAGCCTAGTTTGGCCGCTGTGCCAGTTGGAAGGTGAGCTAGGATAAGGCTGAACATGCCTTACTATACACTGTCTACTTTTTCAGGTGAAAATCTCGATGTCGTCGGATTCACTCCAAATGCATTTGATTCGATTAATAGACACTAGACAACATACCCACAGGTGTACAAGAGTCGTAGGTAGCCTAGTTTGGCCGCTGTGCCAGTTGGAAGGTGAGCTAGGATAAGGCTGAAAATGCCTTACTATACACTGTCTACTTTTTCAGGTGAAAATCTCGATGTCGTCGGATTCACTCCAAATGCATTTGATTCGATTAATAGACACTAGACAACATACCCACAGGTGTACAAGAGTCGTAGGTAGCCTAGTTTGGCCGCTGTGCCAGTTGGAAGGTGAGCTAGGATAAGGCTGAAAATGCCTTACTATACACTGTCTACTTTTTCAGGTGAAAATCTCGATGTCGTCGGATTCACTCCAAATGCATTTGATTCGATTAATAGACACTAGACAACATACCCACAGGTGTACAAGAGTCGTAGGTAGCCTAGTTTGGCCGCTGTGCCAGTTGGAAGGTGAGCTAGGATAAGGCTGAAAATGCCTTACTATACACTGTCTACTTTTTCAGGTGAAAATCTCGATGTCGTCGGATTCACTCCAAATGCATTTGATTCGATTAATAGACACTAGACAACATACCCACAGGTGTACAAGAGTCGTAGGTAGCCTAGTTTGGCCGCTGTGCCAGTTGGAAGGTGAGCTAGGATAAGGCTGAAAATGCCTTACTATACACTGTCTACTTTTTCAGGTGAAAATCTCGATGTCGTCGGATTCACTCCAAATGCATTTGATTCGATTAATAGACACTAGACAACATACCCACAGGTGTACAAGAGTCGTAGGTAGCCTAGTTTGGCCGCTGTGCCAGTTGGAAGGTGAGCTAGGATAAGGCTGAAAATGCCTTACTATACACTGTCTACTTTTTCAGGTGAAAATCTCGATGTCGTCGGATTCACTCCAAATGCATTTGATTCGATTAATAGACACTAGACAACATACCCACAGGTGTACAAGAGTCGTAGGTAGCCTAGTTTGGCCGCTGTGCCAGTTGGAAGGTGAGCTAGGATAAGGCTGAAAATGCCTTACTATACACTGTCTGCTTTTTCAGGTGAAAATCTCGATGTCGTCGGATTCACTCCAAATGCATTTGATTCGATTAATAGACACTAGACAACATACCCACAGGTGTACAAGAGTCGTAGGTAGCCTAGTTTGGCCGCTGTGCCAGTTGGAAGGTGAGCTAGGATAAGGCTGAAAATGCCTTACTATACACTGTCTACTTTTTCAGGTGAAAATCTCGATGTCGTCGGATTCACTCCAAATGCATTTGATTCGATTAATAGACACTAGACAACATACCCACAGGTGTACAAGAGTCGTAGGTAGCCTAGTTTGGCCGCTGTGCCAGTTGGAAGGTGAGCTAGGATAAGGCTGAAAATGCCTTACTATACACTGTCTACTTTTTCAGGTGAAAATCTCGATGTCGTCGGATTCACTCCAAATGCATTTGATTCGATTAATAGACACTAGACAACATACCCACAGGTGTACAAGAGTCGTAGGTAGCCTAGTTTGGCCGCTGTGCCAGTTGGAAGGTGAGCTAGGATAAGGCTGAACATGCCTTACTATACACTGTCTACTTTTTCAGGTGAAAATCTCGATGTCGTCGGATTCACTCCAAATGCATTTGATTCGATTAATAGACACTAGACAACATACCCACAGGTGTACAAGAGTCGTAGGTAGCCTAGTTTGGCCGCTGTGCCAGTTGGAAGGTGAGCTAGGATAAGGCTGAAAATGCCTTACTATACACTGTCTACTTTTTCAGGTGAAAATCTCGATGTCGTCGGATTCACTCCAAATGCATTTGATTCGATTAATAGACACTAGACAACATACCCACAGGTGTACAAGAGTCGTAGGTAGCCTAGTTTGGCCGCTGTGCCAGTTGGAAGGTGAGCTAGGATAAGGCTGAAAATGCCTTACTATACACTGTCTACTTTTTCAGGTGAAAATCTCGATGTCGTCGGATTCACTCCAAATGCATTTGATTCGATTAATAGACACTAGACAACATACCCACAGGTGTACAAGAGTCGTAGGTAGCCTAGTTTGGCCGCTGTGCCAGTTGGAAGGTGAGCTAGGATAAGGCTGAAAATGCCTTACTATACACTGTCTACTTTTTCAGGTGAAAATCTCGATGTCGTCGGATTCACTCCAAATGCATTTGATTCGATTAATAGACACTAGACAACATACCCACAGGTGTACAAGAGTCGTAGGTAGCCTAGTTTGGCCGCTGTGCCAGTTGGAAGGTGAGCTAGGATAAGGCTGAAAATGCCTTACTATACACTGTCTACTTTTTCAGGTGAAAATCTCGATGTCGTCGGATTCACTCCAAATGCATTTGATTCGATTAATAGACACTAGACAACATACCCACAGGTGTACAAGAGTCGTAGGTAGCCTAGTTTGGCCGCTGTGCCAGTTGGAAGGTGAGCTAGGATAAGGCTGAAAATGCCTTACTATACACTGTCTACTTTTTCAGGTGAAAATCTCGATGTCGTCGGATTCACTCCAAATGCATTTGATTCGATTAATAGACACTAGACAACATACCCACAGGTGTACAAGAGTCGTAGGTAGCCTAGTTTGGCCGCTGTGCCAGTTGGAAGGTGAGCTAGGATAAGGCTGAAAATGCCTTACTATACACTGTCTGCTTTTTCAGGTGAAAATCTCGATGTCGTCGGATTCACTCCAAATGCATTTGATTCGATTAATAGACACTAGACAACATACCCACAGGTGTACAAGAGTCGTAGGTAGCCTAGTTTGGCCGCTGTGCCAGTTGGAAGGTGAGCTAGGATAAGGCTGAAAATGCCTTACTATACACTGTCTACTTTTTCAGGTGAAAATCTCGATGTCGTCGGATTCACTCCAAATGCATTTGATTCGATTAATAGACACTAGACAACATACCCACAGGTGTACAAGAGTCGTAGGTAGCCTAGTTTGGCCGCTGTGCCAGTTGGAAGGTGAGCTAGGATAAGGCTGAAAATGCCTTACTATACACTGTCTACTTTTTCAGGTGAAAATCTCGATGTCGTCGGATTCACTCCAAATGCATTTGATTCGATTAATAGACACTAGACAACATACCCACAGGTGTACAAGAGTCGTAGGTAGCCTAGTTTGGCCGCTGTGCCAGTTGGAAGGTGAGCTAGGATAAGGCTGAAAATGCCTTACTGTACACTGTCTACTTTTTCAGGTGAAAATCTCGATGTCGTCGGATTCACTCCAAATGCATTTGATTCGATTAATAGACACTAGACAACATACCCACAGGTGTACAAGAGTCGTAGGTAGCCTAGTTTGGCCGCTGTGCCAGTTGGAAGGTGAGCTAGGATAAGGCTGAAAATGCCTTACTATACACTGTCTACTTTTTCAGGTGAAAATCTCGATGTCGTCGGATTCACTCCAAATGCACTTGATTCGATTAATAGACACTAGACAACATACCCACAGGTGTACAAGAGTCGTAGGTAGCCTAGTTTGGCCGCTGTGCCAGTTGGAAGGTGAGCTAGGATAAGGCTGAAAATGCCTTACTATACACTGTCTACTTTTTCAGGTGAAAATCTCGATGTCGTCGGATTCACTCCAAATGCATTTGATTCGATTAATAGACACTAGACAACATACCCACAGGTGTACAAGAGTCGTAGGTAGCCTAGTTTGGCCGCTGTGCCAGTTGGAAGGTGAGCTAGGATAAGGCTGAAAATGCCTTACTATACACTGTCTACTTTTTCAGGTGAAAATCTCGATGTCGTCGGATTCACTCCAAATGCATTTGATTCGATTAATAGACACTAGACAACATACCCACAGGTGTACAAGAGTCGTAGGTAGCCTAGTTTGGCCGCTGTGCCAGTTGGAAGGTGAGCTAGGATAAGGCTGAAAATGCCTTACTATACACTGTCTACTTTTTCAGGTGAAAATCTCGATGTCGTCGGATTCACTCCAAATGCATTTGATTCGATTAATAGACACTAGACAACATACCCACAGGTGTACAAGAGTCGTAGGTAGCCTAGTTTGGCCGCTGTGCCAGTTGGAAGGTGAGCTAGGATAAGGCTGAAAATGCCTTACTATACTGTCTACTTTTTCAGGTGAAAATCTCGATGTCGTCGGATTCACTCCAAATGCATTTGATTCGATTAATAGACACTAGACAACATACCCACAGGTGTACAAGAGTCGTAGGTAGCCTAGTTTGGCCGCTGTGCCAGTTGGAAGGTGAGCTAGGATAAGGCTGAAAATGCCTTACTATACACTGTCTACTTTTTCAGGTGAAAATCTCGATGTCGTCGGATTCACTCCAAATGCATTTGATTCGATTAATAGACACTAGACAACATACCCACAGGTGTACAAGAGTCGTAGGTAGCCTAGTTTGGCCGCTGTGCCAGTTGGAAGGTGAGCTAGGATAAGGCTGAAAATGCCTTACTATACACTGTCTACTTTTTCAGGTGAAAATCTCGATGTCGTCGGATTCACTCCAAATGCATTTGATTCGATTAATAGACACTAGACAACATACCCACAGGTGTACAAGAGTCGTAGGTAGCCTAGTTTGGCCGCTGTGCCAGTTGGAAGGTGAGCTAGGATAAGGCTGAAAATGCCTTACTATACACTGTCTACTTTTTCAGGTGAAAATCTCGATGTCGTCGGATTCACTCCAAATGCATTTGATTCGATTAATAGACACTAGACAACATACCCACAGGTGTACAAGAGTCGTAGGTAGCCTAGTTTGGCCGCTGTGCCAGTTGGAAGGTGAGCTAGGATAAGGCTGAAAATGCCTACTATACTGTCTACTTTTTCAGGTGAAAATCTCGATGTCGTCGGATTCACTCCAAATGCATTTGATTCGATTAATAGACACTAGACAACATACCCACAGGTGTACAAGAGTCGTAGGTAGCCTAGTTTGGCCGCTGTGCCAGTTGGAAGGTGAGCTAGGATAAGGCTGAAAATGCCTTACTATACACTGTCTACTTTTTCAGGTGAAAATCTCGATGTCGTCGGATTCACTCCAAATGCATTTGATTCGATTAATAGACACTAGACAACATACCCACAGGTGTACAAGAGTCGTAGGTAGCCTAGTTTGGCCGCTGTGCCAGTTGGAAGGTGAGCTAGGATAAGGCGGAAAATGCCTTACTATACACTGTCTACTTTTTCAGGTGAAAATCTCGATGTCGTCGGATTCACTCCAAATGCATTTGATTCGATTAATAGACACTAGACAACATACCCACAGGTGTACAAGAGTCGTAGGTAGCCTAGTTTGGCCGCTGTGCCAGTTGGAAGGTGAGCTAGGATAAGGCTGAAAATGCCTTACTATACACTGTCTACTTTTTCAGGTGAAAATCTCGATGTCGTCGGATTCACTACAAATGCATTTGATTCGATTAATAGACACTAGACAACATACCCACAGGTGTACAAGAGTCGTAGGTAGCCTAGTTTGGCCGCTGTGCCAGTTGGAAGGTGAGCTAGGATAAGGCTGAAAATGCCTTACTATACACTGTCTACTTTTTCAGGTGAAAATCTCGATGTCGTCGGATTCACTCCAAATGCATTTGATTCGATTAATAGACACTAGACAACATACCCACAGGTGTACAAGAGTCGTAGGTAGCCTAGTTTGGCCGCTGTGCCAGTTGGAAGGTGAGCTAGGATAAGGGTGAAAATGCCTTACTATACACTGTCTACTTTTTGAGGTGAAAATCTCGATGTCGTCGGATTCACTCCAAATGCATTTGATTCGATTAATAGACACTAGACAACATACCCACAGGTGTACAAGAGTCGTAGGTAGCCTAGTTTGGCCGCTGTGCCAGTTGGAAGGTGAGCTAGGATAAGGCTGAAAATGCCTTACTATACACTGTCTACTTTTTCAGGTGAAAATCTCGATGTCGTCGGATTCACTCCAAATGCATTTGATTCGATTAATAGACACTAGACAACATACCCACAGGTGTACAAGAGTCGTAGGTAGCCTAGTTTGGCCGCTGTGCCAGTTGGAAGGTGAGCTAGGATAAGACTGAAAATGCCTTACTATACACTGTCTACTTTTTCAGGTGAAAATCTCGATGTCGTCGGATTCACTCCAAATGCATTTGATTCGATTAATAGACACTAGACAACATACCCACAGGTGTACAAGAGTCGTAGGTAGCCTAGTTTGGCCGCTGTGCCAGTTGGAAGGTGAGCTAGGATAAGGCTGAAAATGCCTTACTATACACTGTCTACTTTTTCAGGTGAAAATCTCGATGTCGTCGGATTCACTCCAAATGCATTTGATTCGATTAATAGACACTAGACAACATACCCACAGGTGTACAAGAGTCGTAGGTAGCCTAGTTTGGCCGCTGTGCCAGTTGGAAGGTGAGCTAGGATAAGGCTGAAAATGCCTTACTATACACTGTCTACTTTTTCAGGTGAAAATCTCGATGTCGTCGGATTCACTCCAAATGCATTTGATTCGATTAATAGACACTAGACAACATACCCACAGGTGTACAAGAGTCGTAGGTAGCCTAGTTTGGCCGCTGTGCCAGTTGGAAGGTGAGCTAGGATAAGGCTGAAAATGCCTTACTATACACTGTCTACTTTTTCAGGTGAAAATCTCGATGTCGTCGGATTCACTCCAAATGCATTTGATTCGATTAATAGATACTAGACAACATACCCACAGGTGTACAAGAGTCGTAGGTAGCCTAGTTTGGCCGCTGTGCCAGTTGGAAGGTGAGCTAGGATAAGGCTGAAAATGCCTTACTATACACTGTCTACTTTTTCAGGTGAAAATCTCGATGTCGTCGGATTCACTCCAAATGCATTTGATTCGATTAATAGACACTAGACAACATACCCACAGGTGTACAAGAGTCGTAGGTAGCCTAGTTTGGCCGCTGTGCCAGTTGGAAGGTGAGCTAGGATAAGGCTGAAAATGCCTTACTATACACTGTCTACTTTTTCAGGTGAAAATCTCGATGTCGTCGGATTCACTACAAATGCATTTGATTCGATTAATAGACACTAGACAACATACCCACAGGTGTACAAGAGTCGTAGGTAGCCTAGTTTGGCCGCTGTGCCAGTTGGAAGGTGAGCTAGGATAAGGCTGTCTACTTTTTCAGGTGAAAATCTCGATGTCGTCGGATTCACTCCAAATGCATTTGATTCGATTAATAGACACTAGACAACATACCCACAGGTGTACAAGAGTCGTAGGTAGCCTAGTTTGGCCGCTGTGCCAGTTGGAAGGTGAGCTAGGATAAGGCTGTCTACTTTTTCAGGTGAAAATCTCGATGTCGTCGGATTCACTCCAAATGCATTTGATTCGATTAATAGACACTAGACAACATACCCACAGGTGTACAAGAGTCGTAGGTAGCCTAGTTTGGCCGCTGTGCCAGTTGGAAGGTGAGCTAGGATAAGGCTGAAAATGCCTTACTATACTGTCTACTTTTTCAGGTGAAAATCTCGATGTCGTCGGATTCACTCCAAATGCATTTGATTCGATTAATAGACACTAGACAACATACCCACAGGTGTACAAGAGTCGTAGGTAGCCTAGTTTGGCCGCTGTGCCAGTTGGAAGGTGAGCTAGGATAAGGCTGTCTACTTTTTCAGGTGAAAATCTCGATGTCGTCGGATTCACTCCAAATGCATTTGATTCGATTAATAGACACTAGACAACATACCCACAGGTGTACAAGAGTCGTAGGTAGCCTAGTTTGGCCGCTGTGCCAGTTGGAAGGTGAGCTAGGATAAGGTTGAAAATGCCTTACTATACTGTCTACTTTTTCAGGTGAAAATCTCGATGTCGTCGGATTCACTCCAAATGCATTTGATTCGATTAATAGACACTAGACAACATACCCACAGGTGTACAAGAGTCGTAGGTAGCCTAGTTTGGCCGCTGTGCCAGTTGGAAGGTGAGCTAGGATAAGGCTGAAAATGCCTTACTATACACTGTCTACTTTTTCAGGTGAAAATCTCGATGTCGTCGGATTCACTCCAAATGCATTTGATTCGATTAATAGACACTAGACAACATACCCACAGGTGTACAAGAGTCGTAGGTAGCCTAGTTTGGCCGCTGTGCCAGTTGGAAGGTGAGCTAGGATAAGGCTGAAAATGCCTTACTATACACTGTCTGCTTTTTCAGGTGAAAATCTCGATATCGTCGGATTCACTCCAAATGCATTTGATTCGATTAATAGACACTAGACAACATAACCACAGGTGTACAAGAGTCGTAGGTAGCCTAGTTTGGCCGCTGTGCCAGTTGCAAGGTGAGCTAGGATAAGGCTGAAAATGCCTTACTATACACTGTCTACTTTTTCAGGTGAAAATCTCGATGTCGTCGGATTCACTCCAAATGCATTTGATTCGATTAATAGACACTAGACAACATACCCACAGGTGTACAAGAGTCGTAGGTAGCCTAGTTTGGCCGCTGTGCCAGTTGGAAGGTGAGCTAGGATAAGGCTGAAAATGCCTTACTATACACTGTCTACTTTTTCAGGTGAAAATCTCGATGTCGTCGGATTCACTCCAAATGCATTTGATTCGATTAATAGACACTAGACAACATACCCACAGGTGTACAAGAGTCGTAGGTAGCCTAGTTTGGCCGCTGTGCCAGTTGGAAGGTGAGCTAGGATAAGGCTGAAAATGCCTTACTATACACTGTCTACTTTTTCAGGTGAAAATCTCGATGTCGTCGGATTCACTCCAAATGCATTTGATTCGATTAATAGACACTAGACAACATACCCACAGGTGTACAAGAGTCGTAGGTAGCCTAGTTTGGCCGCTGTGCCAGTTGGAAGGTGAGCTAGGATAAGGCTGAAAATGCCTTACTATACACTGTCTACTTTTTCAGGTGAAAATCTCGATGTCGTCGGATTCACTCCAAATGCATTTGATTCGATTAATATACACTAGACAACATACCCACAGGTGTACAAGAGTCGTAGGTAGCCTAGTTTGGCCGCTGTGCCAGTTGGAAGGTGAGCTAGGATAAGGCTGAAAATGCCTTACTATACACTGTCTACTTTTTCAGGTGAAAATCTCGATGTCGTCGGATTCACTCCAAATGCATTTGATTCGATTAATAGACACTAGACAACATACCCACAGGTGTACAAGAGTCGTAGGTAGCCTAGTTTGGCCGCTGTGCCAGTTGGAAGGTGAGCTAGGATAAGGCTGAAAATGCCTTACTATACACTGTCTACTTTTTCAGGTGAAAATCTCGATGTCGTCGGATTCACTCCAAATGCATTTGATTCGATTAATAGACACTAGACAACATACCCACAGGTGTACAAGAGTCGTAGGTAGCCTAGTTTGGCCGCTGTGCCAGTTGGAAGGTGAGCTAGGATAAGGCTGAAAATGCCTTACTATACACTGTCTACTTTTTCAGGTGAAAATCTCGATGTCGTCGGATTCACTCCAAATGCATTTGATTCGATTAATAGACACTAGACAACATACCCACAGGTGTACAAGAGTCGTAGGTAGCCTAGTTTGGCCGCTGTGCCAGTTGGAAGGTGAGCTAGGATAAGGCTGAAAATGCCTTACTATACACTGTCTACTTTTTCAGGTGAAAATCTCGATGTCGTCGGATTCACTCCAAATGCATTTGATTCTATTAATAGACACTAGACAACATACCCACAGGTGTACAAGAGTCGTAGGTAGCCTAGTTTGGCCGCTGTGCCAGTTGGAAGGTGAGCTAGGATAAGGCTGAAAATGCCTTACTATACACTGTCTACTTTTTCAGGTGAAAATCTCGATGTCGTCGGATTCACTCCAAATGCATTTGATTCGATTAATAGACACTAGACAACATACCCACAGGTGTACAAGAGTCGTAGGTAGCCTAGTTTGGCCGCTGTGCCAGTTGGAAGGTGAGCTAGGATAAGGCTGAAAATGCCTTACTATACACTGTCTACTTTTTCAGGTGAAAATCTCGATGTCGTCGGATTCACTCCAAATGCATTTGATTCTATTAATAGACACTAGACAACATACCCACAGGTGTACAAGAGTCGTAGGTAGCCTAGTTTGGCCGCTGTGCCAGTTGGAAGGTGAGCTAGGATAAGGCTGAAAATGCCTTACTATACACTGTCTACTTTTTCAGGTGAAAATCTCGATGTCGTCGGATTCACTCCAAATGCATTTGATTCGATTAATAGACACTAGACAACATACCCACAGGTGTACAAGAGTCGTAGGTAGCCTAGTTTGGCCGCTGTGCCAGTTGGAAGGTGAGCTAGGATAAGGCTGAAAATGCCTTACTATACACTGTCTACTTTTTCAGGTGAAAATCTCGATGTCGTCGGATTCACTCCAAATGCATTTGATTCGATTAATAGACACTAGACAACATACCCACAGGTGTACAAGAGTCGTAGGTAGCCTAGTTTGGCCGCTGTGCCAGTTGGAAGGTGAGCTAGGATAAGGGTGAAAATGCCTTACTATACACTGTCTACTTTTTCAGGTGAAAATCTCGATGTCGTCGGATTCACTCCAAATGCATTTGATTCGATTAATAGACACTAGACAACATACCCACAGGTGTACAAGAGTCGTAGGTAGCCTAGTTTGGCCGCTGTGCCAGTTGGAAGGTGAGCTAGGATAAGGGTGAAAATGCCTTACTATACACTGTCTACTTTTTCAGGTGAAAATCTCGATGTCGTCGGATTCACTCCAAATGCATTTGATTCGATTAATAGACACTAGACAACATACCCACAGGTGTACAAGAGTCGTAGGTAGCCTAGTTTGGCCGCTGTGCCAGTTGGAAGGTGAGCTAGGATAAGGCTGAAAATGCCTTACTATACACTGTCTACTTTTTCAGGTGAAAATCTCGATGTCGTCGGATTCACTCCAAATGCATTTGATTCGATTAATAGATACTAGACAACATACCCACAGGTGTACAAGAGTCGTAGGTAGCCTAGTTTGGCCGCTGTGCCAGTTGGAAGGTGAGCTAGGATAAGGCTGAAAATGCCTTACTATACACTGTCTACTTTTTCAGGTGAAAATCTCGATGTCGTCGGATTCACTCCAAATGCATTTGATTCGATTAATAGACACTAGACAACATACCCACAGGTGTACAAGAGTCGTAGGTAGCCTAGTTTGGCCGCTGTGCCAGTTGGAAGGTGAGCTAGGATAAGGCTGAAAATGCCTTACTATACACTGTCTACTTTTTCAGGTGAAAATCTCGATGTCGTCGGATTCACTCCAAATGCATTTGATTCGATTAATAGACACTAGACAACATACCCACAGGTGTACAAGAGTCGTAGGTAGCCTAGTTTGGCCGCTGTGCCAGTTGGAAGGTGAGCTAGGATAAGGCTGAAAATGCCTTACTATACACTGTCTACTTTTTCAGGTGAAAATCTCGATGTCGTCGGATTCACTCCAAATGCATTTGATTCGATTAATAGACACTAGACAACATACCCACAGGTGTACAAGAGTCGTAGGTAGCCTAGTTTGGCCGCTGTGCCAGTTGGAAGGTGAGCTAGGATAAGGCTGAAAATGCCTTACTATACACTGTCTACTTTTTCAGGTGAAAATCTCGATGTCGTCGGATTCACTCCAAATGCATTTGATTCGATTAATAGACACTAGACAACATACCCACAGGTGTACAAGGGTCGTAGGTAGCCTAGTTTGGCCGCTGTGCCAGTTGGAAGGTGAGCTAGGATAAGGCTGAAAATGCCTTACTATACACTGTCTACTTTTTCAGGTGAAAATCTCGATGTCGTCGGATTCACTCCAAATGCATTTGATTCGATTAATAGACACTAGACAACATACCCACAGGTGTACAAGAGTCGTAGGTAGCCTAGTTTGGCCGCTGTGCCAGTTGGAAGGTGAGCTAGGATAAGGCTGAAAATGCCTTACTATACACTGTCTACTTTTTCAGGTGAAAATCTCGATGTCGTCGGATTCACTCCAAATGCATTTGATTCGATTAATAGACACTAGACAACATACCCACAGGTGTACAAGAGTCGTAGGTAGCCTAGTTTGGCCGCTGTGCCAGTTGGAAGGTGAGCTAGGATAAGGCTGAAAATGCCTTACTATACACTGTCTACTTTTTCAGGTGAAAATCTCGATGTCGTCGGATTCACTCCAAATGCATTTGATTCGATTAATAGACACTAGACAACATACCCACAGGTGTACAAGAGTCGTAGGTAGCCTAGTTTGGCCGCTGTGCCAGTTGGAAGGTGAGCTAGGATAAGGCTGAAAATGCCTTACTATACACTGTCTACTTTTTCAGGTGAAAATCTCGATGTCGTCGGATTCACTCCAAATGCATTTGATTCGATTAATAGACACTAGACAACATACCCACAGGTGTACAAGAGTCGTAGGTAGCCTAGTTTGGCCGCTGTGCCAGTTGGAAGGTGAGCTAGGATAAGGCTGAAAATGCCTTACTATACACTGTCTACTTTTTCAGGTGAAAATCTCGATGTTGTCGGATTCACTCCAAATGCATTTGATTCGATTAATAGACACTAGACAACATACCCACAGGTGTACAAGAGTCGTAGGTAGCCTAGTTTGGCCGCTGTGCCAGTTGGAAGGTGAGCTAGGATAAGGCTGAAAATGCCTTACTATACACTGTCTACTTTTTCAGGTGAAAATCTCGATGTCGTCGGATTCACTCCAAATGCATTTGATTCGATTAATAGACACTAGACAACATACCCACAGGTGTACAAGAGTCGTAGGTAGCCTAGTTTGGCCGCTGTGCCAGTTGGAAGGTGAGCTAGGATAAGGCTGAAAATGCCTTACTATACACTGTCTACTTTTTCAGGTGAAAATCTCGATGTCGTCGGATTCACTCCAAATGCATTTGATTCGATTAATAGACACTAGACAACATACCCACAGATGTACAAGAGTCGTAGGTAGCCTAGTTTGGCCGCTGTGCCAGTTGGAAGGTGAGCTAGGATAAGGCTGAAAATGCCTTACTATACACTGTCTACTTTTTCAGGTGAAAATCTCGATGTCGTCGGATTCACTCCAAATGCATTTGATTCGATTAATAGACACTAGACAACATACCCACAGGTGTACAAGAGTCGTAGGTAGCCTAGTTTGGCCGCTGTGCCAGTTGGAAGGTGAGCTAGGATAAGGCTGAAAATGCCTTACTATACACTGTCTACTTTTTCAGGTGAAAATCTCGATGTCGTCGGATTCACTCCAAATGCATTTGATTCGATTAATAGACACTAGACAACATACCCACAGGTGTACAAGAGTCGTAGGTAGCCTAGTTTGGCCGCTGTGCCAGTTGGAAGGTGAGCTAGGATAAGGCTGAAAATGCCTTACACACTGTCTACTTTTTCAGGTGAAAATCTCGATGTCGTCGGATTCACTCCAAATGCATTTGATTCGATTAATAGACACTAGACAACATACCCACAGGTGTACAAGAGTCGTAGGTAGCCTAGTTTGGCCGCTGTGCCAGTTGGAAGGTGAGCTAGGATAAGGCTGAAAATGCCTTACTATACACTGTCTACTTTTTCAGGTGAAAATCTCGATGTCGTCGGATTCACTCCAAATGCATTTGATTCGATTAATAGACACTAGACAACATACCCACAGGTGTACAAGAGTCGTAGGTAGCCTAGTTTGGATGCTGTGCCAGTTGGAAGGTGAGCTAGGATAAGGCTGAAAATGCCTTACTATACACTATACACTGTCTACTTTTTCAGGTGAAAATCTCGATGTCGTCGGATTCACTCCAAATGCATTTGATTCGATTAATAGACACTAGACAACATACCCACAGGTGTACAAGAGTCGTAGGTAGCCTAGTTTGGCCGCTGTGCCAGTTGGAAGGTGAGCTAGGATAAGGCTGAAAATGCCTTACTATACACTATACACTGTCTACTTTTTCAGGTGAAAATCTCGATGTCGTCGGATTCACTCCAAATGCATTTGATTCGATTAATAGACACTAGACAACATACCCACAGGTGTACAAGAGTCGTAGGTAGCCTAGTTTGGCCGCTGTGCCAGTTGGAAGGTGAGCTAGGATAAGGCTGAAAATGCCTTACTATACACTGTCTACTTTTTCAGGTGAAAATCTCGATGTCGTCGGATTCACTCCAAATGCATTTGATTCGATTAATAGACACTAGACAACATACCCACAGGTGTACAAGAGTCGTAGGTAGCCTAGTTTGGCCGCTGTGCCAGTTGGAAGGTGAGCTAGGATAAGGCTGAAAATGCCTTACACACTGTCTACTTTTTCAGGTGAAAATCTCGATGTCGTCGGATTCACTCCAAATGCATTTGATTCGATTAATAGACACTAGACAACATACCCACAGGTGTACAAGAGTCGTAGGTAGCCTAGTTTGGCCGCTGTGCCAGTTGGAAGGTGAGCTAGGATAAGGCTGAAAATGCCTTACTATACACTGTCTACTTTTTCAGGTGAAAATCTCGATGTCGTCGGATTCACTCCAAATGCATTTGATTCGATTAATAGACACTAGACAACATACCCACAGGTGTACAAGAGTCGTAGGTAGCCTAGTTTGGCCGCTGTGCCAGTTGGAAGGTGAGCTAGGATAAGGCTGAAAATGCCTTACTATACACTGTCTACTTTTTCAGGTGAAAATCTCGATGTCGTCGGATTCACTCCAAATGCATTTGATTCGATTAATAGACACTAGACAACATACCCACAGGTGTACAAGAGTCGTAGGTAGCCCAGTTTGGCTGCGTACCAAATGGAGAGCATCAAGGTTGCCTGCTGACACCGGGGCTTTTTCCATAGACTGACTCAGGAATGGAATTCTTCGTTTAGCGTCAAGTCCTTGTTCATATTCCCTGTTCCTCAGGACACTACTAAAAAAGGAGGATTGTTTAGAACGGACTTAGTACCCGACAAGAGTGACGACGACGTTCTGTTTTTTTTTCAAAGTGGCTACCATCAAGTTTCCATACTGACACCTATGCTTTTTGCACAGAAAATGAAAAACTACCTAAAGCAGCCATTATCAATTCATAAAGAGCCCAATTTTAAGAACTCTAGTTGCCCAAGCAATGCCATTGACAAGACAAATCCCTATCCCACCACAGCCACGACGACGACGACGAAAAATCTCCCCGTCACGCTCCATGGAACGACACCCTTTCAGCACTCAACATCGTCGTCTTTGCGAAATCCCAGCTCTGATGGCATGATACGGCCATTAGCACCCAGTCTTCCCCGTCGCCACCAAGCTGCCGCAGTCAACGTCAACCCGAGCACTGATATCAAATTCACTTAACGTAATTGGCTCTTAATGTTAACCACAACCTCAATAGGCAAAAAGGTCCAACCATCCCCCTCGCATCCACCATCGGCCCATCGGGAGATTCCATTTTTGGAAAAGTAAAGATTGAACTGCATTTGCGACGGAGATCTGTGCAGTTGTGCAGTAAATACTTTCGACGAAAGTCCTTGGTCTCCCTCCACTGACTGTCATCCGCCTCCCCATCAATATGTGAAAGGGATCACCCTGCGTGCACCTCCCCCCACGTTCACTGTAGCCGAGGACCAACCAAACTTTTTCGGTTTTGCTCGAGAATGAATTTGTAAAATTGTTTTCATCTTAACTTTCCACGAGGGAAAAATGAAAAGAACAAGACGATGGAGAGCAAAAAGAAAAGGAAAAAAAATGCAGGCCCTAGCAGAGTCTAGAGTATGGAATGTATTCCTTTTATTGTCAAGGATGAAGAAACAGCACCGAAACCAGCAGAAGCAGGAACAGTTTCTATTTATCCTTCGAAGACCGACCAAACAGACTACAAAGACGAAGACGAAGAAGTTTGTATTTTTCTTCCTTGTTCTCAGCCAGGGAGAGAGAGGATGAGCGGATGCATCGGGGAAGGCGGGAAAAATCCACCACCGACCGTTAAGCTCTTGACAATTTCTTTAAAGATTACTCGAAGGATGTGCGCGCCAATCGGCTAAAGGATACAAAAGTTTAGCTCCTCTTCTCTTCCATTCATCCCCCTGCACCGCCGGTCTGTCCCTCATTTCATTCACTATTTGGTCGTCGAGGTCTTCGTTTTCGATTTGAACAGTGAAAAAGTTTACGTTTCTGTTTCGATTTTCAAAGTGAAAGTAGGGAGTGCCGTGGGGGGGGAGGCCTGTGGAAAGGACACGCCAAGCCATTTCATATTATTTCGCGCTTGTTTAACATCTTTCGAAACATATGGCGCACGCGAGCTGTGCATTTTCGTTGCTGTGCTGTGGAGCGGCGGGTGAGGAGGCGTCCTGAAGGGGAATAGTTTGTTTTTGGATGGAGGCAGAGAAAAACATTGGAAATGGGGATAAATTCGTTTGTGCGTTGAATTGATCAGGAGCGGATTTGGAAAGGTCACTGGTTCGCTAATTTTTTGGAGTGCCTCAGGAATGCTATATATGACCCCAGCTTTTGCATATTTTTTGAAGTGAAGGTCTTGGAATGAGGGGTTCTGTCAAATCGTAGAGGATCGAAGTCTATGCCGCTTTGATGCTTATTTCCTTGGAGTGCCTCAGGTATCGCATTCGTGGCCCCTACATTTTTCGAATTGAACGTCATGAAATAAGGGCTTCTGACAAAACCCTAGAGGAACCAAGTCTGTGTCGCCTCGATGCTTATTTCTTTCGAGTTTCTCAGGTACCGCATTTGTGGCCCGTTCTTTTACACATTTTTTGAATTGAACGTCTTGGAATAAGGGGTTCTGTCAAGTGTCGTTAAAGCCAAGTCTATGCGGCCTCGGTGGTTATTTCCTTGGAGTACCTTAGGAATCTTACTCGTGCCCCCTTCTTTTTCCCAGAAGCAATTAAAAATTAGGGAACCTACAAGTCATGAGTACGCAACATAGAGGCTATCTTATCAACTTCTTCTGCTTACAGCATTTTTCAAGTCAATCCCAATCCCAGTGTGGCCAGAGATTGCCCTTGAAGCTTGACAGACTTGTGGTGAGCCGTGACAAATTGTCTTGCAATCGCTTCTCAACAGATATAGCGCCAGCCTTAGTTCCATAAGCTTGCTACTCCTCAATTTCCTTGGAGTATCTCAGGAAACCCAAACGTGTCCCCTTCTCTTCCTCCAAAAAAAAAATCAGAAACATCTACCAACTCCGTCCCTGGCATCGCAAACGCAACTTCTAACTCTCTTATCGACTCGTTCTGCTTAGTCAAACCCTTTTATCTAGATGGACGATTCTGGTCTATGAAAACAGTTATTTTTCTGTCAGCCAACACCTCCCCCCCCCCCTCCCCAGACCAGAGCTGATGCATGGACTTGCTGCCAAAAACTTTTCATTTCGTCTGCTCCGCTGTCGATTTTTCGGCGATTTATCCTTCTTGCCCGCACTCGCTGCACGCCGCCACCAGAAGACGCACAGATAATTCCCGGGGAAAAATTGTGCACGGATCGTTGCTTAAAGTTTCCCGAGACTTCGGCCCTAAGTCCCCCCCCTCAGTTGCCGTCGGCAAGTTGCGTTTGATTTGATGTTTCATTCGGCAGCGTGAAACGAGGGAAAAAAATCCTCGAGATCAAAAGTTTCCTTCATTTCGAGAAAAAACCCGAAGAAACTAAAATGAAACTGTATCTGCTGTGGCAGGTTTCTCGGCCAGACCGAGCACCACCTCCCTCCCCCCCATATACACACTAGACCATGGCCATGGCGAGAGGGTGAGCAAGATAAATCATTTTCTCCTTGAGAACAAACGAACGAACTCTCCACCCTCGGTGGCGGCGGGCGGCGGGTGGATGAAACATAAATTGATACGTTATTCGCATTTAATTCCTGAGATCGTGTTATATTCTTTTTTATGATTGCTCAAGGGGGTGAGGGCCTGGAAATTACTTTCATTCTTAAAATTGTTCACATTCTTATCTTAACACCCCTCAGCGAGCACTCAAATTAAATGGGAAATACCTGAGAAAATTAAACGCCGAGCATCGTGTGCGAGGGCGTGTGTGTGTGTGTGTGTGTGTCGAGAGGAGCAGAGGTGGCACGCATAAGCAATCCCGGATCCGGGCGCACTCAAAACTGTCATCATATGACAAAGACAAGGGAGGCGGCACTGGCGAAAATGAGATCTCAAAGTTGAAGGCATCCTCTGGCTTCGCGATAAATTTAATTTAATAATATTATTATATCCTCCTCTGGCCGTTACCGGGAGGGGGAGGCGACGGGGTTGGCTAAAGGATAACCCACTTGAGTCTCGAGTCGAGCGAGCGTTGTACGTCGTTGAAGTGGTTATCATCTGCCCGGTGTCCTGGCGCCGCACACTGGGGGCATGGGCGAAGGTATTTTATGGATTTCGGATATCCACTATATGTGTCGGGAGCAGATGTCTGCGAGATAACTATTGCGATTCTCTTTCGCCCTGTGCCAGCACACCTGTGGAACTGAAGATGAGGAGTCGTTGCTGTGGGATACACCGACTCAACGGAGTGTCTTGTCTTGTCTGACGATGGCAATGGCAATGGCAGCGGTAATTGAACGGAAAATTTCAGTTAATTGGCGGTTGAATGTTTTCCGAGCTGAATGCCGGCTTAATTGAACGCAGTGGTGTGGAAAAGTTACGCAGATTTCTTTCTATTCAGTCGACACTGGCTTGAAGTTGGGGGGGTTTAGGTGAGATGGTGGCTGTTGGGCCATCATGCTTCCTGTGACTGGGACGACATACTGAAGCTGGCAACAATCAGATTGTGACAAGGTTGAATTCGTTTATTCGAAGGGTTCTTCATACTCTTTGTGTAGCGCTACAGTCGGGAGTGGACTCGAGTCTCGACTAACTGGCGTGATCTCTGGCTAGCTGTCTCCAGTGTCGCACATTAAGTTGGTCGAGGTCCTTCTCTACTTGTTGCGTCTTCCGTTGTCGCACTGATTTAGTGTCGAAAAAGAAGAATTCCTTGGAGCGCCTCAGGGGTCCCATACGTCACCCCTTCTTTTTCACATTTTTGAAAAATTGATCGTCTTGTCGATTTCTCACTCGAATAGACCCCCATTTGATGATGGAGATGGTGCTGCAGTGCTAATATTGCAGGGGGACCTAAAGACTTGTCGATGTCACCCGAATTGTGGGCGATGGCGATGACGATGGTGCCCGTTTGCTGACGAGGGTGTCCAACGACGAACGGACTGAAAGTCTTCTCGATATCCACAAGGACCTCACCCGAATTGATTATTTTTATGGAGGTGGTGGTGCACTGGACACTCGAGACAGAATTGTGGTAACAAGGACCTCGTGCTGCATTAACCCACACACCTTCCAGAGTCCCAGTCAGTTTCAGAGACCCTTTTCCACATGAAAACCCCCAATCCTTCAAAGTCGACTCATCGGGATATCGGATGAGATTATGAGATTGTGCCACCTTGCTCCAGTGAACCCCAAAATGCCAGTCAGACAACCACAAGATGAACTGAAATCACTTTTAAATAATTCATCAGTCCATAACGGCCCCCACGAGAATTAAGATGATTGCCAACCGCGATTAGCCGCCACCACCAGCACCTTGCTGCTCTCCCGGCCAACCAATAAATTAACCAAAAACCACGCCACAACCCGGCCGACACTCAACAGTCCGTAACGATTTAATTACCGGCCCTGCCCCCTCCCCGACCGCGACGGTCCACTCAACCGCGAGATTAATATCCTCAACACGTTTTCTATTTTTCTAGTTCATAATTCTTGTTGTTGCTGTAATTAATATTCCGTCCCTCATTACATGGCTTCCTTAAAGATCCCTTGAAGCAAGCAAAAAAAAAAATATCAAATCCCTTCCTCCACCTCTCGCACTACAAACTCGAACCGAACTTAAGCAGGATCTGCGTGAATAAAATCAGAATCCGAGAATAGGAAGACGAGAGCAAAAGCAGAGACACCTCACGCCGCAGTCCCCTTCCAATTAAAGCTGTGTGTATCCATATATAATTCTCATTAGGACACACAGTACCGAGCGGGCTAGAGCCGCCCGGCCCAACCAAGCCCAACTGAGCCCATCCATCCATCCTTGGCACAATCTCGACCGCCACGTCGCTGCCACCGTCACCGTTCCGCCGCTGCGACGCCGCCCGCTTCGGTTCGAGTTATCAATGGAAAACTTAAACAATTGAAATCCCAGCTTAGTAATATTTATCCTAATGAGATTAACGAACAGCAGCAGCTCACGGGGAGGCGCAATCCCGCAACCCCGCGACAGCCCGACCAGCCCAACAACCCTGCCGAGGCAGTCAGTGTAAAATCATGGCACAGAGAGCGAAAAAAAAAAAAGAAAAGGACAACGTGCCGCGGCGAAAAAAAATGATAAATGAATGGAAGGATTCATGTGAAAACGGAGCACAGGCTCTTCACGGATATTTCTTTTTTCCCTGCTCTTCCGCTGGTGGGTGCTGCTTCTGCTGCTTCTGCAGTGGATGCTGGATGATGGGGGCGGCAAGGGGGTCGGCTAAGGGTAGACTTGGATGAACGTCCTGCTTGGTATCTTAATTATAAATCTTAAACCATCCTTCGGTGACGGCGGTAATGGTGCTGCTGGTGGTCCCGGTGAAACAAAAACACTGCCTGGCGGATCTGTGTGTGGGTTCTCTGCCTCCCCGGTTCGCCGCCTGCCTCTAAATGAGCACTGCAACTGTGAATGATGAAGCAGGACTCAAAAGTTCGCAGAGAAAAAAAAAAATATGAAAATTCCTTCACGCGCCCGCAGGCTGTCACATTTGCAGCAGCAGCCGCAGCTACTTTGGCTTCCTCCGCAAGTTCCGTTTGTTGAGGGTGACATCGTTTTTTTGTTTTTTTTTCCACAGCGCACTCAGCATACCCGTGCACCCCGGCCAAGGAGAAAGTTATTATTGTCCTGTCGCTTCTTCTGTTCCACCTCGCGCGATGCTAATTGCTCGCCGACTCCAGATCTTTATCGTGCTGGGCCACCGTCCAATTCGCTCTTAATTGTGACAGGTGGCCAGAGCGGCACGTTCCCCCCCGGTTGTGTGCTCCGGTCCGACGTGTGCTTTTGATTTATATTCTCATCCCTCCTTCTCACACCGCCCCCCCCTCAAAAAAAAGTTGGTCTTCCACCACATTGATCATTCACAAAAGGTCAGCGGCGCGGCGATGGGTGGATGCTGGCACCCACAATTGCCCAGTGCCACCGTCCGGCTATTACTTGCTGGCCACCGCTCTGCTCTGCGGCCGACAATTAACAATTGAAATTCACTTAACTGTGAAAACAAGAATTTATTTAATAATTTTTCCAGCAGCACCGTCAAACCGGCGCGGCGGCACTGTGGATGGGGCCGGCCAACCCCCGGGCGGCGATTTGGGGTGGCAATCGTTATAAAAATAAATTTCACGCGCTGCCAGGAATGGGAACGGCAAAAAAGCGGTGCACTCATGCATACCCAATAAGTGTAATCACTAAAACGTAATTGGCCAATCAATATTGTCATTGTTCTGGCTGGGCTGGCTGACGTGGCATTGCCGACCGCCCGGGGCGGGAGGGGGTGGGTGCACTCGCATGCAGCAGCAGCAGCATCATCATCAGAAGTGCCGATGACGATGGTGTGGGTGATGGCGGTGACGATGGTGCTGCATTGCTGACGAGGGTGTCCAACGACCGGGCGGTGGGGGGTGGGGTGGCCCGGGCCAAGGTTGCCGTGCAGCACGCCCAAGTTAAGTCATTGTTTCTAAGTTGCTTGAATGTATGGCCAGCAGGAGGCAATATGAACAGATTAAGCAGTCGTGTGGACGGCTGTTGTGTGTGAAGGAGTGTGAACAGGAGTGTGCAAAAGTCTTGAGCGACTTGAAATAAAAAAATTTGATAAGCAAGTTCCTGTCGTCGACACTCTCGATCGCTCCAGGATGGCAATGTGGCAGTCAAAGAGACTTCTCTTGCATATTTTCCACCCGTTATCACACTTCCATCCGCCACTGTGCCCTTTGTCGAGTCCCTGTCCAGATGCCAAGTGTCTCGATGGATGGGCAATAATAACATTGATGATGCAGCCGCCCACAGAGCTGCTGCAGCGGTCCTGCTCCCGCCTGGATTCGGTTGCTGTTGATGGCGTCGCTAACCCATTACCAATATAACCCGTTCACATTGTGTGTGCGCTCTCATTTTATGGCATTGTGCAATTCCAGCAATTAACTTTAAAGGACGTACAAGTAATCGTTTCGGACGTGAACACACACACACACACACGCTGCAACATGCAACAAAGGCCAACTGCTGATGTCGATGCTGAGGGTTGAGCTGTAACACAGCACACACTTGCTTCATGCTGTGTTCCACTGACGACGACGACGACGACGACGACGACGATGATGATGATGATGGTGACGACGATGACGACAATTGTTGTGTGTGCCCAGGCACATCCAAGCGATGGCACCCGCCCCCCCCTCCCATCGAGTTGGGTCCCCAGACAGTCAGGAAGCGCCCGAAGGGGTTGCGAATGTGGTTCAGTTTCAATGTGATGTGACGACGACTGCAAGGACTACAATGTCCTTGTGTGTGCTTTGCAAAGAGAAACCAAAACTGAGCGAGGCAGAAAGAGAGGAGAGGACAGTGTGTCGCAGCCAATGTAACGGCATATTAATCTCGTTAATGATGAACTGAATCAGCGTTTTAATCGACCGAACCAATTCGAAGGGGCCAGCTTCCAAAATAGATAGATGGATGCCATTCTCTCGTCTGATTGCCTCCCCGGGTGCTCACACTCAGCCTCCCACCGCCCCCAAAAGAACATAAATTGCGACCGACGGCCGAGAGGAACGAAAACAAAGGTCTGCGGTGAGTTATAAGTGCTACGCGTGAGTGCCCATCACCAGGTTACGTTTCCTAATGAACTCACAACGATGGGGGGGAGGGGGCGACTGGTGGCGACTGGGGGATGGGGTCCAATGATACTGATTACAATGCGGATGATATTGATGATTATAATCCGATGGCATTAGTTAACACAAAACGATTGCGGTTTGATGTATGTTGCTGCCCTGACGCGATGGCTCTAGGTGACTGAGCAGTCACGAGGTTATTAGTCGCCATGACTTTTCACACGGCGGCTTCGAGGGTGGCGGCGACTCTCCCGTGGGACGGGGCAGACCACACGATTAATTGTCGATTCGAATCGGGTTGACGGCGGCAATTTGAAAAGTTTTGCCATACCGTCAAAAGTTCGACTTTTGTGTGTGCTCCTTGAGACGACGAATCCCCACGGAGTCGGAGTCGGAGTCGGAGTGTAAAAATAATTACCGCGTCGCATATGCGCGTCCCGTCTGGTGGAGTTCATTAAAATTCCCCACAGTCTGTGGCGTCGTGTCGTCGCGTATGCGACTCTAAAGCTGGACCTAGTCGTGAAGGAAGGAGTTTCACGACGCGCACTCGAGGCAAACGGAGATGCACTTGGGTATGCAGTTTTTCGCTTCGCGACGCCAAGGAATGGTACGCGAAACTAATTTTTCGTCACTGGTGCATATTTTATTCAAATGTGTGTGGATGGTGGAGGGGTGGCTGGAAAAGTTTTTGGCGATTTGAATTCGGTTCGGTGAAACCTCGGGGAACATGGCGCAGGAAGAAGGACATTTCCTTGACGAAAGAATAATTATCTCAGCTGCGTAACAACTGCTGATGGAGTCTTGGCGGAAGGACCGAGCATCGGAGTCTGTCGTCAGTTGGCGACGGATGTTCAGTCACTGCGATGGACCAGTGAAAGATGTAGTTTAAGGAAATTTTTTGGACAGATTTGGGGGGCGGGGCAGATTTGCATTTTAATTTGGTCACGCGATGCGACACATGTGTGTTGTCTGAATTGGCGTACGGAGGGCTTCCCTTTTGGCAGCCATGCCATCGGCGACTTTAACCGTCATGTAATCAAAGGATCCTTTCTGCAAAGGAGGCAGTCCTTGAAGCGTCGGGTCTCCGCTTTTGCGCCCTTGTCTCTCAGCTCACTGGCTGTCAGTTGCAATTCCCCAAATCGCCCCCCATTTTGACGCACAAAGGCACCCGATCCCAATTGCTGTCCACACCATCCGTTCCATTTGTCAAATCACCCGTGTCCTGCGTCCAAATCACCGGCACATGTATCTCATTATATTTCTGTCTCAGCGATCACACTTCTTTCTGTCCAATTAGACCCTCTCAACAAACAATTGACCATCCGAACCGATATCAGTCGCCCCCCACCCTCCACCCCCCAAATCGAATGTCCTTTCTTCCGCTTCCACCGCATTTAACATGTTCACAGTCGCTCCACGGCTGCGGGACCAAATAAAAACGTCGCAATTATTTGAGGAATCTGTCAAGCCCCCCCCAGCACCTGGACGACACACAAATAATTGCGATCCATTAAATTCCGTCCGGGAATCTGTGTCTCTTTCACCTTTAAGCCAACGGCGGTGGGTTGATGTAAGATTTCGGCAAATCGATAGACGACGACGATGATTCCCTTGTTGCGCCATTGGAAATCCACTCAACGCCGAAACTTTTCAATCAGTTTCACACTTTATCGCACAGAGCACCACCACCAGCATCGACAGCCGGGCGGGCGTCTTCAATCTATCTATCCATCCGTCAAAACGATTGTCTCCTCTCGATGCGAAACTTTCTCTTCTCATTGCCGGCGCACACGAACGCAACCAATCGGGCGCAAGGCGACACGGCAGGATATTTTGATCGTTATCTCAGTTATATGGGTCCTGAATGGGGGAGGGGGGGGAGGGACGGATGATGAAACAAGGAGCAGATAGAAAAGTATTTAAACGGAAATTGGCACCATTATTGTTGCGCACCGTGTCGTGTCGTGTCAGTATCTCATCGTGTTCGTGTAACCGGTGGTGGAACAGTGAACACCGAGCACTGAACAATGCTGCCGGGCAATCTGAAAAACCTGCCCTGGCCCGCCCGCCCGCACCGCCTGTCATCGCCACCTTTTGGGACCAAGGCAAACTGCGGGACTCTATTGATCTCCTTCCTCGCAACACAGCTTAGGGTTGAACGTTTCTGACACTTCCTGCAATCGCAGCGCGGTAGGATACACGTAAGTACCGGCAGCGTCATCCTCGATGGATAATCATATCCTTGACGATTTATTTATCTGCCGTCGTCGTCGTCGTCGTCGTCGTCGTCGTCTTCGAGATGATTTCCTACACGTCGCCACCCACGCCCCTGCCAAACAGTGGGGTTGACGTGTCACACATTTACTTGACATGATTGGTTTCGAGGCGACTTGATGTGGAAAGAAGCGTCTACGCCGCACAGAGCGACAGTGGAGCGCGTGCACACACTAATCCGTGCATATCCTGGATTCCCACTGCGATAATTACGATTCATCGAATTGTTCGCACATATGTGTGCAGTCTGTGACAAGCGATTGATGGCTAGAAGGGGGGGGGGGTGATGGCACGATGGCACGATGGCACGACACACTATTTGGTGGCAATCATGACATCACGGACGACTCGAGGATATGTGTCCGATTGGTGTCCTTAATTGGACGAATCTTCTAATTGTGATTTGGAGACGATTCAAGAAGTCAATTGCGTTATTATCATTGTGTCACTGATGTGGAGCAGTGAGGAGGGGACGGGGAGCCGTCCCCCAAGTCTTCAATGGCAGCTGAAGTGATTGGCCCGAGGGAACGGTTGGATGGACATCCCTGCATGGGGCTAATGAGGTCGGATTTGTATTGCGGTTGCGGCTGGAATCGAGGTGAGACATCATTAAATTTCGGGTGGCTTCGGTGACACTTGACGGCGAAAGGCCTGAAGGCGTTTTTCGACGATTGGGACCAGTGTGACGTGCATTATTGAATGTGGGCTTTAAGGAGGGAAGTAGAGTAGATAGTGGGGAGGGATATGGGCTGGGTGCAAATGGCGAGGACACGTCGAAGGAATGGAATGAGATCGCCTTGGCTTGAGGACAGTGGTCAGTGGAGTTCCATTTTGGGCAGTTTTAGTCGGAATCATCGGGTCGACGATTGCTGATTTTGCTTAATTCAGAAGTAAGCTAGATGCGGAGACAGAACAGGACAGACAACATCATCTCCCCAGCGTGACCCCTTGTCTCCTTCGTATGGCGCTGCAGTCCGGGATGAACTTGTGCCTGAAACAACAAGCTGCTCCAGCAAGGCCTGAACTAACAAGCTCTGCCCAGCTATTGTCCCCTCAAACCGGAGATTGAATCAGGGAATGAACCAACAAGCTTTGCCCAACTCATGCCCCCTCCATCTGGAGGTTGAATCAGGGCCTGAACTAACAATCTTTGCCCAGCCAACATCCCCTCCATCTGGGGGTTGAATCAGGGCCTTAACCAACCAGCTCTGCCCAGCTAATGGGCCATCCATCTGGGATTTGAATCAATGACTGGAACAACAAGCTCCTCTGCCAAGCTTATGTCCAGTTTCGTGCACCAGGAAGCCATAATTGCTGCAAGAAACTGACCCTTTTCCTTCAAGAAACACCCTCAAATCCACAGTCTCCCCTTTATTTCACCCACTTAACGTCCAGCACACCCTGAACAACCGTCTCGTTCTTCATCCCGGGCTCCTTGAAGTACACCTCGCCCACAATTCGGTAGTCCCCCGGCCGCAAGTACATCGCCAAGCTGGACTGCTCTACCATCAGTCCGCGAACGAAGTAGTGCCCCTAGAAGACCACATCAGAGTCACATCATTTTCTCCACGCGACCGCCTTACCTCGGGCACTGGGCAGTACTCCATGAAGTTGCCGTACTTCAGGATGTTCTTGTACCACTTCTTCACCAGATTGTCCACGAGCACGTTGTTCACCAGCTCGCACACGTCAAAGTCCTCGGCGAACAGGCGCTGATACCGCCCGGAGTCCCTCAGCCGCACCTGGACATCGACGAACGCGAAAAGATGCTTCAGAATGGGCCGCAGCAGCGTCACGTCCAGGTCCAGCCTGCTCGGATCCTTGCCAATGGACGTGCTGAAGTTCGAGATGAACTTCGGGTTGAACTGCCGGCTGGTGGCAACAAATCGCACGTCAGCCGCCTAGAAGCAGAGAGTCACATTGAAGAACACAAATTGAGTTATGCAGCTCTCACTTGGCCGGTCGCCGCCAGGAGGAGAAGAACGCCCCAGCAAACCTCAAACAACAGCCGCATCGCACTCGTCTCTCTAGGAGCGAGTCGGAATTGGCCAACGCCACTGCAGCCACACCGCAAGTTAATGAGACGGAACGCATTCGGTTTAATCAAAGATCTCATATTGCCGTAATGAGGGCGCACATTAGCATATGGTTAAGTGGGCCGGCGTTTGGGCCATCGGTGGGTGTCGGCCAGCTGCGGCTCGTTAGTGCCGATTGGAAATTGAAACCGTGCGCAGCGATGATTATGCGACTCGCAGTGGGGCTGCTCGTTCTTGGGGCGACGACGTGGTGCCCCGTGGACGGCAGGCGAATGGTGAGTGTCCACTCGAGGAATTCAATAAAACCGTTCCAGTGTAGTCTTGTGTATTTAGAAGCCAGCTTCGGTGCAGTTCAAGCGAATCACTTCGACGTTCAACCCCCGGACCATGGGGCTCTTCGACTTCTTCATCACGCCCAACTCGAACGGCCAGTCGGTGGAGATGAACTCGCGGGTGCTTGTGAACCTCACCGACGAGCTGCATCTGGCGGTGAGTGTGCTGATGAGGAATGAGGCAAGGGGCCTCTACAAGCAGATAGTCTCGTATGACTTCGACATTTGCCGCCTCGGCGAGCAGTTCATGCGGCAAACGATTGCCAAGTTGTGGTCGAAGAACGTGAGGAAGTACAGCAACCTGCCGATGCGGTGTCCGATAATGGCGGTGAGTGTTTTGCGATTTTTGGGACTGATGACTGATGGATTTGGTGCGCTTTTAGGGGCTGTACTACGTGAAGGGCATGCGGCTGAACACGGCCAGCGTCCCGATGTTCCTCATCAGCGGGGAGTACCTCGTGAATGTGGCGGCCTACATCAAGACGGGACCCGGGAAGGAACTGCTGACGAAGTCTTCGCTGGAAATTGCTATTTTGAAGGAATGATGGGGATTGACAAATATACGTGTTGGAAGGGGAGTTTTTTTGTTTCATTGTGGGTGGGTGTCGGTAGCCACAGAAGAGGAGCTTGATTTGTGGAGCTTTCGCGTGCAGTTTATGGCGTTGGAAAGGCAAGGGCTTGAGAATTGGCACATTAAAGGGTGGATTCGAAAATGTGGAAGGAAGCAAAATTCAGATGTGGTGCTCTCTAGAGTTTAGACAGAAGAAGCAGAAGTGGGTTCCGGCCAAGTGGTGACCATAAAAATGGCTTGACTCGGGAAAATGCACGGCAGTTCGTTAACAGAGCCTTAGTAGCTGAGTGTTCTTTTGTAAGTCCAGGCTCAAAGCTAGCTCATAACGTCGTCACCATGATTGAAGCATGAATCTCTAAGTAAGAGCATACCTTTTTAGGATGTCCCGGGCGTCGAATTTCCGACTCCTGCCTTTGCAGGTCTCTGTGCGCTTGCTTACATCATGAGATATGACACCGTTCAGTTGTGATGCCGTTGAGTTCTGACGCCTTTTAAGTGGAATTCGACACTTTTGGTTAAGCTTGTGGAACCGACGATGTTTAACTTCTGGTCCCGATGATGTCCTCTTAGCTCAAGTTCTTCCAACAAATGGACTATCATCCAGTCCACAAGCAGCATTCTCGCTTAGTAACGCAACGAAACACGCCTTCTTATCCAAGATTGAAAAACATTTACGACATAATTGAGAAGAGAGAGTGGAATCGATCTTAACTGGATCCACTTCTATGAGTCTCGGAGTCACCTTCGTTCCTCAATTCCTTAAAGTTGGATAACAGAGATCAGCAAGCGTGGTTCCTTGTGCTACCCGTGCGGTAACAAATTTTTGGGCGACTCTGCAGTCTGAAGTTGATGTGTGGAGCACGTTGGGTCGTTCTATGGTCTCTCCGAGTGGCGAAGTGTGAGAAGCTATTCCTAGACAAACAGACAGGAGCATTGCCAGCGACTTAAGAGAGGTTTAGTCATGAATTATGAAAGGTGTTCGTGGTCTGAGTGGTTGTGGTAGTGGTAGGAGTCGCTCCACTCACCCACCAAGCCACAAGTGGCCACCAGATCGTATACGTACCATTTTTTTTTTTTTCAATTTATCGCACTGATGGAAGAGGTACAATACCGCGTTGGTGCTGGCATTAGATAGACCTTCGGGCATACTTCGAAGTGGCAATTCAAATTCATCAGTTTTCATTTCTCTCTCGGGGGTTAGCTGACAGACTATGGGAAGCTACAAAATTCACTCTGATTTTTCAACATAGTCAAAGATATGCGTGAAAGATGGCGTTACTACGTTGCTCCCATTTTCTAATAAGCCTAGCACGACGCAGTTTTTAAGGCTGTGCCGTTCTGTTGGTTGTGTTTGAAGTAAAAAGTCACTCGACACTAGCACTAGCGTCTTATTGCTGAGCCCGTACAGCCCGTAGTGGCCCAGGGTCTAGTTTCTCGGCGACCACTCGTGTTGGGCATGCTCTTGTTTTCTCACGAGTGGAATGGACCTACAGTTGCGAGTTTAAGAAGCTATTTCTAGACAGATATACTCTTTGAGTATTGTCACTGACTCGAAAGAGGTGGGGCCGAGGTTCAAGTGCTTAGGCGTGGACGCACAGATCCACAACGCCACGGCCGCCACATAGTTAGCTTTGCAAACAATTGATATCGTAACGTATCGAGTTGCAATTAGTACGAGTTGAAGTCTTATCTTCTCATCATTTATGCACACTTTCTCAGGGGATACAATTTTGTTTTCGATTTATACTCATTTACCTTGTCTATCATCTTGTTAACAGACGTAGGTTCTGCTGAGGCTGCAGGGCTTACATCTGCTATACTCAGTGTGTAGGGAATATATTGAGTTGACTAGTACCTGCTTCATTGTAAGAGCATATGTCCTTGTTGTAAGACATGACTTCTACCCTCATTCAAGACGAAGAGTTAAGTACGTTTTGCAGCAGATTTCACATGGTTTTATGCTCAAGAAGACCGGCCAAAAAAACAGCGCCATACCCAGGCAGCTTAGCCGAGTCATCAAGTGACGACCAAGCTGCCTGGGCATAACTTTTGAACGGTAAAGGTTTTTTTATTGACAACAAAACCACTTCGTGTAGCTTTTTTTTTTTGTTACATAATATATGGCTTTATGACGCTTTAGCAAAGTGCAGTGTAAATATGTTTATTTGTTTCGAAATATGTCAGGGCACCCTTACCAGCCCTTTCAGTTCGTCTTGAAGACAGTATATATTCTGTTTTGCCATGGTTCACCGTCAGATCCCCTTCATCAGCTTATTTCCGAGGAGACTTCTTGACGAAATTTACAATTTTCAATCAAAACGCGAGTTTATGAGCTTCTTTTGAAAGTCTACTTGCGCGAGGACCTGTTTTCATGGCATAACTCCTGCTGAGTTAGAGTTGATGGAGGAGGATCGAGTGGCCAAGTGAGATCTCTAGGGCGTGCTTTACTCCCCCGGATCATGCGAATCAGAAGATGATGACGATTATGACAAGATTTCGACTCTGAATGAGAGATAAAGCAGAGAAAGCATGGTGGGCAGATGTCAATCGCACTTCCATCATCACATTGTCAGGGCAGCAAGGTGCAACAATCAGAGTTCACTTTAAAAATGTACAACTTCTCTCCTGGAACCCAAAGAGCACAGAAAAACGAGACCTTTTCTTCTTAAAAATGTTAAACATCAGCTTAGCCGCCGTTGATAACCCAGCAGTCTTCTTGGGTAACATAATAATTTACCATCAATGGGGGGAAAACTTCGTATTTTAAATGAATACAAAGTTTTTATGAGAACTAGTTGAATCCTCCACTTCCACTCGTGATAGAACAATAGCGCGCACAACACTAGTGGTTACTGAGAAGCTAGGCCCTGGCCCTAGTTGAATCCTCCACTTCCACTCGTGATAGAACAATAGCGCGCACAACGCGAGTGGTTGCTGAGAAGCTAGGCCCTGGCCTTCTACGGGATGTAGTGCCACCCATATTATGTTATTATAGTTGAATCCTTAAGCGGTCTTTAAAACAAAGTCACCAATATTCACGGCGAATAAGCCCCAACAAAAATTTCGATTGATTATTCGACTGAATACCTTTCCAAAACTAGCTAGAGGACATTAGACTCAGTTTCAATTTAATCCATCTTAAGGTAATTCCTCATTCCAGCATCAGCCAAACATTGCTACCTCCGGTTAACTTGTTTTATTTTTTCAACTCTAATGTTGCTTGAGAAGGCTCCTTGAACAGAAATGAACAACAACGTATCCTAGTTGATAATACTTCTTGTCCACCGATGCCTTCATGGCAGTTTATGGCGCATTCTTTGCACGCACACTTGTTTGCATTCATAAATGCACCATGAAAATGGTATTCTCTGATTGGCCCGTTCTGATTGGTTCAAGAGCAGGGGAACTAGTAGCTGTGTACCTTGATACGACTGATTTCTGCAGCAAGACACAGTTGTTAACTTTTGAGTGTCATTTAACGTTGCTACAGAAAGTACAGACAGATTTTTACGTCGCCTGCACACGGAATATACATGGAGCCATAGTTCCCTTCGTCACATCAGCGCTAAATTTCCTCATTTTGAGAGGGTTATGAACAGGATTCAATAGACAGTCCTCCATTTTGTTGAACAGTAAACCGGGCAATCGACAGACGCTTGGTAAGTATACTGTTTTCTTCAGGAATACAGATGTTGCACTAGCGGTCTATTATTTCAAGGGCCAAAGATGAAGGCAGATTTGTGGCTCTACAGCTCGTATATAGTCAGAGCCTAGCTTCTCAGATACCACTCGTGTTGTTCTCACAAGTGTAAGGGACCTACAGTTCCGCACGGCCAAGTTTGAAAAGGTTTTGCTAGGCAGGTATACTCTTGGATGTCAGTAACTCGAAAAGATGAAGGCCGTCAGTTTATTCAATGTTTTACATTTTGCGAAGGTAAAGAACAAGATTCAAGTGAAATACAGCTCAACTTCCACAATAAGGCGATTAAGGCGATTGACGAACGAGCTTTGATATGAAAATGTGCAGTGATACTATGCGTCCTTGCATGAGAATTCTTCCTCTTTTTTTTTTCAGTGCCGGTGTAGTCTAAGTCGGAGTGTAGTCCAGGTCCAACAACTAACCTCTTCATCTAACGCGAACGATGGCTTGATGCGTCTAGTTGAGCACACCAAGTTGGCTCCATTTCGAACTTGGTCCCGATCTCGCTGACTTCTGGTTGCGCTGACAATGCCCAAAGATTAGAATTCTCCCTACCTATAGCAGTAATAGTGTTTATTCAATAATTTTAGAGTACATGAGTGTGTGTTTAAAAGTCACTATTCTTGCTCTAATTTTTGTGCAGTCTCGGAGAAAAGGAAAGCGCAAATTTACATATGCGATGTAGCCACCTTGAATCCTTAGACGACTGACTAGACACATATTGGTGTGGAGTCTATACAGTTTGCGGTTGAATCTGCTCCTTCAGATCCCATCAAAGCAGACAGGATCAAGCATCGAACGCAGGCCCTGTCTCTCGATGAGACAAGAGACTTCTAATCCTTAACCCAGACAGGATCAGAGATTGGAAGAAGAACTTCACTCTCGATGCGACAAGGAACTTCTCAATCAGCTTTTAAAATTGTCCACACCCTCCGCGACTTAGAATAGAAGTGAGATGATACATTTTTTGAATAAAATCAGGCCGATCCTTTAGAATAAGGCTCCATTCAGTCATTTGCCCAAAGAAGCAAGTGGTTGACAAGAGAGTTATTCTGCTTGAGGTCTCGGTTTTGATGTTATTTGCATTATTCACAGCGGAACCGGGGTAGACGAAGTTCCTGACTACCTCAATGTGGTGGCATGACGTAAGGCAAAGTGACATAAGACCATATTTAAGCCATGGCCTTATGACACTTTCAAGTTATTTTACTTATCTGACTAGGCAACCATGTAGTAGGTAGGGGGGGGGGGGACGAATAAACAGTAAAGTAGGTATGTAACCACCTCTGCTTGGACACAGATAGGAGTTTGGGGTAGGTGCGAATTTGGGTGTAACCGATGTTGCTTTACTTCCATGTTTCGAAGGGATTTTTGAACGGTGAAGGTTTTTGTTATTGACAACATAAGCACTTCCCATAGCTTTTTTACAAAAAAAATGTGGCCTTATTAATCTATAGCAAGGTGACATAACGCCATATGCTCGAATATGACCTTCTAACTCATTGTAAATGGGCTTAGTTTCTTCAAAATATGTCATGGCGCCCGTCATTGTTATACTAGCGCTTTTAGTTCGCCTTGAAGAGGCTGTCTTCAGGTTTTGCCCTTGTTCACCGCCAGACCCACTTTATCAGCTTCCCTCTCAGCGCCGGCAAAAGCCTCTTCTATGAGAACTGCAGTCAAAACTACAATTATCGATCAAATCACGAACTGCCAAGCTTCTTTTGAAAGTCAACTTGCGCCGACGACCTGCTTGATATAAGTTCGCTGTGTTCACAAACCCTTACCGACTCAGCAAAGAAAATGAGTGCACATTGCATTCACTGTGTCTGCGACTGAAAATTCCCTACGTACACAGGGAACAATCTCGGTGCAACCCTAGCCTTTACGTTTCCCTTAAAACTTAGACCAAAAAACGTGGAAATTGGACATCCCTAGTTTAAAAGTTCGACCTTTCTCGTGATCAACTTGCCTTAATTTAGGCAGATATCGTGATTAGCAAGACAATCCACGTCGGTATTGAATGTGAGGAGAATCACAAAATGGATGAGTCGCTGGAGAGGCGTTTAACCACTCAAAATTCCGCCTATTGGCACATTTTCGGCACTTTTCATCGTCAAACTCGTTCATTTTCAAGATCATTCAGTCTCCATTCTTGGGATGGTTGAATGCCTTTAGCTTCTGGTCGAAAATTTGAAAATTTGTTCCACATGCAGTAACGGTCTTGATCAGCCTACAACCTCTTTGGACACAAATTTGACATCATTCCAGACGAAACTGCGGACTTCTCAGACAGACAAGATCACCAATTTTGCTGCTGAACAGTGATGAGACCGAAAATCTGGCAGAAGTTGATTAACTTCTTGTCGAAATGAATTCCCCCCCCCCCCCCCCCCCATCTTGGTCCACGAAGTCTTCTCCTCCTCCTCCAGCCCCAGCTCTTGAGCTAATTCATTTCCTTGCCTCTCTCATCCATAAAATCCTTGCCGAAGTAATTCCCAAAAATTAATTCCGAATTTCTAATTTGAAATAATAAAATCCCCGCCCATTCGACAGCGCTTCGTTCGTGTCCCACTCACATTTGCAACTAAATTAATTTTCTATCCCCTATCCCCATCCCGAGTGGTGGGATTTTTCAATTCAATCGCAACCACCGCCGGCCCCCAGCCCCACCAACTGCTGTACAACTGGAGAAACTAGAGAAAGGTGTCACAGAGTCATGTATCTTTAAGCCGGACATGTTCCCAGATAAGACCCACGCTCCCTCCGCTCCCGGACTTAAAGTACGTTCAAACAAAAAGCCCTCCAAATGGATACCTAGATTTAGAACTTGCCTCGCAAACATGCCAAGCAAGCACGAGAAATGGTGGCAAAAACAGGAAAAAAAAACAACGAAAAACAGGGCAATACGAAAATAGAAACGCACAGCGTATAAATCCGCAATGTCCTTTCAATCAGGATCTTTGAGGTTGCCATGTGTCGTCTCTGAGCAGTCGTCTCTGCCTGTCCCCTCCCCACCCCATGCATTGCATGTGTTTGTGTCCTGTCTGCATATAGCGTGTGCATGTACAGGAGTGGGCCTCTGTGACGTGTCTAAACCACGAAAAAGTGGGCGCGTTGCACCGCGCTGACTAGAAAAAAAAAAGAACTAGAAAGTAACCAGAATAAAAAAGGACATGGACAGAAAAAAAAAAATTGTGGAAGATCCAAAGAAACGCAGACAAAAAGGGTTAGTATACCGCTCCAGTACGATGCACCATAAAAGGAAACAGAATCAAAGCCCAGACCCTGTGGGCCAGGAGAGAGATTTGTCACCTTCACACGGTACAGCACCCTACACACGTGTGTGTGCGCGAGTGTGCATGCCAACGCACACACACACACACACGTGCATAGGTGTCGAGCCGGCAACGTGTTACTTCACTGCGCAGATAGGCATGGGGGCGTCTCTCCAGGACATGCAGCACAGGAATGCATTCCGTGCGCATGCAATAAACCTGTCACACTGATGAGTTTATGAATTTAATGAGGGAAAGCTTGCCGGGCACATCCCTGGAGCTTGGCCACCGAATGCCGGCCTGGAGATATGCAATCCGACGATTGGCCAACGGCTGAGGGTGTTCTGACTTTTCGGCGTGCTCTGATTGGCTGCTGCCTCCAGCTGGTAGCGAGTGCGCATGTTAATGGCTTTTTGAAGTCGACTACCTACTGTGGGGGTTGTTTGACTGTGTCGCCCTGGTGGGGGTGAAAGTTAAGAAAGTTTCGCTGTTTTGTTTGCATTGCAGGGTGGAGTAATGCCACGAATTGGGTGGCATGCCGGTGGATGTTCTTGGGGATGATGCGACCGCCAGTGGCGTACTGAATGGGAATGCTGATGCTGCAGATGGGGGGTTATCTACTAGTTGCTGGAGTCGTAAGGCAGTTTGCTGAAACTTCGATACCATGGCGATCAGGAAATGAAGGAAAATTTCTTCAAAGCTCGACGCGGCGATGCGCGTTGCTACGTGGATCTGGAGCTGGATAGTCCAAAAGGTGGACGAATGGCATTGAAGGTCTGAAAATGTTAACTGTTTGCAATGTCACGTGCTTTGGAATCATATCAAAGACCTCATAGAGAGAGCCTACATATGCCATTCATAAATGGCGTCACTTCCGGCCACCTCCTGGCATTGTAAGCAGATGCATTTATGATTTTCCTAGGCCTAAAGGCCTCTCTCCAACGATCCGAGACACAATTTGATGTTCAATCTTGTAATTACCAAGTAAACAGCGAAAAAGATTGCAACTGATGGTGGCCTGGCTTGGTCATCGCCTGGCATTAGAAGCACTTCCTCATTAAATATCTCTCCAAATGCAGCCCTCGCTAAAAACCTGTCCAAAAGGCTCCCCATTGCGTAAAAAAAATCCACATCCCCACGTTCAGCCAAAAATGCCACGCTCCACACCATCCACAACCAAACTCGCCGGCTCCCCAGAAGTTTCCCTCAGTGTACCAAGCTTTGCATGACGCGCGAAGTTCTGCCCACTCCCCCAACGACAAGAGCTTTCACCATGCAACACTTTTCAATGGGAAAGCTTCCCGATAGCAACGCGTAGCTTTTCCTCCCTCGAACACGTTCGACTGGCACTTCTTCGCAGCGAATATGGCCAGCCTCACTACCATGACCTGAATTCCCTCAACGCAACACGCAGCTCGCCGGAGCACTTCTTCTTGTCCTGCCACAGTAACTTTATCCTGTGGTAGGTTCTTTGCATTGCAGCACGGCCTGCCAACCAGCCTCCTTCATCAAGGACGCGTCCACGGCGAATTCAGAAGAGTAGCCAAAAGCAACGTCGAACATGTTTCGCGGAGCGCTTCGTGTGAGCCGCTCTCTCGCTGCCAATGCGATGAGCACGAGACGTGAGAAATCGTGTTGGTAGGCTCCAATCGAACCCGCTCAACTTGGGTTTGTGTGTTACGTTTCGGGCCAAAAAACAACAACCAGCACACGGAATAGGGCACCTCTCTTTACATTGCCATTGCCAGCGACGACGGCACAAACACACTGCACTACATTGGTGTGTCGATCCTGCCGCTCCTGCTGGTGCTGTTGTCGTGTGTCGTTGTCATTGCTACTAGTACCTACTCCATGGACTGGATGTGGAAGAAATCAACGGCCAAACCATTGTAGCCAGATAGCAGTCAGGATAGTTGTAATAAGCCAAACGTTAGTGTATCACCGACATCCTTCGGTCACAGTAGAGACTCGATATCCCTTTTACAAAACATCTCTCACACATCACATTTTGTGCACTGATTTCCCTGATCACGGACAGCAGTATCGGCGCGGCAAATTTTCTTTCAAGTGTGTTAAATTAAATACGTTACCTGTGCGCCACAGTTCAGCGTGAAGTACGACTGCGAAAGGATGCGTTTGCCGAATTTCTATTTCTGTGTGTTGATTTAAAATTTCATTTCCAACTGTGACGAGTGAGGTGGACGACAACGACGACGACGGCGACCAAAAAGGGAAGCAAGGCTGGAAATTAAAGACACAACGGCAGTCGCGGTCCTTGTCGCGACGGTTGATTAGTGAAAAAAAAAAATAAAAAAAAATATTAAATAAACGCATTATTCGTCCTTTGTTGCATTGTCCCTGCCGCAAGCAACGTAATTTTTCGTGTAAATAAACGCATAGATTCGTAAAGTCATACACATATCTAACAAATATCTAGAATTATCCTCGTAGTAGTGTTAAACTAAAAATTCTTTGTTTGAGTATCCTTTTTTTTTTTCTTTCTCTCAAACTAACGTTGTTGTCGCTCGCTTAAAGTGCTCCGGTTGTGAACATAGTAAATTACGTAGATTCTAGACAAAACCCTCGAATATAAGCAAAACAAAATAAAAGTAAATATCATTTTAAGGACCTGTCCATCGGCGAGCCCGTGTGGAGGACATTTTCGATTGAATAAACAATCGCAACTGTCGCACAGGACTCGGGCGCTCGAGCGTTTCGGCTCGGAAATTGTTGAGAAAAATTCCCTCGCTACGTCGCGACGCCCGCCCGGCCAGAAACGAATAAATTCACAGTCAAACTTGTTCCGAATCCTTGTTGCGTTCGGCAAGAGCGAAGAACGAATCACTTTTGAAAAATTCACGAAGGAAATTGTCTAAGACACTAGTAGCACGTGCTCCTTCGTTCGTGGCTACTTCTTCTTCTGGCGAAGGACGAAAACAACCAACGAACGAAGCGAACGAACGAGAAAATCGAAGAAGAAAAATCCAAAGTCCTTGCGTCTGGCTCATATCCTTTCTGGTATTTTTCTGCCGTGTTTTTGTGAGTGAGTGTGTTTTTTTTTTCCTTTGCTCCGTGTGGCTCAGTAGCTGTGGCAAGTGTTCGAAAAAAGGAGTCAGAATCAGTGTGTGCGTTGTTTTTTTTTTTGTTTTTTCGTTGTTGTTGGTGTTGTCTTGCGACGCTGCGTTCAGCTGTTGCTGGTGGTGGAGCCGGTGTATCCCTGGAATCCAGTGACGACGAACTTTGGTGAGTAAATGTGCATTTTTTTGTTCCTTCCCCATATTCACTCTGGCCGTGCGCTTCCTTGCGCCACTAGCTCGACTGTCAAGGGTGGCAGTGGCGGACGGGAAGCGTAGTAAATCCTTTTTGAATGAATGTACAGCATTCTGCATCATTAGGTGAATTGAGAATTTTGATTGAATGCAGAGAAATGCAAACACTGAGATGAATAGATCAGGCGGAAAATATGTACCCACCCACCCGGCATTAGATTCGAAGTGAACTACGGCTGGCAGCTGCTCTGCTGTTGGACGGTTGAAGTCACTTTGTATCGGATGAGTGGATTTTAAAGAGATTGCACAGCACAGCACAGTACAGCAGAGCAGAGCAGAGCAGAGCAGAGATGTTTTATAGGTGTCCCGGGGTGGAAGGGAGGAGGGAGGGTGGTCAATATTTTATGGGTAGATTGTCCGAAATGAGTGTGTCCTCAATGAGACTCTGCAACTCTGGAGCAGTTAATTTGATGTTGATTCTGTGGGGGATTCCACACAGATTCTGAGGCGGCACTCTGGTGGGGTGGGCTTTGCCATGGCCTGTACGGAGAAATTCTCAATTGACGATATGGTTGGTCTTGTGGCTTTGAGGCGTCAGGCACAAAGTCGTTAGGGACTTTGAATGGTCTGTCTTATGGCGTGTCCTTTGTTCGACGAGGACCTCTTCATAAGCACAGCACTGGGCACTGGGAACCAGAATGTCGTCTTTCATCTCATTATTCGTTGCACTTCGGTTTTGGTCAAATCAGACCATGAGCCCAGTTTGGAGACAATTGAGCCAGCAATTGTTGCCAAAGAATTTATCACCTCCTTGTGGGACTAGGATTTCAATCGATCATGTTGCAGCATCGTCTTTTCTTCGAGATTAAATTGAGTTCTTTGATAAGATTGCAATTATGCGAGATGACTCCTTATCGGTGTCTGCTTGACTTTAGTCGCCTTCGATCGGTGGCCAGAGGGGGTTTGCTGTGAAGACGGCGGAAATTTGGCCCAAGTGGCGACAATTCTCCGAAAGATGCGAGAAAGAGTAAAAAAATTCCTTGCTTTCGCTGTTTGCAGTGAAAAGCTGAGCAAAGGCCTTTCAAACAAGGAACAAAATAAGGCCAGTTTGACGCCACATTTGGTACCATTTCGCAACCCTTTTCAGAGCATATTAGGACCACATTTTTCACGGACGAATTTCTTGTCGCCACATTCTTTAACACGACTTAATTTCCAAGAGGTCCTTTCCATTCATTGTCATTCTTCTTTAAGACCCCCAATCTGGTCTTCAGGTATGCATGACGACAGAGACCACCATTTTGACGAATATAAAGACAATCTGAGACGTGCGACGTGGCTTTCGCGTCTACCCACGGACCTAAGGACAATCTACAACACGAAGGGGACCACAAGGTTGCCCAAATTTCCGGATCTTATCGATCATGTAACGAAGAGAGGGGACTTCTTGAGTGTTGGCCGGAATTCGTCGACTGACTTTCAGCAGAAAATGTGAATTAGACGATGTTGAAGAAGCTTGATTGGTGCTTTTCCCACATCTGCGACGGAGGATTTAATTTCCAAGACCGTAAAATAAGAAAATGCTCTTTGCCCATATTTGAGGCCATGCACCTCCTGCATTTTTTGGCCATCAGCTCATATCTAAGCCTGATAAGATAGATCCCGGCTATCTAGTCCAAGCGTACATGAGCACCCGTGCGTTGTTGGCTCATGTGGCGTCCTCTCTGTTCATAGAACAGCACATTTGTCCATTTTTCTTCGAGAGTCTGAGTGAGCTGGCTAAAACTATCGGTCAGCTCTAGCTCTTCAAAGGCACCATGGGTAGGACACATCCGATCAAAGGGCCTTCATTGGCCTAGGTCAGGCTACAGTTGCTTGAACAGCTTCTCAAAAAAATAGAAAACTACTGTGGATCCTGGGCCTCACTCAACATGCCTCTCCAGTCACAACGATCTCTCGCCAGCTGTCTCCAGTTTCGCACACCAAGCCGACTGAGGTTCCCCTCGATTTCCGTGTTCCACCTTATGCGTGGACGCCCTCTGTTCCGTTGTTCCATAGGCTCAGAGTCGTGGATTCTTCGGGACGGAGCTAAGTTGTCCATACGCTCTACATGGTCATCTTAGGCGTTGGATCCGTAAACGCCTGGACAGACAACCCATACAGTTCGTGGTTTAACCACTTCTTCTCCTAATGCCATCAACGCAGACAGGACCTTCACTGCCCTTTAAACAGCATCAATTTGAAGTGTGTGCAAAGCTTGATAAAGTCATTAAGCTGATATTTATCATGTCCTTAAGGAAGTCAAAGAAAGTGCCTTCTGTCTTGGTTTGTCAAAAAGTGTCTTCTTTCTTGTTTTGGTCGGTCCTGGGAAGTGGGATAGAAAAGGCTCCAGTGTTTAAATCTCCCCCGAGAGCCTATCACCAAGTTTCAAGTCCAGGTCTGGTGGGAAAAAATGCCACAATCGACTGCTCAATCTCGAGTCATTGCCTGCTGAAGTGATTGCATTGAGTTCGATGTTGTTGAAGGTTCCATCGATTTGAAAATGAATTCCTTGTGTTTAAGGTCATTTTTCTATTGCTTCCAACAGCGAGTGGAATAAGAGCTGGTATGCTGTATGTGTGCTGAGCAGTCGAAGGTCTACTGGAACCGTGTGTCAAATATGGTGATCGTTTTGAAATTCCGAAGAGACGACGAGAGACTTTGGGTCTTAGACTTCTTGATCTCAAGTCTTTTGGTTTGACATAACAGAATGTTCAGGACTAGAGCATTTAGACCCCATTAATCCTCTTCCAACGCCTAGGAAGTTGGACTAGGTTTGAGCACCTCTGAAAGACAGCGACCATCCAGGGATCTCCAGGTATTGCTACGATCTGCCACCATTTAGAACTCTACAGGAAAAATTCCGTCAGGATCAGGGCTTGACTTAAAGGGCTTGAAGCCATTAATTGTCTTTGATAACTTTGATGGAATTGCATGCAGAGTTCGGTGCAGTGGTCTCTGAGGTGACTGTGTTGTCAGTACAACTCAATGGAAGTGTGAATGGAAGTAGTGTGACCTGGAATGTGGCACCTATTAGAAGACTCAGGGTTTCCCCACTCGAAGGAATCCACGTCTATAGGCTGAGACGAACCACTGAGAAGACTGAGGGCTTCCAAACTAGAAGGACCCCACGTGCTAACGTGCTGAAAGCTGTTCAATCAGACGTCGATTTTAGAGAAATATTGCTTTATTGGCTGTGGAATGTTTTCAGTCTTTCTTTTCATCTTTATCTGATTCTTCAGCTTATTCTACCCGCCAGCTGCTTCGTTGAACATCCTGGTGGCCAGCGGCCAAAGTCCAAACAAAGTGTCTTCTTTAGCCTGAGCTCCTGGGCATTTGCTAGCCTAACTACGACTGTAGACTGCAGTCTCTGACGTGACATAGTTTAATTTGTGGTAGCCGGTGGAATGCAGCTTAGATCAAGACATGGTCCATTGTACTGCCGTTCAGCTGGGTGTGATCATTCGGAGTTGAGCATGAATCGGAGTAAGTTTGGAATGGGTTACCCACTTAAATCACCCCTGCTGTTGGAAGAGTGGACACGAGGGAATTCATTTCTACGAGACGTCAAAGCGGAGGTGTTTGGTTTTAGTCTCTTCTTTGTCCATGGAGCCATGGAGCCATGGAGATAACGCCTCACCTCCTGATGTGACTTTTGAAGAGGCAGTGTCCTGTAATGATACCAGCACTGACTTATGCGCATTCTATTCAAATAGAGCAATTGTTTAGAGTGACCGGAATCTAGTCAGAGCCAGGAGTTCAGTTTCGGGATTGGTCATGTAATGCTGGCCACCTCGTGTTGGTTAGTTTAACATTTCTAAGGTCTCCATGCATCCGTCTGATCTTTGTCAGACCTTCCTCTCAAGGCAGGAGACTGTCAGTCGTTGGCACGCAATGTTCTCAAACCATCTATGGAGCCTTAATCAATAATTGAAAATGGCTTACTTCAGGGATCTGCTCTTGGTCCAGCATTTTTTTTTGAATTCCCAAAAAATGCTAGAAATTAGTGGGAAGCTTCCATCTCCTAAGAATTATCTCCACAATTGATCACGAGTGTTTGTGAATCCGATGGTCTCTTCGTATCCTTTCTGTTTTCAGCAAGATCTTGGCAACTTGCCCAATTTTATTCGAATTCTTATTTTGAATCAGTCTTATTTATTTAGAGGAGTGGAGAGTCATTCTCTTATGCAAGATGCACTTAGAGAATAAGTTGTCTGTCCCCGGGTCCTTTCCTCCCTATCATCCTGATGGCATCTCCTGCCAGAAGTTATGTACTCTTAAAATCCATTCCGTCACCCATAATTGAGCCAGTCTTGCGACATCTCCCACATCTTCTGATCTCAATCTAAATTCAAGTGTCTCCGGACTTGCATTAAATTCTCCCCCAAATTCGGGGCACACCCTCATCCGGCGAACGCACTCGGAAAACTTCTCCCGATGCAAACGTCCGCTCATGCAATGCAAATATATTTCTCATTTTTTTCTTCTTCCAAAAAAAAAAAAAAAAACAAAACCCTCCTCGCCATTCCTCATGCAGAGCCAGCAGAGCAGTTGTTTGCTTATTTATTTGTCTAGTTTCGAATATCGCCGCGAAACGCGCGGACAAAGGACACACGGCCACGCCAGCAATTGGAGCTGCAGTGACACTGCAGTCGCCGTATATCCTCAGTGTCCCGCATCACCCACTCCACTGCTGGCTCCCTGGTGGAAAATGTTTTTCTAATTCGATTTTCGGTGTACAGCAGTGGAAAGGACAATCATACTAAACCGTTTCGGAAGCTATAAAACCAACATAAGGCCGCGACGACGAGGACGACAACGACGACGCCGACAGTCGACAGTCGACAGTCGCGGGCCGAAGAAAAGAAAGTCGAAAGTCGCACACCACAGCCGCCGCGCCGCGGTCCGTTGAACAAAGTCCGATAATAAAATTTCCATAAATAAATATGATGGCGAAAGTTTCCTGCACTAACAGCCCCCGGGCTCCGATGATGGCCGTCATTAGGATTCTATATGGGCCCCCCATCATCACGGCTACCGGTGCCGATACGAATTGCGAATCGAACTCGGTCAAAGGATGTTGTTTTTCGGCTCGTAACTATGACAAGGCCTCCGGCTGGAGCGGTGCGCGGTTAGTGTGTGGCCCGAAAATTCTTAAAAATTCAGTTTTTCTTTACGATAATGGAACATCACCCACCGCGCGCGTCAATGAGGCGGAAATCCTTTCAATCCGTTCGCGAAGGACGTGTGCGGGCGGTTCATGAATATTGTTTACGTAAATTTGCAACCGATAAAGCTCACGGGTGATCCTTGGTGTGGGTGGGAGGGGGGTGGGGGGTTCTGGCACAACAATGCTTGTCTCCCGGTGTTGGTGTCTTTGTTGGGCTGTCTGGGCCCTCGCATGGGGATGGTGTTCAACAGAAGCCAGCCAGTTGAAGGTATCCTTATGGCCATAGCGCCTCATAAATTGCCTTCTTCCTTTCGCTGTCGCTCGCTCGCCTTTGTTGTCCTCGTTGCCGTGGCAGAAGTAGTTGTCGCATATAAAGTGGCGCGTTGGTCGTTATGACTCTTCGGGGCGTGTTTATTGTTTTAATTTGCAATGCGAACATGTTTTATTGAATTTCGATTGCGTTCTCGTCCACGGCGACGACGACGATGAAGACGGCTGCCGGCTGGCTGGCGGGCGGTGGGAAGATAACCCCGCGCCGTTGTGGTCGTGTAGAGCGGACGTGCCCCGTAGTGGGTGGGTCGAGTGATTCGCCACGAATTTGCTTACTTAGTGGAACAAATGGCTTCTCCGCGGGGATATTGAGAATATTTTATTTAAATTAGGCTATCAAGGGTGGCTGGGGGTAGGGGGATGAATGAATTTATTTCCGAAGCCAATCGGTTTGTGAAACTTCGAATCGTAAGGAGATTCCGCTTTTGCCGCGAGGCTAGCAGATACCTGCTGTTTTGGGGATTTACGCCGAGATACGAGTGTAAGTGCTTTTGGGCGATATTTTTATCTTGTCACTGGTGGGAGAGGGTGGGGGAATGCGGGGGTGGATGGGTAATTTTGTGGATAAACAGGTACTTTTGAATAATTATCGATTGAGGGGGGGGGGGGGGACATTTTATTGATCATGGAGTTTCGTTGGTCCATCGGAAGTGAGAATGCTGGGTTCAATGAGTTTTCTACAGTCACGGAGCAGATGTGGTGATTTGGATGCATTGTCAGGGAATTCCCTTGTGTCTGGATGGAAGCGTCTGGGGATTCCTTAAGGATTTCTCGGAGTCCTGGATCATTGAAAATGTAACCTCCTAATGGATCACACAAAACTGGTCCCAAAATTCTGAAGAACTCGACCAAAAATGTGGAGGAACTCGAGAATATGAGGACGAAACTGACCATCTACTGTGCGTCTTGTGAAATGACTCACGTTAGTAGTCTCTATCCATAGCCCATGTCCTTCGTTACCTCCACGTGGCTCTACAGCCCAGGCGGGCATGGGCTTCAACCAAAGGGGCTCTTCAATCAGCGTGGACTCTTGGCAGATGCTTCCAAGTTAGCTTTGGTCATTGTCTACATCTGTGTGCCTAGAGGCAGGCGTCCTCTATTTTGTTGCCCCATGGACTTGAAGTCGAAGTTGAACAGATGGCCATTCGACATGATCCAGCCACATTCGACTTTGGAACCGTATGCGCCTTGATTCATGGAGCTGCACAGCACAGAAAAAGCTCCTTGACATACCCACAGGTATACAGAAGTCATAGGTAGTCTAGTTGGGGCGCCATCCTTGGCAAAAATGGCAAATTTGACGCACCATTTCCAGCAACTTCCTTAAAGCCTCCAAGTTGGGAGGAGGCATTCACTGAATCATCCCTTGTTCCACATATGAGGCAGTCGATTGACATCCTACTTACGAAGTCAATCCCATCAAAAGGATGTGTGCAAATAAACCCACTCGCAACTCAATTGTCCAAACGCACTCTTTTTGCAAAAAAAAAAAACAAATGTTTGTGTTTACCCCCATTTTTCCACCCTTTTTCTCCCCCAAATGCCGTGCACACCCTCTGCCTTGCTCGCCGGGTTGGATTGAAATCTGCTGCTGGTCAGTCGAAAACAAAAGGATTTTACTATTTCAATACGGCAATGCGCTTGAATAGTTTCACACAACAGGACACAGCAGAAAAATGAATAGAAAATCAAATAAACATATAAAATTGCTGAAAAAACAAAAACAAACACATAAACGGACGTCTACACGTGGGTGTGTGAGTGAGCGGGATATGAAGCAAAAAAAAAAAAGTTGAACAGCGTGAAAAAAAAGGGAAGGGGATTGGGGCGAAGCAAAGCAAAGCAAAAAAAAAAAAAATGGATCACAAGCGAATGATTCCAATCGACTGTTCTGATTTTTTAGCACAGATTCGTCGTGCTTTTGTTTTACATTTCACCCGAGCAGAGAGATGGAGCGCGATACCGGAGAGCGATGCAAGCGTTGCAGACGACACACTGGACACACTGGACACACTGGACACACAGGACACGACCATTTGTATCTGTTTAATGTTTGTCCGGCAATCTGGGCAATATTTGCCCAAGTGAGTTATTCTTTTTTTGTTTCTCTGTTGTTTTTTGGATTTTTTTTTGCTTTAGCCGACCGTCTGAAAAATGCAACGCTTGGTCAGGAAAAAAGAATTTCGTCCTGTTTTTTTTTTTTTTTTCTGTCGAGAGATAATATGGATGTGTTTGCTGTCTGAGGGGTGGATGGTTGAAATTTACAAATGTACTTCGTGCCTTGGCTTGATGGTGGGCCTGTTGGCACCAGTCGAAGCCAGCTGTTTGACTCTTTAAATTGAGCCGTAAGTGGTGCGGGGAAGGGAGAGCGCGCCGATAAGCGGAACGGAGTTGAGACTAGATGGATTTCTTTTGGACGTGTTTGACTCTGATTTCGGGGCTAAACGTGCTGGCGTAATGAAGTTGTTGGCAAAGGAATGAGTTCTAGTCACGATTGGAGGAACAGAGTGCAGGCAAAAAAAAGATGATGAAAGCCGCGTGGATGTAGGTCTGCAGGCGCCACAAAGACAACGGAATTGATTCCGCAAATTGGCCGTTACTTTGGGGATGCTGAACTTTGTTGCTTCTTGTGATGGTTGTGATTTGCGGCCACTTATGGCCGGAATGGGGGACGTGCCAATTTGGATTTGTGGTGTGTATCGAATTTTGGAGAAATGAACTAAAAAGTCATTCGTTCATCTTCCAATTGGCACAGCGGCTCTACTGGACGGACCTACGACTTCTGTACACCGTTGGCGATGTGGTCTCCCATGTATTAATCGATTCAGAGACACTGGGATGCCATTTGGCGACATCGAAATTTTCACCTAAATCGACAGTGGTTAGTAAGGAAATTTTAGCTTTTGCCTGACCCATCTTCCAACTGCCACAGCGGCCCTATTAGACGGAGCTACGACTTCTGTACACCGTCGGCGATGTTATCGTACGTGTATTAGTCGATTCAGAGACACTGGGATGCCATTTGGCGACATCGAAATTTTCACCTAAATCGACAGTGGTTAGTAAGGAAATTTTAGCTTTTGCCTGACCCATCTTCCAACTGCCACAGCGGCCCTATTAGACGGAGCTACGACTTCTGTACACCGTCGGCGATGTTATCGTACGTGTATTAGTCGATTCAGAGACACTGGGATGCCATTTGGCGACATCGAAATTTTCACCTAAATCGACAGTGGTTAGTAAGGAAATTTTAGCTTTTGCCTGACCCATCTTCCAACTGCCACAGCGGCCCTATTAGACGGAGCTACGACTTCTGTACACCGTCGGCGATGTTATCGTACGTGTATTAGTCGATTCAGAGACACTGGGATGCCATTTGGCGACATCGAAATTTTCACCTAAATCGACAGTGGTTAGTAAGGAAATTTTAGCTTTTTCCTGGCCCATCTTCCAACTGCCCCAGCGGCCCTATTAGACGGAGCTACGACTTCTGTACACCGTTGGCGATGTGGTGGTACGTGTATTAAGGAAATTTTAGGTTTTTCCTCACTGCCACAGATTCACCAAACATTGTCAATTGATCCTTGAAGTGATGTCATCATCAGAAATGGTTCCTTCAACTGCCCCACGGAACCCTGATCCTGCCACAGTTTCGCATTCAATGTCAACATCGCGAAATTGCGATTAATTTCGTAGAAATTCACAGCGGAATACGAAGAAAAAGCACCGATTCATCCGCACAGCCCATTCATCGATGCGAGTGACTATGTGAGGCGATATCCTTCGGGATTAATCGAGTCGAATATTCGCTGGCACATATCGGGCAAGTGCTGCTGCTGCTGCATGTCATATGCATCGATCCTGTCATTTTTGCTGAATTTGTTCCTCGCGCAGAAACAAAAACGAATGCATCACACGCGAAAGTCATTTTTTTTTGTTTGGTTTTTTCTCGCAGCTTTTGCCTTCTGTTTGGCATATCCTTCTGGCAAGGAGGGTACAAACAAAAAGGATATAATTTTATGCGATTAAAATCCAATTGAGATAAATGATGAAAAATGACTTTTAATACGTTTCCCATCTGCTGGGCGGTGCATGTGCATGTGTGTGTGGTTATTATCCCCCTTTGTTGGTGATGAAGAATTTTTTTTGTTTCATCGCGGTGGGGGGGATGTGGTTTCTCAATCAAGAAATAATATTGGGATGACAATTCATTGAAAACAAGTCAATTTTTTTGCGCTGGTTTCGCGGAGCTGGCATGGAAATGAATGAGCGAGCCATTGTTTGGGCATTAAGTCACAGCAGTTGGGCCACCCACACACAATTATTTGTCGATTGTTTTAAGAACGAAACGAGGGCATTTACTGAATTTAATTGTTCACATGAACAGCGAGGTCGTCGTACATCGGCGGGGCTTATGTAAACAGAAAATGAAATTTGGGTTATAGCGGGGGGGGGGGGCACAGTCTCACCATGGATTGATGATGGATCAGCCGGAATGGAGGTGTCAGCGGGCCTTAATTGATTCAGTCTTTCAGGTGGAGATGGGAATCCTTTTGTGATCCGAACAAAGGCAAGTGCGAGTGCAGATGTCGATGTTGGATGTCGAATTGTTTGAGATGGAGTGCACGCGCTGGTGTTTGTTTGTGGGAAACAGTGGGATGCTGCGTGTGTCACGAAGCGAGAGAAATGTGATACGAATCTGTCGACAGTTGGGGCATAAAACCTGTCCAACCCAAGCTCGCGCTGGTGTTTGTTCGTGGGAAACAGTGGGAAGCCGCGTGTGTCACGAAGCGAGTGAAATGTGATACGAATCTGTCGACAGTTGGGGCATAGAACCTGTCCAACCCACCCCTCTCCAGCTCCATTCAACAGAATCTAGACCAAGAGACGGAAACTCCATCCAATCGTCATCACAAACACTCGATTTCACATCACTCCTCCGATTGGATAGCGCCACCTGACCCCGTCGACAGATCGAAAGACGTAATTGCCCAATAAACTCATTGAGGAGCACAGAATCACAGATATTAACCGATCCCTCATAAACACCAATTCCATCGCCATAAACCGAATCCGTAAGTGCCATCCCTCGCATTCAATCTGAGCTCTATCTCAGTTCGTTTGTCGTTTATCTCTGACCCATAAACTCTGCCTCTCTCCATCGCCCTCCACCCACTCAATCTTTTACCCTGTGAAACGCATCATCGTCGTCCCCATATGACGGACACCAAGCGAAACCCACTCCATGTCCCCATGCCATCCTCGTGTTATCCTTGATCTGAATTGAAGAGTCCAATTAAATGTTTTCGCCTCCGTTGTCCTGTCTGTTTGATACCAATACCCGTTGCCGTTAATGGACAGGGGCCAGGCGAAGGCTATAATCCAATATGGCCCACTGATGGTAATCTAGCCATCTCCAAGGATCACCATACACCACTGCGCCATCCACCGTCCGACATTCACCATCATCATCATCATCATCATTATCGTCGTCGTCGTTGTGATCATCATCGTCGTCACCATCGTCGTTGTCGTCCTCGAGTCGATTAAGATTCATCCCCGGGCAGTGGCAGCAGCAACAGCAGCAGCAGCAGCAAATCATGTGCGATAGACATGGCAATGGGGATGGCGACCAGGGTGGGAGGTTTGAAAAATCACTGCGACCGGATTGTATCCATCAGTGATGGCCTCCGATATCCCGAGTCATTTTTAGAGACCATCCCCCCATTTTTAATGGAACTCTGCTGCCTGTCGAGCCGCCGCCGTTGACGGCCGTCCCCCGGAAATACTTCCGAAAACATCGAATTAATTGCAGGATCTTGTTATTGTGGTATCATCCCAATCCCCTCTCCACCCCCCAGAGGACGACGGAGAACTGCAGCGGCGAACCGATAAATCCCCGTCCAGATAAGTACTAATAGATGTCGTTTTCACTTAAAACAGGCCAAAAACCAAAAAAAAAAAACGAAGACTCCCTGTCACTGTTTGTGTGGAGCGACGCGACGTAGCTCCAGAAAGTCCTTTCGACTGAGTGCCTATAAAAATAAACTCCAACTGCCAGGCGGTTGCAATCTGGATTCCTATTTCGACAGTGCCCCGGAATCTGGTTCAATACACGAGACAAGACCATCGACCACGCCGACCGCCGATCCATTGGAGACAGCCATGGACAACAGTGGTGGCAATGCATATAAAGTTTAATGAGCCGCAATTAATCGTACACGACACTATAAAAGCATTAAAGCAGCGAACCAACCGACCAAGCGGGCCGCAGCTCTCCACACACAGAAGTGAAACGGCGAAAAAAAAAATGAAGCCCGAAACGAGTGAAAGAATCCATGGCAACACCGAAAAGCCGGCCGTAACTGCCTGCCATAAACGGGGGGGGCAGGCCCCCGATGCGATGACGATGAGGCCAAACGGATTCCCGTTCAATCTGTAGACAAATTGAACGCATGACTGTGGTCGGGGATGATAGCCCGCGCGCCTCACCTCGGCGACCAGTTAAGCCAGCAGCGTTTAATGACTGCACACCGTTAATTTGCTTGATAAATTATCATTGCGCGCCACTGTAAATAGCCGCGAATAACTAAGGTGCCGCTGCACCGGCCCCCTGCGGCCATCGTTGTGCATGTGCACGCTGGGAAGTCCTCATAACAATCGCTGTAACGCAATTTGGATGGCACACACAAATTCATTAAAAGCACATCGCCGGCGTGATGGGGGAAGGGGGGCCGGCCCTAAGTGCAACCTGGCCGCCCTCCGCCATGTCATCATCATCATCATCGCACTGGCACACCACGGTTTGGATCGTTGCCGTCGTCGTCGTCGTCAACGGCCGCAACAGCAGGCGGCGGTGACGGTGACGGTGGCTGGTTACGAAAGAATGGCTGAGCATAAAAATGCATTGCTAGCCCACATGCCGCCGCCCAGCCGTCCAGACCGACCACCGACCGCCCGGTCGAGGATGAAAAGTCAGTCACTGCAGTGTTGCGCGAAAATTGCACATGCAAAGCTTTTAATCCGTTTTAACTTAATTCTTTTTTCGCGCACCCTGCCCACTGACACTCGGCCCCATCCGGAGCACCTGAAAATTAAAATAAAAGTGAAAATATGAGCGCGGGAGTGTGTGGAATACTTTACGGTCCACGGGCAACATCTGGCGCACGGCGACGATGGGGTTGGCTTTGCTGCTGCTGTTTTATTTTCTTGCTTTGCAGACAGCCGACCGTGACTGGGGGATGGAGGGGGCGGGGGGGGGGGGAGTAGGAGGAAGCCGGGAGTCATTCTCTCGCAGGCTGCGTTATCGGGTGATGATGAAAGACAAAGCATCGCTACCTGGAGGCCACCAGCGAGGCAGATGCACGAAGGCACACCGCACCTGGACTGGTTGGGGGGAGCGCGAGGCGCTGAAGGCTGCCGAAGACAAAAGGAGCTTAGACTTGATTGGAGTGTTTCTTCCCGGCTGCGATGGCGAAGGCCATAAACTTGCGAGGCGCGATCAAGTATAACGAGGCTTAATAAATTAAAAGCAACGCTGGCAGGTGTGCCATTGAATGGACGGGCTTCAGACGCAACTTCTTCGGTTTAATGAGAGATTTACGCGAAGAGGGTGCCTAATGAAATAAAGCGCACACAGAGCTTCTGCAATATCCGTCCGACTGAAGGATACGGGGGCGCTCTAGAGCAGAACGCTGAGTTGGCTTCTTAAAGGCTCCCAGATTGATGATCGCTTGGAGCAACTGATTTCTGCAAAAATTCAAACGTCGACTTGACGTGCATCGCATCCAGGTTCATCGACCATTCAGAGTCGGGCATCCCAATCTGTGCACCCAATCAGCCACCCAACCACCCACTGGTCACATCATCAAATTGAAAATGCATCACACAGCCCGTTCAAGAAGCCAATCATTTTCACATTCCTCTCACACCTGGACATCCGAAATTTAATCCTCGTATCCCTTAAGGATTCCCCACACGTGTGCTGTCCTTGACAGATGTGCAATTTGTTCCCGAGCATTTCTTTTGCACCACTCTCCACCTTTACCACCTCTCCACCACCCATCCTGCCTGACCAATTGGCAAGAAAAAAAAAACCAGTCTCGAGCTGGAAATATTCTTTGCATTTCAATTAACTGAAGAGGATATGCGGCCCATCCCCACCATTCGGTGCCGAAAATCCAATTGCACACTGCAGGTGCTGACCATCGTCGTCCTCATCATCGCCCATCATGCGCCTTAGACCGCACGGCACACATAACCAATTCGAACTTCAATTCAGCCTTGGCATAGGACTTTTGTCGAATGTGATGTGAATCCTGTGGGCACTCAAAAAAAAAAAAAAAAAAAAACGAAGGGAAATACGAAAAAATAAGGACCACACAACCACTGCAGCAGACATCGAGAATAAATTCGTCGCTTTCGTATTCGTATTCGTGCGGCGAAGGCTGTGAGTGCTCAAGGACTTGCAGAAGTTGCAGTGCATTTATCCCGTCGCCGTCGCCGTTGGGATAGACATCAAACGCTTTAAATTCATCGCACATACTCGTACATCGTTGTCATCACTTCGTCGGCGGCGGCGGCGATGAGTGAAAAAAGGACGACAACGACGAATATTTTTCTTATTTTATATTTTTTTATTTTTTTTCGGTGAAAGAAAATAATATTCCTGCCGGAAAGGACATTTTTCTTTGAATCGTCTCCGAGGAGTGGCAACGTGAGTGTATGTGTGCTGCTGCTGCACGATCAGCATAATTTGCGACAATTTTCTCAGCTGCTGCAGGTGGTGCGGCGCCATAGGCATTATCTTCCCCCCCCCCCCCCCCCCCCCCTCCTCACCCCTCCCCGTAGCTTCGACAGCTAACCGGCGGCGGCGACAGCACTCCCATGGAAGGATACACAATTTTCACATTTCAATGAAAATTGCAAAATTGTCAATGTGACAGGCGACTGGTGCTGCTGAGGGCGGCGCGGCCGAGGGAGGTGTCAGTTGAAAGTTTCGTGGGATATTATTTGATTTTTGCTGATTTTGAATAAAAAGGAATTATTTGCGTTGAATGAATGGGAAAATTACCGCTGCATCGGGGAATGGGTGTGCAAGAGTGGGCGTTGCGACAAAGGAGGCGTTTTGAAGGCGCACGATGTGGATTGTGTTTTGGTAAATGAGGAGCCTTGTGGGAATACGCGTCACTCACGTTTAAGACGTTCAAAATCAACATGAAAGCGGAGACAATTGCGGGTAATTGAAGATTGTGCGCCTAAACAGCACTTGTGGATCGTATGTTGAAGTCTGTGAGTCTCACTGCATTTGAGAGCGATTTGGCCATCGACATCCCTGGCACGTTCGAAATCAACAATGCTGGCAATTGGACGCGAAAATTGATCGCTGTGCGCCTCAACAACATTGTGGATCGTATGTTGAAGAGTCTCACAGCGATTTGAAGCAGCTTTCAGCGAGATCGACGCCCCGTGCTAAGTCAATCTCCCAACCATCTGTATCGCATTCAGCTCTACCCCCCAACGTCTGCATAGTTTCAGGCGCTTAAAAGCTTTCCGAATCTAAGCTCATCTCATCGAAAACGGATTGTTTCACAAAATCATCAACCTTCCGCCTATCACTCGGGCGGAACATCCACTGCGTGAGGCTTCAATTCAAATCCCTCCAAAGTACCTTAACAGAGACACAAGGGCTACCGTCCAACAACATTCAACGGAATGCAGTTCTTGTGTGTGTGGCTTTAAATGGCCAGTCGCAATAATTTAGCTTCCGCTTTGGCGATTATTTCGATATCAAAGCCCATTAGAAGCGGTCCAGTTCCCATCGGGCCCAGCCATGAGTGGGTTACACTCGCTGCATCCACATCCGCCAGCGGTTCAGTCTATTGCCATGCAAATCGCATCGCATCCAAAATAATTGCCAATTGATGCAGTCTGACCATTAGACACTGAAATTGTTCCTCCCCTCCTCCACCGCCCCTGGAGCGAGTTGAAACGATAAAATCCACACTAGCCGGCGATATCACGTCCGCGTGCGGCAACAACAGCTTTTAACTGTCAGTTGAATTTAAATTATTTCAAATCCATCCCCCGGCTGCACACATTACACAGGGTGCACGCAGAAATGGTCGAATTAAACAACAACAACGGCTGAGGGGTGGAGGCGGAAAAAAAAAAGACACCAAAAATTGTCAAAATGACGTCTGGCTAACCAGCCGGAACGCATCCAAAAAATGCCTTGGCCCTGGCCCTGGCCCTTCGCATCGGTTATGGCTTGGATATTAGTTAATTGGAATTTGCATCCGACCTCGGACCTCGTTGCGTGCGGCGTGCGGCGTGGTGGTGCCACTGCAGCGGCCACCGGTCATCGGTTGCGCTTCAATGTGTTAATAACGCATAAAGAGTTTGATTAACTCTTTAATTTGTAATGAATTTCAATTAAATTATTTGAAATTGCAATCGGCGTCGCGTTGCACGGGTGGCGGCAATTTCCATGTTCATTTTGGGCCGATGGCTTTGACACACACACAGCAACTCGTCCTGGCCATGGTTGTGTGACGAATTAATTTTGCCGACGAAGGCCTGAGTGGAACGCGAATAAAATGCAACGTAATCGCAGCGCTGCAAAAAAAAAAAACAAGCGAAAGCAAAACAACAAAAGGAATGAAAATGAAGCGATTAAAATAATATTTGCTTTGTCTTTTAACAAATTATTTAATTAATTTGTTTTAAGCTGCTTTTGTGTAGAGCTGACCATCTGCCTATGGGTTGGAGGGGGTGGGGCAGCAGATGGCATAAGTGGCAGCGCATCGCTTGGTTGCAGCTGTGAAAGCAATACATACAGTCGGAGTGAGCTGCATGCGACGTCTTCCACGAACTGCTGCCGCCAGGGAGACCTACAGACGTCCAGAAACAACGACTGAATGAATGTCGGAGTTATTCAGAAACCCCCTTTAAATGACTGCCCTTTGAAGTCAATTTCCAGGAACATTTAATTATCTACCATCAGTGTCTCTTCAGCAAATAGTGTGTCCTGCCACCATGCCCTGGCACAGCGTCTAGCCAAGACCGAGGAGCAAAACATTCCACCATCGTCCCCCCCAGGGTCATCATCGTCCATTTCCGTCTGAAATGCATTCATTTGAAAAAATGACACTTTCCTGGAATTGATTTACTTGTCCGGCCCCATCAGGCGATACCCCCACTCGTCGAACAGTGCACACAAAGCGACTAAACGACAGAACCCTTTCAATGCGGCAGTCGCCGTAGTCCGCTGGCCGGCATTGAGAATCCGATCCATCTTGTTGGATGCAAAAACGAAACTTGCACTCGTGCACTCGAGCAGCGCAAGCAAGCAACATTTTGAATTTATTTATCTGTCCGAAAGCTCACTTGAGTGGAAACACACTGAAACAGGAACAGGATGCGAAGACATAATGAGCAAAAACAACCGCCCCCACCCCCCCGCCCCCTGCAACCGCCACCACCTTGAATGTTGTGAATAAATGTTGCTTCCGATTTGCATTCATTCTTCACTGTGAATTATGTTCATACCTTTGGCTAGTAAATAACACCAAACCAAGCCACCCCCCATAGCCGAAAAAAAAAAAACCAAGCAAGAGCTAGTCTCCATCCACAGACACACAAAGAAAACCCAAGCGAATAGGGACAGAGACGAAAAATTAAGTTGGCAACCTTCCGCAAGGACTTCTTCCGCAAGTCATTAAGCCCGTATAAGAAATTATTTCATTAACAAGCTAAAAAGGGACGATGACTACCCCAGCGTCGCGTTGGGGTAGCATACATTTCGGGCGGCGATACTAGGTGTATGCAGAAGCACAACAAACATCAACACGAACACACAGAAAAAAAAAAAAAAAAACGACTAAAGACGCAGCTGAAGGCGAAGAAGAGGAAAAGCGCTCGAGTAAGCAAAACAAAACCCACAACTAAGCCAACAACTCCTCGACGATAGTGACTAGCAGCAACACTAGTCAGTTTTTAAGTGTTACCAGGCTTCGCGCGGTTCCCTGGCGTGGGGGGGAGGGGGGTGAGTGTTCTGAGGGCTGACGGAACAATAGCACTTGTTTTGCCGCAACTGGATATTTTATAGCGAAAGTAAATCACTGCCACAAGCAGGACCAGTGTGAGGGCTGATGAGGGAGAGGGTTTTGTAGTTTTTACACACCGCCGGCCCGGCCACGTCTTCGGCAACAAAGCCAACAACACACAACCCTATCTCTTGGCCCAACAAGACACGGCTCGACTTGCCTCGCCTCGCCTCGCCTCGCCTCGCCACGACTCGTCATCAAACACACACCCGGCGGTGGGGGGTGGCCTGCCAGCGAAGCGAGGCAAATTGTGCACCCTGTACATAGTAATTTCTCGTAAATAGTTCCGCTGCGGACAGGTTCCCGGTGTGTGTGTGTGTGTTGGGTTTGCTTTTTCAGTGCCTTCTTCGCCCGTCGCTGTGCAGAGGGAGCCACTGGTTGTTGCTGGCCTGATGGACAGACGCGCGCCTTGTGTCTTGGATTAATTTGCATGTAAATAACTGAATTACACGGTCCTTTGAATATTGTTTTCCTCGGAATGGCTTTCTTCTTGCTACTTTTTATGAGTGGCGGCGAGCGAGTGAGTGGTTTGGGTCGGTTTCGGGGGCGTTCTATGTGCTGTCGTCTATTCAGTTGGCGCTTTTTTTTTCCGTTCGTTCTTTCCTTTATTCTTCGTTGGTTTTGTTTTGTTTTTGTTTCTTCTTGGGGAGAGAATAGAAGGCGTTTGGAGAGAAGCGAAAATGAGGCTTAAATTAGGTTTGCTAAAGTGGGTTCATTAGACTAGCTACTGCTCATTGTTATCACTTGCAAGTGGATTGTAATGAGAATCATTTAAATTTTCCCTAACAAATTGCGTGGCAGATAACGAGTGTGGGCGGTGTTGTTGTCCCGTGTTGGATGGGCGGCAAAACTAAAGTAGTTGATGTACTGCGTCGGCGGGGATGTTTAAGATGCTTGAGATCAAAGGAAACTTCTAGTGTTCGTGGTGAAGTTGAGTCTCTTGGTACGATTTGAAAACATAGAACAGATTTCAGAATGGGTGGGTGGGTTTCCAATGGATTTAATTTAGTATTTGCATCAATTTAAAAAAAAAACATAGAATAGGTTCCACACGATATTTACGCATTATATTCAAATACTCTCCCTCTATCGCTAAGAATCATCAGTTTTTCTGTTAAGCCAAGCTTTTTTTCAAAACATAGAATGGATTCCACACGGTCACAATCCCCTCACTTGAGAGTCATCCTCTTCCATATCGTGCGCATCTTCAATACACGTTAGTTAAAGGGTGGGTTTCTAATGAATTTGATCAAGTGCGATTTATATTTGCACTAATTTTGCAAAAACCATAGAATAGGTTCCACACGATATCTACGCGAGATATTTGAATAGTCTCCGTCCGTCAATACGAATAATCTAGTTTTCCTGTTAAACCAGGTTTTCTTTTAAAACATAGAATGGATTCCACAAGGCTGATATCCCCTCACTTGAGAGTCATCCTCTTCCATATCGTGCGCATCTTCAATACACGTTAGTTTAAGGGTGGGTTTCTAATGAATTTGATCAAGTGCGATTTATATTTGCACTAATTTTGCAAAAACCATAGAATAGGTTCCACACGATATCTACGCGAGATATTTGAATAGTCTACGTCTGCCAATAAGAATAATCAGTTTTCCTGTTAAGCCACGCTTTTTTTCAAAACATAGAATGGATTCCACAAGGCTGATATCCCCTCACTTGAGAGTCATCTTCTTCCACATCTCGCACATCTTTAATACACATTAAATCGCCCCTTAAATCAGAGAGTCTATCACAGACAGAGTTCATAATCTGACTCCCAAGTACGTCTCATCGAGTGCAGCACTAAACTCTAGCTGTCACCAGACCGCTCATCGCTGAATCCACTGAAACCCGGGTGAAACTTTCAGATTACGTCAACGACTCAAGAGCTCCATGAAGTGCCAATCCATCAACACATTCCGTCAGGTCGTCAGACTGCCTCGCATCAACGGCCCCCCACCACCCATCATCCGCCACTCATTCGCTCCGCAGCTCCTCGCACAGATAGGAATCTCAATATATCCCGATTGATTCCTTTCACCGTTCTTAATTGCTGATGTCCTTTTCTGACATCCATGGCAATACGCTACAGCATCGCTTCCACCATCGACGCCACCAGCACAGCAGCGCTATCTGCCTTCCTACATCTCCCGTAATTGTTATTAGCTCCATAAATTAGAATCCTTCAGAATTATCATCATCGTTGTCGTCATCCTTCTCCGCTCCACATCGACTGCTGTTGATCCATCGTGAATGATTAATAATCCATTGAAAAGCGGTTTTTTTTCTTCTTCTTCTCTCCTCTCCACTCCACCATCGAAGGCCTACAGCAGCGGGGTGAATTTCATTTTTTTTTTCTCCTCCGCCCACCCACTTTTCTTTATTAATCACCTCATTGACTGCGTAATCGGAAAACTTTGCCATTCGACGAGCAAGCGAGTGAATAAGTGAATGGAAGCCAAGCAGCAGAATAAGTGTGGATGGCATCATCAGCATCGGGACGTCTTCGTCGTCATCTTCGACCCACTTAATTTCAAAAAAAAAAAAAAAACACTCCATCACAGCCAAGGCAACCCTTGAAGGCAAATGTTTGCGCCGCCTCACCGTTCGCACCAGTCGGGGGGAGGGGGAGGGTGCGTGCAACGGTGTAGATAGCCGTTGTGTTGGAGGTTGGATGCTGCCGCGCCACCTTTATTTGTTAAATTTTCATAATTCGCTGTTGATAGGAAAATTAATTTGTGCAGATTTTTTTTTTGCTCTCCTTTTTCACCTTCCCCTCGCTGCCGCCTCACTGTGATGGGGGTGCTGTGGAAAATCCTTAAATACCTCATTCAACCGCCATCATCATCGGCATTGATGAAGAGCACCATCCCCTTCGCTGACTTGACTGGCGCGACTATGCTTGGTTGGGTGCATTGCTTCGTTCGGCCGCCCGCCAAACGGGGCCGCAGCCCATTCTTCGCGTGGAGCTTCTTTTCGAATCCGGTTCGGTAGGAAAATTCCGGAAAATTATCCTCGCGCAGTAAATTTGGAATTATTATTATTATTGTGTTTGACGTTAATAAGTTTCTTCAGGACGACGCCACCGCCCACTTCACCCACTCCACCCACTCCACCACCCACAGGCAAGATCCTTCATTTGCCTCAGTCCCTCACTTTTTTTTCCGCTTTTTTTCTCTTCATTCTCTTTCGTCTGCACGAATTTTAAGCGAGAAAGAATCACTGAAGACTGTGTTTGTCGGTCGATTGGTGGACGTGGGGTGGCGGTTGGGGGATGGGTGGGTGGAGAGAGGATGCGACGAGAGGCAACGAAAAAAAAATGATTATTTTCCCTTCGCTTGAAAAGTCATTATCCTTAATTTGAAAAAAATCTAGAGAACCAGTCGGTATGAGCGGGTGAGCGGTAGCGCCACGCGGCGGCTCTGTGGATCTATCCATCCATCCATCCGTTGCTGAATTGCTCGCGACAATAAAAATGAAATCTTCATTCAGGTGGTTGTGTGGGCGGGGGGGGGGGGGGTTATAGCGGGTACCCGCTCTTGTTCAGTATTCATTGTCGTGAAATTGGAAAATTGTTCGCGTTGCCGTGCCGCTGCAGCCTTGAGATGATTGCGGATGAGGCTCCAGCGGAATCTGAAACGAGTCCTCGGGCCATTGTGAAGAAGTCATCAATTGGGGGGGAGCGAAAATTGCTAAAGATTTAGGTTACTGGCGACGGGAAGAGGATCACTCGGTATCCACCCAAATCCCAACTGCATCCCATTCAGACAGTTCAGTGCACCCCTCGATTGCGTCAAGATCAATGCCAGGGATTTTTTTTTTAAATTCTCATCTCTGACAGACTGCCTAGTGATTTCCACGTTCACCATCACCATCCCCAAAGACCGTTTCGTCTCGCTGCTGCTGGCTTAAACAGCGATGCCGGTGGCGCTGGCAACAGTTCCGCAGGGGATGCCGATGCTGCTGGCGATGCTGTAACCATACCGCGTTCCCAAACAAAACAGCATTATGTAAGATTTAATTAAAATTAATTACATTAAGTGCATCCACATCCGTATCTCGCCGGATTCTGTGTATCCTCTTATTATGCGGCTCAGTCCGGAGGGGGGTGGCGAAATTGCAAAAAAAAAAAAAAAACGGCATGGAATTGCAATGCACTCCTCCACTTCATGTGCCCCCATGAACCGCCATCCATCCACGATCCATGCCATCATCATCATCATCATCATCGTCGTCGTAGTCGTCGTCGTCGTCTCTAACTGCGGCGGGAAGAGGGTACAGCAGCAAAATAAAAAAGAGAATCCCTTTCATTCTGGCATAACTCGAAGGATTGGCCAAACACCCTCACGAGCACACACACTCACACTTAAGTGCACACACCCAGCTTAAGCCCCGGCTAGATAGACAGACACCGAACCAGACAAACATATCCTGTGCACATTGCGGCCAGTAATTCCAGCTTTTTATCCCAGCTACTGTGAGTCCATCCAAGTGCGAAACCAAAAAGCAGAAAGGACCCACAAAAAATGAATGAATATACAGAAATCCGTGCAGTCGTGGACTCTGTGGTGAGGGAGCGAGGACGAGGACGAGGACTAGGGCGAGAGCACGAGCAGGCCGAAGAGCTCTCCAACTAAAAACATGAAAATTTCAAATTAAATTCACTCAGGACTGCGCTATTTTAAATTAATCAAAGTATGTCCACTTCCACATGCCCCGGCCGGCCAGACATCAATCAAAAGCGAATGATATCGTTGCGCGCCGCCCGAGGAGAGGATGGACTGCTCGGCAGTTGGCACCCATGTCGACGCGTCGACGACGACGACGACGACCAGTGGCAACGTGGAAGGGGACTAAAAGCCATCCCCGGCGGTGGGATGCATATCCAGGATATTAACGCAAAGTCGTTCATAATTTAATTGTTAACCCTTTGTGGCTAGGAAGCTGTGCAGTGCTGTCCCACGCTGTGCCGCTCCTCGTCGACGGACAACAAAAGCTTGCCGTCGTCGTCGATATTGAATTAAATTTTGAACGAGTCCGCGATCCATCACATAACGCGGTTTATTGGTTTCCTCTTCTCGGGGCCAGGACGCCAGGCGAGGCGAAATTATCACAAGCCCCGAAACTGACGACTGTTGACTGAGCACCGACCGACGGGGGCAAACCGAGGCCAAACCGAGGCCAGGAACCGAGGAAACAATGTTGCCGCTGAAGTCCTCCAAAAACTACTCGTCTCCATCAGTGCGAGACCATCACCGTCGTCGTCGTCGTCGTCTCGCTCCCGACGCACACAGCCCACCAAGTGCCCAGTAGGCGACGACCGCGACGGCCGAGGAGCAATTGGGTGGGATTGCAGGCAAAAAAGCGGATCGCCGCCGCTGCCGCGCCGCGCCGCTCCGAACCTGGTAACTCTCTAACAAAACAATATTCATAATGGATTGCTTTGGTAGTGGACCACTTTTTTGAGCGCAAAGACGAAAAAAAAAAGCAAACAAAAATCGCTGCTTTGCGGCGGTGCACCCTGGTCTCTGGTCCCTGGTGCCTGGTCGCATGTGAATTCAGTGCGGAGCGTCTCCACTGCCGGGTTACAAGAGGGCCATGCAGAGATGGATTCTTTGTTGGGGGCAAACAAACGAGTAAACGATGATGAAAGGTTTTGACCCTTATCTCGCCTCGCCGAGGATGGGTAGAGTGATGCGTGTGTATGGATCCTGAGTGCACCACCGGTGAGGGACGACGAGTGGATGAAAGATAGAGCGTTAACGCTGCCGTGTTGTAATAAGTTAGAAGTGGTTTCTGGATGAGATTGCTGTATGAGTGGATGGCTCTTGTGGTCGAGGGTGGTTGGCTGGAGCTTCTTGTTTCCCCCCGTCCCCCCCTGAAGAAAATCGATTGAAGGCTTTGCACAAACGAACGGAGAGCCCTTTGTGAAGGTAGCCTTCTGACTTTCGAATGAGGGATCTGATCTAATCTGCAAAAATCTACCCGCTAATGAGAAAACTTCTGTGGCCTGTGACTGGGACAGTCCTTGTGTGGTGCGGTGGTTTTGCCAACGGAATGGATATGAGTTCCGGCATGGATGGTTGTGGTGGACAATAGCCATCGTTGGGGGGAGGCACTGCTTTATCCGACGAAAATTGAATGCACGTTCGAAGAGGACTGACTTTAAGAGGCAATCGAGGATTTAACTGCAGTGGCCATGGAAATTGTGAAGGAATGCACGACTGCGAGGGGAGTGCGTAATTGGGTCGCTTGACGACCTATTCATCATGCCATCGTTGGGGGGAGGCACTGCTTCATGCTTCCGGGGTGAACGAGGGTTGCGTGACGATTGTCTTAAAAGACTTCGTCTACCGCGTTGAGCCGGGCACAATGGACCCAACAGGGTGGTCTAAGTGAGCCACGGCCTAAAGGACACCCAATCCACTACCTATGGCGTCGAGCCTAGTGCCCAGAGTTTGCTGATGCCAATGAATGACTACAGGATGCATGCTTTTTGACCGGAAGCTGCAAACTAAGTCGCAAATCGTCCCCACTTGGATTGCCCATCGAAGCCTAGAAGACTGCCGGCAGTGTCATTGACGCCGGGTCGTTATGGAGACATGCCTCATTTTCTGATCCCTATTCACGGCGACAGCCTGTTTTTAGATCTAAAGCTGCGAATTCGGTCTCAGAGCCTTCTGCTTTCACTCTCGCACCGAAGCTGGATATTTAGGCAGAAATGGACTCAACGATAGACGCACCGTTTTCAAAATATGGTGCATTGTTCCAATTTTCTTACCACTCCATGGCTACAGAGTGCAATCCTTGAGTCCTGAAGCTTCAAATTCAGTCTCAACGCTCGACGTCCGCATCGAAGTTTGATGGAAGCAAAGAAGACGTCAGTTGAAGGGTCCATGATGAAGCTTTCACATTGGAGCCATAAAGCTAAGACCAGTGAACCAAACTGGACCACAAATTGAGTGCCAGAGCTGAGCCACCACACTAATCCCGCCATCATCGCACCACCCTCTCGCCCAAGCCCATCACAACAACTCGCGATCCGTGTCCGAAACACACCGTCACTCAATCCTCCACTCCCGTGAAACTTCACGCGTCTCCTTAAGCCCGACTGTCATCCACCCTCCCCCCGGCGCAAAGTTGCTTGAAACAACAATTTGTTGATTCACTCACTCACTCTCCCTCGCCTGTCACTTCTCGCCGGGCTGTCGCTAAGCTCGATGGCGAAGTCAGGAGCACCGCGAGATGCCAGCCAAAGGAAAAACTTCCACAGGTAATGAACCCAAGGATAACTGACTTAAGACAAAAATCCACTCGACGATCCGAGCCAGAGCAGCCGTGCAACTTGTAAAGTGACGGCAGAATAGCTGACGGCTCCCCCCCCCCCCCTCCGCCCGACCAACCACCAACACTCCCTGCTGCCGTTGTTACCGCTGCAGGGGACGCTCAGATGGTGTCGGTGGAAAAACCGGTGTAATAACTTCAAGAAATTGTAATTTCCCAACTTTTGCTCAGATTTAATTTCCATTCATGCCCCTTCTCCAGAGAGCGAGAGAGAGAGAAGGGAATCATCCTCTTATCCCTCATCCCAGTCACTGTGTCACTTTTAATGTTTCTTAGCCAGCACCGTCAATGATGGACCGGTCCCGATTATTCCAACGGACCAAGTGGCCCACCCTCGCTGTTGGTGGCGCCCCTCGTGAAGGCGCAACTGCTGCTTGGCCCATGTTGCTGCTCCATTAGCCGTGCATTGTGTGATGGCTTGTACATGTGTATGCCCGAGTGTATACCTGCTACCACAGCACAGCGAAGGACATTTCTTTTTTTGCCTGCCAAGGATATTTATTGTTAAACTTTCGCTGCGTCCCCCTGCTGACGGCCCAGCAACCCCCATCCAATTGTTGTTGAATATTTTGCTTCTTTCCATTTCCTCATTTTAAGTGCCCCGCGGCGGGTGGACATGGGTGAATCCTTAGGTTTACTCCATTAGACGCTCTGTCCGCGAGATCGGCTACGTTCGCCTCTCTATGGGTGTGTGTGTCTGTGTGTGTGTCTGTAGAGTCCTTAAGAGGTGTGGTATGGCATGGATATCATTATTGTTACAAAAGGACACAAAAGCAAGCAACCAACCGAACTCAAAGTGAAGAGGGAACCTCACCACACACAGAGAGAGAGAGAGCGAGGGAGAGAGAGAGCAAAAAAAGGGCTAAACAATTTCATCCGTTATTTGTTGGCAGCTAACTTTTACCTTTTGCCAACATCATCAAGTGCAAAAGTTTTCCTCCTTCGTCCTGTCTTCTCCCACCTCATTCTGCTCCATCGTCGCAAGGATCTGGATTTGTTGTTGTTCTTTTTTCTTTTTTTTTCTTTCGTTATTGTCCTTATTGGCTAAATTTATTTATTTTATTTTTATTTCTCAATTTATTTTTCGTCCTTTTTCGCCGTTAGTGGTGCGCGTTGTATTCATTATTATTTTTATTTTTATGATTATGCCGTTGCCCCAGCTGATGGCGGAGGGGCAGGGTGCAGGCGGCTTCGTGTGAGTGCCTCTGTGTGTGTGAAGGATTGTATTGTTGACTCTATTGTCGAGTTTAAAAGGATAATTCGAGGATAAACGAAAACTTCACTCCAGTCTCGCACGCGGAATGAGAGACAGTCTCATCTCTGGTTAACATGCGGGCTTGGATGGGCGGCTTGGGGGGCGGCGAGGGAGAGATGTGTCTGGCGATAGATTGATACATTGAAAATTGAATCCTTTTCGTCCTTTGTGTCGTACGCGAAGTCTATCTCCTGGAAGGAAGTGGTTTTCTTTTGTGAAACGGACAATTTTTCTTTCCCGTCGTGGGGGTCTGTCTCTCGGGCATACAGTCAGCCAGTCGGCATTGCTTGTTGCCTCTGGATGGCTGGGGAGGCGGGCGGCGAAGGTGCCTCCGATGGTGGCGGTAAGGATATGACGAAATGATGATGTTGAGGGATTTTTTAAAAGGATTTTCTTTACCACGCGTGTGTGTGTGTGTAAACTCTTTGAAAGGACGAAATTGAATGAAAATTTTCCAAATTATAAACGTGCGCGGCAGGGGGCGGGAAGATATCAAATTTATTTTGCACAATCTGCGTTTTGGGTTAAATGATTTGAGGGCAAGCAGTTCAAAGCGATGCCAAGGACATGTGTAATCGGCGGGAGACTCGGAACGATGGGCGGGCTTGGGAGGAGATTAAATTGAGCTGACAATGATCGATTGGGGGGTGGGCTTTGCTCGCAGAATGATAACCTTTTTCGCGACACAATGGACGGCGGTAATTGAAAGTCAGGATCTGGCCCTTTGTTGGGAGAAATCAGATCTTTCGATGTGCTGGCCACGCAAATCTGATTGATTGAGAATTACGAATCAGCTTTGGAAGGGATTTGCTTTGGTAGACTGTGGTTATCACTAACCTGTGGCCTCCACTAACTTCACTCGTAAAATTCCATCCCTCTCCGTCCCTCTACATCACCTCCCACCGCCCATCCCGGCAAATGTCATTAAACTACCAAAGTCCATTTTTCTCTGCAGTAATTGTCACCCACACATGTTCCATTCGCCGCTCTCTGTGACAACAACTCGTGTCCTTTCCGCAGTAGCAACAGCAGCCGGCTGCACGGCAAAAAAAAAAAAAAAAACGAGAATCCCCGTGCGGCGGCAATAAATAAGTGCAACTTCTCGAAATGACATTTCCACTCCATTATGCAAAGTCTACCCGGGCGCCACCCACCACCGGCGCTCACTCAAATCAAACAGAACTCGAAGGCAACATTTAAAAACATAAAAATGAATAAACACACACACACACACTAGAGCACCCGCAGAGAAAAGAAACAAAAAACAGCAAAAAAAAACAGAGCCGAACAGCAGCGAAGAGAGCAAAAAAAATATTTGATTTACTGTTGCAACGTTTGGATTGATGGCCGCAGAAAATTGTGGATACGACCGAGTATCGGGAGTCGGGAGTCATGAATTCGCTCCTCGTCCTTCACAAATTACAAGCTGAATGTGTCCTGACAAGCGGCAACTGGGAACATATCAAACGATTTGTGCTCCGTCATGGGGTTGTTAAATGTTAAACGACTGCAAAGCGGACACCATCGCCAACGCCGCAGCCATTCAGAGGGTCGTCCTCCTCAGTCAGAGGGACCGACACCGACACCGGCACCGGCACCGGCACAGATCGGCATCACCTGTCCATTTGCACGGGACTCGTTAAAGTGATTTAGGGGTTGTACGCCAAGGTGTTCAGCACCTACAACCATTCCGAAGGGACGGACGCGGCGGGAAGGGCGCCACACAATACCCTCTCTGCAGAACACACATCTATTTACGACCAATAATTTCCATGGCTGACACGCTGAAAACGCGGCCATAAAAAAAAGAAAAAGAACCGGAACTGCTTGTGCTGCTAAATTTATGACATGCCTTGTTGGTTGCTTGGCCTGGTGCTGGTGCTGTAGCTGCCACTGGAGCTGCCTCAGCGCTCGTTGCTCGTTGATGACTGACACATATGTGTTCGCAAATTCAGACACACCGCGTCGCCGCTTTCAAAAGGGACACTTTGTCCTTCAGTCGTTGACGTCGACGTTCTAACGGACGGATCTAACAATGCCACATTCCGCACCCAGCCACATAGGCAAGGAGTCCTTAAATTTTTGTTCTCTCCCTCGTCCTCGTCCCGGTTCCCCGCGCACACCTCAGCAAAAGTTGAGAGAGAGAGAGATTCCTTTCCACCTCGGGCCAAAAGATGTCACACGAGGATTTTCAATTTAATTTAATTTATGATCCTTAATTTGAAATTTGCCGCTCATTTTGGGAAGCTTTGGGAAGAAATTGTTTCTCTTGATTGCGCCGCGCCGCACACACACACAGACACACAGAGAAATACCGCCGCCGTCGTTACAGTGATAATCAGGGCCAGGGCGCGATAGATGACGACACCCAGTGGAGATTCCACGACGCCTTGGAACCCTTTTTTTGTTCTGTGTGTGCGGCCTTTTCTCCCCGGCCACTCGGCTCGGTGCCTGCCTAAGTGGGGCGACGCGGCGGTTGGCGTGCGAAGGCAGTTGTAAATTCCTTCTCGGAAGGGTTTTTGAAATTTATGCGCCACCCCGACGACGTTTGCCTACTCAGAGATGAGATGAGCACGACCAAGACGACGTCGGGGAAGACAAACTCTGCCTCCCATCCCCCATCTGCCAGCCTCACAGCAGAGGAAGATGTTGTTATTAGAAATTCCTAAGCTCTCGTCGGATTGCGAAGATGACCGAATTTCATCGCACCCCATGCCGCCGCCCCCTTCACCTCGGATATGTGATTCGAATGAGGTCCTGCTGCCGGGGGGGGGGTGGCCGCCTGTAACTGCCTTTGTGTGTGCTAATTGCTTTGTTTTACATGTGTGTGACATTCCTAACGAGGCTCTTATTTTCGGAGAAAATGAAAACTCTCAGGCCGACGCACGAACAGTGGCGGCCGAGGACGACGAGGACGACGATGACGACGACAGAGTGGGTTGAGTTTGAGTTGTCCTTAATTACTTGCGGGTGAAGGAATTTGCCATGTTGACAATTATTTCGAAAGTAAATATGAAAAGTTGTTGGTAATAATTTTCCCAGTCCCCCTACCTCACGGGGGGGGGGAATAAAGGACTTAATTGGGTTAGGGTGACAATTGTTTTTGTATGAGACTGACTGGCGGCTGGCGGCTGGCGGCTGGCGGCTTGGTAGCCGGCGACCGGTGAGCTAAGGGTACCCCGGTGTGTCTAGCATAAATTTAAGTTTAAAGAGGACGAGTGCTCTCTGGCGTGGGCCCGGATTTTGGAGGGATTTTAAGCGGATTACAGTGACCTTTTTGTGGTCCTTAACCGGCGGGCGGGAGATCAAGTTCAATTGGTTTTTCGGCGTCAGTTGGCGAAGGGAATCAATTCCGAGAAGGGATTGGCGATCTCAAAATGATGTGGGCACCCGTGTGTGTGTGTGTGAGGGCATTAAAAGCAAGTGTCCTGGTTCTGATGGGGTTTTTGGATTTGAACAAAGGGGGGAAAGTCAAAGGGTCTCCAAAGGAAGACTGAGTGCACGGCGATGGCATCTCCAAGGCGACCACCCCTGGAGAGGACAAACCTCTTCCAAAAGTGAACTGGAATGCAGGACTTTGCTGCCAAATTTAGTATTTCTGAGGTAATTCGATGGAAGTCGAAAGTGGGTCAGGATTATAGCCCCGTCTCTTCTTTTCGTCTAACAGATAAGTTCATCAACTCAAGAGAGTACTTGACCTCAGTCCGCCGCTCCCACATGGCAACACTCGCTCCAACTCAAGCTTTGTCAATCGTCGTAGCCCCCACGTTGAGGCATTCATCTCGCATTTAGGAGACAACCTATTCACGAAAGGCATCCTCTCTTGCATGACAGCGAATTCTGAAAGAGCAGAGAATCAACAAAAAAAAAAAAAAAAAAAAAACAGGGTTTCACTCAACTCATGCATCGCGCCAGGAAAGTCCTTTTTTCGCGTAAAGTTTTGTGCTAAAAATTAAATAAATTTGCGTTCGCATTCATCACATCACACTCGGATGGAAAAATGAATGCACATCACACGGGCACAGGGCGCCCAGTGCTGAGTTTCCCCGGGATCCCTGAGTCCTGCCAGGGGGGGGGGGGGGGGGGAGAGGGCGATGTGTGCAAAAGCGTTGCTCCTTTTAAGCGCTTAACGAGGTGAATTCATAAAAAAAAAAAAAACACATGAAGAATTACAGAACACATCCGCACGGGGATCGTACGTGTGCAAGGACAATGCCGTCAAAGTGAATGCCAACAGTTTTACGCTCCAAAGTAATTGCATTGCGAGAGCAGAGACCTCTGTCAATCCAACATCTCTGTGTCAGCCTCAAAGTCGTGTTCATTAAGATCACCCTTATCCCCCCCACACTCCTCAATTATGCAAGAGCATAGGCTTCCGGAGTTGATAAATCTTTAACAAAAAGAAACCAGTGGGCGGTGATGGGTGGTAGGCAGCAGAGTGGGGAATATGGCGTCGTCTGCCATACCACTCGAATGATGTCCCGAAAAAGATAAATGACTTAACGCCACCACTGTGAGTGATTCAAGCAGAGCCTGCCGATGACAACCGACGGCAGGACTCAGAGACTCAACAACTTTGGTTAGTTCCGTTCTTCCGTCTTTGTTGGCCGTCGCTCGGTCGGTAATGGCCGCCACTTCCACCATCCACCATCCAGCGCCTTTCAACTCTAGCCAGGAAGGTCATACATTATGGAACAACATAGCGGCGCGTCCCGCTCCCGGGCCAGCCGCCACAGCTAATGGTTATAATGTCTTTTCAATGCAAGGCGCTCGAGGACCCCCACCAGCGCACCAAGCATAAAGCTCATTTGTGTGTTGAACTAGAATCAGTGATGTTATGCTTACCATCCATTCTGTGCTGTGCTGTGCTGGATGATTGATGGATTTTCTATTTCGTGGATGCCCTGGCCGATGTGCGGAACGGAGTAAATTGCCGGGGTGGCGACTGGTGACTACAAATGTAAGTTTTCGGTGATTATTCTCTTGTCCTTCAAATGGATTCTTTCCCTCATTTTGACATCATCATTGTGTGTGTGTGTGGGTGGGGGGGATGAGTGCAGACGCATGTCTTGGCATGGATGAGATGAGTTACAATCCAAAAGGCTGCACTCCACCAACCACCCTTCCAGCCATCGCTTAGATTTGAGGAAAAGCCTGCACAATCCACCCGAACGTCCTCAAATTAGAATTATCAACTTAAAAGTCCACGACGGCACCTTGACAGCCACAACCGACGTCTTACACTCGAACGGCAAAGTTTTTGCTTTTCTCCTCGCCTCAAGTCCTTCGCTCGCCTCCTTGTTGGGTGAATATCTCTGCGAGAAATCCCCAGCCGCTCGGTCACCCTCACACTCGGGGTCATTCAGTTTTCCGAAAACCCAAAGCTATTTAGTCCTTAAAATCAAATCGCCGCATTTGAAGTGGCACTTTGCCTTGCCTTGCCTCGCTTCACTCGGCGTCTCGTTTTAATGTACACAAGTCTTGGGAAGTGCCGTTAAGGATGACAGCAGAGCCAACAGAAGGAGTGCGGTCAAGAGGGGCGAAACGAGGCGAGCGGAAGGACGAAACGTGAGGAAGAGAGTTACCGAGTTAGTTGAGTCCTTGTGAATTGTATTTATGACTTCCAATTAAAATTATTGCAGATCCTTAAAATATCCTAAACTCTCGTCGCCCACATGCCCACCCATGCCCTCCAAGAACAGTGCACCATCAGTGTACTTGGTTGGGGTTTGTTATTTTTATTACACAGCTCTGACCTTCGGCCCGTGCGCCTTCCATTCATTGTGTCGTATGCCTTAGCTGGGCTTCCCTTAAAAGCATTCTTTCGATTTTAATCTCCCCATCGGACCAACGAACACCAACCACCACGCCCCTCTTCTAAATTGGCCATTTAACCGGAGCAAGAGGGTCCCTTTTTTTCGCCAAAAAGAACGTAAATAAAGCGGTGGGGGAGGCGAGAAAGAGGAAGCACGGTACTGACCTAAATAAGAGCAACATTGGCTTCACGTGTTTGCCTGTCAGGTAAATTAAGCCGAAAACAAAATGGATACCGAGCATGGGTGGCGGGACGGGATGGATTGCTCAAGGATTATGCCTCGTTATTGGTCCCTAAACGGTGTCACTGGACCAGCGACGACGACGAGGACGACGACTACGATGGTGGATGGATTTCACTTCGTGTGCCATTCGATATCGACATCTGTTCAGCTGATTTAATGTAACGGTAAAGGCGTCTTCAGCTCCAACGGTTACATCCTGAAAGAGAAACGAAGGAATTACGCTACACTGTACACACAGCTAGACGGATAGACACAGAGACAGAGAGAGGATGGATCGAGGAGGCAAAACTGGGAGCGCAACGAGATGCCAATAACTATTGCCACCCCACCCTTGGCAGTGGTAGTTCGTCCCTCTCCGGTGCAGTCGAAGAAGTTCGGCTTCCTCCTTCTGGCTGCCGGCTATGTTATCCTTGCCTTCCCCGCTGGTAACTTTTACAACGATTTAATGACTTCCTTTTCGGCACACATTATTATCCTGCGTCAGACAAATCAACTCTGTTGGCACTGTGTAACAACCTCGTCCTTCTCTCAGGTTGGTGTGTGTTTCTCCTCCCCCTCGCATTCATCCTCTGTCCTTAAGGATGGGATTTAAATTTACGAGTCATGTTACCCGTCTTTATGAGGACTTAACCGTTGAGCAAGGATTTCTTGTTACTTTCCTTCGACTCGGCGCGATTCGATGCTTTTTCTTTCTCCTTGTTTTTTTTTTTTTTTTTTGCTTTTTTTTATTTCAACGGTTTTTGTGTGCTCCATCGTCGTCCTCCTGCAAATGTGATGAGAGGATAAGCGAAGGGCAGAGGAACAAGGATTGTAAACGGGACTTTACGTTCGATAAATATTGCAATTAAAATAAATTGGCAATCGAATTGGAAAACCTAAATTCATTGCTAGGTTTTTATTGTATACACACGCGAATGAATGAATGGAATGGATGTGGATGAGGCGGGGGTGGTTGGAGGCTGGAGGGAGGGACATGTACTTTGTGGTGAATTGAATGGTTGGACGGCGGATGGTTCGGTTTGGTTCGTGGAGTCTAGACGTGATTTCATAAATCATCACTGCGGTTCGGACGGAATATGCTGTTTTTGGCCATAAGGGGGGCGGGGGAGCTGTGGTTTTTTTTTGTTCAAGTTGTGCAGTATGTTGCACGGTAATTAGTCAAAGGGTTTTCCAATACATTTGATTGCTATTTTGAATCGTTTCAATCACGGGAAGTGGGGTGGCGGGAGGACGACGATCACTTTAAAAGTGTGTGCTTAGCGATCGGAGTTCAAGGGGAGATTGCTCACGATATTCCTAGCAGACATCAGATTTGGACTGTTCAACAAGACCCTTCTGTCATGAATCCCCCCCTTTTAAACGCATAACTACCCGCCCCACTCTCCCCACTTCGAAGTCGTGACCACACTCGTTAAGTATCCCATCCGTCAATTAAATTGCGGTCATTTCTTAAAAATCCACACCCTTTCGCAAGCGGAACGACCAAAAAAAAGAATGCCATCCCATCAGCCTATTGAATGATACCTCGGGTCACAAAATAGCGATGCCTCCCACCCTCCCCCGTTCGACCCAAATGAACTCTAACACTGCGAAACTTTGTCGTCATCGCTGTCGTGGTTGTTGTGGTTTTCCCTCTTCCATCTCTCCCACGGATTCATCAGAAATTCCACAAGAAACAGCGACGCATTCCATTACTCCCCCCCCCCCCCCCCCCCTCCCACTCGTCAGTGAATTTTTCCTGCCGTCCCGCGCCCGCACATTGCACCGCCCGGCGTCGTTCTTTGACTGCGGCATTTAACTCGTTAGGTGTCGTCACGGTAACACACCAGAGCATGCCCCAAAAACCGAACTAAAATTCCAGAAACGACCGCGAATTCAATGAGCAAACTTTATGTCCCGCTCTAATAGTTGTCAATTAGTCAATAGCCTTCGGGGTTGAATTAAACTTTTACCCTGACGCTCATTAATTTATTTAAATTATCCTCCCTCCTTTCTCCCGGGGTGGGTCCTAGTTCAGGACGAGACCAACGAAAACAAAAAAAAAAAAAACGCGAGGGGATTAAAGGCGACAACCGCAACCGCAATCAATCAGCTTCAAATGGTGTCGCAGGCCACTGCACCGCCTCACACGCCTCTGTTTGTATTGCATTTCCATTGAATGCGTTTTGTGACAAATCAAATTATGTCCTGACATGCAATCAAGGTCCCGGGCACAAAAACATCGATCGGCGGGGCGATGTTCCTCCTCTCGGTGCGACTCGGAATGCGACGAGTGGGCGTATTAATTAAGTTTGCAGCCAACGTGACGCAGTTAATTGTATAATCTCTTCATTTGAAGGACCCTGGCAAGGTGGCAACCGGATGGGGCCGTTTGTGGCCATCGTTGGGTGGTGACGCGCACCGAGCGGCACTGTGTGAAATGAAATTTGAACTCATCCGCTGTCAAAGGGTGAAGTGGGCTGCTGTGCAAGCACTGTCTGTGTCTGAGAGGTGTCCCGAAGAACATGGCCCAACAAGGACACACATTCGCATCACTCTCACTCTCTCTCTCTCTCTCTCTATGTCGGGCACACACTCTCGCTCGCTGCGTCACGACTTTCTTAATGAAGAAACTTAATCATGACTTATGTTTACCTCGGCATTTCGGTCGTTTGGTGGGCGGTTGGGGGGGGGGGGGAAAGACAGTACATCCTTGTGTTAATTTAATGAAAAGCTTAAGACAGCAGCCGGAGAGCGAGAGCGCATCGCAGAATCAGCAGCATCATCATCAACTTCAGTGGCAGTAGCAGCATTTGTAAACATTAATTCATTTATCCTTTCCAATTATCCTGATTGCAATGTGAGCGCTGCTCGCTCATCACTTAACCAGACGAATCTAAGACCTCTCTCCGCAGCAGCAACAACAACAACAACATCCAGGAGCAGCACACAGACACAGCAGTCACGACCAGCAGCCGGATTGCAAGGCAAGGCAAAAAAAAACAGAAGAAGATATCCTTCCGAAAATATTTACCTCAAAATGTGATGAGAGTGAGACATCCTTCTCCTGCAGGAAGTGCTTCGTTTATTTTATTTTTTTTTTTTTCGCTTTCTTCAACTTCTTCGCCTTTTTGCTCGCCGGGTTTTGATGTCGTTTTTCTTCCTATTACCTCGTCGTCCTTCTCAAGGATACATTACATCCACTTTGTTGAATCAGTGGCAGTCTTCTGTAAAGTGAAGTGGAGGTGAGAGCACACAGGATGCACAAAAACGAATGGCAACGCGGGAGAAAAAAGCGGAGAGAAGGACGGATCAAGAAAGGAGTTAAATTCAAAGATGCTTGTGCGGTGTGGATGGTCGGAGTCCTGCGAATATCCGTCGTGTTTACCGTCGTCGTCGTCGTCGTCGTCATCAAGAAGGAGCAACATCATCACCAGCATTCACATCGTGATTATCGTGCTTTTTTCTCCCCTCACCCCCTCATACCATCCATCCTTGCTAAGGACACCGTTTAGACTTTCTCTCTGTCTCACACCCGCCCCCTCGCCCCCCAGTCGGTGTGTTCATTCTAAAGAAAATTTAATTACATATCCTTGGCATAGTCCTTCCACCGACTCTTCAGTCCACACCAGCGCACAGGTATCCTTCCCGTTGAGGTGATGCCCTGGCCTGGTATGACATGAATTTGCGGTGACAGTCGAAATGATGCACTGTGTCGGAAGCGGAAGAAGAATGAAATCCCTCTCAGTTATCTCTTGTGGTTATGTGACTAATTTATATCGTTTTTTTCACTCTCTCTCTCTCTCTTATACACTCTCTCTCACTCTGTCTTTGCAGATTGTTTTAAGGACTTTGTGGTCAATGCCGCAGACACTGCTGTGGGCCAGCGGACAGACGACCGCACCGAGATAGAGAGCTGGACAATGCTACGTGTGACAGGCACGACTATTGACAACGGCCAAATTTCCAAGGAACCACTCTCAAGCGAAATATGAATCATTCAAAAGGTGAGTACCTGAGTGCCTCTCGCAGTCTTTTCAGTCTCGCCATGGCCATGATCGTGTCCATTCTGGTCAGTTGGCCGTGTCGCCTGCTCTCTGCACATGCTGGCAACTTTTATTGCCACACCATGTCGAACTAATATGTCAATAAAACCGGCGGTGGAACGGGGCCAGAAGCAGTTTCGTTTTTTTTTTCTCGCCTCCTCTGCCTCTCATTGTTTACACTGAACTGGTCCTGTGGGGGCAGTTTTTCGAGAGATTCTCTTGTTTTTTTGCCGAGATCGGCAGTGAGTGCCGGAGATGACCCTTGTGCAAATTGCATGGCATGCAGCAGGTCGATGATTGCAAAAAGGATAATCACCGTGACAGGCGTGCAACGGGCCATTTGGTTGAATGGCCATTTAATACTCTCTCTCTCTTCGTTGACTCTGTGTGTGTGTCTGGTTTTTTTTTTTTTTTGTTTGACTTTCGTCGACGTTTTGTCAGCCGGGTTGGGTTACCCTCGAGGGGGCTGGTGCACAAATGTCGAGGGTGTGCTCGGTTTAGAGGGCTGATTAGTTCGGGGGTATTAACTGGGCGTCTGGTGTGGGTGCTTTTTTGATGGCCCATTGAAGTGGAAATCTGCACTGCTCAGTGATTTAATTGGAGAAGGGTCAGAGCCGATGTGGAAGGGTTCATTGATTAGCATTTATCGTGAGTGTCGGGGGTTAAGATGACTTCGGGGGTTAATTGAATGGTCATCGGAGGTTGGTGATGAGCTGCGTTTCGGAGCAACTTTTAAGTGATGCGTCATCAGTCTTGATGAGTCACGTAACACGTTAGCACTCATTTCTGTCACAAAATGCCTGCTTTTTCCTCCTTTGTGTGGCGCTACAGTTGGGTGTCACAAAAGCGCACCCCTTCAGCAAACACACACTCCACGACGCAGTAGTTCGATCTAAAATCCCCCCACCCTCTCCCCCTGGCACACTTCGAAGCCATTCAATCAAATCCCCATTCATCGTCACCCCAGGCGAACACAAATTCATTTATCCCCGTCAAAGGACATACATTTCCATTAGCATTCCGCCTGAGAAACCATCCAAAATAAAAAAAAAAAAAAAAAACAAGACGCAACTATGCCATTTAAACCACGAAATGCTGGTCCTTTCAAGTGGTGCTTGCCACGTCTTCAATTACTAATCGCTGTCGAGATACAAAGCAGCGCTCCTTCAAATGCAAACGTGATCGCTTCAAAATCCTTTTGTCCTCTCTCTCTCTCACTCTCTCTGTGCACCCATTTCGCATTCAATTCGCACTACATGCATTCATTCCATCCACTGTCACTTACTGACAGTTGAACGCGTGTGTTCATCCGATATGCGGCCGCAGAAATAAACAAAAGGACCTCCGCACATCCTTTTCGTCCTTTCTTTTATTTAATTTTTATTTTACGCCTCCGTTTTGTGCACGTATTTTCATATATTTGACGGCGCAAAAAAAGAAAAAAAGGACTCCCTCCCAATCCCCCACTCCCATCCCCACCCATGGAAGAATACAATTTTTTTTTGTTGTTTCATGCAGCCAAGGTGCCGATAGCGGTAGGATCCTTTCCTTATCCCTTGCACAAGATAAATACGAACGGGCCTATAGACATCATCCACCTCGCAACCCCCATCCACCCCTCAACACTGCCACATGATTCAATTAAATCAAATTGAAACGAAAGGACACGTGTTTTGAATTCATAATGCCGCCCCTTAGGGACATTTATTCGCATTCAGTGTGGCGGCGCGACGGAGAGCTGCCCGGGCGCACACATATCACGAACAGGATCAGGGATACCTCTGCGGCACTGGATTGCTGAGTGATTTTCGAGAAGAATTTGTGCGCTTCGCCTGGGTGCTGCCAAAAGAAGGAGGATACCCCACAGTCACACACGCGATCCGATGGGATAAACGAGGGGGGGGGGGGGGGAGCTGGAGGAGGGTGTGAGAATGTTTATGTATGCGAGGGAGGTGCCAGGACCGCCGATTTACAGATTGTTTGCCTTGTTTAAGTGTGAAAAACGCTTTAACGTGTTAATGAAGTCATGTCCTGGTCTGGTCCTGCTCCTCGGGCGACTGGAGGAGGCTAGGCTGGCAATTACAAGGACCCTTCACAGCACTGTGCTCCGATGGTGCTGTCGTGCGCATTGTCAGCGTAGGAAGCTAAAGAAAAGTTGCACACATCCTGTCGCTGTGTGTGCATAAATTTCCGCTCTCAAAAGTGTTTGTTATCCCTTTTCTTTTTCATGCTCCGTGCATCGTGCAAGTGGCGCCCTGCTATCCCACCATTTCATCTCTCATTCCACTCGACTCCATTTTATCCTTGACAAATCACTCAAATGAAGTTTAACTAAGCGGAAAAATTATAAGCAAATTAATTTGTGAAACAAAAACTTTTCCCTTCTGGGTTTCGTTTCGCAGAGTGCGGAGGACTCCTTAAATCCTTCACGCTGCCGCTGTCGTTGCCTCTGGTTTCGGGTCCTTTCCGTTCACACCCACACAGCCCCGCTTCACTAATCAGATTATGTCGCTTTTCGCAGTTTTAGCTGTAAAATGCAACTAAAAGACTTCGTTTCGTTTCGGGGATAGTTTTAAACTTTGCGTCATGTGGGGCGGGTACACAGGACATACTAGCTGCCATGTACACTGCCTTGTACACCCCCGCTCAGTTAGTGGTTGGCTGTGAAAAGGTCCTTTGGTTTAGTGTGTTCTGCTGCGATAGCATTTTGTGCAAAACTTTCACACTACAGACGCGCGACGCTTTTCCCTGACACTCTCGTATCCCCCTCGCAATGCCACCCATAATCTGTCGGGATCCGTTGGTCCTTTCCGAGGCCGGTAGACATTTTTATCGCCGCTTGAATCGCTCAATTTGGCTGTAGCATGTGTGCGAGTGTGTGGAAGTTTACGCAACAAGAATCTGACAGCATCACCCAACCCAGGCGCACGTTCGGTGGGACGTGTGGTATGTCTGCGTCTGTGCCTGTGTGTGTGTCCCTAAATCGTCTGGCTGTAGAGTGTGTGTCAGTTAATCCGCTGAAGGATAATGAACTTGAAGGCGAAAGGACGGGAAGCCAATGGCTTTTCTCTCTCGCATGAAGTCAATTTATTTGCGATACGTGATGCACGCTGGACCATGATATTCCTGTGCGAGTGTGTGTGTGCGTGTGTATGCCCGTCTGGATCCGGTGAAGATGGCTTCGCAGTCACTTCTCGGATTTGGTTCATCGATACACAGGGATGGAGCGGGCTTTTCATAAATGGTTGTCAATCGAACGGCCTAAGTCGGGGGGTATACGCAGCCGGGTACCGAGTGTAGTTAAGGCCGGTGAGGTTTGATGGGAGTTTTTCACTTGGAGAGCAATCGATATCGGGTAATCGAGTGTTTGCCTGGGAGTGGGATGCTTGCTTAACGGCTGCACGTCGGCCGCGTGGTGATTCCCCGACGTGTGGCGTGGAAGCGATGGCTTTTCGGAGGAATGACCGAGTTTTTCTTTGTCTCCAGCCGTTGATTTTCTCCTAGGACCGCGCTGACAAATTTAGCCCCGTTTAGAGGCTAATTTTGACACGTTTATCGTCAGGCGGGGGTGTCCTCCCCCCATATAGCCATCTTCGATTAAGTCCAATTATAAGCTATAGCTCCAAACCATTGACCACCTGACATTATACCCAGCAGTTCCCTGGTCGGAGCTGAAAATGTTTCCACAACAATTCTCGGTCAAGCGACACAGTCGGCCGGGCAAACCGAGACTATAAACTAAAATGGAAAACACCGAAGTTGTTGCAACAACACAACCCTTCATCCAACACCCTACAGTCTACACCCTGTCCCATCACCATCCCCACCACCACCAACACCACCAGCAGCAGCAGCAGCAGCAGGAGCAGCGTATCGAAATGGCTTTTGGCTTGAAATCCCAGCCACCACCGACCAATCGACCATTTATGTCCGTAGCACCACTACGGACAGCCTATTAAAGATATCAGACAATTTACAGCCCCTGCAGCAACATACAAGCAATTTGTCCAACGCCACTGCATGGAAATCTAGGACTGCAACAAAACCTCGCAGCAGACCGGGCCCCAGCCGATGGAGGCGGTTGCTTGTTTCGCACGCAGGCGGCGCGGGGCGTTTGGAGGTGCATGTGAATGGACCAAACGGACAGCCATGTAGCACTATCGGATATCGACACCAATTATAATTCCATTGGCCGCCAACCGGGCGTGCGGGAGGGCGGCAAGTAATTGACTGCCTCTACGACTGCCATTCGGTGCTATTAACAGACAGTTTTCGTTGTCTTCTGCGCGACACGACGCCACACGATAAGGATGCGAGCGCAATTGTGCCGAGACGAGTCGAGACGCACTGTTTGGTGTATCAGAGATGTCCAGCCAAACAGTTTGTGTTAATTTTAATTTATCCATTAATTGAAAGCCCGGTCGCGTGGTGCTGGGCCAGTGGGCCGTCATCGATTGTTCAACTTTTGCGGGTGTGCGTGTGGGGGTGCCTTGTGGGTTATGTCAATTCCGAGGCGCACATGTGGATTTCACAATCAGATCCCGAAATCCACTACATCCGTCCATCAGAGTGAGAGATAAAAGAAGAAAATCCAATTCGATAAACTACTCATGTCCCGGACGGTCGGGCAGTCGGACGGCCGGCACGACTGTATGGGGATGGCACGAGGACACGCCTTGAACTCGGCCCAAATAACTGCAGCCTCCATACGCACGTATGGGATTTTCCATTTACGATAATCGAAGAAAATTGATAGAAAGTCTATTCATCTACGAAAAATCGGTAATCGTCCTTCTTCGGCCTACAGATTGAGTGGAGGATGCCAATGCTCTTGGGAGAAGGGGGATGGTTGCAAATCGATTCAGGAAATATGGGCAAAAGTTCTGCAGAGACGAGGATGAGATGACTTTTTCGCTTCCTTTTGACTGCCCATTCATTCAAGGATAGATAGATAGAGATTCATATCTTTATTTGCCATTCGAGAATATCCTTATGAATATCACGTACCGAGGATGCGATCCACCTTCGGCGTGTGTGTGCGCAGGAGACCATCACCGGCATCACAGACCGATCGACCAACTGGTTACCCATATGCCTTAGCAAGCCTTTTTTTATTTATGACGGTTAATTTTATTAAAAGACCTCCACCCGACCGTCTAAACACCACCTCCCCAGCTGGGCTGCGATCCGTTTCTCTTTGCTGCTGCTGCCGGTGCCGGTGCTGGTTCTTCTTGGCGTTGCTGCTTTTTTTTTATATTTTATGTCCTTTCATATCCTAAATGGGATGAAATTGCTTCCTGTGAGGGGGAGGGGGAGAGGCTGGGGCCTGGGCTCCTGGAAGAGGAAAAGAATTGCCCATATAATTCATTTGGATTTGTTGTGTTGAGCAAAGGAGGACGGGCCGCTGCCGCTGCCGCTGGAGTGGGCTTGTATCTGTTATGACCGAGGATTGAATGCCATATGCTCAGCTTTCCTTTTTTTGCTGGAAAGGATAATACCCGAAGGAGGCTTCAGTCGAGAGCTGTCGGTGGGGGTCGGGGGGCAGGCTGAGCATCATCATCGTTAAACTGCCTCCAAATGGTGAAGATTTTTAGAAGATTTTAGCACCTTATTTAGGGGGGTTGTTTCTCCTTGTTGACCGGGGGATGGAGACGACGGGGGCTGGAGGGTGGGGGGGGGAGGGCACATGAGAGGAATGGCCGAAGGAAAAGAGTTATCGTTGGCGATGAATTGTTTGACTTTTAAGGATATTCTCGTCGATTGGGGGGCGCTTTAAGTGGCCCGTCGAGAGCACCGGAAGCATTTTGTGACCCACTTAGAGGCCACTGAAATGTGATGGCAGAGTGGAGGGGACCGACTGAGCTTTGGTTGCTTTATACTGATCCGTCAGCCACGGCGAAGCCACTCGCTGCAGCACCCAGTCACCGGAGTTGACATTTTCGTAAGTGGCTCCGTCGACTTCCGTCCGGCCAACCTGCTCCCCTCCCCAGTGCTCTACACGGACACAACCACCTGCTGGACACACAATCATTAACTGCGCCAATATCACTCCTGGAAGTGTCGACCTATGAAATCGATTCGTACAATCGACTCCGCACCGAGATTTAATGAAAACCCATTTCCGTTGAGCATGTGTCATGGCAACCTCTCACGGACGGTGGCTATTTCATTTTTTCTCCGGGGTTCGTTGCGTGTTGTCGTTTTGCACGAAATTAAATTATTAAATCGAATCCGAAATTGATTGAAATCGAATCCTTCCGAGATTGCTTATCGGGGGTTTACCCAGGGGCCCGATACTGAGGTCAACCAAGCGTGTCAGGCGGGCCTGTTAGGCGGGCTTCTAGACAAAGCAAAAAAAAACAACCGAGAATCCAAACGTAACATGTGTCAATTGGTTATGTGAGTGAGGCGCGCAGCGGCGGTGGTGTGCAGCAGCAGCAGCAGCTCACGCTTTTTGTCCTCACTCAAGGGGATAATCCTGGAACAGAGAGAGGCTGTAACTGAGACTGCCTTTGAATTGTGCGTCAGCCAGAGACAGTCAACCCTTGAGAAAACCAACCCAAAGCATATTCCAATTAACTTTGTAGTTGACACGGCTGCCTAAGTAAATACCGCAATCTGTTACCCCGTGTGTTGTTGCGCGAGGTGAATCCTTTATACACAGCGCCGCCCGTTCGTATTTATTCCAACGATTCCGAGGAAGAACCCCGGCTTTGGGCTCCTGGGGTGGCATCACTCACCGCAATCAAAGGGATTCCTCGTTTTTTAGATGTTTCTGTTTCATTGTTGAGCATCCGGGGCGCCCGTGTTGCTGTTGTTGCTGTTGATGCAGGGGTTTTTTTAATGAAGGGAAATGTGTTTGCAGTTTTGTTGTTGTTTTTTGTGTGAAATGAATGGGATCGACCAGAACGTGACGGTGTCAGTTTGCAATGACTCAAGCGCTGATTTGAGCTTACTGCCTGTGTGGTGGGTGTAGCGGCTGTGGGGGGAGGGGAGTGAGTGCCAGGCGAGGGTGCATTGAAAGATTGCAGTTGATTTGTCCTCTGGGGTGGCTATAGTGTCCTCTTGTGTGTATTTATCCTGTCGCGGCAATAAACGTAACACAGTTGTGACAATAATTTTGTCGATGAATTGTCCTTGTAATTTGTTTTCCTTACCAGAGGGTTGACGTGTCCTGTTTTGTGTGTGCGCAGAGAGGGGCGCCGGTGGAGGGGAACAACGTGAAGTGATTAATCAAATTTATGCTGAACAAAAAAAAAAGTGAAATCGAGTGGTGTTGCAGTGACAGCAAGGAAATGGAAAGAACGACATAAGGACCCAATCAGAGTGTAATTTTTTAAAGAGGAGATGGAGGACATGGGTACCGCCAGGGGCTACGGGTATACAGAAGTCGTAGGTCCGCTGTGCCAGCTGGAAGATGAGCTAGGATAAGGCTGAAAATGCCTTACTATACACTGTCTACTTTTTCAGGTGAAAATCTCGATGTCTTCGGATTCACTCCAAATGCATTTGATTCGATTAATAGACACTAGACAACATACCCACAGGTGTACAAGAGTCGTAGGTAGCCTAGTTTGGCCGCTGTGCCAGCTGGAAGGTGAGCTAGGATAAGGCTGAAAATGCCTTACTATACACTGTCTACTTTTTCAGGTGAAAATCTCGATGTCTTCGGATTCACTCCAAATGCATTTGATTCGAGTAATAGACACTAGACAACATACCCACAGGTGTACAAGAGTCGTAGGTAGCCTAGTTTGGCCGCTGTGCCAGCTGGAAGGTGAGCTAGGATAAGGCTGAAAATGCCTTACTATACACTGTCTACTTTTTCAGGTGAAAATCTCGATGTCTTCGGATTCACTCCAAATGCATTTGATTCGATTAATAGACACTAGACAACATTCCCAGAGAATTACAGGAGTCGTAGGTAGCCTAGTTTGGCCGCTGTGCCAGCTGGAAGGTGAGCTAGGATAAGGCTGAAAATGCCTTACTATACACTGTCTACTTTTTCAGGTGAAAATCTCGATGTCTTCGGATTCACTCCAAATGCATTTGATTCGAGTAATAGACACTAGACAACATACCCACAGGTGTACAAGAGTCGTAGGTAGCCTAGTTTGGCCGCTGTGCCAGCTGGAAGGTGAGCTAGGATAAGGCTGAAAATGCCTTACTATACACTGTCTACTTTTTCAGGTGAAAATCTCGATGTCTTCGGATTCACTCCAAATGCATTTGATTCGATTAATAGACACTAGACAACATACCCACAGGTGTACAAGAGTCGTAGGTTGCCTAGTTTGGCCGCTGTGCCAGCTGGAAGGTGAGCTAGGATAAGGCTGAAAATGCCTTACTATACACTGTCTACTTTTTCAGGTGAAAATCTCGATGTCTTCGGATTCACTCCAAATGCATTTGATTCGATTAATAGACACTAGACAACATACCCACAGGTGTACAAGAGTCGTAGGTAGCCTAGTTTGGCCGCTGTGCCAGCTGGAAGGTGAGCTAGGATAAGGCTGAAAATGCCTTACTATACACTGTCTACTTTTTCAGGTGAAAATCTCGATGTCTTCGGATTCACTCCAAATGCATTTGATTCGATTAATAGACACTAGACAACATACCCAGAGAATTACAGGAGTCGTAGGTAGCCTAGTTTGGCCGCTGTGCTAGCTGGAAGGTGAGCTAGGATAAGGCTGAAAATGCCTTACTATACACTGTCTACTTTTTCAGGTGAAAATCTCGATGTCTTCGGATTCACTCCAAATGCATTTGATTCGATTAATAGACACTAGACAACATACCCACAGGTGTACAAGAGTCGTAGGTAGCCTAGTTTGGCCGCTGTGCCAGCTGGAAGGTGAGCTAGGATAAGGCTGAAAATGCCTTACTATACACTGTCTACTTTTTCAGGTGAAAATCTCGATGTCTTCGGATTCACTCCAAATGCATTTGATTCGATTAATAGACACTAGACAACATACCCACAGGTGTACAAGAGTCGTAGGTAGCCTAGTTTGGCCGCTGTGCCAGCTGGAAGGTGAGCTAGGATAAGGCTGAAAATGCCTTACTATACACTGTCTACTTTTTCAGGTGAAAATCTCGATGTCTTCGGATTCACTCCAAATGCATTTGATTCGATTAATAGACACTAGACAACATACCCACAGGTGTACAAGAGTCGTAGGTAGCCTAGTTTGGCCGCTGTGCCAGCTGGAAGGTGAGCTAGGATAAGGCTGAAAATGCCTTACTGTCTACTTTTTCAGGTGAAAATCTCGATGTCTTCGGATTCACTCCAAATGCATTTGATTCGATTAATAGACACTAGACAACATACCCACAGGTGTACAAGAGTCGTAGGTAGCCTAGTTTGGCCGCTGTGCCAGCTGGAAGGTGAGCTAGGATAAGGCTGAAAATGCCTTACTATACACTGTCTACTTTTTCAGGTGAAAATCTCGATGTCTTCGAATTCACTCCAAATGCATTTGATTCGATTAATAGACACTAGACAACATACCCACAGGTGTACAAGAGTCGTAGGTAGCCTAGTTTGGCCGCTGTGCCAGCTGGAAGGTGAGCTAGGATAAGGCTGAAAATGCCTTACTATACACTGTCTACTTTTTCAGGTGAAAATCTCGATGTCTTCGGATTCACTCCAAATGCATTTGATTCGATTAATAGACACTAGACAACATACCCACAGGTGTACAAGAGTCGTAGGTAGCCTAGTTTGGCCGCTGTGCCAGCTGGAAGGTGAGCTAGGATAAGGCTGAAAATGCCTTACTATACACTGTCTACTTTTTCAGGTGAAAATCTCGATGTCTTCGGATTCACTCCAAATGCATTTGATTCGATTAATAGACACTAGAAAACATACCCACAGGTGTACAAGAGTCGTAGGTAGCCTAGTTTGGCCGCTGTGCCAGCTGGAAGGTGAGCTAGGATAAGGCTGAAAATGCCTTACTATACACTGTCTACTTTTTCAGGTGAAAATCTCGATGTCTTCGGATTCACTCCAAATGCATTTGATTCGATTAATAGACACTAGACAACATACCCACAGGTGTACAAGAGTCGTAGGTAGCCTAGTTTGGCCGCTGTGCCAGCTGGAAGGTGAGCTAGGATAAGGCTGAAAATGCCTTACTATACACTGTCTACTTTTTCAGGTGAAAATCTCGATGTCTTCGGATTCACTCCAAATGCATTTGATTCGATTAATAGACACTAGACAACATACCCACAGGTGTACAAGAGTCGTAGGTAGCCTACTTTGGCCGCTGTGCCAGCTGGAAGGTGAGCTAGGATAAGGCTGAAAATGCCTTACTATACACTGTCTACTTTTTCAGGTGAAAATCTCGATGTCTTCGAATTCACTCCAAATGCATTTGATTCGATTAATAGACACTAGACAACATACCCACAGGTGTACAAGAGTCGTAGGTAGCCTAGTTTGGCCGCTGTGCCAGCTGGAAGGTGAGCTAGGATAAGGCTGAAAATGCCTTACTATACACTGTCTACTTTTTCAGGTGAAAATCTCGATGTCTTCGGATTCACTCCAAATGCATTTGATTCGATTAATAGACACTAGACAACATACCCACAGGTGTACAAGAGTCGTAGGTAGCCTAGTTTGGCCGCTGTGCCAGCTGGAAGGTGAGCTAGGATAAGGCTGAAAATGCCTTACTATACACTGTCTACTTTTTCAGGTGAAAATCTCGATGTCTTCGGATTCACTCCAAATGCATTTGATTCGATTAATAGACACTAGACAACATACCCACAGGTGTACAAGAGTCGTAGGTAGCCTAGTTTGGCCGCTGTGCCAGCTGGAAGGTGAGCTAGGATAAGGCTGAAAATGCCTTACTATACACTGTCTACTTTTTCAGGTGAAAATCTCGATGTCTTCGGATTCACTCCAAATGCATTTGATTCGATTAATAGACACTAGACAACATACCCACAGGTGTACAAGAGTCGTAGGTAGCCTAGTTTGGCCGCTGTGCCAGCTGGAAGGTGAGCTAGGATAAGGCTGAAAATGCCTTACTATACACTGTCTACTTTTTCAGGTGAAAATCTCGATGTCTTCGGATTCACTCCAAATGCATTTGATTCGATTAATAGACACTAGACAACATACCCACAGGTGTACAAGAGTCGTAGGTAGCTTAGTTTGGCCGCTGTGCCAGCTGGAAGGTGAGCTAGGATAAGGCTGAAAATGCCTTACTATACACTGTCTACTTTTTCAGGTGAAAATCTCGATGTCTTCGGATTCACTCCAAATGCATTTGATTCGATTAATAGACACTAGACAACATACCCACAGGTGTACAAGAGTCGTAGGTAGCCTAGTTTGGCCGCTGTGCCAGCTGGAAGGTGAGCTAGGATAAGGCTGAAAATGCCTTACTATACACTGTCTACTTTTTCAGGTGAAAATCTCGATGTCTTCGGATTCACTCCAAATGCATTTGATTCGATTAATAGACACTAGACAACATACCCACAGGTGTACAAGAGTCGTAGGTAGCCTAGTTTGGCCGCTGTGCCAGCTGGAAGGTGAGCTAGGATAAGGCTGAAAATGCCTTACTATACACTGTCTACTTTTTAAGGTGAAAATCTCGATGTCTTCGGATTCACTCCAAATGCATTTGATTCGATTAATAGACACTAGACAACATACCCACAGGTGTACAAGAGTCGTAGGTAGCCTAGTTTGGCCGCTGTGCCAGCTGGAAGGTGAGCTAGGATAAGGCTGAAAATGCCTTACTATACACTGTCTACTTTTTCAGGTGAAAATCTCGATGTCTTCGGATTCACTCCAAATGCATTTGATTCGATTAATAGACACTAGACAACATACCCACAGGTGTACAAGAGTCGTAGGTAGCCTAGTTTGGCCGCTGTGCCAGCTGGAAGGTGAGCTAGGATAAGGCTGAAAATGCCTTACTATACACTGTCTACTTTTTCAGGTGAAAATCTCGATGTCTTCGGATTCACTCCAAATGCATTTGATTCGATTAATAGACACTAGACAACATACCCACAGGTGTACAAGAGTCGTAGGTAGCCTAGTTTGGCCGCTGTGCCAGCTGGAAGGTGAGCTAGGATAAGGCTGAAAATGCCTTACTATACACTGTCTACTTTTTCAGGTGAAAATCTCGATGTCTTCGGATTCACTCCAAATGCATTTGATTCGATTAATAGACACTAGACAACATACCCACAGGTGTACAAGAGTCGTAGGTAGCCTAGTTTGGCCGCTGTGCCAGCTGGAAGGTGAGCTAGGATAAGGCTGAAAATGCCTTACTATACACTGTCTACTTTTTCAGGTGAAAATCTCGATGTCTTCGGATTCACTCCAAATGCATTTGATTCGATTAATAGACACTAGACAACATACCCACAGGTGTACAAGAGTCGTAGGTAGCCTAGTTTGGCCGCTGTGCCAGCTGGAAGGTGAGCTAGGATAAGGCTGAAAATGCCTTACTATACACTGTCTACTTTTTCAGGTGAAAATCCCGATGTCTTCGGATTCACTCCAAATGCATTTGATTCGATTAATAGACACTAGACAACATACCCACAGGTGTACAAGAGTCGTAGGTAGCCTAGTTTGGCCGCTGTGCCAGCTGGAAGGTGAGCTAGGATAAGGCTGAAAATGCCTTACTATACACTGTCTACTTTTTCAGGTGAAAATCTCGATGTCTTCGGATTCACTCCAAATGCATTTGATTCGATTAATAGACACTAGACAACATACCCACAGGTGTACAAGAGTCGTAGGTAGCCTAGTTTGGCCGCTGTGCCAGCTGGAAGGTGAGCTAGGATAAGGCTGAAAATGCCTTACTATACACTGTCTACTTTTTCAGGTGAAAATCTCGATGTCTTCGGATTCACTCCAAATGCATTTGATTCGATTAATAGACACTAGACAACATACCCACAGGTGTACAAGAGTCGTAGGTAGCCTAGTTTGGCCGCTGTGCCAGCTGGAAGGTGAGCTAGGATAAGGCTGAAAATGCCTTACTATACACTGTCTACTTTTTCAGGTGAAAATCTCGATGTCTTCGGATTCACTCCAAATGCATTTGATTCGATTAATAGACACTAGACAACATACCCACAGGTGTACAAGAGTCGTAGGTAGCCTAGTTTGGCCGCTGTGCCAGCTGGAAGGTGAGCTAGGATAAGGCTGAAAATGCCTTACTATACACTGTCTACTTTTTCAGGTGAAAATCTCGATGTCTTCGGATTCACTCCAAATGCATTTGATTCGATTAATAGACACTAGACAACATACCCACAGGTGTACAAGAGTCGTAGGTAACCTAGTTTGGCCGCTGTGCCAGCTGGAAGGTGAGCTAGGATAAGGCTGAAAATGCCTTACTATACACTGTCTACTTTTTCAGGTGAAAATCTCGATGTCTTCGGATTCACTCCAAATGCATTTGATTCGATTAATACACACTAGACAACATACCCACAGGTGTACAAGAGTCGTAGGTAGCCTAGTTTGGCCGCTGTGCCAGCTGGAAGGTGAGCTAGGATAAGGCTGAAAATGCTTTACTATACACTGTCTACTTTTTCAGGTGAAAATCTCGATGTCTTCGGATTCACTCCAAATGCATTTGATTCGATTAATAGACACTAGACAACATACCCACAGGTGTACAAGAGTCGTAGGTAGCCTAGTTTGGCCGCTGTGCCAGCTGGAAGGTGAGCTAGGATAAGGCTGAAAATGCCTTACTATACACTGTCTACTTTTTCAGGTGAAAATCTCGATGTCTTCGGATTCACTCCAAATGCATTTGATTCGATTAATAGACACTAGACAACATACCCACAGGTGTACAAGAGTCGTAGGTAGCCTAGTTTGGCCGCTGTGCCAGCTGGAAGGTGAGCTAGGATAAGGCTGAAAATGCCTTACTATACACTGTCTACTTTTTCAGGTGAAAATCTCGATGTCTTCGGATTCACTCCAAATGCATTTGATTCGATTAATAGACACTAGACAACATACCCACAGGTGTACAAGAGTCGTAGGTAGCCTAGTTTGGCCGCTGTGCCAGCTGGAAGGTGAGCTAGGATAAGGCTGAAAATGCCTTACTATACACTGTCTACTTTTTCAGGTGAAAATCTCGATGTCTTCGGATTCACTCCAAATGCATTTGATTCGATTAATAGACACTAGACAACATGCCCACAGGTGTACAAGAGTCGTAGGTAGCCTAGTTTGGCCGCTGTGCCAGCTGGAAGGTGAGCTAGGATAAGGCTGAAAATGCCTTACTATACACTGTCTACTTTTTCAGGTGAAAATCTCGATGTCTTCGGATTCACTCCAAATGCATTTGATTCGATTAATAGACACTAGACAACATACCCACAGGTGTACAAGAGTCGTATGTAGCCTAGTTTGGCCGCTGTGCCAGCTGGAAGGTGAGCTAGGATAAGGCTGAAAATGCCTTACTATACACTGTCTACTTTTTCAGGTGAAAATCTCGATGTCTTCGGATTCACTCCAAATGCATTTGATTCGATTAATAGACACTAGACAACATACCCACAGGTGTACAAGAGTCGTAGGTAGCCTAGTTTGGCCGCTGTGCCAGCTGGAAGGTGAGCTATGATAAGGCTGAAAATGCCTTACTATACACTGTCTACTTTTTCAGGTGAAAATCTCGATGTCTTCGGATTCACTCCAAATGCATTTGATTCGATTAATAGACACTAGACAACATACCCACAGGTGTACAAGAGTCGTAGGTAGCCTAGTTTGGCCGCTGTGCCAGCTGGAAGGTGAGCTAGGATAAGGCTGAAAATGCCTTACTATACACTGTCTACTTTTTCAGGTGAAAATCTCGATGTCTTCGGATTCACTCCAAATGCATTTGATTCGATTAATAGACACTAGACAACATGCCCACAGGTGTACAAGAGTCGTAGGTAGCCTAGTTTGGCCGCTGTGCCAGCTGGAAGGTGAGCTAGGATAAGGCTGAAAATGCCTTACTATACACTGTCTACTTTTTCAGGTGAAAATCTCGATGTCTTCGGATTCACTCCAAATGCATTTGATTCGATTAATAGACACTAGACAACATACCCACAGGTGTACAAGAGTCGTAGGTAGCCTAGTTTGGCCGCTGTGCCAGCTGGAAGGTGAGCTAGGATAAGGCTGAAAATGCCTTACTATACACTGTCTACTTTTTCAGGTGAAAATCTCGATGTCTTCGGATTCACTCCAAATGCATTTGATTCGATTAATAGACACTAGACAACATACCCACAGGTGTACAAGAGTCGTAGGTAGCCTAGTTTGGCCGCTGTGCCAGCTGGAAGGTGAGCTAGGATAAGGCTGAAAATGCCTTACTATACACTGTCTACTTTTTCAGGTGAAAATCTCGATGTCTTCGGATTCACTCCAAATGCATTTGATTCGATTAATAGACACTAGACAACATACCCACAGGTGTACAAGAGTCGTAGGTAGCCTAGTTTGGCCGCTGTGCCAGCTGGAAGGTGAGCTAGGATAAGGCTGAAAATGCCTTACTATACACTGTCTACTTTTTCAGGTGAAAATCTCGATGTCTTCGGATTCACTCCAAATGCATTTGATTCGATTAATAGACACTAGACAACATACCCACAGGTGTACAAGAGTCGTAGGTAGCCTAGTTTGGCCGCTGTGCCAGCTGGAAGGTGAGCTAGGATAAGGCTGAAAATGCCTTACTATACACTGTCTACTTTTTCAGGTGAAAATCTCGATGTCTTCGGATTCACTCCAAATGCATTTGATTCGATTAATAGACACTAGACAACATACCCACAGGTGTACAAGAGTCGTAGGTAGCCTAGTTTGGCCGCTGTGCCAGCTGGAAGGTGAGCTAGGATAAGGCTGAAAATGCCTTACTATACACTGTCTACTTTTTCAGGTGAAAATCTCGATGTCTTCGGATTCACTCCAAATGCATTTGATTCGATTAATAGACACTAGACAACATGCCCACAGGTGTACAAGAGTCGTAGGTAGCCTAGTTTGGCCGCTGTGCCAGCTGGAAGGTGAGCTAGGATAAGGCTGAAAATGCCTTACTATACACTGTCTACTTTTTCAGGTGAAAATCTCGATGTCTTCGAATTCACTCCAAATGCATTTGATTCGATTAATAGACACTAGACAACATACCCACAGGTGTACAAGAGTCGTAGGTAGCCTAGTTTGGCCGCTGTGCCAGCTGGAAGGTGAGCTAGGATAAGGCTGAAAATGCCTTACTATACACTGTCTACTTTTTCAGGTGAAAATCTCGATGTCTTCGGCTTCACTCCAAATGCATTTGATTCGATTAATAGACACTAGACAACATACCCACAGGTGTACAAGAGTCGTAGGTAGCCTAGTTTGGCCGCTGTGCCAGCTGGAAGGTGAGCTAGGATAAGGCTGAAAATGCCTTACTATACACTGTCTACTTTTTCAGGTGAAAATCTCGATGTCTTCGGATTCACTCCAAATGCATTTGATTCGATTAATAGACACTAGACAACATGCCCACAGGTGTACAAGAGTCGTAGGTAGCCTAGTTTGGCCGCTGTGCCAGCTGGAAGGTGAGCTAGGATAAGGCTGAAAATGCCTTACTATACACTGTCTACTTTTTCAGGTGAAAATCTCGATGTCTTCGGATTCACTCCAAATGCATTTGATTCGATTAATAGACACTAGACAACATGCCCACAGGTGTACAAGAGTCGTAGGTAGCCTAGTTTGGCCGCTGTGCCAGCTGGAAGATGAGCTTAGAGAAGGCTGAAATTTCAAGTCAAGATTTTCCGAAATTTCCTTTGGAAACCTCCCTGAAACCCAACTCAAGATCGGCATCGCCCCACGCCTTGAACGTAGCCAATTGTAACTCGCAGCACGCAATGAACATAAACATCTACCCACCCCCGCCCCCTCAGCCGTCTTAAAGTAACATCCACCCGCAAGCTGCTTCTTCAACTTTAACCTTAAACTCACAGCCCGTCGCGTCGTCGTGCCAAAATGTATAGTCCTTCGATTGAACTTGAGAAGAAGCGCCGCCACGCCAGGGAAAAGCAATTAAAGTCCTCCACCTTCATCTCAAGCGCAAGAGAGTGGGGGGCGTACTCCATCTCCGGGGGAATAGTTCAGTCCACCGGCGCGCCTCCTCCTCAAGGGCGATTGCACGTTTATCGAAAAAGTTTTTTTTTTTTCCTTCGCTTCATTTTCCCTTGTTCTTTAGCGACGACTCTGAAACTTCGCGATCCTGCCTCGGAACGTAAACACTTCTCACCTTAAAACGTCTAAGCCCCCACACCCACGAGAGGGGCGCAAAAGAAAAAAAAGAATCGCCGTCATTCGGCTGCCAGCATCAACCCCACTAATTTCCTATCGCCTCCTTATCTGCCGCCCGAAATCGAGGTCGAATGAAAAATATCCCCAAGGCCTGGGCGGTGTTTCCCCCCGAAAAATGGGGCAAAAAAAAAAAAAGCAACGACCGACCGAACACACACAAGACACCATCAGCAGTCGGAAACGTTCCACTCGATATCCGCTCGAAGGAGGCGCTGTGAAATTTAATTGCTGCCAGAAAAATGTAAAATAAGTCCAATAGATAAGACAGTCACGTAGCAGCGCAGGAGCAACGACTGACTGGTGCCTAAGTAGCGCCTTTTGTCTTGGGAGCGCCTATCGAACGTGAGCGCCAAAGTATCGGATCTCATTAGGAGTCTGGTTGGGGCTGGGGGGCGATGGGGAAGGCGGTGCGAAGTGCTAGGTGCTTCAATCGATGGCAGCAGTTAGAGCGCCGCAGGACATACGTACATCCTGCAACGCCAACTTCAACTGCGTCGGAAATCAAATATCAAAGGTGAAAGGTGTACGGGGCGAGTGTGCCGCTGCACACACAAATGTAATTAATAACGTTGTCATAGTGAGTTAAGCGATGCATGTCGAACACACACACACAGACACACACGCGAGCAGGCAGGCAATGGTAATGGGAAACTAGCGCGCACAGGTGAACTTCAAGGATCCCGTACGAACGTACGCCAGCATGCGTATCATTAATTGCTCATGAGATGGAAATTGGATAGGAAAAGTGTAGAGCAGAGATCTTGTGTGCGCCTGTTTGCACACTTTAGAGAGGGATCCTTGCGGATGCAGGCGTCTCGTGAATGGGTGGCTGACTGGCTGATGAGCTGAGTTCGTTCTCCACCGTTGAACAGTTGTGATTTCAATCAAAATCCCTCGGCAACATGTGTCGACCTTTAATCCACCCCAGGGGAGCGTTTGTCAAGCACACGCGAGTCACTCAATCGTGAGCAACACACACACACACACACACGCACACATGCGTTCGTAGCACGAATTTCTTATCCAATCGGCTTGTCATCTGTCTCGTTATGAGAGGACGACTTCTCGGCGGCTGTGACCCCTTTTCACATCTCAAACTCTAATCGGGTTATCTAAGGCCGGTTGGGGGAGGGCTGACTCTGAGCCCTTGTGAATTAATATTCGCAAAATTGGAAAATCCACTGCCACACCACTGATTGGCAGGATTGGTATCGTCGCTCCGGTTGCCCTGCCTGACCCGAGGAAAATCAAATTCATCTCGCTGCTGTCTACCTTATCGTTGATCTCTGCCGCCCTCCCTCCACTCGCATTCATTCCGTCAGATAAGGATTTCATGCGAAAAGGGCTAGCCCCCCACCAACCCCCGCTCCGGCCGGGGCGCCAGTGACAGTGTCACATGACTTTGACAGGAAGGAAGGAAGTCTCGGGGAATTATGAGAGCGGGCGAGTGCACCATGCGATGAGAGATGGATTTTGTTTGATATTTCTGCTCGCGTGTGTATGGCAATCCTTGGCAATAATCCCTGTTTGACATTGGCTAAACTGCTTACGGGAACGTCAGCCTGGGCCGGGGTTGACACACTTTTGCGTCAAGTATTGAATTTCACAATTCAATTGACACCCTCAAGTGGGCCGGGGGATGTGTTGAAAGATTACACGAGTGCACGAGTAAGCCGATAGATGGATTGAGGGCATTTCATTTCAATAAGGCGCGCATCGACACACGCTTGGCTAGAGTTATTAGATTTTAATCTGATTGCCGGCAGCCAATGGGCATTCATTGGTATGGAAATTGAATTCGCACGCTGGAGGTTGTGGCGGTGGTGGGTGCGGGGGCAGTCGCGATGGAGGATGGACTGAGGTTTTGAGGGAAATTGTTGCCAATTTGCAGCTGATTTTTGAGAAGGGTTGCAACTCTGAAGTGCACAGGGGGCCCTAGATCCACAATGTTCGTGTCTTTCCCTCTGCGCGAGCAGCCTAGGAGGATCTTACGTGCTTTAGGCTCAGAATTGGACGTTTTACATAGTCCTCCGTTCGAAAATTCGACGAAAGTTCGACGTCTTATCGAAATTCGACGTCTTACTCAGTCGTCCGTGCGTCACGATCGAAATTCGACGTCCTACTTCGACGCCCGTGGTTGACGATCAGCAACAAACTCTGAATTCACAAAGTTCGACCAGGCTAGGAGGATGTTACGTGCTTTAGGGCCAGGATCGGACGTCTTGCATAGTCCTCCGTTCGAAAATTCGAACTTGAAGGTCCAGCATTGGACTCTGAAGCGCACAGGCGGCTCTAAATCCACAAAGTCAGACATGAACTTCTGCTGCACGACCAGCTTAGGAGGATCTTAAGTGCTTTAGCCTCAGAATTGGACGTCTTACATGGTCCTCCGTTCGAAAATGCGACGTCTTGTCGAAATTCAATCGAAATTCGACGTCTTCCTTAATCGTCCGTGCTCGCCGTTCGAAATTCGACGTCTTACTCTGTCGTCCCTGCGTCACGATCGGAATTCGACGCCTCACTCAGTCGTCCGAGCGTCACGATCGGAATCCACCGCACTATTTCGACGCCCTCGGTTGACGATCAGCACCGGAAGTCTGCCTTTACTCAGTCGACCCTCTCCAAGTGGATCTCCCCGACCGTCTAACTCAGTTTGCATTCCGAACAACATCCTTAAGCTCTCAAATTCCCCTCCCTCCTCCCCCCAACGCACTGACAAAACCCACATCATTCGAAACTAATCCCTGGAGTCACCAACATTGATTAACTTCTCATCAAAATCGGAAGTTCCAGCAATTGCGTGAACTCCACTCAAATAAATCACCTCCACGGCTTCGCCGCCCCCGCACCCGGTCCAAGAGCCAAAACCAAAACCCCAGACCCAACAAAATAACAATATTGTCACCCAGGACATCGCCCCCCCCCCCCCCCCCCCCACACCCCTCCATCAAGCCCGTTCGTAAATGAAAATGAAATTGAAAACTTTCTCCTCGACTCGACTCGACTCGACTCGATACCGTTCCCGTCCGACTGCAGGAAACTAAACTACGCCCGTCGTCGTCCTCCTCCTCGTCGGTAGCGTACCTCCACTGCCAGGCCCCGGTCGCGCTGGGTACCAGAAGTAGTAACCATTGTAGTAAATCCAATTTTATTGATGACTTTTAATCTGTTCTTAATCAAAAGACTATTTCTCCAGATTCAGGGGTGGTGGTTTCAGAGGCCCCACCAGGGTTGGAGGCCATTCGGACTGAATGACGCCATCAGTGTTCGATTGGCAAAAATCTGTAATTAGAGCGGAGACCTTTTGTACAGCGCAAAAAGCTTATGCTGCTTCCGCAGATGAAACCAAACAAACTCCTTAAGAAAATTATATATCCTTTGCCACCCTCGTTCCCTCTAAAAACCAACACCACCCCCCCAACGGGATGGAAGGCCTCGTTTATTTGGAGGTTAATGATTCGTAGTGTAGTTTGGCTTGTGCCATGCCGCAGCATCAGGGATTACCGCAGCAGCAGCCGAAGGAGCAGACAAGGCAAGGAAGACGGAGCCACCGTTGTGTGTGATAAATATCCTCCAGAGTATTCGAATGGATACGAATGGAAAGACAACAAGGAAGCAATACGATGGAGGGAAAAAAAGAAAAGGATTCCACCGCAATCAAACTTTTCTTATTACCCATGGAACTTCATTCAATCGTTCGTTAATTTACGAGGTACGACGATCCGCCCTCGTCCCAGATGATTACCGCGTCACACGGAGAGCCAAACAGCAGCACTACAAGGACACAAGGCTGCCGCGCTGGTAGGGGGAGCAGATAGAGAGATTCCGTGTGGAATCGTGCCTTTGTTTCTTCATTTTCGGGCTCAAGTCCCAAGTGTTATCGTGCGCCCGGACCCGCTCTGCCACCAAATCAGGCATCACATTGTTTATCGTGGCATCCTTCAGCTCAAGCGAAACGCCAATTTCTCGAAAACAACGAAGAAAAAAAAAGAAAAACGTAACCACCCCACCCCGGGATCATTAAAGCATCTTCACAATCTGAGAAATCAAAAGTTTGTCCTCGCAGGCGTTGCAGAAGACAGTGGCGGCATGGGGCACGGAGAGGAGGACGTGTCACCCCTCTGGCCATTTGCAAGTTTATGCTTGTCAAAATCTCTTTGTAAGGACCTTTGGTGTGTTTGGCGCGAGACAACATATGGGCCATGCCCGCACGCTCACCCGCCCACCGCCACTCCGTCTTGAAGATCGACAGAGCGATTTACTCCGAAAATAAAAAGGAAAACTCCGAAAAACTGCTGCGAAAACGATGTGGCATGGTGTCGTGTCGCTCGGCTCAGGACGAAGTGTGTGCAAGTGTATTTCTTTTCGAATGGGGTGTGTGTGCATAAAATTGCTACCCCTCATCCTCGACATCCTCCATTCGCAGCCCCCGCGAGCGCCCATTGCCGCACCGGAAAATCGAGAATTAATGAAGTCATTTGGCTTGTTTCTTCCTCGCAGCCTGACGAGGACGACGAGCCACGAGCAGCGAGCGAGAGACCAAGTATCGGGCGCGACAAGCGACGCGGTGTAGCAGAGACACCATCGCCAGGCGTTGGTGGCGGCGATGGCGCTCGACTGAAGAGGAAACTTTTTGAAACCAGTTTGACATTAATAGTCCCGCTGTTATTAGTTTCGCCAAGAAACCGACCGAAGGGGGGGGGGGGAGGGTGGAGATGGAGATGTAAGTGCAGGGACGGTACATGGCAAGAGATTGCCATTGTTATCCTTGATGTTTGTTGCTCGTTGTTGGGCGCCGCTGCTGCGGATTTCGGGGATGACGATGAATTAATGAGTCAACAGTGCTTGTGGTGCGTGAGAATGTGCGCCCGGCTGTGTATGTGTGTGTGTGTGTGTGTGTGTGTTTTCCATGACAAATAAAAGCTGCTCCCGCTATTTGGGCATCCCCTTGGCTGCTTTTGTTTTTAATTTTGTGCGGAAGACGAAGCGGATTTCAGCCCGATGGGCGCCACAATCAGTTGTCATCCGATGGGAATACCATCGCGTGTTGTTTTGTTGATGCGAAGGGAGAAGGAGAAGAATGGGAACTTGTTTGGAGTTGATGCTAAATTGGTTGGTGCTTGGCCAACTGGTGATGATGTTCGCTGATTTGGGGCGAGGAGGTGCGGCGGAAGGCTTTTAATTATGGCATCCAACTGTCGACGGGTTTTTGAAAAGGGTTTTTCCATATTTTTCGGGGACAACGTGTGGTAATTAAAACGTTTTTGCTGGTGACACCGGCTGCCGCTTGAAGGGGGGAGGTTTCTCGACGACTCGGAGGAAAAGGACTGTGTCTTCGAAATTTTACCTCTGCGGGAGGGCGAGAGAGAGGGACACTTTCGTGGCAGGTACTTGATTGAAAATGGCTCTTAAAGGGATCTCCTTGAAGCGGGGGGGGGAGGGGGGGGAGAAGGCTTTAAGATTTTTCCTCCAGCTGTTGCTTGTCATCACAGTGGGTGCTAATGACTTCTTTGACGCTCCTTCATTAAAAAGACTTGACAAACATTCATTCCGCTGTTGGGCGCCATTTTGCACAAAGCGCCGCAAATCGTCTCATTTTACCTGACTGCTGAAAATTTCCGATATTCTCAATGACATTCGTCATGTTTCGCAACCAATCCGCTGTCAAAAATCCGATGCCACTCGCGTCAGCCGCCCGTCCAACTGAAGCTCTCACGTTTAATGACATTTTATTGCCCTGCGGTGCTGAACGTTGCGGGCGTCCGCGAATTCAATGCAAAACTCAATCACTTACCCGGCCGCAATGCAATTAAAGTGAAACGTTCGAAAATCTGACTTGAAACCATCACCACGCATCCATTATCATCAAATGATGTTTAATTAGCGGTTAACCCAGTGTCCACTTTAAATATTGAAGCATCCACGTGCTTAGCCCACTCTGCCGATTTTGTCACGGTTCGTGCTTTCAAAGCACTCCCGAATGACGAGGGGGGTTGCAAAACATCAAAATGGACGCGCAAGAGGTCGCGTTAAAAATCCAACTAATTACAAACTTAACCTCCCTTCGCATTGTGTGTGTGCGCACGCGAGTGCGGATGTGTATGCAATCTACAAACAGGGACTAATTTCCGCGTGAGTATCACTAAGTGACAAGGATCCCGGGACACATTCCGGCCGCCATCGGAGTGCAAGCGCGGTCGGAATGCTTGGGGCGCAATAACGCACTTGTCACAAATTGGCATTTAGCGCATGTCCTACATATGTACACTCAGTCTGACATATTTCCGCCTCCGCCCCCTCCCTGCCAGCGGTCCTCGACAGGCTGTGGCTTCAAAATGTACACGAAAATAGTTTCAACTTTCAAACAGCGAAGAGCCAACTCATTTGCAGCTCTCACAGGCAACAGAGGAGAGTGAGAGAGCGAGCGAGAGAGGGCAGAGAAATTAAACTTTAAAGAGGGGATAAGTAGGCTCTGATGAGTGGGCGGCTGGGCGGGCGGCTGGATACTTGTATCGGTTGACAGGTACAAGCTTCTATAAAGCAAAACATCGCATCGACAGAGTGCTGGGTAAGCGTAAATTCTCGTGCATGCTTAAATAACTCCCATAAACATGACTTGACACAAAACATGTTCCTGCACACACACACACACATGCAGAGGAGCCTCTAAGCCTGCATGCCACAAAAGCACCCCCTCCCCCGATGGAACAACATGCGTTACAAATTATAAATTTCACCTGTAACCGATACCGATACCGATGTAGGTACATGCAAACGATTTTCCAATGGACGTGGGTGGGGGATGGCGAACGAGCAGAGATGATAGGGGGTGGGCGAGAGATTTATTGTAGTTTTATGTACTCTCGCAAATAATTCGCAATATATCTTGTCAGTTGTGTAGCAAAGGCACGACACACGAGGTTAGCAAACCATACAGCCAACCCTCGTCCCACCCAACCGGCCACTCAGCCACCCATCTGTTAGCCACTGGACGGGCTGAACTGTAGCACTTTGCATTGAGGATTTAAGCAAACAAGACAAAAGCAATATGCTCATCGAGTGGCAGTTCCACAGTGAGTGAAAGGAGGGGGGCGTGGTGGACTCGAATGGTAGGGACTGAACGCCGGTACCTCTTTATGTTAATTTGCCCGCATTACGCCGCACCACCCACCCGATGTATCTGGCTTTGTATTTGATTTGCATCAATGATGTTTGATGTTGTTAATTGATTTCCAAAGTCGATGACAAATCGATAACAATTTACGAGCACTGACAACGATGATGCCACTCGAGTCTGGCTCCGAGACCGCCGTTCCATCTGCACACGCTCACATTCCGTTGCCGCACACAGTGTCCACCGACGGGGGTGGGGGGGGGGGGGGGGGGGGGGGGGGGGGGTGATGCCGATGGAGTATTGTTTTGGCTGACAAACAGTGGATATGTACATTATCCTTGCGCTAACCGCTCTCAAGGCAACATAACTCCTTGGATTTTCATTTGTTCAAAGTCAAAACTGCACACTGAAGCCGAACGATGCGTTGGCGGAGGACTTAATGGATGCGATGTCCTTGAGAGAGAGAGCAACACGAGAAACAAGTTATGCCTGGCATCTCCATTTCTCTTCAAGCCGAGATCCATTGTGGAGCGCATTGATAAACAGCAAATCTGAAGTGAGCCGCTCAACCCCCAATCACCTTTGTTGACGCTCCCCCTCCTCACGCCACCCCCCTCCACCCCGACTGAGTGACTAGCTGCTGGCAGATGTTCTCGTGCAGCACTTCACGTATGCCCGTCTGCAGTGAACTGAAGCCCAGGCATCGACACGCTCGACCAGATGAAGTGTTTGCACACCTCTCTGGAAATATGTACTCCTGCGGAACAACAAGGAAGATACATAAAACTGATTTCATTATTCCGACTTGCAGTGTGCCCCGACTCTGGTTGTGTGTTGTCTCCATGCGATGGACTCGGGCCAACCGATACACATCCACACCGGTCTCGGGTTATGTCAAGCGGACTCTCGATTTATTGTATTAATTAAATTTTGCATTTTATTTGAGGCAATGAATCGATGCCTTGACACCGGACGTCCATTCCTCTGGCGCTCTGTGTGCGGAGCCATTGGACTCGGATAATCCTTGACGCCAGCCAAGGGGGAGGGTGGTGGATTTTTCGAAGGATCACTACGTCGCTCCTCGTGTCTAATTGAGGTTAATTTGGTCGTTTAATTAATTTCCACTTATCACCATGTCCAGACACATAAAACCCGCCCCATGTTCCTTAGACACCGTCAACAAACCCCGCCAATGCCTTGCGGTAGACCGTGCCACCCCCCCTCCCCAATCGAGGCATGTGTCAGCCCAGCCACCGACGGCGCTCATGCATGCAGCAAATAGGAACAAAAGAACGAAGAAGGGACTCACTAAAGACCGAGTGCAAAAAGAAAACCACAAAAAGGACTGACTGCAGTCCCTAAGTCGATTCATTTATCGCCAAGTTCTGGGCGCGAGGGACGTGCGGAAGTGACGAAGACGAAGGAATCCTCTCCACAGGATGACAAATTCTCTAACAAAAACCATTCACCCAAAATCCAACCCCCACCCATCGCCGATCCACCTACCTAAGCGCATTCCTTAGCAGGCACATACTCGTAGTCGTCGTCGTCGTCGTCCACAATCGCCACACCAGTGTCGGCATCCGTCGCTACTAACTCACTCTCATTGTCGCTGGGCTTTAGCGGGGGGCGGTGGGCGGGAGTCGGTCATATATCACTGCCAATGTGGAGCGGAGAGCTGGCTCCTTGTCGAAGGACGAGGGATATCAAACGTTAATCCAAATTAATTTCGTGTAATTAAAATCACCTTAAAGCCAGGTTATATTTCACAGAGTGTTTAAGTGTGTCCTTCCTGCGCGCCCGATGACGGTGGCGGTGACTGCCGACCGCCCGGCGAGCGTGTGTTCGTGTGTGTCGCCTCCTTTTTTTTCTCTATTTTCCTCACTCAACAAAACTACGACAAGGATGTGACATTATCATCTCTCTTCTCTCTCTCTTACACCAACCCCCCCTGACCACCCCAACACCAGATGGAGAGATACCACTGGCGTGTATGAGTGTGTGAGTGTGAGTGAGTGAGTGAGTGGTGCACAAGGACTCGCAGTGCATTTGGAAAAGGGATTTTCGAGTGCGCGGCGGTAATTTGAATCGGGCACGCAATTCAATATCGTCTCGCACCTGCATTTAGTCACCGCCACGCCACAGCTACCCGAGTGTGCCCCAAACCTGTGTAAGGACATTACTTCTGTCTGCGACCGGGTGCTGGAAGCACTCTCAACCATACGTTAAATTGTTTTTCAAGCTCGACTTATCCCAAATGGATTTTTCTTCTTGTCCGCTTCTATCCACCGGTCGTCGTGGGGCGGGTTATTTGTAAGGACATGCGAGGACGACAGTGAAAATTGAATGCAGCTACTTCGTGCACACACAGCAACCCAACCAACCCCCCACAAGGAGTTATTACATCGCGAAAAAACCCACCCACACCAGAAGGAGAACTCAACTCGTGGAGCAGCAGGACCGCTTGGGTGCAAATGACGGATGACTGGTGGAAGCACGTTGCAGTTCTTTAAAAATTAGAAAGTGATATCAAATCGTGAGGAAGGACACCAGGTAAAAAATTGCTTCTGATATCGAAGTTGAATGCGACACTGGATGGCGCAGCAGGTCCTTCGTGACTGGGCGGACGTGGGGTTGCCCGGTCGTTGGACGGCAGTTGGCTGCTGGCTGCTGGTCTGTCCTGATTTATATTATTGCCCAAATGGGTGTTGGCACACGAAGCGCAGTGTGTGCTGGGGAATTACTTATCGGTCGGTGGGGTCCGGTGGGATGAAACTGTTGCTCCTCGAGTGGAAATCGGTGGAAATGAAGAGATAGAGTGGAAAACGGATTGGTTGTTCACGGAGATGGACTGCCGTTGGGTTGGCTCGTAATTTTTTTTTTCTCTCTACGTGATCATGGGGAATTATTGATGATTGGTTTGGTTATTGGATGTTTTTCGCCTGAAAGTAGGCAATGTGTGATCGGGAGTTGAACTGATCCATGGGATTGGAGGACTTGGCGTGGTGGTTGGTCGCTTTTGAGGTGTCCTGCGAACTAGACTGAACTTGATTATCGTCAGACGAGTCGCTGTTGGGACACTTGGGAAGTATGTGGTCCGTCCACGATCCATCACAGAAGTCTCGTCCTCATTTCAATCCTCTCGAAGTAGCCCCCTTCTAACTGCTCAAAAACTCATCTGAAATGCATTCACAATCACACGGCAGGTAATCGGATTCCGTTCTCCATTTTACGCTCATGATCCTCCTCATTAGGGTCAACACTATAATCTGCGCATTTTGAATCCACCCCAAGGGGTATCGCACACCAATTCAGCGGATTCCACCGTCGCATCGCGTATAAAAGCAAACTTCTCCCATAACTACCCGAGTTGCTCAACTCTCTTAGCCATTAACCCACATTTCCTCGAAAACAAGCAGCGACACAGAGGAAAAAAAAGACAAAAATATTTCCATAAAGTATTCCACTAACACCAGGGTTCGCCAGCGCGCCCCGCCCCCATCACACCATCGTTCGGCACCCCCACCCCTCACCAGCTGAACAGGGCAAAGCACAGCAACAGCTGGAAAACATTTACTCAGTGCCATTTTTACTACCCGAGTATTTGGGGCATTTTCACACCTAAACGGAAGCTCACAAAGGATCCGTCGTCGTCGTCGTCGTCGTCGTCTCCTTCATCTCGACCGAACAAAGGAATCGCGGCACACAAGAAGTTCGCGCGAAGTGAAAAAAAAAAAGGATCAAGACAAACACTCACACACAGAGAGAGAGAGAGAGTGAGAGGGAGAGAGCAAGAGAAGTCACAGCGAGCACACTTTAAACAGGTTATCATCTCTCACGGCAAGAAAAAATAAGAAGAAAAAAAACAAGGATAAACCCTCCGCCGGATGAAACATGAAAGACTGGAGCCGAATGAAGGCGAAAAAAAAGGGACTCCGTGGCTTTGTTTGTTTTTGCACAAGGACGACGCCGACAACGATGACGACGAGTGCATTTCGCACTCGAATGGAGGATTTTTATTAGTTGAATTCCTTTGGTTAAGCTCATCTCGTGCTGCGTGCGGACTGTGGCTTCCTTCCAAGATGCATCCGAGTAATAATGTGAGAAGCCATTCAATCGGAACGAAAGGATACACATCGCACACGCCCCCGCCCCCCACCATCGTCCTTTTATTTACTCACATGTCTCAATAACCACAAGTGAAGGGATAAGGCACAGACCTCATCGCTTCGGCTGCCGTGCGTCGTTCCTCCTTGGCGTTGGCTGGCTGGCTGGCTGGCTGGTGTGGGGTGTGGGGGAATTCGGTGGCGTTGGTGATCTCTGTGTGGACCTCGTTTTCAGTTTTAATGAAACCATTTTGTAAATTAATTTAATTTTCTGATTAAAAGCGAGGTGAACCCTTTGCTCGGGCAAATTAGAAACTAATGCGAAATAAATATGACTCTGTCGGTCTTTGACTAGACGTGAGTGCTGCCGCCTGCCGCCCACCCTCTTGTTCTTCGGTGGGGCGTGTGCGGTGGCCCTTAAAATTTTATCATCGGCATTAATCGTTGCCGAATAGACCGACACACGGCCGGGGCTGGGGCGTCGTTTTAAAATTGAAACTAAATATTGTGTATCCTCGTTTGAGTTTTATTGTTTGGTCGAGGCGAGGCGAGGCGTTGGTGTGCGTGCATGTAGTAAGTCCGCCCGTCTTTTTGTGGAATTATCACGAATTGCATGGGTCTTGAGAGCTGGCAGAGCTTACGCCTCTTGTCTATCCCCCATCGGAATGCAGAGGGGGATGCTGACTGGGATGATTTTGTTTAAATTAAAATCCACAAAGTCTTTTACTTGCCTTTTATTATCCTTTCCTCTGTTTTGCCACGTTCTCCATCTCCACTCGCTGGGTGTACGCATTTAATGAGCATCAGCAGCAGCATTGCACACACAAGGCTGGGGCTCCTTCAAATTTAATTTTCACTTTCACTCATGTCGGCTGTGGAAGGGTAGGCAGACGGGGGATAACAGCGGCTCCTGAAGCTGAGGGTCCTACTGGGCTTGGCTGAGAATTTTAATTAAATTTTTAAGTGTCCTCCACTCGCTGTATGCCGAGAGCAAACGATTTAATAATATTACACACGAAATCTGCCTCGACATGTAGTTTTGTATGTTTTGACTGGTGGAGCGGAGACGATGGGGTTGGCGGTGGCAAGGATAATGTTTTCATTTGTTTGGAGTTGCAATAAAAATATGGAAAATTGCCTTTTGAGTGCGCAATAGAGAGGTTGAATAGACGGCCAGATAATGGGAGGTTATAGGGCTCTTGTTCCGGGCTCATATTGGCCGGATGATGGAAGGAAGCTGTTTCCCGAGTAGGGACAAATGATACTCGGATTAAGGATTGTTAAGTGGGGTTGTTTATGGTGTCGTCTATGTGTTACTTGATTGCGGCGTTTGCTCCGTGCCCCTTGCCCCGTGCCCTGTGACTGTAAATGTATATTGCGCGACGATTTCAGTTCGGATTATGGGAGTGCTGGTCCTTTAGAGGCGGCTTAGAGGTGAGTGCTTTCGCTTCAAAGTTCAACATCTGCTGTTGAAGGGCTTGCGCAGGCATCAGCAGTATGTTGGCGACATAAAATTGGTCGGGAAAGGGAGAAGATAGTCGCTGGGGCTTCGTGATGTTTGCGAGGTCTTCTGATTCGATTTTGAAGAGATTTTGCCAACATTTGCCGCGATTTGAAGGTGATTTCGACGACTTTTTCCGACGCGATCTTAAGGCGTAACGTGTGTCGCTACAAGCTTTGACGATATTCTGACTCGTTCGACGGCGTTTCCAATACTTTCCAAGACTTCATCCCTCGCGATGACAACGACGTCGTCAGACGAGACTTAGACGATGATTTTCGAGACAATTTCGATTCACACGGCTAAGCTTTCCGAAGCACTTTCGACACAAAATTTGACGATGATTTTCGACTCGATTCCGACGACATTTTTTTTAATGAAATCCGAAGTTGTTATCTGTAGCTATTCCGATCGAGTTTTCCGATGCGATTCGGGCGACGTAGTGAACGTGAACGTGGCACTTTTTAACGGACCTCTTGACGTGACTTTTAACCAAAATACGACGACTTTCTATCGACGACCTAGTGAACGTGAACGTGGCTCTATTCGGCAACGTCTTGACGTGATTTTTAACCAAAAGTTGACGACATTCGGGCGACGACGTAGTGAACGTGATCTTGGCGCTTTTGGACGGACCTCTTGACGCGATTTTTAACCAAAATTCGACGACATTCGGGCGACGACGTAGTGAACGTGAACGTGGCGCTATTCGACGGACCTCTTGACGCGACTTTTAACCAAAATTTGACGCCATTCGGGCGACGACGTAGTGAACGTGATCTTGGCGCTTTTGGACGGACCTCTTGACGCGACTTTTAACCAAAATACGATGACTTTCTATCGACGACCTAGTGAACGTGAACGTGGCTCTATTCGGCAACGTCTTGACGTGACCAAAAGTTGACGACATTCGGTAGACGACGTAGTGCACGTGAATGTGGCGCTTTTTGACGGACCTCTTACGCGATTTTTAACCAAAATTCGACGACATTCGGGGGACGACGTAGTGAACGTGAACGTGGCTCTATTAGGCAACGTCTTGATGCGATTTTTAACCAAAATTTGACGACATTCGGGCGACGACGTAGTGAACGTGAACTTGGCGCTTTTCGACGGACCTCTTGCCGCTATTTTTAACCAAAATTTTATAACGTTTTTCGACTTGATTCCGATGACATTTTCTGATGAGATCCGATGTCCTTTTCGACACCGTTTTCTGACGCTATTCCGGTCACAAAATTCGTCACAATGTCGACGACTCCTTCCGATGAGATTCGGTCGAAGTCGTCCAACATGAAACTGACGCTGCTTGGCGCCCCTTTTGACGCAATTTTGAGACAACATTTTACGACGTTTTTAGACTTGACATCGACGGCTTCGTACGTCATTCTGACAGCGTCTTTCGACACCATTTTGAAGTTGTTTTTGGGAGCATTTCGGAGAACGTGAAGTTGACGAAATTCCGACGGCTCCTTTGACTTTTTTCGATGCGTGTCCGATTGCATTTTCTGATCCGACTTTGATGCGATTCGGGCGACGTCTTTCGACCTGATATTGACCCGTATTGGCGACGTCTTTTGACGCGAATCCGATTTGATGCGCGAAACGTCCGAAGTCCAAGCGGAACGTTCTGAGCCCAAACTTGTTCTTCTGAGGTATGAAGACTTGCACGCTATACCCACGCATTAGCATGAGAAGTGGGAATAAATCGGTTCCAAAAGCAATGAATTTCGAAAAATACGTCATATCTCGAAAACGGTGTCTTTGTCGTAACCATTGTTGAAGGTGTCGCAGAATAACACTAATTCTGAACCCACTGGACATACTTTCACTCCTCCTCGCCGTCGTTCTCCTTTCAAATCGATGTCAAAACATTCCTCTTTTTCATTTCACATGTGCGCCTCAAGCTAACTGATTTTCTCCTTCAATTACAGGTAAGCTACGATGCCATCTTCACACCCGACAATTGGTAAGTCCATTGTTCCGAACCGAACCCGACAAGCTTTCTCCCTGTCCTCTCAAAAATTCCAAACGAAAAAAGAAAGGAATTTATAACCGAGCGACCAACTGTTCCACAACTGTTCCCCTCCCCCCGCCCCCATATCGAGTTCATCAGGCACTCATCCAAGCGTCCAGCCAGCAGGAATCCCCACTGAGTGTCCTTGACCGGGCACACACACACACACCGGACCAGCTGAAGAAAAGCCCAACCGTCCACCTTGAAGGCTATTGTTACAACTTTTCGGTTCAATTAAATCCCAGTAATATTCATGTCCTCATGATGGGAATTACTTAAATTTTCCCACCCCCTCCGAGGCGCCGGGCGACGGAACTCAACCAGAGAGGACACCAATCAGGAGTAACAAGGGCTGACAATGAAACAATGTGTCGCTACCGAACGGAAAGATAGTCCTTTCTGTCTCTCTCTCTCTCTCTCTCTCTCTCTCTCTCTGTGTGCTCTGCGATGATGATGGCGATGGTCAAAAGAAGTTTTTCATTTGAGGTGCCATTTCCTGGATGTACAGCAGGACAATGGAAATCACTCTTACACTTATCCCATTTCTCGGTCCTCAGAGTTTGGGGTTCGCTCTTTTTTCTTCTTCTTCTCTGCTCTCGCCTTTCTTCTCGTTCAGCTTGTGTTCTTGCATGGCAGGGGGGGGGGGGGGCGGGGGGGGGTATAGTTAAATGAATTACGTTGATTAGTCCTTTTGTTGAAACTTGTTCGGAGCCGGCATGAGGTGAGACGGAGATGTGTTACTGGGGGAGGGTGGCGGTGATAAGGCGGGGAGCCGGGCAGCCTTTTTGTTACATTTGCGTAATGGGAAAAGTTTTCCCATCGGTATGCCGATCCTTTTTTACTTTTTTACTGTGACTGGACGGGCGGAGGTCTCACGCGGAGACGGATGTGCGGAACAGAGACTGTTCCCCAAAGTGGAGTGCGCCGCTGACACTTAATTTCGCCGCGCGGAGACGGTGCAAGTGTTAACTCGTGATGCTCCAGTTAGACCCCCTCTTGGCTTGTGACACATCGAAGGCATGACGCAGATCCAACCACCCACCCACCTCGTTCGAAATCCAATCAATGATGTCACAAGCCCACTGTCGAACGTGATTAGAAGGCGTTCCCCCGCTCATTTCTTCTGAGTCAATGTTTGACTTCAAACTGATACTCATCTCGTGTCCCCCCCCCCCCCCCCCGATACCAATCAGGATTACCAAATATTGAAAAAGTTCAACCTCCCTCCGTTGTCGACCGGTTTTCATCAAGATGTCAGTCGAACCCCAGCGTCGGCCTTTAATTAACTTTCGAAACTTTCTCTCGTTTTTTTTTTTTGTGTCTGGTTGCGTTCCACTCAAGCAATGCACCATTAATTCATCTCGGGTGGGTGGGGGGTTTCGGAGACGATATCAAGTCAAGGGATGTACTCGGCATGTCCTTTATTAAGAAAACATTCACATAAAATAATTTCCCATCAAATTCCCTCATTAATTCCCTGTCAATGTGTGTACACTGGATTAATGGGCATTTATTTGCCCACCCTGCCGATGCAATGGCCGTCCCCACATGCAGGCAAATAGGACAATTTACAACTACTCGGCATCCTTTATGGCCATAAGACGGGATGAGACTGAGTACATTGAGGGAGATGGACAGATGGAGAGATGGAGAGATGGAGAGGTGGAGAGGATGACCAGAGATCAAACTGTTTATTGGCAGAGCCCGGACGCCCCATCAACTAATGTCGCGCATATCAAACTGCAAATGACTAATTAGTGACATCGACCCCATCGCAATCCTCTGCCCGGGATACACGAAACAACAGCAACGTCGCCTGGGTGGGGGCGAGCTGGGAGTGAGAGGCATTAAATGACCAATTTACGAGGCACGCATAATGCAGTCAGGCAAATGCCAGATGAGGATATTTATGAAGCTCCATGAGCTGAATGCATATGCATGTTAAACAGGATAACTGCAGGATTGTAAAACTTAAGTCGGCCTCCAACCCACTCTCTCTCTCTCTGCCACACACCCACAGTCAAGTCCGTAGAGACAGTTGCCAGAGTCGATTACAAAGTTTTCTTTAAGTCGGCCTGCAGTGAAGTCTCTCCAACCTCCTTCCCCCGCAATGGAGCACAGGATGGGACCATTATTCATCGCTTAAGTCCAGCGTGGCGTGGTGCTAATAAAACGCTCACTTAACACCCAATTCCCCGCCAAGTTGCAAATTACACTCAGTAATGGCCCCCGGGCAGTAACGGCTCTAGGTGCAGAGTGATCTAAGACGGGGTTCCTGGGGAGGGGCTTTGGTGTGCTGTAGAGGCAACAGAGGAAGAAGAAGGAAAAAAAAACGAAGTGCACCCGTAGTAGTAATAATAATGATGATGATGATAATAATATCCTCGAAGCTAGGACAATGCCACTAACTCAACGTACAACCGAGAGCAGCCACGTACGGCCACCGCCACGGTCACCGACAACAACGACCACGACCCAGTGGCTCCCAATGAATGCAATGAGACATATCCCGAGTCCAATCAGGACGTGGGACAACAAAAAGATCCGCTCGCCGCAGCGAAACTGCCTCCGTGGTGGTGGCACCCCGACACCGCCGAAAGTGGCATCCTCATCATTTTTCCTTGGGCTTCGCCTCCACCTCTGTGTCAGTTTTATGTGGTTGCGTGTGTGTAGGTGCGGGAGAGAAAAAGGATTTACGTTTTTGTGATTTTATGAGCAGAAGGATAACGTATTTTTTTTTTGGTTCGTTTTGTTTTGTTTCCTTTTGTCGTTTGTTTGCTTTAGTTTGCCACCACTAGGGGGGAGGGGGATGGGGCCTTCTCCCACTGGACGCCTTATGAATTTACGAGAGAGAGAGAGAGAGAGAGCGGGAGGAGGGCTGACATGGACACAAGGACACGAAGTAAAAATTAGATGACATTAACGGTCTTAATGTGAGAGCAGTTAAACTACGATACACGCATAAAACATGTTTACGATCTCTGGCTCTGTGGCTCCCCTTTGGAGTTGGATCTGAGGGTGGTTTGGATGGCGTTGACGGTGGCTGTGGCAATGGCCGTGGCATCAAATGGATACACAGGCCATGGCCGGGTTTATTTATTTTAATTTGCCTTAAGGACATCACGCTCGAAGTGACAGGATACGTTTTGTGTTTTTGTGTTTGTTCGCGCAAATATGGTGTACAATCGGAAAGGAAAGTGGTCATTATGGGGCAATTGAAAGGATTAAAGCCATAAATTATGACGCAGATTGTGGCTACGAGGTGTTGGTGTGGATTTAAGCGCACAAACACTTGTGCTGTTGCTGTTGGGGCGGTGGATGGTGGATGGGGTTGAGTGTGCTGTGAAGATCTTTGCGGTCTGACCTAGATTCGGTGAAGCGGGCTTGTGGTAAGAAAGATGGTGCGAGAGGCGGGCTCATTTGCATTTCTTTGAATGCGACTAAAGGGCGTGATGTCTCTGTTTGCGCGGGAAGTGGGGAAGGGGGATCTTTAAAATTTAATCGAGACTCGCTGTCTGTCCTGTCGAACAAAAACCGAGACGTGACATCGCAACCCACTGGCCCAGGCTCGACGTGAATAAGGAATGTTCCTTAAATTTGAGTAGTTCCACTCTTCCCCACCAAGCTCGTCCTTCCTGTCACACAGTTAAGTCCACAGTGCCAGTTCACAATCCTCTACCAGCGACTGCACGCTTGGTTGACTCACAAAATTTCCGCCCCAGATGTCGTCCCACTGCGCTGCGGTATCCACCACAGTTTCAGCAAAACTTCTTGGTCACTGACCCCCAGCATGCAAAGCAGAGTCTGCCCAGAGTCTCGGAGAAATTGTTTTCTATGAATTTTTCAATTAACAACAACGGAAGTGGGCTTGAGTTGCTCACAACTCACAGCGCACAGCTCAGCACTCACAGCACTCACAGCTCACGTCTGCTTGCGTTTGGTTGTCAGTCAATGTGGCACATCCTTGAACTATGAAAAGAAAGTTTAGTCCTTGCCGGCGTTGTTGTTCTGCCTTCCCTCCCCCCCTCCACCGGGTTTCACTTTTGCCGCAATTTTTAATCGGTCCCAGCAGGAACTGCGTACACTCGCCTCGCCCTCCTGTTCCCCCCCCATTTTGGTCATGTCTTAAGGCCACCCCCAGCCATCCATGCAGACTTCCTCTCCACGAGGGGTTTTGCACTATTTTTCGAAGGATTTCCCGCCATCTTGGCCGTACCGCACCACCCCTGCACATGTTTATGCTTCGAATTATTGCTGCACACAAAAACCCGGCACACCCACCCACCAGGGCCCATATGTGCTGAGAGGCGCCCAGGCGATGGGCGGACCGTGCCGCTCCCCATTTCAATAGTGCTGCAGCACCAGCACTCGCAGGGCATCAGACAGACGTCGGAAATGAGCTGTCAACTTCTGTAGCGCAATCATGTAGTCGCTGCACCTCTAACCGTTCCGGTGTACAGAATAAGAACAAGTCCTGTACCGTTTTTTGAATGAAGTGTTAATATTAGAAAACGGTATTTGGCGGGGCTAAGGGGACGTGTGTGTGTGAGTGTGTGTGGCGCCTGCCTTTCTTCGTGCTCCCCGGCCCCAGCTGTGTGGCGAGATGGCGCCAGAGCGGTACACATCGTTAGCCAAGCTCTGGTGCGGGTGGTGGTGGTGGTGGCAAGAAAAGCAGGAAACTTTCGATTTAGTCGGAGAGAGAGGAGTGTTTTGCAGTGAATTGGGGATCAGCTGGTTATTTTCCACTCAAAATGGGTTGTCATAGAGCGTGGCGCGCTGCGGGCGACGCCAGGGGACAACCGACATCGGAATGAAGTCGGAAATGTCAGATTTTCTGTATACACATGTGAGAGGAGGAGGGGAGGGTTAGCAGATTGTGAAGTGAATGGACTTAGAACAATGGAGCGATGAATTCAAATGGAACTAAGGCGACGCGGGCTGCGTGACGAAGTCGAGGGTTTTGCATTAACTTGCAAACCACCACCACCGCACAACGCACACAAAGACGGTGTCAAACTTATGTTTTGACGTATCTTAACTGGTCCAGGGTCCATGGATAGAGGAAGTCTTTGTTTCTGATCGCATCTGCTTGTGAAGGAAATTAATGTGCGGAGGCATTGTTTTCGAAGTCACCATGGAGACATTTTTCGATTCGCCTCTTGTCTTAATATCCCCCTCTAGTCTGTCCCCCTCAAGTTGTGGGGGAAATACGGTGGCTTATTGTCGACTCATTGACATTGTCGAGTCTTTTCTCGGACAGCAGCTGCTTTGGGGAAGACCTCTACGGTCGCCCAGGGGTCACTTTTGGACGCCATCAAATGCTCTGAATTGTTGCCTCAGATCCAAGATCTCCAAAAAGGAGGTGTAAACCACAGTACGGGCTCGTGAAGCAGTCACAGTTCATTGACTTCCAAAACCGGATTTCCTCTGGCCAAGCAGTCACTAACCGGGGCTGCAGATAATGACGACCACCCCCAGCCCACTCGTTCCTCATCTTCGTCTGCCGGAGCCAGCCTTCGTGCCATGAAATCTCGAGAAAGCATCTCCCGGCAACGACCACTGAATGACTTTCAATTGCTTCTCAGTCAATCCACAGTCTGCGTGACGCCTGCCATCGATGACACACTTTTCTTTCGTTCGTCATCGTTGTGCAACATCCCCGGCCCGACCGAGATAATAGCATCGAACGTATCCATCCGGCGTTCGATGCTTCACAACCGCGACCTCCGCAGTTATGTACATCACTCCCACTCCCTCCCCCAGCCCCGCCATCGGCGAGATTCGAAACAAATTACCACAAAATGCCCCGCAGCCGAACGGGAGGCGCTCAGCCCATCAAAGCACCAAAGCCGGCCATCTCATTATCATATTTATCTATTCATTCCGATTGCATTTCAATTGAAGCCTCTCAAGATGTGATTTTGTTGTTTCTGCGCCGAGGGTGAAACGCTAAGTGCTGCGCGCCTCGACGCCGCATTTCACAATCTGTTCCCTTCTCGATTTCAGTGTACTCGATGGGGTCCTTGAAGTTACCCTTGATTGCGATATTTGTTTTGATTTTTAATGAAATTTTATATTTTAACTTTTGGTCGCGTTTCGCTTCGAGTTTACCATATCTAATTTCAATGCACGCCAACCGCCCATTCAGCGCCCCCTCAACACCCCACATCACCCCCGTCGCTCACATTCGAAATAGACCCGATTGGCAGAGGCACGACGACGACGACGACGAGTGATACCCATAAGAAGTCCTTCGAAGGCAAAATGTATGCCTGCCCGAGGCGTTTGTATTTTGCGGTATCGGTTCTATTTGCTTTGTCATCCCCATGGCCCGGCTTCTATTTCCTCTTTTTGTGCGGCTCGTATCTTTGAGTATTTATCTTGCATTCGGAATAACAATTTACCATTTACGAGCTGTGGTTGGGTGGGAGGCTGAAGGAGAGACACAGAGCCAGTCGCACTGCGACTTGGTGTGAGTCTTAAAAAATAAGGAATTGTCATTTATCCCATTTACATATTATATTTGAAACCTTTTTGATATTCACTTCTATTTGCCGGGTAAACATTTCGGATTTACACAGAATTCTGTGGTCTCTTTTGTGTGTGCGAACTGCGGGGGGGTGGAGCGGGGGGGCCGGCTGACTAAATGGATGAATGAGGTTTTTTTTTGCTTTTTCAAATGTCAACTTGGCCTAGAGAGCGGGCGGCTCGTCTGTGGTTGAAGGAAGTAGGTGAGGTCGTTGATCAAGGATTTGTTCGTCGTTGGTCGTGGGAGCGTGTGGATGTGATGGACATGGACAAGTCGATGGGACTTGATGTGATGAATGTGGACAAGTGCACGCCATGGAGTCCCTTGAAGCTGGGTTTTCCTCGTCGTTCAAGGGAGAGCAAAGGCTGTCGAAGCCAAGCCAAGAAAATGTGTGCCGTAGAACCCGTTAAGAGACAACTTAGATTGAAGAAAAGACAAAGCCGAAGAAACAATAAAACGCCGATGCACAGGAACTGTGTGATGATATAAAGGGTGGTTAAATTTTAAGGGCCGATGTTGAATGTGAACCACACCTAAACGTCAAGTTTTTTTCTGCATTTCATTTGACATTTCTCAATTTCAGACTAACTCAATTTGAACCATGGGAAGATACACAATCGAGCAACGCGTTTAAGTTATTCAGGCTTGTTTATGAAAATGGGCGTTCAAATCAAAATGCATATCGTGCACTTCGTGAGTTTTTCGGTCAATTTAATCGTCCAAATGTGCGTACAATCGGAAAAATCGTGCAAAAATTTGAGCAAACCCGGTCTGTGGGAGATGTGAAAACACCAGTGCACCAGACCAGACTCGTACAGCTAGTACCGCAGAAAATAATGCTGCTCATCGCGATAGTGCGGCTGAAGAGCCGTCCACCTCAACTCGTCTTCGTGTCCAACAATTGCACCTCTCACGCTCGTCGTTGATGAACATTATGCATAAAGACTTGCATTTACACGCTTACAAGGTGCAACTGACTCAAGAACTAAAGCCTCTTGACCATTTCAAGCGTCGTCAATGGTCAGAGTTGTGGCAAGACATGGCAACAGTGGATGATCAATTTTCGAAGAAAATCATCTTCAGTGATGAGGCACATTTTCACCTCACCTCAGGATTCGTCAATAAGCAGAATTGCCGCATTTGGCCGAATGATAATCCAAGAGTGACTGTCGAAAAACCAATGCACCCACAAAGAGTGACTGTTTGGTGCGCTTTATGGGCTGGCGGCATCATCGGGCCGTATTTTTTTTCCAAAAACTGAGGCCGGTCAGGCAGCTACCGTGAATTCTGTTCGCTATCGTGAAATGATAACGAACTGTTTATGGCCCGAATTGGAAGATATGATTGTGGACGATATGTGGTTTCAACAGGACGGTACCACTTGCCGCACAGCTAGCGAAACAATGGCTCTTTTGCGCGACAAATTCAATGGTCGTGTTATCTCACGTGGTGGCGATGTCAATTGGGCGCCAAGATCATGTGATTTGACACCGTTGGATTTTTTTCTTTGGGGTTATATGAAAGAAAAGGTGTACGTCGATAAGCCAGCAACAATTCGAGAGCTAAAGGATGAGATAATTCGGCACATTAACGGCATAGAACCTCAATTATGCTTCGGCGTCATCGAAAATTTGGATCATCGGATGGAGGTCCATTTGGCCGATATTTTGTTCCATACATAATTGAACCATACCAATATTATCATAATAAAAAGAAATGAAAATATTTTCCTAAATAATTTGTGTTTTATTCAAAATCAATATCGGCCCTTAAAATTTAACCACCCTTCACATCGTGACGGGATTGTAGACGTTTACAATGGTTCGTCGCTGGACTGAAGATGGCGAAGAAATGGAAGACTTGGCAAGCAGACTCGTCGTACCGTTCTGATCAGAGCTTTTACTTCATGTTGGACTAGTTAAAGGGCTACGTAGCTTCTCATAAGGCACGTCTTGGACACAGACGGAGTTTTCCTTGACGACCCCATCAGACGAAGTGGAAAGAGGAGTGCCTCAACAGACCACCCGCTGTGAAGCCCTTGACTGCTTTAAAGCAGACATCACTGTGAACCTCGAAGTCAGGTGGAATGGACCGAGGAAAGGGAGGAGGATCTGGTCTGTGGCTCTCCAACTGAGAAGCAGAACTAAGGCAAAGGCTAAGGCGAAGAGTAAACGAACGCCTCTTACTCACACACTACAGGCGACGAACCCTTTGTTAATTTATTTGAAATAAAAGTCATTTAAACTAAGCTGGGTAATCTAGATGGTAGGCCTGACTACAGCAGGGATGACTTTTTGACGTACGTTCAATGTTCCAGCCTCGATATTATACTTCGAAGCTAAGCTGGGTAGGCGCCGTGGCATGCCTTCCCATCGACTCTTGCGCCTCTATGTTCAATCTTCGACACGAGCAGCTTTAATAACTCACGGCTTCACCTCTTTCAAATCGGTGATGGACTCCTTCGCCATTCGGAGGCGGCACAAGACAGTCCCTCACTCGTGCGAGCACAACAGCATCCACAATCCATAAAGGGACGCCTGTTCGATCACCCGTCGACCAGCGATCGACATCACTTACTTTTGAGGCCGACAACCAATGGAGGGTCTGAGCCTGATATCTGCATTCCATCGCTGACGGGTCTTGGGCACGATGCTTCCCGCCAGTCAGCCAGAACAAGCTGTCTTGCGTCGACGATGACTTGGTCTGTGTCTGTCTTCCTCTCAACCTCAAACCAGAAGGCTGGGATTCGAAGACCGTCTTTGCTCGAGCATTGGTGTCCGTACGCTCGATGTGGCCGAGCCAGTGCCGTCGCCTAAGGGACTACATCCACAGACAAGCTCGATATAGCGATCGTCAGACCGCCAGTATTTCTGGTGACCGAGTCGTCGGACGAGGCAACGTAGAATCGGATCAGTCAGACAAAGCAACAGAATCGAGGATGAACCTATGGTTTGACGTATGAACAGTCTCCTTGGCGTTCGAGTCCTAGAGACTCTCTATTCCACGTCGCACTGTTGAGAAGAATGGACAAAAAGCGGTGTGTCGCCTGCACAGACAATGGACAGGGATTGGAGATGATGTAGAAGCTTGCCATTGACGTGCTGGGTCTTACGACACCACTTAAGAGTTCGTTTGAAACCCCTAGACAGGCACATGCTTCGAAGCTGCCAGCCTACAAGCTAAAACTGCAACCAGCTCTGAGAACTGTGCCTGAGAAACAGTCCAAAAACAGAGAGAGTGTGCGATCACGGAGATGACGCGAGAGATGGCCGGACGAGCAACGAGTAGCAAGCTGCCTCCAATTTCGCACACAAAGCAGCTTGAGAGCCATTGTGCGCCACCTAGAATGTGGACGTCGTCTGTTGCATTGCCCCACGTCAAGGAGGCAAACCCTAAATCTGTCTCCCTTCCCCATCCACACATTCAATGTCAAGATCGAATACCAAATTCCAACGACAAACCCATCGAACACGTCAAATCCACGCCGAAACAGATGCAATCTCAAGCAAAACCCCGCTCCAACGGCAGAGATCAGGTTCAAATGCATTCACCCGCAACCATCTCGGTCCTGTGCGTCGTCCCATCGTCTCGAATGAGCGACCAAGCAGCAATTCATAAGCCAGCCAAGCCACTAACCCCCGGTGGCTGATGTGATTTTTAAATTAAACCATAAAAAGGATAATGGATCCCGAACACGACCGCCGAACGAATTCGACAACAAGCTGGCCTCTTCCCACTTCCGAGGGCGCATTGGAGTGTAACTGAATTCTTGGCAGGCAATCCGGCAAAGAAGATGATTGCCCAACAAGAGGATTTCAAGGAGCACCGAATGTCCTCCCAAACATTTTTTTTTTTTTTTTTGCAATTCTAATTGTGTTTGCTAATATTATGCGCGAGGATTTTCGAGAGCAAACTATATGCATATCGGCTTAACGCTGAGCTCCGAGTGCCTCCCCCCCCCCCCACCATCTGAAGCCGGATCCGAATCCTTATCCGTTTTCAGTCTTTCTTTAACTGTTTGCATGAGATGCCTCCCTCGCGCCCATCGCTCCTCCCCCCAGTGCGGAGGGAATAATAATTACATTGTGATATCCTTTTGCCACCCCTCCCCCCCCACGTGCGGCTGGCTCCTAGGAAATACTGATTTCAGATTCATTTGATAAGAAAGGAGAAAAAAAGGGAAAAACAATCGAAGAAGGGGTTCCCAAATGAGATGCAGCCGAGGCGACGGCAGCAGCAGCAGCCGTCGCCAGTGTTCCATGGAACAGAGAAAAGGATATAATGGGCTTGGCTGGGCTTGCTAGGGATTAGATTATGAGTCATATCTCCCTTGGTGCACATATCCGAAAAATGTAATTTTATTTTGCTCTCCACTTTCCACCTGTTTCTCGGCTGGGCGAGAGAGAGAGGGGACGATGGAAGGATGTACCGAAATGAAGATATCCTTTCATCCATTCCTCCGAAAGCTGATTATATTTAACGATTTAAGACTATCCACCTGCCGGGGATGAGGGGTTGCACACCGATAGTAGGCTGATGATGGTGGGTACTAGGAGATGTGCCAAAGGACATGGAACACATTTTTAGATTGAAATATTGCATGGCAAACAAAAATATTGATGTGTGCCTTGTGTCGTCCTTTGGCTTCCCCATTACATGTCTGCTTCTTCTTCAACTTCGACTTCGATCTTCCGTCGTGGCACCTTCTGAATGCTTGTCTCCTCAGCCGAGACCGACCGTGCGCTGGTGTGTGTGTGTTAGAATTGAATTATCCTGGATTTGAGATTGATTTTTTATTCAATTTCAATATTCATCATCATATGTGCTAGAATATCGAACAAGGATATGCCGCCACTACTCCACCCGGATGAGTGGAATGTGGGCAATGATGATGACATGGGGTGGGCGAGGAGAGAGGAGAAGAAAAAAAAATCAATCCTGAAGCATAAATAGGTCTTTGGTGTGTTTTTGTGTACCGCCTGGCATTCGATTCGTCCTTAAAATTGGCTTTCTTTCCCTCGCCGTGTGGCGATGTGATGTGATGAATGAGAGGAAATCGAAATTGAAGAGCTGCCTGATGTGATGAGCTCCTCCTGGATATTGACGGGTACTTTAATTACCATGTGAGATAGGTGATCACATCATGGACGGTTTTTGAATGATTTTTCTCTCTGCTCCTTTCTCAAATCTGCTCGCCAGCGATTGAGAAGGGCCTTGTTCGAGTGTAAATGCGATAAACTACGAAGGTGATTGGGGGGGGGGGGGGGGGGGGGGGGATGGGACGCAAAATAGGGCCAAAAGTCGACAGGAAATCGATGGTGCAGGTTGAAGTTTCACAAGGGTCTTGGCTGTGGGGACCGGCAAAATTGGGTGTGAAGGAGCGCCGACACGGCACCGGGTAACTCGTGGCATTTTATCGATTCGTGGTGATTTGTGACTTGCCTATGCGTGTGGAAATTTGTGTGGAATCTGTGCGAAGGGCGAGGCCGAAGCACGTGTTCTTTTAAATTGTGGCCGATGGTCCGAAGGTGTTCACGAAGTGATGACGGTGAAGTCCTTTGTGGCCGAGGCCAGTGTTCGCATACAAAGCGATTCGCTTTTATTCAAATTACGCGCTGAATAGGTCGCCACTGTGCTGGGCAGTCACTGATTGAAGGCTGGTGCGGGAGAAAGTCACTTGTCTTCTGGTTGTCACTTTTTGGGCGCCCATACTTTTTTTGGAACGAACTTGAACTTGGGTTTGGCGATGAGTTCTGGTTGCAAAAGGAGGGTTGTTATTCACTAGTATAAGCCTGCTTCGACTTCCTCCCTCGCCAGAGCCAACATCCGAGGTGGACTAGGGCCCAAATCCAGCTGGAACCGCATAAGCTGTGCGTGCTGTTCTTCTCTCACGAGTGAAGGGGACCCATTACGAGAGGAATGAATGCGATTTCTTAGATTTCTGCTTACTTTCTTATCAGGCCAATGACCCTGGAGGGACTGAGGCTGAGCAATGGTCTGCTTTCCGCGCTGCTTCCAGTCATTAAGGCCAAGCAGTATTACTCTCGTCCGCGTTTTTTTTACCGAATGCTCGGTCTTCCTCTCCTTCTCGAACCAGGAAGCTACGATTCGAAGGCCGCCTTAGCTGGAGCATTGGTGTCCATGCGCTCGATGTAGCCAAGTCAGTGCAATCAACGGATTTCCCCCCCCCCCCCCCCAAAAACTACACCCTCCCAACCCTTGAACATCATGCCGTCATGTCAGCCTCTCGACATGTCGTTCCACAATTGAAATTTACCGCCAAAGTTAAGCCCGCATAATCACACTGTCAGCGCGTTCAAACAAGTTCCCGAACTAATTTCTCCACAATGCCGTCCTCCCGACCCTGTGCCCCGACACAGAGCCGCAAATCCCCTCGATCGAAAAGAAAAACAAAAACATTTCACTTTCGATTACCACCCGAAAGCAGCCAAACAAACCAGTCAATGAAACCGGGAGAGAGAGCTAGTGGAAAAAAAAGGATATAAACAAGACTCTGCCATAAATCTCATTACCAAGGTGATGGCTAATTTCGAATGAAAACTGTGTAACCGAATAATCCCGGGGATGAACCACCCCTCCCGGCAGAGCTCCGACCACCTCATCACCAGTAATCATCGTCAACAAGAGAGAAACGAACTCACAGCTCCCTGCTCACAAACGCAACGCAGCGCAATTGAGACAAATAAACGCGCTCGGCTGGCCCGTTGAAATCCCAGCAATGTCACGCATAAATAACTACCCAATTCACGACGAGGCACACGGATGGATTTTGGATGAAAGAAGAAACAACTTATCCCCGAGGGCATGCATTGTATCCTTTCCTCCTGTCGTCCTGTCGACAGAGCGACAATAACGACGACGACGACGAGACCGACGCACCGAATGAGACAAAAGCGCGAACAATAAAAAAGGAATCAGATTTCCCATCATCCACAGCACCCCTCCCGACCACGAGCAGTTGTTGAACACTGATTTTGACTGTCAACTCCGTCCCCCAACCCCTATCAATGCCAGCATTCGCCGTCCTCCGCGTGTTTCTTTTTTTTTTAAGGCAACACACACAAAAAGAAATATTTTCGTTATTAGTGCACGTTATTGTGTCAAATTGTGTGTTTCCCAAGTTCCCTGCCGTGTACAACACACACAGGACAGCAGTCAGGACATACGGTGGCGAAGTAACACAAAAACGAAAGAATACAGGACCTCTCGGTCATTAACTACTGTAACACAATACGAGGCAACGGCGAGTGTGTGCAGAGCCAGCCCTCGGGCAACCACACCGCCGCCGTGCCGCACTGAATCGGCGAACGTAAATCGAGGTGGTGATTACGGCAGGATTCTCACTCGGCGGGGTGTTGAAAAATTATTCCCTGATTATGGTCCTTTCGCCCGGAGGCCACATATGTACGATTCCAAAAAAAAAAAACAGGGGTCCTGCCAGGCTTTGTTTATTATTAGCCCGATTTTTTTCATCCAACGAACAATGCGTCACGGAGCACGGTCGCTGGGATCGCTTTAAGTCACATTCATCATCATCGCGCGCTCAGAAAGGATGCACGGCCAGGATGGGTGAGCACACGTCGCCCGATCAACGGCTGGATAATTGCGTTTTAATTTGCGCAGCACACACGCAATTCACTGTGACAACAATAATTGCTACTGTGTGCAGATATTTCCATTCGTGCCGTTCGTTGAATGGGATGAGCGATACACACGCACCGAGCGACAGAGAGAAGGATGCAGGACATGTTCGGTCGTTGAGTCAATGTTGTTTGATTTGTGTTACGTTTCTTTGCGTCGTTTTGTGCGTTTGCTTGTGCCGCCGCCGCCGCGGCCGTAGACAGATTGTGTGTTTGAACTTGGATTTCGTGCGTTTGACAATTGAAGCAAATTAGGCGGTCGACTGAAGCGCCAATCGGGGTGAGAGGGAGGGGGGGAACGACTATAGAGGTCTAATGAAGCTGTACTTGCGAGGATGAGGGACACTCATTGTTAGTTTCTTCATTTGTGCGCTGCCGACTCTCGTTTGCGGTTGAATGAGTTTTTTTTTATCAGTTTTTTTTTTGTTTGCTGCAGTGACGTCCGCATGAGCGAGCGGAATGACGATTGGGTGGAAGGATGTTTGAGCAGAGGGACAGTTGGTATTCGCGTTCACGGGGCGATATTTCAAGGCAATTAGTGAGGTTTGAATGGATGAGCGGATGGAGGTAGGAGAGGGCATCGAGAATGCATGGAAGTCGGGCGTGGATTTGGGGGAATGCGTGGCTTTGATGAACAGAAATCAACGACAGAGGATGGGACCATGACTGGGCTGAAGCTCTAGACTCATAGAACAGAAAACGTGGCAGAACTCCGACGAAATCCACGATTGAGGCTGACGTCGGCGAGGACCGGGCGCAAGCCCTAGACTCTTCGCCCAGAAAACGTGGCAGAGCCCCGACGAAAGCCACGAATGAGGCTGACGTCGGCGAGGACCGGGCGCAAGCCCTAGACTCTTCGACCAGAAAACGTGGCAGAGCCCCGACGAAATCCACGATTGAGGCTGACGTCGGCGAGGACCGGGCGCAAGCCCTAGACTCTTCGCCCAGAAAACGTGGCAGAGCCCCGACGAAATCCACGATTGAGGCTGACGTCGGCGAGGACCGGGCGCAAGCCCTAGACTCTTCGCCCAGAAAACGTGACAGAGCCCCGACGAAATCCACGATTGAGGCTGACATCGCCTAGGACCGGGCGCAAGCCCTAGACTCTTCGACCAGAAAACGTGGCAGAGCCCCGACGAAATCCACGATTGAGGCTGTCGTCGGCGAGGACCGGGCGCAAGCCCTAGACTCTTCGCCCAGAAAACGTGACAGAGCCCCGACGAAATCCACGATTGAGGCTGACGTCGCCGAGAACGAGACTCAAACCCTAGACTATAGACATCAGAGGACACCTCACAGGACCTGTCTCAAAACCCAAGACTCCACGATCAAATTCAGAGATTCCCCGAAAAAGTGAACGACTTTTCCTCCAAATTCTGCCTTCAATCGCAAAGTAACTACCTTTGATGGCACGAAAAACAATTACAGACCCTTCAACCTGAGTGTCTCCCCGTGTCGGTAACCGCATCTAATTACCCACTGGCCCCTTGTAAAATGAGTGCCATTACGTCGCATATCCGGCCCACCTTTGAACTGCTTCCGCACAACAACAAAAAAAACCGAAACAGTATCCTTTAAGTTCATCTTTAATCATACTCGTCCCACCCACTGGCACGGCATCCACGTGAGGTTCTCAGTAAGCGAAGGGCATCCGAGCTGACATTAAAATCCCAACCAGTGCATTGGCACAAAGTCATCCTTGCGGAAGGCTTCTGGTTACTTTTGATCTCACTGCCTCCGCCCACTTCGTCATCGTCATCATCGCCATCACCGTCTCCATCATCATCTCCTCCGTCGTCATCGTCATCCGTCGTCCTCGTCGCCGTGGCTCATCTTTTGTTGCTGCTTTTAGAGAAAAAAAACTCAAATAAGAAGGAGATGATGATGGAAAAACCTTTGATCTAAAGGTTGCATCGACACACCACACACCATCGTCATCGCCGTCGTCGTCGCCGTGATAGTCGTCGTCGTCGTCGTCATCGCCGTCAGAGCACTACAACACGTGTGCACGGTTCACGCTGGGTACACTCTTCACCTTCTCTGACTTCACAAGAGTCGGGAATTTAAATATTTCAAAACTAAACTTATGAAATACTTCCTCAGCTTCATGACCTTCTGTGTATGTCTACCCCGACGTCATGTGCACCAGCAGCCACCGGCAACCAACCGCCAGGTGGTGGTTTCGAGCTGCCCACCTGAGTGCCGTTTGCCAGCCTGCTGCCGATCCGTATGCATGCACCTGCATCTGAGTGTGTGTGTGTGTGTGTTCATCCTTGAGGAGTACAATTGAAGCTGCTGAGCTCCAGAGCTGCATTTTCATCTTGCATTGTCGAAAAATTAATTACATCGAAAAAGACGAGGAACCTTGAGTGGCTCGACGATGGCGACGTGCACAGGTCTCGGTCCTGCTCCGGCTGCTGCTGCTGATGATGATGATGATGGAGCTGATATGCCGGGGAAGCATGAAAAACCGCACTTGGATGATGAAAATCAGTGCAGGCAAGCACAGTAATGTCGGGAGCCAGTTTCGCTCATGAAGGATGGTGTGTGCGCTTAGAAAATGCATCCAAGGCCTCGACAGTCGACAGAATTGTTGTGTTTTTTTGTTTTTTGTTTGTTTTTCTGCGGCTGCTGTCCCCTACCCTTGTGCAGTCCTCAAGGATGCTTGTGGGTGGTGTGCTTTCATTGTCGATTGAATTTCCGCAAAGGATCATGTTTTTACCTGTGAAAATATTTTCCACGGCTGAAGAAGTGAGGTGTGTGTGCATTCTCGAATAAAGAGGTGTTCTGACGACGCCCGAGGCATGTGGCATGTGTGATGGGTCTGGCTGGCCTTGAAATTTGAATTTAACATTGAAATTGAAACGTGCTAAAGAGGGCAGTTGTGTTGGATGCTGGATGGATAACCGGTTTAAGGTCACCGAGGGCGAGATTTTGACACCTTGACTGAAGCGGGAAGTAGCTGTGGAGCATCTTGTGCTGGGGTAGGGGAATAACGTGGCGCAAGTCAGGAATAAGGCAGAATTTCGAAGAGAAACCAGGAGAAATGAGGACGTTAGTGTATTTAAAATTCTTTACGGCTTCCTTTGCAATCAGCGCTTTTTAGGTAGTTGGGCTGCCAGCGAAATCGCCAACACCCCCCTTAGACCATGTACGTCAACGTGCTGCAGTGCGCCACTCCAACATAACCTAACCGAGTTCACGTCAACCTCTCTCAACAAGGCACGCTACAGTGGCCAATGTTCAAGTTTCCCCGGCGATACTTTCCGGCAATCTCTGAGGCGAACAAGAGACGTCATATATGAACTGCTTACGCAACGTCACTGTAAACCGAAATAGCGATCGAATACCACAACTAGATGGTTGTGGTCTCCGATATGACACCCGATGTACGCTCCAACTTGTTCTAGAAACCGGCTTTCGAATGCCCGCTTCCGACTCCGAGAGGAAACGGAAGTCATTCAGAAAAAATTCTTCCCAAATATGAGAAGTTTGCATATTTTCAGAGAAATAATGAAAAAATAGAATTAAAGACTCACTCGATTTCCATGCAAAGCACTAAACACTGAACACTACACTTCTGAACTGTAACTTCGGCGAAAAGACAAAATGTCACGTCACTCATCTTTCAAACGTACCGCCAAAACAAATTCTGCGTTTGCACGGTTAAATGTCAGTCGCTCCATTTGTTGCATTCAGACGATTCCGCGACGCAAGCGGAATGCAGCTCTATTCGATGCGGAATAACGGAACCGTCGGTCGGTCTGCTAGAGTGGATGGAGCATGCGTGCTGTTGTTTGTTTTGTTTCAAGCGGAAATCCGCTACCTGTGGCCGACAACGACCGATTTAGCGACTTTAAGAAATTAAAACGTGTGGAATGGAATTGCCAGGTATGCTCTTGGACTTTGTTGCTTTTAAACGGAGTGACGTGGGTTGCCAATTAATTTGGTTTTAACTCCGTGGTTCATTAATGGGCGACGGTGTGTAGTTCAGTTTGGACTTCTCAATTTTTACGTGGATTCAGCCGCAATATGCGCATCTACAGTGGACTCTCACTAACTAGAATTTTTTGTTCGCCAAATTTAGACATTTCGCTCAATTTTACGTACAAAAATCCATCCTCTAAGTCGGAGTCCTTTCCAACTCGAACTAATTTGGATATTCCTTGAGAATTCGACTTAGAATGAGGCGACTGTTGTCCATGCACCATGCGTCACTTCATCGCGACAAGTTTCCCATCGAGACAAGCTTGAAAGTGTCAACAAATCGACATGTCTTGCAGGCTTGAATATCAGGGATTTCTTATTCAAAAGAAAGATGGACGACGCTCACTTGTCGCTCAAGCTCAGCCGAGATAGTCGTTCAATCGTTCATTTGGTCACTGCTCAGCTGTTTATCGTTAAATTGGTCGTAGCTCAGCAGTCAGCCGCCTACTCGCTCGTCGTACAACAGTTCTGCCGCTCGTCATTCATTCTGTGGCCTTAGTCTCAGCCTCTTGCTTGACTTGCCTGCCTTGTCTACTGCCCCCAAAAACTTCCCACGTTGTGCGGATATCCACACATCCACCAGTCTAATAGTCATCTGTCAGAACAATGTGACAGCATTCATCACATCTGCTCCTCCAGTCAATCAAATCATTTTTTTTCAACAAATCCTCGACCTCCCTACAAACCCGCCACGCCTCCCAACTCACACTCCCTTGCACCAATCAGAGTCTCATTTCACAGCCGCCTCAAAGATCAAACCCACCCCAGCGAGCGACACACACGCATCTTGCGGATTTCCGCACAAGACGCATCGATTGGTTGAATGCACTCCAAATTCCGCCACCCATCAGATGCAAACCACCCGTGTGCGGCCATCTGTCACAGCGCGTCGCCTCGTTCAGTTTTGGCTCCAATTCTCCCGCGGTCGCGAGCGTTCGTTTTCCCGTGGAATTTTCCTCCTCTTGCAGTTTTTCTCTAATTTGTGGTGAATTGTATTAAATTTGAGTGTGTGAAGTGCAAAATCGGTTTGTTCAATGCGAAATATCAACAATCGGTCGTGGAGCTCGTCGAAATATCGGTTCGGTACCCATCGCCGCATGGTGTGCGTCTCTCGGTGGGGCGGAGCACCCCGGGGTGCTGACGCGAGCACCGGGTAAGTTCTCAATCTGTACTTTCTTTTCGAATTTTCTTTGTTCTCCCATGCTCTCCTCACCACAAAGGCTATCTGAAAATCACCTCAAAGCGAGCTGAGAATTCCAGTCTTAGTTAAGTCCACTGGGCACGCCACCCGCCGCAGCCAATCGAAGAGGAGCCATTGTTAATTGATGAGCACCTCGTTAGGTGGCCACTCCACCCAAACCGACGCCACCACACGAGGCACTTGTTCAATGAGTCGCTGCGACAATTATAGTGCTTCCAAGGACTCACTTCGTCGTCGTCGTCGTCGTCGTCATCGTCCCACCGCCGCGGAGGATAATTAAAACTAATGAACTACAAATGGATTACCATGTCGAACATAATTCCTCCCACAAAGTCCTCCACAGACAGACACGCTTCTTCGTGGCCTCCGGTGTGTGAATCAAATTGGAGACGTGCCTCCGTGCCACGCCCCTCCGCCCCATCGGGCAAACAAACAGAAAAAACGAAGCAGCAAATAAATTATTTATTTTCCGATTCTTTTGTCTGAGAAATCACCTCCCCCGCGGGACTGTATATTGCTGCTTAGTCTCCACACATTTATCGAATGTAAATCGTTCCACATAACCCCCCCCCCCCCCCTCCCTACACCGCTTGCGGTGGAAAAAGTTTTGTTTCCCAAAAGGACACCCACCGCCGCCACAGTCGCGCACACCGGCTCATAACTTTTCTGGTTTATCAGCAATTAAAATTTTTAATTTCATGCATAAATGCGACAGTGCTTGGTGGGGGAGGGGTAGCAGGGTGTGTGCACTACTGACAGGGACAAGAGCGCGCCACGTCTTCATGCGACAGACGGAGGAGCGGAGAGAGCAATTAATCACGGAGCACCTTGAGGCGGTGAAGACTCATAAACTTTTGTCATAGTTATCGCGTCCACGTTCGATTGCGTCTAGCGATCTGGAATATTCTCAGAATATACGCTTATCGGTATTCCCAGATGATGGGGTGGAGGTGGGTTTCAAAAATTTTCCAATTTGTGGTTTTCTTTGAGACGCATCAGCTGCTATGGTTCCCAGACGAGAATGAAACTTGCATCCTTGTCTCCTCTCGTTTTTCTTGCTTTTTTGGTGGCTTCTTCGTCTGCTCCCCACCCTCCGCTGAGCATTCCAATTGTAATTACAATTGATGAGGGGTGGCGGGATTTTGGTTTGTTAATTTTTTTCCCTTTCACCTGCAACCACCTGCAGCTGGCCAGAGTGGAGCTGTTAAATATTCATATTTGTTAATTAAATCATCAGACCGGACTGCAGTGGACTAAGAATGAATTGGTGGAGGGGGTTGATGGAGGGAGGAAGGAGAAGATGACTTGGGGTAATTAAGTGCTTAGCTGAGAGAAGTGGGTTGGCAATTATTATGCAAATTTGTCGTGGAAATCGCGGTGGAAAAGTGTCACGATGAAGAGGGATTGTCCTTTATTGATCGGATTGAGATTGCCAGAGTGCACAGGACAAGCTGTTGAGAGGAGGAGAGGAAGAGATTGTTTAATTGTGATAAGGGGAGGAATCTTTAAGCAGGTGGGCGAGTTGGCGGAGCGGGGCAGAGGGTGACAAGTGAAATAAGTCGTTAGCTGCATTGTCTGAGTTGTTGGCCATCCATTCGCAGGGAACGACAGGGTTTGTCTTGAGGTCATGTTGGGACGGGTGAATTTTTACCTAAATTTTAGCTTTAGACGCACCTATGACCTCTATACACCGCTGGTGATGTTGTCGCACGTGTATTAATCGATTCTGATACTCCGGCGTGCCATCCGGCGACATCGAAATTTTCGCCTAAAAAAGTCGACAGTGGTTAGTAAGGAAATTTTAGCGTTTTCCTCGGTCATCTTCCAGCTGCCACAGCGGCCCTATAAGACGGACCAAGGACCTCTGTACACGTTTGGTGGTGTTGTCGTGCGTGTATTAATCGATTCTGATACGCCGGCGTGCCATCCGGCGACATCGAAATTTTCGCCTAAAAAAATTGACAGCGGTTAGTAAGGAAATTTTAGCGTTTTCCTCGCACATCTTCCAGCTGCCACAGCGGCCCTATTAGACGGACCTAGGACCTCTATGCACCGCTGGTGATGTTGTCGCACGTGTATTAATCGATTCTGATACTCCGGCACGCCATCCGGCGACATCGAAATTTTCGCCTAAAAAAGTCGACAGTGGTTAGTAAGGAAATTTTAGGTTTTTCCTCGGTCATCTTCCAGCTGCCACAGCGGCTCTATTAGACGGACCAAGGACCTCTGTACACGTTTGGTGGTGTTGTCGTGCGTGTATTAATCGATTCTGATACGCCGGCGTGCCATCCGGTGACATCGAAATTTTCGCCTAAAAAAATCGACAGTGGTTAGTAAGGAAATTTTAGCGTTTTCCTCGGTCATCTTCCAACTGCCACAGCGGCCCTATTAGACGGACCTAGCACCTCTGTACACGCTTGGTGATGTTGTCGCACGTGTACTAATCGATTCTGATATTCCGGCACTCCATCCGGCGACATCGAAATTTTCGCCTAAAAAAATTGACAGCGGTTAGTAAGGAAATTTTAGCGTTTTCCTCGCACATCTTCCAGCTGCCACAGCGGCCCTATTAGACGGACCTAGGACCTCTATGCACCGCTGGTGATGTTGTCGCACGTGTATTAATCGATTCTGATACTCCGGCACTCCATCCGGCGACATCGAAATTTTCGCATAAAAAAATTGACAGTGGTTAGTAAGGAAATTTTAGCGTTTTCCTCGCTCATCTTCCAGCTGCCACAGCGGCCCTATAAAACGGACCAAGGACCTCTGTACACGTTTGGTGGTGTTGTCGCACGTGTATTCATCGATTCTGATACGCCGGCATGCCATCCGGCGACATCGAAATTTTCGCCCAAAAAAATCGACAGTGGTTAGTAAGGAAATTTTAGCGTTTTCCTCGCTCATCTTCCAGCTGCCACAGCGGCCCTATAAGACGGACCAAGGACCTCTGTACACGTTTGGTGGTGTTGTCGTGCGTGTATTAATCGATTCTGATACGCCGGCGTGCCATCCGGCGACATCGAAATTTTCGCCTAAAAAAATTGACAGCGGTTAGTAAGGAAATTTTAGCGTTTTCCTCGCTCATCTTCCAGCTGCCACAGCGGCCCTATAAGACGGACCAAGGACCTCTGTACACCGCTGGTGATGTTGTCGCACGTGTATTAATCGATTCTGATACCTCGGCACGCCATCCGGCGACATCGAAATTTTCGCCTAAAAAAATCGACAGTGGTTAGTAAGGAAATTTTAGCGTTTTCCTCGCTCATCTTCCAGCTGCCACAGCGGCTCTATTAGACGGAACTAGGACCTCTATACACCGCTGGTGATGGTGTCGTACGTGTATTAATCGATTCTGATACTCCGGCACTCCATCCGGCGACATCGAAATTTTTGCCTAAAAAAATCGACAGTGGTTAGTAAGGAAATTTTAGCGTTTTCCTCGCTCATCTTCCAGCTGCCACAGCGGCCCTATAAGACGGACCAAGGACCTCTGTACACGTTTGGTGGTGTTGTCGCACGTGTATTCATCGATTCTGATACGCCGGCATGCCATCCGGCGACATCGAAATTTTCGCCTAAAAAAATCAACAGTGGTTAGTAAGGAAATTTTAGCGTTTTGCTCGCTCATCTTCCTGTTGCCACAGCGGCCCTATTAGACGGACCTAGGACCTCTATACACCGCTGGTGATGGTGTCGTACGTGTATTAATCGATTCTGATACGCCGGCGTGCCATCCGGCGACATCGAAATTTTCGAATAAAAAAATCGACAGTGGTTAGTAAGGAAATTTTAGCGTTTTCCTCGGTCATCTTCCAACTGCCACAGCGGCTCTATTAGACGGACCTAGGGCCTCTGTACACGCTTGGTGATGTTGTCGTCCGTGTATTAATCGATTCTGATACTCCGGCGTGCCATTCGGCGACATCGAAATTTTCGCCCAAAAAAATCGACAGTGGTTAGTAAGGAAATTTTAGGTTTGTCCTCGGTCATCTTCCAACTGCCACAGCGGCTCTATTAGACGGACCTAGGGCCTCTGTACACCGCTGGTGATGTTGTCGCACGTGTATTCATCGATTCTGATACGCCGGCGTGCCATCCGGCGACATCGAAATTTTCGCCTAAAAAAATCGACAGTGGTTAGTAAGGAAATTTTAGCGTTTTCCTCGCTCATCTTCCAGCTGCCACAGCGGCCCTATAAGACGGACCAAGGACCTCTGTACACGTTTGGTGGTGTTGTCGTGCGTGTATTAATCGATTCTGATACGCCGGCGTGCCATCCGGCGACATCGAAATTTTCGCATAAAAAAAATGACAGTGGTTAGTAAGGAAATTTTAGCGTTTTCCTCGCTCATCTTCCAGCTGCCACAGCGGCCCTATAAGACGGACCAAGGACCTCTGTACACCGCTGGTGATGTTGTCGCACGTGTATTAATCGATTCTGATACCTCGGCACGCCATCCGGCGACATCGAAATTTTCGCCTAAAAAAATCGACAGTGGTTAGTAAGGAAATTTTAGCGTTTTCCTCGCTCATCTTCCAGCTGCCACAGCGGCCCTATAAGACGGACCAAGGACCTCTGTACACCGCTGGTGATGTTGTCGCACGTGTATTAATCGATTCTGATACTCCGGCACTCCATCCGGCGACATCGAAATTTTTGCCTAAAAAAATCGACAGTGGTTAGTAAGGAAATTTTAGCGTTTTCCTCGCTCATCTTCCAGCTGCCACAGCGGCCCTATAAGACGGACCAAGGACCTCTGTACACGTTTGGTGGTGTTGTCGCACGTGTATTCATCGATTCTGATACGCCGGCATGCCATCCGGCGACATCGAAATTTTCGCCTAAAAAAATCAACAGTGGTTAGTAAGGAAATTTTAGCATTTTGCCTTGCCCTCACCACCTTTTAGCCGACGTCAAGATCAGCTGCTTAATCTTGCCACGTCGACAGTTAAAAACAACTTACTCCCAGGCCCAGCCTCTTTCGTGTTTCGATGGCAATCTCCTCACTTAACACAATCGCAGTATCAACGGTATCTGTCGTCGTCCTCTGCTGTCACCTCCGTTCTGTTGGATCCCTGTCGAATGGAAGTTTAATGTTATGCCAGAGCTCGGTTAACTACCTTCGACTTAACCAAAACCTCATATGAGTACTCTCGTTGTATCCTCCTTAAGCCCTTCTTTCTCATTCGCAGCGCACCACTCTCGTTCTCTCTCTCTCTCTATCTCCCCTCAATGTACATTAATGACGCTCCAGCAACATTCTATGATCTTCCTAAACACTCTCGCTCCCTCTCGCCATTATCCTTAATGTGCGTGCCTCATAAAGTCGCTCTTCCCGCATTCGCCTGCCGAAATCATAATAAAATCAGACCAACACGTATACAGGCACACATGCGAAGACTTCCGCACACGACATATGTGCTCCCGATTAAAGGATCCACGCACAAAAAAATTAACTGTCACACACTCTAAAATCAATTCACTAAATTGTAACAGTAAAAGAAAGGCGATACAGATTCCCGGCTAACGGAAATCATTTGATACTACCCCGCAATAAAACCCCCATTCGCAAATTTTTGGGGGGTTGGGGTGGGTTAGGGTGCGAAAGGCAACCATCGAAAATCCAAAAGAATATCCTGTGAATACAAAATGAAAACATTAAAGGCGAAGAAGGACGACAAACAGACCGCCACCTCCTAGAGTTCCCAGCTCCGCGCGTGTATGGCCGGGAGTCGACGGGGTGGGGGGCTCCAATGATGTAAGGAAATCGACCTCCGAATGGGTGGGAACGGTCTTTCTTTTTAACGACCTTTCAGGATGGTGCTCCTTTCTTCGTCCTGCACCGCAATAAAAGAAAGCAAAATTTTCGGTTTAGGGCACAAGACAAGAAAGTGAAAAAAAAAAAAAAGGACACAATCTGAAGATGTGTGTGTGTGTGCGGGTGAACTTGCCGCCTTACCGCCCCGCATTTAGTATGATAATAGACCCAAAATCACTTCATTTGTGCGACACTTTTCCATCTTCATGTCGCTCTTCGAAATTACCCGCCTTCTCAGCAGAAGGAGGGGAAGGGGGGGGGGGGGGGGGAAAAGAGTGTCAGACGGAAGATGGGTTAGCAGCCACAAGGCTAAAAAGTCAAATAACAACAAAAGTCAACAAACAACAACAGCAGGAGCTCAAGAAGACGGAACAATTTTAAATTGCTGCCAACGAAGGAGACCTCTTACACCCCCCTCCCCCCCCACCATTCATCGTTCAACGAATTGAGGGTAGATCTAGAGGCAAAAAAGGGATATCCCTCAGCTTATGAAGGGTTAAAAGGATTTCAATGCGAAGAGAGAGAAAAAAAAAGAAATGTAACGAGACAGTGAGTCAGTGAAGGGTGGGTAGGCGTGTGGGAGAAAATGGATCGCCCAAGATGCAGGGAATCGATCGAAGGGTAATAAAAATCTGGGAATAGCTCAATTTGCGACATTTTCGAATTCCCCCCCGTTTTTTGTCGTCATCTTAGCCCCAACCAAACAACGGACCGACCCACCGACCCACCGACCCATCGACCCACCGACCCACCGACCGTCCAACCCGACATCATTTCTCGGCCGGAAACTCGTTCAATTTGGTCGAATGATAAGTGGGTGGCTGGGGCAGCGGCAGTGGCCGTGTCACGGTTGTCTGGGGGAGACGGCTTGTCGGTGGTCACCAACGAATCGTCCTGTTTATCATATGAAAGGCCAGGATATGTGTGTGTAGTCAACGGTGAAAAATATAATAGACCCAAGGATTACCACCGTATTTCATTATCATAATTCGGTCGGCATTCATTTGAAGGACGAAGATCGCCTCCGAGTGGTGTGTTCCCTTTTGAGGCCACCATTCACATCGACATCATCGTGATGTCCCTTGTGTCAATTGAGGCAGAATGAAAGGATGACATGTACGATAGCAAAAGGAGGCAAAAAAAAAAAAAGTCAAAAGGATAAATGAATATGAATTTCAATTACTATTCAAGGATGCCCTCAAAGGATTCTCTGCTCTAATTACGAGGACTTTTGTTGACATCCCTCTCACTCCACTCTCGCCGGTTCGGTTGGCTTATCCCACAACACAAACCACGTGACATACCGTTTTTAATGCCTCGCCGCAGAAAACCGCGCAACCGAACTCTGCAAGAGATTGCTCTCGATAATGCCATGCCATGCGATGCCGTGTCCCCCGGGGATAGTGATTCATTATCACACTGTCATGTCATCCGGGCTGACAGAGAGCGCGTTGGATGGCAGAAGACACGTTAGGCTTACCCACTATCATGCCAGAAGCCTCAGCGAGGACCAAAAAGCACTAGAAACACCAGAAGCAACATCATTCAATGTCGCAGTGTCAATAGCAAAGCGATGTCCTTGGCGACGACAAATCCTTTTTTTTTTTCACTTTACTCATTTCTTCTCCTTCTTTTCTCTCTTCTCATCACCCGCTCTCTCTCTGTGAGTGTCAGCGGTAATATTTGTAAGGACATCTGTTCATTGAGTGCACTTCAATTCGAATCTGTGATATCCATTATCCTGCGGGAGATTTAAATCTCCGTCCGCGCGCGAACCTTTAAGTACGGCCAAGAAAAAAAAAACCTCGAGTCAACCGATCAAGGGGTTGATATGCATCAGGGGATGTGACATCGATCCTCGCTCTGACTCTCCCGTCAAATGACATCGTTTTTAATTAATCCCAGGATTAGAGAGCTTTGTTGTTCCAGTTTTTTCGTTGTTGTTGTCCGCCACCCTCTCGGTCGCCGCAGCCACCGCCGCGCCTTTAGCCGTTTATGATATCCTGGATGGAGTTTCCTTATCTTGATGGGTTGCCAAATGCCACTATCACTACACACACACAGCCGCATTCAAAGCCACAAACATTCGAAACCAATTTGCATAGCAACCACTATCCTTGCGCTTCCGGTTTTTCGGTCCTCGCACTGTTTCGTTGTGATGTGTGTTTTGGGTGATTTTTGTTTTGTTATGGATGTCCTTCTCGTGGTGCATTCCTCTGGTAGCGGTGATAATCCTCTTCTTCCTTTCCTTTTTGTCCCTTCTCCACGCAAAAAGAAGCCAAAACGAAAGGAACTTCATGCAGATAGTCGAACCCCAATGCCAAATATGAAACAGAACAAAAATAAAAGAGAACATGACCAAATTTGTTGGCGATACGACGAGAGCGAGAGCGAGAGAGAGGGGGGAACAAAGGACATGGATTAACTTTTCAATGCACAATGAGAAAAGCCGATGCAATCAAATTGAAGTGGAAATTGCCGATCGCATCCTACGTGCAGAGGAGGCTTTGTGTGTGTATCCTCATCTCGTTTTTTTTTTTCGAGTTTTTGCCCCCGATAGGCTCCTCTAGATGAATGGCCAGGATACAGGCGCGTTGGGGTTATTGGAAATTACTTTAAGGATTTTTATTCGATTTTCTGCAATTTTTTGTTGTGTTCTGTTCGTGTCTGCCTGAGTGCGGTTATGCTCCCCCGAGGGAGCTGGTTTCTCTCTGTCTGTCTCTGGCTGACTGACAGGGGGTGCGGAACGGATCAATGAATGCCGTTTCAAAAGTTGATGGTCGATGTTAATTGGTCAATTTTTGAGTGAGCTCTGTAAAAATTGAACAAAGGGGGGGAACTTTTTAGTGTCCTGAGAGTGGGAGTAGGGAGTGCTTTGACGGTTGTCTGAGGTGAAGCAGCAAATTATGGGGGTTTCGAGTGTGGTTTGAAGTCGTCTGGAAGAGGGCTTTGATGGAAATTAGGTATCATTAATCGAAGGAGTGGGAAAATGTCCACCTGAGGCGTTTGTGGTCGCATTCGCAGTTGTTATCCACCGTTTACGCTGTTGAATCATCCGCGGGGAATGTTGTGTCTATGTCTAACAGCTGGATGGCGCAGTTGGTTGAGTGCCTGCGCCTGGTTGGAGCTGTCCCCGGTTCGAATCCATGTGGAAGCGAAGTCAATACGCTTTATCCACTTTTCAAATTTGGTCTGTTCCCTGGATCAGTGGAAGTAGTCTGATCAAAATGGACCCACATGGTCTAAGTGTGTTGGCGATTTCGATGGCAGCCCACTTTACCTACCTTCTACGTCTGCCTTTCCAACTTGGAAGCGTCTCAAAGCGTAGTCTGCTTTGAATGAAGACTCCGGCCACTTAGGTAGGTAGGTAGGTAGATGACGGGGTGCCCTGTTGGCCCTCTTGTCCTTTAAATGTGCCTCTCGGGTGGTTCACCCAGAGAGACCTACTTTAGTTCCAGAACCACCCGGATTCTTAAATGAATTTCAAGAGATTTTCCAGTTCAACACATCTTAGGACGTCTACCTCTACCCAGGAACTCTCTCCTTCCCATTGCTTGGGATGGACAGTCGTACGGCTGGTGTTGGATAAATTCTATTTCTTCCTCATCTCTGTAGCTTCCACAAAAGTCGTAGCATGGCACAGTGCCCGGTAAGGACTCCTATTAGCATGCGTCCATCCTTGCGATGAGTGATGTTGAACTCTTTCTGCTCAGCGTCGGCCGCAGAGTCCTCGCCGATACTCCAACAATCAGGCTAACCCATCGAGCTCTAGCTCTATCAACGGCATCGTCCTATACCTGTTTCCTTATGGAGCTGAGAGTGGCGTATACGCAAATGGAATGGCCAGAGATTCCCTCAACTCTGAACCGTTTTTTTCGCGATACTATCCGCCTTTTCGTGGCTGCCTTGGCGTTGTGGGTATGTGCGTCGACCGCTACGCACTTGAACCTCGGTGTCTGGGTTCGATTCTCAATACGACCTGAAATAGTTTTCACGGTCCCGCCTGTTTCGAGTCACTGTCTAGAAAAAGCTTCTCAAACTTGGCCGTTCGGAGTCGGCATAGACGAGTGGTTGCACAACACGAGTAGTTGCTGAGGAGCTAGCCCTTGGCCCTCGACAGGCTGTAGCGCCACCCAGCCGGTCACCTTCGTTCACCAAGGATATCTCACCGATGCTCTGCCTGCATCGTCTAACCAGCTTCGCCGTCAGAATGTCTGATTCTGTGGTCTTTATTGCCGCCGTTACTCGCGCCACTTAGAACTTTCAAATTTCGGGCGGCCTTCTGACGAACATCAACCAAAATTGGTGTAGATTTCGTTCATTCCGTGTCCTTCCATTCACAGCCAAAAGTGACTTCCATTCTCAGCCTCTTCAGCTTTGGTGCACAGACTTCATTTTCTTGTCGTTTTTGCCACGTTTTTCCGAGGTTTATCAGCTGAATCTCTGTTGCCCTCTATTACTTCACCTGTGAATCTGTCATTGCCAAAATAAGCCTAAATGCCAAGCTTCCCGTTAGATGGACAAAGTGGCTTCCCATCACAGAATATACGATCGCTCCTAAGGATCAAGCTGCTACAAGAACAGACTTGGCCTCGAACCATTTAAACATCGTCCGACGACCACAGTGGCTACCAGAAGGTCCCTCACTTCCCTTCAGACGTGGCAAGGTCTTGTGCGGTCGCGAATTGAGAGCGAGCCTTGCTCACATTCGTCTGAAGTAGAGTCCCTCAGTTCCCTTAAGTCCGTCATAGGTCTTGTGCGATTGTCCCTCAACCGCTCTTTGGTCACAATCTTCTGATGCGTCATGATAGGGAAATGCGACTTGCCAATGACCGCATACCCAGGGTCTGTGCTGATGAAGATGAGGGTGGTAGGTCCTTCCTACGTTAGGTTAGCACACTTAGACTATTCGGTCCTTTCTAACTATGGACATCTGCCTCTGTCCTAGTTTAAGACGAGGGAGGAGGTAAGAGCCACCACCCATCAGACTAGCTGAGCCATCCAACCACAAGCTTGCCGTCGTCCTCTTCCTCGACACGGAAGCTAACCGCTTAGCCGGCTGCATCAATGGTCTGCCTGGAATGTCTTTGGGGCCTCAGGGAAGTAGTACCCTCCCTCTGCATACTCTGTCTCTTCAAATTCACAAGACCTTCTGCAAGATTGAACGCCATTGGCACAACGAAGCAAGGCAGCTATGAGGACGTCTTCCTCCACCGACACCAGAATGGGTTCATCATGGCCAACGTGAAACGTCCCTAATGTCCGTCTACCCAGCAGCTTAACCAAACCCAATGTCATGTGCATTGTATGGAGCTTGTGTCGCCCGCTGTGGCCGCATAAAAGTAGTGGATGGGTGTGTCGATCTCTGGACGGGGGAACTAGAATCAATTCCTCATGCCAACGACTTCCTTCAACCTCTCTACAGTCACTGGCAATGCCATCGCTTGTCAAGAAAAAGCTTCGCCTGAGTCGAAAACTGCAAATCGTCGAAATGACCATTTGCCCGGTCTCTTTACAACCCCCGACCTTGGCCCATCTCTGACTATTTTTGCCCGCCCCTAGCCACTTCTTCTTCTTCGTATGGCGCTACAATCCGTGGTGGACCTCGGCCTCAACCAACAAGTAACTCTCCAAGTAACGCGATCTCTAGCTAGCTGCCTCCAAGTTGGTTCAGGTCCTCTTCGACTTTCCAATAGACACGGGCATCCTCTGTACTGTTGTCCCACAGGTTCGTAGTCTTCCGCCTTGATCCACAGGACCAAACACTTCCAGTGCAGCCAAAGTGTCAGCTTTCCGAAACCCTAATTTGACCCCAAGACCTGTACGAGCTCATGTTCACATCCACGACACTGTGACTGCTAGATGCTCTTGCCCTCCTCCTCCCCACTCCCCAACTGAACAAAGCACTCAACCAACCGACCAGCAAAGCAAACTCTTGATTGAAGGCCAAGGGCATCACAATCGCATCTGACAGCTCCTCATTAAGGATCACGAAATGAGAGAAAGAGAGAGAGACCACCACATCCCCATCACCCTTCTCTAATCCCGCAAAGGAAGTGCAGAGAAAATCAAAAAAGAACAAAAAAAAAAAAATAAAAATAGCAACAGAGAACAAGAAACAAATTCAACTTCAACACCACTCAGGCACATCTGCCATTTCTCAATTAACGAATCCTTTTCCACTCGCCACCCCCTCTCCACCCGGCATCGCACATCGCCCCATCAACCGTCGACCATTCGTTCTCAAAATAAATTTGCATAAAATTTCCCAAAATCACCTCCCACACCCCCCGTGACACTGTGTGTGTGTGTGTGTGCCCTCTCCACAGTCGTATGTGGTGTGCTTCGGCTTCCACTAGACTGAAGGGTTGTTGCGCATTTTATAGCGTTCCGCCACAGAAACACGCGAAAAAATAAAAAAAAACATCGCACGAAAATATTCAAAAAAAGGATATTCTATGCCATCCTCACTAGTTTTTGTGCTTATTTCGTTTTTTTTTTGCTCTGTTTGCCCTCCGATTCCGGTTGATGATTCCGGTGCCTCCTCGTCTCCACTCAACTCTAGAGTACATTTCATGTTTTCTGTGTCCTTTTGTGCATAAATTTCTCTCGCTCTCTCGTTGTCGCTGCTCGGATCCTGCAGAAGCCTCGGCGTTCCATAACGATAACTGTTTGTTGTGATTTTATGTGTTTCACACATCATAATCATCAGCATTGTCTATATCCATCTGTCTGACTGGGTGACTGATTGGTTGGTAGAGCGCAGAGCGACGAGAGAACAGAGCATCGACTAGTTCATGCAGCCCACTACAAGGCACCGCCACCGCCGCCGGGGGAGTCACAAAACTTATTCAACCCTTTAATTACGAATTGAAATATGGCAATGTTCCAATTAACCAATTTCATACTCGTTGTGGATGCCTTCGTGTGTGTGTGTGTGTTTGTTTTATAACGAGAGAGCGAACAGCGGCGCACACACAAACGAACGAAACGAGGCAAAGTTTTGCATATCCTTTCATGCGAGCAGTACGTGGGAGTCTGATGTGCTTTCGGTTTGAGGGATCGGCGAAATGATGAAAGAGAAATGAATGTGTCAAGGGTTGACGAGGGGTGGCGCCGCATCCAATGAGTGGGGACGTCGAAGTGTTGTGTTGCTGCTTTTTTGGTTGCAAACAATAGCAGAAAAAAAAAAAAGAAACAGAAACACGAAAAGATAACAACGATGCGAGATGATAATGACGAGAATGGCGGAGGATTTTAATTTGAAAATTTTAAGGACACAACGAGGCAGACAAAGTCGCTCACACACGCACGCACACACAAAAACCGATTGAAATAGTGGTGCGCCATGCTAAATGTTTGGTGTTGTGTTAGCTCAAGCTAATGAGGTGACGGTTTAAATTGTGCGAAGGATCATTTTGCGAGAGTTGATGTGGGCGACGGGGGGGAGGTTGTGCTGTGACGACGGTCATGGGGTTTGATGGAATCTGTGATGTTGCTTAATGATGGGTAAATGTTTAACTTGCTTGCGGTTTTTGTGTTTGACGCAAATAGTTGTGCAGTTCTGATGGGGCGATCGGGGGGGATTGATGGTTCAGACGGAGTGGGAGGGGGAGCGAATTTTGACGACGAGGTCGAAGATGGGGTGCCATTCCAAAGACAAGCCGCAACCGTCGATGACCTGTCTGGTTCAGAGAGCTGATTACTAAGCCCTGTCTAGACGTCGTCGCATGTTTGGACTGCAAACGGTGGGGGGGGATCGAATGTCTCATTCTGGCATTCTCTGTCATTAGAAGGCATCTAAGCGCTTCTAAGCGAGGACGATGCCGGTGATGCTCTCGATTCGCTGGCGATTCACTTTCAGATTTGGTTGCCAAATGAATACTTATTCCTCTTTACTTAATTATTAGGCCTGCGGCCCATGGAGGGTATCAGTTGCCTTCAATATTTGACTGTCCTTGGGCAAAGTCCTTCCAGTCATCAAGGCTTGCGTCCACGACGACTTGGACTTTTTACCGGAGCTTCGCTCGTCCTCCTCTCCTCGCTTTGTGGGCCCAGAAGGCTGGGATTCGAAAACTCCCTTAGCTGGAACATTGGTGTCCTTGCTGTCAAATCGGAGGATCACAGAGGACTCTCTCCAAGTCAAACTCCCTCGAACTCGACATCCCATGAAAATTCGACTCTGAGGGAGGCGACTGTATTGCCTTCCTAACCACATCCACAGCTTGTGTCATTCGAGCGTCGTCTCCTCAGTTCACCCTTCTCGCAAACAGGGCTACACATCCGTAGCCAAGGTAATACTTTTTCAGGTCGTGCGTTCGAGACATAACCTCCTTTTGTCTGAGAACCATGGCAGGTCCCAGTAGAGCCTCCCAGTGTCAAGGAGGCTGTTCTGTGTCATTCTTCTTCTTTTTCTTCTTCTTCTTCTTTTGGCGCTCCAGTCTGAGGTGGACCTGGGCCTCAACCAACAAGCCTCTCCAGCCAGCACGTTGCAGCTGCCTCCAGTTGCGCACACCAAGTTGATTCAGTTCCTTCTCCACTTGTGTGCGGCATCTCGTTCGAGGACGTCCTCTGTTGCGCTGTCCCAATGGCTCGGAATCGAAGACTCTTCGGGCCGCAGCTGTAGTGTCCATCCGCTCTACATGAACTAGCCATCCTAAGCGTTGGATCCGAACACCCTTGAATTGGTGCATGCCGCTGTACAGTTTTTGGTTAAATCTGAAGACGCAATCAACTCAAACAGGACCAAAGATTGCCCGCAGAATTGGTCTCTCAAAACGTTCAAGGGCTTCTTCACCCGCTTTCCATAGCGTCCATGTCTCTGAGCCATTGAGCAGGACAGGGATGATCAGAGCTCTATATGAAGTCAGCTTGGTCTTTCGAGAGATGGCTCTGTTACCCAATTGAGCCCAAAGAAACAGAGTAATTCTGCGCTTGATCTCGGCACTGGTGTTGTTGTCCCTGTTTACTGGAGAGCCGAGGCCCTGACTACCTCAAAGTTTCTGCTGCCCATTATGACGCTCTGTCCGAGACGTCGATGTGGTGCGTCCTTTCGTGATGACAGCATGTACCAGACCCATTTTAGCCGCTTCCGCTTCAATGCCAGCAAAAAGCCTCATTCGCGGCTGGCTTCGTTCGTCCAATCACGTCAATGTCGTCCGCGGCAGCAAGTTGAACGGACTTTTGGAAGATCCTGCCTCTGGTTGGTTCACGTTTGAGTTTCGCACGATCTTCTCAAGTGTGATACTGAAGAAACCACGTGACAGCGTGTCGCCTTGTCTAATACCGAAGATCTCGATGAGTTCGTTGCCGACCTTGATGGAGCAGCGACAGTTCTCCATCGTCATCCTGCACAACCTGACGAGTTTGGCAGGAATGGCAAAACTAGACATGGCGCTATGCACGGCCTTGGAATCGACGAATGGGTCGTGGGTGTCGATCTGCATCTCTTGGGTTTTTGCCAGGATCTGCCGTAGTGTGAAGATTTAGCCTGAAACCGCACTTATGAGAACCAGATCAGATTAGTAAGGAAGGGCCTCAAAATTCACACAAAACGACGGAGAAGAGGTACGCTATGTTAAGGCCCTCGATAGTTGGCGCATCCAAATTGGTATCCTTTCTTGTGTACCTGTGCCAGTGTGGATAATTCGAGTTCCGTTTTAAGGCTAAGCCGCTCGTCGTGGCCCATATGGAAATGCAGTAGAAGATGAGCACATCCTCAGTCGAGACGGACCTCTTTCAGACGACCCTGCAATCTTGGTAGAGCCAAACTATGCATCCTTACGGAGGCGCAATGTGGAATCAATACCAAACGAAGGCCCGTCTTGCTATCAAACGAGCTCAGTTCCTCGCACGCGCCAACAGTCTCTGCTCAGGACTCCCAAGCTACACCACAGAACTCATCGTTCCCCCGCGAGATCATAAACGAAACGTAAATAGCGTCTTTCCATTACGCGAACAGCACTATTTGCTCATTCGAATGCGAGGAAAAACAAACTCCCTTCTCCAACCACTCCCCCTCTTAGCAAATAGCATCTAATCGTAAAAGTCGCCCTCGCCCACCCGTAGGCACCAGGCAGAGTCCAACAGAAGTTCATTTCATTGTTTTTATGCGCACCAAAAAGTCTCATCAAACAGAAATTCACCCGTTTAATGATTTCATTCGTTCTCTTCTTCTTCTTCTTTACTCCCGTTCGCAGGTAAATCCCGTCACTACCCAATTAATGGACTAACTCCAATCGCCACTAGCGACAAAACGACCACCAGCTCGTATCAGAATCAGCAACAACTACTACTACAGCAGCAACAGCAGCAGCAGCAGCACCCACAGGCGAACAATTTAACAGGCGGTCGTAATATTTACAACAATCCCTACACGCCGCCCCAGCAGCATCGGCCCTCGTCGGCGGCATCCTCGTATCAACATCATTACAAGCAAGCGGGCGCCGTTGTCGCACCCGCCCTTACCGTCATCGGTAACGGCCCAAATCTATACGACTACAATCCAACACAATCGGCACGCAACTCGGACGACATCGTCGAAGACGCCGGCAACATAAACGAAACTGATTTGGTCCTGGAACGGGATAACGCATTCCTTGTGCAAAGAGGTGAGTACATTAGCCTAGTCTATGACCCCGTCCCACTTGTGCATAAAATGTTTGCAAATATTTACCGATTCCCCCTCCCCCCCCGAGCGTCACTCAGGCACACACACAGTTGGGTTGGGTGCGTCTGGGGGGTGGGTGGAAATTGTATATCCAACCTTCATCCCAAGGATTAAGTGTCATTAATCGTCGTAAATCTTCGAAAGCTGCAGAGGATGAGTCCTCTCTGGCTTGTGTCCTCGCCGCCACCCTCGTGTCGACCGTTTTACTCAGTAAACCCCCGCCGCCCACCGCTAGTCGTGGTGCGGTCCTGCGGCTGCCTGCCGTGGAAGTTTTCCCGCAAAAGTTATAGCCCTGGGCATAAATACGTTTTAATAGTAACATAACTTTATGGTGTAATTAGAAAATTCCAAGAGGTGATACGTCGTCGGTGGGGGGGGGGGGGGGGGGACGGGCCGATGACTGGAATGAGATAATAAACTGAGCTTTAGCGGGGATGTGCGAATGGGGTAGTTAGGTGCATTATGAGCGGGGATTTCTGGTTACGAGAGTTTGACGACGCCAAGGACTTGTGCTCGCTCAGACGGAATGACGGGTGGGGGCGCCTTAAAGTGATGGCGCATCACTCGACGATGGCCCCGTTTTGAGTGTCTCAGCCGGCAGGTGAATGCGCGAGCGGAATGACTGCCGCTCGCTGGCACTAATTTGACGGCGTCGTAATGAGCGCTTCTGTCTGAGTGCGGACGCGTCATCTCGAACATTACTTTCTGCCTCGTGGACTGTGGCGGGGATGTGTTTGGCAAGGCTTCTGCTGACTGCGTGGAGTTTGTCGGAAAAAATGCCGGGATTTGAGTGCGTTTTGCGTGAAGCTCAGTCGCACGGAGGATCATACGGCTTGAACTCCAAGATTGTTGAACTATGCCGGAAATGAGCTTCGAGGTGTCGTCCAAAGGGTGACTTGGTTGCCTCTGGGCCTGTTTGAAATCCCCTGTTGGTGCCCAGACTGTGCTCTAATGCGTTTGAAATGAACGGAAAATAAGTCCTGGGTGAATTTCAAAAATGTTGCATAAGAATGTTGCGCAACATTTTCTCAGACACATGTTGCTGAAAGTTTCTAACGAAACCTCTTCTTGTCTAGAAGCGCGATGAAACCGTCGTAAATCTCAACTACGACCGTACTCCTCAATCGTCCCGCAATGAGCTTCATTTTCCGCCCAATGTCCACTTACAGCGCGTATACCTTGCGGGTGAGCCCAGCTTTACGACGCCTTCCCCGACATGGCCGTGATTTGCGGTCCAATTTGGCAGCAATCTCAGCCTCATCAGCGGCAGTGCCATGAATTTTAAAATCAAAAAAAAAAAGGAATCACCTCGTTCGCCCTCCCCGCCCCCCGTTGCCCACTCGAGACTTTATGCCGTTCCGCATCGTTCGCTTTCCCAATAAAACATGATGAGCTGCAGAACTTCGTTAACCTGTCCCCGCCGGATCAATCACCCGAAGTGGGTCATCAAGTCTGTCTAATCCAAGTTGAGTGACATTCAGATGAGCGGCCCGGCCCGCAAGCCGGTGTCAAACGCAGCAGGTCGTGTCTAGGTTGCGGTGACTGGGAAGGAGGGGTTGTAAATCTTACATCCCCCCTCCCCCCCCCCCCCCCCGCAACCAAGCCATTGTCCGGAGAGGAAAAAGAAATGTGGCCCGAGATAACACGAGACCATAACTCGGGGCCTCACACATAACACAAGTAAACCGCTTTAAGGACTCTAAAGGACTGACGAAAGACAACAAGAGAGTGGGGGGAGGTGGAGGGGGAATGGAAACTTACAAGGCACTATAAAAGGAGATGACATGGTTATCACCACACTCCGCCCGCCGGAATGTCATCCTGGACCTGGTGTACCTTATTTTTATCCTCCCGCAGGGCAAATGACAATGTGTTTTGCAACGTTTGCCACACCAACACACACACGCACACAGAGGAGGACGAAGCCCTCTGCCTTTATGACGGCATGCGGTGGAGAAGGTTATGATACCTAGGTGAGATGTACATCACGGTCGCCGGGCTGGACCGAGTAGTGCGGTGAGTTCCCATGAATCCCTGATTCAACATCACTGTCATCGGGGGGAGGGGGTGGTTTGGGGAGCTCGCCACACACGTTGTACGCCAGCAAGACGACATCTTCATCATGCCCACCGGGGGAAATGCACAGTGGATGAAAGTTACGACCAAGATGCTACTGGCGGAGGACTTTTTTTTTGGGAAAGGCTCCCGAATTCGCTCGGGGGCGGCCAGCGATTTGCCTAGCCACTGGAAGGGATAATCACACTTTTAATCGTGATTTCGTCTTGCTTGCGTCCCGGTGAGCTTCCTGAAATGGAGGGGGAGGAGGGACACGGGTTGCAGCATTTTTCCCCATCGGCCAGGGGATCTATGTGGCTCGAGGGAGCGATTTCACGGCGAACTGCAGAAAGCATCCAGACAACCGGAAGGAGCCGACCGTAGGAGAGACAGACTCGGTTGCGCAAGGACCTGCACACCATGTTGCTGCGGAATGAGAGGCCACCAAACGAATGAGTGGCAGAGTAAGTTCCAGCTCACCGCAGGCGAGTGATTTATTTTTAATTGCTCGCCCAACTGACGGATTTATGGTTTCGGAGAGAGAGAGAGAGAAAGAGAGTTCAGCAAATTAGTAGCTCTTCAGTCAGTCGGGGGAAAGAAATCCAAGTGCACCGCCATCGCCCTCATTGACAAATATTTGACACATTCTCCGGCACATATGGTCGGTCTCTGGTTCTGGGGAATGGTCTGGGGGTGGTTTGAGGGTGAATGCTGGTCCTGGCTGGAGGTGGAAGTCAAGTTCTTTGATTAATAATCCTTTTCCTTATCTCCGGTGCAGTGTTTTGACAGTCAAACTGTTTCGAGGGTCACTTCAATCACCGGAGGACTGGGCAGGCACTCTCTCTCTCTCTCTCTCTCTCCGGTGGGTGGATGGGTATGTGTGGTGTTGTCGTGAAAAGGATAATCTCAAATGTCCACATAAATATTTGAATTTCCTCCCTCTGCCCACACACACACACACACACACCCACACTCGGTGAACGGGTCAGACATGAAACACAATACAAATGGACTGTGGGGAATATGGCGGCGTTTGTGTGTCCGGCTGCTCGCTCTCGGTCCGTGCATTGTGTGTAAGTTCTTAATTAAATTACCAGCATTTGAGGGCTGACGCAGGCGGACACTGGCGGGGGGAGGCAGATGTGTTTATGTTGTTTCCAGCGCTTGGACATGTTCCCGGGAGGACGTTTATGTTTTAGTCCTTCAGATAGGACAAGTGTGTGCATGTGATTTTCTTTGATTTCTTTTCCTCTGCTGGACTGGACTTGTGTGCGCTCCGGTTGTGTGTGCATTGCTTTGCTTTTGTTTGCATTTTCGTCGGCAAAGGATGGAGTGAAAGGGAATTTATTGTCACAGTTTCAGGGACAAAGGAGTTTCTCGTTTGCTGATTTCTTGATTAGCAACTTCCTGCGTTGCTGCGTTTGCACGACCCTTCTGGGCCGGATGGGCTGTTGATTGTTTAAAGGCTTTGTTAGCTTTGTTGAATATGCTGAGGAGATTTGCTGGTTTGCCCCGACTTCCGAGAGATCGCTCAGATCACGCCGCCGATGGGTGGTTGAGTGGCGGGGGCTGTCTCATCGTTCGATGTGGCCTTGCTCTCGTAACGCATTAGTGATCGTCATCGGAACGATCGCGGCACAGTAAGCTGTGTCATCGATATTTATAGTCGCAGCGCAATGGGATTGAGGAAGACGGAGTGGCTGGGACCTTATCGCTAGCTATTCGCGATCACTGGCTTATCTGTTTGATTCCGGGTCAAGATCGTCGCGATCACTGATCGTTGTTGAAGCAGGCGAACGCGATCAGTCACCACCTTATTTGATTCCCCCCTCCTCCCACCAAGCATCGCATCAAACGATCGTCTGGCTATCCACCGAGATCATGCCTTCATGCAGCGACTGGTTCCACGCTGAATCAATTCCCGGGTCAGTCACTCCAACCGGCTACATTGTCATCTTCCAAAGCATCTTAACTGCAGAAGCTCTGAACCCTAACCGTACGGCGTACACGGACTGTGACATAACCACTTGACCAGCTCCAAAGTACGTCCACTCTCCGCACACGGTTTACACGACCGAGTCATAAAAATCATTTCATCATTTTATGGCCAACTAACCTGTGTGTGCATGTGTGCATGTGTGTGCGCCTTCATATGACCACCCATGGTAGCAGGCTCCTTCCAAACTGGCCATCAAAACCACTCGCAGTCAAATGGCAAGGGAGCGAGAGCACATTTTGACTTTTGTGCCGGGCACCATTAAACTCACACAGCACACTGACTGCAGACATTAAAGTCGCCCCGCTACACCTTTGCCGCATTGTGCATTGTTCAACAGGATGGTGACGTGCATACAGCACATTACGTTGTCCCCTCCCCCCGGCCGCCCGGGTTCAGGTCCCCTGCCGGGCTGTGTACAGGAAGTGCAACACAGTACACTTCAAAAGGCAAAGTTCCACACATACACACACACACACATCGTCACAACGGGGAGGAAAACAACCAAAAAATGGGCGAAAAAAAGAAGAGAAATGAAAACCTCACCCACAAGTGAAAAAGGCGAAAACCGTTTAACTTGTTATTACCCTGTTGTTCGGGCATGGCAGTGCCGTTGTAAGGATGCGCGATGCAATCCCTTCATAACTAATAAAATTATAATTTTCCATGGCATGGCTCTTATGCTTCGTGTGTGTGTGCGGATGGATAAGCACACACCCGTGTGGCCGTGGCAGAGCATTTTGGCATTCAGAACTTTTGTGTGTTCCTGGGGGCGGCAGACGGTTGACGGGGAGACCGGGGGCTTGTTGGCAGGAAAGTTCACTGGATCCTCCACAACGAAGTGGAGTGTACTTCTCGATTTCGTTTGAGTGCCACTGAGGTGGAGTATTGGGGGGGGGGACCTGAGACCTCTAAGAAGGTGAGAAGTTCTTCGGGAGATTATCGGCGGTTACAACTGAATCGGTCTCGAGTGGTGGTCGGGTGGCGTCGATAAGTATTCGTTTTACTGTGGGGAAAATTGAATTTTATTTCGATGGCAGATTGGTTAAGAAATTGCCAACAGAATTTGACTGAAGTTTCTCAGTGCATCACGTGATATCACGTCAACTCACGTGACTTCATTTGATCTTTGTTTCTTACTGTCGAAGTTTTATGAACGACGGCATCTATGCATCGTGTATCTTAGAAGAATCAGCATATCGTATCTATGCATTACGCGATATCACGTTAACTCACGAGAATTCATATGATATTTGTTTTTAGAGTCTAAGTTTTATGAACAACGGCATCTATGCATCGTGTATCTTAGAATGATAGGCATATTTTATATATGCATCACGTGATATCACGTCAACTCGCGCGACATCATAGAATCATTGTTTTCAAAATATCAGTTTCACATTCACTTCGATGCTATCAATGTATCATGTATCTTGTCTCTTCGAGGGAACAATATATGGCTACTTTGTATCACGTGATATCACATCAACTCACATGACTTCATAGAATTAATGTTTTCAAGATCGAATTTTCATGACCACTTCGATGCTATCCAAGTATCACGTATCATGTCTTCTCGAGAGATCAGTATATGGTGACTTTGTATTAGCTGATATCACGTCAACTCACGAGACATCATAGGACCATCGTTTTCGAAATAGAAATTTTACGAACGATGGCATCAATGCATACTGTCACTTACAAGGATCAGCTTATGGTATCTATTCATCACGTGATATCACGTCAACTCGCGTGACTTCATAGAATCATTGATTTCAAAATATAATGTTCACGACCACTTCCATGCTATCAATGTATTACGTATCATATCTCTCCGAGGGAACAGTATATGGCGACTGTGTATCACGTGATGTCACGTCAAATCACGAAACTTCATAGGTGCTTTAAAATCTATGTTTTCCGTACACTTCGGCGGTATGAATGTATCACTCCACTTCGAAGAATCGGCATACGATATCTGTGTATGTATCACGTGATATCACGCCAATTCATATGACTTCGAAGAAACAGCACTATCAAAACCGAAGACTTTTTCCAAGTCCTTGACAACACTGATATCAGTTGCAACTCTTTAATATATTTTTCCTCATATCACGTGACGTCACAAAAATGTGTGAAGGAAGAAAATCATTCGCATCAGGAAAATTTGTCTAATTGGACCTGTATTCTGTTTCTGTTGTCCAAATTCATATTTTTCCTATGCTTTCGTGTTGATACTGCATAACGATGACGTGAGGTCACGCGACTAACACTGATATTAGCAAAGGGGACAAGAATTTATGATGACTCATGAGATGTTGTATACCGCTATTGTTCCTAACATTCATTGAACATCAATGAATCTAGTGATGGCTACGTGATATCACGTAATATCACGCAATTCGACAAAATTCAAAAGAAATATTGCTAAGTATGAAAACTGTACTCAATCAGGAAAAAAAATCATACATATTCAAACACATCTATTTCGAAGTGCGACGTGACGTCACGTGATGAACGTCGAACTTACACATCAATTCAAAATTTGACGCCACATATGGGATCAGACAACAATTATTTCCATCTCAACGATGGAATCTACACACACTGCATCACTCCCGCTTCAGACTTACCTCAACGATCCGAACCGCCATCATGTCTGCAATTCAATCAGTCAAGCCTCCCAATAATCGCATTCCCCTGGATCATATCCATTTCACACCAACGCCCTTCCCCCCGCCACGTAGCACCCGAAACGACTTAATGAAATCCTTCCCGTTCGTTGGCTGCTTGGCATGCACACTCATAACTTCAATTTCAACCCCAACCGCCCCCCACCCACCCCCCGCCAGCAACAGCCTACAAGTGGATCGTGCACCAAGTTCAGTGCAGGACTACGGTTCAGGAATTTATGTAATTTCCATGGAAAGCCCAGATTGGAGAGCGACGCCGCCGCCATGCCTCCGTTGCTAGTGCCTTCTTTGAACTGCATATCTTTTACCGGATAACCACTTCAGACAGAATTCGTTCTCTTAACCCAAAGCCAAAGCCAGCGCCTGGATGGAGAGGCTTGTGCTCTGTTGGTTGGCGTTTTTTTTTTTTTTTTTCTTAAATGTTCCTCTGCCAGAAGGGGGACTGAGGTAAGTCCTATTTATCCTTGCCACACAAACGCACACAGCGACTGCGAGAGACAGAGAGAGAGAGGCCATTCAGAAGTGCATATCGTCGTCGACGCCTCGGCTATGATATCATTATGTGCACACCGAACAGGAGAGGACACAAAAAGGGAATAATAATCATAAATTTAAAGAAAAAGGGGGAGGAAAAAAAAAAACTGCAACAAGGATACACCACAGCAACGCAACGAGAGTCTATGTCTCCCCGGCTGCCTAAGCCGTTCCGGAAGGATTTATGCAGATATTCATTGGGATATCACCAGTAGCAGCAACACTACCGTTATCCACATTAATAATAACCCTGTTCACCTCCCCTCCTGGGATGGAATGGTGGTGGGCTCAAATGCAAATATTGTCCGCCAGCGGCAGTGCTCGTGCTGCAACTCTTCGTAGGCGACAATCTTGTTAATTATATTCTTCACACTGCAATTGCGAGGAGTTCTTTTCTTCGTCGCCAGTAGTCGGTTGCATCCCTGTTGATATTCCCACCACCATAGATCAGCGGTGCGGTGTGGTGGAGTGGAGTGGTGGAGTGGTGGAGTGTGTCCTTGTGGAGTCTCACAACTACCGGGCTGCTGTGCAAATTCATGATGATGCGCTCCTAAGTGTCTCGTTGTTCACCTAGGATACAATTTTTCCTTCTTCTTCTTCTTCTTCTTCGTTTTTTATGTCCTTTCTCTGCTTTGCTCCTCTGTACAATGGTCTCTGCGTGGGTGTCGGTGTCGGCGTGTGTGTGTAATGGCAACACACTGAGTATCCTTTTTGCCGGGCTGCCACCTACCATCACCCATCTCTCACGTTCGTCCTCCGTTCATCGGGTATGTAGCGAAAGAGGCTCCTTAAATAACTCATGTGCGGCCATAAAAATGGCTTAAAGTGATCATCATAAACGTTGAGTGAGCAAACATTGCAATAAAAATTCTTGCTCTTCTTTCGGTTTCTCCTCCACGTCCTCCTTCAACCGACGCCTGGCCGATGGTGCTTCAGACTCCTAGCACACACACACACCGGGGTTACAGTCGCCGCGGTGCCGCGCCGCGCCATGCCGCACCGTGTCGTGTCCTTGTAAAGTGCTGCGTTTCATGCTCTTCACTCTCGCGGGCTCACAAGACAAAAAAGCACACACATTCAGAGATTGAGTGGCGGACGGGTGGACCGGGTTGAGTTTTGGGAAAAGGATAATTTTTGCGTCGTGCAGTAGTAAATTTATTTCATCCTAATTTGGTTTTATTGTGCAATTTGGATTTACCGCCCGGTAGATGGGGTTGAAGCGCAACCGACGCGACAATTGAAGCTGAAACATTGACTCCTGGCTTTTGGTGGGGTTTTTACACGTTTTCTGTTTTTTTTTTTTTTTGTTTTCCTTCGTTTGTCTCTCCTTCGTTCCATCGTCTCTAGCCTTTGTTGTTGTTGTTGCTTGGGCTCATGGATTGCCAGACAGGATGGTGACGATGTGATTGTCGTGTTCTTGTTTGCCTTTGCAGAGCAGAGAGTTTTTGCCCGTCTCCTCCGCTGTCAGGGATTTTTTATTTATTTTCGGGCGTGGAGGCTGTGTCCCGATGAAGCCTACTCCGAGAACGAGGTAAATGACTCTTTAATGGGAGTCGTAGAGCACATTTGGCAGAATTGCGACGTGGATATGTGATTAAATGAACTGAAAAGTTGAAATAGATAGAGAGATACGTACGTACGTTGGCTGGAGGTGGGAGGCTGGGAGGGTAGCTGAGATAAATCTTCGCCGAAATGAGATGTGGTGGTGCGGCATGGAGGGCTCTTCACTTTTAGGACGAAATTGATGACAATCTGGGGCGCACACAGCGCTCGATCGTACTTGGCAAGGTAATCAGGGGTGAATTTTGAACTGCATCTCTGAGTAGCTGAGGGTTCGTGTTGGACAAGAGAGAGGGGGATTATCCCATATCGACAGTCAATGAGGCAACTGTCTTGAGTGCTCCACTTTAATCGGTGCTCTGGCAGACGGGCATCGCCAAAATCTGAAGACGATGTCAATGACTTTGTCCAGGCTGTCATTTGTTTCTCTTTTCTCGTCTCAGATTCATATCTCAATCGGTGACTTCTTAGGAAACTCTCAAAAAAACCTTCTTTGACAGCGGGACTGGATATTTTCCAATCTATCACGCGATATCACGCCAACTCACGTGACATCATTTGAGCAATCGTTTCAAAATCCGACATTTGTCCTTAAGACTGTTAAAAATAATGATTTCGATTGACATTCTATGATGTTTTTTTCCATATCACGTGACGTCACGAAAATCGATGGATGCAGAAAATCCTCCCCACTTGGAAATCTTGATTTATAAAATCTTTCAATGTTTTCTGTTGCTCAAATACATGTTTTACACATATTTTTTTACGTTTCTCGCATGTCAGTGATGTGAGGTCAAGTGAGTAGTCAGAACTTTGACATTTTTATGTTGCAATTTGTAATTAGTTTTGAGAGCACTTTTGATAGCTATACGGAAAACAGTGTAATGTGAGGTCACTGCGTGATATCACGTGATATACCCTCAAAAGCCAATGGTGTAAGCTTGTCCGTCGACCCACCACTAGCATGAGACTGTGCTTAGGGCCTATAAACGAATACCCACACCCGCAGGACGACGGACATTCTTGTTTGACATCCTTTACTGGTCAAGGACTCAGGGTGTAGGGTAATGACCGATCATTAGACTCTGCCCCCATAGGCCACTCGAGAGCATCACCACTAAGTGATCAACAGCCCCCCCTCCCCCTCCCCCCCACCCCATCGGAGTTTACTCCTCCCCCAAACGCAACATCCCCCTTCGTCACCAGGAAAAAAACAAACATCTCGTAAAGCTTCAATAATCCAACCGATCTGGTAAATCCCATCTGAGCACCCAAACTCGTCATCAGTTCTGCTTTTGATAGGCAAATCCCAACCGTAATAGGAGGCGACCTGCGCGTGCTTCATTTTTACGCTCAAAAACCACCAGGCTCTAATGCCACGAATCATTGCATACTTCGCAGAAATTCACCAACTGATTGCTATCACTTGCAACAGCATCAAAAGTTTTCACATAAAACCGACAAGTTGTCCCTCTGTCGAGCCCCGTTCCCACCGTGGTGGTGGTGGTGATGCGCCGTCACCAGCCAGGCCACTCGCTGTGCCAGGGCATAAAAAGCTTTAATTTCCCTTGAAGCATATAACTCAAGCCCCGAGGCGGACCCAACCAGAAAGTGGAAGGGCGACAAATGTCCTCTGGGGCAATTAAAGCGCCACCTAAAGTAGGAGCTTCGAACTTGAATAGGCACCGCTCTAGGAATTGGGGAATTTCCCACTCACACAGAGCGACAGACAGAGAGCGAGAGAGACTTGCAAAAAAAGGGGAAAGCTTTCCAGGGGAAACTTTCGTTCAATTTGAGAATTGAGGGGTTCGCGGGAGAGATTCGCCGCAATGCGACGCAACTCTCTATGCGAAGCGCGGAAGCTTCTGGTGAAATTCCAGCGAAGCAATCTTCGGAATGCATTGGAATTCTCATACAAAGGACCTGCTCAACCAGGACAATTGAAGCGACATACGTCAACGTCGGCAAAGCTTTTTCCGGGATTTCTGGGAAATTTTCTCTCGCTCGTTGGCACTGAGAGGTGCCACTCAATGCAACGTATCTAGTATCCTGGAATTTTCTGAGCTACTCTCTGAGCCCTCCCTCTCTTTCTCTCTCTCTCTCTCTCGGCGCTCAGTGGAGAACTGCAAGAAAACAAATAAGGATAAGTGAACAATTTTTATTTAGCAACAGCATTTTAGCATATCCCGAGCGTGTATGCTCGTCTCCTTCCAGCGCATGACGTGTTCGCATCCTGTTCTCGTGCTCCTGCTCGCTCCCGGATGTGCGGAGAGAACCCAACTACAGCTCCACGGAGGAAAATTCACACTAAAAACCAACAAAAACGCACAAAAAAGAAGCATACAACACAACAACAACACACAAATACACACACGAACACACACACACTCGCATAGAATAACCAAAACGACGGTAATTTTCGCATCCTTTACGGATGTGCAAGGAAACTTTTCAGTCGACCAGTGTTCGCCCGTCAGTTTTGCAAACCTTAACGTTTTATTGAAAGCGAATTTGTTAAACTCCTAGTGAATCAAAATTCCCAGCAAGGACAACTCTCAGTGTTGCACCCGTTCGCCGAGTTGAAGGAAAAGCTGAAAAAATCCGAACAAAAAAAAAATCAATTTTCATCGAATGCTTGAGTGAAAAAATATTTATTTTAACACGAAATTATTAACTTTTATCGCGCGAGTTGAGTGTGTGTGTGCGTGCGTTGCGAGGGATTTTGCGATTTAAACTTATTTAGAGGTTTTCCGCAGCGAGTGGTGAAAAAAATGGTGGCAAATTGCAAGGATTCCACAAGAAAATCCGGACGAGCAGGAGGAAAATAAATAAAATTAAAGCCGAACGATCCAAATGGGATTTCGCTTGTAGGAAATCTCATTTCCTCTCCAGTGTGCGTGTGGGTGGGTGTGTGTGTGTGTGTAGTTGTGTGCGTTCGCGAGTGTCGTGTGTGTTTGTAGCGCTGCTTGCGTGTGGGCGAGCCTGCGTGTGTGTTGGTGTGACAGAGCCACCGACGAGAAGCGGAAGGACATTTTTTTGCCTGTTGTCGATGGTCCACGACTGTTGGCCAGATATGCACCGCCAGTGTGTTGGGTAGTTTTTTGAGCAATTTTCCGGTTGGACGGGGGCTTTAAGACGCGCTCTGCCATCGAACATCTGTTAGAAGCAGTCGACGACGACGACGACGACGACGACAACAGACTTTTGCGAAGATCATCACCGAGGCTTGATCTCTCATTCTGTCCGACAAAAAAAACGCTAACCGGTTGTGTGTGCGATTCTGGTGACTTTCGAGTGTGATCCCGTGCCGGAGGGGGGAATTTTCTGATCAAAACGTTCGCATCGTGGATAAATGTACTATGAAATTGACAGTCCAGAAGGTAAGTTTCCCTTCCATACGTTAGGTTAGGAAAAACAAATTTCCATCATGCCCTGCCGTGGGGATCGTGAGCTTAAAAGCTGTCTCAACAAATTATTGAATCGCTTTCATTAATTTGCTGGATGCTTGTCGAAGTCTCTTGCACAGCCAGCCACCCACCCATCACCCGGGGGATGGATGTTGAGATAGGTCTTCGACAGGCGATGTCAGTAGACGGGACAGTTTAACGTGCTATGCATGCACGACTTGAGAAGTGAGAGAACTGTGCGCAATGCGTTGCTGCAGGGAGACACCACCAAAGACGATGGATGGGTGGGGGGGGGGGGGGGGGGGGGACTGAGAGGAGGGTCGATGGCTAGCAATGAGGAGAGACTCCCTGCATCGATGGTTGATGGAATTTTAATCAATCTCTGTGTGTACGCGCGAGAAAACGTTTCGTTCATTTATTATTAAATAAAATATTGCACAAGCTGCTGCTTGTCTCCCTCTCGTGGGGGGAGGCGACATAGGATGGCAGGGAGCCCAGATGGTTGGTCACCCCACCGGGGGTGGTGTTTGACTAGCTAATGCGGTCTCTGGTGTATGCTTTTGTTTGAACAGGAGTTGGGTTGGGGGGTTGGGGTTCGAAGGGAGCAGATTGATGTTTGCTTCTTTGGACGTTTGGCCTTGTTTAAGATCAAATGATGTTCATGCAGATGATGGGAGAGTAAATGGGATTTGCTGGAGGGGTGGGGTGGTAGGTCGCTGTAAAATCTTCTTCGTTCCAACGGACATCAGGTTGGGTAGCGTGGCTGGCTTCAGCAGCTCTCTGAGTCAGCCCTGACAAATCCAATTGGAATCCACTTCTCCCGAAGCAAGCCTCTCATCGGCACAACCGATTAATTCCTCAAAATCGGATAGCATCACCCTGTTTGTCATCGCGCAAGTCCCCAAATCACGTTCCCATGCTCATTACTCAACCCCCCTCGATAATGGTCAGCACGGACCCGCTGTGCATACTAAGTGCCGGCATTAGACAGCTCTCCACAGACGTCCCCAGCATATCGGCGCACATGATCTTTCGTGTCAGATCGCAACGACACGCCCGCACAAGTGGCTCCGCACAGTAATCGTGCTGTAGCTCATAAACAAGCGTACAGTGGCCGCGCCGTGCCCCATTGTCGCCAATTCTGATCGCTTGACGGATGTGTCGATGTGTCGATGTGATAGGCCGACTTTGGCAGGCAATTCACTCGGCTTTCTATGGAAGTCGTGTTATGATTCGGTTGTGTCGCGCGGCCACATTTGAATACAAATCACCGTGATGGGCCAAAAAAAAATGATGAGTGCCCATGTGAGTCGCCCTGAGTCATGGTCAGCAGCGAGTGTCGTGCTCGAAAATTGATTACTTTTGTTGTTTTCTTTTGGCCCCCCCTCCCCTTAACGGTGGCGGCGTTTACCTTTCATTGTGTGGGGAATTTAATTCAAGTCTTTTTCACAAAGAAAATGATTGCTTTGGCAATTCCTTATCCTCGCTACTCCATCTCCTCGGACATCCACAAGCGCAAAGTGTGTTGCGGAGAAAGATAGTGTGGCTGCAAGAGGGAATCACAAACAAGCGAAGAACAGGAAAATCTTTAAGACAATTCAAAGTCCTGGACACGTAGCAGTTTCCGTACACTTTTCGGTGCACAGCGCGCTGCTGTGGCGGCACTTAAGGAAACAAAAAAAACAAAAAAAAAACCGAAAGGATTCCTTCTCCTGTGCATCCACAGAATTGCAGAAATGTTTCGTAGAAGAAATGTAGACACGAGTGAACACACAATACATCATTATCAAACGGATTTTCGAGGATATCCTTGGCATCGTCGTCGTTCTCGTCCTCCGCACGCTCTGCCATAGTTCTTCACTTTTATTTGTATTTTATTTCACTCTCTTTGTGGCATTTATTATATTTTTATTGTGCCGTGTGTGGGTGGGGAGTGGGCGATCGGGGGTGGCCTGAAAAGTCTCTCGTATGTTGTTGCACTTTTAGTGGTTTCTCCGCAGCATCCTTTGGCGTTTGGCTGCTGAAGAGGATTCGACTCCGAAGACAGCACAGATGATTCTTTGCCATCATCATCAGATGTGAAAATCGTCATTTTGCGGATAAAGCTAACACTATTCTCTCTCCCTCTCTCTCTCGCTCACTCTCTGCTCCACATCTCAGTCGAATGCAGCAGGCACCTCATTCGAAATACCACTAACCGCTCCATAAAAGGAGTAAAATATTAAGTGGTTACGAGGAGGAGTCCGTTCTTTAGCGTTTGCACTTGTCTTTCAAAATGAACGAGGAGGAGCTTGGCGCTAGCAAGGGGACGTCCAAGCGTCAAGGCGTTGAGGCGTCGAGGCGTGCACCGTGAAGGCTTAAGGAATAGTGTGTGTGTGTGTGTGTGGTGCTTTGAGGGAAGGATATTGTGTGTTTGATTCAATATGGAAGTGTTGAGAATGAGATTATTCCGTCGGAGAGATAACAAATTGAAAGTGGAGTGCCACAGGGTTCCCCTTTCACGAGTAGTTTCGTTCCAATGCGATGGAAGGTGAGGGAAATTGTTGAAAATTCACGGAGCGAGGTCGCCGCCGTCAAATAGGCGACTCCTGAATCATCTTTGACTGCCTCAAATTGACTTCAATCAATTTCATGGCCTTACCGTGACCCATCCACTCACAGGTCACATCCCCTCACAGACGCTTCCAAAAATAAACACACTTCACAGCCCAGACGCACAATGAACGATGGCTACAATGAATCATAAGGCCGCCACTTACCTGTGATTGCCGTGACCCTCCACGAGTCCTCAACCCCCCTCGTCCAAATGAGATCCCCATTTGCACACTTAACACATTAACGGTCTGCTGCTCGTCTTCAGCACAAGTTCAAAGTTCCACCTATCGTCTGAGCAGCCTTGACGTACGCAAAAGATTCCAAGGCAATAACTCAGCAAAAATTTATTTGCACGACCGGGGCACGAGGCGAACGCAGATTCAGACCGTGACCAACGTCATTGGCAACAACTTCGCATCCGTGAAGGTTAATTGGAAGCAGCCGATGCCAAATAGAGGAGAAAGCATGGGAAGGACCCCATCGGACCGGGGTCCGGCGACGTTGAACTTCAAAAGGCCGCTTCACGGCGCAGGCACACAGCCCCCTAATTGGGATCAATTAAGGCGCATAGACGTAGAGAACGACGACGACGCTCTGCTTGCTTTGCATATTCTTTTGCCGAGACGACGGGGATGGGTGCACATCCAATTTTGTGGCGACCACAAGATGCAGCGTACACGCGGTCCAGGCGGCCGATCCGACCAACCTTGTGCGGTTTCGGTGAACTCGCCGCTGGACAACCGGTCGGTTAATTTGTTTAATCAATCTCGAGAGGATTATGAGGAGTCGGACGTTGGCCACGACCAGCGCGACCAATAACAAATGGGAATTCAATCTTCCCAGTGGATGGAGGCGGAGGCGGAGTCTGTCTGTTGGCACTGACCTCGGTGAACCCTTCGTCTTTGGAGTGATTTACTCTGGATGCCTCTGTTTCGAGCCAGCTCGGGGTTAAGTGTGGGTGACTGGCAGCGGTAATGCGTTTCACTGCTCGATTGCGTGCGTCCTTCTCCCGAAGTCGATTTGTCGCCGTGTTCTTGTGGAATCCGCTCGGCATGGCAGACTGTGGGAATGCGAAATGTCTGTGAATGCCTGGCATTTTGGGACTGACTGTGTTGACTTTGGTGTGGGCAGCCGATCCTTTGTCAGGTTGCTGTGCAAAGGACTCAGGTGACGGCGAAGGTGTCAAGGCGGCTCACGACGGACGGAATGCGTGCCGCAATTTGAAGTCGTCAAATGACAGTCATCTAGTGGCGATTCATTTCACGGATGAGCGGAGTGATTCTAGTTTATTCAGGACAACACGTGCCTGGAGGCGTGCTTGGCGAACTGAAAGTTGATCAGTGACGGCAGGGCAGACATCCCAGACAGCGGTCCAGTCTTCTGGAAGATTTCGCGCAAATGGCCGAGGGTCTGATTGCGCTTGTCGCATTGGTCGATCTTAATTAAAAGGACTTCTTTAGGTCCTCCGTCTGTCTGGACTGCCTGTGGCCAGAGAGGTTGACGAGACAAGCCGTCAACCTCTCTGGAACCTCTTTCGAATGCAAACACTGACGAGTTTCTCCCCGAAATGTCTTCATGAACGTCTGCCGAGCTCCGCCTCCATTTGACCCTTCATCTGACAGCACTCCCCGCGTCTCTTTCGCAATTCTCCGACTGCCCATTTGAGCTCACCTTCCAACTCAATGTCTTAAGTGCAATTTTCACCGAATTTCCATAAATTCCTCCACTCCCTCTCTCACCGTCGTCCCTCCGACACTATTTTGCTGCGGCAAAAGTTTTCGCTTATTACGCTCCTTCATGTGGATGGCATCCGGGCAGGCATTCTGGGGGCCATAACAACAACAACAAGTAATCTCATTCAATTCCGAAACAAAGGCACTGTAAAAGGCCCACCAAGGCAGGCTCGCTGTGGAAGGACAAGAGGAAAAAAAGCACTGAAGCCACCCCCCCCCCCAAACACACACACGCTCACAAAAGCCACACGACGACGAATGTAAGCAGTTCCCTGGTGTGCCAATAAGAGAGCTTAGGCCAAAAGAAAGTGTGTGTGTATGCCGCTAGCACTGAAGACGATTCAAAACGCAACAAAGGGCTACTTTGGGAAAACTCTTACCACCGGCGCTCTCTCTCCCTCTCACACACACGCGTGTGTGTTAAATAAATTTATTTACTTGGCCTCGCGATAAGCAAGCCCTCGCTGTTCTCTCGGTCCCTGCCTCGGTTTTGTAGCCTTCTCTGTGGCTTGTGTAAGTTTTTCATCTTTGAAAGGTTCCCTTGGGGCCCACTGTAATGGCCGGGCTGAAGCCGGCTCGGAAGGATGGCAGGGAGTGTGAATGGGAACATGCACACATCCCGCAAGGACAATAGAGCTGACGCGGAATGGTTTTGGGCTGCCTTGTCGGATGGGAAATTAGATGTGGCGGTGGGATGGAAGCGTCCGCATGTAGTGGGCGAGCCTGTGGGGAAGCGGGGGCATTGACTCGAGTCAAGTTTTGTGTGAATGGTCCCGACGGTTTGCCTTTGGATGGGACGGGGAGGTTCCTTCGTTGAATGTCCATTCTTTAAGGCCACAAGGCTCTGCAGTCAAACATCAGCTCTCGCTAGGCGTTCTCTGTCGCGAGACAAGCTGTCTGCCTGCTTCCAACATCGCATTCCGAATCGAATGAAGTCCTTCTTGACTGTGCTCCATCTTAAGCGCGACTGTCATCGGCGGCGTCGTTCAACTGGCCCCAAGTCTCTGGGAAGTCCCTAATGCCGTGGGCGTCGACCAACAGGCCTGCCAGCAGCCTTCATCGCACCCAAGTTCAATGATGTCCTTCTTGACTAGTGTGGTCCACCATAAGGGCGATTGTCATCTGTCGCTTCGTTCCACTGGCCTCATGTCTCTGGAAAGTCTTTAATGCCGTGGGTCTCAAGTAACAGGGCTCTCCTGGCAGCAGCCTTCAACTTCACACACCCAAGTGCTCGGGGTCCTCTTCCTCTTGTCTCCTCCACAACCACAGGCAGCCGAGACGGACGGAGAACTCAAAGAAGTCTATTTAATTAAGATCGAACCTCGGTCATTTATGCGAACTCTTCCAGGAGACTGGAGCTCTGGGATCTTTGCCCCACCGCCTTGCCACACAACTTTCAGTTGGTTGCCTCGCAGCCACTTAAAAGCGCGCGTCCTTTGCGCCCTCGTCCCACTTCCTCGGCGTCACTGGCACTGTCACACCAGGTTCGCCGACGTGACAAAGCCTTAAAAGTCTGCAGCCGATTTCTTGTGTAAGAGCTTCCTCTTCTGAGCTCTGCGAGCAAAGGGCAGTCGCCCCACCATGTAGCCCTCCATTCCGACTCCAATCGAAGACACTTCCCGTGTGCGGCGACCTCACAACTCGCCGCAACACAACTAGAACGCGCTTATCTCTGATTCAACTTTTAAGGCCTCACCTCCGGATGCGAAATGTGTTCGTGTCCTAATTTGAATTTCAGTTTCGGATATCCTTTTCCTCTGATCATGACCGCCCTCCCCACCACCCGCGTGGCCGTGGAACATTTAAATTGATGCGAGGTGTTGCTGTGTGTGTGTGTGTGTGTGCAGCTTTAACGATGTGGGAGGCAAGACCACTGGATAATGCACTTTAGTCGAAAAAAAAACAAAACCCAAGCCCAGCGGCTAGCAGTTTCCTCTGAAAAACTTTACTTTCCCAACACCAGCAAACATAGCCGCTGCCAGCAGCACCGAGCGGGCGGGCAGGAGCCAGTCGACGAGAGCACTGCGCGACTAACGATGAGCAACGACGACGAAACGTACAAAAGTTTCGTTTCTTGCAATTCATTCAAACAGCGTATGGCAGGCGGGTGGGGGCTGGGGAGTAGGACGAACTGAGAGGAACAAGCTACAAGTAAAAATTATTGCGCGGTGAATATAGCGCAAAAAGCGCCGTTAGGTAATTCGATAAAGCGTAAAATTTTGCGCTCAACTCAAATAATTTATACGAAATGGGCGTGGCTGGGTTGAAGGGAGGAGGAGGAGGAGGAGGAGGACGAAGAGGAGGTCGGATGGTGTTCTAGGCTCGCAAAGATGTGAAACTTTTGCGAAAAGTAGATTTTATCGTAGTTTTCTGCAGACTGCAGCACAAGTTGATAATTTATTTGAAAGAGCGCTGCTGTAGCGCTTCCACCACGCCTCCTTCACCGGCAGCCTCACGATACCCCCACCGAGCACACGCGCCACATTGCAGGGGGGCTGCTTGTCGGGTGTCGACTGTCGGAAGGCTGAAGAGCTGCTTTATTCCGCCCTGTCCGCGACATTTTCACCTGATTTGCCTGATTCGCTCGTCTTCACTGAATCTGACGGTCTGTCGTGTGTCGTGTGGGTTGACGATGGAGGAGGATGACTAGCGAGTGCTGCACGCTAGATGTAATCCTAGACAACACGTCTAACTTATCGCACACGCAGGCATCAAGAGGGACAGCAGGCGAGGTCGTGTTACGCCGAGAAGTGGAATAATTCAATTAGAGAGGCAGTCAGCGGATGGATGCGTCGCACCCTCAGAGCGGGATTTGTGGCGGTTTGGGATTAAATGGAATCAGTGGCCACTAAGTCGAGGCTTGCTGACGACAATCATTGGGGCGCTCGCTGGAAGCTCGCATCAAGGTCAAAGAACCAAAGAACTTAGTTGCAATCACGGCAACAACAAACCACTCAACGTCACCCGAGGTCATAAACCGCGCTTAATCACACGTTCTCCAGCGACGACCGGCGACTGCGTCTGCACGACGCTCTATGCACACGCATCCGTCGCAGTACCGAAGCACCATGGTGCCATACGGACAAGACAACAATGTCGACGATTTGCTTATCGCCATCGTGAGGTGCACTCTCGTATGCGTAATGTACAAATTTGCCGATGTAGGCCCGTATATGCGCCTAATGCCCTCCCTCGGCGGTGGAGCCGCGGTCCCGCAGCCACTTTCACGATCGCACATGTGGTAACAAGTCCATTAAATGACCTTCCCGTCGCCGTCTCGCGAGTGTTAGCGAACAGCATTCCACTTGTCCGTTCTCTGGACACACAACACTCCGTCCAGACTCGCTGCACGGACACCGACGGTTGCCATAAGGTTCGTCCGCAGCCACAATCTCTTCGGTGTGCCGTGGTGTATCCGCGCCGAGTGCGTGATGGTGCCCATGGTCTTGGTCAAGATGATGAAGAGGACATAGAATGTCCAGAGGGGCCTTTAATTAAGGAAGTAATTTTTTTTGTACAACAACGTTCGCAAACAAGCACACACACACATACACACGCACGCCGGAGAGGATCGTGATGGCTTCGTGCGGTTTATCTATTTGCGCAACCGCCACAGAGAGCCAGAGCCAGAGCCAGAGCCGGAGCCGGAGTCCGGCGAGCGAAAGCCAAAAGATCATCCCATGCCAGGCGGATGGAAGAGCTAGAAATGGTTCTTATCGTCATCGGTGACGGGGACCAAATGGAATTCTCTCTCTCTCTCGGTAATGCCGAGACCGACCGACCGGGCCAGAGGGTGGCCACTGGATGCATTGGACATAGTCCACAAATGGTAATGCGTCAGGATTGGATTGCTTATTGGGAAAATTAATTGCCTCGGGTCGATGGGGGGATTATTGGTCATCTCTCTTGCGGGGGGGGGAGGCGGGTAACTGATCGCCATCGTTGGCTTGGCCAGAGCCTGCCTGCCTGCCTGCCTGCTGGTCGCATGTGTTCTATTCGATGTGCCGGTGTTCGGTGAACCTTGGCTTCTGGCTAATGGTGCTCCTACCTGCACGTCTGTTGTTGCGGCTTTGGCAGTTGCTGCTGCTTTTCGTGAATTGCTTCCGTGTACTTTGGTCGCAATTGTGTAACCTCCGTGCGGTTGATTAGCCTCGCTTATCAAGATCGAGTGACTCTGAGCGCTGGGCAGGCTTTGGCCGAGCCTAATTAGATAAGGGTGATGAGAAGTGGGTAGGAGACCGAGGAAGATGCTAAGATTTCATCGTTTAATGGTCATACGTTGCTGATGGGCTGTCCGATGGGACTTTGAGGGCTTGTTCAGGAAGGAATTTGTTGGCCAAACCAATGGCAGCTGGACGTTCTCCTTAGTAGCTTCCTCCCTCCCATCATCCATGTCATTCCCTCGATTGACGTCACTCCTCCGCACATGTCAGCACGACCGCCCAAGCAAAGCACACACCCATGAGGCATCTTCCAAGAATTCCGCCCGCCCTTCACGTGACTGCAGACGTTGAGCGCGAAGGAACCCGCCCAGGAAGCATGTGGGTGCAGACTGCCATCCTCGTGTAAACGCCCCAAAGCCCCCCAAAAGCCGTTCGCCAAACAATAGCCGCCAATGTTTGCGAATTGCATTTGAACGAGTAAATTTGTTTTCTTTTCAAAAAAAAAAAAAAAAGGAAAAATTACACAAATAAATTCAAAAAAATACAAGAAAATTAATAATTTAAGCCGAGCCGTCTGTATTTATCTTTCAAAAGAAAACCGTTTTCATCGCCCCTCAGACGATGTCAAATATTTCAATTTCCTTTCCGCCATTTTTTTCCCCCATTTTTTTTTTTCTTTTCGCTGTGTGTCGACATTGGTTTCGTCCTCTCGGCGGAGTACTACGTCGCTTTTTTTTGTAAATTTAATTTCGCTTACAACATTTCACATGTTATTGTCGTGGCAAAAAGGGGTGCAGTGGCGGAGGAAGGTCTCCTTGCGAGGATGGCCTTCCCCGACTCCGGGTCCTGGTGCACGGCTTCATCCTGTCTTCGCTGGCGAGACTCTCTTCCGTCGTCAGGGAATTTTTAAATACCCTTCGGGCAATGAAATTGTTATTGAATGCGGCTATAAGTGTGCGTGTGTTTGCACTCGTCGGACAGAGAGCGGGGGGGGGGGGGGAGAGTAAAGGTAAACCTTTATGTCACCTCCTGGTAATCGGTGGAGAGCCCAAACAAAGGGTATCTCTGCCCCCCATCGGCGCTGTATGGGACTCCAATTTTCTTTGAGCAAACACTCTGGCATCGCAGCGCGCGTTCCCGCTGCTGCTCGGTCCACGACTCCGCCCCCACCCGCTGAGAGTGTGGATAGATTCTTCTCGTCGTCCTCGGAACATTTATTCTTTTTTTTTGTTCATCTTTGCATTCGCTGAAAGTGAAATTTGTGCCCACACGGCGATGACGCCGCCGCCGTGGAGGAGAGCCAGTCGACACACGTACAGCATTGACGTCTGGGCCATTTCCTCGTTGACACATGCGAGCCGTCCGGGGACCGGTGCTGCTGCTGCTGCTGCACAGCTATTGTGTGTGCGGACAATCCTCGTCCCTGCGTGCATGCCGGGGAGTGTGTGTAGACGCGCTGATGATTTTGTTATGCAAAAGCCTGGAGTTTCTGTTTTTTTTTTTTTTTCGTGTGCGCCTTTTTGGTCTGAACGACATTATGCACCTACGCTGCGCGCGCGGTGATGGGTCGAGAGACAGAACGAATCCATGTGACATATCCAGCAGTTTGGAGTGGTGTCCCAACGGATGTTAGCTGCATCTGCATATTTGCATACTTGATTGCAGGAACAGCCACAACACAGTCGATGATGCCTCGTTGCTTGCTTGCAACGTTGGTGGCGACGGTGGCGGTCCTCGTTCGTTTGGTGACAATGATGATGGAGCAATGGCAACGGGTGTGATGGTGGAGTGTTGCTGGCGACAGGCGTTAGGTGTAAATTGCAGTCTGTTCGAGTGGGTAGATCTGTCTGCTCTTTAGCCCCGAACTTCGAGGCGTTCTTATGGAGTTTTTCGGTTGAATTGAGTTACATTGAATCGATTTTAGACGCATTGGGGGGAACAATTATTTTAACTGCGGGCATTCGGCGAGGGTTTTAGGCGAAATCAAATGCGCATGCAGATGAGGCTAGCCTCGTTGAATTGATGATCGATTTTGTGTGGATACTGCACATCCATGTGTGTGTAAGGCTCGCTTCGAGTTCTGTCAGTCGATGACAAAAGGAGTCTGTGCGCAAAAGGACCGAGATGAATTTTCAATTTTTAATGAGAGCTGTGGTTTGAAATGTGCTGCAGTTGAAATTCATAAATGTAGACAATAAATATGGCCTTGACATTGTTCAATTTATTTGGCTTTGCTGAGGTTGAACTGATTTGGTAGTCAAATCAAAGACCAGACGATTGATTTTACATGATTTTGGAAGTGGAGGTGGCTGTGATGTATCCCTGTAGACACTGCAGCTGTTTTTATACAATTTGGGAGGATTCTAAAATTTTCGGAGTAATTTCGGAGCATTTTCGGAGTTGAAGAATTTTGGTTAGATCGACAAGAGAACATCAAACGATCAGCTTTCTGTCGTTTTCTTTGATAGCAAACTTCCGATGTGAATTCGGAGTATTTTCGAAGTTGAAGAATGTGGTTAAATCCATAAGTCAAAATCAAATGAGCAGCTTTCTGCCATTTTCTTTGATAACAAACTTCCAATGTGATTTCTGTCATTTTCTTTGATAGCAAACTTCCCAAGCGATTTCGGAGCTGAAGAATTGTAGTTAAATCGATAAGGAAACATCAAATGATCAGCTCTCTGTTATAATTAATAACAAACTGCCGATGTGATGGCTGGCTGTGATTGCACTGCAGACGATTCCATGCTATTCGGGATGATTTTAAAATTTTCGGAGTAATTTCGGAGTTTTTTCGGAGTTGGAAAATGTGGTCAAATCGATAAGTAAACATCAAACGATCAGCTTTCTGTCATTTCTTTTGATTACAAACATCCCAAGTGATTTCGGCGTACTTTCGGAGTCACCATCAACAAGTAAAGACCATGCAATCAACTCTCCCACGCACAGAGACACATCCCCATCTGCAAATTAGAGATTTATTTTGATCATAAGAAAATTTATTTATAAGATACGAAGTACACCATCATAATTTCCGGTAAAATAAACTACTTTAGGCAGTCATCCACTTAGTTTTACTACACCGATAAAGTGTCTTATATTCCGGATTCATCTCAGCTTTTTAGCGATTTTACGAGAGCACTTCAATCTATTAGACGTCCGCGTCATCATTTTTTTTTTTTTTTTTTCATGACTCCATCGAAGGACGTGTGCATACACATTCACAATGTAGTCAGCACTTAGATGTATCCGATCTGATTTCCTTCACTATGTGTGCCAGCCCCATCAAATTCTAAATGTTACAGTGTTCAAATTAGCTACATCCGCTCTAGAAAAAGGAGAAGCAAAAAAAAAAAAATACTGTCATCTTGGCAATACCCCACCCAATTGGCCATAAAACGTTTCTCTCAGTCCACCATCGTGTATCACCGAAGGACTCCATCCAATTTAGTGATCAAAGTCAAAAAGAACGAACGAGAAACTTTCCTGACAGAATTTCTGACAATTTTTCCCAGCAACAACCCATTCGCTGGCTTCGCCCTCCACCAACCCAATATTAAGTCCCTCGCCGGCACTACTTGTTCAACAAGCCTCAGCCCTCCCAAAGCCCCCAGCGCCCCGCGCGCCACAGCATCAACCAGCGACAAGCTATGACTCCCGTCAGAAGCGAAATTTTATTGCGCACATAACTTCTCTGCCACCTACATCGCGCACCCCAGCATAGAGCCACCATCGGGACGAGCAACTTTGTGTTCACTTTTACGACGCAACCGAAAACCGAAAGAAAGCCAGCAGCCCCAGCGACACAGACAACACACAACAGAGGAGCAACACCTAGTAACTGACAGATTGTAATATCCGTCATGCCACCATGAGAGCGACAACAAGATGACACGGCGACGAGAGAGATGCTCTTCAGCTCTTCAGGAATGTAAATTGCATCTGCATGTGCATTCGATTCGAATTTGCCACCCAAATGCAGCTGCAGAAGGAAATGTAAGACATGACGACGTTACAAGGGCCCACCAGATGACTCAATCAGGAGGAGAGCACTCCCAGCAACTGGAGGCATTAATTAGCGGATGGCTGCACTGCGGGCCCAGTAATTGAATTATTTCCTCGCAATTGATTTGCAGGAATCAACTCTCAAATGGCCGTCTCACGCAACGCACACCTGTGCCGCACACATGCACGAATGCGACGGCACGCAGGACCGACCCGCGTGGCAGAGCACAAATCAGGACGCAAGCCGTTTGCGTGCGAGCTTGTTGCGGGTAAATTATGCAAGCAATCTCCCGAGACACAATGTCGAGCCCACCTCATCGACGACGCCCGCCGCAAGGAGGTGGAGAGAGAGAGAGAGAGAGAGAGAGAGAGTGAAAAAAAAAAAAAAACCAACCGAAACACACAATAATTGGACTAATTACACTTTTAACAACTTTTGCTTGTAGTGCGCTACGCTATGCGCTTGTGTGGTACGCTGTTGCAGCAACCGCGCTGCGAATAAAGTCGTTATTCGCCACAAAAGCACTTAAACGGTTCAGGAAAAAATACTTTGACTTGTACAAAACTCCAGCACCTCACCTTGCCCGCGGGGAGCACGAGGCGGAGGCGGAGGCGGAGGCAGGAGGAGGACTCAATTTTTATTTAGTAGCACGTTCCGTTGGCTGTGAGCGAGGAGGGGACACAGCCAGCCAGCCAGCCAGCCAGCCAGCCAGCCGTGGATGGTGATGTGAAGTGAAAAGCACCAACTACAACTACAACTACAACTACATGCGGCGACCGAACGAACGAACAAGCAAAAGTAGCGGCAGCAAAAGCGTTTGTGGCCATGATATGGATGAATTGCCAAAGGAGAGGGTTAAGTGGTTCGACGGGGCCGCGGGGCTGGGGCCGGGGCAGGCGGCTCGGTTCGGTGGGTCTCCGAAAGAAATCAACACGAGAACTTTATTAACGTCAAACTTATTCTTCCACCGCTCCCCCCGGGCGTCTTTCTTGTTGCAGCGTTTGCCTTTGGCCCGAAATCGCCCCGGCCGCGCGCTCGCTCCATCTAGAGGGTGAAGAAAGTAAACAAAAACAAAGGAAATCGACGCTGCTGAAGGCGGTACCAGCGCGGAAAAGTTCCACAGTAGTGAGTAGTAGTAGTTGATGGAGGGTCCTGTGAATTATTGGGGCACAGGTTTGTGTTTTGTGCTGCTCCGTGTTCCGCCGTCGTCGGCAATCAAACGAAATTTTTGTGCAAAAAAAAAATAAACAAACTATAACTAACAGCACACAGGGGAGGGGTTGGGGCTGGGGCGAATGAGAAAAAATCGCTCTAATTAGTGGGAAAGAAAGTCCTGGAAGCCGGTTGTGGTTCGGATGCAATCGTTGACTGGTTGTGACGAATGGGACGGCTGGGTGGTGTGGGATGCAGAGAATCCGTAGAGCTTGTCGCACAAGGTTGAGATGTATTGTTGCAGAACAGAGGAAGTGCTTAATCTAGTGGTTTTCTTTGCGGGCAAGGTTCGAGGGATGTTGTACAGAATCAACAAAGCAACAAAATTTGAGCCTGACTTGAGGGCGCTCCGTCATGGTTGTTGAGTGTTTGAAAGTTAACATGGTTTAGAGAGATGAGAGGGGACCAATTAACAGTCATGTAGGGACAGAGAGGGTCAAAGCTGTGGGAGGATTGAAAGAGGTGAATCTTTGTTAGACAGGTCGTGCTGCTAAACCTCAGTTGCAGTGTGGCGTTTTCGTGGAGATTTTCAATTTTCGGAGTAAATTCGGAGTTGGTCGATGTTATCACAAATCGAATTTAAACGCGTCCTTGTCAAAATTTTATGTTTTTCCATTACTCAGATGAATACCGCATTTTCGGAGTTGGTCTATAAAACGAATTAAATCGTGTCCTTAGCTAAGTGTGACGATTTTCCATTTCTCACATGAATTCCACATTTTCGGAGTAAGTTCGGCGTTGGTCTATATGACCATAAAACGAATTAGAACGTGTCCTTAGCTAATTATGACGATTTTCCATTCCCCACATGAATTCCACATTTTCAGATTAAGTTCGGAGTTGGTCCACATGACCATCAATCGAATTAGAACGTGTCCTTAGTTAAATCTGATGGTTTTCCATTCGTCACATGAATACCACATTTTCGGAGTAAATTCGGAGTTGGTCTATATGACCATAAAACAAATTAGAACATGCCCTTAGCTAAATCATATGATTTCTCTTTCGTCACATGAATTCCACAATTTCGGAGTAAATTCGGAGTTGTTCTATATGGCCATAAAGCACATAAGAACATATGCTTAGATAAATCCGATGATTTTCCATTACTCACATGAATATCGCATTTTCGGAGTAAATTCGGAGTTCATTCTCACATGCTAGGCTTCCATTAAAATTCAAGACCAACTGAAATTTGCCCCAAATCTCTTTAACGACGACCACATTCAGGCTCATACCGATGCACACATCAGGCCCTCCTCGTCCTCGTCCTCGAGCAGCGTTTTAAACTTCCTGCGGTAACTTTTCATTAATAATGTAATCTGGTCACATGAGAACGTCAAACTTAATTTCTCCTGTTGCCCCGGATAATGACATGACTTTCCGGTAAACTGCTTTAGTCTCCGCGTGTCTCCCTCGCTCTCTCTCTCTCTCTCTCTCTCACCGCGTCAAAGCGCATTACGGCAAACTTTTCCTAATACAATACCTAGTCGCGTCATATAATTTGATAATTCCTAGCCCACCATGACCCCCGTGGCTCCATCCACTCACGGATTTTCCGCTGAAGAAAGCGAGCAAAAAAAAAAAAAAACTTTTCTCATTCTCAATTTGGATGACGTAGGGGATTTCTGTGAAGCATCCACCAAGATAATAATCAAGTATTCCTCACGCTGATTGTGTGCGTCCGTATGGATGCCGTCGGAATAAACTTTACCACCACACCGCTGTAACGGTGAAAAATTACACCTCCCCACACGACAATGTAAAAAAGAAAATATATAAACTTTATCAATAAACATTAGGAATATTGTATTCTTTGTGTGTTCCCGTTCAGGTATCCCTTTTATCGTCGTCGCCACCACCCAGAGACCGCCCGTCTCGGATGCAACGGCAACGAGACACCGAGCAACGTCGCATGCCGCGTACACAGCGTACACAGGACGAAGGTAGAGAGGATGTCGTCAAACTTTCTGACATAAAAATCACTCATTCAAAATGACAAATATATGTACCATCCCCAGTGCTGCGCCGCGGTGTATGGGTGTGTGTGAGTGTGAGTGTGTGTTGAGGGCAGAGACACCGAGATCAGAGCTAACACATGATGCCTTCACCTTGAATCAAGGACATCACCTCGCCACCGACTCGAATCGAATCAAAAAAAAAAAGTTTTTTTCTTTTCTCCGGTTGTCAGGGTGAATGGCTTCGCCCACTCCTCGAGACCAGAACGAGAACAGATTCTAATCAGATTCATGGTGATGTCCTTCGAAACAATATCCCAGGATCCACCTGAAGGAGGAATCTTCCAGACCTCCCCCCCTCACCCCGTTGGAAAACTTTCAAATTAGAAAGTTGTTCACGTTTTTTTTTCCCGTGCGCTTCGCCTTGTCTTCAGGAGTCGTCCTTTTTTTTTTGCACTCGACCCAGCGACTGGTGGATGGAGAGACAATCTCTGTCTGGGGGTGGGCACGGACGGAGGGGGGTGCAGCTCATTCGAAAGGAAATTAAAAATAATTCCAAATTGGAACAGCTGGACAAAGACTGGTTTGGGGAGGGGGGGTGGGGGATGCGAGAAAGAATGCTCTGTCTGCCCGCTTGGCCCCGGCACAAATTTAAATGTAAATATTTCAACCATTTCCACTCTTTTTCTTGCGAAATCCGGACTATTTCGTCCGGACGCCGCGTCGCGTCGTTGTCTTTGGCTTCGTTGCCGCCACCGGCAGCGGCTTTGCCACCTGTCAGCGGGTGGGCGCACCGGACCCGCTCTGGTGGGGGTGGGTGGCGGGCAGGTTGTACGCACAATTACCACTTTAGTGCTGCAGGGGGTGAAAAATTCCCGTACCGACGGAGTGGTGTGAATGAGAAAAAAAAAAAAAAAAAACAAAGCGCGAGAAAATCCCGTCCAAATTGAGTACAAAGCGCGCTTGGGAGAGCGGAGTTCTTTAAAAATTCCAAGCGTTTTCGGGGTGTCGGAATGTGCTGTGTTGTTTTAGCCTCCCTCTCTGCCTTGAGCTGTGTACATTCTCTTCGCAAGGAGTTTGCCAGTGGACCGTGGATTGAGGGGAGGAGGAGGTCCTTCGGGAGGTGAGAGTGGACCTAATTAAGTAGAATGTGACTTTTTAAGAAGCGACGGCTAATTGAATGTGATTTTTGACATTTTCCGAGGAAAATCCGAAACGGTGGTGGCTTTGTTGTGGTCTTTGAACGCGACGAGAGTCACTGGAGAGTCATTGTGTTTCAGTGAGCTGAAGGACATCTCAGCGAGAACCCTTTGGCCTCGTTGATTGTTCAAAAGATCTCGAGTTTAGCTGCTTTCGTCGTCAAGGATGTGGCATCTCTGTTGGTCCCGAAGACTAGCCGTCGCCCTAAAAGTCAACGAACCCCCAGAAGCTGATTGACGGAGATCCGAAAACTGGTCAGAGTCCTCTTACCAATCAGCAGACAGCAAAGATTCCATCATCAACTTGAAGACTGTTACTCGTCTCCTCCTTTTTTGCTCAAAAATTACCCAGGAACCTCGAGGCCCTTAAAGTCATCATCAATTCCCAGCCACACACCACACACCACCAAGCCAGTCGCTTTCAGCTCAAAGTCCTTTTCACTCGTTTCGAACTTAATTGAATGAAAGACGAATCCTGTCAGTGTTCATTTTTAACTACCCCCTATCCACTCGTGGGGATGCATTCATTGAAATCCTTTGTTTCTCTCTGTGTGCACATTTTTCTTCTTTCCCTTGGTTTCTGTGTCTGTTTCTGTTTCTGTTTCTTTTTTTGCGAAAATCACTCACACATCGGAGGAAAAATCAAATAAAATCGAATGCACATCAGCTCGTCCCAATTCCCTCTCCACCCACACACACACACACACATCTGGCCACTCCATCACAATGATGGGATAAACAAGGCAGAGCAGATAGACAAAAAAAAATGAGAATAATTCCTAAACACACTAACGAGCGCTTTAAAAATCGGACAACAATGAGGATATAACCGATGACAATGGCACAAAATGGCACACAAAAGGGGCCACATACCGCACACTCAGATGGAAATGTTCCATTTCAACGACGACGATGGGTATGAGGACATCCTCCTTTCACATGACAACCAAAGCACAGGCAAAACAAAACAAAACAAGGCAAAAAAAAAAAAAAAAGAAAATAACATCACATGCAGTCGAATCGCACTGGATTGCGAGGAGGTGGTTGGTGGCTAAGCTAAACAGGACGAAGCCATGCAAACGGACAAAATGCAGCTAAAAAATTATTCCTTTCCATTTTCATTCGTCGTCGTGTCCGGAATACGTTAGAGCAGCTGGCGTACATGTGTGGGGGATGTGCCGCCTGCGGCAGGAAGTCACACGATCCTTAGACACCTTCCATGGAACGTCGTCGTCGTCATCATCGTGCTGTGCTGCTGTGTGATGTGTGATGCTTGCTGTTGCGCTCTCCTCCTCGAAGGAGGACCCGTTAGGTGCGCGGAGGGGGGACATGGTTTGAAGTTGAGTTTCTGCTCTGTTTTCGAGCTCAAAGGATAGCAAAACGGCACACAAAATAGAAGCGACACTACGACGTCTACGTCCAGCTCGTATTACCGGCATAATTGGTCAGCGCAACGACGAATCCTTTTGCTAATTGCTTAAATGTCCTTACTTCTGTCAAGAAAAAAATAGAAAAATAAAAACTTTCGTCGTCGTCGTGATGCAACCGTGGCGGCGCACCGTCGATGGTATGAATTTCTCGCGAATATTTTTTTCCCTCCCCCACCCTTCATCAGTGTGTGTGTGTGTGTGTGTGCGTCTGGTTTCCAATTTTGTGATCCTTTTTCGGTTCTGAAATCAATTTCCTTCAGTGATTAGTTTTGCAGTCGCATGCAGGAGTCGCACCAACAACAGCGCACCGGCAACAGCAGCACCATCAGGACAGGAACAGGAGCAGAGTCAAACTTTTCAATTGGATTCTTATTTTCTCTCGCATTCGTCCTTTTTTCCAAATTAAAGTTTTTCGGCGGAAGTTTTATCGGAATTCGTTGTTTTTTCTTCCTCCACCTCTCTCTCTCTCTGTCCCTCTCTCTCACCAATTTTGGTTCGCGATTATTTGTTGGGGCCGTGGCGGTGGGTGTGTGTTTGTTGTTAGGAACCACTCGTCGCATTCAAATTTTCCGCCGAGGGTAGTGGAAAAATTAAATTAGCAATGATAGATGGAGAGAGGCAAAAAAAAAAAAATTTGAAAATTCGTAAACTTTTCGATGAAAAAACGAGAAAAAAAAAATAGAAAATAGGAGCGACAGTCGGGGCGGGACGGTGTTGTGGTGGCGGCGAGTTAGAAAACGAATTAATGGATGGTGCAGGCGAAAGGTATGCAACCCCCCTATCGCAGCCAGAGAGAGCGATGAAGTTTGTGTACGTTTTCGCAAATTCTCCGAGTTGCAATTTAATTTGATTATTTTTTTTGTTGCTGTGACTGTGTGTGTGTTAGTTTAGTTGGCATTGTTTGTTGGTAATAGGAATGTGTTGGGATCTACGATGGCAACGGTGCAGTCAGGGCAAAAGCTGAAAGTTTCCGGGGGGAGAAAAAACGCCATTCTGTTGAAATTAGGTGTGACACCAGCTCCGATGGAATCAAATGATTGAATCTGGATAATGGTCAGTCTGTGAAAGGATCGATTGGGGTTTTTTCTGTTTCGTGTCATAACCAGCCTTGTGTCTGCCCCCCCCCTCCCCCCCCAAGGTCACGATCATCTGTAATAATCCACCGACAAATGAGCAGCGATTCTCGTTCGCAGACTCGTAGCCACCGAAGCCCACAACCCGATGACAACTAATCATCTTGATTAATTCCACATGTTAATTACCAGAGATTCATTAATTGCTCCTCCGCTCAATCCGTTCATCAATTCCAGAGCCTTGCCATTTTTTCTTGCCACCTCTGCCCCCAGCTTAGTCCCAGCCAGTCGATCCATTAATCAAACTGGCTGGCACCCACAGAGAGAGAGAGAGAGAGAGAGCCGCGCTCGCTATCTTATCAGAGCACGACATGCAGGAGAAAGAAAATCGAAAAAAACCGTCCTAATTCCAGATGAACTATTACCCACACCCACGAGGCAGTGTGGCAATGGCCAGCAGTAATCGATTAACGATTTGGCAGCGCGGCCTACTCTGATTCCTGATTGGCACACAGGAATAACTGCAAGCGCTGAGCCCATCCGAAGGATTAAAAACCACCCAACCACCCAGCCCCATCAAGTGTCAAACGCACCACCTCACACAAAGAGGAAGACACACAAAACACAAACAAAACGTAATAAATATCCCGATTGACGTCTGTACACTGTACCCGGACCCCCTCTCGCCACCCCCCCCCCCCCCCCCCCATGAAGGAGACCTATCGTGTGAGCTTTCAAATCTGACCCGAATCCCAGCGCGCTGAAAAACCCCACCAAACCCACGAACAGTGACTGAATGCAAAGCAAAACGAGAGAAAGGTAGCAAATACCCAACGGAGGACCTGTCTAATTTCTTCAACTCATCGTGCTTTGGCAGGTTTTTTTCTCATCTTCTTCTCCTTGCCACCCCCCTTATAATTCGAAATCTCGACCATTTATAACGAATTTGTATGTGGGCGCCGTCAGCCGAGTGGGTCATGGTGAACCGCATCAAAAAGAGCACAAGGAAGCAGAGGAAGGCAGTCAGGAGTCGACAACGACACACCAGCCACCATCGCCGCCGCCGCCGCCGGAGCGAATCATAAATCATTCGAATCCAAATGCGAACTCACACACAAATTCCCAACTGACCCACATAAATCATTTCCAATACGGATTTTCGGGGGCCAGCAGGAGGATCTGGGGTCCTGCGCCGGTCTTTGCGTCGGTTTTGCATGTGTTGCGGTGATGTGATGCTCTCGTGGTGGCGGTCACGATGCCGGCGGAGGTGACGGTGAAAGTGGCCGCATCGGTGAGGGTTTCTTTGGTCGTGTGTGGTTAATTTTTATACAATTTCACCGGGGCCTCCTGATCCTCTGGTCTGGCGGAGGACCCTCTGCGGATTGTGTCCCTAAATCGAGCTGAGTTGGTCATAAATTCTTTTCCAATTATCAAAGCGCTACACCTTCAGACTGCCGCATGTTCGTTTCGTTTCGTTTCCTGGCGCGTTTTTTGTGTTGGTCCTCCTTTTTCGGGGTTCACCTCCTAACAGCCTGAGCTGAATATTTTATGCGAGAGAGAGGAAAGGTCCTTCCTGCACAGATGGCTAGCAGATTATTGGGGTTCAGGACTTTTGATTGACTTGAGGGGGGGATCACACACACACAGCGTCGCACCGTCTCACCGCCTCAATTGAAATTGGCCCGCTCGGGTTAATCATATTTTGCTGACCGACAGATGGGCAAGTCATTTCACAGTTTATGGCTGTTGGCGGTTGTTAATCTTGCGGCCACTTCTGCCCGAGCTGAGTCATGCGATATGCTCGGAATCAATCCACTGTGCGGTCTGGCTTGCGTCTGAACGATGGCCAAGTTGTTGAGTTGAGTGATTCCACGTGGGAACATATTTGGGCCGGGCCATGATGGGATATTTTCGGGCAATAATCTGGTTCGGTTTATGCGACGAGGGCACGTTTGGGCAGCTGTTCAGGCGGCAACGAACCTCGTTCACTTTGATGGGCTCAGGAGCTGTGCATGCTGGATGGTTGATATCCCCGGTGGGTGGGCAGTTTTGAGACAGTGGCGTGCTTCCGTCTACCGTTTCCTTCCATTTTTTTGCCATGATCTGGGATCCACATATGATCCACATTCAAAATCGCTGCCAGAACATCATCACCCACCATCGCGGCGTCCCGCCTCCTTTCAAGTGCAAGTTCAGTCCAGGCGCCTCATCCAGTCCACGAATTCAACCGCAATCTCCCTCAAGACACTCACTCCCCTTCCCGGCAGCTCCGCATCTGTTCCTGACAAGGACGAGTGAAAAATCTCATTTAGCCAGCACCACCATCACACCACCGGGGTGTCAATTGACTCCTCGACAGTCTTTGTGGAAGCCGAGACTCCGTGTCAGAGCGGACCGCCGCGCCGGCCCGTCTCACCTGTAGACACACCCGACTGCTTCTAATTCATCTAACGACGTCTAGCGTCAATCTCACTTTCCACAGCCATTCTCCCAGTGGCACGACATAAAGGAAAAGAATCTCCGCCAAGAAACATTCATCACTAATTAAAAGCAAACAAATTAAACGACAAAGCACTCTCTTTCGCACAATCCCTCCCTCCCTCGGGGGGACACCTTCTCACACTCAAACACACACAGACACACACCACCACCCACTGTCATGGCCGCAATTGATTGTAACTTAATTCCTGTCGAAAGTGCACTCATTCCACTAATGAGCCATTTTCCCCCCATTAAGAGCGAAATTAGTATCTCTCCAACGGCGCGCCGAGCTGAGACTCTGCTGGGCCACAGCGAGACGGAACCCCGATGTCTCACACATGTTCCACCCGAAGATGTGCCATTTATTGTCCCTCTCTCTCTCCCCTCGCGAGCAACAAACCGAGTGCAGGAGCCTTGTGCGCACGGTAGCCCATCGGTTTGTTGTTGTATCTGGATGTTCATCATTCCGGTTTGGCGGGCAAGCGATACATCTCGTCGAGTGCAGCGCACACCGACGAAGAAGGCGAAGAAGACGAAGCAGACCGGGGAACAATTAACGATCCACATGTCGCTTTGAATTTGCGAACGAACATGTTTCTCGGGCACCCTCACCATCCACACTCGCATCCTGGCTCAAGTCCACCCGTTTTCGGCTGCTCTCTCTCTCTCTCTGGCCGTACGTCATCATCGTCTTTGCGGAAAGGCGTAGCCAGGTCGCCCGAGTTAAGTAATGTTTTTGCTTTTCAATCAAACAGACTTCCGGTTTAATTAATCCGCCTCGGATGGCCTCGGATACGGGCGGGCGCACACATGCAAAATCGAACCCAAAGTCAACACACCGAGTGTCCGTCGGCAGAGATGACGTGCCAAATATGTGCAGTGGAATGGTTAATCACCTTTAATCGAGTCGATTGCCTGGAATTCCACTAGCCACCGTAGTTCGCAGCCATGTCCGTGTTCGGCTACCGTTGGCTTCTCCTCGTTCTGTTTTTTTTTTTCCTTGGCTGCTGCTGGTGCTGGGGCTCTTCCTCTGTTTGTTTAGTGTCGGTTTTGTCTATCTTGGGAGTGTAAATTAACACCTGACCATCTGGGCGGTCTCTGCGGATGGGCTACTGAATTGCTAAGGCGTCCCCAGCCCTCGCACGTCGTCTTCTGTTTGCACTTTTGCATTTCCTTCCCGTTCACTTGGTCGACGGGGGGTGGTGCGAAGACGAGGACGTCCCGATTTGAATGGCCAATCTCCCGGGGGATAGATTTGCTGATTCGCTATTCACGGCGTGTGATTGAGCGGGTGCGCGCCGCGTTTGCCTCTCAGGACGGTCGTAATGAGCAAATTAAATATTCGTAAATGGGGCTAAAAATAGAGTGGGCAGCCGACGAAGCGACGATGATGACTGATGGTGCGAGAACCTCAGCGCACGTAGTGATGAATGTCAATAGAGCCATCCGTCAAGCGACGGCGACTGTCCGTGGTGAATGGACGCACGTTGTCTCATTTGTCTTCCGAACTGTTGCGGCGGAGATTTGACGTAATCTGCGAAGGGTTTCGCAACTGAGATTTTGAGGACAGAAACTTGGACGTCTTGTGGGTATTTGGGGTCTGGGGGGAGGTCCTCGAGGTGTAGCCCTGGATGTAGATCTGGCCAAGAGATCGACTGACTGAGCGAGACGCTGTAGCGCTGTAGTGTTGTTGAGCCTAGTTCTGGTTCTAAACCTAGCTTAGACTTAGAGCCTAGTTCTGCTTTAGAGTCTAGCTACGGTTTAGGCACTCGTCAGGCACTCGTCAGTAGATCTTCATTCTAGCTTTGGGCCGCGCTTTGGTTTGTGGCACATCTAGAGCCTGTTACTGGATTGGATCCTGTCACTAGCTTGGAGCCTGGCTTAGAACCTGCCTCTGGCTTAGAGACTGTCTTTGGCTTGGAACCTGTCTTTGGCTTAGAGCCTGCCTCTGGCTTAGTGTCCAGCACTGGATTAGAGCATGTCTCTGGCTTGGAGCCTGCCTCTGGCCTTGAGCCTGTCTCTGCCTTGGAACCTGTCTCTGGCTTAGAGACTGTCTCTGGCTTGGAGCCTGTCTCTGGCTTGGAGCATATCTCTGGCCTTGAGCCTGTCTCTGGCTTGGAGCCTATCTCTGGCTTTGAGCCTGTCTCTGGCTTAGAGACTAGCACTGGCTTAGAGCATATGTCTGGCTTAGAGACTGTCTCTGGCTTTGAGCCTGTCTCTGGCTTGGAGCCTATCTCTGGCTTTGAGCCAGTCTCTGGCTTGGAGACTAGCACTGGCTTAGAGCATATGTCTGGCTTAGAGACTGTCTCTGGCTTGGAGCATATCTCTGGCCTTGAGCCTGTCTCTGGCTTGGAGCCTATCTCTGGCTTTGAGCCAGTCTCTGGCTTAGAGACTAGCACTGGTTTAGAGCATATGTCTGGCTTAGAGACTGTCTCTGGCTTGGAGCCTGTCTCTGGCGTGGAGCCTGTTTCTGGCTTGGAACCTATCTCTGGCTTTGAGTCCGTCTCTGGCGTGGAGCCTGCTTCTGGCTTAGAACCTGCTTCTGGCTTAGAGCCTGCCTCTGACTTAGAGTCCAGCACTGGATTAGAGCATGTCTCTGGCTTGGAGCCTGCCTCTGGCTTAGAACCTGTCTCTGGGTTAGAGCCTCGCTCTGGCTTAAGGCGTCGCCCCGGCTTAGAGTCTTACTATGGTTCAGAGACTAGCGCCCGCTTAGAGTCAAGCAGTGGTATATAGCGTTGCCATGTCTTGGAGTCTAACGGTGCCATAGAGCCTAAGTCTGACTCAGAGCTTTGCTGAGACTTCCAGCCACGGTCTGCCTTGAAGCATCTTCTAATCCACGACTGGCTAATAGCTCAGGACTAGATCAGAGCTTAGTCCTGACTTAAGGCATGGTACTGATGTGTACTTCTAGCTTTGAGCCCGACTTTAACGCAGACTATGGCTTCATCTTCGCTGATTTGCAGTGTCTTTGAATTGGAGCCTAGCTCTGGCTTCCCTCCTCAGCTTAGAGTCATCATCGACGCAGAGTCTAGTTCTCGTCTGGATCCTAACCCGAGCTTAGAGTGAAAACCTAGCTTAGAACCTAAGTCCGGCGTACAGTCTTGCTATGGCTTGCAACCTAGTTCTGTTCTCGATTCTGGCGCCTGTGTAGTCAGCTCCGTCTTAGAAACCAGATCTCCGTCAAAAACTTTCTCTTCCTCTATCAACCGCCTTCAACTCTGTCCATCCATCGTTCAACCATCTCCATCTCAGTCAAGCTTTACAATTACAATCGAAATTTCCTCTGAATCCTTTTGTCTAACATCACACGTCTCTCTCTCTCTCGTTTCAGGTACGTAACGTATTTTCAAGTGTCACCACAGACCCCAGAGGGGGCCCCAACAAAGGTAAATTAAATACACACATGAACGTACAAATGGCGCGGCGACCGCGCCCATTCACTCACTCGCCCTGTAGTCTCGTCGAACTGAACAATTACAAACGGCGTCCCACTTAGACGCACTGCACTTAGAAACTCATAACTCGCAGGCACCTCCACTCGGATCCATTCTCTTGCTGGAAACTCATTAAACGGAACCATTTACCGCGCACCTCCCCCCATTATTAACCGCATTCTCTTCGCGTCGTCCCTGCCAACAAAATCCGCCCAATCAATCAAACCCCAATAAAAGCCATGGAAGCACAAAAGCAAACATCGCATCTCATGCGGAGCTCCGAGTGGAGCCACAGAGCCAAAGAGCCAAAGAGTCCCACAGCGTCAGAGAGTCATTGCCCCCGTCGCGCGCTCGCGCCCGAGGCGGTGGGTTTTGCAAGAATCATTGCATTTAATTGCCAAGCCATCTCTCTCGATACGCACACGCCTTCTCCACTCCACGGCAGCAATCATTGAACCATCAAACGACGATCAAAAGAGCCCATCTCTCGTCCGTCCTCTCGGTCAAATTAGTAACAATTGGTCTAGTGGTTGCTGCCGAACGGACGGACCCATTATGCAGCGCAGTTAGAGCCTCTTCAACTGCCACTCCAAGTGCGGCCGCAAGGCAGCAGATGACGATGACGATGACGAAAGGCTAAGATGGAGGGCGGAGCCCAGCCTCAGCTCCAGGTCCGGTCCAACTCCTGGCCACCTCATTATTATGACAGCTAGCTGTCAAAAGAATTTCAATAGAAAATTATTGTTTTGTCACAGTCTGAATTGGTCCTTCGACCGCATGCTTGTCGAGATGCCACCGCAGCAGCAGCGGCAGCAGCAGCGGCAGCAGCAGCATATGCTCCTCTCTGGTCGACCACTAATGACGTGCCCAAGTGAGGAGGTGTGCTTTCTTCGCTCCATCTCTCTCTGCGGCCGCCGCCAGAGATGTGGGTTTTATGGACCGTTGCCTACCTGCAGCACCGTTTGTGTCAATTGTGTTCAATTGGAGGTCATTATGCGCGCCGCCGTGACCGGGAGCTCCCCATTATCATTAACGTTCCCCGACTCTCTGGCTGGCTGCCTGTGTGTGTGTGTGTGTCTGTGGTTGGCCTCCTCGGTCAGGTGATTCTTTTTATGGTTTTGTAATTATGATTGATTCCGTTGACAAATTGTGAGGCGGTGGCTCCGTCAACGGCGCACAATTGATTGACATAATCGACCGTTTATGGTTCATCTCCTTGCCATCTCCTCGCCATCGCTTCTCTGCCGTTCCGCGGCCACCGTCCGGAAGGATGCTGGAGGTGAATAATCAGAGAGATCAAGGAGATGAGTGCGCGAGGGGGAGACCTTATTATCCGCCGTCCATGCAACTGGTAATGGATTGCCTAGGAAGCGTAAATTATTTCAAATTTACATTTCCGAACGAACTTAGCCACGCAGTCTGTGTCTGACTGTGTGTGTGTGTGTGTGTTGCCTGGCAATGGGCAGGTCCTTAATGGAAGAGGGTCAGTGTGGGAGGGGGGGCATTACGTAGCCACTGCAGCTCTCGGCTTGTTGTTAATGCAAAAATATGCAGGACCCATACATTACCAAGTAATTAGCATTAATTTCTGAAGTGATAATCCCAGCTTAGCGGAACGTTTCATCGTCGTCGTCGCGCAAGTAGTGCGGATGAGTGGGGCGGGGGTGTACTGCAGTGGTGCGCTACTGGTCAGGTGCACGAGGAAGAAAAAGAAGAAAAAAAAACAATGCGCGCAACGAAATAACGTTAAATAAAGATTCAGGTGAAGAGAAGAATGCATGCGGCGGCGGTGGTGGTGGCGGTGAGCGGGGAAAGTCTGCCGAAAGGAGAGGAAAAAAAGCTACTTAACTGGAATAATAATTTCACCGTTGAGAGCATGGTGCGTGGCGGGGAGGGGTGGCGAGAGGGGGGTGGATTTTAAATGGAAATGTAGATCCTTTCAGGCTGAATGGAGAATGAAGTTGTAAGTACTTATGGGCTGTTAATTGAATGCCAAGTGAAAGGATCTGCGAGGGTTGTTTAAAGGGGCCGCGAACGATGACCCGGAGGGAGCGGAAGCAGATGGCTTTGTGGCTGAGCTCCATTCCAATGGGCTTCTGTAGATTTGATCAAGATCTTACGGGGAGCTTAGCAGCCTCAATGGATGGGATTTAGGAGGGGATTCGCTTGCGTTTTTTGCAGTTCTTGCAAATCGGCGAATTTTTGGTCTTGTCTGCGTCTTGATGGCATTTGGAGAAGAAGGTTGAGCTACGGACTTTATTGGCTGTGTAGCGACATGAGTTCAGCCAGGCGTCTGCGGATCCAAGGCCAAAAATGTCTAGGCCAGGTAGAGCGTATGCAGAACTCAGCTCCTGCCCGAAGAGTCTTCGACTCTAAGGCTGTGGGACAACGCAACAGAGGACGTTCATGCACAAGATGGTGCACACAAGTCGAGTGCGAAACTGAAGACAGCTGGCGAGTGCTCGTGCAGGCTGGAGAGGCATGTTGAGTGAGGCCCACGTCCACCTAGAACTGTAGCGCCCTAAAAAGTAGAAAAGGATAGAAGTCTGTCCTGCCTTCTGAGTGGGACCTGGTCCTCAACCATCAAGGCTCTGCCACGAATCATCATCATCTTCTGAACCGCATGATCCACCAAAGGATCCACGGGGTAAAGCACGCACTAAAGATCTCCCGGCCACTCGATACTCCGCCATCGACTCTAACCCATCAGGAGTTATGCCCAAGCGCGTAACCAGGCGAGATTTTACGATTTGGCCCCTCCTCGTCTGTTGATCTGCCATGCGGTCGCCTACCTGATGGGATCACATTTAAGGCCTCAGAAGTGGTGATGTTGAGGACATTCATGCTACATGACCAAACTATCGAAGCATAGTCCTCTGCGTTCGCAGAAGCATGTGCTCAACATTGAGTTTCTCGCGTACTGCCGTGATTCTCACCCTATCCCGGCGAGTAATTCCCACAAAAGCACGAAGAAACATTATCCATCTCGGCAGCTAGTAGTCGTGATCCATATTCCTTCGGCCATTACCCAAATTTCATGACCATAGGCGGCAGTTGAAAACCGCTGACTTGCCTTGGATACCAAGCTTGGCTTTCCTGATTACAGATCTTTCAAGTTGTTTCAAAATTGGCCAATCCTACAGCAGAGCTCAGCATTAATCCTCGCATCACTCCGAGATGCCTAAACTTCTCCACCTGCTTCAATGGGACTCCATGAACATGTAGAGTGCATTGAACAGGCTTTCTGGCAATGACCACAACCACGTGTCCACGTTAACCCTCACCCCCACGTTAACCCTCATCCCAGCGTCAGCACATACGGCCACAACCTAAGCCTATCGAGTGCCCACTTCAGTTCCATCTGAGAAGGTTGGACGAATGGCTCCAGATGTGATTAGAGTCTTAAGCTCAAGCCGACAAACTCGACGGACTGCGAGGATAATTAAGTCATCTGCTAAAAGCAGAAGAAGAGCCTCGGCTGCGCTGCAACATCATTCAGTCCTTAGATCCACCTTAGACGTCCTCTGTTGGCGTGTCTCTCTGGTTTGGAGTCCATTGCTGTTACCTTGTCCCTCAGTTTTGGGGTCCAAGGCTCTTCAGATGGAGCCACGTTGTTCACCTACCCACCTTAGGCAGTGATTTCGTACACGCCTGGTTCGTGGTTGAATCTCTACATCTCATCAACGCAAAGGGGACTGCCGGAGAAGACCATAAACACACTCTTCGTGCCCTTTAAAGCCTCTGTACCATTTCACAGGACTGGCATGATCGATGTTTTGCATAAAATCCACTTGCTTCGACTTCGATTCTCTGAATTAGTCAATTGGTCCGAGTGCGGCCTACTTTCGGTTGACAGCCGCTTGAAAAATTTGTCCTCTTGAGCTCCAAAAAAGCAGCGATTGGGCAGAGTTCCTCGTTACCGGTTGATTTGGTACCGACTTTTGCGTGTACTGAGCTGTTGCAGCTGCGGTGAGGAAAGGGAACTCCCGGACTATCTCAAAGTAAACGCTGGCCATTGCCATGAAGTGCCCAAGACGTCGATGTTGTGTGTCCTTTCCACTCGTTCGCCCTCATTTGCTGCCGGATCCTGCGTAGTCGCTGCCGTCTTAATGCCAACGGATGGCTCCTTGACGGTTCACTCTGTGCAACCAAGCACCACAATGTTGTCCGATTAGGCCGCTTTTACATGTCTCCACTATATTTTGCAAATTTCTTTATGGAACCCCTTTTGTCTCGCCTCCCTTGTCTAACTCGAAGCCCTTGTGTCTCGCCACCCTTGCCAACAACATTGAAAAATTGGCTACGAATTTAGCGTGCGTAAAAGCCGCCTTATTCTGGACGTTGTACTGACACTTGGAAGATCGAGCCTATCTGCCAGAAGTCTCTCCTTTACTGATGAGCTCTTGGTAGCCATCTAGGTAGCGCCTTTCACTTCATCTAATGCCCCGTCGTCCACTGACTGCATATTTGACTTCGTATGACCGAGAGTGGCATCGTTTACCTTTGTCAGACCTTCTGTGCGCACGTTCAAGATGATGACAGCTTATGAAGAGAAGGGCTTAAATGCTGACTTGACTGTGACTCCAACCACATCTGGAACCATTCGTGCGACCTTCCCACACGACCATCCAAGCTGCATACGTGCACGTTCCATCGAGTAACTCTTTCTGAACTCAACCCCAATCCATCCAGTTGAAGTCTAAGCCTCAGTCTGGCTTATCCCTTGAACTACTGTTTCACTCTCCATCAGCTCATGCTCGTAACCGCCACATCTCATCAGCACCCTGCTCTCAGGTTAACCTAACTCCCTCAGCGGGTGACTGAATCCTTCTCGTATGACCTCATTCCAGCGACATGCCTGAACGATGCTCGACATCCTCGACAAATACATCATTATTCTGGCGGTGAATTCGAGGACCCGTGCCTGATTGCAGTTTCCCCAGCACAAAGCCACGTTCATGGCACACTTTCAAAGCTACCCAAAAAAACCCCCCTCCCCGCCATCTGACAATCGTCCCCCCTTGACATGCACTCGTTGTGTCTGTATCCGTTCGAAACTATTTCCCAATCGTCAAGTTCACATTCTTCTCAAATATATCCGCAATAAATTGCAAAAGCAATCATTTACCTGAAAGCCAAACCCCTCCATCCACCACCCCCACCACAACCAAAGAAGAAATGTGATAAATCCTTTCTTAATGCGTCCGCCTCCCCCCCCCCCCCCCCCCTCGCCACGCCACCCAGGGTTGTTGGGAAACTCAACTTTCCAAATCAAACCATCAATCCCATGGTTCACATGTCCCAAGTCCTAAGTCTATACACACGGGCGGCGCGACGGCACGGGAGCACGGGAGCACCGGAGCACACAGAGCGAATCCAATGAACCACCCATATGTGTAATCCCTTCCAACTCAAGTCACTTTAAAACAATTTTTAAGTTTTCCCCCGACTGCCACCGGCTGCCACCGTCATCGACAGGAAAGAACCAATTCCGCTCGCGGATTTCTTTGTTTCATCGAATCCCGAACCGAGCGATGGCGCATCCCTTTGCCACCGCCCACGAAATGTCTTCCAGTGTGACTGTCAATCTAATTGAAATTCTAGACTGAATCTTCCGCAAATTACCTTCATTGACAAAAATCCCTAATCCCAATCCAAACATGCCACCTAGACCCCGCCCCGCAGCCGCAGCCGTCTGCCAGCTGCCTGTGCGCTGTGCACACCCATTTCACTTGACTGAACTCTCAGGCGGAAGGCAGAGCCCCAGCCCCATCGCCACCCACTTGGCGGTGGCATTGAGAAGTAGTTGAAGCGCCCATGGAATTATTGAGAGGAAAATCTTCAAAACGACACAAGCGAGCGAGCGGAGGGAAAAGAAAAAAAAACAAAAAAAGAAAAAGTGAAAATCCGCTCAGTTTTCGACCTTTTTTTTCCGTTCGGTTGTTGGTGTTTGTGTGTGGGCCAGCGGGGGTGGGGATGGAGAGGACAGAATGGTTGAGGGGACAGAATCTAAGGAAACCACAAGACCAAAGCCATTTAAGTTGGAGATCGTGCTAGTGGCGTGTTGCTGGCGGTGCTGCTGTCGGTGGTGCTGGTGAAGTAAGGACGTTCCCTGAAAGAAGACCGTGCTGCCAAGTCTGCAATCTTACCGCACAGACCCTTCAGAGTAATTTAATCAGAAGGAGGACTTGGGTGGAATGAATGCTGCAGCAGTGGTGGTGGCGTAAGTTTGGATAACACAAGGTCCCTCCTGCTTCGAGGGGGCCACCGAGCGACGAGAATGTGAGAAAATAAAAAAAAAAAAAACTAAATTCAATGATTGCACAGGAGTTGCAGATCGATTTCCCGGTGGAATTTACTTCAGCGCTCCCCCTCTCTCTCTCTCTCACACTCTCTCCTTTATTGTCAATATAAATTGTGCCACCCGAGGGGGAGGCGGAGGAGGACTGTGCGAACGAAAGAGATTGAATGCAGGATTCGGCGACTGGGAAATTATTCGACTAATAAGCAAAATCCTTAATTTCATCAGGAAATAACTCAGCATGGCTTCTGTTCCTCCTCGTTCTCCTCCTCAGCACTTGTGCTGAGGTTATGAATTGAGGGGGGCCCCTTTGTTCTCGAGGAATGCCCGGATCGGTGAAATATGAGTCCTTTGTGTGGGTTCTGCGTCGTCATTCTCGAGCGAGCTTTGTTCCTCAAAAAGACCTGTGTGCACACAGCTGGTCGGCGGTGACGATTTGAGTAGGTCCCCTAAAGCGGTTATTGGGATTTTTCGTCAGCCTTACTGATGGTCCACCTCTCTCCCCAGATTAGCAGCAATCTTGCTGCCAAATGCCATCCTCCTCCGTGCAGCCATTTAGGAGATAGAGTTCCGCAAACATTCAAACAGCTTAGATTCACCGATCTCTCATTTCCTTGTCGACTACTGCGACCCTGCGTCGAATCCTGCGAGGATTCCCTGAATTTTCCGCCACCCTGTTCGGCTAAGTGGCCACTTACTCAAAACATTCCACTTCGCATGTTGACTTAGATATAAGAAAAGATATAGAAAAAGTACAGACGCGTAAACGGAACCTTGTGGCATTCCATTTCTGAGGAAGTCTTAAATCTTCACTTGGTTCCGCATCCCTTCCCCCTCCCTCCCAGCACCCAATCGGGAGAGTCCCTCCTCCGGCTGATGTCTAAAATTGGTCATCATTTCCTCCGGACTCGACTTGAAATAACTCAGTTCGCCGAAGGAGCACACAACACATGTTCGCCGGTCCGGTTGTGCCAGCAGGGCTTCGATACATGGACAATCGCAAGGAGGCAGCCGTACCGTCGTCATTGTCATTGTCATCGTCGGCAAATCATACTGGCGAGCGCGCTCGTCGCATCCATTTCCCTATGCACTCCCATCCGCTCGCCGGCCGAGAATGGCAAATGCCATCAGGCCTATATATGGTCAGGGAAGAGAGCTGTTCGGTTTCAGGTCTACTGAAATCGATGATTATCATCACTTTCAGCCGCAGCCAGCATGAACCAAATGCATTCCTTTCGGAGCACCGTCGGGGCAACAACGACCTCTCAATTGGAATCTACGACTAGAGCTTCTGCCCATTTATAGATTAACTACTTTTGAGACCGAGTTACGCTGCTTTATGCTGCGCGCGCGTGTGCCTGTGTGTGTGTGTTTGCTGGATGGCATCTTCTTCGGACTGAAATGATGATGGGATGCAATCGATTTTGGACCTTAATTACGGCCAATGACAGTTATGTTGCATTTTACATGCATGCGCGCCATCAGGCAGCGTCCATTGGCGATCGGCATAAATGGGAAAGATCAGAATGTTTTTGTTCGCTTTCCACCGTAGCGCGGTGTTGCCAGAGTGGCCAAGTGAACGATGAAGAAGATGGCGAAGATGTTTATGGGCAGTAAAATGGTGTCACTTGAAACCAGTCACCGTGTGGCGGTTTCGCAGATCTCGGTGATCGACTGACATTTACGATCGGACAAGTTTGCGAAATTCAAGCGACGGCCGAGATTTATGATCGTTCTTTGGTCGGATCGTCTGGGAAAGTCTCTGGCGGACATGATCATCGGCAGTTCGCTGTGGTGGCTGGGACTCGTGCTTTTTTTGGCCTGACACCTTCAAGAGCCTGTTTGTAACGATCATGGCGTCGAGATGTTATGGATTCCGCTTTAAAATCCATTTTGCGGACATGATCAGTTGAGGTGTCTGATGAGTACCGACACCCGTGGCTCCTCAAGAGCAATCTTGGCGTCGAGGTGTTATGCAGTTCTCCCTAAAATCCATTGCTGTTGATCGCGATCGTTGGCTTGGTGGTGCAGCGATCGTGGTTTGAGGCTCCTATTTGAATGCGATCATCTACGATTGTGGCTGTATGGCGATAGTTGTTTAAGAGAGGGTGACACGTACAGCCCCGTCCGTCCAATTTTTGGCAGCTTCCCTTCACTCAAACACGAGCTCTGTACCGATCGTCGTTTGACTGAAAGTCACACGATCCGGTCCTCCATTCCAACTTTGGCAGCTTCCCTTCACTAGAACGCGTCTGTGGCCCTGCTTGAGGGGACGTCACTCGCTCAGCTCCTCCCGTCCAACTTTGGCAGCTTTCCTTCACTAGAACGCGTCTGTGGCCCTGCTTGAGGGGACGTCACTCGCTCAGCTCCTCCCGTCCAACTTTGGCAGCTTCCCTTCAAACGAACACGATTGTCCGACTCTCTACCGATCGTTGCTTGAGGGGTTGTCCTTCGCACAAGCACCCGACGCGACTGTCTGGTAATCATCTCTCAAAAGGGCTGTAATCCCCTTTAGTCGAAAATGTTGCATAACAAAATCTAATTACGCCCCGCACTGCATTCCCGACAGCACACAGCATTCCGCCGTGAAACCATGTCCAAGCGACAGAAGACCGAACCGCCCACCGTGCTGCCGCATTGCTTTAATAATAGCGACTAAATTGGATTTATCCGTGCGCTTAAAGTGGAAATTATATGAATTTATGATGAGACGAGCAACCTATCGTCCACATTCGTGTGGGGCAACACACCACCTCCCAACCACCACCATCCATGGCACAGCACACTCTAAGCAGCCGCCCGACCACAAGGACCGTTCTTCATCCGTGCTCGAGATGAGTGGCATAATCCTGGCACTCGGTTTGAGTGAAAATCCTGCGCCACTCATAGGCGGAAGCCGGATGATAAGCGGTTGCCTATAGTTATTCCATCTGTACGTGTGTGTGTGTGTGCGGTCGAAAAACACAATTCACGCATCCTTGCATTTCAAATCAAATTAAACGGTTTCCATCGTGGATACAAAATGTATCTGGAGCCGGTGAGTGGGTGAGTGGGTGAGTGGGTGTGGGAGTGGGCGCACCATCACCCATTACAAGCGCCCCAATACCGAAAGAACTCAATCAGAGCCCCGGAAGTTGACCGCAATCTTTGCGAAATCCCATGTGCTTAGCGCGCGCTCACGAGATTCGCATATTCCAGTTCCATCGGCCGATTAATTAATTACCTCTCCGCCGGTGTTCGTGTCCTCCGTGCGGTTGGTCGAGGATTTGTCAAAGCTCCCACAATTAAGCGACGGCAGCACAAGGAGGAGCTGTGTGTGACGCGAGCTATAAACGATCCAATTGGGGCTCGTATTTGGATTTTAATGAGATACACGGGGGAAGACAAATCTTCCTCTTCGACGGGTGTGATGTGTGTGATAGCTTGATAGACCAGCTCGTCCCGTCTCCCCATCGATTGCGCTGCCAGACTGATGGTGCTTCCGTGTAAGGTGTCCGCATCACGCAATCCGTGATAGGTTCGGGGTGACATACAGCACCTGTGTGCACGGTGGTGGTGGTGGTGGTGGTGTAGCGTGACACTAGGCCATCGGTTTAATTCCCGCACACAGGTAAATCCAGAATTAAAGTGTAGATTATGCACATCGAGTTGTCACTTGAATTGTTGAGTTTATTGCGATGATTGCCGCCGGCGAAGGAGGGTTGGTTGTTTGCTTAGACTTGGTCAATGGGACTGGGATTGATTGCGAAAGCTTTTAGGACTCGATTTGGCTTCCGAGTGGCGATGGCGTTCCGTGACAAGAGGATTGATCAGCAGTCAAGTGCAACTCCTGGCAACACCAAGACGCGACCGCCAATTGTCTAACAATTTCTTCCAAAACCGGATGCCAACAATTGCCCATTGTTACCGGCCTTCCTTGTACGTCGTGCCCGTTGGCCGTTCATTCTGCAGCATCTTCGCGAAACAAGCCCTACGAGAGTCTGTGTGTGTGTGTGTGGAAGCGCGCGGTCTCGCATTTCCTAATTTATATGTCGCTCCCGATGTGCGCACATTGCAGCAACAGCAGCAGCAGCATCAGAGGCATCAGAGAAGCCCTCCAATTGCACCCCCCTTCACCCCGCGGTCGACTATAATTTATGTGCGTCGAGGTCTTACGAGCATGTAGACATTGCTTCTGTGGAAAAGACACCACCGCCGACCGGACAGACAGACAGACAGACAGACACACGGCCGCGTGCACATACTCGTATTTTGCGTGGGCCCCCCTCCCAAAGCCATTGTTCAACTCGAAAGGGGGGGGAGGGGGGTTCATCGGTGAGGCGGTTGCCTCCGCAAAAGGTGGTGGGAAGATTGCCTCAGTTTATTATTATTGCCACCATTACAGCACGCCGCCAGCCGCCATCCGCCATCCGCCATCCGGCAGCGGCCGTAGGAGGAGGCGAATAAATGAAGGCACACAGCCACGACGGAACAATGGAACGTCGCAGCGGCTAACCCAACATAATCAGCGTTTGACATCGAACACGAAATTGTCGGGGAATTTTTCGGAGAGCCGTGTGTGGTGTCTGCTCTTGTAGGTCCTCGCAGGATGGCATCTCCATTGTACTGTCAGCGACGTTGGCTCCATTTTGGGCACCTCAAAGCGCTCAATGCGATCAAAAGTGCGACGGCGCAGAGCCTAATTTCTCCCCCGAGTGGGCCGCACTGCTCACTCCACCCCATTAATTATTGCCACTCATGTGGAAAAGAAAGCAGCATCTTGTGCCGAGTGTGTGCAGCCAGCAGCCCGGCCAGCTGCAGGATACTGGGTGGTGCCCTCAGTCCTCCGTCCATCCGGTGGTGCTCCTCGCATGACAGCGTCGTGTGTCACACAATTAACATTACGATTGCATGACATTAAATGCCATTAAATTGATCCAAATGCAATGCGAGTATGTGTCGCCGGACAGATTGGGGCCGGGCCGACGGTCGAGTGGGGCGGGGGTATTTGTTATCCTTGTCTGTCCATCTACGGTATTAGCAGTTTATCTGTGTTCAGTCAGCTAACAAACCTTGGCTGCCTATCGGCGATAGCTCCTCATTCCACCGGGCTCCGTGTGTATTCTAATTGGCATAATTATAACCCAGTTAAGGCTGCTGCCGCATACACACATGACACTCGGCCACTGGACAGTCAACAGTGGACAGCGCGGACACTCACTGCAGCGGGCCGGCACACACGGCTAAGCGATGATGATTTGTGAACATTCACAGGTTTTGTTGTCGTTTAGATGGACAGATAATAGGTGAGGTAATAAAGTGGGATTGTTTATTAAATACTCGGCCGGGGGTGGGTGGGAGGTACGTTGGAAATTCAAATTGCAGACCGTGGCGCGGTAATAAGCGGTTGGGGATATGCTCTCCTTCATCGTGGGCTGTACTTAGGATAATCCATGGTTTGTGCGGGGGGACACCGCGACAAGCTGTGACAGGTCCTTGAGAGTGAAGGCACGCTCTGGCGCTGGTCCTGCCACCGCTCTTAAGTTGTGACTAATTGAAGGGAAATTTCAAACGAAGCTGCCAGCTGCTGTGGGGTTGGAGGAGAATACGACTGAGACTGAGACTGAGACTGAGACTGAGACTGAGACTGAGACTGAGACTGAGACTGAGACTGAGACTGAGACTGAGACTGAGACTGAGACTGAGACTGAGACTGAGACTGAGACTGAGACTGAGACTGAGACTGAGACTGAGACTGAGACTGAGACTGAGACTGAGACTGAGACTGAGACTGAGACTGAGACTGAGACTGAGACTGAGACTGAGACTGAGACTGAGACTGAGACTGAGACTGAGACTGAGACTGAGACTGAGACTGAGACTGAGACTGAGACTGAGACTGAGACTGAGACTGAGACTGAGACTGAGACTGAGACTGAGACTGAGACTGAGACTGAGACTGAGACTGAGACTGAGACTGAGACTGAGACTGAGACTGAGACTGAGACTGAGACTGAGACTGAGACTGAGACTGAGACTGAGACTGAGACTGAGGACTGAGACTGAGACTGAGACTGAGACTGAGACTGAGACTGAGACTGAGACTGAGACTGAGACTGAGACTGAGACTGAGACTGAGACTGAGACTGAGACTGAGACTGAGACTGAGACTGAGACTGAGACTGAGACTGAGACTGAGACTGAGACTGAGACTGAGACTGAGACTGAGACTGAGACTGAGACTGAGACTGAGACTGAGACTGAGACTGAGACTGAGACTGAGACTGAGACTGAGACTGAGACTGAGACTGAGACTGAGACTGAGACTGAGACTGAGACTGAGACTGAGACTGAGACTGAGACTGAGACTGAGACTGAGACTGAGACTGAGACTGAGACTGAGACTGAGACTGAGACTGAGACTGAGACTGAGACTGAGACTGAGACTGAGACTGAGACTGAGACTGAGACTGAGACTGAGACTGAGACTGAGACTGAGACTGAGACTGAGACTGAGACTGAGACTGAGACTGAGACTGAGACTGAGACTGAGACTGAGACTGAGACTGAGACTGAGACTGAGACTGAGACTGAGACTGAGACTGAGACTGAGACTGAGACTGAGACTGAGACTGAGACTGAGACTGAGACTGAGACTGAGACTGAGACTGAGACTGAGACTGAGACTGAGACTGAGACTGAGACTGAGACTGAGACTGAGACTGAGACTGAGACTGAGACTGAGACTGAGACTGAGACTGAGACTGAGACTGAGACTGAGACTGAGACTGAGACTGAGACTGAGACTGAGACTGAGACTGAGACTGAGACTGAGACTGAGACTGAGACTGAGACTGAGACTGAGACTGAGACTGAGACTGAGACTGAGACTGAGACTGAGACTGAGACTGAGACTGAGACTGAGACTGAGACTGAGACTGAGACTGAGACTGAGACTGAGACTGAGACTGAGACTGAGACTGAGACTGAGACTGAGACTGAGACTGAGACTGAGACTGAGACTGAGACTGAGACTGAGACTGAGACTGAGACTGAGACTGAGACTGAGACTGAGACTGAGACTGAGACTGAGACTGAGACTGAGACTGAGACTGAGACTGAGACTGAGACTGAGACTGAGACTGAGACTGAGACTGAGACTGAGACTGAGACTGAGACTGAGACTGAGACTGAGACTGAGACTGAGACTGAGACTGAGACTGAGACTGAGACTGAGACTGAGACTGAGACTGAGACTGAGACTGAGACTGAGACTGAGACTGAGACTGAGACTGAGACTGAGACTGAGACTGAGACTGAGACTGAGACTGAGACTGAGACTGAGACTGAGACTGAGACTGAGACTGAGACTGAGACTGAGACTGAGACTGAGACTGAGACTGAGACTGAGACTGAGACTGAGACTGAGACTGAGACTGAGACTGAGACTGAGACTGAGACTGAGACTGAGACTGAGACTGAGACTGAGACTGAGACTGAGACTGAGACTGAGACTGAGACTGAGACTGAGACTGAGACTGAGACTGAGACTGAGACTGAGACTGAGACTGAGACTGAGACTGAGACTGAGACTGAGACTGAGACTGAGACTGAGACTGAGACTGAGACTGAGACTGAGACTGAGACTGAGACTGAGACTGAGACTGAGACTGAGACTGAGACTGAGACTGAGACTGAGACTGAGACTGAGACTGAGACTGAGACTGAGACTGAGACTGAGACTGAGACTGAGACTGAGACTGAGACTGAGACTGAGACTGAGACTGAGACTGAGACTGAGACTGAGACTGAGACTGAGACTGAGACTGAGACTGAGACTGAGACTGAGACTGAGACTGAGACTGAGACTGAGACTGAGACTGAGACTGAGACTGAGACTGAGACTGAGACTGAGACTGAGACTGAGACTGAGACTGAGACTGAGACTGAGACTGAGACTGAGACTGAGACTGAGACTGAGACTGAGACTGAGACTGAGACTGAGACTGAGACTGAGACTGAGACTGAGACTGAGACTGAGACTGAGACTGAGACTGAGACTGAGACTGAGACTGAGACTGAGACTGAGACTGAGACTGAGACTGAGACTGAGACTGAGACTGAGACTGAGACTGAGACTGAGACTGAGACTGAGACTGAGACTGAGACTGAGACTGAGACTGAGACTGAGACTGAGACTGAGACTGAGACTGAGACTGAGACTGAGACTGAGACTGAGACTGAGACTGAGACTGAGACTGAGACTGAGACTGAGACTGAGACAGTTGAGACTGAGACTGAGACAGTTGAGACTGAGACTGAGACTGAGACTGAGACTGAGACTGAGACTGAGACTGAGACTGAGACTGAGACTGAGACTGAGACTGAGACTGAGACTGAGACTGAGACTGAGACTGAGACTGAGACTGAGACTGAGACTGAGACTGAGACTGAGACTGAGACTGAGACTGAGACTGAGACTGAGACTGAGACTGAGACTGAGACTGAGACTGAGACTGAGACTGAGACTGAGACTGAGACTGAGACTGAGACTGAGACTGAGACTGAGACTGAGACTGAGACTGAGACTGAGACTGAGACTGAGACTGAGACTGAGACTGAGACTGAGACTGAGACTGAGACTGAGACTGAGACTGAGACTGAGACTGAGACTGAGACTGAGACTGAGACTGAGACTGAGACTGAGACTGAGACTGAGACTGAGACTGAGACTGAGACTGAGACTGAGACTGAGACTGAGACTGAGACTGAGACTGAGACTGAGACTGAGACTGAGACTGAGACTGAGACTGAGACTGAGACTGAGACTGAGACTGAGACTGAGACTGAGACTGAGACTGAGACTGAGACTGAGACTGAGACTGAGACTGAGACTGAGACTGAGACTGAGACTGAGACTGAGACTGAGACTGAGACTGAGACTGAGACTGAGACTGAGACTGAGACTGAGACTGAGACTGAGACTGAGACTGAGACTGAGACTGAGACTGAGACTGAGACTGAGACTGAGACTGAGACTGAGACTGAGACTGAGACTGAGACTGAGACTGAGACTGAGCTGACACTGAGACTGAGACTGAAATTGATGAAGAAATTAGAAATTCTTCACCTCTGCAGCCAGCTCCACTGCCACCACTCCCACTCGTCGTTCATCAATCGAATGGATTATCAATCACGTCATCGCATCCGATTGATATACACAACAGCTTCAATTCCCATTATCTCCGAGTGACCTCCCTTTTCGTTTTCATTAAGTATCGACGAGATCTTCCAAATGAATTCACCAACTTTTCACTCGGCACCCCCACTCGCCCACGCGCCCACTCGCCACCCACCGCCCGCCTCCAAAACTGTCGAAATGTTGGTCAACATGCCTCAGTCGCCCTCGCCAGCGGGGCTCTCAACTTGAACGCTTAACCATGTTTAGGTCGTCGTCGCCGTCGTCGTCGTCATCGTCGTCGTCCTCCTCGTCGCACATCCATCCCATCATCCAAAAGTATGTCACATAATTTATCGCCCCATCCCTGAGTGTGCCCCCAAAGCAATTTCCGGACAAGCAGCAGAAGACGACAGAAAAAAAAAGCAGCAAAGCACTCCAAATCGATTAAAATACTTTTGCTTGTCGAAATGAAGGCTCCCCTCGACCCCCTCCTCTTCCAGTACAAAGCAGATACAGCAAGTTCATCGAGAGGCATTCGGCCCGGAATCGAATCTGCTTAAAATTTATCATTTGATACACTAATGTCACTGAATGTGAAGGCCAGCCCTCCCCCACCCCGGCGCGGCTCCCATTCAATGCAACTTGGTGGACCAGTGCACCCGAAATGGACTTACTTCTCCGAGATCTTCCACCCCTCCTCCCCCCTCTATTATGAACACCAGTCACTGAAGCAGAAGCAGCAGCTGAAGGGTACTCTCGAAGGAAGGCACCCCACGCCGTCGTCGCCGCGCTCGAAGATGAAAATGAAATGACATTTATTTTCAAATTGAAATGGACAAGCTGCGCGGAGTGAAGTAGGAGCCCAACCAACCAGCCAGCCAGCCAGCCAGGCCAGGAGGCCAGGATTTAGGTCAAGTGTGTAATATCCTGCTGAAAACTGCTGTTCCCCTCGATGTTTGAGAAGGAAAAAAAGGAAAAAAAGAACGATTTCTCATTCGTCGTCGTCGTCGTCGTCATCGTCGTCGTCGTCGCACTGTCATCGCCATCATTGTCACCAGCATTTTCAGTAATATTTTATCGACTCTCCACGTTAAGTCACTTCACATCGTGACGTTCAAGTGACATTTGAATACGAACCGAGGGTCGTTCCAGTGACCGTTCATCTGACAAGTGACACTGGGCCATCAGTCACGCCATCTAGTGTCGTCGAACTTGAATGCTCTGCCATTGCTTTATGACACTCTGGCATGGCGAATAAAATTAGGCTTAATGATGTAATTAAGTCGTGAACCCGATGATCCACCGCCGCTGGGTGGCGGGATGGCAGTCCCCTGGCATATGCATGACGTGATTTAAATAATTTAGCAGCTCCCTCTGGCGATAGTGTGGCGTTCAGTGGAGGTGTTGTGCGGGGTAATTTTGAAATGTGTCAAAGTGATTACCACACCGTCTCGTTGCGACGTCAAATTACATGTCAATTTTGTGCGGTTTGAAGCCCGGATGGCCTGTCTAGTGCCATCTATTGATGGGTTGCGTGCTAATTTGCCATAAATCACCCTTTTTAACGATGATCAAATAAATGTACGTGTGTGGGCGAATTGAATCCCCTTGGGGGGAGGGAGAGTTGGATGAAATTAAAGTCACAAAGCCGCGCCAGTGCACGCGTGTTAATTGAAAATCATTATTTCAATATTTGGCGGCTGCACCAGTGGACGCAGGGACCGCAGCGACTCTGGGCTGAGGCGCTGTACTGTGCTTTGCCGGGCAACCTTGAGCTATTTACACAAGGCTCAGCAATGACTGCCGAGCCACCCCCATTTCGGTGGTGTTTGTGTAAAAAATTTCATCTGTACACACGCGCCCCGGCGCTGATGCCGAACGATCAACATTCACACGTGCATACCGGGCGGGTGGCAGCCCTTCTCTGACAAGTACTGAGTCTACAAAGTGCGGCGGGGAGGCTGATAACATTCGCAAATATTCATGTGCGTCGGATGGTGTATCCCATTGTCTGGTGTTGATTTAAGTACACAAGGATGTTTCCTTTATTTGGAAAAGGATTTCCTTTTTTTTTCTTCACATAAATACGTCATTAAGGGAATTTACGCGAGTTTGCCGCGGTTGAAGAGGCGGCTGCCAAAAAAAAAAAAAAAGGCTTCTGTCACCCCTCGTGTGATCATTGTCACAGTGCATCTGACTTGAGCCCATCAGCGTCCACCCAAGATGAGACGTGTCCCCGCCGGGGATGGAATTAATGTCAAATTATTCCCTCTGCGCAGTTTGTTGCCATATTTTTGCTGTCGTCTCTCTTAATAATAAATTCGTTGCGTCTCGTTTTTTATTCATTCGTGCGTCTCCATCGCGTGGCAGCAACTCCACACGGCGCGGGGGGGCCGGGCAGGTACAGCAGACAAGTGAGTTGCCTCTGGGCAGCCTCTGGTTTCAGTTTGATTTGCTTGGCAGAGGAATAGTGCTTGGTGGGTGGTGTCAGTGTGGGGAACTGTGTAAAAAATCTATTCCATGCGTGAGTGTAAATTTAAGGCCTCCAGGAGGAGGAGACTACCAAGCCGACGACGTGTTCGTAAGACACTATGAATGTTCGATTTAACCGAGTCTCCACTCCGCCGGGATAGCCCGCCGCTTGGCTCTTAATCGAGAGAACATGACGCGTTGAATATTAAGAGGAAGGTGGACGTGTTTTTTTTTTGTTCCTCTGTGCGATGAGCACACACTCTGGCGGTGCCTACTCAAATGAAAGCGCGTCGTTCCTGGTTACTGGTCCCAAACGGCCACCCTCTCTCTCGTCACCCGCATGTGTGCAGTCGGGCGTGTGTATGCGTGTAATATTTATTGCGTGAATTATTGCCACCTCCGGGGACAGGCCGGGTTATTTATGAATTTATGAAGTTTTATTATGTACCATGCTGCGTATCTGTATCGCTGGTCGTTTTGGCCATTTTGCTCCTGTGCCCCCAGAACCCCCCCTCCCCTCCCCGCCGCACTGAAGTGGTGGGGCTTTGTGCAGTGACTCTCCTCGATTAGGTTTATTTTCAGTTTAAATTTTTTATTACGACTGCCGCCGCTTTTACACTTTTGCAAATCACCGTCGATATGGGTGCTGCCGCGATTCAAGTTTGGCGAGGGCGGAGGTGCCGGATTGGCAGAAGGGCGACGTGGTAATGTGATTGACTTTTATGGGGCAATCAAGTTGGGGTTTGATTGAAAATTATTGACGTAATGAATGCTGGCAAATCGAAATTTAGCCATTGTTATGGCCGTTGAATCGGAAATGTCTGCCGAAAGGTGACGGCGGGGTGGCAATAAAATGGGTTTTTTTTTTTTTTTTTGTTTTCAATCGATGCGTTATGACTTGACGTTTGGTAACCCTTTTGGTGCGGGTGTTTACGATCGATTTGGCAGAGGTTGACGATTGATTGAAGGGGAATATCAATCAGGCAGGACTGTCTGTCACCGCATGGCATTCAGGCGAGGTGAAAATGAAATCACTTCAAGCTAAAGCGAGACCGTCTCTGTGGGGCATCCCATGGGAAGGAGTCGCCTCCCTGTTGTGTCTTTAAGTCTGTCCCAAAATTGATCTCCATCAAATTAATTTCAATAAAACCAGGCATTTGCTCCCCCATCCCCCACACACACTCGCCTTAATTAAAACAAAATTTATGCGCCATACCTTGGACAACATCAAACATATTCATCGACCGTGCCAAGAAGTAAACCATGCCAACATGTCAGGCCAGCCAGCCAGCCAGATAGCTCCATCTGGCTCCATCGTCCGCCCCGGGGGCCTGTTCAATCAATGTCCTGTCCCAACAAAATTGTCATTTATCGATGATGACCTTTTTGCCTTTGGACACAAGCCAGCAGAAGTCACTATCACCGCATCCCCACCCCCCACCCCCCACCCCACATATGACAAATTTCACATCCACTCATGCCACCGATTGTCGCACACACACACACACATACAATTGCCAACTTGATGATAAGAAACTGTCGCCCATCGCCCTGGCATACCAAATTAATCTAAACGAAGACAGTTAGATAATCCCCTCTGATCTAAATCTATCTAATTACTTCGGAGACAAATTGTGTGCGCGCCGAGGACGTCGAGAAGGAGTAAGAACGGGAAAAAAAAATACGACAGACTCCACACAGCCGTCTCTCGCACCACAGACTGCGGGCCTTGAGTTTAACAGAGGATAACCCATCCAGCAGTCACGGCAGTTCACACGGAACTGCCGGAAGAAGGATTTTAAGATTCATTCCTGCCATCCAGGGGATACGTGGCCGAACGCGGCTAGTGTGGGCGAGGCGCGCAGTTTCCGGCGAAAGAAAAAGCTGAGAAATTCATGGGAAATTAATTGTCCTGACAGTTTCATCCTTAAACTCTCCCCCGAGCTGCACGGTACACCGATGTACACCATCCTCGGCCATCCCCTGACAACCCCTTTAAGCAGGCGAGGCAGTGTAAAAATGAAGTGTCGCCTGTCGCTATCTTCGCTGCCGCCGCCTTGATGGTCTCCCGGTTGCCGATATCACTGCCGCGTGTCCTTGTGCCGAGAGGACGAGAGAGAGAGAGACTATTTAATAAATGGAAGGAACAGCAAAAAGAAGCCCACCCCCCACTTTTTTTAAAATTCAAGTCTCGCGCGTTGGCGTCCACGGCCACCGACCCTCCCCATCCACCCCCTCAGATAGTCCTTCGAAAGCCAGTCGCGCATTTTCAAAACACACCGAACAACTGCAGTCGTTTATATGAATCAATGAGGGAAAATTATCCTTTGCACCTTTTTTTTGGCAAGGCGACACCGGCACACAACAACCGAGATGTCGCGCGTCCTCGTCCTGCCAAGGATACGAAGAAAGATTTGTGAACTTCAGATTCTTCTGTGTGCGAGCGAAACAAAGAAGCACACGCAAGAAAACAACGAAGCCGAGAAGGACTCGAAAGTTTGGTGTGATTTTTCTTTTCGTGCCTCGTTCCGCCGGGTGTCTGTCCTTTGGTTTTGATGTCGTTTTGTTTTTTTTCCTCGATTTTTCGCAATCAGCCGCACTGCTGCACTTTATGGCCGACACGTACTGTTGGACATTATTATTCGGCACGTCCTATTTAATTGTTTTTCAGTCCTTCTCAGTGTTGGCGTCCTTTTCTTTCGAAAATAAATGTTTTTTCTTGCGACGAGGACTAAATAAACTACATCTTGGATCATGGGCGGGAGAGGGGGAGGCGGAGGGGGAGGATGAGATTTTGGCAAGTATCCACGAAGGACTCGCACTGCAGTCACGCAAGAGGGATAACTCATTTGGAGTGTTAGCGAGCGAACGATTGATTTCGATGATTTCGATTGATTAAGGACCTCTCTGCTGTACCGAACTCCTAACAAGGTCCAGAGGTTTTATTGACTCGCCGATCCGTGATGGATTTCGGGATTTATTCGACAATTTATGACTGGACCTTCGGCGGGGAGAAGGTGCTCCTTCGTCCGGTGTAACGACCCGGGCATGTCTGCGAGTTGTTTTTTTTTTTTTTTTTCGAACGCCCGATGGGAACAGCCGATAGGAGCCATCCAATTTGAGTAGTTGCAATCAACGGGCGTCGTTTCGTTTGAATTTTTGTCGATTTTCCGATTCGGCTAGTTGATGGTTGATGGCCCCTCCATGGAATCACTGTCGTGCGTACTTTCAATCAAATGGGGTTCGCGTTTGTTTGATCAAAAAAAAAAAACCTCCCACTTTACTGCCCATCTGCAGCTGAAGACAAGCACGAGGATGTGTTGACAAGATTTCAGATCCCCCACCCTGGACCCGGCTCAGATCCGCCAACCAATTTGTGCTAATCGAGTAATTTTTCATGGAAATTAATTTCCGGCGTTGAAAAATGCGCAACTCAGTGCAAATCTAATTATGGTCGGGCATCAAAAACGCCCCGCTTTCCTCATTTCTTCAGCGTCCTCGTTCGTGCTCATTTTTAAATCCTGTCAACTTAAGGAGATTTCCACTTTTACCACACGAAAGGACGAACATTCTGCAAGGAAATGACCTAAAGAATGATTCCATTTAATAAAATATTAGAACTCCTCCATCCAGCTCGGTCGCAGGACCCGCCACAGCTTACACACATTCAGTCAATTGGTTGCAGGATTGCCCGCGACGAGGGCGAATACGAAGATGATGAAGGAAGGCAGGAAAATTGTATAAAGAAACTGCCACATCATCGCAAGGCGGAGGAGGAGCACAGCAACGGCAAATCACCACCAATGTCACAAATGACTTGCTTCCGGGGTATCGCAAGGATACCAACCAACCAACCAGCCACCCAGCCACCCAGCGAACCAGTCAACTGATGATGGCACAAGCCATGCAGCAGCAGCAGCATCATCATCATGACCATCATTGAATCATTCACTGCCACACCCTCGAATTTGGCACTGAAGCCAGAGATCAAGTCGACTGTAAAATTAAAACCATTTACCGCCGCTCCTCATATCCTGCCGCTGCCCGGGGATAACCCCCACAATTGTGATTGCTCGCCGTGTCTAATTGATGATGAATAAAAAAAGGAAAAACACATTCGCTCCGCTCGCTGCCGGCAGCGGCCGCTCATGTGTGGCTTGGGGTGTGGGAGGGGTTGGTATCCTTGTCATAGACAGATTTGCCGCTATCACGAAATAAGCGGTGTCAATAATATGATCCTGCACGGCAAACAGCAGCAAGTAGCAAATACGTCAGGTGGAAAGTTGAACTGGCAGAAAGTCACTTACATCGCCAGCTCAGCCAGAGGGCCAGCGTGTGGGCGGGCTATTCGGGGTTGAGCATGAGGATGAGTAGTCGTAGTCGTAGTCGAGGGTTGCAGTAAATTTCATTTCACTTCACTTAATTTTTTTTTCTTTTCATTCCTTCGCCTTCGCAGCAGCTCCCAGTGTCCTGGCTCTCCTTCTTGTTGAATTTCTTTTTTCCGTCTCGAAACCAGAAATGAAGTGGAAAAATTGTCACATAGCACACGCAGAAGGACGCTGCGCTGAGAAGCAGTACACTTGTGTCATAAGTCGCTTGTACATCCTGCGTGCACTGCAGTTGTTTTTGACAGGATTCTTCCGGCAAATAACCATGCTTAGTGCACAAGTATATTTAGTTGCACTCCGTCCCTCTGCAGTTTAAAGCGTCATGTGTCAACGGCGAAGTCCTGCTTCCTGCTGCCGTAGCATCCTTATTTTGTTTTGCTTACCTCCCCCACCGCCCGCCCCGCCCATCTTTCACTTTCAAGTTGAAGGATGAAAAAGTTATTATGCGCAGTTAATAGAGTTGAAAATTCAAAATTTATTTATACAAAAAAAAAAAGAAAATAGGAAAATCTCAAGGAAATATAAAAATATAAGGAGTATTGACAGCGTGTCCTGGACATAGATACGCAGGCGAGGGAGGACATTAAATGATTAAAACGAGACTAAACTGAAATAATAAAAAAAAATACAGGACGATAAGTACATCGGAAGGGGGACGGAGGGGGAGATGGGAAGGCGAAGGCACGACCCCCTCTCTTTGCTTTAAGAATTTAATTATTTCCTTGTGAAAGGATTCAGAGTGTCCTCTCAGTGGGAATGCTGAGTAGAGGAATGAGTGTATTTGCAGATATCTTCAAAGGACAATAGAGAGGACACAGAGAGAGAGAGAGAGAACGGATCTTGTTCTCTGACTCGTCCCAATAGGTTTGTTCATCATCTTCTGCTTTCGGTTTGCCTTGAATTTTGTCATCAGGCAGGGGGTGGTTCGCTTTCAATTGTCCTGCGGACGGTGGACATTTGCGTTTGAACAAATCTCTATTCTCAATGCGATGTGTGCTGAGATTAAAGGCGCACAAGAGGATTTATTTTTTTGCAATAAAAATTGAAAAGCACTTTTGAAGTGGGGTGCCACAGGAGTCGATTGTTGGGCCTGTTCTTGTGCCGAGGAAGTGGGGTGCTCATCATTATTGCGGACTTCGCAGGATCCTGAGCCAAAATGCACTTTTCAAGCCACAGGGTTCCATGCTTCGGCTTGTTCTTGTACCGATGAAGTAGACTGTCCATCGTTCTGAGCTGGAACTCACGGGATTGCACAGGATCCTGGGCTGAAATGCACTTTTCAAGCCACAGGGTTCCACGCTTGGGCCTGTTTTTGTGCCGAGAAAGTGGGCTATCTATCGTCCTTACAAATAACGAGCCAGAAGTCACGGGATTTCACAGGATCCTGAGCTAAAATGCATTTTTGAAGCCACAAGGTTTCGTGCCTGGGCCTGTTCTTGTTCCGAGGAAGTGGGCTATCTATCGTCCTTACAAATAACGAGCCAGAAGTCACGGGATTTCACACGATCCTGAGCTGAAATGCACTTTTCAAGCTACAGGGTTCCACGCTTGGGCCTCTTCTTGTACCGAGGAAGTGCTCTGTCCATCGTCCTGTCAGTGCACGAGCAAGAACTCATAGAATTTCACAGGATCCTGGGCTGAAATGCACTTTTCAAGCCACAGGGTTCCACGCTTGGGCCTGTTTTTGTGCCGAGGAAGTGGGCTATCTATCGTCCTTACAAATAACGAGGCAGAAAACTAGGGATTCCACATGATCCTGAGCTGAAATGCACTTTTCAAGCCATAAGGTTCCATGCGTGGGCCTGTTCTTGTTCCAAGGAATTGGTATTTTCACTGGCTCCCTATCGTTCTAGCAATGATCACGCGGGAATTCTCATGAGACGGAACTGAAATGCACTTTTTTAAATGGATTGCCACAAGGCTCCATGGCAGGGCCTGTTCTTTTAGAGAAAACCTGGGATTTTTGTTTGAATTTTTTTCTGGCAGCCCTTGACTGCACTCAGTCCAGATTCATGGGGCAGTTCTAAAATGAAGTGCCACTGAAGAAGGATTACCCTCTCAGCAGCAAATTCACTCAAAAAGCTGCTAAAAATTCAAAAAGATCCCCGCAACTCTCATCCCGACGGCTTCCTATCCCCGTTGACACTGAACACGCCAACTAGAGCCCACCTTCCTCCCCTCAAGACACAGCGCAACTCACCGACCAACCGAGTCTTGTCAGACACTCGAGCCCACCGATGGACGAGATCTGATAAATCTCTTGCCTACACCAGAACACGCAAGTCGTCACCTTCAAAGGATCCCCGATAGGAATCACGAACGATGCCAACCCGCCATCCACATCGTTCACAATCCATTTTCCTTTCCGTCGCATTCCGTCGCCCGACTCAATCGCAAAAGTGAAACGAAACCGACAAATACGCGACGCAGCAAGAAAAAAAAACTCGTCTACGAAGGCTCCGCGCCTCGAGGGCTCCGTCTCATGTCCCATATGTCAACATTGAATTGATGATGATGATGATGCTGTCGATCGCATCTCATCGATGTTTGCAAACGTGTCGCAATGCTGCTAATGACTTTTCCTTCAAACGAAAAAAAAAACCCCTCCATCTCTGGTGCTGCTGCTGCTGCTGCGGCTGCTGCACGATTTTATCTCACTACATTAGCGACTGCAGTGCATGCCCCCATTGGCCCTGCAGCGGCGAGCACATCTCGTTGTTGTGCCCTCAAACAATTTGTACAATTAACGTTCCAATGTGCGCGCGTACTTTTCAATCATCGATCCGTCTGATCGCCGCATCATTTATTCGTCTCACGCGACGATGACGATGATGACGATGGCTTGGTTGGCCGACACCGACACCGGCACCAGAGAAGCCAGGCCTGACACATAGCCCCAGCAGATGTGTGCGACACGCCATACAGCACAGGAAGGAAAAACTTGCCGCCTCGCTGCGCCTGGCATCTCTCATCTGCGGATCCCATCCACCAGTCGAAGACGATGATGATGGCGATGGTGATCTTGCGGAACGACACGGCTTGGGGACCGGCCTTTTTGCGGGCAATGTCACATGAGCGCATAAATAATGCAACTTCGTCCGGTAATTGGACCGCAGATGATTTATGTCGCAACAAATTGATGCGCGCTCGCACACACACACGCACGCTCGCTTCCAAATGACTGCGTCTGGTGTTGATGAGAATCGAATGTGACACAACCGATCAAAAGGTCAACCGACCAGAACAATCCATCCCTCAGCCCAGAAATCCAGCACACACACGCAATGCGGCTCGAAAACGAAAAGGGACTTCGACTTTCCAACCCCTTTGGCACCCTTTTCGGTTGCCTGGTCGCATTTCACTCTCTCGGCCAAGTTGTCACACACTCCAAAGCAAAGTGGACGTGATCGTTCAACCCTTAAATTGAAAGCTGCCGCTGCCGCTGCTGCTGCTGCTGCTGCACCGACGCCGGCAAAGTTAAAGGACTTAATTTAGCTGCTACTCGACGTTTTGATAGATAGACAGAATCGACTATGTTTTAGTTCCGCTTCAGCGTTTCGTTGCCGCTGCCGTTGCCATCTGCAAGCGCGTTCGCTCTCCGGACGGGTTAGCCTGAGATGACTGTGCGAAGATAAAAGATTGACACGTGACCGTAGGCAATTGGGTGGAGTTCTTTTTTTGTGCGACAAGTGATATGACATCGTTAACGAGGTTGATGCCTGTTAACTGGACGTGTGCGACTGCTCAAAGAGGTCCTGATTAGATTAAACCGTGAAATGACACAAAAAGAAAAAACCGACGCACGTTCGATGAGATTTTCTTCAGTTTTATTTTCCAGTCAATGCGAGTTTTCCGCGTTTTTCCGGGGTATCCTTTTTGTGTCCTTAATGAGTGCGGTAATTGCAAGGTAGTTAGAGCCGGCAGGACATTACTTAGTTGGGTGGAAAGCGCAATGATGCGTTTTTAATTGGAATTGTTCCGTCGGACGGTTGGTTCGTTGGTCTGTCAGTCCGTGCGTCGGTGCCGTTGATGTGGGAAAGTTGGGTGGAATTGAGCTAACGGAGGTGATTAGTAGCGGATTTACTGCATTATTCAGTGCGTTCCTGAAGAGGGGAGTGGCAGCCCTGTGTATTCCTTCGAAAGTGGTTGAACGGCTTGATGAAGACACGTCAAGGGTTGCACATGGATTGGGTTGATTGATGTAAACGGGGAGCAGATTGCTGTCTAATCAGCAGTCGATGGACGAGTGGACAGTGTTGCAAAAGAAGCATTCGGCGCTGGAGGGTCCAAGGCATCGAATTACATTAGAAACACGCGCAACTTTTTCGCCATTTCCGGCGACCCCCTGTCTTCCGCAACAAGTCCCCAATTCGACCGAGATCCCCAAGCCCAGGCACTGACCTTGTCGCGATGACTGTCTTGGAAGACGAAACACACAACGAAAAACCCCTCCATGCGTGCCCTGATGAAGAAAAATTTCCATCAAATTGAAATTCAATTTTCCCTCTTTTGTGCCTCATCCATACCAATGAACCGGCGAATTTCTCATTAATTTAGTCCCACCACAAGGGAGGAAGAAGAAGAAGGAGCAGAAAAGAAAAAACAAACCCCAAAGAACTCGTCCACAAACAACTGTCAAGCCAAACATGACAAAGATGAAGATAAACTTAAGCCCGAAGTCAATGGCCTAATCCTTTCCTCGGAGCGGAAAAAAACCCCCCGCCACCGCTGCCGTGCGTCGCTCGCGGACCGACTTAAACCGAAGAGTTTAACTTGTCCGGTCTTGGAGACCGTGCAACCGCTGCAAACAAACTCCGACGATGACGATGACGACAAGAAGAACAAGAAGCGCCCATTCAAACCGAGACCGAGAGCGACAGAGAGAGAGAGAGAGAGAGAGAGAGACCAGAGAGAAGAAAAAAAATTTGAATAAAACAAAAGAAGACGAAGGAGAATATTTTCCGGCTGCTTCTCATAAATATTAAAATGGAAAATTTTCCGTTTATTAATTTAGTCATTCAGCAGCTTAATTCAGACGTCAGACCGGTGGGTGGTGTGCAGTGGAATGGGCGACAAGGACTGTGACTGTGTGGCGCTGACACACCGAACTCAGCATGGGTGTGGGAGAGAGACCAGATTGTCTACTAGTTCTTTTTCTTTGCCCAGAACCTGACCAGCCAACCAATCGTCCTCCAACATGACGGTGGCGGCGTGGGTGAACACGATGAACGCTTAATATGCGAAGAATTCTTATGCAAATCGGCTATTATGGCGGCTAATTGAAAAACAGTTTCTTCAGTAAAATGCGAAACATCGCCGGCTGAAGTCAAGAAATGTGGTGTGGGAAAGCAACTCTGTTTCAAGTGAATTATCCTCGACGGAATCGGTGAATTTGATTAGCTTCCAAAGTGGGTGGAGATGAGTCGATGTTCTCGTGGATCCTCTTGGTTATGCTGGAACATGTCGCCTCCGCAAAAAAAAAACAGCGGCACCACAGATGTGTGCCCCGAGACCATTAAACCCATTACTCAAACGTGCTCTGTCCACAGTCCTGCTCCCCCCCCCCCCGCGTTTTGATGACGCGCAATCATCTCGTCGGCGACAGCCGTTTATCATGGTCGCCTTCATCTTGCGAACTTCATAAACCAAATATGACAGTTCATAGCGAAGTAAATGAGCATTCCGGCGGCGCGTAGACCCATCGAGTGCGACGGCAAAAGAACCTCCATCTAACGAGACAAACTAATAAATCGGGAGCCGCATTAAATTCCTGGTGCATCCCGAGGGAGGGGGTGTATGTGTATGTATCGTATGTGTCGGCAGCCAAGCACTGTCGCCATGAGCGCGGTTTCACACGTGGTTGCCATTAAGAATGTCGCCAAATCTCGCTGCGACTGGAATGCGTCGGTGTGGGGGGTCGGTTCGGTGGCCAGGGGAACATGGCCCAGTCCACACATGCGAGTCATTCATTTGTCGCTCAAACAGAGTGCCGGGACAACATGCCGTTTGTCATTGACAGCAGCCTCCTTAATTAGCATTTTAGGACAGAACATCGCACAGCCATCATTTGTGCGCCACCGCCGCCCTCTTTGACTCCACCTCAGTCAGCTTCTGGTGCGGCTGCTGCTGCTGTGCAGCACTGCCGATGATTTGGAAGTGTACACTGGGCTGAGCAATTAATCATTTCTCGGGTTACAAGCAGCTTTAAACTGTCTCCAGGGGCACACCGCAGAGGATGAGCGACCGGCAAAGACAGAGAGCGGCTCTTTCTTCGTCGTCGCTCTCGTTAGGTGATGGGGTGATGGACGAACACATTGAATGCAACTGCATGCAGATGCATCCTAAGACATCTGAGAAATAATTCATGAATCCTTCAGTTGCATCGGTGACGAAGGACCAACGAGCAAGGACCAAGGACCAGAGCGTCCAGTCCAGTGGGGCCGTGTCGATATGCTGGTCAATGCAACAGGACGCAGGACGTCTCTCCGTCCCTCCGTCCGTCCGTCCGATAGAATTCAATTGAATTTTCAATTCACGACAGCAGTTTATTGCAAAATTCTACTACAATAACCCAGGAATATCTTCGCACATTCATGACGATACTCAGCCAGACAGGCTACCGCAGGCGGCTTCGGTCTGAGCGGAGGTGCTCTGCTCGGAATGATGCCAAAATGTTCAGCTGCAGATAGGCTTCTGGGGAATTCACCGACGAGAGGGGGGAGGGCGGGGGGGGGATCGAATTTGATTATTCAAATTAAATACTTCGATTTATGAAAAATTCATTCGATTTTGTCCAACAATCAGGCGGTCTGTGGGCGTGTGTGCAAGCTGGAGACGATGATTGATTTAAAGGGATTTTGCTGAGCGGCCATATGGCCTCTTTAATGGATCCATCCTCAATTGTGCTGCCACCACCTCCCCCCGTGCCCGGCGGTCTGTTAAAGTGGAAATAGATAGTCAAATTGGATTTGTCTGTGGCTTAAGCTGAATTATTTGTGTGAGCAGCAGTGCCGGAGTGTTGACTGGAGATTGTCTGCTAAATTTAACGATGACGATGCTGGCCCTAAGAGTGAATATTTTGATTTAGTTTGATGCGTGGGGGTGGGGGGAGGGGGACACATTCTACGACGGCAGTTATTGATTGTGTTTGAAAGGAGTCTCGGCTCTTGGGCGGGCCTTGGAGGAATTGTGCATTCAAAGTGGTCTTAGGGAATCTTCGTCGCATTTGCATCGGAAAACCTCATCTCCGAGGTCACATTAGGGACGCCTAGTCAGTCGACTTAGGCTGGTGCCGGCTGTTTGGAAGCAATTATCGGGGCTCGGTGCAACAAGTCAATTGGATTTTATTGCGTGTGCCCATCAAAATGCGGGCGAAGTGGGAGTTGCAATGATTTTATGGGGACGCCTGTTTGAAGAGCCTGAAGGAGAGAGAGCTTCGGAGTTCTTGCGGGATCCCTGAGTCTGAGACCAGAGTCTGCCAGGGCATCAGTGGTCTCTGTGTTCTTTCACGTCCACAGCGGCGTTTCATGGCGCCATGCTGGATTAGGACTCCACCTTATTCTTAAGGACTCCGGAGCTCTTGCGGTTCCACAGAGTTCGACCAAGAGTCCAGAGTCCTTCCAGGACTGTAGCGCTATCCTCAGCGGTCTTTTATGGCTCCACGCTCGATCAGGACTTCAGCATTCGTGCAGGACTCCACCTTTTTCTTAAGGACTCTGGAGCTCTTGCGGGTCCACAGAGTTCGACCAAGAGTCCAGAGTCCTTCCAGGACTGTAGCGCTATCCTCAGCGGTCTTTTATGGCTCCACGCTCGATCAGGGCTTCAGCATTCGTGCAGGACTCCACCTTTTTCTTAAGGACTCTGGAGCTCTTGCGGGTCCACAGAGTTCGACCAAGAGTCCAGAGTCCTTGCAGGACCGTAGCGCTATCCTCAGCGGTCTTTCATGGCTCCACGCTTGATCAGGACTTCATCATTCGTGCAGGACTCCAGCTTTTTCGTAAGGACACCCGCAGTTCTTGCGGGTCAGAGTTCGACCAAGAGTCTTAAGACCGTCCGGGACTGTAGCGCCTGGGCACCAGAGTTCTCTGCGTTCTTTCACATCATCAGCGTCATCAGGACTCCAGCATTTGTCCAGGACTCTAGAACTTTTCCAAGGCTCCACGCTAGTTCGGAACTTCAGCATTCGGGCAGGACTCTAGAACTTCTCGAAGGACTCCATCGTTTTTTCTTGGAATTCAGTGTTGTTTTAATGAATGCAACGGCCTTCCAGGACGCCACGGTTTTTTCAGGACTCCAATGGTTTTTCTTGACTCCAGAGGTTTGTCCAAGGACTCCATCGTTTTTTCCAGGAATCCTGTGTTTTTTTTTTATGGCAGAAGTGGCATTTCAGGATGCCAGGATGCCAGGATGCCAGGACTCCTGGGTTCTAGGACTCCAGCACACTTTCAGGACATTCGGCGTTTCTTCGGTTCCTTTCTTCAAGAACTCTGGCGCTCTTCAAGGACTTCAGAGTTTTCTTCCAAGGACTTCTTCGCTTTCTCTGAAATTTAGTGTTGCTTCAATAAGAAAAAAACTCTGCCAGGACTCCAGAGTTTTGCTTAAGGACCTTGCTTCACGTTTTGCCATCCTTTTTCCCTGCAATCCAGTGCTGTTTTGTTGACTGAAGCGGTCTTCCAGAGCGCAGGGGTTCCAGGACTCCAGAGTTCTCATTTCGGGGACGGAACAATCGGTGTTCCTTTAGATTTCCTGCGTTCTTTCAGGACCCTGACGCTCCTCAAGGATTGGAGAGTTTTCTTCCAAGGACACCATCGTTTTTTTCCCGGCAAACCAATGTTGCTTCGATGACTGAAGTGGCCTTCCAGGACGCCAGGGTTCCAGGACTCCAGGGTTCTAGGACTCCAGCATTCTTTCAGAGCATTCGGGGTTCTTTAAGGTCTCCTCCGTTCTTCCTAGACTCCGGCGTTCTTCAAGGACTTCAGAGTTTTTTTGCCAAGGACTTCATATTTTTCCTGTAATTCTGTGTTATTTCGGTCAATGAATCGCACTTCCAGGAATCTAGAGTTCTCCCAAGGCTCTCAGCGTTCTCCTATGACTCTCAGCGTTCTCCCAGGACTCCATCATACTTTCGGCGTATTTCAAGGTTATTTCAGAAGTCGCATTCTTCGTGAACTCCAGCGCTTTTCAAGGACTAAAGTATTCTTTCAAGACTCCAGCAGTCCTTCAGAAGCCAAATGAGCGCTGGACGCCGAAAAACAAAAATGCCCCCACATGCCCATGTACATCACCAGCTTCACCATCTCCCGCTAAGAGTGAATACAACCTCGGTCTTACATGCTCCCTTCAAGACCAACGACGACTCAGGCCATTCCACCATCCACCGGCCCCAGCTACCCCGTGAGTGTAACCACCTCTCACTGGCGCCTGCTGACACAAAGAAACAGTCCGAATGCCAGACGGCAGGCAGGCAGCTTTTTTTTGCAACTCCTCTGCCGACGCAGATAGACGCTATCAACACTTGGCAATCATTACTCATCACCCAACCCGGCTCTGATGAACCCCAATAGCCGACAACTCATCGCAGTGAAACTTTGCGCGCACAGATAATAAACAAAAACATCGACTGAAGCCCCCCTCATGGGCCCCCCGCAGGAGGAGAGCAAATTCGATTCATTGCCAAAAACTTCTTCAAATCCATCGGAAGTTGTTTATCGTCCAGCGTGCTCGTGATGATCTCTAAACAGGACGCGCCAACGTCACACGAGCGACTGTCAAATGCATTGCAGTCGCCTCTCCTCCCTCCAGGATGATAATTGGCCTACATTTCAAGACAAAACCTCGTGAAGAATGAAAACAAAAAGAGAGAGAGAGAGAGAGAGAGAGAGAGTATCTGTGACACGAACAGACGGCAATGTGGCCGCCACTGTCCGCCTTATCACGAGTGAGAAACAAAAGGAAACCAAAAAAAAAAAAAAGCCAGCAGGACGAGCAAGCACACAAAAGACCAAGCGAATCATATTTTTTTTGGGTGGGGGGGCGGTAGGGGGGGGGGGGGGAGTCACACATTTTCAGACCATTCAGCGGGAGTGCATGAGATGCGCTCGGTTTGAATGTGCTTTTTGGCAAACATCCTGTCGTCTTGTCCGCCAATTTTTGTCTCGGATCTTCCGTATTTTTTCCATCGGCCTGCATCCGATGGTGGACCAGCCATCCAGTCATGGGATATGAGAGACAAGAACCGGAAAAATTTGGGACAATGCTTATTGGGCAATAAACTCTACGTGACAAGTCATTGCATTTGCCAGCGACTTGGCAGCGCGGAGTGTGCCGGTGACACCTAGCAGGCGGAGGAAGCTTGAAAGGATTTCCCCGCAAGTAACCCAGAAATGGGTATCTTTTAAGGATCTCCGACAGGTTCTGCTCCGCCTCGTCCGTCCCCCGGCTCCCCGAAATAAATGAGACGAATGTGCCGAAGAGGGACGACCCTTTTTTTTTGCTGTTCGCTTCGCAGGATCGCTGCTGCATTGGAACGTGATTGGACGGCGAGTTCACGGAGTTATGAAGTTTTTCTCGTTCAGTCAAAAAAATTGTTAACAAGAAAATATTGCCGTCTCGATGGGCGGAGATGAGATGAGACAAAGTTTTGCAGCCCCTCCCCCCCCCCCCCCCCTCCTCCGCCTAAGTGTCACGTCTTTCAAATGGATAGGTTATCGGATTTTGGGTTAGGCATGAGGTCACGCTGGCCTGGCTATTGACGTGTGGAATCGTATATCATTTCGTTGAATCTGAAGAGTGGGTTTTTTTTTTGTCTGTGCTTAAAGTTGGCTACGATATGGCGGAGTGGCTTTGTCTGCGAAGAAAGAGGCGGTTTTTTGTGGCTTCATTATGTTCGGAAATGTTGCCAAAATCGTGTACCTAGAGAGACCACATGAGCAGATGCGAGGCGTCGTCAGCTGGAGTCAACATCGAGCAGTCGGCAGTCGGAGTTGTGGCACACCGTAGGCCAGTCGTGGACCATGGACAACTGCTGGTAGTGTGCAGTCGGTTGATGTACGGCAAGTGGATAGAAGATGGAAGCGAGCGTCTGCAACTAGCTGAGTGGCTGGAATTCGGGAACAGTTGCTCAGGCATCATCTGACTTCGCCTCCAGACACGGAATTGGCACCCAGCAGCACCCTTCAGACGCTAGGCACGCGGAATTGGCCACGGACAACAAGCAGCCGACAGTTGAAAGGTGTTCGCCGACTCTTGCTGACAGCCTCCAGACGCTAAGCACGCGGAATTGTCCACTGACACCCAGCGGCCGACAGTTGGAAGGTTTTCGCCAACTCTTGCTGACAGCCTCCAGACGCTAAGCACGCGGAATTGTCCACTGACACCCAGCGGCCGACAGTTGAAAGGTGTTCGCCGACTCTTGCTGACAGCCTCCAGACGCTAAGCACACGGAATTGGCCAAAAACACCGAGCAGCCGACAGTTGGAAGGTCTTTGTCAACTCTTGTGGATAGCCTGGCGAGCGTTAGCAACTAGCTGAGTGGCTGTAATTCGGGAACAGTTGCTTAGGCATCATCTGACGTCGCCTCCTGACACGGAATTGGCACCCAGCAGCACCCTCCAGACGCTAGGCACGCGGAATTGGCCAAAAACACCGAGCAGCCGACAGTTGGAAGGTCTTCGCCAACTCTTGTGGATAGCCTGGCAAGGAATACCCCGTCTTCGCCAACTCTCGCCCGCTGACAATCGATGGAAAGAACAGGCCACCAAGGCCCACAGCCAACAGGCACAAATCACGGCAGTCCCAAGAACGCCCTCAGAAGTGGCGCCAAAGCCGAAAACATCCAGCAAATGACTGACAACTGCTGCTCGTGTGAACAAAAGGCGCCTCTTGGACCCGAAAGCAATCAGCGGACATTGAACGCCAAGCCTAATGACCGACAGCGGCCACGAACATAAACCAGGTAAGTGCAACCGATTGTAGACCACTTCCAAGCGCTCTGTGCAAAGATCCCTAGCAGAATACACACACCGTCGGCACTGACTACCACTTCTCCTGCCGCCCATAAAGTTGCAAATCTCAAACGAAGCTGAGTCTCAAAGCATTCGACGGAAACTAACAGCAGCGCAGGAGTGCATCGTCGTCTCACAAAACCACAGTCCAGCCAGCCAGCCAGCCAGCAGACCCTTCATCGTCACTCGAAGTCAGGTTCGGGTTCAAATTAACTTCCCGCCGGCAGAACTTCGCCCCCCAGCACCGTACCGCGCCCCGCTCACCATTCACACCTATAAAACTGACCGCAGGACGACACAAAATACGAAACCCCACACACACGTCGCCACAATAAATTTAGATTCATTAGCTCTGCAACATCACCAACTGCATTGCAAACTGCAAACGTGCCCCGGCAAATCTCTGTTGCTCTGTTGCGCAGCCCTTGCACTGGCGCAAGGACACACTCCATCATGGCCACACCACCAGGTCCTCATCCTCATCCCCGTCCGCAGCGTCATCAGCGTCCCTCTTTCTGACATTTCTCAAATTGGACAAAATGTCGTATTGGGACTTTCATTTGGTCAGCAATTAGCCGTTGCATTTGGTCGGTTGCCGTTGCCGTTCCGTTGCTGCTGCCGCTGCCGCTGCCTCTGTCGTTCCCCTGCGTCCTGCTCTGCTGTGCAGTTAAAATATTAACACTCGTCTCTGGCTGTCGTCTCCCTTGCCACCGAGGGGACACCACCACCGCACAGTCATGTTCACGTTCCGTCCGAAGCACAAAAGTTATAAAATTCTTAGAAACGAAAACTTTACCGGGCCGCTGCCGGTCCCGGGGTGTTGCACAATGCGATTGCAGTGCAATTGGCAAGTGTTTCAGTCTCTCGCTCTCGAAAGGGACACCCCAGATGCCGTAGGGAGGGGGAGGGGGTGGGAAGGCAGAGGGAATGTGTTGCTGAAAGCTGTGTGTTTCTAAGCCATAAATATTTAACGGTGGGAAATTTACCGATTGGGGAAGTAATAACACGAAGTCCACCCCAATCCGGTGCCCAGAGACAAGGGGCGCGGCGCGACGGACAGTTAAAAATTATTTAATGGAGAAAAATTACAATGGAGGCAGAGGGAAGTTGGTCGTTCTTGTGTCTCTGGCCGGTGTGGCACTGACGCAGGCGAGGCGACTTATTAAGTCACACTCTTCGGGCAAAAGTTGTGTGTCGGTTGGGAAAGTTAGTTTGCTGGACGTTTGCGCGACGAAACTTTCATTGGGATTTAATTGACCGAAGACTGAGAGTTTTTGCTTCAACCCTACACCCTATCCCCCCCCCCATCATCGTCCCATCCACCGTGCGACGAGACATCACTGTTTCTGAATGGATTTCTAGGCTCGAACCGGGTGGCGTTTACGTGTGTCCCCGAGGCGGGCCACTGCATGCGGGCGATGCAATTATATTGCACCTTCACGTTGTTTCGCCCGTGTGTGTGTGCCCGAGTGTGGACAGTCCTTCGGGGGATCCCACGCAGACGTGGGTAATTGCCTATCCCTCCCACGACCACCCAGGAAATATTCCAGCAAACGGCTCTGATTACAATGGAAATCCTCGTTCTCGGCGCTCCTGTGGGACTCACAAAGGATGCCCCCGCCTTTGCACTCCGCGGAGTCCTTCAACCAGAGTGTATGTGTGTGATTATTAATTGAATTGAATATTGAAGGAATTGCACAGCATGTCGGAGTTTCGCTTTGTGAATATTAGATCGCGCAACCCCATGCACAACCCCATCACCGTCATCGTCATCGTCATCGTCATCGCCCGCGTCGTCCGTCCATTTTGTTTGCAATAAGTCCTACGGACCGGGTAGAGGAGGACCCCCATCACCGAGCGAGTGGTGCCGCCACTGCAATCCTTGAGGAAGTACTAATAACGGTGAATTAAAAGTTCTCGTGGAACATTTAATTGGTATTTTTCTCGAATGAGGTTGTTGGTAAATTTATGATTATTTAATTGGAACGCAGGACTCTCACTCTCGCTCTGTGTCCACCCACCCACTGGGCGGTATAGTTTGTTGTTGTTTAAAACAGTCCAGGCAACCCTTGCTCTGATAAATAGTTTATTAAGAGCAATAACAGAAGGCGGAAACGACTGAAGGAGGCATTTAGTTGTTTTTCCATTTCATTTTTTTTTTTTTCATTCTATTTTTGAAATTCTAGAGTTATTTCTAATTTAATTGGCAGTTGCGAGTTACGCAGTTGAGCTTCGGCACTCTCGCCTCTCGTGAGTTGGCGGCCGTAAGCGTTGGGGTAAGTGGACCCCATTAACTGGCTTTCAACGCATTCATGTGTAATCGAAATGAAGAGAGTTTACCCCGTGAATTTGTGCGGTTGGTAATTTATGACGGCGGGGGGGGTGAAGTGAGTAGGAATCGGGAATTTTTAAGTTTTTCAAGGGGGCCGACTGTTGAAGGGGTTTGCTATTTCGGGTTAAGCGTTCGTTTGGTGATGGTTCCTTTGCTTGGAAGGACCACCAGCCCACTTGTCCAGCTGCCCTATTTTAGCTATCTATGACTTCTGTACATCCTTGGCCATGTTGTCGGACGTGTATTAATCGATTCTGATACTCCAACACGCCATCCGCCGACATCGAAATTTTCGCCTAAAAAAGTCGACAGTGGTTAGTAAGGAAATTTTAGCGTTTTCCTCGCTCATCTTCCAACTGCCACAGCGGCCCTATTAGACGGACCTAGGACCTCTGTACACGCTTGGTGATGTTGTCGTCCGTGTATTAATCGATTCTGATACTGCGGCAAGCCACCCGGCGACATCGAAATTTTCGCCCAAAAAAATCGACAGTGGTTAGTAAGGAAATTTTAGCGTTTTCCTCGGTCATCTTCCAGCTGCCACAGCGGCCCTATTAGACGGACCTAGGACCTCTGTACACGCTTGGTGATGTTGTCGTCCGTGTATTAATCGATTCTGATACTGCGGCAAGCCACCCGACGACATCGAAAATTTCGCCTAAAAAAATCGACAGTGGTTAGTAAGGAAATTTTAGCGTTTTCCTCGCTCGTCTTCCAGCTGCCACAGCGGCTCCATTAGACGGACCTACGACTTCTGTACACACTTGGTGATGTTGTCGCACGTGTATTAATCGATTCTGATACTCCGGCACGCCATCCGGCGTCATCGAAATTTTCGCCTAAAAAAATCGACAGTGGTTAGTAAGGAAATTTTAGCGTTTTCCTCGCTCATCTTCCAACTGCCACAGCGGTCCTATGAGACGGACCTACGACTTCTGTACACGCTTGGTGATGTTGTCGTCCGTGTAATGATCGATTCTGATACTCCGGCACGCCATTCGGCGACATCGAAATTTTCGCCTAAAAAAATCGACAGTGGTTAGTAAGGAAATTTTAGCGTTTTCCTCGCTCATCTTCCAACTGCCACAGCGGTCCTATGAGACGGACCTACGACTTCTGTACACGCTTGGTGATGTTGTCGTCCGTGTAATGATCGATCCGGCACGCCATCCGGCGACATCGAAATTTTCGCCTAAAAAAATCGACAGTGGTTAGTAAGGAAATTTCAGCGTTTTCCTCGGTCATCAAGGGCTGTGGTGGCGTCATCTCTCTCCTCTGCGGTGGCATGTGCTTATGTTGGCGAACTTAGCCGTGAGACGCTCGTTCAGGACAAGACCCCAGCCCACTGCGTTGCAAAGAAGAATTCAACGTCCCCTTGAGCGTCGCATCGACTTAACCTCCTCACCTAGTGCCCGATCAAACAGTTCAGTGTACACACTCAATCACCAGCCCCCCCCCCCCTGCCCCGCCCTTCACCCGATCAAATATGAAAACACAAACCGTATGCCCAGAGCTGAAAATGAAACGCACACTAAATCAACATGAAATAAATTGAATGTACACATAAAAGATACTTTTGGGCCTTCAAGAAATATGTGTTGTTCAGGTCTTGGGGCTGAAAAATACATTGTCGTAGAAGTACACCACCACCGAGTGCACCCTTAGACCGATACCACTAACACTAGCAGTGCCACCAAACACGAGGGAGGCGAGAGGTCCTCGTCGTAGACCATAAGTGGGCCATTGTACACGTCATCATCATCATGCAAGGGGGTGTGCTCTTGTCTAAAATTGCTTTCCTGCGTGTGTGTTTGTTTAATTAGAACTTTGCAACATCCTCTAACAACCGCTGCTGGCACATCGTCGCAGCAGCCGACAAAGTTTCATTCCAATTTGGGAAATCCCAAAGTCTGCCGATGAGGAAGACGAGACCGAGGAGACGCCAACAACGACGACGACGACGACGTTGATGATGATGATGATGCCGGATTCGGGGGAACAGTCATATTTATCCAGTAAAAATTCGAAGAAAACCCCTTTTCAGCCTCAGCGGCTTAGCATAGCGGAACAGCCTGATCGACTGGGTGGATGTGGTGCCTTGGCGGTCGGTTGGTGGCGGCTCGGCTTAGCCCCACCCCCCATTCATCTAGTCGAGTGGTTAAATGATTATCCACCCACACACACACACACACACGCTCCGACTCGGAGTTCGATTCTATTTGCACACCACAAATTAAATTTTCATTATTAATGTACGGCCTCGGAGGTTGTTGTTATTCGGCAAAAATTCTGTGTCGGATTCGGGTTTTGTGAATTGATTTGCAGAGGACCTCGGCCGGTGGTCGGTGTAAACAATTAGATAAAATTGATTTGCTCTTTGAAACGCTTTTGATGTCCATTCATGTCGATTGATGCTAATTGTTTGTTTGTTTTATTTCTCATTTTAGGTAAGTGGAGCGTATGTATATGGCTGTTTGCATGTGGAAAAGCGCACGAAGTCGAGCTGAACGACGGCCCGTTCATCGTGTGTCAACACAAACATTATCTGATCAAAGAGACCGGATGGTGTGTCTGTCCATCAAATCAGGTGGTAAGGATGGGTGTTTTATGTGTTTGCCTATGACGTTGAGTGAGGGGATGAGGGTCCTTGGGGGCGGGAGGGACGTTTAAAGTTGAAGGAGTTAATTTCTGGGTTTTAATTGCCTTCTCTCTTCTTGTGCTCCCATCTGAGGGCGGGCGGTTCTTTTTCACATTCGATTGGACTGCAGTCTTGTGGTGTTTCGTTGGAGTCCTTGCGGGGGTGTGTCCGTTTTTGAACACTACACTGGAGCACTCAGACTCAAAACTGGCCCATTGTACTGCCAATTTGCTTGATCTTCCGGAGGTATACCAGAAGGCTCTCCTGTGTTAAGCAGCCTATCAGTACTCATGGTACAAGGCCTTCTGAGCCGATGCCTGGGCGACGACACGAGGAAATTACGGTTAAAATGTTATGATGGAGTGGTGGCCCTTGGCGTTGTGGGTATGTGCGTCGACTCCTACGCACTTGGACCTACCTGTCTAGGTTCGATTCCGTTTTTGAACACTACACTGGAGCACTCAGACTCAAAACTGGCCCATTGTACTGCCAATTTGCTTGGTCTTCCGGGGGAATACCAGAAGTCACTACTGTGTTGAGGAGCCTGTCTGGCCAATGCCTGAGCGACGACAGGAGGAAATTATGGTTCAAATGTTCGGATGGAGCCACAGCCTGCTCTTGAGGCTAGAGCTGATATGAGATGGTTTTCCATAAACTAAATAAAATTCTCGACATACGCCTTCGACGCCTTCTCCTTTCAAAAGCACGCGCAAATTTCCTGCACAAACTTATGCGACCACTGAATGAACATGTTCCGCAATCTTTTCCAGCTCTTTAAGGCACCTGCATGCGTATTCGTAGGTTTTTCAATTCGTTTTTCATTTATTTTCTGCATCAATCCTGCCTGCGTTACCATTTTTTGTTTTCTCTTGTTTTTTTTTTTTAATTTAAATGTCACATCCATCAATCCACGTCCACTCTGTGAACGACAGAAACAACATCACAACCATTGTTTCAATCATGCTTGACCCCATCCAAAAGAAAAAACCCTTAAATCATAAAAAAAAAGTTTATCTTAGCAAGTGTACACCCCACCCATGAAAAAAACAAAAAATATAAATATTTTGTATACATACCACCATAAAACAGGTTACGTGTCCTTCACAAAAAGAAAAACACTCTTAAGACAAGGTCTATAACAACCAAATACATGTATTTTTAATTATTAGTGAAAATTGATATAAAACAAATGAAATGAAATGAAAAAAAAAGCCGCCAGAAAAAATGAAAATAAATGAAATTGCTTCCGACAGGCGTTAGTTTTGAACGGGTTTTGGTGTATTTTGGAAAAAATCCGATTGAAACCGTCCAAAACTGAGGCCAGTTCGTAGCGCACCCGTCTCTAAATGTTACTTTGTTTTTTTTTACAAAAAAAAAAAAAAAATTAAATGAAATGAAAAAAGAAAAATCTACAAAAAAATATGAATTAATGTCTTCTCTTTGTTTACCGTTTGATTATTCTTTTGATTTATGATTTGTTCTTTTCTTTTTTGCTATTCTTGTTTTTTTTTTCTTGTACATACATTCCCCCCTCCGTCAGAGACATTACAAAGTAAAAAAAGTAAAAAAAAAAATAGAAAAGTCATTCAAATCAAAATCTGAACAAAGAAAAAAATACAAGTAAACAAATGAAACAAAAATAATTATACAACTTTCAAGAAAAAATTTTTTTATTTAAATTTTAGGATAAAATTTATGTGAAATATCTCAGAAAACACTGCAAACATTTTGTTGTTTTTTTTTTTTTTACAAATATTCATTTCGGTTCTGCTTTGGTTTCTCTGTATGGTTTTGGTTATTTTTTGTTTTTTTTTTTTTTAAGTGAATAAGTGTGAAAAGTGATGATGAACAACTCAAGTGAATACAAAAAAAAAACTCATTACCCAAAGGTCTATCTCTCGAACAAATTTTTTCGCATAACAAGCAAAATTTACTTTCCACTTAATTTCCATTCAACTTGCGTTTCCTTCTATTTTTCTTCTGTTTTCTCTCATTGATTTCGGATTCATTTCTGGTTCAGTTCTTGCAGGTGAACATACGTATCTAGATACCGCATGTGTTTGCAGTGTTCTATTCTCTACAAGAATTCTTTTCTTTTATTTTTTCTTTATTTTTTTACCTACATTTTATGTAAGTGTTGCTTTTGTGTAATTGTCTTCATGAGAACGTGCCTACACATACATGTACCGCAAACGGATTTCTCTCAATTTTAGCTGAGATGAGACGATTCTGATTCCTTTCTCGCTGACGCTCAGCAGTCTCCGAATGGCAAAAATATAATCAAATCTTTTTTTTTTTTTTTTTGTCTTACTTACTTACTTAAGAAATTATTCACTTTAATTTATTCGATTTTTGTGATTAGATTCTCATTGTCGTCGATAGGAGATGGCCGCACCGATGGCCAACTGAATTGATGCAAAATTAAATTCTTCGAAGTACATGCGAGATGAGAATTTAATGGACTGTCATATATAAGTGCTTTCATTTGTTTACTTGTTCCATACGTGCCCTGTTTTTTGCATATATCTACTCTAGAATTGTGTTCTTCTGCATGCTTTTGTACGTCTTCTTTTTTTTTGATTGCCTGTGTTTTTGTTTTCTTTGACTGCACTTGCACGATGAATGCCATTTCCTTGCCCTCATATTTTCCAGAACTGAGTGCAAGAGTTGCATGACCCTAGGACCGCCCTGAGACACTCCAAATTTGCTGCAACCTCATAGCTCAAACCTTCATTCAGACGGGAGTGATCTCCAGATCATGAAACGTCCTAAAACTTGCTGCTGTTGCTACAGAAAGGCTACAAGCAGATGCCAGCGACTGCACGGAATGCCGTATCAACGCTTGGAAATTCAGTTTCAGCGCTCTGGATGGTTTTCGGTGCCTCCTTGCTGCCTTCTTCCTAGTCGATGAAGACATGACAGATGCCCACAGCATGGCTCAACAGCAATTTGTTCGCCTTTCTTCTTCCTTCTCAATGAAGTTCACCAAAACACTTAATTTCTATCAAAAAAGGCATCGGCCCCATTCGAGAACCTTGTGGAACGGCTTGCTGCAATGAACTTCACGACATTCTCTATCAGAGCCCATTCTTAACAGCAAGCATTCAGTTAATTTCCGAATAAAATGTAGCTCCTACTGTCGTTGAAAAAAGTCCAGGTCCCATTCGGAAGCTCTGTGGTACGCCCTGCTGCAATGAGCTTCACGAAGACACGGCATTCTCTATCAGAGCCCATTCTTAACAGCAAGCATTCAGTTAATTTCCGAATAAAACGTAGCTTCAGCTGTCGTTGCAAAAGGCCGAGGTCCCATTCGGGATCCCTGTGGAACTTCACTAAGACACGACATTCTCTATCAGAGCGATAGAGGCCATGTCACAACAACGAGCATACACTTAATTTCCGAATAAAATCTAGCTTCTACTGTCGTTGCAAAAGGCCACGGCCTCATTCGAGAACCTTGAGGAACGTCTTTTAAGGTTCTCCAGCAAAGCCCATGTGGAGACCAGCTGGAATACAGTTTGTCTCTGAATAAAAATGGCCAACCTACCCTCGCATTTAAAGCCTACGGTCCCATTTGAGAACCTTGAGGAACGCCTTGTTGCGATGAACTTCTCTGGGAAAGCCCAGTTCGTCCTCGAATAAAAATGCCCCACCTACTGCGGCTGTAATGGCCTACGGTCCCATTTGAGAACCTTGAGGAGCATCAAGTTGCGATCAATTTGTCTGGCAAAGCCCATGTGGAGGCCGGCTAGCATAAGTTTGCCTCTGAATAAGAAAGTCCCACCTACTGCCGCTATAAAAGGCCCCGGTCCCATTTGAGAACCTTGAGGAACGCCTTGTTGCGATGAACTTCTCCAACAAATATTACGTGGAGACCACCTGGCACACAGTTCGTCCTCGAAATACGAAATGTCCCACCTACTGCGGTTGTAAAGGCATACGGTCCCATTTGAGAACCTTGAGGGACACAGCATAGTGCTCTCTGGCAGATAACAGCCAACAACTATCAAGTTTCTCGGTGAACACTTCCAGCAAACAGCTCCTACGACTCTCTTTACGCGCCTCGACTCGCATAGTCATTGAAAACCTCTCAACTCTTCAGTCCCGGGTCCGCCTTCAACCCGCCACTCCGAGTGATTTTTATGTGAACCTCCACTAAATAAAGCTGCTCAATGAAACGCAACCTCCCCAACCCACACACACATGCGACTCATTTACAATTCCGTACTCGAGTACCCCCCCCACCCCGTGATGACCTTGAGGCATCCCATTTCGCATTAAGCACCTTCTCACCTCCAACGCCGCCACACTAATCTCATGCCACTCATGCAACCCTTCCATTATCCCTTTCTCCAGTCGCCAATTCTATTACAACAATTCGCACATCACATCGGCCTTCTGTCTTCGTCGCCCACTCACACAATGCCTGTCATAAGCAGTCTGAAATATGTACGTGCGCTCAATGCACGTGAAAATGACGGATATATGGCCAGAAACCATCCAAGCCCCCTCTCAGCCACATCTAAATAAAGAAATATCTCAATAACCAATTTTAATGCACATTTTACGATTATTTATTGCGTCAATAAATTACCATAAAAATAAAGAAAAAAAAAAAAAAAAACAACCTCCTCCACCCCGAACCACAGCACACTACTGCGGAAAGGATATAACTCGGTGAGCACACTTAGGCCGAGTGAATCATTTCCATCATCCCCTGCTGTGTGTGGGTGGGGCGGGAGGAGGAGGTGCGGATGAAGGCTAGCCACGAGTTGCCCCAAAAATACTTTCACCGGCAGATATTGGGAAGCAAAAGTGACGCACTCAGGCATCCTCTTGAATCCCCATCATCACCACAATCAGGGGATATCATCCGTACTCTCACGAAAAACGACCAGCCAGCCAGCCCAAGCGACCAGCGAACGAACGATCAATGGCATGAGGAGGCGGACGCATCCATTAACCCATACGCGATTATTGGGTTCCGGCAGAGAGCTGTTGGCAGTTCTGGCATCTCCCTATGGCATCCGATTGAGGAATTGCCAGCTTAGGTGAAAGGTTAGTGGGCAGATATCCTTTCCTAAGTGACTCTGACTCCGACTGCTACCTCTAGCCGTGCCTCGGCTAAGAGTGAATGATACTCACGGGGGCACAACCAACGCACGGCGAAAAGATGAGAACACAAAAAAGGAAGAAAGACCGAAACAAGGACGCTCCTGCGTGCGGTGAAGGATACACGCACACATTCGCGTGTGTATAGGGTTAAATGCCGCCAGAGGATGTCGTTAGTTGGGATTTATTGGATTGGATTTGAAAAAAAAAAAAAAATGAAGGAAAACCGAGATGAAAGGATGTGTGGAAGGAAGAGGCAAAAAAAAAAAAAAATGAATGTGATCGAATCAAAAGGACATTCGCATATGAATTTAATATATTAAAATGGATTTCCCTGCTTCTTTTGTGTGCGAGCGATGCTCGGCCTCAGCACCCCCACGCCCAGCCACTCTCGCTCGCACACGTCGCTCCATTCTTGAGCGAAATGGATATTTATGACTTTAATATATTTTCGTATTCACATGTGATGACGGGCGGTGCGGGGTAACAAAGGACACACCGGCAGAAGCCAGTGTAGTGTCGTGGTCCTCCAAAGGAATATTCATTTAAGAAGGATAATCGATTTGGCCATCATTTCATCGCACTTTCGCCATCGGATTGAGTTAAGTCCTTGAGCACATCCCGAAGATCGATGGGGGCTATTGAGGTTTCCGCTCATTATCGGGTGGGATGGACGCATATCTCCCCTTCGGCTCCAGGTGGTGCCCCGTTGCAATATGCTTAATGGATTCCTTCAGCTAAGTCCTTCAGCTCGTGTCAGCGCTAGACCCCATCCACAGCTAATGCCACCATTCATTCATTCATCACTCACCGAGGATCGGGTGTGTGTGCATATGTGTGTGAATTGTATCGGTGATCAGTGGGGGTGGGGAGGGGGTTGGTGAAAATGCAATAAAATTGAATTTCTCTTGTGGAACATTTTTGTGTGGAATGTGACTGAAGTTTTTCACATTTTTTCGGCGCGCGTGTGTGTGCGGTGTGCTCGCCAGAAAGTAACGCAATGCAGTGGTGGGGAGGGGGTGTGAGGCGGGTGGTGGAGGTATTTCTGGTGGTATCCCCCCCCCCCCTCGCGGTAATACTGGTGGTTACGTGCGGGAAAACCACTCCTTTTGTCATGTTCCAAGGAGCAGCGCTCTTCTGTTATTAGTTCAAAACGAATGAGCGGCAACAAAAAGCGCACGGGACCAGCAGAGTGTGAGCGAGTCGTCGAGTCGGCCAGGACGAAGAACACAAGAAATAAAAAAAAAATCAAAAGAAATCTCCTGATGGAATGCAATTAAATCGTGTTACATTATCCTGTCGGAGAGGGAATGGTCGCTTCCTTTGTCCCTCAACACTTCTTTTCGAACTGAGTGTGTTCCTCTGTGTGTGTGTGGCATAAAGGGAGCAAAAAATAGAAGGAACTTTCTGGAATGATTAAACGAAAATGTGCAAGAAGTGCAAAAACAAAGAAATCCTGCGAAAAAAAGAAACCGTCGACAACATTCGTCCTTTTTTTTTTTGACATTAATTATGTGGTAGGAGCACAGATGGTGGGAATGTGTCAGTGAGTTAGTTATGGACTTAGAGGGAATCAACGACAGGGGTGGACTTGCTGCACCATGAAGGCGATGAGGCGCCCTTCAAGGGGCCCCAACCATCTCTCACGGAATCGGCCACAGTTTGTGACCTTCCATCAGCTCTCTTGACTGCCACCGAGAGGGACTATTTATTCGTGAAAAATCACCGCATTCTGCCGATGTCCTGGCGCCCTTTTTTGAGATTTTCGTCGAAAACAGCCGATCCTGGACTATTGACAGGATTTTAAGTGCAGTTCCTCGAGGTATTGATGGAGGAATAGTCACCTGCATTGTTCCGCCACCGATGCTAGAGGTGTCAAGACAGGCCACGCCATTGAGCACAAAAGGATGATGCGACAAACAGTCGGCTCTATCGAGTCAAGTATTTGTAAGTCGTCGACGATTGTCATTGGGGGGGGATTCGCCAGTAAACCTATTCGCAAATAAGGAAGTAAACTATCGGGCGCCGCCTCAGAGCGATACCCTCTGCATTGACTGAGGCCGGAGTAGGCACTTGGGAGGCCAAGCGCGAGTACAAAGGACGCCTTAAGAACCCCTCATCAGTTGGGGAACACGATATATTGTCTTCCGTGTGACAAATGAAGAGGCGCATCAGCTTGGAGTAGAAACAGCTTCAAAATGACACAACTTAATGGACGCGGCCACTGGCCGACGGGTGGGGGGAGTGGAAAAAAATTGGATATAAATTAAAAAACTCGCCATTTAATATCGGCCACATAATTTCGCGATTTTACAGCGTTCGCAAATGTTGCCAACCCAAGACGACAACAGCCGTCACGCATAAAAATCCTTGCCACTCACCAGCTTTCATCGTTCATCCATAATAACCATCACCGTGATGTAACGCTGCTGACCACATAACACATTTGGCTACCGTGTCAGCGAGCCAGAGCCACCGCCACCCATCACAACCAGGCTCACCTCAAAATGTTGCCAATATTTAATATTTAATGCGCGCTCTCTCTCTCTCTCTCTCTCTCGTCTCGTCTGAATTTTATTACAAAACCGGATGTAATTAGGAAATATTTTTGATTTTGGTCCTTGTTAGGCGGCGGAAGACTGTTCCCCGGTTTTATGATCCTTCGCGGTGTCGAGCACTGGGCGGGTGTGCTGGTCATTAAAAGCAATCGACAGCATTCGATTCCATGACCGACTCCGCATGGCAGTCGTAAAAGCGCAAACAAGACACAGGCGAATTTTAAAATAATTGAATTAAAATCGTGGATGATGTGGAAACAGAGAAGAAGAAAAACAAGGATCCTCCAAGGACATTGATGTTCATTAAAATGCGGCTGCTTATGGGCTTCGCGGCGACTAGAACGAACGAGCAGATCGTTCGTCGAACTCGTCCGATTTTATGAATTATCCTCACGCGTTTGATTTGAATTCCTCCGGCCAAGATGGCTGGCTGTAAAGGATACGGAACGGGACATTAAATATGCCAGTCGGTGGGAGCGACGTGAAGCGAGTACAATGAAAATGATGATGCGCTACAATCAATCGATTACTTCAGTGCCTTTTGCATTTTAAACGAAGCCGACAAAGGCGCTGTATTCAAAGGAAGCGCGCTCTGCTTGCACAGTGGATGGGGGGGGGGGGAGACGATATAGTCAGTCTGAGTAGCACGAAATTAATTCAAAATGGCAAAAAGGAGACGAGTGCAGCAAGTTGCCTCCATTGGCTCCTTTTATCAACTCAACTTGTTTCATGAGCCGCATGAAATGAGGGTACAGAGGCACCCGCCAACCTCCCCCCCCCCCGAAGTTCATTGTTGCTGACGAGTTCAAGAAAAAAGGAGGAATCCAGCTGGAAGGGCGGCAGCGTGAAGACGAAACAAAAAAAAGGACGGGCCATGCCGACTAGACGTCTCGATTGCAACTCGATATAAAGTGATTCAAACGAAACGAAACGAAGGAAGGACGCGATGAAAATTTCGTCGAAGAGAAACAGGGCTGCCACCCCCCCCCCCCCCCCACCACCACGGTGGAGCAGAAAGGGTAAACCAAACCCGCAAGGATACATTTTAAATACTCGTACCACCGCCATCACCACCGGCAGCAGCAGCAGCAGCAGCAGAAGCGTCAGTCTCCAAAGATGGAGACAACGATGTGCTGTGTGCCATGCATTCCGCACTATTTACAGTTTCGCTTCACTGATTTAATTTCTTCTTATTGATCTGGTTCGAGGATACGGGCGCCATCTGACAATGTCTGCAAATATTTATCATCTTTCAGCGGAGGACGAGCTGGTGGTGCTGGTTGCCTGACTCACGCCCACCCCCCCACCAGCTCCACCAAGCACCTCCACTTCGAGCACACACCAGCCAGCACACTCGAAAAGAATTGATGTTCCTGTCATGTTTTATACTTCATCCTTAATGCCACATTCATATAGTTGAGTTCACCGAAAAAGTTCAAGCCGCAGACACACACATCCTAAAATACCTACCTACGCGTTGCTCAGAGACCGCCTGCCCTCGACCCACCCACCGCCCATCCCGGACGACAAACGTCCTCGTCGATGCTCCCCAGCAGGACGCAAAAGTTTTTAATTTTGTGATAATCAAAAGCAATGGCATAGAAGTTTTATCCTCTTTTTTTCTTTTTGCCTTTCTTCTGCCTTGGCCGTCGTCGTCCTTCCTCCTTGCAGCCTGTCGCAGCTTCCTGAGAAGGAATGAGAGACGACAATGTTGAAACTGAAACTGAAACTGAGCCGGCGGTTGCCAACAGTTGAGGATTTTTTTCTTGGTCCACTTCTTTTTCTTTCTTTTTTCTTTCCGTCCGCCCCCCCAGAAGACACACAGGCCACCCACCCACGTGCAGACGAGTGCCTGGGAAAGTTTGGTATCTCTTGAAGGATTTCTTTTTTCCTCGCCTTGCCTCCGCTCATCTTGAGAAATACAAACCTGGGAATCCGAAAGAAAGAGATTACAAGAGTCGAAGTGGGGGGGGGGGGGGGGGGGGGGGCAAAATCGCTTTTCCCTTTTGTGCCCATTTTTTTTGTTGTTGGACTTGAAAAAGTTGTGCGTTTTTTTTATTCTTCTTTTGGTTGGCCCTCACTGCGTTTTGTGTATCCTTTCTCGGTGAACTTGCATGGATATTTATTTGTGATTGAGTTGAATGAAGAAGAAACTTCAGTAACATCTGATGGCCCCACAAGGGTGGGGGGGGGGTTGCGATGGTCTCATTCTCGGTGTCTGCATGGCAAGTCGAGAACTCACATGCATGTGAGAGTTGTTTGGGCCTTTTGCGAAGGACAAGTTCATAGACTCTGGGACTTTGTGAGATTCTTCGATGATTTTCCTCCTCTTTTTCCCTCTCCCCCCCCCCCCCCCCCCCCACCTCTTTGCAGTCTCTGGACATTCATATGAGGAAGTTTTTCCATTTCAGTGAAATGTTTTGTTCAAGATTTTGATACTTGCGCTGTCCATTCTCTCTGTGCACGCTGTGTGGTCTAGGGTGTGTTAGGGTTTGATTTGAAAGGATGTTGATGTCCTTAGAGGGTGGGGAGTGAGGCGAGCAATGACCATCTAGGTGCGTTGTGGTCATTGGCATGGTTTTGGCCAGATTGGATTGGACTCAAACTCAAGCTGACGGATCCAACATTTGGTACGTCAGGCATTTGATCGAAACTACTTGGGATCCTCAGGGATTTGTCGGCATTCGCGTTGCTAATGTCTCAGATTTCGTCGAATGAGTTGGGTTCGGGATGTGCACAGTCTGGCATCCTGCTTTAAGATCAATCTTTTAACAAACTTTGACTTGAACACAAACATTTTCCGCTTAGATTGTGGAGCCTCAAATTTTGTTTGAATTCTGTCACATTCGAGATCCCTGCTTGCTCCTTTTTCGTCAACTTGCTTTGTGTAAGCTCGCTTAGCCTTTCTTTATCAGACCTTTGGATGGTCACGGCGTGCCTGGTCGCTTTCAGCCATCAAGGCGAAGCTGTCCTCGAAAACCTGGTCTCTATACCCGAGGTTCGGTCTTTCTTGCTCTCCTTCTCGAAACAGAACACCCTCTTAGCTCGAGCTAATGTCAAGCCAGTGCTGGCGACGGACTTTTGCCTTCCGAACTAGATCCACATCTTGGCACAGCTCGTGTAGCGTTCGGTTGTGTCACTCACCTTCTTCACAGATGGGACCACATATCCGACGTAGAATTTTTCTTTCGAATGTGCCAAGAATCAGCTCTGTTGCTTTGCTCTTTCGTTTAGCTTTCGGCTCCACTTAGCAGAGGAGCAGAGGAAACTGAGCTTTTAGCCCAGTTTTTCAGACAAACCGACCTAGCAGCGGTTGCCAAGGGCGCTTCTACGTCGGATCACCACTAGGATGTCGTTTTGGGAGTTCTCCTTTGCTCCAAAGTAGACAAAATTGTAGATGACCCAAAAATCGTGATGTCTTTGCCAAGATGGTGTATGACGGAACGTCAGCATCTATTTCGTCTTATCCTCATTGACCTTAAGGCCAGCTCGTATCGGCTCTTCTTCAATCGCCATAAAAGCTTTCAGTTCGACGCACTGGGAACGCGGGACGATGTCGATGTCATCTGCGTCATCGGCTCTTCTTCAATCACCGCAAAAGCATCCACGATGTCATCTGCGTAACCCAACATTTGGACTGACTTGTAGAAGACAGTGCCTTCCGCGTTTACAGCAGCCCTCCGCACGATCTTCGCCAGAACCAGATTGAAGGAGTCACACGACAGCGAGTCCTCTTGCCGATTTCGAACGGCTCAGGGGACTTTTTCCTTACTCAAGCACATCCCCTTGCTCAGAGGTCCTATTCCTTACTCAAGCTGTGCCCATCATCAATTTTGGGCCCTTAGGTGGCGAAAGGCAATAGAGGACGTCCACGAAACTGATGGCGCACAGAAGGACCTCAGCCAACTCGCTTAATTGGAAGCAACTGGCTTATGAGCATGCAGGCCTGAGAGGCTTGTTGGTTGAGGCCTAGGTCCACGCCGGATTGTAGGGCCATCAGGTGACTGTTCTGAAGAAAGCAACTGACGCTAAGAAAGACCCATTCTCCTGCCACGTGAATCACCAGATTATTCATCAACTCGCCTAGAACCAAGCTAACTATGAAGAGAAGCCAACTTTTGAAAGGGAGGCTTGCTGAAGTCTCAGGGATCATCGAATATGCTGGGTTATAGAAACGATGCTTCATTCGCTGCATCCTCGGGCTTTAAACATGCGCGTTTTAAGGACGCTGATACAGGGAAGCTTGATAAGGCACTCCCCTATCGTCGTCTTTCAGACAGCCCCCACAGAAGTCCTTTGACAAAGCTGTTGACGCTGAAGGTGTGTCGATGAACTGGCCTCTAGCGATTGGACCCATTGACCTCTAGATAGGCTACATAGCTCTTGAAGGCGGCCTTTCGTCAGAGACCGCCGCATCTGGCGTGCGTCGCAATGAAGTAGTAACAGAATATGGGAGGCACTACAGCCCGTAGAGGGCCAGGGCTTAACTACTGAAGCAACCGCTTGTGCTGTGCCTGCTATTGTTCTCTCAGAAGTTTGAGAAGCTTTCGTCGTTCCAGCAGTCAGCCACTCCAACCTATCCTAGCCCACTCTGGTGGCACTGTCCGTGACTAGAAAGAGGTGGGACCCGTGGCAATTGTCTGTCGAACACAGACACCAATGAGTCGAGGCACGACCCAATGGCCTCCAACAGGCATCGAAGTAGGCTCCCAAGCCTACACCCCGCTCTTCGACACGCCTAAGTGCAAAATTTCCCTGAACTCTCCTTCATTTCTTCGCTCCATAGGGCACGCAAGGGTTTCTCTCATCTCCCGACCAGCAGTCCCCCGGTATTTCATTTACTTCGATATCATTTTTTTTTCCCTTATTTTCTCGTCCCTTTTCTCAGTCCCCATTCAAGTCCGAATTGTGCGCAGAGTAGGATTTTATTTTGTTGCGGACAAAGTTTTTCGGTCAGCCTTGTTTTCTTTTTCTCTGCTTGGCCTTGCTTCTCTCTCTGTGTCCTCCCCAGCCCCCCACCCACCTTCGTCCGTTACAAGGATCTACCGAATCGAATTGGTGAATGAGGGGGGGGGGGGGGGGGGAAAGGGAATGAGTGGTTTATAGAAATGCATTCACAGTGTGTAAGGTGAATTGATTGAAATGGAGAAGAAAATTATGATGACGATTGGTGGAAAAGTTTACCATTCAGCGTTGCATTGAGATCCTGTAAAAAGGACGAAAATGAACTTTCTTCTTCAAATCAACATTATGATGGTGGGGCATGCTGTGGGCCATGCGACGGTGGCTGTGGGGAGCGAGAGGCTCTTCCTCTTTGGTTGTGATAAGTTAAACGGAAGACTGAGTCCTTTTGAATGATGACGAGTCAATTTGGGTACGTTTCTTCTTTTTTTTTTTTTTTCAAGTTTTGCGAAATATGAGATCTCGATGCGGATGTCTTGAGGCGGAGGGGAGGGAGTGGGGGCGGGTAATGGGATGAGGTCTGATTAGGCGGAGAATTGAAAGAAGAAGTGGGAGCTTGTGGCGACTGTGAGTGTGGGGTGGCTGTGCTTGCAGCAGGATGTGAGTTGAGCCGCGTATTGAAGGAAAAAGGCGATGGCCTAATCTGTGACAGACTGAGGAAGGGAGTGTCGCCATATGTAGCCAATGTCAAACGGCCAAATGTGGTTCGACAACGCGGCAGAAGGGGGTGTCGCCATACGTAGCCAATGTCAAACGGCCAAATGTGGTTCGACAACGCGGCAGAAGGAGGTGTCGCCATACGTAGCAAGTGTCAAGCGGCCAAATGTGGTTCGACAACGCGGCAGAAGGGGGTGTCGCCATACGTAGCCAATGTCAAATGGCCAAATATGGTTCGAAAACGCGGCAGAAGGAGGTGTCGCCATACGTAGCAAGTGTCAAGCGGCCAAATGTGGTTCGAAAACGCGGCAGAAGGAGGTGTCGCCATACGTAGCCAGTGACGGGAGCCAAATGTCCTTCGACAACGCGGCAACCTTTGCTGAGCCCAGCGGTTGGCTGAAACTAGTCTCAGTTCTCTCAAAACGAGCTATTTCTCGGTCGGATCTTGCCTTAACGAAGCGCAATCGAACATATCTCATATTGCGGGGCCTTAGCTCTTCCGTCGCTTTCCCCACATGTCGCCGCATTCGAGTCACGAGATCGCGAAGCCACCAGTAAGGAGCTTCAAATTGCAATGAAAAATCCATAAAAAATCCCAAGCCTGTGTGTCCCCCTCTCCAAAGCCAATCAAAACCACAAACCGAGTCTCCAGCGCCCGATACTCGTACATCAACTCGTCAAATGTTCCCCATTCCCCAGCATGGCCCCTTGAGAAAATTCCCAAAATGAGTACCGATTAATGCCGCATCCAGTCATCCCCTTCGCCGTCGACGAAGCATATGCTCACAAGGATGCCGGTTCCAGGATCCCACCCAGTCTTCTAATTATGAAGACAGAGTGAGTAGGTACTTGTTTGAAGTTTCCTCATAGCCATCGTAAGCGTAAGCCGTCCCAAGATCATCATAAAATCGCCGTAAAACCAAACCAGCACCGCACACAGCTAATGACGGGAAATCTTGAATATCAAAGTTTAAGTCCTTAAAATTATATGACAGAAGGGATGTCAAATAATAAAGTCCTCACCGCCCCCCTCGGTGTGGCACCACGCGGTTTGGCAATCCGTCTGAAGCCCAAAAATCGACCCGAATCTTTGAATATTGTGCGCTGGCTTCAGGCCTTCTGAAGGACCCCCAGGTACACGAGGGAACGATGCTGCCGGTCGTTGGCTTTAAATCAACATCCTGTTTATCAGACATCCAGACTCTCCGACGGGGACACAACCCAGTCTGGGCGTTGATATGAATCATGACAGCGCCTTCCGCTTGTATTCATCTCGCAGACACACCCCACACCCCACACCCCACACCGTCGCATGTGACTGTGACTGGCGCAAGTGACGCCTCATGCACAGAGTACAGTGATCCTTTATTTAATTCTTTCTACCATTTTTTTTTTTTTTTGATTCTTTTCTTTTTTCGTTCGTTTGTTCGAGGGGGAGGCGGGGAAAAAGCCGGCATGTCCTTTTAGCATATCCTTTCAATATGTGACGAAATAAAAATCACACTTTAAGTGGCTGAAATAGTCGCACAGGAGAGAGGAGTGGAATACAAAACACATCCTGTCTCGTCGTAAAATTTGATTACTCCGCAGACATGGCAGCCGAGCATCCGAACTTCCACCAACAGCAACGGCACAGCAAGCGTCCAGAAGCTGAAGGCATTCTCTCTCTCTCTCTCCGAGATCCTGAGCGTGAGAGAAAGGCGGGTTTGCTTTGACTTTGCTTCGATGACGACGACGACGAGGACGACAACGTCTCTAATGAAGGTGTGTGCACGCTGAGTCCTGCAGGACTTTGATCAAGTGCAGAACTTCTCCGAGTCGTGATGATTAGGAGGAGGGATGGGCGGTTGTAGTTTTTTTTTTCCGTGCCGTTGTTTGCCTTTCAACATTTCCTTCGTCCTTCGTCAAGTGCCGCCGCTCTTTTGTCATGTGCGAGTGCGGAATAGTGCGCCATTGGCAGTGACAGGCGCCCAGCGGTGGACCTCAGACGAGCCCAAACGAGAGACGTCCTTTGATGTGCCGATGTGCATGCGTGTGTGTTTTTGTGGAGTGAAAATACATTTTTTTTCTCTAATTATCCCTCAAAGGAGAAGAAATTGAAAAAAAAAAAAAAAAAAAACGTGCCCAGACACCCCATCCCACCCACTGGGGGGGTGGGGGGAGGGGGTTTATTACCTCGTCGATTCGCCAGACAATGCCCCTGTTAGCACTGCGGCGTGGGCGAACAGCAGAACAAACAAACGAACGAATGGAGAATGGCGAAGCAATCCTTCGATTTCTTGGGCAAACTGGTTTTAATTAATTAGCCGCCAAAACGGAATCCACGCGGACAGTCGAGCGGCGGTCGCCCGCTCTTGCCTGGCCAGTCTGTCGGCCATTAATTCGTATCGAATACCTCGATCTCTCCACCTTGATTCACAAAGAAAGGCATGGCCCGGCAATTAAGTAGCCACCCAACATCCTCCCCTCCCCCCCTCCCCTCGGGGCCGGCAAACAATCAAAAGGGAAATCTTCTAAAGGACTCCTTGCCCCCATTTGCGAACGTCGCACAGAGCGCCACTGCTTGCGTCGCAGTAGTCGATGGGTATCATCATCGGTGCCATTGGCAAGATGTCACCTAATCACGCTATCGTCGTCGTCTTGCCCTGTAAGTCCTCCATCGCTTCCTGGTGAAACTGCGGGCGGCCTTTTGTGCCCTTGCAAAGTCATTGTGCCTTGACTGCCGGCTCTGTCAATATGGGTGTGTGCCAAATAAAATTCATGGATGATTGGCAGCGGATAAGGTGATGGACGGCCGGACTGATGGGTGGTGCCATGCAGTTTCAGTCGAACTGGTTCCTGAATTTGGGTCATTGCGTGCGTTTTTGTTTTCCTCAATCTGCCCCCTCCTCCCGCAATCACTCCCGGTCCCCCTTGTCGTTTCTTCTGCCATTCGAGGTGGCATGTGGGCGTGCGGCGGCTGAGTGAACTTCAGATATCGGCTTTGGTAGCAGGTGGGATCATGTGTGGGCTTAATGGCTGGATATTGGATTCATTAGGGTGCTAAGGAGCATTAGAGCTTCCGGCCTTTTAGGCAGCAAGCTTCCCCCACCTCCTCCCTCTTCTTCGCCGAGTGTGGTGCGGCTGCCCCAAATGAGGGTGGTGGTACCGAACGAGCTCTCACCGCTCAATCGGAAAAAATTGATATCCTTTTTCGGTTTCCCTTGTGCGACTGGCGTTATTAAGACCTTACTTGCTGCGGATGGGTGGGTGTGTGTTTCTTTGGAGTGGCCAAGGGACTAAATTAACGAGGTGGCCATGATTTCAGACGCCCTGACTTGCCCTCGCCATCAATCGGCCGCCGCAAAGGTGTCCTCTGTCAAGTGGCACCTTCAACCCGCGAGGACATTCTTTTGAGCGTCTTAAGTGCCCTCGGCTCCTTTAAAATGGAATCCTTCAGTGCGTCCGCCGCGTCGTATCAAATTCCAATGAGACATCCTGGCGAACTGAAAATCCATCCTTTCGTTAATGAAGACAACACCATCACCGAACAGAGATCCTTTCTGTCGCGCCTCCCCTCTCTCTCTCTCCCACAGAGAGAAGAAAATAATTTTGTTAAACGACAACACCAAAAGGATTACACCACATCCGCGACAAATCCTTGCACAACGTGAACCGTTTACTTACAGCAAACAACAAGAAGTGCTGAGTAACACCCAACACCCCCCCCCCCCCTCCGAGGGACCACTGCCAGCCGCCAGCCGCCAACGTCTCCGCCGTCATGCCACGAAACACGAAGCGGAAAAGCGGAGAGAAAAACTTCCCCGCTCTCACGGCCGCAATATAACTGATATTAATTTAATTATTTTGCTTGACTTCCATTATTCCATCCTGCGGATCCTTGGTCGACTTTTCTGTGTGTGTGTGTGTGTGCATGGGCGGAGAGGGGGGGACAGTACATAATAATAAATTCATTTCGGTAGGGAGCGGGAGCGGGAGCCGAGCACCTAACGTTTTACCGTTTTGCTTCGCTCAAATGTCACCTCAGAATAATAATGATAAACACGCGCGCGACTTCAATTTAAACAGCTAACAACGGCGGCGGCGGCGGCGGCGGCGGCGGCGGCAGTGGCAGTGGCAGCAAAGAGCGTCGACTGAATATTGGGACGAACGCAGAGGAGCGTGGTGGCACGGCGGCAGCAGCGATGACATTGGGACTTCGGCTGGAGACTGGAGAGATGGCGAATGGCGAAAACATCCCGAGGATTATCGCGCGAACACAGCACCGAGTAGTGTGACACTGGCATCGCATCATCGCAGGATCACGGCATTCCGGTATCCCGAGCACATCCTTTTCACTCATTCTCTCTCGCTCTCTCTCTCTCTCAGTCTATCAGTCTCTCATGCGAACGCACACGAGATATCCGCTCTACGCGGCGGCATTACGTATTCATGGCACATGTGGAAATTTCTCAAACTGATTCCAGAATCTCATAAATTAATGCTGACAATGAGGTAAACGCCGACGTCGCCGGCGCAAAAGGAATGGCGGGCACAAAGCACACAGGACCGACGGGGAGGGCGGGAAACTTTTGCCCGGACTTCACTTCACTCTCTCTCTCTCTCTCTCTCTCTCTCTCGTGTGCCTTGAGAAGAAGACGATGACGAGTCGTGGGTTGACGAAACTATTTGTGTCGGTCTCGTTAGTGTTTGGCTTGTTAGCCGTGTTATCCTTGTGTAACCACTGCAGCCAATTAAGACTTCAAAACAAACGGGACCCCGAGCGGGCAGGGAGAGAACATAAAAAACAAGAGGATGATAATGTCTCCTACGAGGGGGGTGGGTGGGTTTTTTCGAACAATGGACCCACGGTGTTTAATCCCATTTGGCTCCTAAAGGATTTCGCCTCTATTTTGGACCACTTTACGGCCAGAAATAACAAACATTGGATAAAAGGACTTACAAGGGACGTACACTTCACGATGACACCTTTGTCGTGATGTGCCTCTGGTCAGTGTGTGCGCTGTTTGCCCAACTAATGGTGTTGTCTTAAGCTTTTCTTATCCCTTCTTGTTCTCCCTCTGTTTCTGCGCGGCGAGTGTGTGTCCTTGGCAAGAAGAAAAACACAATCGGGACCACCTTGATTATCGAGAGTGCGTTACGGTATACGTGAGATAAGTTCTGAACGATTCGGTTTTGTTTTGTGCCCGTAATGGATTGGGCCGGCTTCAATTGCAGATGAGAGCCTGGTTAATTAATGGAGTGGGCTGTGATTGAAGGCTTTCATTGACTCATAAGTGAATCAAGTTGAATTTGCTTAACCGAGTGTAGGTTGCTATTTTCTTTTCTTTTCTGTTTGTGATGAGTAATGGAAGGCGAATGTTGTCCACTTAATTGGAGGGCACACACACACACCTCAATTCAATTAATTGGTCTTGGTTGGATGTGGCTGCAGAGGACGTGTCATTTGTCTAAGATCGCATGGCGGGGAGGGGCTTTGTTCAACGTTACCTGGCGAGTGGCGAGAGGATGGTCACTTGTTACTTATCCTCCGAGTGGACGGACTTGTGGCGATTGTATTTCTTCACTGTTTGCTTCCAGATGTCATTTTGTATGACAATCTTCTTGAGTGCCGTAAGATGAGACACCGAAGTCAGTGAAGGGCCTTCAAAGCATTGCTACGATCGAGTCCCAACTTGAGTCCTTGAGTGGCACGAGATTCATTCGGCGACTGTCCCCAGAAGTCAGACAAGGCTCCTAGAATCGTTGCCACTACCGAGTGAGTCCTTGAATGCCTCGAGATTCATGCGGCGACTGTCCCCAGAAGTCAGGCAAGACCCCTGTTGGCCAAGGCCCCCACAATCGTTGCCACTACCGAGTGAGTCCTTGAATGCCTCGAGATTCAGTCGGCGACTGTCCCCAGAAGTCAGACAAGGCCCCTGTTGGCCAAGGCCCCTAGAATCGAGTGAGTCCTTGAATGCCTCGAAGATTGATTCGGCGACCATCCACAGAAGCCAGACAAGGCCCCTGTTGGCCAAGGCCTATAGAATCGAGTGAGTCCTTGAATGCCTCGAGATTCATTCCACTGTCCCCAGAAGTCAGACAAGACCCCTGTTGGCCAAGGCCCCTAGAATCGTTGCCACTGCCAAGTTAGTCCTTGAATGCCTCGAGATCCACTCGGCGAATGTCCCCAGAAGTCAGACAAGGCTCCTGTTGGCCAAGGCCCCTAGAATCGTTGCCACTACCAAGTTAGTCCTTGAATGCCTCGAGATCCACTCGGCGAATGTCCCCAGAAGTCAGACAATGCCCTGTTGGCCAAGGCCCCTAGAATCGTTGCCACTACCGAGTGAGTCCTTGAATGCCTCGAGATTCAGTCGGCGACTGTCCCCAGAAGTCAGACAAGGCCGCTGTTGGCCAAGGCCCCTAGAATCGTTGCCACTACCGAGTGAGTCCTTGAATGCCTCGAGATTCAGTCGGCGACTGTCCCCAGAAGTCAGACAAGGCCGCTGTTGGCCAAGGCCCCTAGAATCGTTGCCACTACCGAGTGAGTCCTTGAATGCCTCGAGATTCAGTCGGCGACTGTCCCCAGAAGTCAGACAAGGCCGCTGTTGGCCAAGGCCCCTAGAATCGTTGCCACTACCGAGTGAGTCCTTGAATGCCTCGAGATTCAGTCGGCGACTGTCCCCAGAAGTCAGACAAGGCCCAGCGGCATCGTCGAGTGCAAACCAGAGTCCCTGAGGGTCACAAAGTCCAGTTGCCCCTTCAAACCGAGTCAGAGTCCGACCTCCCACTCAGTTAGCAAGCCATTAATTGGGTTCCATCGTCCAAGCACACAGCTCTTCTGATGCCAGGTCTGTGGCACAAATAACCCCAACAGACCCTCACTGGGCCACTGTCCACTCCTCCACCACCCCCGGCCAAACCAGTTTACTGACCAATGCTCGTTGCAATTTGCAAGAATCGATCAAATTTCACCCTTATCACAAATTGGACAACGCATTCAGGATGGATAAAGAAGCAAGGAACATCCTCTGCGCTCGTACCACATAATAAGCAGTCTGGACACGTTTCTCCCCCTTCCCTCTGTGCAGGGCAATCGCATGCCCCCATGACGTGATATGTCTCCGGCTACTCCTGCAATTCCATGATTGCTCTTATCTCAAACAAACAATAATAAGTTTTTGTAGTCTTTTTTTTTTTTTTTGTTTTTGTTGTTTACTTGGTCTAACGGAGAGACAAACAGCACGGAGGTAGCGGAGAGAACATCATCATTGGTCAATGGTTCCCCGAGGACTCACCGACTCGCCGGCACACAGGCACTCCGGGTCTTGACTTCACCAGGACCCCGGGGGGCGGGGGGTGGTGTGGGCGATGATCCAACAAAATAGATATTGGAAAATATGTTATGACATCTAAATTCAATTCAAAGAGAGACAGAGAGAGAGAGAGGGGAGGGAGGGAGAAGAAAAAAAATGGAAAGGATATGACATGGCAGAAAGGAGCCGAGGAGAGCAGAAGAAAACTCCCTCTGGTGATGACAGGACACAAAAGAATTAAAATCCAATGGTTTCATCTGCTTCGATTCCAATTGGAAAACATCATATCCCACCAACCGCCGCTCGCTCACCCCTTCCTTCAGTCAGAGCGAGAGAGAGACCGAGAGAGAGACAATCTTCGCCCACGACGTCGACGACAACAAGACCGAGGACGACGTACACATCTCTGGACCTAATCCTGTGGGATTGATGATGATGATACTACTCGCTTGCTAGCGGTAACGAAACACACAACACACGACACACACACAAAAACCGATACACGCCACCCCATATGCCGGTGCGGTGGTGGCTTGTCGGGGTGGTGCAACTGGCATCGATTTCATTTGCTGATTTGCGAGAATTTAATAAGTCTCTGGGGAATTAGTCAAGGATAACCGGTTATTGTTGTTCATCAGCATCATCATCATCGTCATCGTCATCGTCATCGATTCCCATCTCCACACCGCATGCGTGTGTGTGCCCGCCAGGCCACCAGCGCAGCCCAACCAAGCCGCTGGATTATGACATCTGTTCGGGTTATTAAAAACGTCTGCCATCCGCATAAATTCACTGGCTGCACAACCCTTAACCTGCCTCAATCTGCCCTTGTGGGTGGTTGCATGCAACAAAAACACAGCCACTGCTCTCTGCACAGAGCCCGAAAGAGTGGCGACGCAGCGAAAAAAAAAAAAAAAACTATGTTTATTAATTTCCCAACTCTCAGCACTAACTTTTCCCAACCCCCACCGCCACCGCCACCGCCGCCACCGCCTGGTAGCGGCCCACTTTCATAGGAAAATAATTATTTGCCAGCCCATTGTAGGTGGATTAAGCGAGCGGACTAGGCACATAATAAAAAGTTATTATCTGCTCTCGTATTTGTACAGATGTCGCTATGGTGGCTGGTCGCCGGATTGCGGGGGGTTGTGAAATCATTAACCGTTAGCTGTGTGTTTTCATCTCTTTTCCAATATCGTTTCGGATTAAAGCCAAGTAGTTAGCGCATTCCAGCTGACACCCACTTTCACACGGTCGGTGGCATAAAACCCCTGCCACCCACCACCCCCATGTCACACACGAGCCGGATCACCGGTACTGGTCCTCCACTGATGTGTGTGTGTGTGTGGGTGGACTGTCGAGTCGGGACAGTCCGATGTTAGTCGGCCGGCGGGTATTTTTTCTTGTCACTGCAAATGAGCAGTTTAGGAGGAGAGCAGAACTGTCCAGGCTCCAGCCTTCCCAAAAGAACGCGCCCGGGGTCATCAGCATTCGTAGTCGGCTGCTGCGATGATGGAATGAATACCACTGTCCTCGCAACTGCCTTTGGCTGGCTGACGTCCAGGTGATGGGTGATGGGTGATGGACATAGATGTTCCTCGTTCTGACAGTCACCTTCTCTCTCTCTCTTTCTGTTTCACTGGCTAGCCTCTGCTGTGCAAACATATGTTAAGCTGCTCAAATTTTCGGTTCGTGTGAAAGACATATCCTTTGTCGACTCAATGGCCGGACAGATGGACTTCAGTGTGTGTGTGTGTGTGTGCGAGAGAGTTGGTCCTTTAAAAGTGACCACCGGAATGGCAGAGTGATTAGAGTGAAGGATGATTTCAGCTTCGGGCCGTTTGACTAGGGTTTTTTTTTTTTTTATTTTTCTTCTGTCTCCTTCTGTTTACGAGGTTTAAAGTGAAAATTGCGCCTTTAATGCGAATCAGAAGTTCAGCGGCAGCCGTTGATCCGCACTTCCGATTGCCTCGCAGTTCGGTGTCAGTCGCGAGTTGATGCAAATCCCGGTAAGCCTCTTACGTCAACTCCACCTGTCTCAGTTCTCGCGTCTCAAAAACTTCAATCCTTCCGTCGAATTCACCCTACCTCCCTACCCCCCAGCTAGTCATACCATCGAAACATCCCTTCTCACAATCCCTCCTCTTTGGCGCGCCCTATTAGTGCCAATTGTGGTGATTCGAATTCAAACAGCGCTTAATCCTCGCCGGATTAAGGATATTTAAATTCTTGCCGCCGCTTGCTGGTTTGCCACCCGCCACCGCCTCGTTGTGCTGCTTAGTCACCCTTCCGTTGGTTCGACAGGCAATCGATTCGTTCATTTGTGCCGAACCGCCTGCGGATGGCATCTTACATGTGACCACGATACGAGTGCATCCCAGCTGCATTCGATATCGGGCAGAGCTCATTATGGTTTGTTGAAGAGCGATTGCATTTGCCACCCCACGTTGACGCTGACAAATCCACTTGGATTTTATGCAAATATTGACAATGAGCTGTACTCAATTATTCGCCCTTGTTAATGGGGCTGTGGGTGGACAGGGTGCTGCTGGATTGAAGGAAATTCGTGCAAAAATGTGGCCATTCAGTGTCACTGATGCAACCACACAACAAATGCTGACATCCCCTAGAACCCATCAAGACCAGTGTTCGCCGCAAAATGATGTGACCAGCACCACAACCTAGCCGCCTCGTCACCGCCTTAAATTTCAATTCAATTCTTCTTTCCGATCCCCCAAGATGCAACTATCGAGACTAACCAAGATTATTACCTCACGATTGTGGCTTGCTTGCGAAAATGAATTCCACACCAGCAGACCGGAGCCGGACACGGATGGGGGAAGAATTTCAGTTATGCCGGGCCCAACACATCAATGCTGTGGCATCCCACAAATATTACCCCCAGCAGTGTCATATTTTGCTCGAATAATGTGTGAATAACTGAGAAACATTCTCAGTCGGACCACTGAACGTGTACAATTCATCTTTTAACTGTATACAGGCCACCCACTGGGGGGGTGGCTAAATTTAGAACTTTTGTGAGAAAAAAAAGAAGAAGGAGAGTTGTTAATAAGTTATATTGGCACGAAATGCATTCAAACTGTTTTCTAATTAATTTTCCGAAACATGAGTAAAATTCTTCACACACACACACACATACGCGCACGTCCCCACATCCCTGGTGGCTCACAGCACACATCCATCCGCCAATTGCTGGTGCTTTTGGTAAAGTTTTTGGGTGTTTAAGCGATGGACGATGGTAAATGCTTCACAGTGGAGCACAGTGGAGCACAGTGGAGCACACACTGCAGGGCTCAGCAAACTCAACATTTTTGAGTAAACATGCAACTAGCATCTATCCTCTCCGCCATCACTCAGCCAGACCGCCGCCTCATGCAGCACCTGCTCTGCTGGAGGGGGGGGGATGGGCGACTGCTGTTTCTAACACATGTTCCAACAGCAGCAGCGGCAGCATTCGAAGAAGCACACACTCCTCTGTGCGGAATCGGTGTCGGATTTGTCGGTCTCTGAAAGCGCAATTCTCCTCAACTCAATGTTAGAGAATTGCCGCCCTGGGGGATGATGGGGGGAAGGGGGGGGGGGCGAGGGATAGGATAGTTTTGAAATTATCGCATTGCAACTCGGAGAACTTGTTTTCCAGAATCAACCCCAACACATTCATTTGCCACACTCTCTCTCTCTCTCTCTCTCTCTCGCCCCCTCTCTCTCTCTCTCTCTCTTGCTGGCACACAATTTGAGTTAAAATGAAAATTAAATTTTCGAGCAAAATGTAAAAAGGATTCGAAAATTTATCTCACACACCCACCCACCCGCTTGGGAACTTCTGCCGTTGGCACTTTTCGAATTTATCCTTGGCAGAGCCAAACAACAACAACAACAACAACGTGAGGCGAACGCAGCAGCAAAAAAAAAAAGAAGAAAAGAAAAATAAGTGAACTCACCTCAGAGCTGTATTCTCGAACATCTGAAAGCAATTTAATTTCTTTTCTTCTTCTTCTTCACATCCTTCTGGTCCTGCGGAGAAAATCGCATTAAGTAGGGAATGCGTGCGATGGTGGATGGGGCTGGGTCTGGAGTGCCTGAGCCTGTCTGAATGTGCGGGCAGTGCGAGTGGTAGGCCGTCGTCGCCCCCCTTCTCGGGCCATTGAACAATCGTTTGCCGCGCTGTCGTGTGGCATTTGCCAAGGACAAGCACGGTAAAGGAGCAACACTGTCATTGCCTCCGAAACAACCGAAATCTAACCAAACTCCGTCCAACCCTTCGATACCTCCGAAGGATCAGGAGGAGAGAGACGGGCTTTTTTTTCGTGACAAATATGAAAACATACGTTTTATCGTCGCATATCCTTGCAACAACACGAGGGAATAAATAAATTTGCCAAAATATTTTTTAAACGTAGAATTTATTGACATATCCCCTCTGCGTGCGTCATCGGCCTACCTTCAGACGACGGCGGCGGCGGCGGTGGCGTGAGTCACGCCTCGTGACCCGTTTTGACAGGTCGCGCACAGCATGGTGCGAGGAAATGGCTTGGCTGATCTGACATTTTGTCGAGCCTTCACAAGGAGGACCGAGGAACATAGATTTTCAATCATACGCATGTGATGGGGGGGGGGGGGGTTGATGTCTTATCTGTCAGCGGAGTCTGATGGTCCTTTGGAGGACGGGAAGATGGTGTGGCACAGCTGGAGAGGGATGGGTGAACTGTCTGCGACTTCGTAAGGATATCCTTTTGAAGATGAAATTGGGAAAAGAAACTCGCTGCGACGATGGGGAGGACTGTAAACTGGTTTTGATGGTACACTGAAGGGAGGGAGATCGAGAAGCCGGTGAGTCGCATTTTGACAGAGCTAGAGATTGGCTGGCTCTAGAGGACTTTCCTCAGCCTTTCCTGATTTTCTGCGACGCTGGGTCCTACTGAGTGTGTCTAGACAGTACGACTCAGTGGATAGGAGTGTCGAATTCTACACTAGGTGTCTCGGTTCACCTTCCTCATCGACGCTGAGTCCTACTCACGATACAGGCCTAAGCGTGTGTCTGTCTGAAATGTGTGTCGACTGTGGCCACTTTGGAGCAGTGAGTAGAAGCGTCGAGCTCTTCGCCAGGTGCCTAGGTTCAGTTCCTGACAGGAGTCACTTTCATGATTCAGGGAGGCGCTGCTGGCCGCCGTAGCGTGCGGAGAAGGGTCGTTAGCTCCTGCGCAGGTTGCTTACGTTCAAATCCCGACAGGGGACCACTTTCAGAATTCGCTGGTCGCTGCAGGCCATCGTGACTCATCGGGCTCCTTCTCAGGCTCTTTTCCCAACACGAGCAACTTCTGCATTTCACGGCTCAACCTTTCTCGATGTATTGTCGTGTCGATAAAGGGTATTGTCTGGCAAAACTCGCCCGTCCATCTTTCCAGAATGACGACGAAGAATGCCCATTGCTCCACCATTCCATCGAGACCTTTGATGTCGCAAAAGGACTTAGACAAGGCGACGCACTGTCATCAGTCAAGAGACTCGAACTCTTTTGTTCAGATCGACGTCGCCAAGTAGATCGTGCGTTATTCAAACGTCAACACCAGAGGCATGATCTTCCACAATCACTGCTCGCATATGTCGATGACGTTGACATCAGCGGAAGGACACAACTGGGTTGTCAGTGGGGCGTTTGTGAGAATGAGAAGAACGAGGCGCTAAGATGGGTCGTGCTGCCTACGAAAAAGGTCCACCAACACCGACTTCTTGGACAGAACGTCACTATAGACAGCCTAAGCTATTGCCTACCTTGGCTCCGAAGTTAGCGCAAGAAATGACATCACCGTGGACCACCCTCGTCAATCGCTGTGTCTTTGGGTTTGGAAGGTAACTGAGGAATAAGGCGCTCTCTCGAAGAATCAAGATGTCCTGCTGTATAGCACAGAAGCATGGAGACGAACCAAAGTGGACGAGGAGATTCGTGGTCGATTCGAGAGGAGTGGCCTTCGTTCTTTGGTATTTCGAGGAGGAGACTGAACGACGAACTGTACAGCGACGTCGATCGGATCAAACGAGTTTGAGTTTCTCGTCTCAGATGGCTAGGTCATCACCAATGCTCCGGCCTGGCATGTCTTTCGAATCCAATCCCGAGCGACAACGCGGTAAAGGAAGACCACGGTCCCGGTGGCGTATGCAGCTTGGAAGGGCCTTAATCAGATCAACATGCGTAGCTGGAAGCAACTGGTACAAGAGCGTGCGCTGGCTAGAGAGGCATGTTGACTGAAGCTCAGGGCTTCACTGCACTGTAGCGGCAGCCAAAGAAAAATATGAAGATGGCTTTAAACTATCGCCGTCCGGAGTCTGCCTAATAAGCCTCCGCTCATGAGACAATAGCAACACGAGTGGTTGTTGATTGTTGTAGAGTCCACTTCGGGCCAGAAAGCCACCTGCTACGATGAGTGTGTGTCAACGGGAAGGTGTGACCCACCGAATCCTCATTTCTTACAGCTGCTGCTCCCTTTTTTTGAACTTTGAACCATTTTTATGACCTCTCCACATCGTCCCAACACTCTCCACCCCTCGTCCACCGCCAAAATCAAAACCCAAGCTCACATATTGATTTGCCAACGGGGGGCCAAAAACCCATTGTCTCCATCTCATTACGCCGCCGAATAACAACCATTTGTCAGAATTTTATGATTTCACGGCCAATTTGCGCACAAAGCTTTTCTCTCAGTGTAATCGTCCGCCGACGACGTCTGATGCCGCGTCGGGGGAGGAGGTGAGGGGGAGAATGTTATTACAATCGTCAATCGCATGCAAATATGAAATATTGCCAAACACACAAGCAAACCAGAGTATCGACGTAAATGACGTAAAAGATGACATTTATCATTACACACTCATTTTGGTCTTCGATCAGGAGAGCATTCGCCAGCGTGCAGAGAGGATATTAACCCGGTGGCAGGCAACAACAGTATGTTGTCAAAAGTTAGTCACTTCCTCTTCTTTTCTTTTTTTTTTGGTTCGTCTGTAAATAGCGATGACGGGACATTGATAAGGACCAAGAGAAGAAAATTATCCTTCACCAGAAGTGGGAGGAGGGGGTGAGGGGGTAATGGGAGATAAAAACAAAACACACACACACACATGGAGCGGGACACACCGAAAACGATGAAGTGAATAACTTCCTGCTGCGATATGAGAATAAAAACAACAAGACCGGGGTAATGATGTAGAATTCTTGTCATATCGTAAATATCGTAAATATTTTTCTGTCATCGCACACAATTGTCTCCTCGCTTGGTCCTTTGCTGTATCGTCCATCCGTTCCATTGTTGCTGGCACACCGATGCCAGGGCGGCACGGACAAATTTCGATGCTAGAATATGAAATTTAATGTGATTCCTTTGAAGTCGTAAAGATAAGGCTCTGGATGAGGGGTGGTGTAGAGGAGAGACGAGGAAATGACTAGACGAGAATACAATTGTCGAGTGGCGATACACACATTCAGATTTTGTTTGGTCACAATAAAGAGGGGGGACATTAAAAATGTCGTCATCTTTTGATTTCTTTTTGAATGTGTCCTGTTGTTGCCGTGTGTCCTTGTGGGGGGCAGGAGTGTGGACTGGAATGAGGGCCGAGAGACACAGGAGTTGACTTACCGATCAGCAGGGCACAGCGCAGCTTGTTGGTGGAGGAGTGTAGTTAAAGGACAACTGCTTTGACTTCTCGATCTGTGACAGGTGTCTGTAATGGAACTCTGCCTAAGATCTTCATTCGCAAAGGGTTTCAAAGGACCTTCATCGCTTGAAAAGGCGGCACAATCTTCAAAATCATCTCGTTGACTGCTCATCCCTTGAACGCGCCTACAAATCAGCCAAATTCGCAGCAATCCTTGAACCCTCTCACACACTGAATGCACCTGAAATGGATCCCACCCCCTCCATCCGCCCCCGTGTCGACTTGAGATTATAAATCATAATTTCATTTTAAACCCAACGCCATGTTTAACACATCATGCCAAGGTGAGGGAATCCCATATAGGGCATGGCGTGAAACAAAACTTTTTTCCGTTTCCTCCAAGGATGCCTAAGGCACTCACACCCGCCGCACCGCCCCCCGCCCCCGCCACCGTGTAGCTTGTTAGTGAAATTTGAATTACATTAGTAGATCTAATAGTTGAGATAGTTTGACGAGGGTCTGAGGGTTGTTTAACTACAACTTGCAAAAAACACAGCATCCTCCGCCAAACGAGCGAAGCGGTGAACAAGCGTACAGCCAACCGGGGGGGGCGAGTGTGTGAAAGTGGAGACCTTGGGAGAAAAGGAAAGTTACCCTATAAAAGTAATATCGTGTTCTACGTGTGTAGTTTGCCAATGGGGCTAAGAGGGGCGTGGGGCGTGGGGGTGGGTGGCTGAAATTAAGTAACGAAAATTAGGAGCGGGCTGGGGCATGTGTGCTCACAAAATGCCACGCAGAGCCGCCGCGAAATGGCAGCTGGCGTCTAAGTAGATGTTCAAACGAGAGAAAAGTTCTACACACTCACACTCTTCCCCTCGCCCCCCCCACCCCATCAGTCTAGGCCTTGAAGAGTCACTCAAAGTATCGATGAAACCTGAAGTGAGTTGTTTTCTGCTCCTGTCATTCGTCCTGTCGACTGTAGCGCCTTGTAAGGAGGCACTCCCGCTGACCTTCGAGAGGATCTGCAGCGGGAAATACCCCCGCGACTACCGCCTCAAATACCATGAGACCCTGTTGAACTCAAACGATCCGTACGCGATTTACAAATCGCACGGGGATTCACTGGCATACCTCATCATGTTCCGGGAGTCGCCGTTCCTCGACTGTGATCGGCTGCAATTCGAGGCGGACTTTCAAATGAGATGCGGAAACGCCTCAGAGCGGATGGAGCTGCCGCTGAACAAATTCCTGGTCCACTGCGTCTACTATCACATGTCCTACATGGATGACCTCCTTGATGACTGCATGCGGGAGGAGCTGCCAGTCGAGCGCTGCAACTTGATCGTGTTCCATCACACCAATCTGAAGCCGGTGAGCTTCGAGTTGAATGTGATTGCTGAACGGGAGCTGAAGGTGCTGCAGTGGCTGTTCGTTGGGCTGTTTTGCTTCCTGGTGGGTGTGTGCTTTGCTGAGAGAATTTATCGACGACGCTACCGTGGCTTGTAGAGCTGGATGGAGTATTTTTTTTTTGTGGATTTTAATAAAACGGCGGAATTTCAAATCTGTCGTCGGTTTTTCTTCTTCTGTCGAGACGCATCGTTCTCGGGAACTGCCCGATTGTGGAAAATAAGTGCTCCTGGTGTGGGTAGCAAAAAAAAAGGTGGCATGGTCAGATGCGTTAGATGCTTAGACTTCAGTGCAGGCGGTGAATGGGGAGACTTTGAGCCAATCTAGCCTTAAGAACTTCAGCCTAAGTAGCGGAGCGAACCTAGGCTTACACACTGCAGCCTAAGAAGCGAAGCCAACCTAGGCCTACACACTGCAGCTTAAAGAACGGTGTGTCCACCGTCGAAAGCGTTTGACATTGATTCGGGAGCAGTTTGTCGCTTTTAGGCATAAAAGCTTGCACACTGTGGCCCATCATGTCTCAAAAATGGTGCAAAGATGGTCTTGCGTCGACTTCGGTGCTATCAATGCACCACCTGCACAAGTAAGCTTTTGCGTCTAAATGCCAAAAAGCCAGCACCATGTGGTCACTCATAGCTTCTCGAAAACTATGCATCCTGCATTGACTTCGCTTCCTCCCTTCGTCTTTAAGATGCTTCGTAAGTCCCACTTCCGGTTAGTCGATAGCTCCCACGATGAGACTGAAAATACGTCAACTCTCAAGTATTCAGGAGCAAAAGAGCAACCGCCCACAGGGACCTTCAGTCAACCCAACAACTGCCGGCTACCACACCAGGAGCTACAGCTGTGAACCCCACTTAGTCCCTTGGTTTGACATTCTAGTCATTCCCGAACCCAGCGACAGAGGAGGCTCGTCTTAAGTTAGGTCCACAACTGTGTATCCACTCTCGTCTTTCATGAAATTCGTCTAAATGCTTGCACGCTGTGGAAACTCGACCAAATGCGCTGCCTCTTCCATCCACTTCGGTTCCGTCAGCCTTACATTTAGCTAGTGCCGAGGAAGCGTTCTCCGCGTAAAGGCTTGATTTTCCAAAATTCGCCATATCTCGAAAACGGTGCCTCATTCAAGTACGCTCTGCGAAACCTATCAGAGCCTGTCATTGAACAATCATTTTCCCAAATCAAAAAATGTTCCCCAATCTTCTCTGCTTCCTGCTCCTCCTTCGCGTCGCGCTATCCTGTACAGACGTCGAAAACCATTCATTCTCCAAGCTCTGCACGGGAAGGTACCCGCAACGCCTTCAGTTAAAGTACCACGACATAATGACAACCCCCGGCGCCCCCTTTGCGATCTTTCAAACCCCCGACAAGGCCAACTTCCTGGTCACCAAGAACCAGTCGCCGCTGCTGAGCTGTGGTCAACTGACGTTCACTCGAATCCATTCGATGTCCTGTGACGGAGTCAAGATAAGCTTCGATCCAAGAAAAGTCCGAATGGGATGTACTCACCATCGCCTGCGATATTTTGACGAGCTCCTCGCCGAATGTCGAGGTGAAACGGCCGCCAGGGTGGAGGCTGCAGTGATAGCCTTTCATTACACGTTCGAAAGTCCACGACTTGAAGAGGACAAGCCTGAGTACACGGAGTATGCTGGATTGCAGACTGTTGCCCTGCTTATGGGCACGGTTTTCGTTTTCTCGGCGACGTACTGTATCCTGAGACGTGGCCGAGAGTAGTTGGCCAGGCTTCGACTGTCACCGTTGACTGTTTGACAAGCATGTCGAACAAGCTCTTGCTCATCCTCGTCGTCCTTCTGCCCGCTGTGCTGTCCTGTCTTGAGCTGACGGGAGTCACCTTTCACAAGCTCTGCAATGGCACCTATCCCGAGCGAATAATCGTCCGATACGAGCACACACTGCTCAGACCTGGTGATCCGTACGCGATATTCCAGGGCCACGACGACAGTCGCTTGATCTACTTCGTGACGCACAAGAAATCGCCGATTCAAGCCTGCAGCGAGCTGATGGTGGAAAAGGCCAGCCAATTGGTTTGCAATGGAACGCAGGCGGTCGACCTCAATCCAAGACGTGTTGAACTGCATTGCTTCCACCATCACCTGCAGTTGATGGATGAACTCCTTGTGGATTGCTTGGGAAAGCCGGGAAGCAGTGGAGGCCATGTTGAGCTGCTGATTGCGTTTCACTACAGGCACCCGTACGACATAGCTCACCTGGAGGTGGACAGATATGCGAGGGGAAGGGGCGGGCTTGTGATGCTGCTGACCATGGGCGTGTTCATCATCGCCGTGTACTTGTTTATAAACAGGAAAAAATAAATTTGAAGTGGCAAGGGAGTTTTTTGAGGTATTGCCAGGTTTTCTGTTATAGCGCGTGGTCGGGAGGATACGCCAATTAGCTCTACTCTCGACTTGTGGAGCGGTGCCAGGTTTCCTGTTGTCGTTTGTGGTGGACTTTTGTTGCTCTGCCTGCAAGAAGTCCGAACTGATTTACGCTTCGTTACGAAAATGACTGTTTCCGACCTCTAAACCCCCAAAAACTGCTCAAAAACGTCCACAAACTTGAAGCAAATGATCGTCAAGACCGAATGTAGACCGTGACCGAATGTTCTAAGGTTTCCTGCTGTCGCTTGTGGTGGACTTTTGTTGCTCTGCCTGCAAGAAGCCCGAACTTATTTACGCTTCGTTTCGAAAATGACTGTTTCCGACCTCTAAACCCCCAAAAACTGCTCAAAAACGTCCACAAACTTGAAGCAAATGATCGTCAAGACCGAATGTAGACTATGGACGACTGTTCCAAGATAGAAAACCTCTAGTCAGCACAAAGTCACTTCCGGTATAACTACAAATCCACACACTTCCAGATTTTGAACAACCAAAAAAACGCAGCTTGTTCCACCAGTCCACAATGAAGTCATTCAATTCAAAAGATTTCGATCACATCCCCCGGCCCAGCCCAAGACTCGAACTTCAAACCAAACTCGTTTCATTCCACTCGACCAATTCGCACACAATATCGCCCTTAACCCGGCCCGGTGACAAACCTGAAAAGTTCCCATCCAAAGAACCCATTGACTCCGAACCATCTCCAAAGTCGATCCCTTGTCCTTTTCACTTCCACCAAACAGAAAAAACGGATAACTTCCTCATCCTTCAGTGCATATCCTTTAAGTGTTTTTTTTTTATTCACGTGCTTCTGCCTACTTCTGAGTCAATCCTTACTCGAACCTCTCCCATCCCATGACGTCGTCCTTTATATGATAACCATGCGACCGTGAACATATGTCACCGAGTGCAAAACAATGCGTATCCTCGTGTATATGCGCACATCCCCTTTCGCAACCGTTTCCAATTGAATGCATACATTAAGCTACCGTTAACGGGAGTACACGGTACCAGCTACAATGGATGCGATAAGTCGATTCTCATCTCCATTTCAACCGGTTCCCATTCCCCCCTCCATTCATTTTTAAATCGCTTTTTTCCACTTCACTGGTGTTTGAGAAAGTCTCCAGGTGGTTTTGTGGCCGTTTTTGGGGGTGGGGCAGCAGGGAGGGCGACTCGATTTTGATTCCGACGATGTCTTGTGCCGATCTACAAGCTCATTGATCCTGGACCTAGCTGCCAAATACGAGGTCTTCGAGCCGAGATTTTGAATAATTCACAAGCGACAGGGGTGGGGGATGGTGCGAGAGAGAGAGAAAGAGCGCTCGCCCGGAGATAGAATGCCATTTGATAGTGTTTCCGTGATGGTGTTGTGAAATATTAAAACCTCCTCGCAATGCTGCGGGAAAGCAGAGTCGTGTACTCCTGAATAATGACGTCCAATAACCGGAAATCCTTTTAACTATTACGACCACAAGAGCCATTACTCCATTTTTGGCCCAGTAACTGCAAATGGAAACGGCAGAACGTTACAAGACGACGACGACGACGACGACGAGTACGAGGTCGGCCGTGCGATGTGTTGTGTGGTGTGCGGAAGTGTGTTGTGCAGGAAGGACGAACTGAATTGTTGGAGTTGAGAACTGTCAAGAGAGAGAGAGGCAGAGACCAGAGCGCTGACCTGGCCGGGAGATTGGCTGCGCCCAACTGTTGGCAACTCCTCGTCGCGTTAATGTTCTTAATTTCTGAAACCCTCGTCGGTTTAAAGTCATGCCGAGGGGCTCGGTAGCGGGCTACATCTCACTGTTGCTTCCCCCTGAATCCCCTGCCCCCACCCACTCGCCTCCCCCAGTCATATCATTTCGGAAATGCGGTCTGACCCCGCCCGCCCTACAAAAGCCGGCTTTGAAATTCAATATGCAAATAAGATAGGTAACTATTTCGGATCCTTGCCGAACACACACATCACATGTACACGCGTCCCGGTCCTCATGCACCTTTAATACAGTTGTCCTCGGCGAAACTCGGTCTAATCGAGCATTTGCTGGATGCTCCCAACGAACGAGAGGACTCGAGGAGAGTTTGTGTAAAATTCATCGAATGGCGTGCAGTGTCTCTCTGGGGGCCACAGGCTGAGCCAGCTGGAAAAAAAAGAGCCACTCTGAGTGAGTGTGTGTCCCTCATCAACCTGCCCGAATGCAAATTGCCGCGTTAAGCTTTGGCATTTTCCTCTGGTTCCTCTGGTTATTATCATCAGCACCACCCTGTGTTCTCCCATTTTTTTGCATAATGATCCGACTCGGGCGCCGAACCCCCGAATGGTCGTATGAAACAAATGCAAAGCGGAACACGAGGCGTCCTCCTGGGGGAGTGTTTTCATTTTATCTACGCGCGCGGCATAACCGTCGGGTAAGTGTGCCCCCGGAAATGGGTGTATCTGCACTCAACTTGTGATTAGGACGGCGCGGCGGTGGGATCCATTAGTCCATCGGGGGGGGGGGGGGGGTTCCTTTTCGCCCGCCTCTCCCTCGCCACACAAACAAACTTGAATGCAAATTGCTCTATTACGGTATGTTAGTGGATCAATTGAATTTTAAGGATCCTCCAACACCCCTCCCCCCCCCCCCCCACACACACACACATTCTCGAACAGTCAGTGTCTTCTTGTGAATCCCATCCTTCGGTCTATTCACGGCACAATGAGAAAGAAAATCATTCACGTCCTCTTGATGGTTTTCAAATTGTTTACCCAGTCTCTACACCACCCCCTCGCACCAAATCGATTCGGCTTGTTATTATGCCAAACCGCACACACAAGCACAACAATCAACCAGCACCTGTACGCTGACAAGGACGAAACCATAATGCAATTTAATTGAAACCCTTTTTGCTTGGTCGCTGCCGTCTCGTCGCCTCGGTATCTGACGAAAATTCAATTCGCCCGTCTGTCCGCCCAGCCGCCCAACCGCCCATCCGCCCATTCAGCCATTAGTCTCCCTCCGTTATGAATGGCTGCCGAATGACGGAATGGGCCGCTGTAGTCGTGTCGTGCTGTCTCCTGTCCACATGTGCGATGATGATGACAACGCGTCTAAAGAAAGGATATGACGAATAAAATTAAATCAGCCTGTCATTTGGTGGCAAAAGAAAGCAAACAAAAACGAGAAAAGAAAGGACACATAAGGACGAAATAAATTCGCCTTTTGTTGCTTGACATTCTTGCCGTGTGCGAGCTTAACCGATTTTCTTCGTGTTTTGTTCACTTTCGCCGGGGATAACTGAAGTGATCCAATCCTTTTCTCCCACCAGACACACACACACACACACACACGCATTGTCTGCTCTCCGGTCGGTGGCGGCCCCACTGATCGAATTGACGCGTCGCGACAAACATTGCCTTACGTGCGGCATGGAAAAAGGATTTTTTTTCTTTTCTTTTTTTCATTTTTATTATTATATCCTTTGAGTATGGCATGCGGTGTTTTTTTTTTTTTTTTACCCACTGTTCGACGTCCTTTATGCTCATCTCGTTGTGTATCTCAATAAAAATGACATGAGAACAGTTTGGTTGATGGGTTCTGACGGGGGGAGGGGCGGGTAAATTTGAATTCTCTCCTCTTTTGCTTGGCAAAGGACCTCGCTCTCGCAGCGGTGCACGGGCACACGCGACTGGGTGTGGTGAACCCATCTGCGTATTTTGTGGTTTCAAATTGAATTCAATTTTTTTTTTTTGTTGTTGGAAAATTGAAATGGTCCTTGCGTGCGTGTGTGTGTGTGTGAAATTGTTAAAGGACGATTTTTCATTCATATGAATGGCTTAGACAATGAATTGTGATGACGAGGAGAAATGAGGGAACAGAAAAAACGACGACGGTTGGTTGTCAGGATGGATGGAGGACCTGGGCGGAAATTTAATGCCCGACCCGCGGAATTGGTTTCGGATTGTTTGAGTGGCTGGAAGGGGTTTTTTTCCCCTGGATTTAGACAGCGTTTGGGGGTCGATGCATTTTCCATTTCACCAGAGTGTGCTCTGGCAACCAGTCGAAGATTTTTTCCAAACTTCCCCTTGCAACTCCTTAAAGTTCCTACGAGGCCAAGCAAAGGACTGAAGAAGAAGAGTTTTCAACTAACAAACATAGACCATCTCCACTCTACCCACATGGGGTCTTCTATCAATGCTCCAACCACCACCACAAACCACCCACCTCCCGCCACCACACACAAGACTTAACCAAATGCGAAACCAAATTATCCTCACAGACCTCATAATGCACTTGAAGTTCCTTTCAAGTTGGATTTTCATCTTGAGCTTAATCCCACTCCTCATCAACCCCCCTCCGCCCCCCCTCCCACTCATGCACAGTCAAAAGTAACTGGAAAATTTTGTAAGCAACTTTGATGATTTAAACTCATCACTCTCCGACAAGCCGATTCAGGACTACTTTTGCCGAGAATCTTCAAAAGAAAATTCCTTATCCTAGAGAATTTAATTACAGTTATAATTCGTCAGAACCCCTACACACGTCTACGACTCTCTAGACGAGCAAGAAAAGGATATTCTTCTTGTAATTAAAAGAAGAAGCTCATGCACAGCTCGGTATGTGCATCATTTGATGAGATGCTGCTGGTGTGTCCCCCGCTCCTCCTTGGTTTCAATTCAAGTCCTGGTGCTAGTTTAATTTTGTTGCAAAGCCCAGAGTCGAACATTCCTTGCATCCATCCCCTTTGGGGCTGACTGAGTGGGAAGTTTGTTCAAAAAGTTTACCACCTCACATGGACGACCTCGTAGACCTCTGGGATAATCAATGCTTCTTTCGTTTTGTGCATATCAGCCAAACCGCACACACATGCACCACATCCTTCAAAACAATCATCGTCCTTGGAATGCCTCGGCCTGCACTGGTGGACGACGACGCATGTCTTCATTTCGAGCGCCTAAATGCAGGCAGTTGCAGTCTTGTCTCGGCTTTTCGGAGCACTTTTCGTATGAAGGACTCCTTAAAGTGCTGCGTTTTTGACAAATTCAGATGATCCTTTGACCCACATTGCCGTACAATGGATTCCCAATAAAACAAGTCCACCCGCACCGAGTGGGAGATGAAGTGCAAAAGGACAAAACTTTCCTATTTGGGTCATTATCACTTGAACAGCAGCAGGAGGAGGAGACAATAATTATTATATCCTGCAAAAGTCGAAGGACCTCTTGTGGGGTAACCGCTCTCTTGTTAAAAACTAGCCAAAGGCCACTTGAGAGAGGAGAACACAAAACTACCAGAGCACGCACAACACTCCGCTTTTGGTGACAATGAAATGGGGCTGGAGGGCGGAGAGGTGGTGTATTGTCAACGTTCCAATGGACTTTACTCTCTGCGAGTAAGTGGGTGTGTGTTTGTTTGTGTGCACGGGTGAGAGTGTTAAGTTTTGTTTCAGCAACACAATGGGTAGTGGGAATCTTTGAGTACCGAGAAAAGGACATAAAATGCTTTTTAAGTTTAAAAGGGCACCACTTCACCGCCAACACTTCTTCAAAAAAAGACTAAAGGAGTGGCAGTGGGGGAGAGGGAGGGAGAGTGAGAGGGTGTACGTGTGTGTGTGTGCGGGTCAGAGAGGTGGTAGAAAGAAAATAGCGCAGTTTAGAGCGATGTTATGACTTCGAGTGGGTATTGTTTGAAAGAAGATGGCGTGCGCTGCTCTTGTGTCCTCGGGGGGGGGCTCCTGTCGGTGAATGCCAAAACCGAAGAATGGCCACGAGAGTTGAGGAGAATGTGAATCTTTAAAGCGTGGCCTTTGAAAGGGCGAGGTGGGATTTTTGTGCTCCGCGTTGACTTCGTGGCAAATTTAGACTGCCCCCCGGATGGCCTGGGCATGGATTCACACTTGGAAAGCTCGGTGGTTCACTCGATGGTTTTACGATTTGTTTGGTGGGCACCGTGATATGGTGTCTCCCTCAGTGGAGGTCGTGTGATAGGTTGTGGGCGTCACTGCGTAGTCTTGTCGCGTGAGTTTTGCTGTGACCAGTGCACGATCTTCAGATGAAACAGGCGCGGAAGTGAGTGTTACTGTCCACTGTCCAAGAGAAGCCCTCTTCAGTTGAAATGCCATTGTGGACTCACACAAGAAGCCCATTTGATGGCATTTTTTCGCTCTGTTCGCGGCTGTGGAACCCTATTGGGCTCTTCTCGGGTTAAAACGTCACACAAAGAAGAGGAATACTTTCTCAGTCACTGTTGCTTCTTTGGTTCAACCTTGATTCCTCACATCCATCTTCGAAAGTATAGCTGTACCCAGTGCACGATGTTCCGATCCCACAGGCAAGGGCGTGAGTGTAGAAGTCCATTTGATGGCATTTTCGCACCCTGTTCTCGGCTGTGGAAGGAAATTCGGCCACTTATTGGTTGATTCCCAGGCTCTCCTCGGACTGTAACGTTGCTTCTTAGGCATCTTCGAACAAATTCCGCTTGTGCGCACCTAGGTGCAATCACCTGGGGGACGAAGTCCAGAAAGTGCCCACCACCGTCTCCTGAGGCTCCAAACTCACCACGGACAGCAACGCTACACAAAGAAGAAGAACAAGTTAACGCCGAGTGATCCACCCACCAGCCTTGATTCTCCACATCATCTTCGACAGCTTCCCCCCTTCAGCTCCCACGTTGCCACCCTTTTGGGCGTAGGTGCAAGCACCTCAAGTTCGCAGTCCACAAAGTGCACTCCATCACCTCCTTCGGCTCAGCAGGCATTATTGCCGCTTCACGCATTGGGAATCTTAGCCCGGCCAAGTGCTTGAACGACGGCTCCCTGGCAGCCAGTGCAACCCAATCCCGGGATTGCTTAGGACGCACACAGGAAACTGCAGACCGAAACCGACCGTTTCCAATTCAAAAAACCCTCGATTCACCACGAGCACCGCACACAGAAAGTGCTATCCACTGGCACGCACCATCGCTCTTCGGGAACTCCGAGCCGTCCGTCCAACAGAAGCCCTCTTCAGTCGCAAATTCCAATCCAGACAAGGGAAAGGCTGTGGGAATTTCAACAGCAGCAAATTCCATCCATTTCTGATTGCATCCGAGGGGAATAAAGTGTCATAATTGTTGACTTGTCAGGAGGACCAAAACCGAACACCGACGGCATGGGGAACATGGAAATCAGGGATACGTTAAGTGGCAATTGGTGTCCTTTTGAAAGAGCGAACATCGCACATAGGTGTGGCTGGCAGTAGGCACTTTCAAAGGATTTACACAATTCTTCTTCCTTGATCCTTGCATTCCCATCGTCTGTGTTGATGAAGCCGGTGGTGGAGGGGGGGGAAAGTGAATGCGGCCGGGCACCCTTTCGCTTGTCCTTAAATCCGATATGTGTGCCGAAAGAAAAGGGGGCGGCTTCATTTTCACGAAAAACGGCAAAAAAAAGAGAAAAAAACGAAGGGGACCGAAAAGGATTTCCGAGGGAGCCTCTTTTCATATTAAAATCAAGCACTCGCTTCCTTCTTCTCCTTCTTCTGCTGTGTCGCAGTTTACGCAGACGTGGCTTCAAATCTTTTCAATTCGTTTTTCGTTTTTTTTTGCGCTTTCTCTCATCCGTTGGTCCTTGTTAAGAAGGATTTCGTGTGTTTTTTTTTTTTTTTTCCTTCTATCTTGCTTGTCTTTTCTTGTGCTGTTCGGATGGATGCGTTCTTCCGTGCGCAGCAAATTGTAAATCATCGACTTGTTTCTACAGCGGGTGTGTGTTTGGATGGATGGATGGATCACAGGCGACACACAATGGCAGCGTCACACGTAAACGCACAGCCCTGCTCGCACACACCCCGTGGATGGGCTGAGAAGGTCGCAGCAGAAAGGGAATCCTTCCGATTTGTTAAATCAAAATTTTATTCAATTTTTGCTGATTTTCTTCGAGAGGTTTTATTTTTTTTTTTTAAAGTGAACGTGGATATGTACGTGCCTCGTGTTCATCATCAGCATACACAAATTGAATGACAAGCGAGTATGACAACTAGATAGTGAACGGCTGGATGGATGAATGGATGAATGGATGATTGGACGGGGGAGAGAGAGAGAAAATCAAATTTCAGAACAAATAATTCGCAGTATCGTCTGTTGTCCTCGGTGTTTGGCTATTTTCGGTACAATGTCGCTGATCCCACCGCAATACGCAAACTTAGGCACCGATAATGACACACGTGAACGTGCGGGCTTTTGTTTGTGGAACAAAAAAATCCAAGGAACACGCTAAACAAGGAATCAAGTTGTCAGTTGCTTTTGTACACCAAAACACGTATCCTTTCTGGTCTCTCTTGGAGGTAAAGGATTGAAAATGGGGGTGGGGGGAGGGGGGGGAGGAGCAAATCCACACCCCCAGCGCTGGATGGAGGTACAACGACAAGCAAGCAAAAATGAGAGAAAAAAATGGAAAGAAAGAAAAGAAATAATAAACAACCCCATGCATGGGGTAATATGCTGTTCATACAGATTTTTGATGAAAATTTCATTGTCACATGGCGAAAGGCAGTGGGGCGCGACTGCTCCTGGCGGCGGTTCTGGGGGCTCGGAAGGGGGTTAGCGGTCGGGCTTCAGGAGAATGATGTATGTTTTGTTGCTTCAGACGGAGAATTATGTTTACGTTAAGGATTTCATTGGTTATTATTCATTTTTTTCCTCATTTTTTGCCTCCGTTTGCCTTGTATCCTGAAGGAGTGAAAACAATTTTTTTTCGTTTCTCTCCGTTTTTGCAAGCAATCACTCACTTAGGGGTAATTCAAGTGGAATTTGGTGTAAATTTGTTTTTCTTATTGTGTGGAGGAGGGGCGGAGGGCTGGTTTGGTCTTGTGAATAATCCCTGCGTCATAAGTGAAATGAAATGAATGTGAAGTGCGTAGATCTCTGTCGGATTCAGTTGTTTTCTTTTATTTTTTTTTTTTTTTGGGATGGATTGACGTAGAAACTGCGTTCAAAGTTGGGGACTTGCTTTCGAATCGCTGCGTTCTGAGAGGTCTCCGCGAGTGGGGGCCCATCTGGAGCATGGTCTTAGCTCGAGTTGAGTAGTCTGTCGTTGGCTTCACTTGAATTTGAGTCGATTTGGGGGCCCTAGGCAGGTACTAGGGGCGTTCAACATATTCTCGGTATCGGTGACCATCATCGTCTCAGTTGCCATTATGATTCTGTTTAACTAGAGATAAAATGCGAATTAATAATCACATTTATATGAAATTTTACATGAATGCACTAAAATAATAGTATTACTTGATATATAAGTCAATTTATATATACAACCACAGCTTCATCCCGATACCGAGCATATATTGAACGCCCCTCGTAAATGCGCTGTGATATCGCCAGCACAGTCAGACTACTGTCACTGATTCGACAATTCCAGTGATAGGGCCGTTAAGGTGATCCCATCGGCAGATGGTGACTGGACATGATTTGAAAACTGTAGACCCCTCTAACAGCCACTCAACCAACTGTGCCATTTCAGCTGTTTTTTTTGCCAGACCCTCGCAAGTTGTTGAACCAAGACACAGTCACGGTTATCCTTCATACCAGACATCGTCATAAATCAGTGCAAAAACACCCCCCCTGGACACAGTTCAATTACGATGCTCAACCAACCAAGGATTCTTGTCTGGATCGTTGACAAAAGCACATTCCACTCGATCAGCTTCCCTTTCTCTCCCTCTCACCCCCCCCCCCCCCCCCCCCCCCCCACGGTCTTCAAATCACAATAAAAGACCAGCCAACCAAATGGGAGCTCGTTCAGCAAAACTTTCGACTAAACAATTCCAGAGAAAATCCAGAGAAAAGTTTGCATCACACCCGAACGCATCACCATCATCGGTCGGCATCGTCATCATCATCATCAGTTGAGTTGGGATCCCTCTGCCATAACTATCACCTCAAATCACTGCCACCTGGCTGCACATCAAATCGAAGCAATCGAACTGAAACTTCTATGCGAAAACTTCTCTATCTGCAGCTCGAGCTACTTCAATTGTCCCGAACTTATGAAGCAATTAATCTCTCTCTCTCTCTGTCTCTCTCGCTCCTGCTTCGGCCCCCTAGCCCCCGACGCCTGCTGCAGAGGTGAATGTGAATGTGAATGATTCAACTCAAGCAGAAGACAACAACAGAGTGCACACCCCTCATCAAATGCTGGACAAAATGGGGCTTGCTTGGGGGCCGGGGTTTCGTTGGGGAGCGATGGTTACCAAATTGTCAATCGGCATTTGGTCGGTCCATGAGGCGACTTCTTCTTTCACAGAAGATAATTAATTCAAGCGAAGATTGAATTGTTCCTCATAATCATTGCCGTCGTCGTCGTGAGAGGAGAGAGGCGCGCGCCACGATGCCACCTCATTTGCTGCGCTGTCAAAAAGTCAAAAAGCCTTTTTTCCAGTTCAGTACGCTCTGCTGGGTTTAATTAGCATTTTGAAGCGTGCAACCCGCCCTTCTTCGTTTGGTTTCTAGAAAATTTATTCATTATTTACCCCGATCGTGCTCGAGAGACGAAGAGGGGAGCAGCAGCAGCAGCAGCAGCAGCAGCAGCAGTGAGCCGGTCTAAAGTTTACTCGAACATTCCCAGAGGTATGGGCTTCAGTCTTGGTCTTACATACTTTCTTCCTCCGGCAGCTCTTCTTCGTTTTTTTTTTTTTTTGCATTCTCTAGGTTATGCCGTCCCAGTCGAGGTAACTTTGTCTGCCACCTCCTCGTCCTCGTCGGCGTTGTCATCTACATCGTCATCGTCCTCATCATCATTACTGTGTCATTGGAAAGTGGGCTCATTCTCTGGCTGCGTGGTGGGGGTGGGGGAGGTCTGGTAGATTTGTAATACCGTATTCATCCCAGGAGCACACACAAAACCATCTCCAGGGAGACACAGGGCAACAATTCCGACGTCGAACCTGGTTACCCGGGTTGGCCGGGGCGAGAGTCACTCGGTCGGGTGGTGTTTGCTTGGCTGAGTCGGTGTGTAATTTGGAATTAAATGGGCCGAAAATATTCAACTTCCTCTGCCAGCGCAGCGCAGGGACACCATCCACCAAGGACCAAAGGAGAAATATCGAAAAATGTTCCCATTTATCCCCCAGTCGCCCGGACTCGCCTCGAACTCGGGAAGATTAAATTTATTGCTGATAATAATTTTTCGATTAAATCATGGAATACACACAGTCGCTCAGTGATCGGTGGACATCCCTCTCAATCGCTCTCTCTCTCTCTCTCTCTCCCTCTCTGTGCAGCCATGGCAGTGGGAGTCGCATCAATAACCTGATGGGATGGGCTGGCACTTGGTGCCCCGTAGCATTCCTTGTGAATTCAATTTTAATTTCCCAAGGACCTAGTCTTTTTTTTTCACTCAGTGCCTCCACCTCTCTGTCTATCACACGCACTCGCCGTCCCACTCGTGTCCCTCTTAAGTCCTTTGTGCAATGAGCCCGCTTGCCGTTGCCGGCTAAAGACAATTGGGAGCCTCTTATTCCTGTGATTCGTTTCTTTTTTTCTTTTTGCCTTCATTTGGCCTGCATCCTACGGGCTACGGCTCGCTCGCTCGCTCTCTTGGGTGGATTTATTTGTTTTCACTACGCAAACACAGTGATAAAGGAAAGTTTTGGAGGATCCTTCTCTCCTGCGTCCTCGTTCGAGGATTTTCTTCACAAAACCCAGTGCAGAGCTAGATGGTTTTCTGTGCTTTTTTTCCCGTTTTTTTTCTTTCTGCTTTGCTTCTGGGTTTTTGCCTTCGTTCTCTCCTTTGGCAGTGCACATCCTTTATTATCCTTGCCTCTAACATCCTTCGAGTGGCTATTAATAAATAATTTCTCATTTTGTTGTGAAGCACGCTATACACTGGTGCTGGTGATAATGATGGTAGTGGTAGTGTGCTGATGGTTCTCAATGTCCGCGCGCATAAAGCCCTTGTTTGCTGTTGTCTGCGGTGGGTGGGGGGTGCCCTGGGGTTTGGGTAGGCCCTTTTGGTCTCCGTCCTCGGGAGCTTAGGGAGCAGATGTGAATGGGAAGGCAAAGTGAAGTGAGTTGATGACGTTTATTCTTTGGTCAAATCCTGATGTTAAGCTTTCACTTCATTTCAGATTAAGACCGGATACTTGATGGCCGTGGGGCGGCTTTTGTGGAATGATTGTAGAATAGGGGGGGCCGAGGGGGAACGGTTCGTTTTCAGTTTTCCTTTACTTATTAATAAAAAGGATTTCGTCGGTTTCAAAGTTAAATGGGAGCTGTGGCTAGGGGTGGTGGTGTGCGGCTTCTGTGGCGGAAGGTGGATAAGGACGAGAGATTGATTTGACTGCAATGACAGGATGTTTAACGGATGATTGTCGGATTGATAGTGAAAGGGTTAATTGAATGCCTTGGCTTTTGTCTTAATGACTCACGTTTGATAAGGATTCCGGGGGGAGTCCTTTGTTTGCTTCTTCGAAATTGCCTTCCTTTACGTAATGGGAATCATCTTTAATGAGTCCGTACTAAGATTGGAAGGCAGACAATTTAATTTGCGATTTTTTGTTTCAGTGTCACCCTGTTGCATTGAAGTTCACATATTGCAATAGTATTTATCGCTGATTTTAACAATTCTTTAATTTTCCATAAGAATTAAGCCTGTAGAACAGATTTCGCCTTCCACAGGGTGGTGCACAAATGTTTTCACATGTTTCCACCACCCTGTTGCATTAGAATGCACTTATGGAATCAGCATTCAACATTGATCTTAACAGTTTTATTAATTTTCTTTGTTACAACTTCCACAGGGTGGCACACACATTTATTTCAGATGTCACTGTCACCCTGTTGGATTGACATTCACTTATTAGATCAGTATTCATCATTGATTTAAGCAGTTCTTTAATTTTCTTTGTTAAACCAACAGTTTCCACCTTCCACAGGGTGATGCACTAATGTTGTCAAATATCACCGCCACCCTGTTGCACTAGAATTCAGTTATGAAACCAGCATTTATTATTGACTTTAACAGTTATTTCATTTTCTCTGTTAAGCCAACTTTGTCACCTTCCACAGGGTGGTGCACAAATGTTTTCATGTGTCACCGTCACCTTGTTGCATTGAAATTCACTTATGGGATCAGCATTCGTCATATATTTGAAAAGGTCGTTAATTTTCTCTGTTAAGCCAACAGTTTTCAGATTCTACAGGGTGGCACACACACACATTTTTTTTTCTGATGTCACTGTCACCCTGTTGTATTGGAATTCACTTAAGGGATCAGCATTCATTATTGATTTGAAAAAGATTCTTTCATTTTCTCTCTTAAGCCAACAGTTTTCACCTTTCACAGGGTGATGCACAAGTGTTTTCAGAAACTACCGTGACCATGTTGCAGGGCTAGAATTCGCTTCAGGGCCCAACATTCCTTATTGATTTTGACATTTTTCGTAACAATAATGCCTGTTAAGCCAACAATACAGGGTGGCACACGAATCTTTTCTCTTGAGGAATGCCTTCCAAACCCGTCTTCCCAAAACTTGAGCCAGCCAACCCTCTTTCTTACTTGAGAAAAAAACACCCTGTTCATCATCAACTTCTTCCATCCCCCATGACCACCCTGTACACGTATAAATTTACGCAACTTTGAACAACTTTTCCTTCTTATTGACAATTTTTCTTTCAACTTCGTCTTCAGCAAAAAAAAAACACAAAAAGCACACATCACCCCCACTCACACACAGGGTGACCCAAAAAAAAAAATGTGAAAGAGAAAAAAAAAACGTAGAACTCGCATGAAATTACATTTTAAGTGTGAATTGTGTATAGAGTACGCACTTGTAAAGTTGAAGGCGTTAGAAACCCATTAAAAAGTTAAAAGTCCCTGAAATAACACCTCTCCACGATGTGTGCCACATTCTGCAGCACACCAGCCCAAAAATGAGCAACATTTTCATTCAACGGTGTACAGTGAACACCAAGTTTCGGCAGTGAAAAGTTCAAACTACAATACAATACTTCAGATACGTAGATACATGTGTATCTACGTGTGCGAATATTATGTGCATTATAATGAAAAGCATGAAAAGCAGAGAAGAGAGAACGGAGAAGCAAAAAACAAAAAGAAAGGAATAACAACAAACAAACAAGCGAGCGAATAAAGTGTTCTTAATGACTTTTGCTTTAGTACTATAACAAGGACAACGGTAAGGACTCGCCCATTCTCCGCACAGAGCGGTGCACACCGGGCGCGAAACAACAGCGACAACGGCGATGAAAACGACAAATGAAAGCACTTAAATATCGTGAAGTGTCTCTTTTCATCCTTAAACGATTGTGTTCCTTTTCAATGGTGTGTGCAATGCACTGCTTTTCATTCTGTTCGGTGCCCCCCCACACTCAGTCGGTGTATTTCTTCGTTTGTCAGTCACCCGGCTCAATGATGGCCCCTGATGTGTTCTCGTAGGCCGATGCAAGACGTGACGTGACACCTTAGTGGATGGCGCCAGCAAGGACTAACCGCCCACCAACTATCCCTTATCTGTGTGCACTGATGCACTTGGCTGGTGTGTACTTTGGCATTGCTCAAGTGTGTTTTGCAAACATTCAGCGTCCTTGTTCGCTGTTCTTTTTCTCTCTTTTTTTTCCGTTTCTATAATTTTTTGGGTAAACACTTGGAAATGGCAGCACTAGTGACAGTCATTATCATCGCGTGGAGGTCACAAGGATGTCTCTTTGCCGCTGTGCAAGACTAAACACTTGTCGTCCTCCTTTGTGCATTTGCCTGACAATGCTCCTCTTTAATGTGACACAGAGAGAGAGAGAGAGAGAGAGGCAGAGAGAGGGAGACAAAGAAATTAACAAAATCCTATTCACTGCTCGTACCGCACACACACAGCAACAGTAACAGGAACGCATCCTGTAATTAAGAATTCCGTTTCCAGTAATTCAATCATTCTCCTAGTTGGACTGGTGTGGGAGGGGTGAGGGGGTGGGGGTTTGGGGGGAGAAGGACGTCCTCTCAGCCGAGGATTGTCACAGTCGCATTTTGTTTCGTCGCATGGTGCAGTCATGCGGTTACTTGGATGTCCTTTTATTCATTAATTGAGGCAACAACCAGACACAGATGGAACGCATGCACAACCACCCACCCACCCTCCTCCTCCTGCTCCATAGCTGTGTGTAGGAAATGCGATGGTGGATGATGTTAGAGTTCTCCTGTTTTGCAATGCAAACAAGAGTAAAAAACGCATTTAGTTGCAATCCCAGGGAATGGTAGGGCATTCAGGACTTCGTTAATTTGCCACCCCATGCGCCCGCTTCCGTTGTGTAGGTGCTTTTGTTCGCATAGACCGAGCGCTCCTTTTTCTTCGTCTCCCGCCCTCGTTATCCAACTGCCTTGGCATTCAGAGATTCCCTGTGTGAATGTTGGGGGGGGGGGGGGGGGGGGAGGCGCTGTTGGAAGGCGTTTGAAAGGCATGGTGTAAAAGTTTTGCATCATTACCTAACACCAGTTTTTAGCTTGAAAAGATGCAGAGTCGAACGAAAAAAAGCATCATTTTTGTGCACAAAAGGCGAGCGAGTGTGTGAATGCAACGGAGGACAACGCCAGCACTCACCCAGCCACCATGGCTGGTTGAATTCTCAGTTCTCACAGAGGATTACGCCGAGGCAGAAAACACATACTCACACTCACACACGAACCAGCTGAAGGATGCATTTTGAAAGGACTGCTGTGCTGTGCTGCACTGTGTGTATGGGCATTCATCCCACGGATCCACCTTCATCCTGAAGGTACATTGAATGAACTGCAATGCGAATTGAGTTTGAGTTTGAGTTTGAGTTGAATCCCAGTCCTCGCCCTCTATGCTCACAAATAGGATTCATAATCTCGTTTCATAATGTAAAAGCCATCGTCATCACCATCGCCATCATAAGCATCCATCTATTCATCCTGTCGCACCACCCGTCCGTTCCATTCACCGTAATGACTAAGGATGATGATAACATATCAGCAGCATCATCATCAACAGCCGAACAGCCATCCAGACGTACCTCTCTCTAGTTCACATGTAAACGATGCCAGAGTCAAGATTACTGTGAAACCTGAAAGAGTCTTGGTTTTTTTTTTTTTTTTTTTCGTCCTCTGCTGCCGCTTTGTTACCGGCTTCGCCATTCACCATTCGGTCATTCATTAGAATTGAAATCCTTTTTTTTCCTGCTGCTTTCCGCCATCATCCTTCCGAGTGCCGAGTGGTGGAGTGGCGGAGCGTCCTGAAACCTCGAAGGAATTGAAAACAAAAAAAAAATGTGTAATTTACCCTTCTGCTGGGATGCGTCTGATCCGGAGCCGAATTAAAAGTTACCACGTCCGAACGAGTAGTAATCAGTTAATAGAATCATTATCGGTACGAGCGAGCATTAGTGTGGCAAGCTCCGTGCACGCGACTTGCATTACAACACGTCGCTCCCTGTTGCACATGTGTGCGCTCAGCGCCACCCCATGCGGATGGATATTACCTACGAAACCCGGTAAACGGATAATTGCCACAATTTTTCGGGGTCAACTTACTCTAAATTAGTTTTTTCCCCCTTTTTTTTCCCATGCCGACCCCAGGATACGCTGAATTCCAAAAGGAAACACACAAAAAAAAAAAACGAGAAGGATTAACGCGCGTTATCTGTTGCACTTGGTCGGGTGGTTTGAGGGAACATCCTCTCCCATTAGCCGAGACGAAGGAATTAAAATTCGAATCCTTTTTTGGGACAACCAAGCGGCCACCCACTCTCTGCTGGTCTCTCGATAACCGTTGTCGTGTTGGGGAAAAAGCCACATGAGCGTGTGTGTGTGTGGCGTGTGAAACGATGCAACCCGGAGCTTTATCCTCTAATGAATAATCGATTTGCCAAAGGATTTATATCCCGGCTAAGGCCGAGTGAGAGAGCGAGAGGGATCGAGTCAGCGTGCAGCAAAAAAGGGTGTGCAGTCGCATTTGGTTGAAAACAAAAAAAAAAAAAGGAATAACCCACAGAAGCAACGAGCGTACTGAACAGGACGAGCACGAGCACAAAAAAAGGACGAAAGCAATTCGTTATGGATTTAAATTTTTCCACTCTGAGTGTGAGACTATAGAGAGGTGTCTACCAGGAGTAGCAATATAATCCATAAAGGGTGTTAATGGAATTATAGATCTCTCCACCCCACTCCTCCTGCCTTTTTCTTTTTGCTCTGTTTTCCCTCTGCACTCTGCACTCTGGCTGTATCCTACTCGCTGGGTTACCCAGAAAAACACGAGAGGGAAATGCAAAAATAAAGCAGAAACGTTTGACCGATGAAAGCGGAATTATGACGGAACAGCGCAAGAGGTCGTCCCCGGAGTGGGGTGGAGAGGGGGGGCGTGGGATGGTTTCATGACTCGTGGAAAATTCAGTGGTAAAGGGAAATCCTAGATTGATGACGTGACAGATTTTAGTCGGATTATTATGATGATGGGGTGTGGTGAGGACGAATCCTGCCGCCAATGCCGCACCGCAAGGGTGACACGCTCGAGGGATATGGAAGTTCATTAGCGTTTGAAGATTGATTTGACTTGTATTTGCGTGGTGTTAATGGCAACGAGATGGGCTTCGGGTGTGGGTAGGCGAGTTGCGAGTCAAAAACCTTTTGTGTGGGATTTCCAGTGGATTACCGAATGGCAGTGGATTGTTGAGTTTGGGACAACGCCACTAGGTGAAACCACATGATGCTGGGATTGATTGTAATCCTTGCCTAGAGGAGGGTCCTTGACCTGGACGAAGGGATTCGTCAGAAATCGTTCCATCCCGTTGAGCCGCAACCGATGAAGTGGGTCGCATTTGGGAGGGTCCTTGAGACGCCTTGAATTCGCAAGAAATCGCTCCTTCCAGTTGAGCCGATGGTGTGGATCGCATTTAGGAGGGTCCTTGAGACGCCTTGAATTCGAAAGAAATCGCCTCTTTTCTTTGAGCCCCCAACGGGTGATGTGGATCGCATTTAGGAGGGTCCTTGAGACGCCTTGAATTCGAAAGAAATCGCCTCTTTCCTTTGAGCCGCAGCCGATGATGTGGGTCGCATTTAGGAAGGTCCTTTAGACTCCTTGAATTCGCAAGGAAATCGCCTCTTCCCTTTGAGCCAACCGATGAAGTGGGTCGCATTTAGGAGAGTCCTTGAGACGCCTTGAATTCGCAAGGAAATCGCCTCTCCCCTTTAAGCCCCCCAACCGATGATGTGGATCACGTTTAGGCGGGTCCTTGAAATGCCTTGATTTCGCTCCTTTCCTTTGAGCCCCAACCGATGGTCCTTGAGATGCATTGAATTCGCAAGGAAATCGCCTCTTCCTTTTGAGGCTCCCAACCGGTGATGTGGACCACATTTATAATGGTCCTCGACCTAGACGAAGGGATTTGCCGTTGATGTGGATCACATTTAGCAAAGCCACGAACCCCTTTGGCAATGTGTGCACTTTTGAACTCTCTGAGGCGCAACCGTTTGGAGCGTCTGCTGACCCCTTGGGCTCAGACGTTTCGAATGCGTTTCATCTCCTTATCCGACAGAAGAATCCCTTATCAGACTTAGACCGGCGCACCTTAAATTTGATCGCTTTCATCGGCCTCTAAACAAGATTGCTTCACCCTCGCTCTCTCATCAAATGCAAGAAATCCAAAACCATCATCCATCGACAGCAGTCTGTGGGCTCTCCTGCATCGTGTAGCTGATTTATATCCCCCCCCCCACCCCAACAGGCGCCGTCTCCGCTCCTCAGTCTATGCTAACCAGCCACTTTATTTTTCGATTAAGGCATCGTTTTCCATCCAGATAATGCAGCGCTGAGTATCCACAATTGGCTTATTCATAAGCAACTCCTGTGTGTCCGAGACAGATCCCCGGGTGGGAGTTGAAAAGTTGAAATCCTTTCTCCTATGAATGGCCGGCCTCCCCCCGGCCCGCTCAAGAGTAAAGTCTGCAACCTAACCGGACCCAGACACAAGTCATGGCCCTCGCTCTGTCGAAAAATGTATACAAAATTCAGAAAATTGCTTGCCATTTAATGCGCTTTATATGACCCCATCCGCCCGCCCGCACACACTCAATTTCGTTTCTATTACCGGAACGTGAAGAACTTGGGGCCATGGCTCGCTTCTTACTTGTGTTCCATCTGCCTGCCCAGACTGTGATTATACTGCGAGTGCTTCCTTGCCTCGGTTAGTCTTCGGGACCTTGGCAGCGTTTTTTTTGTTGCTGACGACATTTTTATTCTTCGAACGATGATATCCTTTGGTCAAAGGATAATATCATCATATTCTCCATCTCCACACGAACACACACACACACACACACTGGCAGCCACATATCGTGCATGAATATGAGAGCATAGCTCACCACTTTCCTGAACCCATGCACATCCCATTATGCGCTCCCAGAATCCTCGTCGTCGTCGTCGGGTGTGAGACGAGGACAAAATCCAATTGCACTGCCGACAACGACAACGACGACGACGACGACGCCGGCATCATCCCACTTAACTTACTCACTTATGATAATGTCTTCATTGGAGTAGATCCTGTTGCAGAGGCGGCCGGGTGGGCGGTCACACACTGCAGCGAGTGGGTGTCTCAGCGATTCTGTGGCTCTACGAGAGAGGAGTGAACAAGAAAGAATTCCTTATCCTTTGAGCATATACTACATGCGAAGACAATGATCCCAGTATCCATATCAATTGGATCATATTTCATATAACGGCCAGTTTGCATATATCCCGTGCATCCTTCATCGTAATCGTCGTCCCCATTGTCGTTGTCGCCGTACTTTCCACACACTCGCATATCGATGGCATTCTTCTGCCTTCTTCAACGGGAACTCCTCGCTTCGAGCCAGCGCCCATTGTATAGTCTGATATTCAGATTAGAAGTTGAAGTAAATTTTTGCTTCCCTTGCCGCTCCTTCCTTGGTGCTCTCGTTTCATCATTCGCCGTGGAGGCAGGCATGGATGCAAGGATAAGCGCGAAAGGAGATAACGCGTCAGCTTAAGTTTATCATTTTCCCGAGAAACAACGCGGCCAAAACGAATGAAAGAGACACTCTTGTTTAGCATAAGGATGCAAGGACTTCACTTGTAATTTATACGCGTGCCACTGATGTAATCTTTAGTGCCTACGGTATGTCGATCTCCGGGTGGTGCTGCTGCTGGCGAGGGGGTCTGTGCATGTCTGTGCGGTTCTATGTTATCCTTGTTAAGACATCCGGGTTTTATGCGAAAATGAAAATGTGTGCTGTTCGTTCGCGTTTTGTTCCCTTTTCGCAGAACAATGCCCGCCTCAGCCTCGCAGCCATTGGCGGTGGGTAGGGTGGGTAGAAGTTTTTATTTGAATTTCAGAAATGCAATCGATTGATATCTGGTGGATGTGATTGATTTATGCGAGCGGCTGGCTTCGTTTCGGCTAAAAGGGGAGATTAATATCTAAAATTGCTGCGGTGGCTGATTGCGGAGGCGTGGTGGAATTTCGGAATTTCGGTGCACAAAACAATTCGGAAAGGTATTCGTGATGAGGTTTTCATTCATTTTCTGCTGTTTTTTTTCTCTCTCTCGGAAGTGTTTTGGCACAAAAATCAATAAGACGGGAGGCGGCGTTCGTGCGGAAATTGGATGAGAAATAATGGGCGCTGTGCTTCGGACGAGAGTTTAAAGGTCCGGCTTCAAGGTCCTGTCTGTTTTGCCTCTCCTTTTCCACGATCAACGAACACTTACGAGTCCTTTCGTCAGACACTAGATGGCGCTATGCATCTGAAGAGAGATCGAACAGTTTTTAGAAGTCCCCCTTCAAGCTCATGTGTATCCTGTCTGTCCTTTACCACGATCGACAAGGACTTACGAGTGAAAGTCCTTTCACCAGCCACTAGATAAGGTCCCGTATATCCTGTCTGTCATTTTCCACGATCGAAAAAGACTAACGAGCCACTAGATGACGAGAGATGGATCATTTTGTGGAGGTCCTCCCTCAAGGTCCTGCCTGATCTGCCTCTCCTTTTCCACGATTAACAAATCCCTGGCGAGTCCTTTCGTCAGCCACTAGATGGCGCTATGCTTCTGACCAGTGATCGAACATTTTTTAGAGGTCCTCCTTCAAGGTCCTGCCCGTTCTGCCTGTCATTTTCCACGATGACTTACGAGTCAAAGTCCGTAATGGTCCTGGCGAGAGATCGAACATTTTTTAGAAGTCCTCCTTCAAGGTCCTGTCCTCCTGGTATCCTGCCTGTCATTTTCCACGATCGAAAAAGACTAACGAGCCACTAGATGGCGCTATGGTTCTGAGGAGAGATCGAACATTTTTTAGAAGTCCTCCTTCAAGGTCCAGTATGTCCTGTCTGTCCTTTCCCACGATCAACAGACACTTACGAGTCAAAGTTCTTCTGTCAGCCACTAGATGGCGCTACCCTTCTGACAGGAGATCGGTCCTAAATTTTTCGTCGAGGATGTTCCCTCAACGTCCTGACTGTTGACATCGAAAAAGCCGAAGTTGTGTATCCTTTCCCACGTCAAACTGCCCCTTAAGCCTCAAAGTCGCATAGTTAGCAAGAGCACGAACCCACGAAATCGAGATGGCGCTAATTCTCGTCACGTGCATCCCCCCAGAGATCTCACAGAAAACCCACCTATTCACGCAAGAACACAATTCAACAGAAACCCCCCACCGCCATGACGGGTAAATCTTCTCCAAATGACAGTCATTCTTGGCAAAAGGACATCCTCCTGACCTGATTCATATCCATTTCCACCTGCCCCCCGATGCCCCCGCGCCACCCCAACAAGCTGTTAACCAAAGACACCGCAAAACATAACCAGGATTAGTTTTGTGACCCAAATAAGCTCTAACTGAACGCGACTCGCCCCAAGCTGTGTGTCCTCATTTATATTCTCTCACGCACACCCTCCCCGCCCCCTTTCTCACGGCATAGCACAAAAAGCAAACGACAAATGCATTTAAAAAAAATCTTGAAAAACAAAGTTTTCAAGTTATGCGGTGCACGAGGGGGGATGGGATGACTGGGGGTGGTAGGGAATTTCTCTATCACAGTGTTGTCCTCACCATTTGCCAGCGCACCAGTGCAACCACTTTGGGAACTCACATTTGAAATGTCCTTAAAACAAGGATAGCACCCATATCTCACACGAATAGCTGCAGCATGCTCCTTTAGTTTTTCATTCTCTCCATTGAGGAGGGAGGAGGCGGGGAGACAAAAACCAAACCAGGACAGTTACACTAGAGAGCAAGAGAACACAATTACACGATGCCACACTCCGGTTGGAGCTTCATTTGCAGTTGTTGCACACATGAAGAGCGATGGATTCATTGCTCGCCAGCAGGATTCCCCCATCCCCCCATCACCCGTTCGCCGGCTGTGCCAACCACACACCAACGGCCATCAAGCCCACAATGATGACAATTTAAAGTGGAACGGCATCTCCTGGAACGCATCGCAGTCATAAATCATATTTTGTTCCAACGTCCCATACAAACCGTGAGCCATGATTTATTGCCGAGTGACACTCGCTCTCTCTCTCTCTCTCTCTCTTGCTCTGGATCTTATGCTTACCTGGTGGCTCCTTGTGCACTCCTCGCAGATATACTCTCCGGGCATCCTTCGAAGGATGTGTGTACGGGGGACGGGCGGGCGACTGTGAAGAGTATGTTGTGCTCCTTGCAGTTGAACAATTGTTTTGGGTTTCCTTCCTTTCTTCGTACACTTTCTTTTTGCTGGGTGAAGGGGTTGGGGGTTGGGGGAGAGGATGTGCTGGAACTCGCTTCATAAAGATGACATGGAAATTAAATCTAAACACACCCGGTGCGCAGCAGCGAATTTATTGCAACCTGCACCGAAAGGGGATATCCCCTTTTTTGCCTTCGAGGAGTCTTGTGTTTCGTGTGCGTACCATTAATCTGCAACGAAATGCATGCGGACTGAGTGGGTGGCGCGGGGAGATGGCTGACTAATTGAAATTTGTTGAATATGCATTTTCGCGCGGTGGAACGTATCAAGTTTTCGACGGATTTTGACAAACGATGAGCAAGCGTGCCGCGTAATGGGTGATGATGGGGTTTTTCTTCAAATTCCCCGTGTTCGAGCGGAATGTCTTGGATGATGATGATAATGCGACAACGAACGTCTGGGTCGAACTTCGCAGGTTGTAACCCGTGTGTGCCGTTGGTGGGACTTTGACAAATAATGATGAACACTTGCCTGATGATGTTGTCAAGGCATTAGAGTGAGATTGTCTGAGAGCCATGCAAATGGGACTGGGAGACTGTCTGCGATGACTGAGTGACGGTGGACTCGATGGGGGGGGGGGAGGTGGAGAAGGTGGATCGTGTGTGTGTGTGAGGGTTGGGAAAGATTGATGGGACACCCATTGCGGGTGATTTAAGAGCTTGCTTTTTTATCGAAGACTCGACTCATTCATCTTGACGAACTCTAGATGGAGCTGGACACTCAACGCACATTTTCAACCAATTCGTCTTGACGAACACTAGATGGCGCTGAACACTTGACGCACAGTTTCAACCCATTCATCTTGACGGACACTAGATGGCGCTGGACACTTGACGCACAGTTTCAACCCATTCATCTTGACGGACACTAGATGGCGCTGAACACTTGACGCACAGTTTCAACCCATTCATCTTGACGGACACTAGATGGCGCTGAACACTTGACGCACAGTTTCAACCCATTCATCTTGACGGACACTAGATGGCGCTGGACACTTGACGCACAATTTCAACCCATTCACCTTGACGAACACTAGATGGCGCTGCACACTTGACGCACAGTTTCAACCCATTCACCTTGACGAACACTAGATGGCGCTGAAAAATTGACGCACAGTTTCAACCCATTCATCTTGACAAAATCTAGATGGCGCTGGACACTTGACGCACAATTTCAAGTCATTCATCTTGACGAACACTAGATGGCGCTGGACACGCAACGCACATTTTCAACCAATTCGTCTTGACGAAAACTAGATGGCGCTGGACACTTGAAGCTCAATTTCATGCCATTCATCTTGACAAAAACTAGATGGCGCTGAACACTTGACGCACAGTTTCAACCCATTCACCTTGACGAATACTAGATGGCGCTGAAAAATTGACGCACAGTTTCAACCCATTCATCTTGACAAAATCTAGATGGCGCTGGCCACTTGACGCACAGTTTCAATCCATTCATCTTGACGGACACTAGATGGCGCTGGACACTTGACGCACAGTTTCAACCCATTCATCTTGACAAAAAATAGATGGCGCTGGCCACTTGACGTACAGTTTCAACCCATTCACCTTGACGAACACTAGATGGCGCTGAAAAATTGACGCACAGTTTCAACCCATTCATCTTGACAAAATCTAGATGGCGCTGGACACTTGACGCACAATTTCAACCCATTCATCTTGACGAACACTAGATGGCGCTGAACACTTGACGCACAGTTTCAACCCATTCACCTTGACGAACACTAGATGGCGCTGAACACTTGACGCACAGTTTCAACCCATTCACCTTGACGCACACTAGATGGCGCTGGTTGACCACCCAAGTCGACGAAGAATAGAACAGCCTCAGCAGCTATTTCTGTAATAAAACCGCCTTCACTCGACCTCAGCTCTTAGTTTCAGGACATTCCACCTCCATCCACCAGCCCATCATCCTCAATTCACACTCCAGTCAAAAGAACACGATTCCTTCGCCGAGCGACCGCCTATTTTCATCACCATCTCTGAACGTGCCAGGATTATTTTTCCAGTAAGACCGCTGTCACCACTTTTAATTACCGCGCACAGCCCCTGCAACAATTAAAGCCATCACTGGATCCATTAAAATCACGCGCTCATAAAAGGACATACACAGATGTCTATCCAGCCATAAAGCTATTTTGAAAAACTGACTCTCCCCCCCTCCTCACACCACTCACTTCACTCACACTTCAGCCATTTGAGGCCTCGTTCCTCGTAAAACTTTCAACACTTTTGCCGATATCTCGAGGGGCGAATTTAAGTCCATCCTCCCTCGCCCGGGCAATCATAGCCAGCCATGCCCAAGGGCAATCACCACCATCAGCCATGGCGGTCCTCCTTGACGCGGTGCGGCACAACAAAACCGACCGAAAGAAGCCCCCCCAAATTGGATTTTCCATTAAAGACTTCGGTTCGTCTGTCTATTTTGAAAAACGTTTCTCTCCCTCCCCCCCTCCCCCAAAAATCGGACACGGGAAATTCCACTCAACTGTGGGGATGTGCTTCCTTCCTCCATCTCTCATTTACGAGGTGTCACAAGATCGCTCCTTCCATCCATCCCACTCATATGTAAATCCATTAGGAGCACAGCCTTCCAGCGCGTTCAACCCCTTCGCAGGGCGGCAATAAAAATTAATTAACACCACACCATCACTTGCGTTGGACGGTGGTGCGGTGGGGGTGGGACGTTGTGGCTATTTTTAGCCACCTTCTCGAGTGTGAGTGTGCTCTCACCAGTAGACTAACACGTGCACACGATATGCCGGGGACGACCGCGACGAACAATTTGGGGAAAAAATATCACTTTCGGGTGGTTGATGTCGAAACGGGGCGAGCGACGACGGGTGTATTTTAAGACGCGTCCATGCACATACGTTACCTGTTGTGCGGCCATCCGTGGTGAACTTTGATGCGCGGCGTCGTGCCTAAAGCGGTGGAAACTTAACGTCAAGCATCAGCAGGTCCTCGGTTCTTCCGTCGGGTTTCAACTGTCGCAATGGGCGAGATAATAAATTTGGACAGATGTCATTAGCTTTATATGCGTGTTGTGTCGTTTTGTCGTTGTTTGTCTTGAAATGGGTCACACGCGACCCGTGTGTCGTATGTCAGCGAGTGTTGCGGTGTTGCGGTGTTCTTTTTTTAGTGCGACTTATTAGCTCGTGACGGAAGGTGTGACAGATTTACGAAAAGGATTCGAACGCGATCGGCTGAAGGTGACTCATAAAAAGTCCGACACTTGATGGGTGGACTGGGGCCGGTGGCCGCCAACTTTGTGGCTCATTTCTCTAAGGGGTCGTGAATGCACGATGGAACTGTTGCGGGCCGAGATTAAGTGTCAATGGACTATTTTTGATCCCAACTCGATTGGCACATGTGCACCGCTCATGTTTCGAATATCAAATCAAATGCCAAAGCTGGCTAATTTGCCGCATCGCCATAAAACAGACATTGTTTTGATGAGCGCCCTGCTTCGCCCCTCCCCATGCTGCATGCGGCCGCCGCCATTGAATCGCCGATATTGCAATTTTCGGGCTCGAAATTCCCATCGACATCCCCTCGTTTAGCGGAAACAATAAAATCCAATTTCACTCAAAAAACATTGAAATTCTATTATGTCCTCTAATGAGCATATCAGGCACTGCATAGACAGTCAAATTCCATTTAAAACAGAACAAAAAAGTGAAGGTTACGCCCCAATGGACAACGACTCGGCAATTTCGGGATGAAAACCGAACATAACGAGGAAATTGCAATTCAATACTTTTTTACATCACTAATTATGTTTGTACTCCACCTGATTTTTTGATTGATTTTTCATTCCCAAAGACTGTCGACCACCCCCCTCGCCGGCCCCTCATTTTCCACCCTCAACGGCCATTTAATTTAAATTCATTCAGTTTTTTTTTCTTGGTTTTTTTGGTTTTTTTGCTCGGGAAAAAATTACAATGAACTGTCAGTGGGTGGATGCAGCACGAAACAAAAAGGTAGCCTCGATCGTTTCCAATTATTTGCATCTGCAGGGTGTCAACTTTTTAATTTGCAAAATTTCCCGACAAACAAAAACCCCGGCAAAAGCATACAAAAAAAAAGAAAAAGAAACCAAAAAACACAAGCCACGTCTGAATTTTTAATACTGGTCCTTTTTAAATGACGAATTCTTCGCGAGTGTGACTGAGTGACAGGTGAGGGCGTGGGCGAGGGGTAGGGTAGGCTGGCGGCACATTACCAAAGCCTGGTAATTGTCAATATTTTGCTACAACACCACCAGCGTCTGTGGAGGTGACACGTCGCATTTCATAAACTAACGCGCTGCCGCGGGCCACGCTCCGGGCATAATTAGATGTGCATATTTTATGATTGAAAGAGCAAACTGAAAAAGTTGCCGCGACGCTAAAAAAGAGCAGCGTATCGATGAATTTTCATGCAAAAATTAAATACAAAATTGCGTTTGGCATTTAAACCGGATTGGTACGCCGACGGCGGAGGAGGAGGAGGAGCAGAGGTGCTTCTAGCACTGATATGGGATTTATTTAAACACTAATTAGATAATTAATGTGGGATTAGTATGAACCGAATGCCGATATGTGTTTCGGGGAAGACAATGGTGCGCGCGGATGGGAGGACCTATTCAATGGGATTCCATTGAAGAGCGAATGAATATTTAAAACGGATTAAAATGAATGATTCGAGCGATGTGGAGCAGTGGGCGGCAGGAAGAGCAAATATTGACATAAGGAATTTTGTGTTAAACTCGGCGAAAACACACAAAAACAAAGGGTGGCTACGCATTTAATCAGTTTTTGATTGTCGACGATTGATCGATGGTGGCGATATATTAATCGATTCTGATACTCCGGCACGCCATCCGGCGACATCGAAATTTTCGCCTAAAAAAATCGACAGTGGTTAGTAAGGAAATTTTAGCGTTTTCCTCGCTCATCTTCCAACTGCCACAGCGGCCCTATAAGACGGACCAAGGACCTATGCACACGATTGGTGATGTTGTCGCACGTGTACTAATCGATTCTGATACTCCGGCACGCCATCCGGCGACATCGAAATTTTCGCCTAAAAAAATCGACAGTGGTTAGTAAGGAAATTCTAGCGTTTTCCTCGCTCATCTTCCTGTTGCAACAGCGGCCCTATTAGACGGACCTAGGACCTCTGTACACGCTTGGTGATGTTGTCGTCCGTGTATTAATCGATTCTGATACTCCGGCACGCCATCCGGCGACATCGAAATTTTCGCCTAAAAAAATCGACAGTGGTTAGTAAGGAAATTCTAGCGTTTTCCTCGCTCATCTTCCAACTGCCACAGCGGCCCTATCAGACGGATCAAGGACCTCTGTACACGCTTGGTGATGTTGTCGTGCGTGTATTAATCGATTCTGATACTCCGGCACACCATCCGGCGACATCGAAATTTTCGCCTAAAAAAATCGACAGTGGTTAGTAAGGAAATTTTAGCGTTTTCCTCGCGCATCTTCCAACTGCCACAGCTGCCCTATAAGACGGATCTAGCACCTCTGTACACGCTTGGTGATGTTGTCGCACGTGTACTAATCGATTCTGATACTCCGGCACGCCATCCGGCGACATCGAAATTTTCGCCTAAAAAAATCTACAGTGGTTAGTAAGGAAATTTTAGCGTTTTCCTCGCGCATCTTCCAGCTGCCACAACCACCGTGTAAACAGCGATGACCATCGCTTAATTGACCTCTCATGGGTCCACTTACACCTCGGAATGCCCTTCATCACCTCACGAGTAGCGAAAACAATTTCCTTCACTTCACAACCAGCAAAACCAATCGAACACGTGTGCACTCGAACCAGTTGCGTAAGACTCAAATTTCTAAAGGACACAAAACCCTGGAAACTCACACACGTGCCCGTGTGTCCACACCGCCCGTTCCACCTCACCTCCGAGAAAGTCGGAAAAAATTAAATTGCCAACAAAGATTAATCCCACGTCCTCTTGTCGGGTCTCGGAGGGGGGAATGGCACCCCCGACGACAACGACGACGATGACGAAGAAAAAAAAAATGAAAGAAAATAATAATAGGAATCGTCGTACAAAACCCCATCGACAGGTCTACACAATCACTGCGGAGGCACATGCGGCTCCTTCCTCAAACACACACACAAGCACACACCCATAAGCGGATAACTATATTGCGGAACAATGAAACAGACAACGACATCATGACATTTGCCTAGCTCCCCGGCCGAGGATGGGAGGGCATCCGGCAGAAGCACAGAAGAGGGCAGACAGATGCGGCTAGACGAAGAGAGAGAGAAAGGATAAAAGTCTTTATTTGCCCTCAGGTGATTTCCACACTGCTTAAAATCTTAAAACTTCTCAATTATGGCGAGGAAAAGCACTCTGGCGTAGAGTGCGCGCGCCTGCAGCCAACCGTGCCGGAGGCAACAAGCTGAACTGCTGCTGAACCTTCCTCTCCTCTTACATCGCACTCGCCCACATTCAGGAAGAGACGGCAACTTTGCATATTCTAAGGCGACTCCACTGAAACATGTATCGTTCACCGACCGTATCGTAATTACAATAATAATAATTATTCGGACCCCATTCCCGGTGTCGCCCCGTCTGTGGCTCCACCGTGGTAGTCACATGCAAAGATAAGGAAGGACTTTTCGCATATTTTATCCTGTTGTTGCAGGAACTACCAGCCGGGGTGGGCTCTGTGTCGACGTTCCCAATGACGACGACGACATGCAAGGGACTACTAGTATCGAGGCAAGGCACACACAGATCCTCCCAGGCAAGCAGGTGACTCTGCAGAGCTCCTTATCTCATGCATTGACTAGCAAACGACATTTAGGACGAAGGACAGAGTTTTCTGTCTCCGTAGCGTTCTGCTGGCGCATTTATTTTTGCTTTCTTTTTTCCTACCCTCCACCCCCACCGCCCCCAACGCCCCCATCTGTCCTCTCGGTCGAGATTGTTGCATTTTGCACGAGTGTGTGTGTGTGTGTGTGTGGCTCAGATTGAACTCCTGAATTATTATGTCATACAGTCAGAGAAACACACGACTACTTCCGTTCGTCGAAGTGAAATCACGGAGTGCTTTGCATGCAAGGATTCCACAAAGTTTCATCGTCCTGGGAGGGAGTGAGTGTGTGGCCGCCTTTTGTCTTGCCGACGGTGTGTAACACTGGCTCTGCAGTAAGATGTGATAAAATGTGGGAAAACTCCTTCGGGCGCAATCACCGCACCGGGTTAGGTGTGAATTTATGTGCCATTGCTGTTTGACACTTGAGGCTTTTGCAACGGCTTTGAGGTATTATCGTGACTTTTAAGTGATTGACCTCGTTTTTTGGGTGGTTTTTTTTTCCAGTACCTCCTGGAGTTGGAGTGCTTTGAGCGGTTTGTCGGGGAATTAGGAGGTTTGTCGATGCAGGAGTGGAGGCTTAAGAATGTCCTTTATGTGATCTCAGGCTCAGCAGTCGGAAAGTCGACTTGATGAGGCTGGGAATCAGCTTGGTTCTTTGTGGAGAACATCGCCGGAAGCCTTGAAGAAGCCAGATAGCGCTTCTCCCTTGCTCCAGAAGCCATGAGCCTTGCCTGTTTGTCTTTGACTTCTTCTCGGGCAAACTCTCCTCCTCGAGCGATCCCTCACGAACCACTATTTCCTGCGAACAAGGACCGCGATTTCGCGCTGCCTTGCCCAAAAGTTAGCTGTCACATTGTCTGTCCCTCTGAAGGCTCGACTTCACTCCAAGAACCCTGTCTCTCTTAACGAAGCCGAGTATTTCCTCCAAGAACCCTCTCGAAATCCTCGAGCAGGGAGGCTACGAGAAATCTTTCCTCTCTCCTACCCTCGTTTGCTCGACAATCCGCGTGCGCTTGCCTGGTTTAACATTGCTGCCGCTTCTGTTGTGCCTCGTCGGTCGCTTGCTTCTTTCTCTGCAGACTGTCTGTGACTTGTGGACAAGATTCGGCTCTAGTCTTGATTGCCATTCTCAGCTTCATTCATTGCCAGCGTTTTCTAGTTCTCATGCAGACTTGCGGAGCCTACGAAACAGCGTCTGTCGCCGTTGAGAATGGCTTCAGTTTCAGTAGACATTCCAAAAGGTTCGTGCTTCAAGATATTGGCTTCGAATTCTGGAATCGCTCGATGGGAACGCAAGGAGGAACACTCGAAGGGACGCACGAGGGGACGCAGGGAGGAACGCACAAAGGTACGCATGGAGGGACCCACGGAGGAATACATGGAGGGACGCACGAAGAGCCGTATAGAGAGACGCACGGAGAAACGCACGAAAGGACGCACTGAGCGACGCACGAAGGGCCGTACAGAGAGACGCACGGAAGGACACGAAACTACGCACGAGGAGCTTGAGGAAGGCGACCACTTCAAGCCACGCACGAGGAGCTTGAGGGAGGCGACCTCTTCAAGCCACGCACGAGGAGCTTGAAGAAGGCGACATCTCCAAGCCACGTACGAGGAGCCTAATGAAGGCGGCCTTGGCGGCTGGAGGACATTGAACTGGCCTCTCTGGCTGGCATCGACGTCGATTTTAAGCTAAATTCCCTCAATGATGGATAATCCTGCAACAGGACCTCATGGCATGAAGTTGAAAAGCCCTTAGCTAGATCCGGTTGTTCATTCCGAGCCAGAAGCTCATGCAATGACGCTGTAAAGCCGATGCAGAGTCATTAACGTCCGCCCGTTCTGTCCACACCGCCATCCAGAGACTCCCCTTTTCCACCCAGGCACCAGGAGACAACGAACCTGTCATTGTTCGCCGACCTTGAGTGTATTGAATCAGCGAACAATTACGAGGATGGAAATTAAAATTGTTAAATATGCTCCTTCCCCCCTCCAGCTGCATCCACCCCCAGGACATAAAGACGAGACATCATTAAAATACCTTTACAGAAATAATTGTCCTTGCGCGCAGGTAATACCGTTTTAAAATCGCCGCTTTGTCATTTTTTCTGTCTTTTGCCTGCGCTCCTTGGAGTACAACAATTTTTAATTTAAACCCTCCTCCCCCCCGTGCTCGCTTGTAATTACATTCAGACCGACCATATGACACATCCAATCCTATCCCCCCTGGGATGGTGCTCATATCACCGCCCACCCTCGCTGCGCGCCTCGACAAAACTTGCAATTGCATTGTAAATTTTAATTTATTTCCCAACCATCAGAATATCAGAACACCAGAAGAAACGACGAGAAGAACAAACGTTAAAAATGAAAGATGCGTGCATACAACGCGGATTTTATTTATGCTCCTTAATTTGTACCAACTCGCTCCCCGCACTCCATCCGCCGGCGGTCCCTCCATGTAGACGCATTAAGGACATCATCTACCGCCGTCGCCGTCACGGGGTCTCAAGCATTAAGGAGGGCGCTCAGGCACACAGACACACCGGCTCGCAAACAATAGTACGCGAGGGCCATCTATCTTAGACTACTTTGCCATTTTTTAACTTCTTTCCATACACTCGTCGTGCAATTCAAATTCACCCTCGTCCTGGTGAAGCACAAAACGCGCCCCGGTGAGGCACCACGGCAGTGGCACAATGGCAACGACAACGACAACGACATATTAAAAAACATTAACGTCCTCCACCTCTGGTAGCAGCAGCACATCGGGCAGGACGAGCAATTGCAACAAAGGAGCAAGGACGACGCACACACACACACGTCCACAACGCGGCTGAAATCAAAACAATAAATTTTCAAAATTGAAACGCATTCTGACACAAGGACGTCTGAGAGAGAGAGAGCGAAAGAGAGTTTATCATAGCCGTGGCAAAACGAGAATCCTGCCAAATGCCATTAGTCGACTAATTGCTGCGCTAAGACGCTGCCGCCGACACCGAAGGACTCATCTGAATCACCTGAAAGTTTAAGGAGTGCAAATGGGGAGAAAAAATGCTGTGTTTTCCTCCTCCTCCCTTCGTTAGACAATAAATTTTCGACAGCAGCGAGGACGAACGTGTAACCAGCGGCGTGTTATCCTTCGACTGCAGCCCGACGACTGTGGATCGTAAAACGTCCCGCGGAAAGCGAAGAAGTTAAAAAGGGATACACGCGGAGATGAGGAATTGAAATGGCCATAGCGCGTGATGTCCTGAAGTTACCTTTTTGATTGTAACGTGTTTCCCTTCCCCACACACACACACAGCAGACCCTCCCGGCAAGGACATCCTCGTGGCAGAGGGCGACGAGAAATCTCTAAAAAGCGCATTTCAGGTGAAATCCGAAACGCTGGCAACTCACTGAAGGGACGAACGGTGGAAGTTTGATGGATTCGCAGGATTCACTGGATTCCTTGCGGATCCCGTGTCGTCGCAGAGTGACAGCGGTGCGGTGCTTGTGGCCGACTGGTGTCCATATCCGGTTGCGTACGCTCTCCGCTGTCCTGAGGGCAATTGTTTGGTTAGATGGGGTGGATTCCATTTGCACCTTTTTTTTGTCTTTCTCTCGGCCCGCCTCAGCTCCCCGCCTTCGTGAGGGTAACTTGGTTGCATTCCTGTCGACAAGGGAAACAAAAAACTGTACACCTTGACGAATCCGCAGACGCGGCAAGTAATGCGAAGACCCCCCGACCGTAAAAAGGATTCGTGATTCGAGTTTAATTAAAACAATTCGCGGGATTTTTTCACGATTTCACACAACCCCTTCGCGTGGATGTTTTCACGTGTCATCGAGCGCACCAAAACGGGGATAGATACGAACGAAAGGATCACGCAGGATATTTCCTTTTTTTTTCGCCCACTTTTTTGACTATTTTTTTGATGAAGCGTGCATCGGCTATTGTTCCTTTTCGGGCCACATCGACGATTGGAATTCTATCCAGCTATGATCCATTTGGATGTGTGCCACATCGACTCGAGGGTCGAAGGGGCCCTTTTGTCGTGTGCATCGGTGGAGGGTTTTCCGCTGACTATGGGGATTGTAGTCAATCCAATCAGGGTTCAGTTTTTTTTCTGCCCGTCACGGTGTCTGACTGTGGTCAAGGTATGAATAGTCCGTTGAATTGGATGCCGATGGAATTTAGGGACGACGTCACTTGCCCGGGGACTCTCTGGATTGTCCTTTTTCAGCTGTGTCACAAGGAGTTGTCAGAATTGAAGTACTTTCTGTGCACTTAACTTGTCAGAAGGTTGAGTCTTTTCATCCCAAATCGTCTCATAAACAGTCACTTCTCCTGACGATCAGATAAAGACCACCATTTTGACACAGATTTCCCCCCATGATCAGTGTCATCAACTGCACTGCACATCGTTCAACACTCCGGTTGACATCGTTTTGTGGCAAAACGCAAACTTAACCCAGTTTCCAGTCGAAAAGTAATAAAAATGAATTAAATCCTTAAATAAGGAATTCCACAAGGGATACACAAGCCACACACAAGCAGCCATCGTAAAATGAAACGGAAGCACATCCTCTTTGCGGAAAGGTAAGAAATCACGTGCCCCCAGGACCGCCGCCTTTAACACATACATCTTCTGGCTAAACTACTGCGAGTCCTTAATCTGAACCAGAGGGAAAAAAACACAACAGGACTCTCATTGAAGGCAAGTGCAAGGAACGAGAGACAACGAAAACGCGAGCGGGGGTGTCTGGGGGGCGAGCCCGGAATGGAATGTCGCATATGACTTGGACGAGCGTGTGCATAATTTTTGTGTTGCTCTCGAAACGACAGTGCCTCGCCGCCACGACGAAAAGACGATATGATTGCCGAGCATGACACATGAGTGTATGCGAAATGATTTCCACATCGGAGGAAGGATGAGTGGAGCTGACGACATACGGAGCAAGCACAAGCACCACACCGTCGCCGAACATAAACATGCACACACACACACACACACACCATACTTGTCTCGGTCGTCGCGCTCGTCGTCTCACTTGTCTCGTTCAGCGTCGCGCAGAGTTATGAACACGAAAGATTTATGATCATTCATATTAAAAAATATGTTTTATGTCATTGTCCTTTCTGCCGGAAGAGCAGAAGGCGCTGTGGGGTGCGATGGGGTGGTGGTGGGGTTGCCACCAGAGGACGAAGACTAAGTGTCGCGTGATAATAATGATGACACCGTGTGCGATTGTTCTTAAAATACAGAACAGGAACGGAAAATTGACGACGGAACTTGAGTTTAGCTGTGGGTGGGTGGTGGGGTGGGAGGAGTCCGGGGTCGGAACTTGCCAAAAGGATACATGTCCCGGGTGGGATCTTGTTGTGTCAGTTGAATCGAATGAATTATAATCTGTAAAGCCACTGCAGGCTATGCGACGTCAGATTTGGGCGTTGTGAGGGGGCTCAGGATGCGCCCCCGGTGGAGAGGGGGGTGGACTGACGTCGAGACAAGGTGTCACCTGGAGGGGATGCGTATTCCTTTGGCGGGATTACGTGTGGATCTCTAATCTGTGTGGCAGGCGATTAAGACTGAAGCGTGTGACGTGAGGGGTGGGGGTGGGGTCTGAGCGAAGGAGTGTCTAGAAACCGGAAGGCGGCTTAAAATGTACCAAACCTGCTGCCTTGCCAGGTACCCAGCGCCATGAAAGATGGAAGGGCATCCTCAGACTCTCTGTCGGCCGCAGGCCTGCTAAGCAAACTTGCTGTCCAGCGGTCTATGAACCGCAGAGCGGCATAAAGTGCGTCAAAGCTGCTGCAAGCGTATCCAGGATCATCAAGGATGGCAGGGAACTGTTTCTCAGACTTTGGGCCGCAGGCCTGACAAGCAAACTTGCTGTCCAGCGGTCTAAGCTGGATCAGCGAGTGTCTAGCAACCGGAGAGCGGCTTAAAATGTGCCAAACCTGCTGCCTTGCAGAGTACCTGGGACCATCCACGATGGAAGGGAATCCTCAGACGCTCTTTGGGCCGCAGGCCTTCTAAGTAAACTTGCTGTCCAGCGACCTCAATGAACTCTCTTGAAGAAGTCGCACTGCCAGGGCTGCGAAATTTGCCCAAATTGCCACAGAGAAACCAGGTGACCCTACACACTTCACAGCGCCCTTCGCACTCCCCTCACAAAAAGCTAAGCCCACAGGACCAATAAACAGCCTTCATCTCGTTACAAGAGCCCGTCCCGAAAGCACTTCTCATAAAGTGTCTCGCCGGAATGCTGGCAATTGTCTCCAGTGACTATGCAAACTAAAAAGGATTCCGTGTGTCCTGTGCCATGAGTTTGCAACTTCCACTTCACCATGTAGCGAATGCAAATCAAACTACGAAACGGAGCCAGGTGCGAACAATGTCCCTGACTCCTTGTCGTGCCTTGTCTTGCCCCTTTTTTCTTTCGCCCTCTCTGCCGTTGAAATCTAACTTTCACCGTCTCCAGAGCAATCAACATGAATAGAAATCTGCTGAGTCTTCCTTGAGAAGGGAGAACACACTTCGAACAGGACTCGCTTTGCTCTGCGGCGCTGCCCTGATGGTGTGTCGCCTCCTTCAGCTTCTCAATAAACTACAACAAAATTAAATTTGCCCGCATAAAACTTATGCAAGGACTCTCTGTCTCATGTGTGCTTGTGTGTGTGTGTTAAAGGGGAACAACGGGTGCAGCTGTTTTTTATTTATTTTATTATCGTCCTTTTTTTCAGTTGATTCAGTTTCTTTGCTTGTGCCTTGCGAGTCTGCAGGATATTCGCAACATACATAAGTTACTGTGGGTCGACGGGAGAGCGACTCTGTGCGCCGAGTGTGTCCTGGCTGTGCCACTTCAGAAGGACTCCCGGCTCCGATAACTGCTGTCGATTGACTGCAAACTACACCGAGGTCCTTTGCGACACACAACACTCGGGATCGAACCGAGACTTTGGGCAGAGGGGAAGTGGATGGAAGTCAGTCAGTGGGAGAGAAAAAGTCGCGCATTATTACAGCAACCGAAAAACAACTTTGATTAAGTGCACTGTAAATATAATCAGAGAATCAGGCCCATCAGGAGGAAGGATATGCGCGCTCACCCACACACACACACACACATGACACAAGGGTGGGCGACAGTCAGTAGTTGAGTTCGATAGGTTTTTCCCTGCGTTCTCGGTCTGGGTCTGGCCTGGGCTTCGTCCTTTTTATGTTGGCTGCTGCTGGGCTTTAGTGTGGCGATTTTTATTTGCTTTTATTGCGATTTTTATGAGCCGATGCAGGGGTGGTCGAATGGGCGATTCAACCGCACCCCGCACTGTGGGGTGTGGGCTGTGGGCTATGGGCTATGGGATGTCTGGACAGAGAGAGTTTCACTGCGAGGAGAAACATATTTCTCTTTTGGCTTCTGGGCTAAGGGCTGAGGCTGGAAAATTTATGCAAATGGCTTTCAGTTCCGTTCTAATGAAAACGTGTACACTTCCATTGCCCACCACTGCTGTACACAGAGTCGTTTTGCTCCCGCCAAGCTGCTGCTGTTTCTGTTGGCATTGCCGCCGCCCTCATGGTTTGGTTGCATATGATATGCAGCACACTGGGGGTGGCCGTGATGGCGGTGTGTGCAGCCATTTCAATTCACATTTTGTGGGCAATAACTGTTTTGGCCGATGGACAGAGGGTGCGTTTTGTGTGCGAAAGAGACAGAGACTGACTGAATGGCTTATGTCCAGGGGGATGGTTAGGGTTAGGTTACCAGCGGCCATGGTGTTGCGCTGCGAATTAAGTGTCCACAACTCTGACGCTATTCGCACTTCCTTCCCTTCTATTATTGTGGTCATCATTCATTTCCTGTTTTTCGATTTGGGACATTTGCGCGACGCCGCACACACTACGGGGGTGATGAATGCGCTTAACTAGATGGGTGTTGGTTTAGCCGTTCGCCGAGATCGCCTTTAACTGCTTCAAAATCAGATAAAGGACGACTTAAAGGGGCTTGTGATGTTGGGAATTATGCACGAGAAGCTTTATGATGTCCCTCGGGCCATTTACATGGACACTCGTGAGGATTTCGAGCGGGTGGCGATGATGTTTGACGTCGCCGACTGGTAGTTGAGTGGGGGTTTGTAGAGTCCTTGCAAACTGGAGAGAAACCTTCTAGTTTGTCTAAGTGAACCACTAGACCCCTACTTTTTCAACATTTCACACGATGCGTAGGTCTGTCTGACAGTCCTTGAAGCTTGCTTCTAACTTGACAAGAAATGCCCGAGAAACTGTCACACCTCCAGCTGCCGCACCACAAATCACAGCCGGGGACGAACCCAAACATCAGACAGCATGTACGAGAGATGAAAAACGACACGAAACGCTGCTCTGACCCGCCTTATCCTTCGACTGTTTACTGCCAACATCAAGCACCTTCGGATTGGTGGCCATAATCCCCCGCTAAGCTATTGCGTATCCCCCCCTTACCCCGTCCTTCCACGCTCACAATTCCTAATGTAATCACTTCTGTCAGGTCAACTTCCCATTACGCCTAATTGCAGTCATAGCCACGGTGACACTTGGAAACCGAATCGACCGAAACGACGCACAAGCATATCCAAGTATCCTTGGTGTTCGATAACATCGGAATCGGTCGCCTAACCCCCGTGTGGAATGTAATAATCTTCGCTGCAAAGTAACAGGACACTGGTACAACTGCTCTGGGACAGTGTTTCCATTTGAATCTCGACGCGTAGATATGTTCTCAATAATTAGGTCGGTCCCGCACTCGGTACAGCTCGCCACCCCCATCACCCCAAACACCAGACTCAGTCGTTCGTGACCGACCATGTAAAGCGAGATAAGGCAAGCAAGCGAGCAACTCCCAATGCGAGCGCTGTCGCCTCGAATTACAGTCATTCCATGGATTTATGATGTTTCTGGGAGCACTGGGTATCCAGCACTCAAGGCTGTGGATGTGGACATATTTCGCAGTTAAGCAGTAAATTAATTTCTGCTTGCTGCTGCTGCTGCTGCTGCATGTTCGACGCTTGTACGTTTGCGAATTCAGCCCCTTTTCACACACAGGCAGTGTACGGGCCTCTTCAGCTCGCAATTTGTGTGCCATTCGTGGTTTTTTTTTTTTTATTGTGTTGTGTTGTTCTCATAGAATAGCTGACGTCTGATGTCAACTGATGACAGCGAATGCTAAGGATCAGGATAACATGGCAAATTCCTCGAATATCCCTTTCAAATCCGCATCCGGAGAGGTCTGAATATTAAACTCTTAGTCAACAGAAATCCAGTACAGATAGCAAATCCTACTTGTTCCCCTTGGTCAAAGGATGTTGGTTTCCTGCGCTCCTCCACCCGTTCAGCGGCAGAAAACTAAATAAACAGGCGGGCAAACCAGGAGCTCGGCAGCGGTTGGCGCCTTTATAAGTCCTGACAGCACGATGCAATGCAATTAATACCGGCAATGTAATCCTTTCTCGCAGAGTCATCCTCTGTCTCTGTCTCTGGGTTGGGGTGTGTGTGCGTGTGCGCGCGGGTTTTCTGCAAAAATTGCATTCTTTTGTGATAAATAGACGCTGCTGCTGTTGTTGCAACCGCACAACCACCCTCCGACTGGTACACCGTCAAGGACTGAGATGAGGACGAGTGCTTTTGTCTGAAACGAACGCAGTAATAGTGCCTCGTCGTGGGTGCAGCATTGACGTCTGTCCCCAGCCCCCATCCTAGATCAAGGATATTCTAGGTAATGCCATAATAGTTGCGACTTTTTTCCTCATTTTCCTCGACGACTTTGGAGTTTAATTAATAAAAATCGAGTACAAAACGAGAGACAAAGAGAGAGAGAGAGGGACCTTTAATTACCAAGACTAACTGATTAAATGGGAGCCGATGCATGGGGTGGGAGTCTCGAAGAAGGCGAAGGTGCACTGAGCACTTTTCAGCTTTGAAGGCCCAGCCCACAAAGGAATGCATTTTTTCTCCTCATTTCTACATCGGCTGCATCGGACGATGAGAAGTTGATGTGTTGTTGTGTCTAGATCGACCGGAAATTACCTCGCGGCAGCCATCCAATTGAGGGGAGGCAGTGCTTCCGAAATGAAATGAAACTCCGAAGATGGACTCGTTGTCCGTCAGGAGATTGAAAACGAAATTGGAACGCACACAAAGGCCCTCAAGATTGCCACAAGTTGCACTCCCACAAATCAATGAGAGGTTCATCCACAGCGCACACCTCGTCCAGCGCTCGATGGTTATCCAGCAAATCTCTCCCATATCCGCTGTGCCCCGGGGCCATTCGCATGCGTTAACCTAATCAGCATTATCGTTCGCTTTGAAGGAACCTCACCGCTCCTAATCCCCGACACACAGTCCATGGAAGGGCCTTCGCAAGTGAAACTGCCACTTTGATCCTGCCGAGCTCCAGCAACCGACCGACCGAGAGCCCATTCGAAATGCAGTTCAACCGGACTGCGTTTGTTTCAGATTCAATGAGATCGAGGACACTGCGAGTATTAGCTCAACAAAAAGTCCTTGTTTGAATGCCCTCTCTGGCGGCGGGGGGGGCGGAGTTGACGCGAAAGGTTGACATTCAAAACTTTCCGTGCTTCGTGACATGTGTGTATAAATTTCAAAAATTAAAGTTAAACCTCCGCAGTCAGGTGACCGTCTCCAGCTCCACATCCGAGCCATGGAGCATTCAATTTGCTCTTGCAGGACATCGGCTGCGTGCAGATGTTGCCTCACAGTTGGCAAATACGATCGTTTTTTTTTCCTCTTCTTCTTTTCAGTGTTTCCCTCTGTTGTCCTCTTATTGTTGCTGTTTGCTTTGGTTACGTCCTCGATTGGGGTCTCCTCTGGTCGTCCTACATTTGTTCCACTGCTTCACCCACCACGCCTACACGTTTTGTTGTGCATTCACGACACACTAAAATGACTCCAGCACAGCGGCAACAACAGCAGAAAGCTGAGCAAAAAAAAAAAAAAAGCAGAACGGAATACAACGTCAACCTTATGCGCCAGAGAGAGAGAGAGAGAGAGAGAGAGAGAGATTTCTGTACTCAACGTAAACTGGAAAAATCTGTAGCGCTTAGGATAAACAACACATCATTGTGTCCTGCATGGCATATCCGGGATCCTCTCGTGCACACGGCCATGTATGCGCCCTAGTAGCGTTCCCCGGAGAGAATTGAGTAGTTAAACAGGACATGGAGTGGAATACTGGCTGGCTGCCGCTGGACGTGGCCAAGGATGTGCTGGCAGATCGAGAGTGGAACGCAACCATTACTTCTACAACTGTTGTCGAATGATAAATAATTCCTTGAACGGGAGTTGAGTGCATGTTCGATGTGTATCTGTGTGTGTGTGTGTTCGTCGTCCATTGTGCAAATAGTTTGCTGTTAGTCCTGTCCCGGGCAACATTGGCTGCATTTTCAATTGGAAAATCGGATTCATTTGAATTCGTTCAATTTTCTTCTTCTACTGCTTTGGATACACTCGCATTTTTTTTTCTCCACACAAACACACACACACACACCCACACAACAGAACGCATACAAATTTTGCATGGCAAGGGATGCAATGTGTGTATTTTGTCAATTTCTTTGTGCTCGTCCGGCTCGAAGGACCACTTTATTGAGTGCAGCCGTGGTGTGGTGCTTGCATTAACTACATATTGGTTGGACTCCCGAACAGGCAGCACTTGGTATTCTCTCTGGCAAATTGTAAATGGCGTATGCCCGTCTGTGGTCAATGGGACAATGCGGATACTTTCGTTTTATTCTTATTACAAGTGCGGCAACAATGGAGGGCGAGTAGGAAGCTCGAGTGCCGAGAAGCCGAGCAGAGCGCTCTGAGTTGGCCGTCTCATGTGATTACTTTTTTTTTTCCTTCGTATGCAAATGTGATCGCCGATAATCGGGCGGGGGGGTGGGGGGATGATTGAAAGTCCATTGTGATAATCCAACAGATGGTTGCGACTTTGGGGTGGAGTGCAGCAGTTGTTCTGCTGAATGGCTGCTGTTGCTGGTTCAAGTATCGAATATAATATTCTTTATCTGATGTGATGCACGAGTGGTGAATGTTGTCCTGGTGGCTGGTCGTGTGTGGATCCAGATTGCTGGGAATTGGGGGCGACATTGTCTGGGTTTACATCCTTTCTTCCTTTCTCCGCGGACGTGTAAGCAGGTGGGGCTAAGTTTGTATCCTCGTGAGACCTGTGATCAGTGAGAAGTCTGATAGTCTGGCAAGGGAGACAAAGAAAGATGGTGCATCGACTAAGACGCTGGTTCGTCGTAGCTCACGCCTGCTGATCGGTGTTGGTCTTCGTGCGATCTGTGATCAGTGCAAGGTCTGGCAGGTGATCTAGCCTGGCTCCCAGTTGTCAAGGAAGGCAAAGAAGGACGATACTTAAGTCGAAGACGAGGACGTTAGCGTCGACTGGTACGTTGTAGCTTACGCCTGATGGTCCTTCGTGCGATCTGCGATCAGTGGGAAGTCTGACAGTCTGGCAGGGGAGACAAAGAAAGATGATGCATCGACTAAGAGGCTGGTTGTAGCTTACGCCTGTTGATCGGTGCTCTAGCCTTGAGCGGGCAAGAAAGGCAATTAAAGACGATGCCTAAGTCGAGGACGATAGCGTCCACTGAGAGACTGGTTCGTTGTAGCTTACGCCTGCTGGTCCTTCGTGCGATCTGCGATCAGTGGGAAGTCTGGCGGGTGATCTAGCCTGGCTCCCAGTTGGCAAGGAAGGCAAAGAAGGACGATACTTAAGTCGAAGACGAGGACGTTAGCGTCGACTGGTACGTTGTAGCTTACGCCTGATGGTCCTTCGTGCGATCTGCGATCAGTGGGAAGTCTGGTAGGTGATCTAGCCTTGCTCCCAGTTGGTGATCTCGCCTTGAGCGGGCTGCTGTCAAGAAGGAAAGAAGGACGATGTAAGTCGTAAGTCGAGGACGATAGCGTCCACTCAGAGACTGGTTCGTTGTAGCGTGGTCATTGCTGTTTCTTGAGGTGAAGCTGGAGGTGATCTAGCCTTGCCCCCAGTTGGCAGGGAAGGCAAAGAAAGGCCACAAGTGAGTGTTTGACTTTTCGTGAGCTCCTGCCATTAGGCTTTGACCTTGAGGACCATTCACCTCGGTTTCCTTTTCGCTGAACCACCGCCCTGACCGATCTGATGGCTACGACGAACCAGTCCCTCAGTGGCATGCTCCAGGACACATCCCCTCCCCCTCAGCAGACTTAAGTCCATTTCCCTACCGTCGTGCACAACAACAGCAATCGCATTCTGGCAAGAATATCATCATAAGCAACCACAGGAAATATTGTAATTTTTCAGTCGACTGAGTCAATCTCCGCCCGCCATGCCAGTGTGCCGAGACCTCATGAAGTGCAACCACATAATGCCGTATCTTCGCAAACAATTAATTTAACATGATACCACTGCGATGCCCATTTTGGGGCTGTTTCCTGGCAACTGCCAACTAAGCGACCATTTAACCCAATTCTGCTGGAAATACACACAGCCACTGCGCCCGTGCGCTACACCACCATGCCCAGAGTCAGAGATCTAATAAATAATGGCCTGGGCTGGGATGCAGCGGCCACTATTTCCACTGCCACTGCCACTGCCACTGCCACTGCCGCTGCCGCCACCGTGCGTTTACATCCTCTGTGTGATTGAGTGTGCTTGCATTGTGTACAACCTGCTGTTGTAAAATTGATTTTTCGGCAAAAAGGACATACATGTCCTGTTGTACGTGTACATCCTATTTGCTGCGCTCCACTTGGCACAATTTCAATCTAATTTCCTCTCGTTTATGCATAAAAAGCCTTATCAGAACAAAAGCCGTCCCGTAAAACATATTAAATATGGCAGAGCGCGCTCTATTCTGGCTAGCTGGCTGTGGAAAAGGTACAAAAATAGAGGCACTCACACAGGCACACAGAGAAGTAGCCAATACCCGATTGCCCGGGTATTTTGTAATGCATCGACCGTCCGCTTGAACTTGGACAGGGCCTGCAGGGGGCCTGGCATGCTAAGTGAGCGACACAGCAGTAAATTAATTGAATTTGCCTCTGTGCGGCCCCCGCGTCTTTTGAGCGCACCGCTTCGCCGCTGCCATTCATCCCATTGAATCCAGAACACCGAACACCGAACACCGAACCGCCACCCTCATCAGATGCAGATCACATCACGTGCCTTGTTTATTGTGTGACGCCGTGTGTTGCTGTGTCTGTTGTTTTTTCTCGATTTTCAATTTTCTCTTAATCAGATAAACTGTTTTGCATTAGACAAATTTGTTTTATGTGCCATGGGAGGCGATGGGAGCGATGATGGCGTTGCCGCTGCCGCTGGTGGTGGTGGTTGCATGCATGCACCCGCCCGCCATCGTCATCATCATCATCAGATGCATCTCTCTCCGTTGGATGGGTTGTGTGTGTGTGTGTTTGCCTTTTCGCATCGGATATCCACCCGAGGTTGGGCAAAAGCATTTTGGCAAGTCAAACCACGTTTCAGGAATGATCCACCGCCACCCGACATCCCTTCGGTGCCGCTGCCCACCCCCGGTGTTTGGTCGCACTTTATCTTTGAAGTTCCATTAAAGCCAGAGGAGTCCAAGCCCGAGCCCTAGCCCGAGCACTAGTTCACTGTTCACTCCACTCCGACAAAAAAGCGAACACACAGCCGCAGCGCAACGCAGCGCAGCACAGCGAGTCCTGAATCGCTCCGCACATAAATTTGCACATGCACTAGAGCAGCAGTGGTCATTAATATTGGAAAAACCTTTTTCTATGGATGACGACCATGATGATGATGATGATGATGGTGGCGATGTGCTGCTAGTGGGCGGTGTACAATCCCCGGAAGTGGATTCTCACACCCGCCCACTAGTCGGTGCTGGCACTTAGCGCGCCACCACCAGCCTCGCTGTCCAAAGCAGACCGGGCTAAGCGAGCTTTTCGGTTGAAATCAACAAATAGCCGCCTGCACGGATACCGTGCACCACCCTACCGTACGTACGGTAGATATAGTTAAATAAATTAAAACGACAAAATTGGCATACACACACATTCTGAATTTGATTTTATAGTGTGCGCGAGGCCACCGCACTCTGCACTGACTCGAGCTACTACACGGGGCGCGCTTCAAGGTGGCACGGTGGCAAGGTGGCAAGGCTTCCCATCCATATCCATCGTGGTGCGGTGGGCATCCTTGCATACTTCCGTTTTTGATTTCTCGCTCGCTCTGCTCCTGCTCCTGTTCGTGCTCCTTGCATGCCACTTCTTCATCGTGGCTGTGTGGTGTTGCTCTCCCTGTTCCCAGTTCGGTGTGGAACGTAATTTGTACTGGAAAATTTTGCAGCCGGATTTCTGCATTTATTTATTTTATTCCGCCATGCATGAGGGTACAGGTGTGAGTGAGTCAGTGAGTGACTGGAGTGCACCACTCCCCACGGGTGACGGGGGGCTTTTTAGCCGTATCGCTCGCTGTACATGATAGCTTCACTTTGGGCACCCTTCCTTCGGGGCGCTGATGCAGTTGCCAGTTGCCACTGCTGCTCGGTGGGGGGCAGGAGTAGGGGAGGTAGTTTAATGAAGTGCATATTGCATTACGATGCCATTACTATAAATTAAACTGCCTAGATGCACTCGTGAATTTACATATCAGCCCCTTTGGAGGCGATGAATATGTAATTTTTTGTTAGGATCGAAACTTTGCACTGCAATTGCATCGTCAAACGAACGATTGAGGGGTTGATTTGAGCGTTGCGCACCACCCCATCGCCACTCAGCCGGGGGTGCATTAAACCAGCCATGTGAGGGGGAGGGGGAAGGGGGCAGTTCCGCAAATCCGCTTTGGATCGTTTCGGTGTGTTTGCTTGAAGCAATTCAATATTTAGTGGGATTAGTGGAATGCATTTGGCATCGATTTATCGTCATTCCTTATGCCGACCCCACTGTGGAAGGTGCAATTGGGCTGCAAATGGCCTTAGTTCCGTGGTGGGGGGGGCAGGGACTGGACACCCGTTTTAATTGCTTTTTCTTCAGCAAATGCACAAGAGTCCATGAACCACGCCCTGCTTTGGTTGATTTCAAGGTTTCCCTTGGTCGGCGGCGATGAGGTCATGGCGGCATTGGATTACACTTGGGGGAGCGCTGCTTTAATTGCATGGGATGGGATGGTCAGTGAATTCAGTGATTTTTGTTCTGACGCAAGACGTTGAGGAGAATGGGAACTTTTCCCACTTTGAGCCACTGTCCGCTGGAGTTGCTGTTTGGGGTACACTCGTACCCCAGCCTTTTTTTATTTTATTTTTGTGTTTAAAATCTATTATGGAAGTTGCTTTTGGGATTTTGGCTAGTCAGTTGTTTTTTTTCCGTCAAATTTTCTTTGGGGGTACGGTTGTACCCCAATGTGGCAAAATAAGTCTTGCATTCCAGGATTGACGCTGATGGTGAGCACATTGTTTCTGAACCATGGGGCTACATATTTTGACTGCTACGATGCCCCAGCCCAAGTTCGTACATGAAGTTGGTCAAGGCACCTCATGTGTGCTTCGCCATTTGTGCAGGCGTCCTCTGCTGCCTTGCTGCACTAGTTGTAGGCCAAGGCAATGGTGTTTAACTCTGGCTACCCTCCTGCGTCCTCTGTTTCGCTGTCCCACTGACGCTAGGGCAACGGTCTTTGACTTTGCCTCACCGCCGGGGGTATCTGTAACTCTGCCTTAGTGGCTCCAGAGCGTACAGCGACCGTCTCTGGCTTCGTCAACAGCTGAGTGTAACCAACGCTCCTCATCGAGCAGCTTTCCATGATCTTTTTGAATTGATTTCCCAGCAAAATCATCCACTCCCCGTCGTCGTCACAGTCCATTAGCCGCTGCCGCTCCTCTCGAGAAACCCCCTCCCCAAGGACCGAGTCGCATTTTCATTGCATTTTGATTGCCTACTTAACCGAGACCACTTCCAATTACTTTCCACCGAACCACTACAAGGCATATTCCTCGCTTGTACAACAACGCCTCATCCTGAATCTAGATCAGATGCCGTTTCATGATCCGATATTTTCCAGAAGCGCGCACATAACCCATGCCACGCCATAAATCCTGTCACACACAAATTTCGCCCATTAAACACCTCGCCGCGGCGGTCATCCGTCGACAGTGGGCCGCGTCCGCCGTCGAGAACTATCCGAAGCCATAAAAGCGTCCTTACCGCCACTCCGCACCGCACGTCCCCTTCCATCCGTGGAAATGCCAAGCCAATCTTGGCCAACCGTCTTCCCCGAGGGCATTTATCGCATTTAGTTCGAAACTAGGAAAGGTGCGGCGGAAGGGAAACAGACAAGAAAAAAAAACGAGAATTTATAGCGAGAGGGAGACAGACACACACTGACCCGCGTGCACCCATTACCATTACCAGCAATTAGCTGGCACTTTAGAACCCATTATATGCCCACTTTCGGTTCCGCCAAGGAGATAGATCTCTTCTAGGAACCCCCCTCGTGTGCGGGAATATTTATACTCGCCGCCGCCGCCGCCGCCACCTTTTGCGGTTCTACGCTGCTCACCACATATTAACCACATTCGTGGCAATGCCGCTCCTACACCTGTGAACAGTCCGAGCAAAGATAAATGAAGGGAACCAGCGAAAGAAAAAAGAAATGGTCCCATACGGGCACACACCGTGCGATGGGTATCTTGTTAATTGGGAATTTTCCCCCACCATCCTCTACCGTGTGTGTGTGTTGGTGTGTGGTTGCCTGGTATGATTAATATCCTTGTTAATCACCTCATCTCATGCGGAACAGGTGGACAGAGTGGAGCAGTGGAAGAGGCGGCGAAAACTATAAAAAATTCCACAAAAGGAGAGAGAATGGCAATTTGCCAGGATATGAGGGTGTCTTCCCCCCCTTTCTCCCCGTCCCACCAGCGAGACAACATAAACGATGACCCAATGAGCCGCCAACCAATTTATAAAAATTAATTGTCCTGTTCTCTTTCATAACCTAGAAACGACGAACGAGAGCGAAACGAGGACACCCTCGGACTGGCCAGGCACCTCCGTGCGTAATTGATCATTCTCGGCAAGTAGCCTTCGCCCCTCCCCAACACCAGTCCACCTTCAGATGTCAGACGACAGTCAGACAACGACATGCCATCGTTTATCCTTATTCACTTCTTGCCTCCTTTATTACTTCATGCTTACGGTGCAGGACCTCACGATGGCAGCGAAATAGAAGAAAGAAAAAAAAACGCAGGAAAATTGCAATCAACTCTCATTTAGCGAGATCATTTGTCACTCTGTTAGCAAGTCTCGGTGTTGCTGTCGCTGTCGCTGTCGCATCGCAAGGATTCTTTTCAATTTGACTTATCCCCGACATCGTGTGTCTCGTGTGTAGGCGGCGACACCCCATCGCTGGCTCCAGTTTGTAAATCACATTTTGCATTCCTTCCCCTAGCTTCCCCCCCGCCACCCCCCACCCGACACAGCAGCCACCACGCCTGTCGACGAGTAATTCAGTTGCGCGACTATACTCCTAATCTCGGACTTTGACACTCGACGTGTCGCCCGTGTTGTTGTGCGGCAGCCTGGTCGGTCATCCTTTCGGTTGTGCCTGGTTGTCCAATGACCCAGCATCGTGGGGGTATATGTGACGAGTTCAGCTGCCTGCCAGCGGCAATTGCGGGATTTTTGCTCGTCCAGAGCAATTATAATGCAATTAGACACAGCACAGCGCTGCACAGAGGGCAGCCAGTCATAGAGGACCACAGCCATTCACACCGTGAACCGGAAGATGTAGAGCGAGAGCATGGGGCGCCCGCAAACATCTCCGCAAAAGTCCTGTTTAAAAATTCAGTCAAACTCCCGGACGATTTTGGTCCTGCTACTGGTCCTCGCTTTCCGGCTCGGCCTCGGTAGTCACATCAATTTTGGGCAAAATGCCTCGAGGACATGCCATTGTGTGCGGTTGGGTGTGCGGGTGTGTGTGTGTGTCGTGTCCCTGTGAGTTACCGGGGCTGTTTGTCCGGCAAAGGTGTCGGAATGTGTGCCGTGCCGTGCCGTGGCGTTGGAGGCCACGATGAAGGATAGTCAGCTCGGAATGAAAATATTATCACACCTCAGTTCGGAGCAGGAACACCACCCCTTCTCCCCCCTCCCCCGCACCACATCAACGGATCGGAAGTGAAATATTATTATTTTTTTGTTTGCCGCTGAGCCACCTTCCGTGTCGTCACTTGAGGACTTCGGCCGGGTCGCGTCCTCGGTACCGGTTGATTCGAAGTCAATAAATAATGGGCTCGGCCAGGATTTCCAGAAAGGTTTAGTGCAGAGCGCAGCAGACTGAGTAATGTGTTTAATTCTGTTTGGTATTTGGTTAATTTCGCTGCAGGGCGCATTGTGTCGAGTCGCGGCGCACACACGGAATGCTCTAGTGGGACGGCGACGCGGCGTTGTGTGTGGCTGGACGATCGATGCATGTGGGACTGTTGAATTTTTAAAGCGAACTGCAATTGGTTGGAGTGGATTGTGTGTCAAGATGGGAGGCGATAAGCGGATTTGATGAGAATTTTTGAGTTGGAAGGTATGTGGAACGCAAGTGTGGGGAGGATTGTCGGGTGCTTAGGAATGGAGCGATCTGGGGAGCCTGCGCGATCTGTGGCACGATGAATCGAAGCAGATTTGATGAGGCACGAAGAGTTTGGGTGGCGAATTTTCGAGTTGGAACGTATGTGGAATGCAAGTGTGGGGAGGATTGTCCTGTGCTTAGAAACTGAGCTATCTGAGGAGACTGCGCGAACTCTGCCACGCAGGTTCGAAGTGGATTTGATGAAGCACGACGAGTTATGGGGGCGAATTTTCGAGTTGGAACGTATGTGGAACGAAAGTGTGTTGAGGAGTCGATCTGGGGATCCTGTGGAATCTCTGTCACTCAGATTTGAAACGGATTTGATGAGGTCGAGACGAATTATGGGGCGTATTCGCGAGTTGGACAGTATGTGGAACATGTGTGGAACATATGTGGAACGTAAGTGAGGGTAGAATGTCATCTGCTTAGAAATGGAGCAATCTAGGGATCCTGCACGATCTCAGCAAATTCGAACATTTTACCACAAAGTGCTCACGTTCCACATTTCGCCCTTTACGAGGAGAACTTCTCAAAGTGATTGCCAGCACTTTGCCTACACACTCAGTTCGACCTGCAAAAGGCAATAAAGTCAATTACCCAGCCAACCTACTCTTGTGCGCGTGGAAAAAAAATAAAGTGCCACCCAACCGGCGCACTTGCTCATGCTCCACTTCTTAAAGGACCCGATGATCGCCATCGAGTGAAAAAATCCACCTTCACGTAGACCGTTCAATTACTTAATTGCCCCACTGAACGAAGAGCCATCCACCATCCACCACCGCCCACCCACTGCAACCCATTCAAACCACCACCGGCAGCCCCCCCCCCCCCATTCATCTCCAATGCAACTGTGTAAAGGAAACCTCAACTTCAACTAATCAAACTAACAGCGAATAAGCGAATATTGCCACCTACACCACGCGATCCGGCTTCCACCGCAACCTGGAGCGTTTTTTTTTAACTCTGCCCGCGCTGCAGCGCGTGCACCGCAACCAGCCGCCCCCGTTGCTGAAGCACCACCGCCCTGTGCATGTATCTCGGCAATTCACTTTAATATCCCTCCAGTCTTACTCACCCATAAGGATATTAGGTTCTCAGTCAAAAGCCACCCGTGTGGGTACACATGCAGCGCACCTATCTATCACAGCCTCCTCATAAATCCACAGTTTTCCAATCTTTCGGGCCGGGCGCGGGAAGGGGCGGACTGGCGGTAGTGAAAAGAATCACCGACCGGGTCGATTGCATTACCACACGGCTTCCTGTGGCTTAGGTTACCTCAAAATTGAGTACTTGCACACCGAACTGCAGCGATGCCACCCTCGGCCCCAGCCAGCATGTGAGCGGGCTGAATTGCAAACTATCCTCTGCGGCTTACGGCTGCCATAAAACCACCAAAAGAATCTCCGGGCAATAACTTAAGAGCAATGCCTCTGCATGTGCAGCAGGAGCACGGCTACACGCTGCAGGTGGATAGGTGGATGGGTGGTTCGCCGAGCGGGCTTTAAATATGCATATCCACAAATGGGGCGAAAAGTTTTCCTCGCGCTGCAGCTGCAGCAGGGGTCGGTGGGAAATTTGATATGTGCCGCAGCGAGGAGATAAACCTGATGCTGTACGGCGTCTTATTTCGCGTGTGTGCTTTGCACAGGAAATCCTCGTTCGTTCAATGCCACAAGTGCCAAGGGGGCTGGCCGGCCGGCAGCCTGTCACCCGTCACCCGTCACCCTCTTGCAACGTGTAATGGGACAATTGTGAAATCCCCACACGTGCTGGTGTTTACGCGCCAGCCCAATCGAGGCTGAGCAACAAAGCCGGATTCATTCAGTCGAAAGCGAGTCTCGACGCAAAGGGTTGTGTGCGAACGCCGCACTCGAGGATACCCGCACGCACGCACAAGGCGTAAACGGAACTCTCTTATTCTCGTATTCCCCATGGAGTGCAGGAGTCGTTTGCAACCCTTTTATCGCTTCAGCTGACCGATAAGTGGGTACAGGCGATGCCCGAAAAATATGAAAGCCTCCATCCAGGCCGGTTTTTGTTCGCCGGCACTGGAATCACTTTCGAGGCATATTTTGAAGCGTTCTTCTGGCCCTCTTTATTGCCCATCACCACCCGATCCTTTCACGCTCCATTGCCGGGTTGCAGGGACGATGATGATGATGGTGGGATGATGGGGCCCACTCCCGGGGGCTGTGGGTTTCACATTTCATAACGCATTCATACACACTCCCCCGGCGAGCCATCAGACGAGAGCCACGATTCGAATGCAAATGAGCAAGCGCTCCTCATCTCGTCCAGTGCCATGAATGAATCCATTATGTTAATTAGCCCCGTCAAAGTTCTCCTGACCGGGTTTCTTTTACCGTGTTCCGCCGTCTGTGTGCTCTGCTGTTTCGTCTGCTTTCGGCCGCCTCTGCTGTGGATACACATGCTTGCATGATATCAATCGGCGGCGGTGTGGCCATACCTGCAGGGGTTGGGGATACATGCCGCAGTGCATTAACATTCACCTCGATGAGGGTTTTTGCTGTTTTGTAGATATTTTTGCTTTTTTTTTTTTTCGAGATAGGGTGTGTATCACCCCACCCCGTCGCCACCCACTTTTCATGTCCAAGTCAACTGTATCATTCTGACTTCTATTGATGGCCATCAATGATGGCCTTTGACTGTCTTTGACTCGCCGTGCTGCAGGGGAACTCTGATACACCAGCGAACGAGGGGTGGCCGCCGCGTGGTGGTTCGTGGCGCGTTGTAAAGCCAACGTCGTTGTTGATTAAAAAAAAACGTGGAAAGAGAGGCGATGGCTAAATGTGGGCACGGCCCGCATATAGTATGCATACCTTTTGTGGCCGTTGTTGTTTGGCTATTTTATGGCGAACCTCTTTCGTTTTCTTTATTTTTTTTTTTTTTTGGCAATTGGGGGGTTGGGGTGGTGGTGGTCGTCCTTTATAAATGAGGACTCCAGTGTATCGTGATGAAGACCCATGAGTGTTATCTTTTATGTTAGACCATGCAATTTTGTGTGGCGGCCTTCCCGCCTCTGGGACGCAGGAGAAATAGCTCAATTTTCGTTTTAGCAGTTTAAACCGAGACCCGCTTGGCGTGGCAACCCTATCTAGCCGGGGATCAGACCGAGTGGCCGAGTGACTGACTGAACCGAACCGAGCAGGGGTGCTGGCTTTTTCGGTGTAAGGTCGTAAAAGACAAGCTGTATCTTTATCGGATTTTTTTTTTTCTGCTTATTTAGTGGCCATAGCGAAATGATGTCATAAACGGCGGAGATTTGTTTCATATCTGATGGCGGCTGGAAGGGCTCATCAGTGGTGTCGCTCGTGGAACGACGCATACGGACGGTGTATTTGAACTGGCTCATGGTCGAAATGGTGTCGTTTGCTGGAACAGACACTGAAGTGTGGTGCGAGATCGATGGGGCTGGGGGTGCGGTGAACTAGATGAGTTCGTTAATTTGGTCGTAAAACAGACGCTTAGATGGTCGAGATGAGATTTTGAATTTTTTTTGCTGAAATAAAAATTTTGAAGGTTTTTTGGGGGACGGACAGATGGGAGCAATGGGCAGCTGTGGGGTTCGTGTGCTTCGACTCCGCGGTGAAGCGTACGAACAGCGTCAGCAATGGGATCAGGGGTGGAGTGCGCTACGTCACTTTGTTGTCAGAGGCAAGGACCACAACAGACTTATATAGCCGACAGGACGAGGCCGACGTCTCGAAGAACGAAGCTGTCTTTTGGAAGGACGCAGCCGTGTCTTCTAGAAGGACGAAGCCAGCTACTAGAACGACCAAGCCGACTTCTAGAAGGATGAAGCCGACTTCTAGAAGGACGCGGCCGTCTTCTAGAAGGACGAAGCCGGCATTAGAAGGACGAAGCCGACTTCTAGAAGGACGAAGCCGACTTCTAGAAGGAAGAATCTGACTTCTGGAAGGACGAAGCCGTGTCTTCTAGAAGGACGAAGCCGGCATCTAGAAGGACGAAGCCTACTTCTAGAAGGACGAAGCTGTCTTCTAGAAGGACGAAGCTGACTTCTAGAAGGACGAAGCCGACTTCTAGAAGGACGAAGCCGGCATCTAGAAGGACGAAGCCTACTTCTAGAAGGACGAAGCTGTCTTCTAGAAGGACGAAGCTGACTTCTAGAAGGACGAAGCCGACTTCTAGAAGGACGAAGCCGACTTCTCGAAAGACGAAGCCGACTTCTCGAAGGACGAAGCCGTCTTCTAGAAAGACGAAGCCGTCCGTTTTCTAGAACGACGAAGCCGACTTCCAGAAGGAAGAATCTGACTTCTGGAAGGACGAAGCCGTGTCTTCTAGAAGGACGAAGCCGTCTTCTCGAAGGACGAAGCTGACTTCTCAAAGGACGCAACTGACTTCTCGAGTAACAAAGTCGTCTTCTAGAAGGACGAAGCTGTCTTCTAGAAGGACGAAGCCGACTTCTAGAAGGACGCGGCCGTCTTCTAGAAGGACGAAGCCGGCATCTAGAAGGACGAAGCCGTCTTCTGGAAGGACGCAGCCGACTTCTAGAAGGACGAAGACGACTTCTCAAAGGACGAAGCCGACATCTAGAAGGACGAAGCCGACTTCTAGAAGGACGAAGCCATCCGTCTTCTAGAAGGACCCAGCTATCTTCTAGAAGAACGCAGCACTTTTCTAGAAGGACGAAGCTGACTTCTTAAAGGACGAAGCCGACTTCTCGAAGGACGAAGGCTTCTCGTGCGAGACATTGTCCATCACAGACAACGGCTTAGATGTTTGGACAGCATCGGCGCCCTTCGTCATGTCGAGAGCGAAGGTCTGCCATCATGTGCGCATTGATGGTATCTCGAGGAAAGACATCAGCCGGAGCGACTCGACTGCAGTCAGGAGCCTAATCAGGCATCCATTCTGGAGTGCATCTTGGGCAACTCGGATCCGCCCTGAAAAGTCTTCGACTCCTACCCAGAGGCACAAGACAACGCAGCAGAGGCTCTGCAAAGAGGCCCCAAGCACCGCCAGAAATCCATCGATCCATCGAAATCCATCGGGCCATCCACCAGATGTGACTACGCCAGGAGATGACCGCGATTAATGCGGCACAACACACCTCTAGAGAGGAAACACAACAAAGGACGCCCGCGTTCGGGATGTCATAAGTGGAAAAGGACCTCATCCAACTTGATGGGGGACATCAGCGGTCGCTAGGAAGAAATCGCTAAGTCGGAAGCTGCTTGAGGTCTAGGTCCATCGAAGTCTTACACGAAGCGGAAGAATCGCTTGCCGCGTTTAAAGTTCTAATCCAGACGCGCATGCTAAAGTGTGCAAGGAATTCAAGATGAATCACACTCATTCAATTTAAGCCAATGGGCTCCTCTGTTCCCTGTCCCCCACCTCCACCACAAATGCCACCGCCCCATTCCCATGAAAACCAAATCAAATCACACACACGCTGGCCCCCACTAAACAAACGCATTTAGCATACGACCATGAGAGTGACACTTCGACCACTTCGATCCACAATCCATATCATGGGAACCATTTGTTTAAACACCATCATCGCGGCCCATAAACAACGCTAAGTCAATAGGCCAGCGCAACCCGTTTCTCCCTTTGTTTCTGTTCATCTGTTCATCTCACGTCCACGGCAGCAGTTAAACGGGTAAACATGCTGCACACCCGGCTCTCAAATTCGGAATATTTTAAATTTATCATCGGCCATCATCATCATCATCAGCATCAGGCTTAAGACCGCAATGGGCCTAATTAAGATTCCATCGGGCAGCAGCGCATTCGTCAACCGTTCCGCGGGATTGGGCAACGGCAACGAGTTGATCGACTGATTAGACCCACTTAACGTGTCAAACGCTACCTTGATTGCTGCGCTTTTTCATGCAAATCTCCCCCCCCCCCCTCCCCATCTGACCATCTGAGCATCGTCATCGTCTGCATCTCATCGCAGACGGGCTATTTAAATAATTCCATCTCACTACCGTCACGGATAGACACACGCTCTGCTGGGCGGTTGCTGGGGCTGATTAATGATTTGACAAAAGGCCCTTATGACCGTCAATGTTGTGATATATTCGACAAAGGCCTTCGGTGAGCGGGAGCAGGGGGGGGGATGAGAGCGTATCTTATTCCAATCAAAGGCCAGGCCTACCGTGAGGCGGAATTTTTATCATTAAACGGAAACGCTATGCGTCTCCAGATGGAGACGCGGTTGTTTTTTTCGGTAATTTTATACTGGTACCCGTGATAACAATCGCAGAGACGATGCCCCCAGATACGTCAGCTCGTGTGTGCATGTGTTCCGTAAACAATCGAACGAATCCAATGATTTATGAAAGAGATCTTTGAGCGGCATCACGAGCGGATGGCTGGCATCTAAGTCGAATCCGAATGAAGTGCATATTTCGTTGGCATTCGCATTCATCGACTGAGTGTGGGAATGTATCGCGCGGATGTGGCGATTGCGATTTGAAGGGGTTTCCAGGAAGCGACACGATTTCCTGGCGATATGGGAAATGCGATGGAAAATGCACGCTCTAGAACAAAAAAGAAAAAAAAAACGAAGCGGTTCAGTTATGTCATTACCCGGCGACAGCGTGTAGCTGTGAATAATCAACGGAAGGAAGTCGTGGCGCGATGGGATGTCAGATGTGATGTTCGTTGTCGACATCACGTGCGGGGCCTCGCTTCTAATGTCTAATGCCGCATGGAGACAGTGACTGGTGCGGCGGTGTCTTAAAGATGAATTTGTGACCAGCAGTTGGGTGTGGACGCGCTGACATCACTAATTGAGCAGTCAGTCACCAATCGGTTTGTCTAGAGGCATGTTTTCACAAATCAAGACGTGGACTGACTGGCTAGTCATTCGTCAAGCGAGCGAGCGAGCGAGTCCGAGCCCGAGCCAGACTGGGGACATGTGTCAAGCGATGTAATGAAATCAGAGCGCATTCCGCAGCGTCTCGCTGATGCTATGCGGCTGACTCAGAAGTCGATGACGAGACAGAGAGTGGGAATTTGCTGTACGAACTGAACGTGATCTGGTTCAGTGTGAAAGGGCACGTTTTTTTCGATCGAAATGTGTTTTTGTTGGAGGCCTTGACAAGGGCGAGCCGTTCGGAAATCAGTCGTCTTTGTCGAGCCACAACAAGTAAACCCCCTCGATGTGGATAACAGATGTATTTTTTTCTAAACAACATTCAGAGTGACGTCAGCCGAGAGTTGGCCACTTCCGCGACACCAGCTGACTCACAAGTCCGCCACCGACATTCCATCGAAAGAAAGTACATCATTTCTCGGAAGACACTCGCTTTCTTCATCGCGACCGGCGCGTATCGAATCACTTGTCAATCACTTCATCGATACGAGATACGAAACGTTTTGACTTTTGCTCGAAAAAATGCCTCGCCAACTGAGAAACTGATGCGAAAACACAACCTCATCAGTGGACACCCTGTGGCGGCGCCCCAACGGAGCCATTATTCACTGCTCCGCTGCTCTACATCCTCATCTCTCATCTCGCGCCAGCGCTGACCCCGTGTACACGGTCATAAATCACTGTACGCTAACAATTAAATCAGCCAAAGAATGAAATTGAAAAAGAGAGACGAACAAAGGAGGAGAGGAGAAAATGGGAAAACAACTTGTTACACTCATCAAAATCAAAAGAACGAGAAAAATGGATGAGAAAAGGATGATTAATTTTTTTTTTTGCTGTTGTTCCACTCCACCAGTCGGCCGTTGGATTCAGAGATCCCCTCTCGAACCCAGTTAACACCTTCTTTTGGGCGGGCGTTTAGAATTTATTATTAATATCCACCACCTCACGGCGTGCACTCCGTTTTAATGTTGCTTCTTTTCTTTCTTCTTTTTTTTTCATTTTGTTGCGCTGCGGATGTGGATACATGATTTGGGCTTAATTGTTGAAGTAAGTGCAACAGACGCGCTGTGAGTGTGCGTAGTTAACATTGCTTTGTGATGGAAAAAGTCGGATATTTAGGTCGGCATTGATTGGAGATGAGCTTGGCGAGGTGGAAACTGAAGAGTGAAATATTATCGAACATTCGTCAAAGGGGGCCCGATGTGGGTCAGGAGGTTGGTTGTTTGTTTGATGTGCTGATTGTTGTTAGACTTTGGTTTTTCGGGATGCATAATGGGTTCCTGGGTGGCTGCTTTGTGCTCAGAAGAGAATCAGCCCGGGTTCGTGGCACCGTCCCACAAGGCAATGGGGGCGGTCATGAGTGTTCGATGTGACTTAAGTCGCAACTTGATCTTTTTTTGAGTCCCTACATTCGATGCCTCTACTGCGCCGTCAATCGAGGGTGGATTGGAAGGCTTTCCGCGTCGGAACCCTTTTCATCTTCCAACTGCCACAGCGGCTCTATAATACGGATCTAGAACCTCTGTACACGCTTGGCGATGTTGTCGCACGTGTACTAATCGATTCTGATACTCCGGCACGCCATCCGGCGACATCGAAATTTTCGCCTAAAAAAATCGACAGTGGTTAGTAAGGAAATTTTAGCGTTTTCCTCGGTCATCTTCCAACTGCCACAGCGGCTCTATAAGACGGACCAAAGACCTATGTACACGCTTGGCGATGTTGTCGCACGTGTACTAATCGATTCTGATACTCCGGCACGCCATTCGGCGACATCGAAATTTTCGCCTAAAAAAATCGACAGTGGTTAGTAAGGAAATTTTAGCGTTTTCCTCGGTCATCTTCCAACTGCCACAGCGGCCCTATAGACGGACCTAGCACCTCTGTACACGCTTGGTGATGTTGTCGCACGTGTACTAATCGATTCTGATACTCCGGCACGCCATCCGGCGACATCGAAATTTTCGCCTAAAAAAATCGACAGTGGTTAGTAAGGAAATTTTAGCGTTTTCCTCGATCATCTTCCAACTGCCACAGCGGCTCTATAAGACGGACCAAAGACCTATGTACACGCTTGGCGATGTTGTCGCACGTGTACTAATCGATTCTGATACACCAGCACGCCATCCGGCGACATCGAAATTTTCGCCTAAAAAAATCGACAGTGGTTAGTAAGGAAATTTTAGCGTTTTCCTCGGTCATCTTCCAACTGCCACAGCGGCCCTATAAGACGGACCAAAGACCTATGTACACGCTTGGCGATGTTGTCGCACGTGTACTAATCGATTCTGATACTCCGGCACGCCATCCGGCGACATCGAAATTTTCGCCTAAAAAAATCGACAGTGGTTAGTAAGGAAATTTTAGCGTTTTCCTCGGTCATCTTCCAACTGCCACAGCTGCTCTATAAGACGGACCAAGGACCTCTGTACACGCTTGGCGATGTTGTCGCACGTGTATTCATCGATTCTGATACTCCGGCATGCCATCCGGCGACATCGAAATTTTCGCCTAAAAAAATCGACAGTGGTTAGTAAGGAAATTTTAGCGTTTTCCTCGCTCATCTTCCAACTGCGACAGCGGACCTTCATTTGACTTCTGTACACCTTTGGTGATGTTCGTCCATCGCTCCCTATCTCTCCCATACCGCCTCCATCCGTCCCCCTGTGCCTTAATCGACCTGACAATGATTTCTCCGTCATGACTCGTCAATATTTTCACACAATTCTTAAGCAATTCCCCAATAACCGATGTATCCTTAAACAGATATCCACATCACCTGCTCCACAATGGACGTATCGATTTTGACATGAAACCCCGGGTTCGTGGGCACTCCCACGACCGCCTCTATTCTCCCGACGACGCATACAATAGCCACGTCCACCACCTCGCCATGCATGACCCGGAATTTGAACACACCCCCTCTCTGGAGCAGAAAAAACAGACCTGTCCCCATTAGTATTGGTTACCTCAAACTTTGCCGTCCCGTCCCCCAAATTGACTCCGACATCGATCCATGACAGGAATTCCAGAGTAGGCCAACACTCCTCCAGGGACTGCCCCATTCCGTCATCTCAATTACAAATGAATTCAATTTTTCTCCCCCAATTAGCGGTGCGCGCCTGGTCTATGATACATTTTTTGTTCCCAAAAAAAAATGGAACGACTCCCTCTCTTCCGCTCTCACACTCCGTTTTAATTCCAGTGACATACTCGCTGTTCATGTTCATATCCTAATCACAGGGTATCCCATGACTTCTCGCTCAATACGGTCTCACTGCCGTCCATCGTACAGATCTGCAAGTTAAGGACGAGCCGGGCGCGACCCACCGCCGGCCAGGCCACAAAAACGAAGAGAAAGTGGGTGGGTCATGACCACACACAGAACTTCACACACATTTCCATATTTAATGACCATGGATCGGTCTTCGAAAGTTCCCCAGAACAGGAACCGAGGGCGAGGAGATCCAACGAAACCGAAACGTCTCCAGTTTCATGCGAGGACACTGAGGGAAACTAGTAAAAATCCCATTAACGAGGTCACAAGATGGACTGTGCGACGGGTAGGGGATGGCGATGGCGATGGCGATGGACGACAAGGTAACTCGTGTGGAAATCTCACACACTATGCCAGGGTATCAAGGACACCCCCTCACTCTCTCTCACACACACACACACGGACAGAGTCCAATTGAAGACCGAAAATTTTACTATTATTATTCTGGCCATCACCTTTGGCCGCCTGGTAATAATCTCTAATGTCAGGGAATCCTTAAAGGAACTGTAATTATTAGCAGCGGCCGAGATGCTGCCCGTATCACCTTTCATTTAACATCCAGGTCACCACTGGCTAGCATCGGCATCACCGCCAGCGCCCGAGAAGTTTGCTTCATTCTTTCTGGTCGGTGGACGGTCTCTCCGCTCGGAGGGTTGAGTTTTATTCGCCGAGATTCGTGCAAAATTTTAATGCCAACAACAAGAGCATCATCAACATTAAGGACTGTGTCGGGGATAAGTCTTCCCGACACACCATCGATGCTGCTGCTGATGATGATGATGACCGAGACGACGGAGACCAACAACAACAACAACGACTGAACTGAAATGTTGATGAGCACAGGGACAAATGTCACCGCTGTTGGTATTCTCCTTGCTCCTGGGCGAGCAGTGAACCGTTTAAATTACACACACGCCATCAAGTTACACGCAATTGCGATGCGGTCAAAGTCAGTCGGAGAGAGTACACTGGTACCTGCCGTCGCGCCGCTCCAAGCAAGAGACGAAGGAGGGCAAGGACAAGAAGGTCCTTCTTATACATCGTCCATTGTGGCAATACGATTTGAATGTCCCATTCAATAAAAGAAAAGCGAAACGAGACGGCTGAGAAAGAGAAAGGACTCCAGTGAAATGATATACATAAATGTGCACGTCATGTGTCCTGTGTTCTGTGTCCTGTGGCATCATGAAAGATTTCGGGGTCTTTACCAACGTCGTCGTCGTCGGTCTAATGATCGCATTTGGAGTCGTTCTCGTTGTCGACGATGGTGGTGGCCACAAATTTTATGAGAACCTCTCTCTCTTTCTCTCTCAGACATACACAGAGAGACAGAGGACATTGTAAGGTATTGACAAATACATAACTCCAATTATCGTATTTCATGATTCGTTAGGTTCATGGAGCAATAGGATCAGTCACAAGGACACAAGGACACAGAAGTTCCGTCCTCTCTCTCCTCTCTGCCTCCCTCCCTCCCTCTCTCTGGTCTGGTCAAATTTTCTAAGCATCCCAAGAAAGGACATGAAAATTAACAAAAATCCTTCAAAGAACCCCATGATGCTGAACTTTATTCCGTGTATCCTTCCTCCGCCCCGTCTTCGCCTGGTGGACCATCATCGTCTTCTTATCACTTGACTGACTTTCTTTCTTCCTCTTCCTTGATTCAATATTTTTGAGGAATCAGAGGTAATTTCGCCTGCTTTCCTCCCCTCTGCTCGTCGTGCCCTCATCAGTCGGGTGTGAAATCCAAAAAAAGGACCAACATCACACACTATCGTTGTCGTTGTCCTTCTCCGGTGAATGCCTGCGAAGGAATCTGTTCCGGAACATGATTCTCTTACTGTATGCAGGAAGCATACATTTTTACATATCCTTAAGTTTCTTATTGACAACACACAAAGGGCTCTGGGACACGACGGGAATCCTGGGGGTCAGGCGGGGTACAGTAGGCAACTGAAGCGTACATTTGGGAAGAGAAAAGCCATCGAGGTGTGTAGGACACATAAATACACCACACGATGTGTTTATGGTGATTTACATAAATATTTCGTAGAAGCTCAGTCGAGACGAGAAGAGTGGGCGAGCGATTGTGGGCGGTCACGGGACTTAGACCATGCCGCACATGAACGAGTATATCCTAGATCGCCCTCTCTCTCTCTCTCTCTCTCTCGCCCACTTGTCGGTTGATGAATTTGTGCCCTGGACTTTGCAAAGAATAAAAAAGCCCACCGTCGGGTGGGCAATAAATTATGTCTGGAAACAGGCTTAGGCAATGGGGATAGAAGAGCAAATTGGACTACGACACGTAGGCAGATTTCTTCGGCGCTTAAGTGATTGAACAGGTTAACTGAAGACGAGCCTGATTGCGGAGGGATGCCAAAGACGTAATGGGCTGGAGCGTGGGGGAGAAGATTAAAAGGGTTGCTACTTGGTGTGAGGCTGTACATTGCTGCCGCCTTTCCTGACGAAGGTCTTCGACTGCTCGGTCATGCCTTGTCGACTTGTCCACCCGGAAGAGGTGTGTGTGTGTGTGTTTTTTTCTTGGGAGACTCCTCGAATCGTGTTCAGTGTTGAATCTCATCGCAACGCCTTTCTAAAACCCCAACCATCCATGGACTCCGATCGTGTTCAGTGTCGAATCTCATCGCAATTTTGAAACGCTTTTCTAAGACCCCACCATCCATGGACTCCGAGTCAAGATGAGACACCGGAAATGACACCTTTCCACTCACAAATTGCACACCACCCCTACCAGCAGCCACCTGAAAAGCCTATAATTACCCCCCCCCCCCCCCCCCCCAAACCAACAGCGCCAGTTCAACCCCATCGTCGCTGACCATTGACATTCAACATTTGCCGGTTCAATTGCTCCCCCAATGCTGGCCGAGTTCCATTCATGCCTCTGGCCGCGGAAATAACTTTTAATTGCTCGGCAATGCTGAGAACACCTCAAGTAATCAACTTAATGACCTCATTTACGGGCAAACTTATCTTAAGGCATTCCCTGTAAACAATTCGAGGAATCCTATTTAGTCAATTAAATTCCATCGGCGCGGTGCAACGAATCAAGGCCCACCACCCCGACTAACCGCACGGGTGCCATCAGTGCCACCGAAAGTTCAATCATCCTCGGGCGGCTTTAAATCGAGCCCGCTCGCCCCTCATATTTATTTGCGGTTCATTAATACTCAGCGATTTGAAGTTCGCGAAATCAGTTAGCAGAAGATGAAGGAGGTGGTGGGGGTGGGTATGGGGATGGTGATGCGGGTGGTGGTAGGGGTGACGATGGTCGTGAATGGTGGGTGGTTTTGTGTGTGTGCCGATGGGAGAAGTCGCGGGTTTGGTTGGAAAATCATAAATAAACAACCGCAAAGGGGCCCGACAGCCGCCAGGGGTTGGTCGCAGAGTTCACAGAAAATTCGCAAAATAAAATGAAAATTCCACAGAACCCTTTCGCCGGCGACCATCCTCGCTGGAGTGTATTATTTTTAGCATTTATTGCAATTTTATTGCGCTTCTCCTCGCTAAAAGAAGGAGTGCCCGTCTCCAAATGCTTACTTCGCAGCCAAAGGTGGGGTTGGAGTCCTTTAAAATCCGAGTTTATTAAAATCCAACCCCAACGAGTTAGTGGGAGAGCCAACCGAAGGTCTCGTCACTCCGCATGTGCTCCGGGAACCCCTTCAATGCAACGGCGGCGGCGGCATCGCATCGCAACGAACTAACCAACCAGCCAACCCCTCGCACTCGTCGTCGTTAAGTCCCGTCCAGTTTCGGTTCGCAAACACATTCACTCGGTTACTTTTGGCAAACTTCATGTCCATTTTAAATTGCCATAAATTCATGTGTCTGTCTGTCTTCTCGGGGCGGTGAGGCGCGGCGCTACGCTCGCTGTCGTTATTCAGAGCGCGAGAGAGAGAGAGAGAGAGCGAGGTGGACGGTGATGTCCATTCAAGCTGTTTGCCCTCGCACCAGCCATGAGTGCTTTGGCCCTCTGTGCTCTGTGTGTGCGTTGCCACCAGCTGTGTAGAGTCCAGTCCTCAGTCCAGCCAACGGTGCGAGATGAAAGGCTCGAGAATGTGAGAGAGAGAGAGAGACAGGACAGGACAGGACAGGACACGATACGACAGCCGTTTCGGAATCCATAGATGTCGCTTGGCGTTGTGTAGTGTATCACTTGTCAGATTAATTTACGTGTTTATATATGCAAAACTCTTATAAAAGCGTTCGTCCTTGTCGTCCTTTTGAAATTATGTTTGGTGTGTCCTGCCTCGCAACATACACTCACCACTCACTCAGTGCTCCTGTGTGTGTGTGGGCTGGTTTATAAACTTTTAATTTATGCAAATTGTGGACCTTTCAGGACTCTCTCTCGGACACACATACACATGCCTCACACGGAGATTTGTGTGCGGCTACAGGAGAAATCAAAAACATTCAACCGTCTGTGGTATATTGAAAAATTAAACTAACCACCCGGTCATCGGGCAGCTCGTGGTCCTTTCTTATTAAATCTCTCTCTCTCCCCCACTGGCAGTGGTCGACGGACGGTGGTGGGGGATGGAGAGGGGGTGTTCGAGGACACAGCGGGCCTGGGGTGGATATTAATTTTTCGTGTGTAAATTTGTTGTGCATATCCTTGCGAGGATTACTTGTGAAACACAAGATGATGGGACGTCACCAGTGGGTTTTAATTTACCCCAGTCTCCTCTACACCCTCAACCCCCCCCCCTGGCGACCCCTCTACAGCGGTTTGTTCGGGTGTCGATGTATGACCAAATGTGGTCTGGTTAAGTTTCGGGCTAAACATGGACTGGAATGCAATTAGGATTACATTTCCGAAAATGAATGCGGTAAAATTAGAATATGATTGCGGAGTGTTGTGTTACATGTCCGTCAAGGTGTGGGTGGGGGCGGGCGAACACACACTGTCACCAGAAACCCACGTTCGACTGGAGTCTGCCACCCCTTCAGAGACCACCAAGAGCCCCTTCTTAAAATATCCATCCGATCTGACTTGCCAGAGAACAAGGCAATCCCCGTGATCACACTTCGAGATGCAGAAACGCCGCCAGTCAGACACTGCATTCCATCGCAGGCCCGTGACTGTCCCCGAATGTGACAGATTACCCCATGTTGCTGGTGCAAAATGCCACATGCCATCCCGAATTGAGGTCACCACCAACTCTCCGTGCACCAGTGTGATCTCGAAGAATGATGTCTCAATCCCTTCTCTGAGTCATCACCGATTCATGAGCGCCTCATAAGTCAACCCCGGCGAAACTCAGTAATCCAAATCCGACAGTTGTCTCTGTTCAATGATTTGCCGTTTCCTGCCGGCTTCGCAGAAGTGTCCTTTTGGCAGCGAGTGTCCATGACTAATAGGCTTCGTGCCTGGTGACGACTCAGTTTGTTGGGTCTTCTGATGACTATCAACCGCTGTGTGGGAAAATGTTGTCAGTTAATAAAGAAATCCCTCCCCCCCATCCTCCCCTCTCCCCTTTTGTCACGTCAATCTAATGAAATCCTCGTATTTTTTTTCTCTCTCGTTTCAGGTACGTACACAGCCATCAAAGAGAAGCAAATCCCACATGTGGGTGCACACTGAGTAAGAGAATTCCTTAGAAACACAAACCAGATCTGTCCGAAGCCGTCAGCGGATTAAGTTCATTCGCGAAAACACATTCACACAAGACGGCCGTCAAAGTCACCGTCGGCGAACAGAAAATCTGTGAAACGAAATTTTGTTCCCTTTATTAGTAGCCCGCCCCATGTTAATGTCATAATATATCAAAAGGAACTTTTAAAATTGCCAATTTAATTACCTCGATACAGTCGGCGAGGCCGCGGCCACTCCGCGCCGCGCCGAAGAGACACCCTAAACTTGCATGCAACGCAGCACAGTCATGTGCTGCAGAGTCGGAGGCCCTGCCCACCGCCATGCCGGGCTTGACGAGCGAAAAAAAAAGTGATTTACGTGAATTCCATGAACAAAAAAAAATTTCATAAATTCCCCGGAGGCGGGGGGAACGAAGGAAGGTTACTGGATTACCATTCATCTGTCTGTCTGTCCATTTGTGGTGTTCCCTAAATTTCCTCCTCTCTGGGACAGAGCTGTGAGACTGTGTGTGCGGGTTCAATGAAGGGAATACCCTCGTCAGAGTGTACCTGTGTTGGGGGCTGCTCTCGGTTGAAACTCATTAAAAGTCCATGCAATGCAGGCCAGCCAACGAAGGACACACTGATGCGCGCTGCAGATTCGGATGATGATCCCTCCCTGGCCCCGCGCGATTCGTACAGAATCAGAATATTAATGATCCTTTTACGAGCTTGCGTGGTCTGCGGTCATAATTCATTTGCGATCGTAAAGCACTAAGGAGATCGCGGCGCAAACGACGATCCTCCTGCGATGCGATGCGATTCGATTCGGTCTCTCTGTCTGAGCTGATCCGCTTTTAAGTGAATTTTCTGTTCGTCTGAGGTCCCATTTCGCGGGGGGGAGGGAGGGAACTTATTAAAATCTCATTCTGTTCCCACATGATGGAGCAATTAAAATTTCGTGGATTTCTCGGAAGTTCCAGCAGCATCGCGCGGTTCCGTATGAGATTTTTGTTCGGAATTTCGCTTAGTCACGGCACACGGCACACGGCACACGGTACACGGTGGTTCGCGTGTCGCCGACACATGTGCATTGTGCACCGACGACGACGATGAATCGATTGTCCGAAGACCGCAGACGCCACTCGGGTGCACTGATTGTTGGGTACACTTGCGCACCGGGTACACTTCAGTTTCGCGATGCATCTCAATTTTTCGCGCAATTACGGCCGCCCCTCCTCGCGCCGCCGCGAAGTGAAATTATTCGCAATTCGATTTTTCAATTGATCAAGTGGCGATCGCATCTGCGAGAGGATGCGCCGGGGTACCTTTGGCGGCACCCTTATTGGTTGCACATCGCACCGCATCACCGTCGCGCCGCTGTGGTAGCGCGGTAATCAGAGTGAAAAATTGATTTTCACTGATCGAGAACGCCACGGGGAATGATGATCATTTCAATTCGATTATTGGCAGATGACTGGCTCGTCTCGGCTCGGCTATATGGCGTCCTATGGGAAACTCGGAGTCGGTGCTTGCTAATGATCCGGCCGTGGCTTGATAAGTGTCATGATCTAGGAGACGATCTCACGATCGATTGCCTGGGGGGGCGGGAGGGAGGGGGGCAACTTTCGACTTCTTGACGGTGGATGCATGCGCTCACGACTCGGGGACATTTTGACTTGTTTTGATGAAGTGCTGACGCGGAGGTGTTCCTGAACTTGTTGCAGCGATCGTGGCGCGGTCATTGATCATTTGGCGAGATCAGTGGACGCCGAGAGCAATGCAACTTTGTATCTCGAACCAGCTTTCTATTGTCTTTGGACAATTTGTCAAGCCACGAGGGGAAGATGTTAAATTGCCGATCCTGCCGTCGAAATGTAGGGAAACTCAGAATGATGCCGGCGCTTACCTTCGACCTCAAACTAGAGTTGATCGGTCACGGATCAGTGGAATGGAGTGGATCCTCGATTTGGTCGGTCAGACAATGGAGCACAGATCGATACATGAGCACGGGTTCATCGTAAAATCAACACGATCACCTAGATTGGATGTCACGGCTGCCCACATGCACGCCCAATCTGTCCAGACATGCTCTTGGTCGCCCCATTCACCGCTCCGTCATCGAGTGATTAATCTCGATTGCAAAAGCACCAAGAACACGATCACATCACTCGCACCAGCGATTGCGAAAATCATAACCAATCCGAGACCAAAGAGTCTACCCTGCGGCAGCCCACATTCATCAGAACGCATTGCGCCACCGCCACTGCCCATTATCACACCATAAATCCCCCCCGTTCCCCCCCACCAGCACCCAAACTGTTTGTGTATCCTCTCAGACATTCAATAAACTTCCCTGTTAATTAGAAAAACGCGTTGATATGCACAACCCCGTCGCCGATGCCACACGGGATGCCGCCGCTCCCGACTGCCGACCACCGACCACCGACCACCGACCGCCGACTGTCGAGTGCCGAGTGCAGCGTCCCACACTCCGAGCGAAAGATTTATGTGGAAATCTGTTTGCGCGTTTTATAGATACAAAATAAAACTTTGATTTAAAATACAATTAACCTGCAGTTGCATCCAGCGAAGGGCTAAAAGCGCTCGCAGGGCCCTTGTGTGAGCGCAGTCGAAGATTGAAAGGGGCGCGCAACGTTGTTTACGTTCACGATTAGAATCGCCTGCAGTGGCTTCTCATCATCATCGCATCGGTGATCCAATGGAACTCTTTGTGAGTGCATCTCACTCTCCCCCCGGGGACGCGCCGACATACTTGTGTACACCACAAAGAGACACAGAGTCCCATTAGCGTGATTTGGATTAACAATTAGCCGGTGTACTCAAAAAGACCGCATTCGTCCCTCGCCTTTATTGGGACGTTCCGATGAATGATCTCCCAAGGTGGTGGCGGTGGCGGCGGCGCGGGACTGGGACTGGAAGAGGCTGTAGCTGAAGGCGAAGACGACGAGCAGACCCTTTCGTCGCGCAGTCTGTGGCACGTTCGTGTATCTGATCGCAAGCAGATGTTGCAATTGTTTTGATACACATCCCGGCTCCCTGGGCGCGAAACAATCGCATGACATATGGAAAAGGGGTGGAGAACAAAGATTACTTGTGAGGACAACAAAAAAAAAATTGATAAACAAAGAATTTTTTTTTTCGTCTACCATCCATCCATCCATCTTGCCATCCATCTATGCATTCATTCAACCAGCCAGCCAACCCCAGGCTCGGTCCTAATGATAAATAATAATCTCGCGAGGGTATTCACGGAGCGGTCCTCGCTCGGAGATGATGGTGTTAATGCTGATCGAGCATGACGCTGGGTGTTCGGTGTTCGCTGCTCGCTGCTCGCTGCTCGGTGGCGGCTGCTCGACAACTGCTCCTGCGGGTTAATTGACAAATGTGGCATGCCTGGGCTGGGAACCGCTGCTGTGCGGTTGCACAAATTAAGTAGAGCAGCGGTGGTGGTGTGTTTATGTGTGTCAGGAATAATCAAAATCGAATGGCTTTGTGGGGGGTAGCAAGGGCTCCGACACGGACATCGTGTAAATCGTCGAATTCAAGTATCGCCTTTGTTGATGGTTCGATTGACAGATCCAGCATCCGGGCGCTGGTTGCACTCATGAGTGATGATGAGTGCACGTGGCCGATTTGTTGAGCTCAGTCTAGTGGAGGTTGTTGAGCAACAGGCCATTTTGTGGCAGAGATCGACGAGATCGACGAGACCAGATGGTCATTAGAGATCGATCAGTCAGCGATCAATGAGGATCGAGTTGCGACGATGAGTAATGAGTGGTGATGCATCGACTGCCTGGTTTAATGTAAACCGATCGGCAACAGTTGCAATGAGTCGCTTGTGGCACGTGAGAGGCGCAGAGTCACGATCAGCGACGAATGTGGGCTGTGGCCGGTTCCTGGAACCTGGACTGGGTGTGGAAAATTCGCCAAATTTGACCAAGCTCAACGACGCACTGGAATGCGAAGTGAGTGGTCAGCTTCGTGGTCAAAGCCTGGCTTGACGACTGTGGCCGAAAACTGTCCCAGAAGCAAGCACAGCTCTGCTCCCGAATGAGAAGTGAGCGTCCAGAGGGCTCGATCAAAGCCTGGCTTGACGACTGTGGCCTAAGACTGACCCAGAAGCACGTCCACTTCAGCTCCAGAATGAGAAGTGAGTGATCAAAGGGCTTCACAGGTTGCAAGCTGGATGGTCAAAGCCTGGCTTAGAGAGAAGTGAGTGTTCAGAGGGCTCGATCAAAGCCTGGCTTGACGACTGTGGCCGAGAACTGACCCAGAAGCAAGCACAGCTCTGCTCCCGAATGAGAAGTGAGTGTTCAGAGGGCTCGATCAAAGCCTGACTTGACGGCTATGGCCGAAAACTGACCCAGAAGCACGCCCAACTCTGCTCCAGAATGAGAAGTGAGCGTTCAGAAGGCTCACAGTGGGCCAGCTGGATGGTCAAAGCCTGGCTTAGAGAGAAGTGAGTGTTCAGAGGGCTCGATCAAAGCCTGGATTGACGACTGTGGCCTAAGACTGACCCAGAAGCACGCCCACTTCAGCTCCAGAATGAGAAGTTAGTGTTCAGAGGGCTCGATCAAAGCCTGGCTTGACGGCTATGGCCGAAAACTGACCCAGAAGCAAGCACAGCTCTGCTCCCGAATGAGAAGTGAGCGTTCAGAGGGCTCGATCAAAGCCTGGCTTGACGACTGTGGCCTAAAACTGACCCGGAACCACGTCCAACTCTGCTCCAGAATGAGAAGTGAGCGTTCAGAAGGCTCACAGTGGGCCAGCTGGATGGTCAAAACCTGGCTTAGGGAGAAGTGAGCGGTCAGAGGGCTCGATCAAAGCCTGGCTTGACAGAAGAACGCACAGCTCTGCTCCGTGAGCGTTCAAAAGACCAACTTGACGGTCAAAGCCGGGCTTAGAGCCCGTCTTCAATTTAAAAATCGATTGAAACTCATTTGCCGAACTAGGCTCACTGGAGTTGATACAGTATACCGCACTGAATCACTTCCCCAAGCCCAGCTTCGGTCTCCAATGCAATTTCGAGTTTCCCTGTGGATCCGCATCTCCACCTCCTCGTCTCCCGCACTCTCTCTGACCTCTCCTCACCGTGGGCCAGTCAGAATATCTTTCGCAACGTCAAGAGCCGCATCGTGTCAAAGGCGACGGGCCAAGCGCGGCATACACAGGTCTTCACTCGTATTAGACGCTTCAATCGCATATCTATGTTAAAATCTTCACGAGTCCCCCTCGGGGGCACCGGTGACAGATGCTCCGGCTCCCAGCTGTGCCCATGAAGAGGGGGAGGGGGAGCGAGGGATCGGCCGCACCGAAACCAGACATCATCATCGGTATTTAGGCTTAGAACAGAGAACTGAGAGAGTCCAGAATAGAAAGCTTGTGGGCTGGAAAAACTCGAAAAAAGAACTCGAAAATTATGCAGAATTATTCGCTGCACACTCGCCACAGAATTCATCTTTTGTCACGTCTTCCGCTGGCTGGCTAAGCCTCCGTAGATTTAAATGCATATTTAACCCATTATCATGAGAGAGAGATCACTTCACGAGTGCTGGGGGGAGGGGGCGGGCGAAGCGGAGGTTAAGGAACTCACAGACGACGACAAAAGGAACAGGCTGCAACACAACGAAGCGAAATGCATTTGAATGAGTCGCTATGCGGTGCGGGTTCAATCTCTAGCGCGTATCTGCTGCTAGACTTCAACCAAACTCCGAGTGCAACTGCAGCTTCGAGTGCATGCGTCACACGAGGAGCTAGAGACTCCTACACCTAGCCGTACACACTCAGCATACAAGGCACGGGTGTATGCAGCGACCGAGGCCCAGGGGCAACTCGAATGGAATACCTAATCACTTGGGTTGTTGCAGCCGATTTGTGGTGGTCTTTTTGTCACTTTTACGATGGCTAACAGTACCCCGGCCATAACCGTAAGAGATACGAGACACTCGTTTTCTAAACCTCCCCCCCGCGCGCTCACCCGAGGGGGTGTATAGTTGTGTGTTTTGGTTGCTCGTGATCAACAAAGCGACGCACACTCATAACAAAACAATTGTTGTCGTCGTCGTTGTTGTCGTTGCTTTGGTCATTACACGCGAGATATGATGATTCACAAGCGGCAGGCCACGATCACGAAATGCGCCGTCGTCGCACACTCGCTCGTACTTTCGGCGAGTATCTATCGAATGCCAATCCCTGACACACAAAACAAAGAAATGACCAATCTGCGAGAGGCAGAGATGAGTGGAGGAGGCTTTGGTGTCCCACTGCCACCGCCACCGGTACAGCCGCGCCGTCACTTGCATATAATCGACTTTATTACTGCGGTTTATTTTGGACAGTTTTATTGTTGTTTGCCTATAATGTCAACCGATCGCACGTACACGGTTGGTTCCCCTGTGATAGATACATAGATACTTTTTATTTTTTTTTTTTTTTGCTGTATCTTTTATTGTTCGATTCTAATTTACGATGAAAGCGCCAGATATTTATGACCGTACACAAGGAATTTCCGCTGAAGATATTAAAAATACAAAAGATTGCTGTTTGTGTCATCGGATGGATTTTGATGGTTGGCAGGATGGTTGGGGGGCCAATCGTAAATCCGGGCAGCAGAATTTCATTTATTACGAAGAAAACCGAAGATGATAGAGAGTCATGCATAATCGGGCCTAAGAAGGAGAAGTAAAGTGGCTCAAATTTGAACAATGGATCAATAAAAGGCACGCCAGATACGCCCCGATTTCGGTTGACGGAGGCGGCGGCGGCGATACTTTTTATTGAGTTATTTCCTATGTTTTATGTGAATCTACCGCATCCGTGTCAGGTTTGTCGTCGACGTCGACAATACGGATGCGGGAAAGGGGAGCGGGGAGGTGGGGCGAGGTGTGGAGCGGGAGGAAATCATAATTGGGTTTATTAGAAACTCATTAAGTCGCACAAAATGAGCCGGCGTGAGGTGTGAATGGGTGCGGATGAGGCGTCTTCCGGAGCCGAGGTGACAATCGAGAGGTTTGATGAAGACATTGTTTTTTTTTTTTTTTGCCATAAACCGCAGCATATTGAAGCGAATTGGGTTTGGCAACCGGGATGCCTGTGGTGGTGGTTGATTTAAGCCGATTCCGATGGCAAATCCCCCGCCAAATAGTCACGCACATCTCTTGTCGTGGCAACCGCTCTGACAAGGTCCTGATCTCCACGCAAAAACAGTACCAACGAACATAACATGCCTCGCCCAAGTCCAAGGCCCGACCATCACTCCCTCCATACAAGAGTCCGCCAATCCCCCTGACTGGCATCAGCACACCCAGTCGCTGTCCATCATCCTGTCCATTTCCATAACCACCACAAGGTTCCACCCAGAGGCCACAGCTCTTCACCCCAGCTGACAACAAGCTACGCAGCAACGACATCGACAAAGCAATTGACGTAATTCAACTCGTTGCTTTGGTGGACCGAACCGACCGAACCGACCGAACCGACCGAACCGACCGCCCGATCCACCCGCGCGATCCACGCTTGATTCTAAGAAGCTCTAAGCGATCATTGACTCCCTTCCTGTCACGTAGCCGGCAATGCCACGGCGCATCCATCGACTACGCCCTCATGCCATTCATGTGGCAAAACTTCTTAGAAGCGCGCTCATCTCGTGGTGGGCGGACTGCGAAAAATGAAACCTCTGCGCGAACAATTTTCAAATTAACAAACAATACACCGGCCAACAGCAGCATCCATGCATCTCCTGCCGTCCCTCTCCCGCCCTACTCCCGCTTGTACAAAAAACCAAGCAGACACTCGCATTAATTCACTTTTGTGCGGGGAACACTGGGGAACATGGGCAACATGCCTTCGACATGTCCGCAAAGCGTGTGTGCATCCAAAATGCAGCAGTCCGGAGGACAAGGCCTGCCTTGGATCGCTCCTCTAGTTGTAGGTGGACACACACAAAAAGGTGTGGCATAGCGATGTTGCGTCGCGTCGCATCTCATGACCATAGGCAACATGAAACATCGTTTCGCAGGCGAAAGGAAAAAAAATACAAACAAAAAAACGATAAAACATTATCAGGCTCACTCTCTCTCTCTGTCTCTCTGTCTCTGTCTGGATGTGACTCTCCGGGGACCTTGATTCCGATTGCGCGACACAGACACGCAGGACATAGCCGTCGACGCAGCCAGCAAGCAAGCAACAAACAAACACGACAGCAACGGCGACGGCGGTCAGACATCGCAATCGACAGCATTAATTGGCCATAGTGTACACGGAACCAAAAAAAAAAAAAAACTACGACCATGCATGGCATCCCGGCCAACGGCCAACGGCCTACAGATACGAGTGGAGTCTCGCTCTTCACTTGTAGTTTGGAGCATTCTTTGTTTCTGTGTTCAACTGCTCGTACAACAAGCTTATAAAATGGATTTTACTTGTTCGTTCTCGCCTCAATCGGCGTTCCCACCCAAAATGCGGGCGCGCGGAGACGGCCGGCCGGACATCGAAAAATAATGTTTATACCCAAAAATGGGATACAATAAAACAAATAAACAGACACAAAGATACGAGCGGGGCCCAAAACAAAAGCCCCAGCCCTTTGCAACGGACGAACACAGCGAATGGGCATTGTAATCGGCTTTCGGACTCATCTGTCCTTCGGGTGTGTGCGCGCGGCGGTTTCGATTCGATGCGAGTCTCCTCGTCCGAGCCCAAGGTCTTCTCCTTAAGCCAGTCGAAATGAAACAACACACCGACGAGCGAGCCAAAAGCCGAATTTTGTTTCTCCTCGAATGACAGAAATTAATTGAAGTAGGGGATCCCCCTACTGGTGGGCACCGATCCCCTCGCGTCGTGCGTCCGACATACACATGCCCATGTAACAAGTTGATCCGATTTTCGGATGATGACGAAAAGTCTGCACCCTCTGCGTTAATTCGGATTATTAATCAAAATGAATATTTTTCATCGTCGTCTTCGTCTTCTTCTTCTTCTTCTTCTTCTCATTTCTGCCCGCCTTAGTTTGTTTTTGTTAAATTTTTATCTCGAATTTATGACGAGTGGCGGTGGTGGTGGCGGTGGGATGCGAGCGAGCGTCACACCAGGTAGTAGGTACGTTGTCCTTTCTTGTACACGATTTGTAACGCTTGGGTGCAGTCCGTTTTTGGTTTTATCTTATCGCGAGACGTGTTGCGGCTACTTACACAGCTGATGACGGTTCCTTTTGCTCGTTTTGGAAGACTTAATTTGTCATCCGAGATAAAAATGTGAGAAACATTGTTTTCTGTTTGTTTCCCTCCCGGGGTGGGGGGGGGGGGGGGGGGGGGGGGTTGCGGAGTGTCGAGCTCCGGGACCGTGGTGCGGCTAGACGGATTTGTTGCAAACTGTTTACTTGTCAGAGTACACAGTTGCCAGTGGGAGCGGAAGCGCCGTGGCGTTTGAGGATCTGTGTTGACTCATAGGCCGAGTGTCTCCTTCCACGAATTACTTCCATGAGTCAAGGCTTCTCTTGAGTCACTGCCGAAGCGGAGAAAGTATTTCTGCCGCCTACCTCCATTGGAGCATCCACCTCAGCCCTTAGCCGATCTTCATTGAATCCCTCGATCCGCCTTGGCGTGGCGTTGGAGAACGTACAAATGCCTCAAGTGTCCATTTGGTTCAAATCCTGCCGCGAACTATGTACTTTCGTACTTCCTCTCTCTTTGGCTAATCCAGCGACGTACATACAAAGTCGACTTTCCCTGCACACAGGACTGGCTCTGGCCAGAATCTGAGCCCAGAAAGGACTGTAGTCGAATCCTCACGGATGGCTCCAAGACCGAGGAAGGGTCTGGCGCTTGCGCCTTCCAGGAGACATTAGACTGTCTACCTCGTTAGAAAAAAATTTAATGCCCACGGACTACAGTAGAATTTGTGAATTGCGACCGCGGTTATAACGACATTTCGGTTACAACGACGAAGTGAAAACCAAGCGTTTGGTTTGCAATTAATTAGCAACAATTAGTAGACAAAAATCGTCCGAATTAAGCGACAATCGTTTATAATGACGACAAACTGTGAAGAACAGCAGAAGAACAGTCGAAAGGGGCGGATAAATTGTATCTGTAGCGACAGCTAGCTGTGCTTAAGGCTCTGCTCAGCCCTTTAACCACTACCAGGATGGTCCATGAACCCAAGTCTTCTCTGAATTTGAAATTGAACCCAGACTTGTCTGTTTTCCGGGCCACTACCAACTTGCTCGACAAGGACCAGAGGAGGAACATTTAGGAGACGAACCGTCGTTGGGACTACACGCGTCCTTGACTAGGTCTTTCATCGATGGTTTAGCTTCACAAGAGCACAACCGGAGGTGGCATGACCCTCCAGAATGATGGACAAACCAACCGCATGATCCCTAACGTTTGTAGGAAAGCCGCGGTATTCTTGTTATCTCTTGCCAAAGTGGCTGCAGACGACTTATAGGCTAGCCTTATCCGAGCTTATCTTCCAACTGGTACAGCGGCCAAACTAGTCGGCCTTTAGCACTATACCTTCGCCAAACTGCCTAAACGTCTGCGACGCCTTTGGAGAAGATGACGACACTGTAGAGCACTTCCTCTGCCACTGTCCCTAACTTTGCTCGAATCATGCTTGAGGTTATTTGGTGCCGACGAGGTCAGCGCTGATGATGTAGGCCCCTCATCACAGAAGCGCCTGTTAGCGGAAGACCACGAAATGTCAGCAAATGCAGCAATGGACCAGTTTTCGAGTCTAAGTCCTTCAGTGATTCCGAACCATTGGGACAACGCAGCAACTGAGGACGTCCTCGAACGAGATGGCGCTCGCAAGTGGAGAAGTACATCAACCAACTTGGTGTGCATTTGGAGGCCTGGAGAGGTTTGTTGGTTGTGGGTCCAGGTCCATCCCGGACTGTAGCGCCAAAACAAAGAAGAAGAAGCGTCAGTGTAGTGTCTCCGACAAAAAAAAAATAACTCCCTCTTGAGTCAGTGACGTTGATTAGAAAGAATTCCTGTCGCCTATTGGGACTTCCACACCAGTCCTCAGCCGATTCTCCATTGAATCCAATGAAAAACCCTCGATCCGTCTTGGCCTGACGTTGACTCATAGGCCGAAGGTCTAGGTTTTTTTCTTGCCACGTACTACTTCCTTAATTCAAGGCTTCTCCTTTCTCTTGAGACGAAGCGTAGAGAGTATGTCTGTTGCCTACTTCCTTGGGGCATCCACATCAGCCGATCTGCATTGAATCCCTCGATCCGCGGTGCAACCATCGTGGCAAGAGGGCAATCCTCCTCGTCAATGGCCGAAGTCCTCTTATTCAAGCTGGACGCCAGCTCAACGGCCGCACATCTGGACCGATCTCAGCCGCCATTCGGACTTCATTGCCAAGGGGACCCGTAACGACGCCGTCTACAGGATCCGCTCGTTCATCTCCACGTTCATCTCCTCATTCATCTCCTCCTTCATCCCCTCGTCAATCCTCTATGTTTGCATTTCGTTGAGGATTGTCAAATAAAAGCCAAAGAAGGAGCTTCTCAAACTTCGCCATTCGAAGACGTCATTGGAACTGTAGATACCCTTCGTGGAACAACAACAGCACGCTCAACACTAGTGGTTGGTGTAGAAACTAGACTCTAGTCGACATCAGACTGTGGTGCCCCCACGGTTCACAATTCTCAATCCTTCGAGAGGTCCTTCTGCACTCGTATGTACCAAAGAAGACGTCAACAGGCTCGTAGTCGATGACCTGGCCCAGCCACCGTTGGATGCATAGACCTGGCTAGACTTATGTTGCTGTGCAGTTCGTGACGCTCCCCCAGATGCCATCAGGGCCGACTTTGATGAAGCCAAGGACTTCTTCATTCTCTTTGCCCATTGCGCCATACACCAGAACTGTGATGATCCATGTCTTATGTAAAGTCGGCTTTATTCTTCGAGAGAGGACTCTCATACCGAATTGCCTTTTAAGCACAAAGAGACAGTGGTTGACAAGAGTGTGGTCTTGCGGTTGCTCTCGGTACTGAGTACTTATCCTAGCTCACCTTCCAGCTGGCACAGCGGCCAAACTAGGCTACCTACGACTCTTGTACACCTGTGGGTATGTTGTCTAGTGTCTTTTAATCGAATCCAATGCATTTGGAGTGAATCCGAAGACATCGAGATTTTCACCTGAAAAAGTGGACAGTGTATAGTAAGGCATTTTCAGCCTTATCCTAGCTCACCTTCCAACTGGCACAGCGGCCAAACTAGGCTACAGCGGACTTTCGTACACCTGTGGGTATGTTGTCTAGTGTCTTTTAATCGAATCAAATGCATTTGGAGTGAATCCGAAGACATCGAGATTTTCACCTGAAAAAGTAGACAGTGTATAGTAAGGCATTTTCAGCCTTATCCTAGCTCACCTTCCAACTGGCACAGCGGCCAAACTAGGCTACCTACGACTCTTGTACACCTGTGGGTATGTTGTCTAGTGTCTTTTAATCGAATCAAATGCATTTGGAGTGAATCCGAAGACATCGAGATTTTCACCTGAAAAAGTAGACAGTGTATAGTAAGGCATTTTCAGCCTTATCCTAGCTCACCTTCCAACTGGCACAGCGGCCAAACTAGGCTACTTACGACTCTTGTACACCTGTGGGTATGTTGTCTAGTGTCTTTTAATCGAATCAAATGCATTTGGAGTGAATCCGAAGACATCGAGATTTTCACCTGAAAAAGTAGACAGTGTATAGTAAGGCATTTTCAGCCTTATCCTAGCTCACCTTCCAACTGGTACAGCGGCCAAACTAGGCTACCTACGACTCTTGTACACCTGTGGGTATGTTGTCTAGTGTCTTTTAATCGAATCAAATGCATTTGGAGTGAATCCGAAGACATCGAGATTTTCACCTGAAAAAGTAGACAGTGTATAGTAAGGCATTTTCAGCCTTATCCTAGCTCACCTTCCAACTGGCACAGCGGCCAAACTAGGCTACCTACGACTCTTGTACACCCGAGGATATGTTGTCTAGTGTCTATTAATCGAATCAAATGCATTTGGAGTGAATCCGAAGACATCGAGATTTTCACCTGAAAAAGTAGACAGTGTATAGTAAGGCATTTTGAGCCTTATCCTAGCCCACCTTCCAACTGGCACAGCGGCCAAACTAGGCTACCTACGACTCTTGTACACCTGTGGGTATGTTGTCTAGTGTCTATTAATCGAATCAAATGCATTTGGAGTGAATCCGAAGACATCGAGATTTTCACCTGAAAAAGTAGACAGTGTATAGTAAGGCATTTTCAGCCTTATCCTAGCTCACCTTCCAACTGGCACAGCGGCCAAACTAGGCTACTTACGACTCTTGTACACCTGTGGGTATGTTGTCTAGTGTCTTTTAATCGAATCAAATGCATTTGGAGTGAATCCGAAGACATCGAGATTTTCACCTGAAAAAGTAGACAGTGTATAGTAAGGCATTTTCAGCCTTATCCTAGCTCACCTTCCAACTGGTACAGCGGCCAAACTAGGCTACCTACGACTCTTGTACACCTGTGGGTATGTTGTCTAGTGTCTTTTAATCGAATCAAATGCATTTGGAGTGAATCCGAAGACATCGAGATTTTCACCTGAAAAAGTAGACAGTGTATAGTAAGGCATTTTGAGCCTTATCCTAGCCCACCTTCCAACTGGCACAGCGGCCAAACTAGGCTACTTACGACTCTTGTACACCTGTGGGTATGTTGTCTAGTGTCTTTTAATCGAATCAAATGCATTTGGAGTGAATCCGAAGACATCGAGATTTTCACCTGAAAAAGTAGACAGTGTATAGTAAGGCATTTTCAGCCTTATCCTAGCTCACCTTCCAACTGGTACAGCGGCCAAACTAGGCTACCTACGACTCTTGTACACCTGTGGGTATGTTGTCTAGTGTCTTTTAATCGAATCAAATGCATTTGGAGTGAATCCGAAGACATCGAGATTTTCACCTGAAAAAGTAGACAGTGTATAGTAAGGCATTTTGAGCCTTATCCTAGCCCACCTTCCAACTGGCACAGCGGCCAAACTAGGCTACCTACGACTCTTGTACACCTGTGGGTATGTTGTCTAGTGTCTATTAATCGAATCAGATACATTTGGAGTGAATCCGAAGACATCGAGATTTTCACCTGAAAAAGTAGACAGTGTATAGTAAGGCATTTTCAGCCTTATCCTAGCTCACCTTCCAACTGGCACAGCGGCCAAACTAGGCTACTTACGACTCTTGTACACCTGTGGGTATGTTGTCTAGTGTCTTTTAATCGAATCAAATGCATTTGGAGTGAATCCGAAGACATCGAGATTTTCACCTGAAAAAGTAGACAGTGTATAGTAAGGCATTTTCAGCCTTATCCTAGCTCACCTTCCAACTGGCACAGCGGCCAAACTAGGCTACCTACGACTCTTGTCCACCTGTGGGTGTGTTGTCTAGTGTCTATTAATCGAATCAAATGCATTTGGAGTGAATCCGAAGACATCGAGATTTTCAACCAACAAACTCGATCTTTAGCAAGTTGCCTCCAGTTTCGCACGCATAGTTGGTTGAGGTCCCTTTCCAGTTGCGTGCGCCACCAAAGACCACCCTCGGGTGTGCATTCGAAGACTTTCTGGGCCTCAGATTTGGTTTCCAGCAAATACAAGTGAAATATTCAACGTTTAGGCTCATCTAATACAATTAATACCTCTCCCACGAGCAGTTCGTAGACTGGTGTGTCTTTCCCCATTTCAGTGCGTAGACAGATCAACCACCTCTGTTAACACAATTTGCCACCATCGAACTTCCAAAGCGAATTATCGCCGCACTTTTAATCCGAATAAAGTCTCGTAATCATCGCCAACTCCCGCACGCGCCACAAAAAAGCCTAACACACACTTCATTAGACGAAAGATTTTCTCCGAAAAATCCCAATGCAATTTACACCTCAGAGAGAGACAGAGAGAGAGAGAGAGAGAGAGAGAGTGACTTGAAAGCCCCCGCTGACGGCTGACAAGTTCTTCTCCTTCAAAATCACATTCACATCATCGCCACAAAATTAAATTCTTTTAAATCAGATTTTCGCTAAAGTAATCAGGCAACAATCCCCGCCGAAGGACACCACAATCAGGCGTGCGTTGTCGCCAGAAACAAAAAATAAAGTGAAAACCCACAGTCAACAGTATTAAGACTGACTAACTGACGCACACACACTCGCTTGACTTCAAAACCACCACTGAGTGCTCCCCCGCAAGCCGTCACTATATCGAATCGAAAAAAAAACAGCCACCCACTCACCAGTCACCCTCAGCCGTCAATGAGAAGCAAACGCTCTCAATCTCTCATCAGCATGTCGCTTTCTCACCCCCCCCCCCTCTCCCCATCCTCACACCCACACGCACATACCTAATTTGATTTTAAAGTGTGGCCCCACCCGTATGCCACCGTGTCAACCGCCCGGGCACCGCTACCGCCCAGCGCGGCAGACAGCGCGACTCGGCGCGTCTACCCGAACACCAAAAGTGTATTATCCTCACACAACAATCTAATAAAATATTTAGAATTTTAGATTTCGGCTGAAGATAGGTGACTTGCCGTGGATGCGGGGCAGCCTGGTGGGTGTAATGGCGCCGTCAGTTGACAAGGCCGTTTCACACGCCAGAATAGCAACAAAATAAGCTTTTCCCACCTCAAGTCAGCTCGGCAGCAGGCAGCAGGCAGCAGGGACTGGTGAGGAGAGCGGCTTAATGCCGAATTCCATTTTGGCCGCAATCTTTGGCGACCAAAGAGCGCGGTACGGCGACAGTGGTGGCTTCCTAAATTATTTATTCCCACTGACTCATTTTTAATGCGCGAGGGTTGATTTCATCGCCGTCTTCCAGTGTCTTCCAGTCGCTCCTGTTTGTTGTGTCTTGTGTCTTATGTCGGATCTGTTATCCCTCACATTCCCCTCGCCAACACACCCCCGCCTTGCCACTGACACTTGACAGGCGGCAAATCTCACTCACTCTCTGTGCGAACGCGAATGTCAAACGCTGACACTTTAAAGAGGCGCAAATGAAAGATAAATTACACCGCAGGCACATTATTTATTCCCTGCCGAAGGTTCTTCTTCCTCTTCACATTCGTGGGCTTCTCATTTTGGTGGCTTTTCGTTTTTTTTTTTGGTTTTTTGGTTTTTTATTCACTTTTGATGGGCGGTTGAGGGCCTGACGATTCCCGCTTACAATCGCCTTGAGGTGGCCGGGGAAGACTACAATTCGAGCGCCACTAAGTCACGATTCGACTTTAAGTTGATGGAAAATCAAATAGACAGGGAGACGAATCAAATTCGGAGAGAGATCCCACGGATGATGAGAGTTATACGCTATGCGGAGCAATTCCGTCTGGAGTGGGCCTGGCTTCCACTCCATATCGTTTGACTTGGCGTCTCTGACGGTGGTGGTGGCTGCTCCGCTACCGTAGAAGTATCCAATTTGAATAATTTAGCAATGGCTGTCAAGATTGTCTTCGTCTCCTTCGTCGGTTTTGCTCTCTGTGTGTGTGGCTCTGTTGTCTCTCTACGAATCTATCTCGGGGTCTTTTTTTTTTTCTCTGTTTTCGGAATCCATCAGTCCTTGAATATGTAATTCTTTCGTTTTTTGGATTGTTCCGTTCCTCTTCGGTGTGCTCACACACAGTGACAGGCAGACACCAATGGAATGGGGCGGGGAATGTGGAGGATACACGTCATCCATCATCAGACTGGGTAGCCGGAGACGTGGAGTTCTCCTTTGTGGAATCAATAGTGCATCAAAGCAGGCGTCAGTTCAGATTTTCGGATATGAATCGGGGGGGAAATTAGCATAATTTTGTTTGTTAAACACACAAAATGTGCGTGGTGGTGGAAGGACGCGGCATTAAATGGTATTCTGACACGCTTGACCTGGAGCTTGTGGGTCGAGCGGGGGCTATCGGAGAACGAGGCTTCCATTCCACAGCTGGGCTGTGTCAATAAATAATCCTCGCTCGGGGAACTCTGAAGCGATGGGTGGTCAATGAAATCGATTGGAGCGCTTCAAGCCACCGTGGCATGAGATGGTATCGCTAGCTTAACTTGGAGTCGACTCGGGCACGACATTGCTCACATTTGAGACCAATTCAAGCCAGGAGCAGCTTCAAGAGAGTCGTTATTTTAAGCGTCTGCCCTTGCAGCAGTTGTGAGCATAGAATACCGGCTCCAACGGCAGTCACATTCAAGATCCAGTTCAATTGTTGCTTCTGCCCTTCCAGCCATTATCATCATAGCGTCGCGTCATCTGGGGCAGACCAATTTGAGCCACCAGCTTCAAGAGATTTATGATTACAAGCCTTCGTCTACTTCATCGTAGATCAACGTCATCTACGACAGGGCATCCGGTTCAATTTCAGTCCAAGCTTAGCCTACTTGGGCACAATGGACCCAACAAGTTGATCGAAGTGAGGCACGGCCAACAGGGTATCCTACCTATCTATCTGAAGTCAAGTCTAGAAGAAGAAAACGAAGACGATGACGAAGAAAAAGACTATTCAAGCCCATCAACCCAGCAAAGCCCTTAAAACTGAAAGAATGATAGCCTAACCCAATCGATTGATCTTGAGGGCTCTTCCTCTGGCCACCTATAGCTCCTCCACAAACTTTGCCGTATTGTCAGCCGCTTCCTGCTCCACTACCACAGCCTCCTCTCAGCTCCCACACCCAAAACTCGATTTTCGTTTTTCAATTCCAACATCTCTGCTGCACCATCAGTTCTAGACATGATTCCACATTTTCCTTCACCCACACCACAAATAACGGTACATCGGGTCCAAATTACCCTCATCCAACGGACCATGAAATTGCCTTCAAAAATACTGAAGACCATTTTGGCGTATCTTATCCCATTCTCGAGATAAAAGCCTTTAAAGGTGATGTTGAAGAATTCTACTGACATTTCCTCATAACAAAAAATGAGGAGCTGAAAATATTTACTTTTGAGTCGACTCTTTGGCGAAAGTGAAAACGATCCAGTTTCTCGTCGGAAAAAATGCTAAAATGCACATATCTCGAAAACGAGTGAATCGATTCAATTGATTCTTGGCACGTGTAAAGCAGATGTGTTGAACTTCGAGTGAATGTACAGAGAGTCCTTGAAGGACATTTCATTTCAAGGATATTCGAAGTGGAACTACATTTTCGGTGTTGGTCGGTGTCGTCACGGATTTCTCAAGACTGACAGAAGAGTTTTGATTGCAACTCGGCTGATTAGGGGCGCATGCCTTGGACTATACTTGGTGTAAACCAGATCCTCGCAGGACTCTTCGTTCACAGGATATTTGCTTTGGAAGTGGAGTGTTGCGTGTTAACCTGGGTTGTGATGAATAGGTCAAGACTAGATGATGCAAGGACTCACTCTGGGGTCTCAGAGATACTAGCCGAGAGACGGAGATATCAAGAATTCCAAAGGATATCAAGGATTCCAAAGAATATCAAGGATTCCAGAGGATGTCAATGATTCCTCAGGGTTTTCAAGGATTCCAGAGGATATCGAGTATTCCAGAGGATATTAAGGATTCCAGAGGATATCGAGTATTCCAGAGGATATTAAGGATTCCAGAGGATATCGAGTATTCCAGAGGATATTAAGGATTCCAGAGGATATCAAGGATTCCAGAGGATATCAAGGATTCCAAAGAATATCAAGGATTCCAAAGAATATCAATGATTCCAGAGGATATCAAGGATTCCAGAGGATATCAAGGATTCCAAAGAATATCAAGGATTCCAAAGAATATCAATGATTCCAGAGGATATCAAGGATTCCAGAGGATATCAAGTATTCCAGACGATATCAAGGATTCCAGAGAATATCAAGGATTCCAGAGGACATCTTCGACAGGGACAACGCAATAGAGGACGCCCACGGAACTGATGGCGCACGCAAGTGGAGAGGAAGCTCAACCAACTTGGCTTGCGAAACTGGACGCAGCTGGCTAAGGATCGTGCCAGCTGGAGAGGCTTGTTGGCTGCAGCGCCATTAGAAGAAGAAGAAGAAAAGGATGTCGTAGAACTAGTATGCACACGTTAATCGGTTCCGTCTTTAGTACCTTCAGACATGGTGAACAGTTCACGTTGAAACTTTCCATTCGATGTGCCTATGTATTGACGATACTGACTTCCACAACATGTCCAATTTATTCCCAAAGGATTGCATTCACTGGAACCCCTTATCATTGTCTTAGGTCAGTCACGTTCGAAATCAAGCCACTTTCTCCCAGACATCAGGCGCGCCTCAGTAGACGCGCACGCATTCCTTGCTCTATTCCCAGAGCATTGCCCTAACCCCACAGATGACTAACCTCATCACTGACCCTCCCATCTGGGGACGCGTCGCTTTCAAAAAAAACATGATTCAACAATTCAGCAGCATTGCCGCGAGAAATCACATAAAAATTCAATGAAATCCCCGCCACAGGCGCGTCCATAGATAACCCCGTCCACCTCTAAACTGAAAAAAAAGAAATGTCATTTAGCGATAGGAGCATTCACACTTAAGCGGCTCCTACGCTCTGCAGCTCCGCGAGACACTGCGAGACACAAGCGAACCCCTAATGGCACCAATCTGATGATCGTAAAATTGTTTCCTTTCGTGATAAGCACTTTATGACTTGCTCTTGGTGTGTTGTACACCTTCCATGGAAGCCGTGTCATTTTATGAATTTTACGACTTGACTACCCTCCTCTCCCCTCCACCCACTTATCGCGCGTCTCTTTTGTTGGCTGCTCTTGGCAGCCGCTGCCAAGGCTTAGAGTTTTTGGGCGTCTCTTGAACCCTCGCCGATAACCCTCGCCACGGATCAACTGCAATCCATATCCAGTAGTGCACTCGGTCCTCTCTCCTTGTAGACATTTCTCCTCCTAATCGAAAAAAATGGAAGAATTGTTCATCTCACTTCAAGTGTCATCACTTCAGCGTCATCGTTGTCGTCGCCACTGTAGTTGTTGGCATATCATTCTGTTGCCACTGTCTGACAGCTGACTTCCCTTGCCGGAGCGAAATCCCGGTCCGGCATTTGCATAGGAACCGATTGGATTGGAAAAGAATCCGTGTATCTTTCCCGAACCCGAATTCGAATCCGAGTGTCTGTCCATCCATCAACGTGATTTACTCGCTCTCGCCGGGTGGATGGCTGGCTGGGTCTGATGTGTATCCCGAACCCGTACCCGCGTGCAATCATCGATAAGATGTTTTTTTGGTCCGAGGAAGGGTTCTTTAAGAAACTGAAACAGTTCCTTCATCTGCGGTGGCGACGAATGCTGCCGCCGCCGCCGCCGCCTCAATGGTTGCTGATGGTAGTAGATCATCATCTTGAGTGTTGGCTCCAATCTTCTTCTTCCTCCTCTTAGCCAGTGTCGTCCTCGTCGTCGTTGTGCTCCTAAGTGGCACATCTCTTGACGATGAGGTACATGTCTCTATCTTAGAAGAAATGAAGAAGAACAAAACCGCACTCACACCCAGAGACAGCGACAGAGAGAGAGAGGGAGAGGGAGAGACAAAACATGAAATAACACAAAGTGCTTTGTTTAATCAGATACAAATGTATCTTTTGGTTTTTGTTCGAGTTTTTGTCTGCATTCAAGTGTCCCAAATGGATTTTTTTCTTTCCTTCTCTCATTCCTTTTGTTGTTGTTGTTGTTGTTCTCAGTCCCTCTTGGTCTCGGATCTGGTCGCCGCGCCACTGCCGCTTGGGGCTGGGTGATTAATGTCTCCATGGGTTTGAGTGAGTCTGGTCTGGTCTTGGTCTTGGTTCGCTCTTATCAACGCTCGTGAAATTCATGTGCGGTACCCACACAATTCAATTAACTGGCGCATTAGACAGCGCCCCGGCCAGCCACCAGCCACCAGCCACCAGCCACCAACCACTCCCAGACGTTGAGTATCTCGCATTTTTTTCTTTTCTTTTGTGTTCTTCTCTTTCGCTCGCTCGCTCTACTTTTTGGGGTTAATTAATATTTAATAGTTCTTCTTCTAGGGGATAAATGGCTTGCATACAATTGCTCCGGTCGCTGATAAGAGTAATTGAATGTGTTAGCATCGGGACGGTGTTCGTATCGCACAAAGAGGGGCGTGCGCCTTCTGTTGACGGCAGCCGGTTAAGGGGGGGCGACATAAAGCAGAGCTCTGGAGTGATTGTTCAGAGCTATCGATGGAATTCCTGGTGTTTGTTGTCAGATTTTGGATCCTAAAGTCCTCGTTTGGCACTAGAGACGACCTGGGCCTCGCTTAACAAGCTCATCACGTGTTCCAACACAATCGGATCCTGAAGTCCGAACGCCACCGTTCTTCTTCCTCGTGTGGCACCGGAGCCGACCTGGGCCTCACCCAACAAGCTCATCACATGTTAATCGTCGCAATCAACACAAAAATCAGGTCTGCGGCGCACGCTCTGAGCATCAATGACTCGCTGCCGGAAGAGACTGTCGCAAGCGAGCGGTTTGGCAAAGGATTCGAGGAAATTTCGCGTACACCACTGACGCCTGCTTTCTAAGTTTCTCACTCTCACTCTCACACACTCTCTCTCTAAGTCACTCACTCGACAGAGTCCAAGAAACACTCGCCGATCTGATGACAGCCGACTTAGACTCAAGCTTGCTTGCACTCTGAGGCACACAGAGGCCTTCCTTGCTGCCGATCGTCTCTGTCATCCCACTTGGTCTACAGTCCCTCTTCTCTTTGGCCTTTCCGCTCCGATTCCATTTGAAGGTCTCACCGAAGGCCCCCTCTTCACAAACCACCAATGTTCTGCTCGATCTTCCCTTGAATTCATTTCAAATCGCCCGTAACCACTGCAGCCTCCACCGTGACGATCGATTCCATTTGTCGCACAGCAGCTCCGAAGACACTCACTCAAGCGCTTGTCAATGGGCCTTCAATTAGCCACAGCGACGCATAAACCATCACAAATGCTCAACCCTCGAAAAATCCATCGAACTCTCCACAGCCGCCATCCGCAGGCGGAGAGTTCTTAAATTTCTCTGACGAAAGATTAACCGCTCGCTGCACTCGCCGCACTCACTCGACAGCACTCTCTGCGGATGGCTTTTGAAACAGAACCCCAAAGCCGATAACCTTATATATCATTACTTTTAAGTGCCATTAAGCAATTATGCCTTTTCCCCAACCCCGCTGCCGCTTCCCCTTTATCGCTCCGCCTCCCTCCCGCCTGTGGCCTGTGGTGACGGTGGCGGCGATTCACTCTATGCGTGAGAGGTTCCATGTGAAGTAACCAAAACAATTTTCCACGATTGTAGCGCTACCATAGCGCCTGCATAGGCAGATTGAATTTCTTTTCATTTTTCCATCCCATCACCGTCGATCCATTTTCAATTTCCATCCGATGCGGCAATCATCATCATCATCGAACGATGGATGGATGGGCCGAGCAGAAAAACCGAGTGACTTTTCGATAAAAATGATTAAACGGGCGAAGGCGCACAAGAAGGAGGCGCACAATTAATATTTGACAATCCATTCGATGAGCAAAGAACAATCAATTATGACTGATTGAGTGCGGGGGTGCGGGGGTGCGGGGGTGCGGGGTGCGGTGGTGCGGTGGTGGCGATCCCTTGGTGCTTACTGCTTAATGCTTAAATAAGAAAAACACAATTAGCCGATGCGGCTGGGTCGCCCGGGCGAAGACCATGGGCGATGATGAAAAGCACACGCACAGACAGAGGGACGTCCATCGTCGTCGCTGTCGTCGTCGACTCGCAGCCGGAAGAGACTGTCGCGAGCGAGCGGGCTGAGCTGAAAAAAGATCGAGTTACACGCCAAGGATTCGAGGAAATTTCGCGTACACCACTGCCTGTTTGGCTGTCGGTTGTGTGCATGGGGATTGTTAATTTATTTTGATTGGGAATTAGAATTCTTTTCTGTTGTTTTGTTTGATCTATGAATATGGGCAACACAGAGCGGCGAGTGTGTGTGCGCTGGGCGATGAGTTGAGGAGGAAACGAGTCTGAGACGTGACAGCGAGCCGTTTGGCGGGTAATCTTTCGCTGAGATCTCTAACAGATGGCCAGGGCGTGTAGATGAGACGCCTTTAAGGGGGCTGTTCAATGTCAAGTGGTTTTGGCAGTCTCAAGGAAATCAGAAATCAGAGCGGTCGACTGTTTGAAGATGAAGATTAGGTTCGTTTCATTGACGTTCGATGCTGTGTGGAGGCGTGAAGCGAAGCTGGTGATTGGCAGATATTTCGGACTATTTCGAGTCAGTTTTTTTTTACGACGAAGTGGCGGGAAGCATCTAGCCCGGGCCCGCTTTCGTAGTTCATCAAAGTCACTTCTGGTCGACCATCGCCAGTAGGCGTCCAGCGCATTTAGTCACCAGACCACTGCCAGCAGGCGTCCAGCGCGACTAATCACGATCCACAGTCAAAATGTGGTCTGCCTTGATGGTCCTCAAATGTAGTCACTTCTGATCTACAAAGGCTATCGCCAGCAACCATCTAGCCACGATCCACAATCAAAATGCGGCCCGCTTCGGTTCTAAATCAGATGGAGTCACTTGCGATCCACAGAGACCATCGCCAGCATGCGTCCACCCACATCTAGTCACTGTCCACAGTCAAAAAGTGGCCCGCTTTCGTCGTTAATCAGATGGAGTCACTTGCGGTCGACAGAGACCATCGCCAGCAAGCCTCCAGCTGCATCTAGTCACGATCAACAGTCAAAATGCGGCCCGCTTCGGTTCTAAATCAGATGGAGTCACTTGCGATCCACAGAGACCATCGCCAGCATGCGTCCACCCACATCTAGTCACTGTCCACAGTCAAAAAGTGGCCCGCTTTCGTCGTTAATCAGATGGAGTCACTTGCGGTCGACAGAGACCATCGCCAGCAAGCCTCCAGCTGCATCTAGTCACGATCAACAGTCAAAATGCGGCCCGCTTCGGTTCTAAATCAGATGGAGTCACTTGCGATCCACAGACCCCATCGCCAGCAAGCGTCCACCCACATCTAGCCACGATCCACAGTCAAAATGTGGCCCACTTTCGTCGATAATCAGATGGAGTCACTTGCGGTCCACAGAGACCATCGCCAACAAGCGTCCAGGTGCTTCTAGCCACGATCCACAGTCAAAATGTGGTCTGCCTTGATGGTCCTCAAATGTAGTCACTTCTGATCTACAAAGGCTATCGCCAGCAACCATCTAGCCACGATCCACAATCAAAATGCGGCCCGCTTCGGTTCTAAATCAGATGGAGTCACTTGCGATCCACAGAGACCTTCGCCAGCAGGCGTCAAGTGCATCTAGTCACGATCCACAACCAAAAACCGACCCCTTCCGTCGTTAATCAGATGGAATCCCTTGCGGTCCGCAAAGACCATCGTCAGCAAGCGTCCACCTGCTTCTAGCGACAATCAAAATGTGGTCTACCTTGGTGGTCCTCAAATGGAGTCGCTTCTGATCAACAAAGGCAATCGCCAGCTATCGTCCATCAAATGGAGTCCCTTCATGGCCGGTTAGCGTTCCAGCCCAAATTCCCCCTCAAAAGTGGTCCAATTTCGTCGTTCATCGAACGGAGGTTCTAAATTTAGGCGTCGTCGCGCAACCCGATCACCCCCAGCAACAGTCTGGGAACACACCGAATCCACGAAAACCTCACGTTCGCCGCACAGTTCAAGGACCTCAAAGGACCTCCAATCAAGCCGTATTCCCACGAAGCAAATCAAAACACTTCGTCAAAAACCCTAATTGCTCCCTCAATTACAAATGTCAACTGCTAACATCCCACAGACTCCACTTTCACTTTAAACTCACAAAACAAAAATAAATCCAATTCAATGGCATCCCTTTTCATTCGGAGACCACCAACAGACTGCGTTGAGGCAGCAGCCTCTCCCCCGCCCCTCGTCCTTGCCGCTGCACAAAAACCAATAAACTCGTCTCAGCTCATAGTTCACCAGACGATCGCTGCCTCCCTCTCGCGCTTGTGGTTTCCTTTTCTGCTGCTGCCGAAGGAGCGGGGGAGAAAAAAAAAGACGAACAAAAAATCATTTCCAATATCTCAACTCTCCACGGCTGTCATATGCACATTTGTTGACGTAATATATGCATTCAGCGTGCATGACGGATATTCAAATGAAAAATTCCTTAGAAAATCACTTCAAATCCCGACTGCACGGCGGAGGAGTGTTTTCATTTTCCGCTCCTACACCCGACTTTTTCGACTGCCAAAATGTAAACAGAACTCCAAATGTGTGCGAGTGTGTGTGCGACTGAGGGTGGGATGCGAAAGAAAAACGAGTTTTTCAAGTGAAAGGATTTCAAGGATTCTCCCGCTCCATGCATTGCGATGGTGCGGCTTCGGAGGATTCATTCACGTCGCGGCATGTCAGCGTGGCTTCATCAGAGGTTGCATGACATTTCAGGAATTTTATGAAGAGAGCCTCGACACATGTCGATCAATCCAATTAGTCGAAGAACGCCAGGAGCTGGGGATTCTTGCTCTAGACCTTCGTCGGGCTTCTCATTACAAAGGCCTTCCACTCCACCGGGTTCGACTGCGATCGATGGATGGGTTGGAAGACAGAAAAAAGAAAAAAACAAAACGATAAGCAAATGCGCATCCAACCCAGGGGGTGACGAAGTGGTTAGAGATTGAAAAACTTTCGATGTTACTTTGGATGCCATTCCTGGCTGGGAATCCTGCAAAACAAAAACAGTACAACGAAACACTTTCCGTCTGATTTAACCCGAAGCCGAAGTTTGAGGAAGAACTTAGGCGAACTCAGACACACACACACACACACAGAGACACGGATGAACGCAGAGATTGAGGAAACAGGTCTGGTGCCGGACTGAAGTTGGCTCTGCACAGGCCTGCGGCAGAAGCGGCACTTCAGCTGCACCCCACCCCCCGAATGCATTCCGGTATCTGGTCTCGTTGTCGTTTTGTTTTACTGTTCCGCAGTCTACTCGAAAAAAAACAGAAAGAAAGTCCTTCAATCCTCGTCGCAGTTGGACAACAACTGTTTTGATTTTTTCCGAAAGACGCAGAAAAAAACTTTGGCTTTGCCTTCGAAAAAGGAGGTGAGGTAAACATTCACTTTCACGTCCCGTCCACCAATCAAGTCATTTTTGGCACAAGGACAAGAATTTATCGTCGTCGTTCCTCTGCTGTGTTTGGGCAGGATTTTAATGATGTCCTCCCCATCTCGGGGTCAAGCACCATTGCGATGCCATGAGTCACGGACGTGTGTGTGTGTCCTTTGTCAACTGTACTGTATCTGATTATGCGGTGCATTAACGATTCCGTCGTCTCACGTGAATGCCGAATGCTGAATGCTGTGCTTTTTTTCTCTCTCTCTGTGTGTCACACAATCCTTGTTAAACAATGAATTTTTGTTCGCTTTTGTTTGGGTTTTACGAGCGTTCGCAGCAGTAAACGTTGACGTTATCCAAATGAAATTCCGCTAGACTAGTTTTGAAGACCGTTGGCGGATGGGTTCAAGATGCGAGCGCGGGCGGGCGTTGGTGCGCGGGTGGCCACCATAATTGGATGCGAATGTGACGAGGAGAGGGTTGGTTAACCATCGCCCGCAACTCATGCGAGTTGTGATATCAGTTTTTACGAGAGTTTCCACGAAGTTATGAAGTCCATTTGAAGAAGGATATCGTTGCCACGCATGTGTCGTAAAACAACCGAAAGATCCAATTGAGACTGAAAATCTCTCCTATTTTACCCGTTTTTTTTTCTTTCTCCTCTGGCTTAAGCTCTTTTGTGAGTTTCCTCCTATCTGTCGTGGCCGCGATGCGTCTCCGAAACTCCTGGTGGACCCATTGTGACGGTTGGTGGAACGTGAATAAGTCTTCTTAAAGATTCCCCTTGTGTTGAAGTTGGAGAGCCAAAAAAAGGACTCGTAAACAAAAAATGCGCCCTTATCCGTTCACTTCATCCGTTCTTCGTTCACTTATCACGGAATGTGTACGAAATTATCCCCGACGACGGAGTTTGGAATCGTGCCTCCAGCTCAGCGCGTGTCAGTTGAGCTGCTCCCTCCCCGATTCACAGCGTTCCCACGCTCGTATTTATTCTCAAAACCAGCCCCGCGCCTAGCAAGTACCTAGCTCATAATTAATAAAGTTGACTACCGTCCGTTTAATCCCTAGAACATCACAATAAAATCCTTTTTAACACTGGACAAACAAATCAACCCTTATCGGGGATACCATTTTCTTCTTTTCACTTTTATGCTACCACTCCGGGATGCCTCCCGACCTCCCTCCCCCCCGACCAACCATTTGACCCTCAGCCTGTTCGCTGTTCCATGCAACATTAAAATCGCAGCAGCAGCAGCAGCAGCAAAAGCAGAAGCATCAGCAATGGCAGTAGCAACAAAAGGATTTGAATCCTTTTTTTGCGAATAAATAAATAAGAACAACAAACTTTTGCCAACGTTCCCCTCGTCGTTTTGTTTTTGTTTTTCGAGCGGCTTCTCTGCCGCCGTGCTGGGTTGTGTTGATTCTCTGTCCCCAATACCCGACTCCTCAGGATATCCTTTCTCCTCGTTTTTTTTTTTTGTTTTGTAAACATTTTTGTTCGCTAACCCACTTATCAGAGCCCCGAAATCTTTGTGCCCTCTTCGTTAACCCAGAATCGTCTTCTGCGATCCTTGAAATAAAGTGAATTGGTTCAGGGCAGCACTGGTGGGCAGAGAGACCAGTGGGCGCACGGTCGCGGCGGAAGAAAGTGTGGGTGATGAGCCCTTTTGTTGGAGACCTTCGGGGTTGAGTGCAAAGCGAGAACAATAGGTCGCCCGGACTCTCTCATTTAGCCTTTGTGTGTGCACTTTTTCCAACCCGAACCCACACCTCTGGCAGGGCGCCAGAGAGAGAGAGTCCTGTTCAATTTCAATTTTTATTTCATTACCACCACCACTACCGCCTTCACTGTTACCAAACATACACACCCCGCACCCGGCCCACTCACCCGGTATGTGCCGCACCGCAACTCCGCAAATAACAACTTCAGCGGCACTTGCAACAATTTTTTTTTGTTCTTGTCGGTTGCCCCGTGCCGCCCTTCACCCCGTTGCTTGTGTGTTGCTTGTGGAACTTGTTAATTTAATTTAATTTAAAAACGAGAGAGAAAGAGACCAACCAACCAACAGAGCCGAGCCCCATGAGTGGGTCTGCAAGAAGTGGAAGTTCTTCACGAGTTCCGTTTGGTTTTTCATTTATTTTTCTTCAATTTTTCGTTGGTTAGTCGGGGACTTTTTTTTTAAGGACGAAAACTTTGCCTTAACTTTCAATAGAGAATATGAGTCATAGGCGAATGAGAAATGAACTTTTGCAAGACCCCCCCCCCTCTGCCCTCTTGCGCCACCAATAAAGTTCACAACAATACAATTCCACTTTGAGAGGGAAAACCAAATTAAAAGGACGAAAAAATTAAATGAAAATAAACTGCACAAGGAAAAGCGAAAATCCTTTCACTTCGTGAGCGGGGGGGGGGCCTGCTCCACTCTCACACCATCATATTCGATTAACTACTCATCCTGCAGCTGGTGAGTGGTGGGGGGGGGGGATTGAGCTGATGCATGTGTGTGTTGTAGATCCTTTAAATCCGTCCCCCCCCCCCCCCCCCCTTACCTCTTCACCAAGTAGTTCTTTCACCTCAACATCCAGTGCACAGGGTGGCGCTTATGCTGCTTTCCTGCGTCTTTTTCGGGGTCAATCGGTTTTTTTTTCTTTTCTTTTCTTGTTTTTGGTAGTTGCTGCTAGCTCCGTAGCTGGAGAGGGGATCATCTAAAAAGCATTTACTGTGTGTAGTTGGACAGGAGAAGAGAAAAAAAGAAGAAGGAGTCTTGCAAGAGTGGAGACATTACAGCACTCATTATCCGATGAAAATTTCCACTGAGTGCCAACTAGGTGGCGTCGAATGGGTGATGAGGAGGGGGAGGGGGGGGGGGGGGGGGAGGTGGTTTATGTGTTCAACTACTGATGGGAAGTAAGCAGTTTGCCGAGGAGTTTTAAGCACAATTGCTGCTTAGAACCTTAATGAGATCAACGAAAGGAGTGAACTTTGCTTGAAGGCTGGCCGCTTAAGTCTGAACGCGGGGGCGTCGTGGCGGCGGGTGGGTGCTTATTTTTGGAAAAGTTTACGTTGGCTGTTGAAGGACTAGAGGCTGGTCGGTGAATTTTACACGGTGTCATGGCTTTCGGTTGACATTTGGAGAAAATTTTACGAGAACTTCCCTGCCGACGGTTGAGTGCGGATCCGAAGTTGGACTTTATGGCACTTTTTCGACCAACTCCCGACCGACTTGAAGGGGCACTCTCTATCCAGTCATGCAGTAAATTTGATGACTCCCTCCTGGCGAGTGACCACATTAGTCACAAGAAATTCACAAGAACACGTCACAAACAACAGGAAACGTCACGCCAACCGTCAGCTTCACCTCGCGCAGACATCGTGCCAATCTCCTCCGCAGGGTGGCTGTCATTGAACCCAAAGCACAGCACAGCACAGCAAAGTAAAGTACGCCACCGACGCCGACGCCGCGGCGTATGTTATTTCATTCCATCTGTCACTGTCCGGCAATACTTTGCTTTTGCCATACACATCCAATGGCGGGCGCGTTCTCCCTCAGTCTCAACTCAATCTCGAATTATTAATCAATCTCAGCAGTAATATGGTCTCAGATCGTAGAACCCACGAGCACCGCAGAGCACTGCCTGCTTCGCTTACTCAATCCGCCACCCACTCCTGGCGGGCAGCTGCACAGTGCCTCGAGCCGTCTGTGGCTGCCCCCAAATGTCAAATGCCGAACAAACAAACAAACAAACAAGCAAACACACACACGCTCGCGCTCGCGCCTCGCGGATAAGGTACCACCGGAGCGTGGGTCTCCGTTTTCATGGGTCTCAAGTCGACTGTTGCGAAATTCAATTCATGGATTGCTGATTGCTTGGAATTCACAGTTTGCGAGTTGGCCGCCGAGTGCGCCCATAAAATGACAAATCTTTGGCCCCCGCTATCAATCCGGCGCTCGTCTGTGCCCGCGCGCAGAGCCCACTGGACATGGCATCTCTGGGCAATCAGGAAGCCGACTAGAGAGCCGCTCAAGAGGGGTTATCAATCGATCAACTTTAGCCCGTGAGTTGATCCACTTATCAGTGCAGAGAGTCTCTCTGTATGACTAAGAGTCCCTTGGTTGGTCTAGCGCTGTGTCTCTCAAGCAGTCTCGATTCAAGCGAATGGCGGGTCAGTCTATCGCGCACGGATGACTAATCACAGCCGGGTATCACTGTGGAAGGCCCGCCGAGCATGTTCGACTCGGCGAACAAGTCAATGACTCAGTCGACTGCATGCATACACATGAGCGGCCGAGCAGTGGGGCCAGTGGACGGCGGGCGGTGGCGCACTATGTACGTTCCGTTCGGTCAGTCTGTCAGGAAATTAATGTATAACGCGCATGAGATACATTTCATTGTTGGCTCTTCGCATTCAATAGGAATTCCATAAATTATACTATCAACTGGAATCGTATCAGTAGTGCGCGATGAGCGACGACGACGATGACGGCCTGGCCATTGTGCCGAGTCAGCGGAGATGTCGACGCGTGAGAGAGCGCAGAACCTCGTTCTTTGTGGAGCAATAAATTAATTAAAAACCTAATGCCGCCTGTATCGCTTTTGATCTTCGGTGGTTTTGTTTATTAAGCATCGTCTTGACCCGAAACGCTGGCGTTTCTGGGACCGCCTGCGACTGAAACTGGTTTGGTTGAGCTTTTTCTCCCCTGTTCCACGGTGCCACGACGCGGATGTGAGAGACCACGACTATCGGTCGCTATAAATCAGTTTTTGGCGTAAATAATTCGTAAGGCATTCCAATAAATACTCGGTTTTTCAGAGTAACTCGACCATCATCGTGTTGTCCACTTTGCCTCGGATGCCATGGATGCCATGGATTACCACAAACAATGATGGATTGCTATTGTACTGTCGGACGGTGGTAATTTATTGATTTTCGTGTGGTGTCTTAAATGGTTTTTGGGTGTTCAGGAAATTCCAGTGACTCCCGAGACACCTTTGCTGGGCGCAGCCCATGGGAGAGAGACTCGCAGTCACCCGGTGACTGGGCGAGTGCGTTAAGCCTTAAGAGGGTTTCTCTGTACTGGGGGGGATCAGAGGTGCATTGACATGCGCCTGGAATGCGTCCCACTGTGCGTCAGATTGGAGGTCTCTCCAGAACACATGGTCGATTTAAAAGCTTTTCAAATGCATTTCCTTCTTCTTTGGTGGGCATGTCAGCTGGACACGCAATTTTGGGCACGACACAGTGAGAAAGTAGACATCTAGGCGGCTCCTAGGGCTGCTGCAGTCCCGGAAAAAAGGCTAAAGTACGTCCAGGACTGGAGCGAAAATGATCTAAATGGGCTGCCAGGACACCCTCAGTCCAGCACAGAACGCATGTCAGCTCTAGACTCAATTTTGGGCACGACACAGTGAGAAAGTAGACATCTAGGCGGCTCCCAGGGCTGCTGCCGTCCCGGAAAAAGGCCAAACAACGTCTAGGACTGGAGTCAAATTAGCCTCCCAGGGCTGCTGCAGTCCGCTAAAAAGACCAAAGTACGTCTAGGACTATAGTCAAATGGGCCACAAATCAGCCACCAGGAAACCCTGGGTCCAGCAGAGATCGCATGTCAGCTGGACACGCAATTTTGGGAACGACGAATTGAGAAAGTAGACATCTAGGCGGCTCCTAGGGCTGCTGCAGTCCCGGAAAAAGGCTAAAGTACGTCCAGAACTGGAGTGAAACTGGTCTAAATGAGCCACCAGGACACCCTCAGTCCAGCACAGAACGCATGTCAGCTCTAGACTCAATTTTGGGCACGACGCAGTGAGAAAGTAGACATCTAGGCGGCTCCCAGGGCTGCTGCAGTCCGCGAAAAAGACCGAAGTACGTCCAGGACTGGCTCCCAGGGCTGCTGCAGTCCCCGAAAAAGACCAAAGAACGTCCAGGACTGGAGTCAAATTGGTCCTAAAGAGGTGACAGGACACCCTCAGTCCAGCAGAGAACGCATGTTAGCTCGGGACGCAATTTTGGGCACGGCACAGTGAGAAAGTAGACATCTGGGCGGCGCCCAGAGCTGCTGCCATTCCGGAAAAAGACCAAGGAACGTCCAGAACTGGAGCGAAACTGGTCTAAATGTGCTGCCAGGACACCCTCAGTCCAGCAGAGAACGCCAAATGCACACAAAATCCATCTGAATCCAACCCAAACCAGCATTGCGCTTCCTTCTGCCGCAACGACTGATGAAGATCATGTGTTCTCCAACCACATTCCCATCAGATCTTTGCCCGACAATCGGGTGAAATCAAATTCCCAAGTCAAACCAGTATCACATGTACCCTCCAGCCGATATGAACAACGGTAGAGAACAGCACTGGTCATGTTGCCGCACCCTTAGGCACTCCACATTATCTCCTCCCACCGCACCACCGACCCCCCAACGGCACGCAGTCAATCAAAGCAAATAAATGAATACCTTCCAGTCGGGTGGACAGAGGAGAACCCCAAACCCACCCCGGTTTGCATATCGTGCAGCGCAAATCAGAACGCCCATGGCCAGCAGTGCACCACGGCCCATTGTAGCGGCGCGGAGGCTCGCCGCCTAAGATCGCATTGAATTACAAAAGCCGGGACTCGTGCTGGCGCTCTGAGACTTTCACTTGCTCGGACACCAGCAACGACAGCAGCAGCAGCAGCTGTTGACAAAGGCGAGCGCGCTGCTCTCATGTGTCCGATCGCATTGTGTGGGTGATCATTGCTCATATTGTCCAGGGCCCCACATCGCCCCATTGTCGCCGGTTAATTGAAGTTGAATTGCATTAAGCGAGCGGTCTTCTTGGTCTTATCTGCGATACTCTCACTGTTTGCCGCCCCCTAATGCATCATCCGGCTGTGTGTGTGTGTGTGTGCTCCGGCATGTGTGGTAATTTAGTTTCCATTAGATTAGCGCACCGTGCCCGTAGATCTCCTTGTGCTAGCTTAGGAAGGGGGGTGGGCCGACAAATGGAGTTCAACTCCTCGCCGAACATTAATCATTTCGAAAACGAAGCACACACACACAAGAGTGAAGAAGAAAAAAAAAAAACGAAGAACGCACAGTCTGCGTCACGTCTCGAGTATGTGTGGCATGGCATAACGAGCGTTGATAGCGGCCAACACAACAACACTTGTCGGCTAGGGGGTACTACTCCTTTTGTGGTTAGAAGACGCAGCGCCGAAATTAAACGAAAATTATAATGAATTTGTCAGAAAGAGATTTCTCTATCTATCTGCATCTTATTGCCACCACCCCCTGGTCCCTCTGGTCCCTCTACACCTCCAGCACTGCCGCTTTTGTTGAATGATTAATTTAATGTTTTGTTCCGTTGCGACTTCGGCAAGGAGGAGGAGGATGAGGAAGAGGCGACCAAGAAGCCTTCGCTATGACGGTGCTGCTGCTGCTGCCGCTGCTGCCTTCACTGCTGACGACGACGATGATGATGATGGTGATGTTTAGGAGGAAGCAGGCATAATCGGGTTTGTTAATTAATTTCTTTTTGTCTCTCCTTCTGGTGTGTGCGGAAAAATGGAATGTTTAACCGCAATTACGTGGTAATTTATGGTCCCCCCTCTCGCTCTTGCACAATGCTGTGTCACTCTCTCTCTCTCTCTCTCACTCACTTGCACTCTGTCTGTCCTTCGTCGAGCTCGGATGACGGATTGAAGGTGGTCCCTTCATTTGGACGGCGTTCAAGACGAACGCGTGTCGACATTTGTGGTCTGGAGTGTAAGCGGTTTTTAAATTTGGGTCATTTGAGCCTATTCTTCGAATAATGGCAGCCGCAGAGCTTGTTACACACGGTTACACGGCCGGTTAAACACTCGTTAGGCGCTGAGAAGAATGCTGTTGTCCCTCTGCTGTTCCTCTGCTGTTCCTCTGCGGGGTGCCTCTGCTGTCCCACCGCTGTCCCACCGCTGTCCCTCAGAAGATGGCCTGAAAGTGAAGTTGCTTTGCTTTGTGGATGGGTTTGGCCAAAACGACCTTCAGTGAGACTGAGATTTGTGCGCAGTGATTTATGATCTTTTTTGTCGTAAATTGAAAAGCATTCGTTTGAGAAGACGTTGCTGAGAGTGCGTGGCGGTGGTGAGTGGTGAAAGTTGAGCAAAAGTCGTCTGCTTTGTGAGCTGGTTTTTTTTCCTAGCTCATCTTCCAACTGCCATAGCGGCCCTATTTTAGTTGGCTGTGTGTTCTTTACACTCTCGGCCATGTTGTCGTACGTTTATTAATCGATTCCGATACTCCGGCGACATCGAAATTTTCGGTTAAAAAAAGTCGACAGTAAGGAAACCTTAGCGATTTCCTCGCTCATCTTCCAACGGCCACAGCGGCCCTACTAGACGGAACTAGGACCTCTGTACACCGTTAGCGATGTTGTCGTCCGTGTATTAATCGATTCTGATACTTCGGCACGCCATCCGGCGACATCGAAATTTTCGCCTAAAAAAGTCGACAGTGGTTAGTAAGGAAATTTTAGCGTTTTCCTCGCTCATCTTCCAACTGCCACAACGGCCCTATTTTAGCTACCTTTGGGGATCTGTACGTACACCCAGTTGGCTGAGGTCCTGCTTCACATGTGTGCACCAATTTAAACACGGCCGTGGCTTCTGTTTGCTCGAGTGGCGGGGCAGTCCGACAGGGCCCTGGGCAGCAAGCAACAAACCTCTCCAGACCTCTAGCGTGATTCTAGCTCAATACCCCTCGTTGTGCACCCTGAGTTGATTGTGCACTTGTGTGCGCAGATTTATACGAAATCGTCTTCTGTTGCACTGATCCAGAGGCGATCTGAGTTGTCCGTGGCCTAAGGCGTTGGACGTAAGCGCCCTGCCTCATATCGCACAACAGCCCACACTGTTCGCGGTTGAATCTTCTCCTCCAGATGCACAAAGACCCCATCAACCATCGCACGCAGAACTTTTCGCTCCGAGAGCCAAGAGGCCACTGGGATGATGAGTGTCTTCCCGCAGTCCAGCGCGCCTGTCCCTCCCTCGCAAGAGTGTGACAAAAGGAAAGTAGGGCGGGAAAAAGGGCTTACAAACCAAATTAATAATACAATTCCCGTTCAAAAACGGTGTGACAAATCGGAGATGTTCTTCTCTTGTTTTTTTTTTCTTCCTCCTTGCTGCCGGTCTTCTTCTGTCACATCGTTGAGGGTGCGCGCAAATCCTTCATGCAAATCACGAGCACAAGGACTACTACTCTATTCCGTATTAGATCCGTAAAGACTCGCCCTAATAAATATTCAATTATCCTGTTTCAAATGTAATGCAAATCCCTTTTGAAAGCGTCGTTGATCAATTAATTAACGAATCTTTTGTAATCTTCTTGGATTTTTTTTCTTCTTCTTTTTCTTCGATGTTTTTTTTTTTTTGTTTTTTTTTCTATGTTCGCCTGCCAGGGGAACACAATGAGCTTGAGGCGGGGCAAGGAGTGAAGGGGGAACGACGAAAATGATTGTCCTTTCCAGCATCGGCACCGCCAACCAGCAGCTGAAGCATCGTCACCACCATTCGCCACCCCCCCGTCATTTTCTGACACTTCAAAACAACATCCTATATTAAGACAATGGAATTAATTCAAAAGTCCGTACTCATCCCTGGTTCAAAGCGCTCGCCTCGCTGAGGGGTTGTTTGGGGCGGGCGATGGTGTAAAGAAGAAGTTAGAGAGAAAGCAAAAAAAAAAAAATGAATTCCTATAGCCAAGGGTTGAAAAATATCCGCGCTTTCAACATGACAGTCTTTAAGGAGCGACCGGAATGAAATAGGGTTAGGTCTACCGCCAGCCACCTGGTTATGTTGTCGTTGTCGTCGTCGAGTCACATCCTTGTGTATATTTGCATTTTTTTTCTCTCTCTCTCGCTCTTGGTCTCTCTGTGGGTCCTCTGGTGGTGACGCTGCCTTAGCGTCTTCATCGTCTGTTGAAAGCCAACGCACAGAGGAGGAGGAGATTGTAGTACACACTCTGCAGTTTACTTTAGACAGTCGCCTGGCGCGCGCTCTACCGCCCCCTCCCCCCCATTCAACCCGATCAGCAGCACCAACACCGGTGGCGGTGGCACCGTCAGCACCACCGTGTGTCCCCACCACCACCACGATGTTGAATTAAGGATTGTGCGGGGATTGCGCTCGTACATATCTCGGGATATACACTCGAGGTATTTTCCAGCATCCGTGTGGAAAAGGTATTGCTATTCCGACTTCGCACAGCTTCCAATGTAATTCCACAAAAAGCTTCAGCGGTACTGCTGCTGCTGCTGCTGCTGGTGGTAGAGGTGGTGGTGGTGGTTGGTTGGTTTCCTTCTACGCCACCATGTCATCCCATTTTTTTTTTTTCTTACTTGTGCCCTCCTCGTTGTGCTCGACAAACCACCACCCACCCACCGCCATCGTTGCTGGCCCGACTGGGTATTCTTTTGAATTTCTCTTCTGCTTTTCTTTGATTGTTCGATCACGGAACGAGCGGGGGCTGGAGGGTGGTTGGACGGTTGGGTGGGTTTGGGTAGAAAAAAAGTCGTTTTCATTGTTCGTTTGGCTTGAGATGGAAAATGAAGCTGACAGAGAGGTTAAACTTACACCGGGTATTGCTTGAAAAATAATTTCTCATGACATAATCGATCAGCGAGGAAACGTTGCAATAAACCACCGCCTCCTCCTCCGTCGACTCCCTTCGTTTTTAATATCTTATCACCTTACCTCGCCCCCAACCATCCGCCATCACTATCGATTACGCTGAGATGACACGGAGAAGTAGCGATTTGTCTCCGAAACAATTTCGATAGATCCGCGACTGATTTATACCAGCGGAGCTGAGGGATGTTTTATCTGTCAATAGGCGCACACGCCCGGCCGTCGGATGCCGTTGCTGGGCGCACTTTCCTCAATGCCAATTAACCGCCATTGAGAGGTGTTAAATGAGTTATGGGGCCTGACGTGTGCAAGGGTGGCGGTGGGTGATACCGCTTGTGGAAGTCATTCCCCCGGCGGGCACTCGTGTTAATGGCATCTGAGTGTTGACACAAGCCCCCCAAGATGCAAGGCTGCAGTTGGTTTCCGTGTCAGATTGCTGACAGATTTGCGAGGATCCTGCCAAATGAGAGGCGGCTCCTGCACCTCCAAAAGCCATGTGTTTCGGAAGCGACATGTTTTGAAGCGGTTTTCAATTCAATTTTGATGAACAGCCAAATGCTAGCCTGAGTCATGAGGGAGTTCGAGAGCGGAGTTAGCCGTGCGCTTACCCCCGCGGGGATTAGGTGAATTTTTGTTGCTATAACTATTTCGTGTTAATAAAAATCTAAGACTTTATAGTTGCTTCGTTTGTTTATGACTACGGCATTTCAGTTGGAATGCTTAAAATCTTGTTTATGGGCCTCGTAAACTCTTTGATGTGTGCTTCTGTGCTTCGGTGCGTCTCTGCTTCTGTGATACGTGGACGTCGACGTGAACGCGTGTATTAATGGAGTTTTGCTTTTGTGTTGAATCAGGCATTTGTCGATTCGTAAAACAGGTACGATGAGGATGAGTGTGTGTGTGAGCGCGTGTGTCGGGGTAGTTTGGATGCGGAGATGGTCAAATCGAAGATGATGGTTAGTTTTCTTTTTTTTTACGGTCGCGCCTGTGTGGCTCTCTCTCTCTCCAGATCGATTTCAGGTGGTGTCAAGTGTCTGGACAAGAGTCCTAGGCGCCAGCTACTGAATCCGTGGTTAAAGCTGAAACATGACGTCGAAACAGAAGTCGATGGCAAATGCAATAAAATCACATGTCCCCACCAGTTGGTGGTATCCGGTTGCTTTCCGTCTCCTTTTGCGCTTTCCTACGGATTGCTTATCATCATGTCACCTGACAATTTCTGTGTAACTCTTTGTTACTCATAATAGTCCCCACAGATCTCTCCCCCCCCACCCGACACCTTCCACCTCGTTATCAGCGAATCATAGTCAACGCCGTCGCGGTCACGTAATCTAAGCTGACCACATTACACGCAGAAAAACTAATCTCTTGCCCACACTCGGGCTGAGTAAGTATCGCAAATTAATACAAAAAGTGTGATCGGCACTTTCGATTTCTCCCCCCCCGTGCATCCATCACCACCGAACCCCGAAGATGACGATGACACTGTGCTCCAACGATCCAACATTCCTCATTCCATTCGGCGAGTCCCTCACTCGCTCATCGACAAAGGTGACCTGTTTCGTAAATCCCTCGAAAAAAACAAAAAAAACCAAGGCAACCGCATGCAGGACCCACACACAGAAAAGTAGTGTTCTTCCGTTTTTTGCTCGCTCGCCTTTCCTGCTGAGTGATTTTGTGTTTTTGTTTTCCCGAGCTTCTGTTTCATTTCAACAGAGCAAAAAAAAAAGCGTGTCCATCATCAGCACACAGTTCATCTGGTGAGCTTCGCTCGACCAGCGGTGGGTGGTGTGGCGCTGGTGGCCTAGGGGGGTGGTGGATGGAACAAGAGCAGGCTATGCCTCGTAAATGGGGTCAGTGCTAGGTTATCATGGCGTCCCTAAGATCCTTTGAAACGAAAAATACACCACGAAGGGAAATTTTGTAAGCTTTCGCCAAGAGAAGCCCCGTTGATTATGTAACCATCCCCGTTCGCGAGAGTTGTGTTGGCTTTGGCAGCGATTGAGAGCACCACCACCACCACCACCAGCAGCAGCAGCAGCAAGGGGAAGTGCTAGAAAGTCCGTCAGAAGAAAAAAAGAAAAACCATACACATGCGGAGAAACTGCAAAAATCATCAATTGTTCTCCAGGATAACTGGATTAGGAGTTAGGACCGAAGGTACTCTGGAAACTCTCGTCAAGCATGCGCCCTTCAGCAACATTGTGTACAACAACACGAGAAGAAAAAAAAGACACAATAAATGTATAGCAACACGGAGGAAAAATTCCTTCGTTCAAAAATCTCCCCACGCAACACTCTCCGGACTCAGAGAACGAAACCGTTCCGAGCGAGAGACTGTGTGTGTGTTAGAGAGAGTGAGAGAGAGGTAGAGTGGTAGGGAGAGATCAGAGAAATCGCATGAGAACTGAGAGCACGAAAACAAATCCACCGCAAGTGAATGGGAGTGCGAGCGAGACGATAGCAGCGCAGCAGCGACCAATGCACTGGAGTGAGGAGCGAAGGTATTGCCGGTCCTTCGTCAAGTTCCACCGTTCGCCCGCAACTAGGCAATCGACTGGTTTGGCATTCGCAGCGAATGGTAGCTTCAGTACTATTTCTGGCTCCATCGTGTGAGGATCGTATCGTCGAGTGAGGGTCGCGTATCGTATACATTTGTTGGTTCTTTCAAAGTGACAAGCACATCTTGTCGTCGTCTTCACAGATTGGGGTTGTTGTTTACGTTCAAACGAAAACGTGCAAAAGTGCATGGAAGTGCTCGCGTAGTCGCGTCTCCTGCCAAAGGACATCGGTTTTTAGTTTGAATTCCTTCGAAATTTTTGATCGAAGTCAATATTTTGGAATGTGCTGAAGTTGAAGTGGATGCGTGGTCGTGCGTGTGTGCAACAAAATCAAATCACAGTGCCAGTGCAGTGCATCGTGTGCGCGTGTGGGTTGTGGAAAATGTTTACTACCAATCGCAAGGGATAACAAAAAAAAAAAAAAAAAAAGCAAGAAAGAAGAAAAGATCGTGCTCTTCGGATATGACGATCTAATCATCGTCCTCGCGCCACAAAAATATTCTCAGAATCTTCTCAGAAGAAAGTAAATAAATAGAAAAGAAAAAGGATACGAACGAGAGAATTTGCAAAAAAGAAGAAGAAAAAAAAACACAAAAAAAAGGATATTTCGGAAATTTTCGTTTGTTTTAATTTTGTTGTAATTCTGTTATTATTATTTTTTTTTTTTTTTTTTTATTCGATTTAAATCAATTTTATGTTGCCCACTGTGGGTGGGTTGTATTTTTTCTGTTCTTGGCATTTTTCTCTTAATTTTCCATCAACAACAACAATAACATCGCCAACAACGACAAATCAAACGTCAAAACCTCAAAGAAACATCGCCAACACAAAATTCGCAACAACGCGTAATAATCCAAATAATCGAGAATATTTAACGATAAACAAGACAACGATTACGAATGTCCTCCGCGTTCTAGTTCAATTAGAAGAAAATATAAAATATGAATCCCTATGAATACGAAACAGCAAACGATTACCGCGATGATAATGGAATTTTGCGTGGAATTGTACAGCAACAGCAGCAGCAGCCAACACACGATTACGAGTACGAGTATCAGCACTTGCATCAGCGACTCAACGATCGAATTAGAACAGGCAAGTGTACCTTTAACTCTTTTTTTTTTTTTTTTAAATATTCAACCCAATTTAAGTGGGATGTCTCAACAAATGAGTGCGTTTACAAGGCGAAACTATCAACAGTCAAAGTTTACAGAGTTCACCGCACGAATGCGATGTGTATTGTGCGTCAATTCAAATTGCAAAACTAATGACAGGCCAGACTCGCGCAATTACGCACGAATGTGTGTGGATTTGTCTGCTTAAACTCGGCTCGCTAACGATCGTTAAATAGCTGATGAATGTCACTTGGCCAACGATGACAGTCACGTATGGTTGTGGCTGGGTTTCTAAAGAAATCGCTACAATTTGTGGTGTACCTAATGTGGTTTTGATGCTTTTTTTTTGCGTGAACTTGATGAGCTAATGTACAGCAGACTTGTGTGTTGGCGAGATTTTGAGACGTTTGCAGAATTTTGGTGCAGATGTGCGTCTGAAAGCGAGTGCCTCTGTTCGATGGGGGTTTTCTGAAGTGAGCTTGCAGTGCTCAGATGAGTGCAGTCGCTTGATTGATTTTCGACTCAGTTGTGAGTGCATGATTTCATGAGCGTTCGAATGAGTTCAGCCCTTTGATTGGATCCTTTGTGACTCTGTTGCCAGCTGTCTCAAGACTTCCCTGTTCTGAGTCCATTTGTGAACTGTGTCGCGGCTTTGATGCAGGAAAATGCTTCAAACTCTCGAAATTGCCATATGTGCCATTCACTGAATAATAACGACGAACTGAAAATAGAGACCACAGAATAGTTGACCACACAATCCCATCAAAGAAGACGTCTCTCCTCCAGTCACTCGGCGTCCCAAAAGAATACGTTTATTGAGCGACCGTTAAGCGTGCACCGTCATGGCAACCGCCGAATAGTTATGAGAATCTACGCATTAAACTTTTATCTATCATAAAATAGCAGTCCCTCCCCACACTCGAGAGAAGTGCCGAATGCGATCCAATCTCAGAACCAACGTCCAATTGCAAATTCAATTCGATTCTTAGATCCGAATTTGGTAATCTAAGTTTCGGGGAAGGTATCCCATCCGGTTGCCATGGCCACGGCAAGGAGTCGTTTGATTCAAAGGATACCTCTATTTGACTTCGCTCGTATAAATCTCAAATTCGGACTGACGTTAGAGAAAGGAACGTCTTCTGTTTTTTTCTTTCCTTTTTTGTTCGTTTCAACCCGTAATCTTCGAGTCATAAATGTATATCTCTCTCAGATGAAATCCTTTTCTTAAACCCCCCCCCCCCCCCCCCCCCCGACCGTGGCTTCATAAAACTCGCTCGCAAATCTCATCTATAAATTCAATAGCAATGACCTGATTAGGGACAATTGCATGGATGAAAAGAGGAAACCCTTTTTTCCCAAGAAAGTCAACTATTTGGCCATCATTCAGATTCTCTTCTGTTTTCATTTTGAAAATCATAAAACCGAGCGAATCTCCCCGGCGAACGCCAATCAAAGAACAATCCGAGGCAAGACGATGACGACGAGAGCCAAAGCCAAGCCAGCAAGGAAGCACATGGATACCCCATAATAGTTGGATGATTGTTGTTCATCCTTTTTGTGAACTTTTATTTTTTTTTTTTGTTTTGTCTTGTGCACACTTTCGTATTCCGTCTTTGATTAGCCATGAGATGTGGCATTCAAATTGTATGCGATTTCCTTAATGGGCAGGGGGGGCTATTCGGTGCTGCTTTGGATGCCTTAATTAAAAATTTAAAATTTATTGTATCCCTTTGGCAGGCACCACTCTGCCCCACTCTCGCTCAGAGGCAATAAATCTGAACCATGGTCTTCTCCGATGCGCGCGAGTGTGTGTTCCTGTTGTGTTTGATGAGTTTTTTTTCGAAGTTTTAACGAACCCACCGAATGAAACCGCATCCATCCAACGACTAATGCCCGGTTGTTGCTGGTTGCGTCTAACGCTCTCCGCGAATGTTCGCAATGAAGGCGACCCTCAAAACCAGCGAATCTTCATCAAACACTCGTAAGTTAGGTACTCCTTCGGTTTCTCCTTCTGCCATCACCGTGGCGACCGCGACGTTAAAACGTGAGAATTGACCGTAAAATTACTTTTAATATCTTTAACGTGCATATTAAATGAGCTTAAACAATTCCGATACACACCCCTTATGGGAAAATACACAATTTTCCAGTACCCCGCGAGCCATTTCAATTCACTTTGCCCATAATGATGCGGCCACTGCTTCATGCTTTGCACTCCCTTTTCGGCTTAAAATTATGTGTTTTATATTAATTTTGTGTGCATTTTTTCAAGTGCTGACAGCAACAACGCGTCTACAGCAAGTTGCACAGCGTTTCAACTTCAAAGTGTCAGCGTGTGAAGTGTCAACGAGTGACCAGGTTTCCTCGTTCGACTGCATGTTTGCACTGAGTGCTGGCCAGTTCAAATGGATATTTGATGTTTTGTGATTGTCATCGATTGACAGGCGACCACTGTCGTCGGGAGAATTACACATTTTTGATCATTTCGTGGATGCGATACATTTTTTTTTTTTTTTACTGACTTGTGGACAGTCGCAGTGTTGACAGAGTTCGATGGAATTATGTTGACAAACGACGAAACATAGATTTGTCACTTTTGAGTGCACTCTGGGGAGTGTCAACACTGACGTGGAGGCTGACTTTGAGCTGCAACAGATTAGCAGAAGTGATGTAAGCGCTTGAACTCAGTTCAGACAGATCTCAGCTCCGACAGATCTCAGTTCAGACAGATCTCAGTTCAGACAAATCTCAGTTCAGACAGATCTCAGTTCAGACAGATTTCAGTTCAGACAGATCTCAGCTCGATGCTTGATGGGAGACGAGACGCCGAGAAAAGCTGCCCGAGTCGTGGCTTAAATCGTGAAAAAATCAGGTCAAAAATAAGCCAATTACCCGAGGCTTAAGTTGAGCCCGAAACCAAACCGAAACAACAGCCGACCAAGTGGGAGTCAATTACAACAAACTCATCGAGACGACGCATCGTGGGTTGGCCAGTGCCACTCGTCGGTTCACTGAATCTGGTCAAATATTTGTCGTCACACCGCGTTGGTGGCAATAAAGACCGATGAACTGGAGAACTTGTAAATCTCAAGCAGGCAGCTGTCATCGATGTCAAATGAATCAAGCTGAACGTCTTCTCAAGGTGGTCACACTTCAGTCAGTCTAGCCGAACCCATAAAAAAAAAAACGAAAAAGCCAACCAATTGTGCTCACTAATCACTTGGGAATGCACAAGTGTTTCGCTTTAAAGTACGCACGTAGTAAAACCATTCAATTAATAGCTTTGCAACGCACATTCAGGCCCAAGCAGATGTTTCATATTCAATGGCAGTCACTCGGTGAATCACAGATCCATTCGGCGGCCGTTTATTCGAACATAACAAATAATTTTCCATGAAAATTTAAGTGTGCTCATCCTTAGCTGCCGTTGGTGCGTGTTTATTTTGCTGGGCGATTTGTAAAATTTTCCATCTAAAAATAGATGAGAGATACTGACTGCGTCGGCACCTCTTTCGTGAATGGAATGACGTTCGGTTATTTTTGGACACATTCAATTCAGGTACTAAACGACGACGCCGATGGCGACGAAGGCGACTCTCGAAATAATTAGTGCCCCGAATTTAATTGGGACTCTGTGAACTTTAACTCTGTCAATTCGTTTCACGGGGCGAGGGGTGGAGATTTTGTATTTTTTTTTGTCTGTTTCTATCTAACAAGCACCAGTTCCCACGGGCAAGATCCCTGCAATCATCTCTCAGCGCCCGCATTCGCAAGGACATTCTGTGAAATCTCAAATTCGACGAGAAAATTCACTGAATTCCTGCACGTCGTCGCTGCTGTCAGGGATCGAGCATAAATCCATCTCTCCATCATTGCTCGAGAATCTCACGATGATTCTTGTGAAATTGCATAAACTACAAGCGGCCAAGTTCAACACCTTAGGCGTGTAAGTTCCTCATTGCCTCTAATTGGGGGGTGATTCACTGCACTGCACTGCGTAATGGAATTTCCAAAAATAGCCACCTCCCCGGCAAAGAACACCACTCACACTCCCATCCGCAGTGCTAAGCGATTTCGCAATTTAATGCCTAATCCAGAGAGTATTTATCGCCAGGAAGTAATCAATCTCCAACGCTCTGAGGAGAGCAGAGCGTAGCATAGGCGAACAGAGCGAAGCTCACAAAAGACGAGACGATTTTTCGTAGAAAGGCGCATCATCGCCTATTTCCTCTTGCCATCGCATCGACCGTTAGGAATTGAAGGGAAATTAAATCGCGCACACACAAGCACATAGGCTCGTAAAAAAAGAAAAACCAGAAGAAGAAGAAAAAAAATGCTAAGCCTTCGGACGTCGAAAGTGAACTTCTCGTGGCAATCTGCGTTGCGATTAAATTTAATTTCAAGTATATTTCGCCATGTACTTTGCACCTCATAAAATTCCGCTTCTTCTTCTTCGGGTATCTCTGCGTTGCGTTTCCCTCGTTCACGTTTTTTTTTTTTTCACCTTCAGTATCGAACCGTACGATCACCCCTTACAACATCGCCTCGCTACCTGACGCGGCTGGGCTGATGGTATAAACAAAAGGCAGAACGGAAAGCAATTTACCCGTGAAACTCGGCGAAAGTCGTATACACATCGCCAGCTGTTTCTTGTTCGACGCTCAAGGTCGTGGGTGGCGCTGGAATTTCGCCAAGCTCAGGAGAGATTTTAAATCCTTTTCTCGAAATCAAATCAGGTATAATGTCCTTATCTACGCAATAAACGCAAACGAACGGAAGTGAGTTACTCAACAAAATCCTCCAACCCCCCCCCCCCCCCCCCCCTACCCCCATCAGCGTTCACCATTCGTTAAGCTTTTGCTGATGATGACAATTTTTATGGGCCCCAGTCGTGGCTGCAATGGGTGCGATGGTTGTGTCCATAAAATTGTTACTTACACTTAATCTTTACCAAAATTTCAGTGCGAGAAAAGAGAAAAGGCACCAAAAAAAAAAAAAAAGGATTTTTAATAGGTTTTCTATCTCTATCCCCAGCCCCCCGTCTGTCGGTTTCTCGGCCACTGTTTCGCCTCGCGTCTCGCACCCAAGTTTAATCGCTTTTTACAAGAATCTTTCAGTCGAGATTAGTCCCGAGGATGGCCGGTGGGTCTTTTCCTGCTTTTTTTTTTCTCTCTCTTTTTCTGTTGTGTAGCCCGGATCAGGAAGTCGCAACAGTGAATCGGAGAAAGAAATAAAGGAACGCTTCAAATATTTTCGGTCTTTCTTAACCATCAGCAGTAGCATCTTTATGACCCGTTAGTGAAATAAAAACACACACACACACAAATCCCATGAACTGAAAAAGGGGGGAAGGAGGGGCAGCAATAAAAAATGATCCATTGAAAGGATATGACGACCGTATCCTCTTCCATGGTTTAACACCAAAAAGGCTTCACTCCTTTCGTTGTGTCCTCGTGCGCGCCTATCTTTAGTCCCGTCGAGCGCACCGGATTGCCGCCGTGTAGTTTTCGTCTGTGACTGTGGGCGGGTGGATGCAACTCGAAATGGAGTTTTTATGGAGCCATCTCAAGTGGAAAGTAGTAAATAAATAAAAAGGATAGAAAAAAGGATAGAAAACGAAAGAGTAAAAGTAAAGTTTAATAAAATAAACTAAAATGCTCGGAATTAATCGCCATTTCGATGGATCATATCATTAAAAGAGCACAAAGGAGTGATTGTCACATTCGAGGGGCGAACGATGACAACTCGTCGTAGTCCCTTTCTTTTTGCTTTTTTTTTTTTGCAAACATCAAACAGAAAGAAAAACTTGGTTTTTATTAGGCATTCGTGCGGGCGTTTTATGTGCGGATTTTTGGATATTATGACGGATTTAACATTCAGTTTTATGATTTTTTTTTTTTTTTATATATTCCTCCTTGACGATCCCTGATTTTTCGAACAGGAGACGATGCCATACACACATACACACACAATTTAATTGTCTCAACTGAGATCCGAATGTGGGAGAATGTCGTTAAATCGTCCCGCAGTAGTTGTGGCAATTAATTGAAATTAAAAGTATCGTACGCATTTATCAGCCCTGTGGTGAACCTTATGGGTTCTTTCTTTTGATTAATTGACTTGATGTTGTGAAGCAACTTTATTCCTCTCTGCTGATACTAAAACGGTGATCAAATCAAACTGAACTACGTAGTTGTGGATTTGATTGCTGTACGCACCGAAGACGTATCTAAAAACGTCCTTAAATTTACTGTCACATCTCGCTCCTGGTTGGCGTTTGATTTTCGGCCATGAAAATCAATATGATCACGTACGTATCTTACATCCTCCTCCACGTTGACTCCCCCCCCCCCCCTCGCACTGTCTCCATCTTCATCTCTGTCAAGGAGTGCTCGCCTTGAATGATACCTTAATTTTTTGTTTCTACTTCAGTGAATATCTACGAATATATCCTTCCGACCACTCGACTTTATTTACTTTTTCTCAATTCCCATCTCGTTTTTTTTTTTTGCAAAACGTTTCTTTTTTTTTTTTTTTGGTTCACATCGTCCTCGGGTAAGTCCCTTAAACCAAATGACTGTGTAAAATTCAAAAAGTGGAAGCGAGAGCGAGAGCGAGAGAGCGACTCGCACGAAGAATGAATATATTAAATTTCACTTCAGTTTCTTCGTTTCGTTTGTTCCTTCTATTCTCTGTCGCTTCACCTACTTCACAAAAGGATACATTCTTTCACCCATAATAGGTAAGAGCAGGATCCGAATCCGATAAAGGACGTACAACACAAAAAAAAAGAAAAAAGAAGAGCCTGAAAAAACCTAAAGATAGATATGGTAGCTGGTAGAAGGGAAGAAATCAGATAAAGATACAGTAATGCCACATCCACTGTCAACGGAAGAGAGAGAGAAAGAGAGAGAGACTGCAGGGACCTGTAAGGCATGCAGAATACCGTCGAAAAATTCAGTCAAGCAAATCAAAATCCACACAAGTTGGTGTGCCCTGGCTGCTTCTTCTCATGCAGTTGTTCTTTGTCCTCTCTTCTTTCTTTTTTTTTTTTTTTGGGTGCAATCTAATAAGTCAAGAGTAGGTTCGGTTCGTGGCTGCTGGGCCACTTGAACGTAAATGAATTCGTTTTCTAGCGAGAGACGATACAAATTTCAAGAGAATCAGTTAAAATCCATTATTCTTGCCTTCCTCTCAATCCTCATGTCTGTTTGTTCTCGTCGTCGCTGTCGTCTCTCTTTGCATTTTTGGTTTCCCTTCGTGTCACTCCTTGTGGGACAAAAGCAAACAGCCAGGATCAGCAGAAAAGAATGATTGTGATGTGACAACTAAAGGTTCTGTCCAACTCGAGAGTCTTTAAGTGATGTCGTCGCCGTTCGGTTGGTGTGGCGCCAGGGGGGGACGGATTGCAACAAAAAAAAAAAAGGGTTTATTTTGACAAGTTACCATTTGCTAAATTGAGGGACAGAGGGTTAAAAGGCACACACTTGGATGAGAAATGTGCGTGTTTTTCTTGTTAAATATATGTGGGCATGGTGAGGCATTTCCGAAATTCCATTCTCGTCCGGGGCGAGATTGAGTTGTGCCCGGCGAGAGAGAGATAGACGAGGCTGTGGGATTTGAGGGAGAAAAAAGGGGTCCAGATGGGTCCATCAACATTATTCAATCCACCAACTGTGACAGAAGGTATTTCTTAAAAATAAATTCCACAAAATAAAGAAGAAAGCAAATCCTAGGAGCGTGCTGGAAGAAATTAAATCACACTGTTGTGCCATCAACTGTCGACGTGAGAACAGAAGGAGACCAGCTGATCACAGGAGACTGCGGGGAATCGTGCATAGTGATTGAGAAGGTGACTCTGTCCTCATTTGATGTACGTTTCAAACCTCTGTCAATAGACAGAGGACCCAACGAGTTGATCGAAGTGAGACACGTCCTAAAGAGCCGACACGGCCTAAAGAGTCGACACGGCTTAAAGAGCTAACACGGCTTAAAGAGTCGACACGGCTTAAAGAGTCGACACGGTCTAAAGAGCCGACACGGCACCCCATCACGTTCCTACCTAAACCTCCGTCAGACAGTCCCGCCTAGGAAAAGAGTGACGATCGGCCTCCAAAAACTCCAGAAATCTAGTCGAATTCCCAGTGAACTGCATGTGGCCATGATCAAATCCAGTCATAATTAATCCGTCCCTCCCCCCTGCCTCCCTCCTCCCTCAAATTCACTCAAGTGTCAACTAGGAAAATGACGAAGTTTCCACCCATGACTTATCAATTCAAATTTGCGTGTTGAAAACGTGTCGCTCTGCGGAAGAAAAATGGCAACCCTCCCCCTTGTCACTGTTTACATTAAATCGCTACTTCAAGTATCGAAAGGGCGAACAACATCCACACCGCGTCTCACCACTGTAGCTGTCACTTAACTACCCTCATGACTCATCTTAATCAACACTCCATTCGTCCTTCATACAATTTTACAACTTGCCACAGTGCAAATACTTAACTCCTCTGTTCCTCCGCCACTCATTCCTCACTTGCTCGCTGTGTTCGATTTGTTGTCATTCCAATAGTGGGGGGGAGGAACGTGTAACCAGTTTAACCATCGCGCCAACAGAAGCATGACCCAACATCGAATGCGCCATTTATTGAGATGTCATAACTTTTCTAATGATTCACACGCTCTTGAAACCAACCCAGTCCTGAACTCTGCTCGTGTTCAGACTGGTCTCTGCCTTCCGCCAAGGCACCCTTCTTCTCGTCCTCTGTCGCATCGCGTTTTCATTTTGACACACACACACACACACACACAAACAACAGCTGAAACAACTTCATAACACAGCGAACCAGTTGCCAGTTGTATAGAGCTTAGTGTAGTACTCCCGGTGTACACTATTGCCTTGTGTTCGCGCGCACCAGTGAGCGCAATATAATGGAGAATGGATTCATAACTCAGAGCCCAATTCATTCCCGATGTGAGAAATATAATTTCTATTTTATTTATAGAGCGCCCCAGCTACCCCCCAACAAACCCCACCAGAGCACCACCACCCCTTTCGGTGGCAAGTGTTCTGTGTTGCTCCCTCGGTCTCCTCGATCCTGGGTTTTCTCTCGCTGGTGTGGCACTTGTGCTCTGTTGACTATTTCCACTGGAACTACATTTTGTCACGAACTCCTTTCGAAACGAAATGTACAAGTGGATGGAGGAGGAAGAGAAAAAAAAAACAGAAGAAAATATGAATTACATACTCACTTGAGAGGCAGCACAAGAAGAAGACTACAACGACAGCGTTGACGATGACGGCGGTGGCGGTGGCGGCGTACAGCGTCAGTGGTGGTGGTAGTAGCGAACGAGTGAAAATGTGTCCTTTCACTTTCATTTAAAAATAGGCACACACACACACCCATCCACGAAGGGGCATGCCATACGGGGGCACACAAGAGAAAAGAAAAAAAAAACTAGGAATTTTAAAAACAAAAGAGCGAGCAGCGATGACAAGGAGTATTTTTAAATAATCGATTTTTGAACACACTCCCTGGATGAAGTGTCAAAAATCTGGCGCAACATCGACTCCCCCCCCCCTCGCCGGAATCCCTGACCCCCGACAGAAGGTTATGACTGGCTGCTGTGAGGGAATACCCATCATCAGCAGAAGTTAAAGGTGAAATATTGTTTCAAGACAAACACTCTTAGACCGACCTATCCACGGACGGGCGGCGGTGGGTGGTGGTGTGGCCCCCAAAAAGGGGAGGGGGGAGAAGAAAAATCAATACTTGGCCGGGTTTTTTCTTCATTTTTTTTTTCGTCGGCCTCCCTCATTCTTTCGAGGTTTTTGCTGTGTTTTTGCATCCAAACTCCATGTCTACCCTTGAAATGAGTTCCTCCACGAGGAATATAAACAGAAATATGTATAAACAATGAGATTAGGCTATTTGTAGGAGAGTGTGTGTGAGGGGAGGGGGGGCTAGTGTTTGCTTGCGAAAAATGGTCTAAAAAACATGATTCTTCAGCCTCATGGATGGGGAGACGACGACGCCGACAACGACAACGCCAACGACGACGTCGACTGGGCTGAGGAATTTATGAAATGCTACGTTCTTCTCACCATGACATTCGAGAGAGAGCACATGAACACGTGAGAGAGTGGGCGAGTGAGAGGCTGACACATTTTCATTGGCGAGGGTGAATGGAGAGACGAACAAAAATTTGAGGCTGGTAAAAATTCTCCGCTTGACAGGTGGCGAATTGGGCGAATTGAAGAAATTGCTGGCGAGAATGGGAGTATTTTGACATGCCATGACAGGTGCATGTTCAGAATGTTGGGTCAAATGCCAATGTCATGGGGTTCGCTTGTTTTTCTTCTTTTCTTCTTCTTTTCATTTTCCTTCTCCTTTCGTGTTCTTTTGCTGTGTGTGCTTCAGAGGACAGTCGGTTTTCGGCCATGAACTTGATGGTTGGCAGGGAGGACATGTTAGAACGAAAGTTCAGTCAAATGCAATGACAGCCAACGACGGAGAGCTGTTAAATTTTGAATGCAACTTCCCTTAAATTCAAAATCACTGCATTCGATCAAAAAAAAAAAAAGTCTAGCTTGTCAACCGATCCTCCACTCCACTCGGACACCTGTCACAGCGATCACGCACTAATCTGATCATGAACTCCTCGAGACTGAAGCGTTTCACGTGAACCAACCCTAATCCCCGACCGAATGGAAAGCATTTCCACGAAATAGGTGATATGTCAAATCAATTTCGATCCGGTCATATACCCTGTGTCCTGTCAAGCTGAATGACATGTTAAACGTCTTAAATGTCACACATTTGTTGCCCTACATTACAGATCAAAGCATAAGATGTACAGACAGACAGATAGTAGTACATGCTGCACACAACGAACCTTCGTCTGCGAAGGAAAAAGAAAGAAAACAACGCGCAGGAGATCAACCAAAAAATTTGACCTGTCACATCTCCTACACACACGCACGTAGACATCTCTCACAAAAGGGACATCCTATTGTTCCCACACACAATTCTGCATTGTTGCAGCGATGAGATTGCCAAGGCAACAAACGAACGAACGACAGTCAGACAGACAGACAGACCAGAACAGAACCTTTAGCTAGAAAGAAGATACAGACACAGTGAGCGAGAGAGAGAGTGACACACAGGAGAGACTGAGAGGAGGAAAAAGAAAGGTACGCGCCACACAAAAGGCAATTTAGGCAGAAGATGTAAAAACAAAAATCCATTAAGGGGGAATATTGGCGGCTGGCTGTGTTTCACTCTCTGTCAAACTATGGGCCACACGATGATGAGAGAGTGATCTGATGGGACGAACAGAGAGGTAAGGGGATTTTCTTTAATGCGTTTATCTACCTGCATAAAGAGAGGTTTTTCTCGAGGTAAAAGGTTTTCCCTCTCCTCCTCCCCCCCCGTCGCTGATGTGTGCGACACTGTCTGTCGGTCGGTCGGTCATACAAAGTGGAAAAAAATAAAGGTAATTCGGGGGAAAAAAACGAAGAAGAATAAGAATAACTCGGTGTGTCGTGTCCCTTTTGTGGGCAATTTTATTGGCCATTTGAAGTGTTTTCATGACGTTTTAAGGATGTTTTATACTCTCGACACTCTCTCAAAGTGGATATCGCAACAAAAAAAAAACCAAAACGATGAGACGTGAGAGGGTGTCTGTAACAGTAATTGATGGCAGTTAGACCTGGCGGATCCTTGAAAATGAATGAAAAACGCATATTGAATGCCAACAAACGAACCACAATTAAGGAGAGCCTCCTTATCGGGGAGGGCAATTTGTTTCGACTTAAATCGAGGCCGCGATCCGTTTGATCATTTGTCAAATTTGCCACACACACACACTGGCACGCACGCAGATGCTGTGTGCATGCATCGGATGTAGTCGTGTCACCTGTATCGCGCGCGCCGCTGAGTGGATGTCAAGTTGTCGCTGTTGACTGCACACAATACAAATCGCAAGACAATTTCCGTTTTGAAGGCTTACATTGAATAAGTAATTTTCCACGTGAACGGGGATGCGGATCCGCGATGCGAAATTCAAATGAATCGCTTCATTCGAACAGGAACGATGGTGAGACACAGCCACACACGCATCCACGGCAGTTCTCAGCTCACACTCTGGCAGGTGGTGTAATATTTTGAAAATTTCATCACCTCTCCTGGTCGGCGCTGGCATACAATTCTCACTTTTGAGAAATTAATTCATAATTTCCATCGTTTGCAGCGTTAAGACGCACAACCCTACGACGGGACGGATGTAAGGATGCCGCCAGGGACCGTCAGAGGGTGGATATTTATACTTTTTTTGTCTGTATTTTGGAAAAAGTTTTCAGTTTAATTGAGTTTTTCAACGCGAAGGGTTAATAATTTGCACCTTTTTGCTTGTTTAATGTTACTTGCCACCCTTGACAAGCCCGTGGGGGGTGGCGGAGGCTGACTGGTGCTTCGGTTGCCAGGTGGTGGTGGTGGATTTGAGAGGGGGTTGGTTGAATAAGATAAGGATTTGTTGATAATGTAATCCTCAAGATGAAGACGGCTAAATTTGTAATTCAAGGAAATTGGAAATTTTAAAGATTTTCCTAATTGAATGAGTGTGTGGAGGTGGGAGAGGGAGAGGGGGAGTAGAAGATGAAGAGAGATACCACACGCCGCTCACGTCATTCATTCAGCTTCCGTTCGAGCAGTGGGCACTGCCAGCCATGAAATCATTGCAAACTCATTCACCAGTCACCAGTCACCAGCCGACCTGCAAAATCCATCACCTAAACACATCATTAATCGGTAACTGTCACCGGGCGCCAGAATAAACACACGAACGAATGAGGAAACAAAAAAAAAAATGGCACTCGACGACGACGGGGTTTAGGTAGATTCTTTTCGGGGTTTTCCGCTGGGTTCTGTTTGTTTCCGTCGTCCTTCATTTTCTGCTTATTCTTTGGAAATTTAATTATGATTCTACCTGTCACTTCGCGGGCAGGAGGGAGGAAGGGAGTAGGAAAGAGATCATAAAACGCTTTTGGGCCAACCCAAGCCACCCCCCCCCATTCCGGTATCACATAATTTATGATATGACATCGCAATATACTCGATGGCTGGTTGGTATTGGGGTTTAGCGCAAGGACTAGATGTATGCCTCGATTAGGCGCTGGGTGGGTGGGTTATTTGGGGAGGTCTCATCATCATCGTTGTCGTCGTCGTCGTCGGTGGCGGCGTGATCTCGTGCACATTTTTCATCGTTATTTGTCATCTACTGTAAGCACACATACACACAGACACACACGAGTCTAAGTTATTCCGCAATCCACGTCACTGGGATATTATAATGTAATTTTTTTTTTTTCATTTATTTTTTTGTTTCTTTTTCATATCTTCCCAGGATGAGGGTTTACGGCTTCCGTTTCGTTTTGTTGTTACCCCGATAGCTCGAGAGTCGTCACACTCGTCCTCCTTTAGCGTAACCGAATAATAATATTTTCTTCAATTTTATTCATTTCTATCGTTTCGGTTTTTCCTCGAAAGTCATTACTAAGACCTACAGCAACGCAAAGGGAGAGAGAGAGAGAGAAAGAGGAAACCACCATATTCAGGCACCAGCACCTACTACACATCCAATCATCCTCACTCCTGCGTCTTCCTTGCGCTGTGCTATGTACGTTCAGTGTTCCACTGTTGTTTCAACTACTTGGCCCGGTTGCCTTTTTTGTATTCATTTCATTTCTCTCCTTTTGTCAAATGAAATTTCCCAAAGAACCAAAAAAAAAAAGGAGCAGAGAGACACAGAGTAAGTCTTGTAATAGACCACATGTGAGAAAGTAAGTAAGTGCCTGCGTGTAGTTGTGGTGTACGATACTTTAAAGGAGAGAATGTGATCGGAATTTATTGGTGATTGAATTCTTGTGCGGTTCAGAAATGGTTCTCTGTCTGACTTGACTATACACGTACTCGCAGATGTATCTGAGAGAAAGAGTCAATTTTTAACATCATCATCGTTCGTCGTAGTCATCGTCGTCCATTGGACAGGGTTATTTTTATTCTCCTACTGTTCATCCTCAAAGTTGATCTATGGCCTGTGTGTGTGTGTGCGTTGGAATGAAATGTAAACAGACGATAGAAAATAGTTATTGGCCGGCATCCTTTCGGCGGCTGATTCAATTTAATGATGAAAATAAGTGTATTCAGCAAGGCTTATTCGATCGAAATATGATCGTGCTATGGTCGATAGTTGGAAAAATATGCTTAAACTCAATAAAGTGCGGTGGAATTCCCTATTCAGCTAGCTGAATGTGGCTCATTTCATCGATGCGAGGTGAATTCAATCAATTTCGACTGCTTAAAGACCATTTATTTCTGCTGAATTCGAATGAAAATTGAAGAACATCATTTTGGTGGATCCTTTAAATTCAGCTCTCGAAACATCATCAATTCAGCTGATGAATTTCTCTCAAAAACGTTGCCCTTCCCAATAGAAAAGAAAAAATACCTAAATACCATTTCAGCACCCATTCACTGCATTCACAGCTCAGTGTATCTATAAACGATCATCACCAAACTTGAACCCAATTGATATTTCCATCAGAAATTTATGTAAATTTAAATTCCCCAAACGATTCGACACGCACACACGCACAGATTGCCACACACAATCTAGTGGTGTATAACCAATCCACCCACTTGAACATCCAATCATCGTCATTCCATCACATCCATCATGGGGCTAGGTGGTGGTGCCCCCCCTCGCAATCCACATGCATTTCAGGTCTCGTGTACACTCGGCAGAAGCACCAACAAACATCACCAAACAAATGCCATAGCGAGCGATGTATAAATCAATCCACATCAATTTTCGGAAAAGAACACGACTGAATAGATGGATTCCATTGGGAATTTCATGTGACTTTACCATCCTCATCATCGTCATACAGTCAGCACAGCCCATCCGAGCGGTTGCTGCTGTTTGCAGCCGCATCAGCAGTACAACGGCGGCGGCAGCATCGGCAACATCAACTGCCTGCCATCCACACACAGACACAATGCCTGCCTGGCTACATACACTTGACGTTTGCGTTCGTAATCATTTAGCCGACTGTGGCAAGGATGACGCGGCGATGTAACGTGGATGCATTGAATGCATTGAATGCGATGCCGTCGCCGCCGTCGCCGCTTAGGCAAAGGTTTGCTTCATTAGGCGAACGAATGAAAACTAAACTTTTCAGAATTTTTCTCTTCCGCTTCCCGCCTGTCAAGCCGAAGCGAGAGACTCAGACTTAGCGTCTTTTTCTGTTTTTCTCTGTTTTCTGCTGCCCTTTAACTGATTCTTCAGTGCTGTCAAAAGGAATACGCGGTGGATCCTCTGTGCGGCCGGCACACCAGACTGCGGTGTTCGCTCTCTGACAGGCGCATGTGGCTCTCTAGGCTCCCCGCGCCGAGCATGCTATATGGTTTTCGACCGAAAGATGAGAACGCTGATGCATACATTGTGCAGATGCGGATGATAATGATTATTGACCTCGAAAGCCCCCATCGTCGACTGCTGGTGTGATGCAGAGAGAGAGAGAGAGACCATAATCACGATGTGCAGAGGGGAGAGGGGCAGAAAGAAAATTGCAATTTATTGCTGCTGCTCTCTTGCGTGTTCTATGGGCCGCAAAACCGCTCCACCAGTGCGCCCGGCCGGCACGGTGATTGCTTCGACGCCTGGGAAAACAGCCATTAGAGATGCGTGAGTGAGTGCTTTGTGCACACATTTGCGCGCGAGATAACCTCAAAAACGAAAATAGTCATTTTTGTTTGCCCCCTCCCCCCCCCCCCCCCCCCCCCCCCTTTCCTCGTCCGGCGGTCGGCGATCGGTGGTCCCGGCTCAGAATAACGAAAAATCAAATCACTGTCTTTTAATCTGCGAAGATTGAAGCGCCCATATACGGTGAAGTCGGTGTTCCACTCTTATGCGCTACCTGCGGCGAAAGACAGACAACAAACGACGCGCTTCGGAAAAAAAGCCTTCGAATAGCACCGTTGGTACGTGAGGAAATTTCTTGGCTTTGGCTGCTCTCTGCTTTGCTGTTCTGTGCTGTGCTGTGCTGTGCGCATCGTGTTGGCTATGTAGCAAAGCAGGCCATCAATTTGAAGGCTAGGCAACACACACACACGCACACTCTCGCGCACACACCCCCCGCACGTGGAGAGACCTTGAAAGCAACAAGACAAGACTCAGTCTGTGTGTGTTTGCGAACACACAAAAGGCAGCACACGGCGAGGAGCACGAGAAAATACAAGAAATCACTCGCCCCAACTTGATTGATCGATAATTTTCTGTTAAATGAACTGAAATTTTTGTATCTCATTCCTCGTCGATGCCCCGCGTATCGATTTGTAGCTTTTAATTTTCTATCTGTCGAACAAAAGGGAATCTCGAGCGAGAAGCGGAATTCAATTCAGCGCGAGTGAGAGCAGAAACAAAAAAAGCACACCATCTATACATTCACTCCTGTGGCACGCAGTACGCACTCTGACTAGAAGTGAATACGCTTGCCTACCGGCAAAACAAAGCCGAGATCAAAGGCGAGTACCCGGGAGAACTGATGGCTGCTGTGAAGGCCAAATGGGGAGTAGACGGCAGCCCCACATTACACAACAAAATTAAACTACAAACAGCCCAAACAGAGCGAAAACGAAAACGGCGATGTGATGTGATTTATGATTCGGATTGGCATTGCGTACCGTACCGTACATAGTGGCTGTTCCCCTCTATAGCCCGCTCAGTTTTTGATCGCACTGCCATTTATGGGTGGGCGCACAATAAATTCCACCACAGAGACTATGAGCCAGCCATCATCATCATCAGCGTCGTCGTCGTCGTTGTTGTCGTCGTTGTGGTCGTTCTCGATGTCGACGCCGCCACCGTGATGAGATGCTGTGGTGTGGTGTGATGGCATACCCTCGCTCGCGCCCTCTAAAATATTCCAAAACCAGTGCGGTGTCGACAATTTTCTTCAATTAAATTTAGAGATGTAAGCATAAAGTACATAATAATACGATTCCAACCCACACAAAGTAATAATCATAATCTCTTTTCCTCTTCTGCTATTTTGCTCTTCTCCTGGCCTTCTCATCGTCGTCGTCGTCGTCGTCGTCGTCTTTTTTTGTGTCTCCACTCCTCTCGTGCGCCATCACTGGCTGTGGTGTGGATGGAACCCCCAAAAGACTCGTAAACTTTTGATACTCTACTCCTCTTGTGATTGCATAGAAAATGAAGTGGATTTCGAAATCACACACCATCAAACGGAACTGATGGTCTTCTATGCCATCGCCCCAGACACATGGCAAATGCGAGGCCAGAAGAGAAAATATTTGAAAAATAATTCTTAATTCTCCAAATTCTCAAATGCTAACCAGAAAACAGAAACTAATGAGTTTGTATCCATCTTCTGTGTGTGTGTGTGTGTGTGATGCGATAGGAGGAGGATGATTTAATTTCTCCCCCGCTCGCCAGTCCTCAGATGATTAATCGCCAACTGACTGTAAAGACTTAGCACTTAGTTCGGTGTGAGACGAACGGACGACTCGGGATGTCTCTCTGCCCGCCACAGATTGAAGAAGCTCGAGGGTGTGGAAAAAATGTCCATTCCATCTCTACCATGTATAATTATAGAAAAGTGCTGCTTCTTTCTTCTTCATTTGTTCGGTCGTCGTCGCGAGCGAAGCCAAGGGAAGCCGAGGTAAACTTAACCATAATGACGTTTAATAATTACCTTTTGTGTTTATGTGTTTATCTCTGGGCGAAACACAACCACAGCCAGATGCCAGAAGACTATTTTTGACAGATGAATTGAGTGGGTTTGACAGGTGGTATTGAACTTGAGTTAAGTTGCGTGAATTAAGGCGCTGCCTTAGAGGTGTGCTTATCACGATCGAAAATGAATACATTTTTTGTTTTTAATTCATTTTCATTCACTTGTGTGATTGACACGACAGCTTAACAGGTTCCGATGGTCGATTGTGTCATGTGGCCGGTATTAAAGGGATTTTTTGTGGACCCTGACTGGGTTCTGCTGTGCTTACAATGGCTGTCAAAAGACTCTAGCTACCTCAGTGCGAACTATTTGAGCGGGTTCGGCACTCTTAACAACGACGGTGATGTTGCCTTGCAACAATGGCTGTCAGAAACGACAGCTTTATGGATCCGTAGACGCCTGGTTAGACAGTCTCTCTACAGAATCTTCTCCTTCTGCGGTCAACGCAAAACAGGGCCAAAGATCGAACACAGAACGTTTCTCTCGAAAAGGCCAAGGGCTTCTTCATCCGATTGTGAGACTGTTCATGCCTCCGCGTCGTACAGCAGGACTAGGCTGATCAGTGGCTCATATAAAGTCAGCTTGGGCCATCGGGAGAGGGCTCATCATCATCTTCTGACCCGCATGATCCACTAAAGGGATCGCGGGGGTAAACCACTCACGAGAGATCTCCAGGCAACTCGATCCTCCGCCATCGACTCTAACTCATCAGGAGCAATGCCCAAGCGTTTTTGGACTTGGTCCAACCACCTCGTCCTGGGTCTGCCAAGCGGTCGCCTACCTGATGGAATCGCAATCCAACGCCCGCCTCGGAAGTCGTGATGATGGGGACATTCGCATCACGTGACCAAACCACCGAAGCATAGCCCTTTCCGTTCGAAGAAGCAGCTGCTCAATGTTGAGTTCCTCGCGCACAGCCGTGTTTCTCACCCTATCCCGGCGAGTAATTCCCACAACAGCACGAAGTAATCTGATCTCAGCAGTTTGCACTCGCGATCTTATTCGTTCGGTCATTATCCAAATTTCATGACCATAGGTGAGAGTTGGAACAAATACTGAGTTGAAAACCGCTAACTTGGCTTTGACACCAAGCTCGGCCTTTCTGATTACAGAACTACACCAAGCTGTGTCAAAACTGACCCAGCTTGACCAATCCTACATTACTCCTTCCATCGACTCGTGAAAAAGACCCCGAGATACTTAAACTTCGGGAGAGGGCTCTACTACTCAATTGCCTCTTGAGCCCGTAGAATCAGCGGTTGGCAAGTGTTACTCGGCGCTTTGATCTCGGTCCCTGCAGAGCCGAGGTAGACGAAGTCCCTAACTACCTCGAAGTTATGGCTGCCCTCCGTACTAGCGCTGGAGTTGTCGATCACAATGGACCAACATGTCTAAGTGAGCTGGCGATTTCGCTGGCAGCCCAACTACCTAACCTCACCTATAGCTGCACATTGTACGCACGCTCTGTCCAAGTTGTAGTCGATGTTCTTTTTTTTTTATATAATTTGCGTGTCCTTTCTTGAAGACGGCACATACTTCGTTTCGTCCTCATCCACGGTCAGACCCATTTTAGCCGCTTCCCTCTCAGTGCCAGAAAGCGCCTCATTTCAGCGTATCCACCACACGTTAGTTAGTTCTTCCGCAGCAATTGATTGAAATGAAAATGTGACATGGCACATCTCTGACATCTGATCAACTGTCAGGGCGGACATGGTCAATTGTGTTAATTCATTGCGTCGGAATCAAATTCAATATTCTTCATCGGAAATCTGTCCCGCAACTCAATTGATCCCGTCAATGAATCTGACACAACCGACCAACCCTCCCTCCCTCTCTCCCTCTCTCCCTCTCACCCAATGCAAACAAACTCGGTGTGCTTGTTTATTTTGCTCTTTCTTCCCGACCAGCTGACAGTGTCGTTGTGACATTTCCTTCGGAATAATTTTCCATCTCCTTACGGCGTAAACCATGTTAAACATGTGTCGTAAGGATAACTAACCTTCAGCCCAGCGCGTTTTTCCTTCCCTCCCTCGGCCTTCCCTGATGCAGGCTCACCCAGGTTATTGTCAGAGGAATGACATATACCCCATTTTGCCATCATACACATTCGTGCATCGGGATGACATTTCGATGTTAGCAAACAAATCCCATTGGTGGGCACACTCCCCTATTCAAATTCTTAAGCTGACCACCCACCACTCGCACAGATCTCATCATCAGCACACACTGCATATGGAGGCAGACAATACGTGTCAACCTTCCTGGAAAACATGGCAGATTCATGTTGCCAAATGCAACATAAGAGCTGGTGCTGGTGCAGCAGCACGTTGGACTTGACAACGATTGCATAAATTTCCTCAAAATGCTTCTCCAGCGCTCGTCTGTGTGTTAGTGAGTGGTTTTTTTATTTCCCGTTTCATGTGTGTGGCTGCAACAGTAAGTTGCAGTTGTTTGACGTTTGCTATCTAATGTACTGTTCGGTGGGTGGGTGAATGGGAAAAACGGCGCCTCCAATGACAGAGGACATCCTTGCGTACATCATCGCATCATCATCATCAGCACCATCATCGCCAACATCAGCTTCCTCATCATCATCGTCGCCATCGTCGTCGTCGTCGTTGTCGTCGTCGCCATTGCCTTCGTTCGTGTCGTTGGGTGTAGTCTCGTCGTGTCATGGTCCGTGTGGTGCATGGATGGTGCTCTGTTTGGCGTGGATCTGCTTTCGGCGATGGCATTTACAATTCATGTTCGATGTGCGTGTGTGCTTGTCATTGGACTGATGGAAATAAACATATTTATCCATCGTCGCGCGAGCATTGCACACATCAGAGGAAAATGTCAAGGATTTTTGATTGATCACTTTGCTGAGCTGGGCTGCGCCTATTCGTGGTTCCGCCGAGGAATTCCCAGTTGGCCTTCGTGGAGAGGGCGATGTTTGGCCCTACTGCGACGAGTGGTGTAACCATTAACAATTACAAGTGATCGATGCGGCGAGAAATGCAGCGGCGATCTTTTCGGTGTTTTTTTTTTTTTTCTTCTCTTGTTGTTTTGATGACTCTCCCACCACCGCCGCCGCCGCCGCCTTCATTATTTTCGGGCTTGCCGGCCTCCGGTGATTCATCATCGAATTGGTCTTGGGTATTGCTGTATGGCAGATGATGAATTCTCCATGTTTTTTTTTTTTTTTCATTTTAAAAGATTCCTGCGAGGGAAGGGGGGAGAACTTCGAACTCATGGCAGATGGACAAGCGATCGATTAATTTGCCCAATAGCGGATGTTTGTTCGATGGGTTGAGATTGCAATCGTGTTCCTCGAATGGGCCAATCTGTCAAAGTGTCAGCTTTTTGTTCATTCCTAAATGAATTTTGGGTCGTGCCACGACAAGAAAAAAGGTTAATCCCCATGTGGGAAGATTGATTCAAGGAGTCGTGATTGTCACCTGTCAAATGAGTCGTAACTGCTTCAAAAATGTGCTTCAGATTTCAATAAATCAACGGAAACAGGTTCTCGAACCGAACAAACTTAAAGTTTATTGTATTAGCTGTCAAACGTTTGACTTATAGATTCGGGCGGATGGAATGTCAATGCCCTCTGACAGTTGTTAGTGGTGACTGGACTTCTGTTTACTCACAAGTTTTGCAGGAAACACTTGTCAGATGGACATCTTCTCGATCGTGACAGCTGTCAAATGTCAACACTGGCGCCATGATCTAGTAGACAAATATCAATGCCCCCTGACTGCACTGCCGTTACACACAAGTTTTGTAGGAAACACTTGTCAGATGGACATCTTCTCGATCGCATTCAAACCAGGTTCTAGTTTCTGTATCAAGTGACAGCTGTCAAAAGTGGACAAATATCAATGTCCCCTGACTGCACTTCCGTTACACACACACAAGTTCTTCAGGAAACACTTGTCAGATGGACATCTTCTCGATCGCATTCAAACCAGGTTCTTGTTGCTGTATCAAGTGACAGCTGTCAAAAGTCAACACTGGCGCCATGATCTGGTGGACAAATATCAATGCCCCCTGACTGCACTTCCGTTACACACAAGTTTTGTAGGAAACACTTGTCAGATGGACATCTTTTCGATCGCATTCGAACCAGGTTCTAGTTTCTGTATCAAGTGACATCTGTCAAAAGTCAACACTGGCGCCATGATCTGGTGGGCAAATATCAATGCCCCCTGACTACACTTCCGTTACACACAAGTTTTTGGGCAACATCTTCTGGATCACATCACAAACTTCTTCATCAGTTGACAGCTGTCAAAAGTCAACACAGGAGTCTGCATCTTGTTGATTTATTTGTCCGTATTTTTATTTGCTGTGCACCTCGCATCGAACAGAAATAGTTGTGCAACGTTGCCTTTTCCGAACTGACAACCATCAGTGACAGCTGTCACCTGTCAGATTTTTCATTCATCTCCACCTCCTCCTATTTGTGCAACCACCTACACGAGGTGTAGAAAAATATAAATTTTCACTTGGAAAAAGTTAAAAAAAGAACTGTCACCTGTCATCTGTCAACAGCAGCAAACACCTTCAAGCTCACAAGTTCTCTTGTAAAATCGCTGCCAATTGACAAGTCGATTTAATAATTTCCTTCCCTCGCCATTGAATCCCGGATCAAATAAGTCACAGCATCTGACATTTGCCATATCGTGCATTGGCCAATCACCATCATTCCCACTTCCCCCTTCCACCCTGTTCACGCATTCAACCAAATTACTTCCAAATGCAATTTTCTGTGACAAATCGGCAACACATTGTATCCTCATCGTTGCTGTTGTTCGTTCCCCCTACCGCCGACGGAAATAAAAACGAAAATTAATTTATTCCCCGTCAACACCATACATAACCTCAAAAAAGAGAAAAAAAAAAAAAAACACGAACCACACCAAAGCTCGACGACTCAGCTTGTCTTGCTCGCCGTGCGTCGTCGTCGTCGTCGTCGCTGGCACCCATAATAAAAGTGATAAAAATTCCTAGGTCATGGCCTAATTACATGGTTAATGTCAGTCTAGCTTCAGGTTCAACCCGAACAGAGGGGGCCCCCTATTTTGAAGGTCTCTCTACCTCGAAAAGGTGCTGCGACACACACTCGCTGGCAAATATTTTTATTATTACGATTATTACGCAAGTGAATGAAAACTCGAAGGACTATCTGTTCTGCTCTCGATTCGCTTGACTTTGGGGTGTGCTCGTGTCGTCCTGCCGGTGGCGAGAGGGAGAATAGAAGAGAGAACTTCCCAAAATGATTTATGAGAATTGTCATTAACGGCTATTATCGATCTTCATACAGAGACCATGCCGACGACAACACCGCACTGAGCGTGGAGGGGGGGGGGGGGTAGGGATGGTGTTGGGTAGGGTAAGGAATTCATGCCCGGAATTGCTTGTATCCTTGGAATAGTATTTCGCTTCGATAAAAGCGTGAACTAAGAACGACAACTGCGGGCTGGGCGGGATGGCGAGAGGATGTGTAAGTGAAAATGTCTTTTCTTCTTCGTATTGACATTGAGATATGAGAGCTGTACATCCTCCTCCTTGCAAAGGACGCAAGGATGGCGCGCAAGAGCCATCGTGTCGTTTCGGTGCTGTGTATGCCTGAGATGGAATATTAAGGATTAAATTAGGATCCATATTTCTATTTCAGGCTAAAGTCATCAGTGGGATTTTTTTCTCTTGTCATTCTCTATGCTTATCCTTGCCGCCCCTCCCCCCCAGATGTCCTTGCTCGCCCGGTTCTCGTCCGGATCCTGCGAAATCCTTTATCGCTGGATTTTATTGTGCAATATCTCTTGGCAATTTGTTTAAATTTCCAGCGTTATTCACTTTTTTCTGCTTCGTCTTTTTTGTCTCGTCTTGTTCGGGAGTCTCCCTCGCTCCTGGCGCACTGTGTCTTCCTAATGAACCTATCAATGGATCGTTTCGCAACAAACAACAGCATGCTGCTGCCCATTGTCCTCCGCTGCCAAGCACAGCGACTTTGAGAGATGAGGGATATATACCCTCCATCCAATTTTTGCCACTCGTACATGTTTCCAGGCCATTAGATACAAATCGTCCATTTGTCGTCCATCTTGACTGGCGAATTTGTTCCATCGCACTGAGCGCTGTCAAAATAGGGGTGACAGCGAGTGTGTGCACTGTGCACAAACGCACTCAATTCAGGCGCCATATGGTGTGGCAATTAATAATCGCACTTTAAACGGTTGACATCCACACAGATTGTCGTCCGATCATCATGATGATGGCTGAATTGAGATGCAGTAGGTGATGGGGGAGGGTAGGAGGGCGCTAGAAGAATTGAAAATAAATTAGAAAAAAAAAATAGAGAGAAACTAGTTAAAATGCCCAGGCAACAAGCCATTTCCGCAACGTTAATGCGCATTAAAAATAAATATCTCTCTCCGTCTCGCCTTCTGCGTTGTGTCGGATTGTGCTGTCGCTCGGGGAGCAGCAGCAGCAGTCAGCACCCCTATCTGTGTGTGCCGTCGCGTCGCGCTGAAGTATTAATAACTTTCAAGTGTAATCGCATTGTGGAGAGCTAATCACCTCTTTTGAAGCCCCCTAACGACCCCATAGCAAGACGGAATACTGTCAAACAGAGTGTGTGCATGGGCAACTGTCGCTGCGTTGTTGCCCATGCACCAGCCAGCAGCAGCTACTGCACCATGGCATGGCATGGCGATCTATCGTGGTTTCGGTTGTGTGTTGCTTGCAATGGATTGTGTATTCAGTCCATGTTCGCCGAAGAAAAAGTGTGGGCCCCTAGCTCCGCACAAGACAGTCGCGCCATAGTTTGCTGCGGCTGATCTTGCTGCTGCTGGTACTGCGTAGCGCTGTGTTGTGCATACAAAGAGCGCCTCCACATCAGCAGAAGCTGGTGCAACGCAGTGACTCCTGTTGTGTGCGTGCTTTCTGTGCGTGAGCATGTGGTGGGCCCACCATATCCGTCAACTACTTAACATCTTCGATTCGGATGAGTGGCTGGTCTGTGTTCGCTTTTGCATTCCAAGAGTTTTCAATGTTGGCAGCGGGCGTCTCCCACCAGGCTTGTTCCGCTTTTTTGGCCGCGCATACATCTATCTCCGTGAAATGGGAGCGCACGACCAAGAAAACTATGCCCTTGTGGTTAATTGAAGGAAATTAATTATTTATTTAAATTGGATTGCGCATTCTTAAGAGGCTCTCGCCCTCTCATGCGGCCTTTGACTGGCGCAGACGGGGGAAAGAGGAAGTCTCCGCGTCGAATACGTGGAGTGACACGATTTGATTCTGGCGCGACACGCATTGTCTTGATTTCGGATTGATACGATGTTTGCGTCACTTTGTTGTTGACAACGGGGTTTTGAACTGTTTAAAATTGACGTGATAACAGTGGACAAGTGGCGGGCAGCTCTTTTGGTCGAAGAATGATATTAGATTCATTTTCCTAGTCCGCTGATTTATCGACAACGACTAATTGCTGGCAAAACATCGGAAATTTCGTTGATTTATCGGTGATCTAGTTTAGAGTGAATCATGAATGATTTCATTGACATCTTTGCCACTGAACTGGGAACAAAAGCTGCCCGTTCACCGGTAAGGGTTCACAAAAGACGCACTGAATGTCGCCCGCTCAGACGCTCTCACATTTCCGATGCAAAGCCATGCCCATGCCCATTCCCGTGCCCACACGTCAACCATTTCTCAGTTTATTTTGCCGGCGTTTGCAGGCGCCAATCACTTTTCCCATCCAAAAGCTCTTTACAACTTCATCACTCCGACCGAGGACGACGACACACGGCAGACGGAGCAACAAAGTACAAAAACAAACGTTCACACAACTCCTGACATGTATTAGCAAAACCAAAAAAGAAAAAAATACTCCACATCCACCATCACATCTTACCGCATCGCCGTACCGTGCCAGCGCGGCGTAGCGTACTTCACATCCACCCGTTAATGGAATCTCCTTGCCTAAGTGCACTTTTAATGGCATAGTTTGGGATGGCAAAGCCTTAGACGGTTCAAGGGGGCGTATGGGAATGTAGGCGCGCGCGTATTTCGTGCCACCGCAAGATATTTTTACCCCGCACACACATGTGACCCACACCCTCACCTTTGTGGCTGTGATTGTTTTTTGCTAGCTCTCTCTCTCTCTGCTGGCTCCTTTCGAAAACAAAGCCAAACACGCAGACACACACACACACACCCGCAGAAGTGGAGATAAAACAAAAGCGATTTAAAGGGAGAACGGAGCTCCGAAGGGAGACCCTAACTAACTAACGTGATAGCTGGAGTAAATTGTGTGGGCTTTTTAAATGTTCGTTACGTCGTCATCGTCATCGTCGTTGTCGCGCGTTCATTGGCATCGGGCAACCATCGCGCAGTCATCATCAAGATCCGTGGAGCGCGCACACACCCTTCCGTGAACCGTCCCATCCGAAGGAGGGGGGCGGGGGCACACCACAAAGAGCGCGGAGTGATTCAATCGCGCTCCTATTGAACGATCGACTCCGGGATACCCATCCATGCGAGTTAGATATGCACGAAACTTTTATGGCCGCGTACACAAAGGCTGGCTGCGGATCGATTGCCGTCGAGTGAGTTAAAACGTCACTGGCTACGCACACACTCACCCCGTGGCACTGGCAGAGGCGCAGTCACAGGATATTGCGTTCGCCGGTCGCTTGAGAGACGGACGCTCACCGAAGAAGGCCAGAGCAGCGGGCACACTATAAACCCAAAAATCGAAGCATTAAGAGTCAACAAACAGCAAACGGCCGTGGATGCGAGTCGAGCGGGCCCGTTCTAGGCCGGGCCAGCGAATATGGGCATAAACTACTGCAGCATAAAAGAGCCGTGAGTAGCTAAGAATATGGCAATGGGAACGCAGAACCTGTACAAAAAGCTGAATATTTCCCATTTTCACATGATTTTTTTTTTGCTTTCATTGCTTGCCCACCTCGCCTTACCTTCGCCTGTCAGAGAGTGAACTGCTGCACAGAGGAGCGTTCATTCGTTCGTTCGCCGCTTTGTGTGCGAATAAGCGCGCACGTGTGTGTGTGTGTGTGAGTGAGTGTTATTTTTACTTTGCGTGCCTTATCGTCTTTGACTTTTGAAGGATGTGATGTTATAGCTCTGTTGGTTGCGCTCCGGCTTTGCTTTGGTACGAGGACGAGCGACGACCGACGTTAGGTTACTTTGCCCTTTTGCACACCTTACCCACGAGAGCGCCGAAAGAGCGAGGAAGACACAGAATGGGAGGAAAAAGAAAAGAAGGGAAAAAAAGTTTAATAACAAAACAGGGACAGGAGTGAATGTAAGGATGCCACTTCAAACCGTCGGAACGGGACAGGGGCCCCAACCGCCGACTGGAGAGCGCCGCAGAATGGATTTCTTAGACGGCTTACATTAAACTAATGAATATATATCCTTCGCATTTCGGATTGGCAGGCATGTGAGGGGCGAGGGGGGGGGGGAGGACTCCACATCAGTATTGAAAACTTTCCCGCCGCCCCATAGTCCAAAGACGAAGACGAACACACACACAACAAGAAAAAAGAAGAAAAGAAAATGAAATCCTCCAGCAATGCATGCGGCGCGGCGTTCCTTGTTGAACGTCGTCGCGTCGCGTTGCCCCATCCATCCAACCACCTGGATGTGGACAACGTGGAGAGGCTTTTCAGCTCGTCTCTAGTTCGACTCGGAACGTAATGAGATTTGATGACCTCGGGAGATTCCTTCCATTCGATGATAGATTCTTTTTTTTCCGTTCGCTCTCTTCAGATTTTTATCTGGATTTTTCTCCCCTCTCTCCTCTCCTCTGCTCGCCCATGTGCGACTATGTGTCTTCTGGTGCTGGTGCGTCCCGGTCCGAGGCTCTCTGATCGATATACTGTGCAGCTAGTTAGGAGAACTAGCAAAAAAAAAAAAACACCGTCTTCTTGTATGACAGCTGGACTCGTCGTAGTTTTTTTTTGTCTGTGTGGATGTTTGCTAAGGCTTTCATTGATTTTGAGTGATTTTCAATGAGAGGATGATGCTCAGGATGGGCATGTCAGAGCTGGAGGGGAGTGGGGGGGACGATGGTGGAGGAGAACTTATTAAACAAGAAAAGTGACATTGAACATGAGAATTTGAAATGATACGAATTGTTAGCGAGGAGACAACGACAGCGGCAACGTCTGGTTCACATGGCCCCGCAGGGGAGACTAGCCACTCGTCAGGGAGACAAATGTCAACATGCGTTTGATTTGTTGTTTCGGAGTGGGGGGACAAAAAAGAATTCATTGCTTCCTGTGGCATGGGTCGGGCGCCTCCCTCCTCTCTCTCTCTCTCTCTCTCTCTGCTCGCACAGAGACTTTAAGTAAACTAACAAAAAAAAAAAAAAAAAAGCAACCATGCCTCCTTGTGAAATCAATAAAATGTCACCAGTGTCAGTGTCATCATTCTTCTGTCATGGGCAGTCAATTGTCACATTGTTTGATTTTGAGGAATTTACTGTGCAATAGATTGACTCTTGCAATTGATGGGTTTGCTTGTTTGTTTGTGTTTTTTTTTCTTTTCTTCATCTTCTTCTGACTTTGTATGAAACCCGGAAGGGTTACGGGAGAATTGAGCCTTTGCGATGGGCTTCTAAATATGGACCGAGAGATCTGGTTTTTCAAAGACCTCGAATGATGGCATTCTATCGGCGGAAGAGCAGGATGAAAATGCCCATCTTGGGATCAGCTTTCTTCATTCGACTAGGGAATCGAGCTGAATCACATGCAAAGACTTGAAAGATGACTTGGTTCTTTCGTTTAATTGCCCTTCTGCAGTGGACTCGGCCTAGAAGCAGCTGAATTCCATGCAAAGTCTTAGTCTTCCACTTGGTTCCTTCGTTCAACTGCCCATCCTACGACTCTGCTGTGGATTCGGTCTAGAAGTAGCTGAATTCCACTCAAAGTCTTGAAAGATGACTTGGTTCCTTCGTTCAACTACTCTTCCATCGACTCTACAGTGGATTCGGTCTAGAAGCAGCTGAATTCCAGGCAAAGTCTTGGAAGATGACTTGGTTCCTTCGTTCAACTGCCCCACCATCGACTCTGCAGTGGACTCGGCCTAGAAGCAGCTGAATTCCATGCAAAGTCTTGGTCTTCCACTTGGTTCCTTCGTTCAACTGCCCATCCTACGACTCTGCTGTGGATTCGGTCTAGAAGCAGCTGAATTCCATGCAAAGTCTTGGAAGATGACTTGGTTCCTTCGTTCAACTACCCTTCCATAGACTCTGCAGTGGATTCGGTCTAGAAGCAGCTGAATTCCACGCAGTCTTGGAAGATGACTTGGTTCCTTCGTTCAAGTGCCCCACCATCGACTCTGCAGTGGACTCGGCCTAGAAGCAGCTGAATTCCATGCAAAGTCTTGAAAGATGATCGAGATGTTGACTTGGTTCCTTCATGTTGCCTTCATCCTGCCTAGAAGCAGTCCAAGACTGGAAGATGAACGGTCGATGAAGTATCCCTCTTCTGACAATCATCGTCCCAGGGGCAGTGCGCCATGCATCCTTAGACGAAATGACTGAAAAATGTTCTCAAAAATGCCAGTAAATCCAATTCGACACAATGTCTTCTTCAACCGCATCCAACAATGATACGCTGATTTCAACCGACTCCTCTGACAGATGACAGAAATGTAAAAACGACCCGACTGACAAATGAATTCGCCAAACTTCCTCATTCCCCCGTCACCTCTCAGTGAAACATCGATACTGACAGCTGCATTTTACAACCATAACTTGTCAGTAAGTGTAAGCTTTCCTGTCACTATCTGTCAGAAGAGGGAACAAAAAAAAGGCATCGCAACAATATTACTCACCGGACTCAGTTGACGTAAATCGAACACTTGTGACATTTGTCATCGAAGCCACATCGTTACACCTGCTGCCGGAAGAATTCAATTAGTTTTTAATGAATTTTTCTCAACGAAACGGAACTACTATGAAACAGAAACAAAGTGAACACGCTTTCATCGACCCCATTTGTGTGGGGGGTTCTTAAATCACATCATTCTTTTGAACACGCGCTACACTGTCAAAATACATACCAGCGCCAGCACCCACCACCACCCTCATTTCATAGTAATACCTATTCAAGGATCCGGATTCGATTCATGGAGTCACGTGAAATGGATACCGAACTGACTGAAAAACCACCCCCTTCTTCGATTGTGTGAGGTGAGTGGGCGAGGGAGAGGGGTGAAGTCCCATTTTTAGAAATGTTACCATGAAACATTGATGAAAAGTCGAGAAAATCGTGCCACGAAGTGGAATTGAACTGAATAGCCAAGGCTGTGCTACGCATTCACTCTGCACGGGCCTGTGTGTAGCGGTCGCACAAGTTGCAGGTGTGTCTAGCGCCGATGGTGGGAAGAAAGGAAGTCCGTTTTTGAAGGAAGTCTGTGAGAAAATCAATTTCAGGTGTTTTAATTGGACTATCTCTCTTCACTCACTGACTCACTTTCAAGTTTTTTACTCCTCCTCCTCTCTCTCTCTCTCTCTGTCTCTGTCTCTCTGTGTGGCTGTGTGGCTGTGTGTGTGTGTGTGAGTGAGTCTCTAATTGAAAATTACGCTTTCATTGTGAAGTTTCATCGCGTATTACGGTCCTGTTGAATTGTTGAAAAGGACATCGCGTTCGCCGTAGAATTTAATTAAACTACAAAAAAATAAAACAGAACAGACAACACTCGCTCAGAACAAAAATTAAAAAAAAAAAAAAAAAACGATCTACAATCCAAAACTAATTTGATTCTCTTTTCTTGTTCTCTTTTCAGGTATGTAACGCAACAACATTTTTTACACGAGATCACTTCAGTTCTTTCCCGCAAATTACATAAATAACGTGAAATAATAAAAAACAGAAAAAAGTCGTCCAGACAAAAGGACTAACGTGAGTAAAGCATTTCATAAGTGAACGTAGCTTGCGCGCTGTTGCTCTTTTTCTACGTAGCTTTCTGGGTTTTTTTTTTGCGGGATGCTGAAGTCAGAGAGTGCACACGGGTTCGAAGGCAGCTCTGCCCCGTAGATGGGTGGACACAATTTTCCACTAGCCCACGGACGGATAGACAACCGTGCACACAGAGTACCATCCAACTGCAGCCAGCAACAACGACGTATAGTTGATTACATTACATTCTATACACTCTCATGTGGAAAAGTGTACTTCAAGTGAAGCTTTCCTACATTTTATTGTTTTTTTTTCGGTCCCCCCTTCCCCCCTCCTTCACCACCTCCTCGTTTTTTTGTTTGTATTTTAATTTTAATTTTTATCCATGCAAACAAAGGCAACGTCGAGAGTGGGAGGAAGTGCGCCGCAACTACAATTTGTGAGCGAAAAAAACGCAGCAAAAAAAAAACCCCATCACAGTTTGTGTGTTTAAATTAAAAGCAATAAAATAAAAATTGTTGTCCGGCTCGTGGAGCGGAATTAAGAGGCAACACTCGACGCAACAAAAAAGAAAAAAAAAAACGAACGCACACCCCAACGTCGAAGGGTTTTTGAGGGCGAGACGCTCGAATGAGACAAAAAAAAAAAAGAAGCGGAAATAGAGCAAAAACACTGCGAAAAAGGATAATGAGAAAATCTACCACACTACCAGAGCCATGACAACAGTTGTGTGTTTTCATGTGTGGACGCTCACCTTCATGTGAGATTGACTTAGGGCAGTCATTAGCAGGAGGGGACTGCGTCTCTGTCCTAATTTGACATGTGACCTAAGCTGTACTTGGAAGCAGTCAACCACAGAGTTGTCTCGTTCATTCGACGGTACTTTGCGTGTGTTGTGTGTGAAAGGAGCTCCTTCCCTCGGTGCAACAATTAGAAGTTTTTAAAACTAATCACCCTCCCCACAACCACTCGTCAATAAATCGCCGAAAAAAAAATCAACCAAGCGCAACCCACCAAATCCCAACGCAATTGCATCGTAAAGCACAAGTCGTCCCAATACGGAGAACACAGAAGAGGCAGAAAAAAATAACCATAAACCACGAACGCAAAAACTGACTGAAAACATTGAATAAGCTAAAAATCCATCGATTGCTGCACTTTTCCCAAAAGAGTAATTCTCCCCCCCCCCCCATGCCCCCTTCCCAGCATAAGAGTTGAATCAAATGCAAAAACCAAAGCAAAAAAAAAAAGGGCACCATCATCAAGGATAATACTTTAAGCATTTCTACAAACGAACGAATCATTCAGCGCGGCGACGGCGGCGGCGGCGGCAACGGCCACTTCTCGTTCTCTCCTCTGGATGATTGCGGAAAAATTTCCATATTCACACAAGTGCACTCGCAGGCACACACGCAAATACCTTCACCAGAACTCGAAGAGCACAAGGCAAAGACGACTGCTGCTGCTGCTGCTGCAGTCGGGCAGGCAAAGCGAGGCGAAAAAAGGATTGACGTTCAACAGCCACACATCCAATGATGCCCGAAAAATCCCATACCACCGGTCCACCACCTATTGCCAGGGAACCTATGCGGATCCTTTGTGGGAGTCTTTTGGCAAGGCAAGTGCTGTGCATGCCGCCCTCTTTCCAAACTTTCGGGAGGAATGAATGAAATGTTGTATTCAGAAATTTAATGGATACACGGAACGGGATGGGGGGTCATAAATACATTCACTCACACACACACACGCACACATTCCCATTCACCAGGCGGAGACGTGGTGTGGGAGGGGGGGCGTTCGGTTCGAAAGTTTGCCCGGAAAAGTTGGCTAACGCACATATGCTCCGGCACTCCACCATCCACCGTTCAGATAGACACATGCTCGCAATTACAAAAACGAAAAATTCATTCGAAATATTCGTGAAAGTTCGTGTATGCAGCTCGCTCTACAGTCGGGCAACTGCTGTGTACCCTCTCGTCGTGTGTGCTATCGGTTCAGTTCGACCGTCTGACTGTCTGGCTGAGTCTCGGCGGAACTATGAGGATTTTGTCGGAATTTCTGTTCTGCCCCATCCTCGTGGCCCTCAGTTTCCGGGATCTTGTTGATGATGGTGCCAGTACGTTTTGTGGATGGTGTTGGTGTTGGCTGTGCATGGATGTATCCCCCCTCCCTCGAATTAAGTGCAATGATGCAGATGGTCCATGTGCCAGTCGAATGGGATGGGGGCATCATCCTACAGAGAGCACAGAGGTGCCACCCTCTCCAGTCGAGAATAAATTAAATCGATTTTTCCTTCCACAAAATCCGAGTCAGTCTCCCCTCCCCCTCCCCCCCTCCCCATCCCTTCGAGGACTTGGCGAAGGAAGGAATAATGCAGTTTATTATTTCAGTTGAACGACAGCAGCGTGCGTGCGTGCTTGTTGTTTACACTGAACATCACCATCGCGCATCGTCGTTACATCAAATGTCATTTTCATTTCCATTTGTTCTCGCGCCCTATCGCTGGTATGGCCTGGCCGGAGGATGCTATGCTGGATGCCTAAGTGTGGCCAAGGCGCATTCCCACTTCACGAATATGTTTTCAATCGCTCGTCTTTTTAGGCTCATTGTTCGCCCGCTCGCTCCCAGCAGACACACAAGTTGATCGTTGTTCTCATGCAGCACGAACATTTGGAGAGGTGAACAGCGAGACCAGCTCCGCACAAAACCTAACTCATTCCGAGTCAAAGTCATTAAGATCGTTACGGAGCGATAGCATCCAGCTGCAGGCACACATATTCACTTGGGATTGGATGAGCCATCGTCATCCTCTTAAGCCTCGTTTTTTTTTTTCTTCTTTTTTGTCTGTGCGATCCGATGTGTGTGGATCTTCCGCGAGATCCACAGATCCAGAGATTTGTTTTTCTGTTCTCTCCGTTTGGTCGTTTTTTCCCTCATTTTATTGCACACAAGATCGGATCTTTGGCTGTTTGTTATCATCATCCCTGCTTGTTCACACAACAGTGGGAAAATTGTTTCCCCATGACAGACGGACCGCGTCCATGCAAGTGACCATTCGACGGTGGCAATTATAAATTATCCAATTCTTTTTTTTTTTTTTTGTTTTCGTCGCTCGATGACGGTACACGGTGACTCTCTTCCAGCTCTCGTGTGATGGATTTTGACGGCGATTAAGCTGAGAGAAGAGAAAATATTTGAATAAACGGCTACCAGGTTGTTAGCACACAACGCGTTGGCCATCGAGATGCGGAACATCATCATTGTAACATGTGTCAATCAGGTGAAAAGCAGTCGTGTTTATTTCGAGAACAGACGTGAGTGCTGCCGTCCACGGTGATTTGTCAAATGACGCTGCTCTGTGCCTGTGCCTGTGTGCCCGCGATACTATCTGACACTTTTGTATGTTGCTCAGCGGGGAGGGGGAGGAGCGGTGAAAACATTTCGGTCTTCATTTCTTTTCATTCAACTGAAAGCGACTCGTAAAATGTTGCGTTATGAAATATGACTCAGGCATCCAATGTTTCGTTGAAGATGAGTGCTGACGCCGACTGCCGAATCGGAGAGGTGGCAATTTATGTGTGGAACGCTTTTGCATTTTAATCATACCGATTTCGCTTTTATGTACCGCGAGGCGAGATGAGAACGGTGTGTACGGGCCAACCTTTGAAGTGTCTGAATGAATGGGCTTGGTGGTGCAGTCTGCCATGAGGGCTTGGCTGTTTTCTTTTTTTTTGTTCGAGCGAAAATCAACTGTTTATGGTGATGAGGAATGAACTTCCGGCGGTGTGTGTGTGTGTGGAACACGGTTCAAAAATTGTTTTATTTACTTAATGGGACTTAGGAGTGGATTTTCAATTTTGTATGTCCTCTGTTGAGGCTGAGAAGGAAGGAAGGATTGTAACTTTAGACAGCGACGCCTTTCTGTTATCGCGTCATTTCTTTATGACCCGATTACATTGACTTGTTCGACTAAGTCACAGTTCCTATTATCTGCCTAGGAGCGCGAGTAAAGCACTGTTTAAAATGCATTAACATCCCCATCAGCCTTCCAGGTCTGTACTCAGAAAGGAGACAAATTCAGGCAACTGATTCACTAAGAGGTGTTAATTTAAAGTCAACGTCACACTCTAAATTCATAAAATATGTGAAAAACTGTTATCACGTCTTCATTCTGTAGAGTTTCCATTTAGAAATGATGATTCGTCATAATAGTACACCCAACATTTATCGCGAAGAACGACCTACTAACTGCCCCCTTAGTCAAAAGCGATTAGATAATATTTTGGGAAGGATTCTTTGAAGACGGGTGCTCATCGAGCACGTCAGACGTCGTATTTCAGTATCCCGACATTTAAGACAGTCCACCAAACACTTTCTCATCAGCTTCCAAGCAAATAAATGCATTTAAATCGACTTTCAAGCCAAAGTACGACCAGCATCCAATGTGCACTCAAATAACCCTCATTTTCGCACATTTCTCCCCCGAAACACACCTTGACCACCAACGTCACATCATTTCCGATTGAATTCACACATTTCCTCGTCATTACAATCCAAAAAATCGCACCACAAGTCCTCGAAACAGAAAAATCGAAATCGGTTTACTCTGAGTGCAAAAAGTCCACTGCCATCATTTCGCAATTTACTGCATTTTTTCGTGTAAAAAGTGTCGAAAACTGAAAAACGAGATGTTCGCACTGAAATGGCTTCCTTTACCTTGGGGTGGGTGGCTTTGAGGCAGTTGAAGCGAACTGCATCAGAATTTCGATCCAGATTTGTGTAATTTACGAATAAAGTGAATTTTTCGATTTTCGGTGACTTAATTAAAATCGATGCTTTTCGTTATCAGTAGTGCATATCTGGCAATGATCTCGCGAAGTGTCATTGAATTCGAAGGAATTTGCATGGACAGCGTTACCAGGAGGGAGTTTTGAGGCGATTGTGGAATGGTTTTGAGTGGTTTTTTAAAAAATATGTGTTTTCTTTGAATTTCGTTGAGGATGTGGAGGTTGTACATGTGTGTACTCCTAGTGACTGGAGGCGAATAAATTTGCTGTTTTAGATAAGTTTGAGGTCTTTGAAGCTTAAGAACGAGTTATATTCTAATTGAATGGAGACAAGACCATACTTTGGCGACGTTTGAGGTGTTCATCTGAGAAGGAGCTTGTAGAAGGTGTGCGTCGTTAAATGGCGTTCTGAGACACACCACCTGGCAATCAGTCTTTCTCCGTGGCATGCTGATGAACATGAAGATGATTTGATAGACATTCAGTCACCCGTGATTAGGTCCGCTCCGAGGCAAGTGATGTGTACAAGGCAAGGCCTACATTCTTCAATTTTGGCAGTTCAACGAGTCATATCGCGACTGACGTAATTTCTTAAAGCGATAACAAACTGGAATTGAAGAAATAGATTTGGAAGATTGACGACGGAACAACGAAACTTGCCATAATCACTGATTATGAATCATGTCCAGTCACTTTTTGTGTTGGACTTTCTGTCGTATCTATCAGGAAATCTTAAATTTGAACAGAAAGTACTAAACAATGACACAATCGTAGGGAGGTGGCTTCATCAGAGTCAGAGAGAGAGTGAATGTAATTAAAAAAAAAAGCAATAAATCTATTCAAAATTTAATTTTCCAAACAATTATTATTATTCTCACTCATTTGTCGTGCCTCTAATTGCACACTCGTCTCGATGAGAGGGCAGGGGGTCTCCGAAAAGAAATGAAGAAACAAAGTACATACCAAACGATCAGTACTTGTGTACGCCTCTGGATGTCTATAAAAAAAAAATGAATTCCCATTGCGTTCCATCCATCATTACGCAGTACATTCAATTTGAGGACTCTTTTATATCTAATTTTATTCATGCTCCTTTCCGGTCACCGAAAATGTTCGAAAACCCGATGTCCATGGCTTTGGGCAACCAAACACATGCACGGTTCCGTCTTTCTGACATCTCCCTGTGAGCAGCAAACGTCAAACAATAAAAAAAAAATACGTCAAAGACGATGAAAACAGCAACAATCAACCGTGCGTAGTAAAACAACACGTTTTCAAGGTGGAATACCCCACTCCACACGGGTAGCCGAGGTAGGAGCAATTTCTCTCTTCACACCGCACATCGGCAATGTCGCCGTCGCGGTGTCGTAGCCGCCGCCGCCGCCGCCACCGTGGCAAGAAGATGTCGAACCAGAAGGGAAATTACATGTAATTTTCCGCTTCAAAATTTTAATAGACGGTTATAGCCATGCAATGAATTTAAAGGGAAAACGATACCATCAACCGAGCAAGCGAGAACATCACCCTAATTTTCGCCATGTCACCGAATTTAAGAGCTTCTTCGTCTTCATCGACTGACAAGCGCGAGGGGACACGGATACCAAAGAACCGCGCTGGACTTGTGTTTACACAGTTGTCCATTGCACAGATCACACACTAATCTCAGCGATGGCCAAACTCAACCAAACGTTATAGTATGTTTACTTAGGCCAAGTATACGAGGCGAGAGTGGCGGTTGTGGGAGGATTTTTATTGAATTCTTCAAGATGCGGTGGTGGATGTGAGTGTATGATGCCTCTGTGCAATGCAATCGATGCTGATGCATCAGCAGCTGCCAACAATAACATTCAGCAACTCGACGATGTTTCTTTTTTTTTTTTTCTTTAACATCATCTCGCGACTTGCCAGTGCCACTCTGGCGCGCGTGTGTGCGTTTCTGGAGCAACATCTTGTTTTTATTCCATTCTCATGTGTGAATGAATGGATGGGTATTTTTCTACGGAAATTTTGATGTAAAAATATAGAATGTCTGTCGGTTGGTCGGAATATCTTGTAATGATTAGCTTTATTGGAACGACTTGACAGTTTGTGTTCTTGTTGATCTTGCCATGGCGTGTGATGTGTTCGTTGTTTTTTCAGGCGTTCTATGTAATTAGAGAGGAGAAGAAGATGATGATGATGAAAAAAAAGACAGCTTTCTCCATGTTGATTACAACATTTGTACATTTTTGTGGGGGCAAGGGATCTTCCGAGTTGTGAGCCATATCTGAGGGCAGCTGTTTTGCTTATTGTTTTGATAGTTAATGTCCGTATCGATGTGATGTTGTAAATCGACCCGAAAATAGCTGAATGTTCATACACATCTCTCTCTCTCTCTCTCTCTCGATTAAGACTGAAGGCACTTACAAATGCTAATTTATCGATGTGAAGCGTGTCAACATGAAATACCGACCGAGTTGTTTCAGTTGTTCATATCAGTAGGCAGAAATTTATGATTCGTCGGCAGCCAGCCAAAGGAACGAACAGATGAAACAAGCAGACCAACAACTTGCCTCGAAATTGTTCTGACTGAAGTCTTATTTATGCTCTGATCATTTTTATTGTTCAGTCAGTAAAATTCGGGTCAACGATGTTGTAAGTGGTGGGGGGGGGGGGGGGGGGGGTGGGGCTAGAGACAAGAGATCACCAGAAGTAGTTCTTTAAAATGAATTTTATGTCGAAGATCAAAGCACCATGTAAGTGTCACATTATTTCAATGTTTCATTAGCGCGTTAATATCTTTCGATTTGCATTTAAAAGTTTCCATGTCCAACTTACTTCTCATTTCTTGTTTCACTTTGTATTGACTGCGCGCTCAGCTGTCTGTCAGAGTTTGGACGTTTGCCATGGTTCCCAGGTGCTCCCAAATAGCCCAAATAGACGAGGGACGTGGCATCGGTCGGGTGCGCAGAGTTTTGACAATTTTGTCCAAAAATAATTCTCGCCTGGTCTGTCGGATGTGTGGCGCGTTTTGATGTGTATTTCCTGTTTTGTTGACGTTTTGTTACGAAATAAAGCAAATAAAATACGACTACGATGGACGGGCGATGGTCTGAGGTTGGCAAAGTGCACAGGGTGACACCGGACAAAGAACAATGAGCAAATAAATTGATTCTGGCTTTATTTTGAAACTAAATGCATGTCATTGTTTATGGAATGGCTCATTATTCTTGTGGGCGCCTCGGCCCAATATGCTGGCACATCTAGCGCATCATGCCTCGGCTTCGCTGGCAGTGCTTCAAGCGGGCGGTGCAATTTTTGGAGACTCGGTCGAATATGGACGGCGTCTCAAATGCTGGCACATCGCTCATAGGCTTCGCTGGCAGGGCTTCCAAGAATCGATGCGTTATGGACGGCGTCTCAAATGCTGGCACGTCTAGTACATCATGCCTCGGCTTCGCTGGCAGGGCTTCAGGGAGCGGTGCAATTTTTGGAGACTCGGTCGAATATGGACGGCGTCTCAAATGCTGGCACATCGCTCATAGGCTTCGCTGGCAGGGCTTCCAAGAATCGATGCGTTATGGACGGCGTCTCAAATGCTGGCACGTCTAGTACATCATGCCTCGGCTTCGCTGGCAGGGCTTCAGGGAGCGGTGCAATTTTTGGAGACTCGGTCGAATATGAACGGCGTCTCAAATGCTGGCACATCGCTCATAGGCTTCGCTGGCAGGGCTTCCAGGAGTCGATGCGTTATGGACGGCGTCTCAAATGCTGGCACGTCTAGTACATCATGCCTCGGCTTCGCTGGCAGGGCTTCAGGGAGCGGTGCAATTTTTGGAGACTCGGTCGAATATGGACGGCGTCTCAAATGCTGGCACGTCTAGTACGTCATACCTCGGCTTCAGCTTCGCTTGCAGTGCTTCTAGGAGTCGATGCGTTATGGTCGGCGTCTCAAATGCTGGCACGTTTAGTACATCATGCCACGGCTTCAGCTTCGCTGGCAGTGCTTCCAGGATTCGGTGCATTATAGACGGAGTCTCAAATGCTCACACGTCTAGTACATCATACCTCGGCTTCAGCTTCGCTGGCAGTGCTTCCAGGAGTCGTTGTAGTACCTACATCTTCGTACCTCGGCTTCGATGGCAGGGCTTCAGGAGGCGATGCAATTTTTGGAGGATGCTGGCACGTAGAGTACATCATGCCTCTCCAGAGCTTCAAGAGGTCGGTGACAAAAAAAAATGGGCGGCGTCTTGAATGTTGGCCCCGATCTCGTCCAAATTGGTTGTCTTGTTAGCGACTTGACGTAGTCCCAGAGTCGCGTCAAAATAAGCGAACTTTGATGCCCTGACGATGCCCAATTTAGGTGGTCGGTGACGAATAGAAATTTCTCCGCCTTCTTCGAAACTGAACCCTACGGCGGCTATGTTTTCATTCATTTCCCACCAATCTCCGTCCGGCTGAATATAACCCGTAGAGGGCCACGACCTAGCTTCTATAACAACCACTCGTGTTGTGCGTGCTATTGTTCTCTCACCAGTGGAAATGCCCTACAGTTTTATGCCGACTCCGAACGGCTCCTTGAGCATTGTCAGTGACTCGAAAAGGGTGAGGCCGTGAACATTATTTTTGTCGTACCGAATATCGAATCGACGCACAGATCCACAACGCCACGGCTGCACTCTCAAACTGTTCCACGTTGTGGCGAATTTCTGGCAAACAGAAGCCACGATGACGACCTACCTCAAGACGAAATTCAGTTTACCTATTTACCACCGCGCAGAAAAAAACGAAATCATTTCTAAAACACTTTTCAATACTTTAACCACGTTCGTTAAGTTTGAAATGACGCATGCTAAAATGCCACATCTTACTGAACATTTTGACAGCCCAATGTCATCGGTGCCTTTGACAGCAGCTGAAACATAACGCTTGGAAAAACCATCATTCCTATCTGGTCAACCTTTATTCGGCCTGTTTATCTCTAAAATGCGCCTTATCGAAGAGCACCGAATCCCATTGCCAAGGTTGCCTTTATCAATTCGAAACCTAATCAAACAGGTTTTTATGATAGTCTCCTGAGCAAATTCAAAACTGTAACAGAAAATGTGTACGCTTGGGCAGCATTTATCGGCGCGCAGTAAAGCTGTGCAAACACTTGACACACAAAACTGTGTACCACCACAATATCTGTCAACTAAAGGGACCACTCTTGAGATCCCTACAATCACTTTTGTTTGCCGCACAAATGCAGCCGAGATCTTTAGCATTCGATTGCATCGAGAGGATACCTGAAAGTGAAGAGCAAACAAAAAAAGAAAAAGTAAAGAAAGAAGCATATTTTCCCATTAAAAGGGGTCAGGAACAGAAAAACCGAACAAGGAGCTGTCCTTCGGCGTGGAACTCGTTTGCCGCGTCACAAGGGGGCGAGGGCAAAAAGGATCTCAATTTCACGTAAGACCCTTAATGCGATCAAACTGCAACAATGCGTGTATTATGAAACCCAATCTACTTGGAGTTTATTAATAACATAGAATCTCTCTCTCTCTCTCGCTCGCTCTGTCCTCTGATGTGTCGTTGTCGTTGTCGATGTGATACGATACGATGTATCGGCGACATTCAAGTGGAGTAAGGAAATTCAATACGATCCAGCTGATGGCCATAAGGCTTAGAGGGGTTTTCCTTTTTGTACACACGAAACAGTCGCCACCGCCGCCGCTGTCCTCTCCCTCCCTCTCACTGTTTCGCCCACTTGAGAGACCGTGTAATTAGAGGGAATAGTGTTACTCCAGTGCACTAGTTTCACAAAATCCATCCGACACATGTTTATTAAGATTTTTTTGTTCTATTGCTTGTGTGTTGTTTTCGCTCCAAACTCGTCTGTCGTTTGGCCGTTTTGTCGTCTGTCGGAGGGAATATAACATGGATGCGTGTACACATGAGTGCATGGCGCTCTCACATCCGTTTCAAATTCAAATTGCAGATTGTTGTGGCTCCAAACGAAACTAACGGAAGCAGAAAATGAAGACAAAAAAAAAAAAACAAACGAACAAGAAGAAACAACACAAGTCACAAGTCGAAAAAACATTCCAAGATAAAGCTTTAAACTGAACTGTGAAGATATGGGAATTATGTGAACGTTTCTTTTTGTATTTAAATTGTGTTTCTGAGCACGTTTCAATTATTATTTAATTTTTTTTTTCTTCTTCTTGTTGTTGTTTCGTCTTCCTTCGCCTACACGCTGCCGGGTGTAAGAATGGGTGCGCGCACAAGAGTGTAAGACTGTGGCCAGTTGTTGGGGCCGGCGTACACTCCTTATCAGTGGGCGGAAATCATACTGACCTTAGTGTGGCACCAACGGGCAGTAGTGCGCTGCGCACGATGGAATGCTGAAACTCCGGTCGCTCGCCGAGCGGAACAAAGCTTTTATTTGATTAAGCACACTTAAGAGCGGAGCGGAGCTAAGCTAAGCCCCGATGGTGATGCAATTTTGGAAAATCTGCTTAATTTTGAGTGAAGATGGGGTTTCGTTTTTTTTTTGTCTTCTGTGTGGGCTTGGAGTGATCAATTGTACTTAACAACCCTCAATTGTGGCCACTCCTTAGCACGGGGGAACCTACAGTTGCACTCCGAACACACCCAGCACTTCAGATCCACTTTTCAACAATCTGACACCTTTCTGTCACATTTAGACGTAATTACGCCTCATTTAGATTCAGATGTGCGTCCTAATTTCTCTCTGGCCCACACAGGTGGACAGTTAAATGGATCTAATCAATTCTGATTGGAACATCTCATCGATAGCAGCGATGACACAGTTGTTCTTCTGTTGCACAGATTTGAGGTTCATTTGAAGTTGGTTCTGGCTCTAATAAACACCGCCATCCATGGGGGTTGAGCGAGTGTAGAGTTTCCGTGGGTGTCTGATGTTAGACATCAACCGTCTCGAACGAGGGCTGGCTGTTTTTTGGTGTTTCCTCGAATGTGCTGCGGTCTTAGTAACTAGCGCGCATGTAACTAGATATTTTCCTTTATTCCTCAGTCTTTGGCTTGTTTTTTTAAATTAAGAATACTTTGAGTTGTGATAACAGGGAGTGGGAAAGAAATACACGAGCACGGTCTGTGGATGTGGGGATAAGAGAATATCGGTTTCCGGTTGTACATGGTACACACAAATATGTGGGATATGTGATAAAAAAAAAATGAGGGAAAAAATATGTGTTACACGACGACTTGGTGGTCCGCCTCGGCGCGCCGTTAAGGGACTTCGACTCGCCGATAAGGATCGTAGGGAAGTACACGTTCTCGTTCTACATTCATCATGGGATTGGTGGTTTCCCTGTGTGACTGGAGTTCATTTATGCATCGGATCCTTGTCGGTGTCCAGTTGGGATATGTAAATGGTCTCTGATCGATGGCAGGTGGTTTATTTTTGCTCGGGGTTGTGGTTATTTAATATTTCACAGCTGTCCGGTGCTGTTAACCTGGTTTTTTTTTCTTTTGGTTTTTTTTTTTGCCTCACTGTTGAATGTTGCAGCTGATAGATTGTCCTCTGCCACCTGATGGAAGTGGACTAATAAAGTCCGTTGATGATTGGCAATACTTTTTGGTGACATTTCGGTTGTGTAGCGGCGGAGGAAGGGTAAGCGTGAGGGACGGAGGTAAGTGCAGATGATCTTAAAGTGGAGCAGTGGAAGAGAGTGTGTGCCGGGCCTTTGGAGAGTCGTGTGTGGTTGTAGCCAAATTGTCGTGTGCCACTTCTTTGTTTTCATTTTGCTCCGCTTTGACTCGTGCCCATATAATACAACTAAGTCATTGCTCCTCTTGTCATCCCAGTTGCGAGGAAAGCATTGTTTAAATGCATTAACATCCCCCTCAGCTATCGAGGTCTGTACTCAGAAAGGAGACAAATTCAGGCAACTGATTCACTAAGAGGTGTTAATTTAAAGTCAACGTCACACTCTAAATTCATGAAATATGTGAAAAACTGTTATCACGTCTTCATTCTGTAGAGTTTCCATTTAGAAATGATGATTCGTCATAATAGTACACCCAACATTTATCGCGAAGAACGACCTACTAACGACCTACCCCCTTAATCAAAAGCGATTAGATAACATTTTGGGAAGGATTCTTTGAAGACGGGTGCTCATCGATCACGTCAGACGTCGTATTTCAGTATCCCGACATTTAAGACAGTCCACCAAACACTTTCTCATCAGCTTCCAAGCAAATAAATGCATTTAAATCGACTTTCAAGCCAAAGTACGACCAGCATCCAATGTCCACTCAAATAACCCTCATTTTCGCACATTTCTCCCCCGAAACACACCTTGACCACCAACGTCACATCATTTCCGATTGAATTCACACATTTCCTCGTCATTACAATCCAAAAAATCGCACCACAAGTCCTCGAAACAGAAAAATCGACATCGGTTTACTCTGAGTGCAAAAAGTCCACTGCCATCATTTCGCAATTTACTGCATTTTTTCGTGTAAAAAGTGTCGAAAACTGAAAAACGAGATGTTCGCACTGAAATGGCTTCCTTTACCTTGGGGTGGGTGGCTTTAAGTCAGTTGAAGCGAACTGCATCAGAATTTCGATCCAGATTTGTGTAATTTACGAATAAAGTGAATTTTTCGATTTTCGGTGACGTAATTAAAATCGATGCTTTTCGTTATCAGTAGTGCATATCTGGCAATGATCTCGCGAAGTGTCATTGAATTCGAAGGAATTTGCATGGACAGCGTTACCAGGAGGGAGTTTTGAGGCGATTGTGGAATGGTTTTGAGTGGTTTTTTTTAAAAAATATGTGTTTTCTTTGAATTTCGTTGAGGATGTGGAGGTTGTACATGTGTGTACTCCTAGTGACTGGAGGCGAATAAATTTGCTGATTTAGTTAAGTTGGAGGTCTTTGAAGCTTAATAAGGCGTTGCATTCTAATTGAATGGAGACAAGAGCACACTTTGGCGACGTTTGAGGTGTTCATCTGAGAAGGAGCTTGCAAAAATTGCACAAACTGCTGAGTGTCTCCGATTCATGTTGAGACACGATGAGGTTAAGTCAAGTCAAGTCTACAATTGAGGATGAACTCATGACATACAGCTTTGAACAGCTCATCTTCAGCTGCTCCACCAACAATCACGCAGAAGCTGACCAAGCACTAGTCACATTCACCCTCTGTTCTCAAATACATCCTCCCCTTGGCAGATATCTCATCAACGCTTTATTTATGAACTAATCTAAAATTCCATCTGGAACTTTAGATCTCGTCGAAAGGAATTTTTTTCAGATTTCCCTTCTACATTCCGGAATTCCCATCTTAATGGTCTGCCTCACAAGTTATTCGAACTAACGAGAGCATTATAAATCTCTTCCCCCAGCGCCGCTAGCGCGCGATCCTCTCCAACTGCATTTGAAGGATGAGAGGGGTCTTAATGTCGATTTATAACACACTTCAATCTCCCATCAACGAACGGAATGGTGCGGCGGCGGCGGCGGCGGCGGCGGCAGCAGCAGCGTCATCCCATCGCAATCGGACATTTCTCAATTCGCGCACTCCATTTACGAGAGCAAACAGAAGAGAACAACAAAAGGGGGAAACAACAATAATTATTTATTTTCTGGTGATTAGCCAGTAGTCACCCCACTCTTACATCATCGCGTACTCCTCCTCCATTCATTTGGTTTATTGTGTTTGATCAGAGAGATGAACTCTTGCCACTTGTACGCGGCCACATTCATCGATCAATTACACTCCTGTCAAATCTGACAGTCATCCGCATGAATAGATTTCCGCTGGCTGGTGGGCGCGCGAAATTTACAATTCCCGTGTAGTCGTGTAGAGTGTTTCATGATTCTTCTTTTTTTTTTTTCTAATTTCGTTGTTGTCGTCGTCGTCGTCGTCTCGGCGTTATTGTTCTAAACGAATTCTGTAGCACACAGCTCGACCGAGCATCGCACAATACATGAACGAGCGACGGGGGGGGGAACCCATTAAAAACAAAAAGGCCATTAAAACAGTGTCACACTGCTGGTCCGCTGCTGCTGTTACCCAGTTGATGAATGACTCTGGGGCATTTTTATGGCACAATGTGCGTAGGGTATCGCCAACAAACGAGAACAACACATGAACAGAACCGAACAGAAGAGGAAACAACTTCGAAATAAATAAAAAGGAAAAAAACATTCAAATTTTCGGAAAAAAAAAAAAAAAAAAGAAAGAATTTCAAAATGCCGCTCGATATGTCGTCACACAGACGCTGCGATGGGTTGGAGAGCTGAGGCACACAGTGAATCTCAATTAACTCTCAAAGAAGCCTCGGAATCTAGATCGTCGGCCGCCTTAGATCGAGCCGGCCATCACTTGGGCAACAAAAAAAACCAAAAATCATGTATGTCACATCCACCGAATTGTGAATAACAACGAAACGATTTTCATTTGGCAGATATTAACGCCCTCATTAGGCTGCCCAATGTGACCCAACATCGAGGCGGGTGTCTAGTCGGCTCTTTTTTTGTCTACCTGCTTCAGGTGCCCTCAACACAAGCCAGGCGCAGGCAATAACAAACGAAAAATGAATTATAATTAACCAGCAGAAGGAATTAATTAATCAGTAATGTGTCCAAACATCAGTTCTATTTTCAATGTGAACATGCCCATTGGCCATTGGTGGCCTGCCGACTGGACTGTCAGTGACAACGATGTGTTGAGTGGCGACTGGCGAGCGCGGCAAACTTCATAGAATTTCCGCTGAGATAGAGTGCTCTCATTAGCTGACACTAGCGGTAGTTAGCTAACGAAGTGAATTTAATGCAAATTGACAACCCACCTATTAGGCGCTAATGAGGTGAGGACATTTATAAAAAAACAAACGCACACGCAGTTGGATGGGAAATGCTCGTGTATTCTAATGCATGGCGCCTCCTGTCTGAGAGAGAGGGACGTGCTCTATGCTTTATTCGAAAACTGAGCTCATTTGAGAGAGCTCTCTCGTTCTCGGCGTAGGTTTTCACAGTGATCACGATGTCGACCCACTTGCACGGCCGTGTACAACATAAACCACAACATCTAATTGGTTCCAGTCTTACGCGACGTTTCTCTGCCCCCGTCGAAGCGCGGAGGCCTTTTGTGCGTTCATCTCCAATTTCACTAATTGGATAACGCACTAAACTGTCACATTTTTTTACACCTAATTGGACCTCTCTCTGTGGCTCAGGTTCAAAGCACCGTGAACCATAAAACCAACTGAATTCTAAACAATCTCTCTCTCTGCCCCTCTCTCCGAATGTCATTCCCATTCGGTCTAGTTTTAAAAAAGTGCAGCTATGCATACCGTATTCACATTTTTACGACATCTTATCTTAACCAGTTTGTTTAAACAATTAACAGACTTCCACGTTCCATGCCAAGTGGCCCAATTCTCCTCACGCACGTCGTAAAAACAGAAAAAAACGGAAAACCGGGACCCCCCCGTTCGACTAATGTCAAACAAATTCCACTCCTTTTGTGTCAAAATCAGTTGTCACTTCCATCCACGGGGGCTTTTAGGGGTCTTCAGTCAAAAATCTAAAAAAAAAAAAAAATTCAAGCATTTTAAGCTAACAAACCTGCAGTGCTAAGGTGAAAGATAAATATTCATTAAAGCGGATTTCATGAATATTTTACACAATTAACAAGCGCTACCACAGAATTTATGACAACTATTAAAGCATTTAACTGTCACTTGAAGAGCTTCGACGCGTTCGATTGGGTTGAAGATTTATGGGATATTTACGGGCGCTTAAGCTTCGGGAATGCTCGTAAAATCTGCGCTTTGTCTCTTGAGCGGTTGGCTCGTTTTTTTTCTTCTTTTTATTCACTCTTCCGTCAGTCAGTCAGTCTCATCAGTCTCATCAGTCTCATCAGTCTCTTCCGGTTGCCGCCGTGCCGCCCGGCCTTAATGAGACGACAGGATCCGAAGGGTATGCATCAATTTCATTAGCGGGACCATCATCATAAAGCGAGAGTCAAGGCGAAAACAGTCAAATTGAAATCAGATATCAGACTGATTCTGTGTCGAGATACAGAATGTATTGCATCAATGGACCGTATCACCGTATCACATGTTCAGCAATGCAGCTCTCTCCTCACTCTCCCTCTGTGGCAGTCAGTGGGTGCGTGTTGTTCGTCGAATGTTGTGTCATATCGATTGACTGTCGCATATTTATGTTCATTAGGGATTCGAGGTGGCATCTTCTCGCAACACACAAAACCGAACATCGCATATCGGTGCCTGACATCTGTGAGAGAGGAGTCATTTCGAATTTGGATAGATACACCATCAGAACCCATCGAACGACGTTGGTTGCGCCGCCGTGTCGTGTGTATGTCAAACGAACGAATGGAGATGACAATCTTCATCTATCCTTTCGCTCCTTCGAATCGGATCGAGTTAGGGGGGAGGGGGTGGCGGTCTGGGGACGCTCATCGATGAGATGATGGTATACGAAGATAATTCCATGCGATTGATGCAATTTCCAACGAAAGGATTGCGTTGCAACGAAAGGAATTGGTTAGTTGGTTGGTCATTTCAAGATTGTAATCTTTTGTATCTCGCTGTCCAGTCAAACGGAATGTTGCTGAGATCGTGTGTGTGTGTGTGTGTGTGCTCTTTTGACAGATCTGTGGGACATGATTGTGATCAGTAGTGTGGGCAGAGCCATATCAGGTCACCAAAATTTCAAGCATTTTAAAGGCAATCACTTTAGTTGTCGTTTTTTTGTGAGTAAACTCCTTCCGAATAATCAATTTACCATCCTCTTGCTGGACATGCACTTCAAGCAAGATGCAACAAGAGAAGAATTTGCTGCGGGAAAATAATGGAAAATAAAGACAATTGAGTGAGCATTGCTTAGAGAATTGTTTCGTGACAACATAAATACGAGAACAAAAGGAATTCATCCGACCACCAGCCAGCACCAGAACCACCACGAAGTCTTTGCCTTTGAAATGTGTCCACTTCTGTTTACAATCTTGCCCATAGTTTGATATTTTTCCTGCTATTTCCCCTTTACACTCTGCTCGCTCCATCGAATTGTTAGAGTGCTCGTTCTGTCTCCCCCTCCCCTCCCCCTCCCCCCTCCTCATGCGGGCAGTGTGTAAAAAGCATCAGAGTTTGTTAAGGATCTGGGACATACGACTCTCTGAATATATCCTCTTCAAGAGAAGCAACAAAATGAAATCTCAAAAAGGCGATATTCTCACTCCTTTTCTTCTTCTCCCCCTCCCCCTCTCCGTGTCTCTCGTTTGTTGACTATGCACTAGATACACTATATCTGACAATTGCACATTACAATCCACAATCCTACCCATGCCGCCCCCTCTCCCCCTGTTCAGTGCTTCGATGTCCAGCTAAGGGTATATGGTATAATAATAATGCAGTAAATCGCAGACAATAGAAAATTCAATAAAAATATATCTATATGTACGGTATATCCGCACTCTTATACACTCGTGCACTCGTACTCCTTGTTGTCATTCTGGATGCCCCGTCCTCGTGTCAAGGATGTGAACACGGAACCAGCAAAGGTCTGCATTCTAAAACTCTCCTTGTGTACAAGAAAAAAAAAACCCTTCCCCCCCCCCCCCCCCCCCCCCCCCCCCCATCTAAAGAGGAACAAAACCCTATTTGTCGAGCTTAGACGATGACATTGTGAACAGACCCCTCTCACAAAAGGGTCATTCATACTCTCTCTCTTGAAGTCGTTCGGTTGATGCCAAGTTTGGTTTTCCAGTTCCAGTTCCTTTGTCTGACCCCCCCTCCCTACCCCCGGCCCCCACCTCTTCAGTGTTTCTCTCTTGACCAATCACTTGAAGTTTTGTTCGCCACCATTTTGAGTCTGTTCACAAAAACTCTTCAACCAAAAGTAACTTGCAGACATAATTATATATTCTTCTCTGTCTCCATCTCTCTCTCTCTGTCTTTCACTGCTGTCAACGATTTGGCAGCTATCCCAGGGGATATCCAGGGAATAACCAGAAATTCGCCATAATAATCTGTCATTAATTTCCGGTTATTATATCAACTACGGCCAAAGACTGTGTGTGAATCTGGCGGAGGGGGAGTGGGGGTGGGGGCAGGGTGTAAGTCACAAAGTTATCTGCAGGCTCACGCAAATTGCAACATACAACCTTAAGCTTAAGCAAAACAAACACACAGTTAAGGGACGACAGCACCGCCATGTCCGTTCCACTAAGACGTTTGCATTCTGCGACTGAGGGGGATGGATAACTGTAAATACCAATTTCATTTCAATTGATCGCTGGTAATGCGTTTAAGCTAGATGATATCTGTTGTCCACCACCCTAGCCGCCGCATTCTCCATTTCGACACCAGAAAAGAAATTCAAGGACTTTTGTCTATTAGGGGTTTTCTGTTTCTTTTTTGTTCGCCTGTCTTTGCAGCCTTCATTTGGCAATGCAAGGCCAACCCTGCGGCCACTTCATATTTTTCCTACACCCCCGCCCCCACTCCTCTCCAGTCATTGTGACACATAATCATGTGTACCACCCCGAAATAGAGTTCTTTTTCTTCTCTTTTTTTTTTTTTTTTTGTTTCAATGTTTTGCTTTCTGTCAGAAATATTTGGGGCATTTTTCTCTCACTCTCTCTGTCTCTCTGTCTCTCTCTGTCGTCTTCTATTCGTGCGCCATTGGACGCGTACAACTTGTGCGTTGGTTATTACAAGGGATTTGCAAACACACCAGGCCAAGGGGAGTGCGCCCGCCGCCCATCACCCCCTCGAGCACACACATACACACGCTCGCAGGCAAACAAAACAAAACAAAACACAAGAAAAAAAGAATAAAATAATTCGCCCATTGCAAATTGATTTCACGCAAAATGGAAATTATTAGGATTACATTTTCCCTTCAATCGATTTTCGCTTTGTACACACTAAGCTGAGGGAATCTGCTCTTTGCCGCAGTCGTTCTTGGTAATTTCCAATTTTGTGGGATTCTTTAATAATTCACAATGATGGTGCCCCCCCCCCTCTCTCTCTCTCTCCCTCACAGACAGATGAAATTTGACAGGTATACCCGGGCGCCACGTGAGCGAGATTTTTAGATGTTTTTTTTGGTGCTACACCGCCGCCAACTGTCAATGGAGTCGTGTGTAATGCGGTTTAACTGGTTGTACGTTTGATAAGCAATCATTTTTTTTTTTTTTCGTTTTGCGATGGAATTAGGTTAAGGAGGGCTTTGTGGAAGATCTCCGACAAAAATAGACGTACTTACATTCACGCACGTGACACGTGACACATCATATAAGACAAAGTCATGCCAAAGTTGACAGTAGCAGATTTCATGGCCACCCCTCTATCAACTGTCAATCAAGGACCGGAAATAACGGAGCAAACTGATTATCAACGATCTCTCGAGCACAAAACCCACTTGCTGGCCGAAAACAATGCGAACATTATCGAATTAATCGCGACCAGGACTGTAAGCCGACAACAATGGAGTTCGCAACGAAATCTCAACCTTTTGCCTTTTCAATCCAGTATCGCATTGCTGCGTGGGCAGAGTAGTTGTGTGTACTTACACCAACCTGGCCATAATCATAAGAAAGCGCAAACAAACAAAAAAGCAAACCATTACTGATCGTTAGGGTGGTTTATTTAATAATAATGGCATACCATGCAGTTTTTTTTCTTCTCCTCCTTCATTCGACCGGGGGGCTGTATGTGCGTGTGTATCTGTTCCTTTCTATGTTTACTCACTCTTTCCCTCTCGTCGTCGTCGAGATCGCAAAGCGAGCACAATTTCCGCGTGGGGGCACGATTCTGCTTGTCTTAAATTTTATTCATTACTTCCATGCCATTGAAACGGATGTTTAGCAACAAAAAAAAAAAAAAAAAAAAATGTGCTCCATCTCCCCCTTCGTTTGATTTCTGTTTGCTGTTGCTGCTGCTGCCGGTGCTGATTGTTATTTGATTTCTGTACTGTTCTGCACTTATTTATAGTGTGCTCCTTGAAGTGGCACCACTTCATCGGTTTATTGTACACAAATTAAAATATGAACAGGGGCAGCATAAGCTCCCCCCCCCCCCCCCCTCTCACTCTCTAGAGAAATTAGTTAATTTTCACTTAAGTGGGATATCACAAGAACGGAGGGCAAACGAACAAAAAAAAAAAATCCAACCAACCCGCACTGTTTCGGTCGCATGTCAGTACTTGGTCTACCTGACGTTTAATTCGGTTTTTTTCCTCCTTTTCTTATTCTCCTCCTTCGTCGTCGTCTACCTTCGTTTTTATTTTTTTTCAAGTGACTCTTAATTTGGACGTGAAGTGTCCACTCGCTCTCTTCATAAATGGCTAGTTCATAATTGAAGTGGGCATTCAATGACAGCTGCTGCTGCTGCAGTTTGGCAGCACTTGTACATACATATACACCGATGGAGACTGCAGACACACCTTCTTTTTTGTTCGCTTTTTATCCATCTGGCGACCCATTATCGAGCGCGCTGATTGAAGTCGGGGAAGTATTGGAAATGGCAAAAGTCATTAAATCCCGGTGACCTTAATCAAATCCACTCGCAAGGAAAGTTCTGTCATTTCGGAGAGGGAGGTGTGCAAAACTCAAACTCAATCGACAAGCTGAAACTTATACACTTCTCGTTCGTACAAATTATTAGAAATCAAAAGTTTCTTGTGCGAAATCAGACTGTATCAACTTTCTGCACCTCAGTCAAAGGACTCTACCTCGCCCTCAATCAAGTGAGCATACAATTTCCAATCAAATGAGAACTTTTCTCCACACACACACACACACCGACAGTGAATTGTCACATTCTGACGACACCCATCAATGCAAAGATTCATCATCAAGTTGTTTCATAGTCTAATGGTCAATCTGTGAGAGAATTTTCCTTACGGTTAACCAAAACAGTAATAATAAATAATTGCTATTCATACCTCACTCTCTCAGACATCCTTCGGCCAGTTCAGGTTAAAGACACGCTCATGGATCTACCTTTTGGCCGGTAATTGCTTACAATTTGTAAGCATCTTCAAAAAGCCATCGATTGAATGGAACCGACCATAAGAAGCCCAAGATAAATGGTAATCAATTTTCTTTGAGTCATATTTCATAGGTGGACGCCTGTGTCTGTGCCTCCTCGACTATTCAGACACACACACACACACATTGAAGGAGGACTGCAGCAACTTTCACTTCCTGGGAATGGGTGATTGTTGTGCGACTGACTGTGAGGGTAAATATTTTGACGTTCAACTTCGTTTCCAATCCATTGTCATGCACGTCTGTTAACAGATAATCAAATAGCTGCACACAATGGTCTCGGCCTCGTTGGCATAGAGACCCATTTTGGGGAGACTGACAAGTGTCCACCTCCTCCTTCTCCACGGGATTGTTATTCAAATTGCGTGCATCATTGATTGCACATTTGCATTCCAAAGTGATAAACATAAAATCGATGAAAACTGGTTGCAGACTTTGCCTCCGGTCCACCACGTCTCCAGCTCTGGCAATCTTTTCGGATGACATGAATGACCGTGTCCAGAAAGTGTGAAGCATGGATAATCTATTTTACTTGTGAACTGTCACCGACAAGTCCAAGTGACACCCTGTGACACTGGCATTTAATTATGGTCTTTCGTTTGGATGTACGCGCGCTTTGACGCCCTTGAGAAGAGAAGAAGGCGCTTCGAAGCAGAGTAACAGCATTCTATTAGCCGCAATTATGATGGACAGATATGGGATGAATGTGAGTGATTGGGAAGCCTGTAGCAATTGCCGATTCGAGTGGGGTGGGGGGGGTCTAAGTGACACCGAGTGTGCTCGGCTGAGAGATGATGCTTTTGGTAGCAAGTTTCAGTCGGATTTTTTTTTTTTGGCAAACACACAGAAAACCTCGTCAATTGCAGACGATTGATGGGACTTTAAGGGCTGTCACGTCAATGAGCTGAGAGGGGTTTTTCACTACTCGCCTGCCTATGAATGGTTGTCTATCGAGTGGAAACCACCATAAAAAGGGGGTTGTGTTGGTGCTGGTGGTGCCATCGTCATCTTCTCTCCTTTTGATTGATGTTAGATAAACAAGTTATGGTTGAAATGGAGACGAGAGCAGAATTAGAAGTGGTTTTCGGTGGTGGTGGTGGTGGATGCCATCATTAGGACCGCCAGATACACGCTGCATATCGAGTCGTGTTGGCGGCAGATTTACAGCATAAAAGAAGCCCCAGCGCAGCAATCTGAAAATGTAATGATGATTAATTGCTCGAAGCTGTGGTCCATCTAGGCGAAGATTTACAAGGAATCCCATTTCATTCCCGCTTTCAACCGCCCTCGATGGACGCGGGATGGCTGGAGTTGGCTGGGGATGGCTGACAACCCACCGAGGCCTGGTTTTTTTTTTCGGGTAGAAAATCTTTCCTGGGTCGGTAATAGGTGACGGAGTTAATTGTTTCCCCCCCCCCCCCTCGACTGGGCAGAGAAACCCTCGGCTGGAGCGCCTCCAAGGGATACCAATTTGTTGGCCATGAAATAAGAAGCAATAAAAAGGGAAAGAATTTTCTAATTAAATCGAAAATGCGGCCCGGTCTGTTGGAACTCTTAGCGGTTGTTTAAATGGATTTTTAAGATTTTCTTAAGTGATTCTTTTTTTTTGTTGGTTTCTCTCTCTCGCTCTCCGTTCGGTGTTTCGACTTCAGATTGACGGGGCAGTGTGTACGCCATACACTGTCCGAGACAAGAGCAGAAGATCAATCAGCGTAAGATGCGTGACTGATGGAGTTGGCGTCAATGGGCCACGGCTTAGCAACGCTTGTGGCGCGTTAAGTGTTGACTAATGTGAAGTGTGTGCGTTTCGCTGATGCCACTTGGCCAAGAATTTGGCACGAATTTTGCCCCGTCATGATCGTTTAGAGGGGAAAGCAGTTCAAATTCGTTCTCACGCGCACAGCGACTGGTGATCGATGGCTGAAATGGGACACCGAGTGGCGTGTGATCTTAAAGCTCAGCCATCGTCTAGTAAATTACCCAAAAATCTGCTTAATTTATGCTAATGCATGAAGTATGAATTTCACCTCGGCACCGACTTCAATTTCACTTCCATAATGCGTGCATTCATTCATTCGTGCGCTTTTGTGAAAGTGATGAGATTCCAAGGATGCGCACACCATTCAAGGATCAAAGGCTTTTCACTGCTAGCTATCCAATCCGCTGCTACCATCCTAATTTCACACGGAAGCATTTTCTCACTTCCTTTCGCCTCCAGTGTGTGTGTGTGTATGATGCTCACACTCTCTCGAGTATCCTTGACTCAGATTTATGCACATATGCGAACAATATTGAGATGAAAGCAAAGCGTCTCCCAAATCCACTTGACGGATTTTCCGACATCCTTCTCGTGTCCCTCGCATCCCCAGCAATGGCACGCAAAAACTATGGAATTTGCCAGAAATAGCAGAGGCAGCAGAAAAGACACCAAAAGCGCGCGCACACACACACACAAACAAACACAAAAAACAGAGAAAAGGCAAAAAAAAAAATGTGCGATGAGAAGACGATCCAATGACGCCGCTGACGATGATAATGATGATGACGCTGATGAAAGTGACGAGTGTAATTGCTTTTTCTGTAATTAAAACACAGTGGGTGGTGGTTGGAGGGGGGGACAGCCGACGAGGTAGAGGTTTTGACAGAGAAAGTGTGCATTCTAGACGCCCTTGTCCTGATTTCCTTACCTTTGCTCCGGCAACTGAGCAAAGCACACAGATTGAGTTAAGATTGTCATTATCTCTCTGTTTAATTCTCTGCGTTTCCTCTTTTGTCAGCTGGTTTGGCATTAAAGACGGAAGACGTGCTCAATGAGGCTGCACCGCCACTGCCACCACCACCATCACCATCATCATCATCAGCGTCACCGGCTTTCAAATGAATGAAGATGCAAACTAACAGAATAGGCAGACTGGTGTCTTCCCCCCCCTGCGATGTGTACGCTCAATTGAAAATGAAAACAAAGCAAAAAAAAAAACAAACCCGCCACCCATCTCACGGAAAATTAGATGTGTTTGGAATTGTAGTTTATTTCCGGCGGCTGAACACCACCACACTCAGATGATACACTCGAACAATTTGAAAATTATCCTTCAACCATCCTTTAACGGGTCCCGAATGAAATTTAAAATGTGTTCCACCCCTCGGCAGCCGGCAGTCAAATAGAAACCGAAATCACAAAGCGCGTGAAAGATGATGAACAGAACAGAACAGAAGAAAAAAAAAAAAAAAAACTGAGAAATCCAATTATCCAAGAAACCCATTTCGTCGACATAAATTACTCCAGCAGTGATGCTTAAAAACAAGAGAGTCTCTCTGTGCTCCTCGCTGAGACGGAAACAGTTCGCCCAAAAAGGCGACGAATATATCCAAACCAACGAACCATTTCAGCGTCGTCTGCGCCAGCAGTTCGCTGCTAGTGTGCTACTTTGCCGGTTTCCGTCCACGGCATGCATGGGGTTTGTGTGCGCGTTTCTTGTGCTCCTTCCGCCATTATCCTAGTCATTCGTCCCTTTCGACTTATGATTGCTCTATGATTACGCAAAAGGGAACCGCCACCGCGTTCTGCGAAATTCAACCCAAAAAAGTACACAAAATGCATGACAACAAGAAAAATAGGGTGCCCCACCGCACCCCACACCGTGCTGAGGGCGGTGAAGGAGGAAAATTAAGGCCAAACGATGTCTAGGGGTGGTGCTGGTACTGGTGATGGTGGAGTCGTTGCCAACCATCACCAGCGGCAGCCAGCCTTGGAGAGAGAGGACAAAAAAAAAAAAAACAAAACGACGAAATGCGGAATATCATTATGAATTTTGTAGAGAGATCAACAACAAAAAAAAAAAAAAGGAAAGGGTGCCAACCAGAAAAGCCGCAAAAGGATCTGCAATTGTGTGTTGAGAAGTGTTTGTTGTTTACACAGACAGAGGAGAACATTTTGCGGGCTTATTTCGTATTACAAGCAGGCACATGAAACGCTGACGGGAATCCCGCATAGTTTCTGCTCCGTGAAGAGCACCAAATGTGTGGCTAACCGCACGGGTGGGGTTGCACTTGAACGTGTTGAGTGGACCCGGCGAAGGTCACTGGTCTCGTTAAACGATCGATGGACACATTTCTTGTGGTCAAGCAATCAATGGAACGTCCTGACAGCGAACAGCTGGCTCCCAGTTCGATAAGCTAAAAGTTAATCTAACATTTAATTGACTGTTATGTTAATGCGGACATGTAGCTTACACTTAAAGATTCCCCCCCCCCCCCCCTCCGCCGTCCATCAGCATTGAAGCATTCCAAGCGCACTGATTGCCTTCATTAAGCTTCCAAATACCGCCTACAGTACAGTCAGTCATTCAGTCAGTCGTTGGCTCTGGCACCATTGCCTCACTGATTCCTGTCGCGCAATGCCATGCCTCATTGATTACCCTCAAGCGGCACACAACGGATACAAGCAGCGAAACTCGACGCAGATCAAACTCAAACTCTGCGGAGATACGAGTACGAACAGCAAAATACGACTTCCTCTGTACAATTATGCATAAATTAGAGTACCCAACATGAGGAGCACACACATCCACTCACCCGAACTCACACACAGCCGGAGACGAAGGTAGCGATGAACGTCAAGGTGGGCGGGTATAGGTTGAGCTGCGATTTAAAATTCCACTAAATTACACGTCGTTCCTCGGTTGGCTTCTCGGCTTTGAATATCTCTCTTTCTCTCTCGCGTTCGTTTGTTGCGACCGCCCAAACAGCTGAACTTTTGATGATGACTACGACGACGGCAGCGGCGATATATTCAATTCACATCACGGTCTGCACGTTTTATCCACAAAAAGAATCCATCCCAAGCCATACACAAACAAGGAGTGGTCGGCGGGGGGATGGATGGAGCCCGTGATGCGGGTAGACCCACATACACACCATAACCCTGACATCCTTGGAATAATTCCTTCTGTTCGATAGTGAAACGAAACGGGACGACGACGACAAGAGCAGCGAACAAAAGCCCAAGCAAAGTATCCTGTGAGTAGTTTGTCAATATTTGCTTATACTATTGCCCTCTATCCTCGGCTACACGCTCTCCTCCTCCGCTCCCTGCCGATGTGTCCGGATCATCGCATCATACTCTCGTGACATTTACGTCACAAGGGGGGCAGGAGACCAACAAAGCGATACTACCTGTTTCTGGGCTGCGTGTAGGCCCGAAAGGAAAGAATAAGAAAGACGACACAGAACAAGGCATTGAATGTGATTGTCATGTCAAATAAGGGAGAATTGATGAAACTTAAGCCAGAGAGAGCGAGAGAGGGAATGTCTTGGTGCAGCATCTCATCCAAAGGACACACGGTTCACCCGCACCCGATGTCTGTTCTGTTTACTTATGTGTCAATGTCAGACTAATGTCATTTGTCACCAGCGGAACCACCACTCTCTCACTGTCTCTCACTCGCTCTCTCGCTCGCTCGCACTGTGTGATATTTATCCTTCCGCATGAGAAACTATTTCGCCGCCCCCGAAGCTCTGTGTCAACTGTGGTTCCAATCGAAAGCACAAAAGAAAACAAAACACCGCCACCCCGAGAGGGGCGGAAAAGAAATCGTTAAGCAGGAACTTTTCTCGACAAAACAACAAGAGGAGAAGACGCAGCAAGCCAAGCAAGCAACGGATAAAGGAAACTTCAGAAATTCATGTGGTTTATTGAATGTGCACGTACATGTGGAGACGCCACCGGGACACCGAACAAGGATAACAACAAACGGGAGGAACGCACTCTCTTTTTTTTTTGTGGTTCCTGCCGTGAGTCGGTGGGCGGGGGGGGGGGGGGGGAGGTGTTGTTCATACGCACAGTGAAAGTGTGGTAAATGCGGTAAACCGATTGGTGAACTTAATTGATTTTGCGGTGTCATTTCATACTTCAGAAACAGGGGCAAGACATTTAATCCTTCTTCACTTCACTCGCATAATCCCATTACACTTGTACTTCCACTAATTTCAACCGAGGCAGGACGACGGCAACGGCAACGGCAACGCACACAGGATGATTATTCACCCTTAAAATATGTGTACACTCCACTTAAGGAGCTTTGCATATCCCGCAGACACGGGGGCGCCCGCGCACACATGCAGAAGCCGACACGACCCATATAATCATCATCAGCATTCTCATCAGCACACCGCCTTCCCCACCACCCCATCCGCATCCGCCGCATCATCATCATCACCATCGTCGTCGTCGTCGTCGTCGTCATCGTCCTTGCACTGGGAGTCAGTCTTCGTCTTGTTGTTGTCATTGTTGCTCTGTGCTGTCAGTCGGTCCCGGGGCGGCTGGAGTGAGAGGTACTTAATATTTCAGTCTTCCACAAAAAGGCTTAAATGTACTTTGCTTCGGTGATTACTTCAGCAGCGCTGTCTTCCCCCACAATTCTCTGGTTTCTGAAGGAGTAGTTCGGTAGTTTCGAGAGTTTCGAATGCCTGCCGAAACCAACGAAGGAAGACTGTCGCTCCCGTCCCTTTGTCGTCCGACGTCACGACGTGAAGAATATTCAAATTGTACAGTCGAGGGGTGGTAAATTTCCCGAAGTAGGCCAAAGTTTTCTCATTTCCATCAAGTTTCCAACGTTGTCGTGATGACGTTTTCGAAACAGCCATTCGTGAAGGACCCCCACTGACGGAAAGATGGCGCTCAATTAGACGGATATCAGGGGACGCAGTCCAAACCATTGTGACCTTCTTCAGCGGTTACAACACAATGCACTACCATAAAACTCAATTAAACTGTCACCCTTACAGCACTTGTCACGGTGCCAAGCGGGTCATTCCACTTTTGAGAAGCCACCGCTTAAGAATTGAACTTCCCCCACATAAGCATTTCGGTCAAAATGCCATTTAATCGAAAAGGAAGATATCGCATTTGGCCTCCATTCACCCTCCCACCAGAACACCATTCGCCACGGGTGTTGATTGCGCAAAAAGGGGTAGTCAGTCAGTCAGTCAGCCGGTGGGTAGTGGTCGCTCCTGTGTGTCAAGCGTCTTACACATCTCACTGCCACTCGGCGAAACAAAAACCGAAGGTGGTGTAAGCGTGCAACGACACAACACTTCTTAACCTTCTTTGAGGTGCTTGACATTTAAACTCGTTCAGTTGCCAATGGTAACGATCGATGGTGATGGTTTCTTGTTGGTCGGGGCGAACCGACTTACGTTCCACACCTCCTCTCGAGCCACACTGACACCTGTGCCGGTCTAAGTGAGTGTTACGTGTAATCGCAATTAATGTGTGCGCGCACTCTAGGCTGTCAAGTATTAATGACACTTCTGCCTCGTGCGGCTCGATGAACACATCCGTTGGTACCGCTACGCGTGTATCTCTCCGTTTGGAGGTTATTTTTGAATCAAATTTTTTTTGTTATTAATTGGGGAGGGGGGAAGAAAAATCCGATTTGGTTTTGAGTGTGTATGTGGGGGAGGGGGGGGGAAAGCCCGGTAAAACAGTGAAATCCCCTTTTAATTCGGTTTCCATTGAAATTGCCCGAGTGGATCGTAAGCCTATAAAGGGCTTACAATTTTCTATTTCACTGCGAATTTATTATCATCCCCCCTCCCTGTGGTCGGGGAATATTTTTGAATATCATCAACTACGAGAATGATTTCATGTCGGTTTGATTTTGTCTGTCGTCGTCGTCGGTTGGTGTGGCGGATGGAGGATGAAAGTAGTAATAGACAGAACTGTCGTCTTCTTCGTCTTTGGCTGCTCCAAGTTCCCCCCCGAAACAAATTGGATTAGGACGCCCCCCGAAACTCGAGGGCGGAAGAGAGACAGAACGAGCGAGCGTGCGAAGGATCATTTCGAGTACTTTTTCGCCTTTTTAATATTCAAATTTTGTCAGTTTGCCTTCATCCCTGTTTAAGTGTCTGCCTCACATTTCGGTTCGTTTGTCAACTCATCAACATTGATTGAATTGCCATTGAAAGTGTGTGAGCGCGCGGGTGGGGGAAGCGCGAAAACGCTAAAAAAAAACCAACGAGAAGATGAGAAATGGGGACGGTGGGGGGTGGAAAAAGTTGTATTAATTTGACAGAGGATAGCGAAAAATGTCCTTTAAAGGGATTAAAACCCTTGTGCTGCAACATTGGATGGTGAAGGGGGGGGGGGGGGGGGGGGGGCAGGAGCAAGAGATAAAGATAGAGTTAAGGCGAATGGTGACATAACCTCTAAGCAAGTTGGAAAATCTACTCCAACTGACACTGCAACAAGGGAATAAATAATTTTGTTGGCATACCCTGACCCCTCCCCTCCCCCACCCTTTTTTCATCCCTTATCTCATTCCCTGTATCCCCGTTCCTCACTTTAACCGCAAATAGGATTTAGTGTCTGCTACAATGAGCGACACAACGACTGTGCAGTAAGAGCTCACCGTGCGACCACTGCTCTCGTCTCGGTCGAGGGTTGAGGATGAGGATAGCGAAAAACCGTAAAGTAGTACAATGCAAACCGGGATAAGGAGGAGGTGGTGGCGTCAAACACATTGTAGTGCGAGTGTGGTGTGGAATAGTAGAGCCTTCGGGGTCGGGACGGGGTTGGTGTCGAGTGGATGGGCTGATGTGTTGGCTGGCGTTAGGTTAATCCAGAGGAATTCATTTATCCTTCGCTACTTATTCTCTTTCATACCATATTCCACTTCTTCTTTTTTTTTGCTCCTGTTTGTTTCTTCTGTTCCATTTCTTGAGGAAGATATCTGCTCGTTTCTTTGGTTGCCATGTCGTCTCGTTTTATTATTCATTGCGATGGCTTTTGTAAGAAGCTTATCTGGAGAGTCAGAGCCAATCTCCAGGCGCAGACACTACAGCAACTGCTTTCTGCTTCTGCATCTGATTCTAGTGTGCTGCGGGTGCGATGATGGTACTTCTTCTGTTCATCCCCGACAAAGTGAATGGACCGCTATACATATGTACACGTGTGTGCGACACACTGTTGCAAATGAAATGTTTAGCTTTTGTTTTCGTGAATTTGTGTGTGGTGAACCTATCGTAAACACAAAAAGGTCAACCGTTCCAAATGCCTTGTGGTTGGAATAAAAGGAAAAACACACACGCCCCTCGTGTCCCCCCCATTCGTCAACCAACAGAAAACAATGTGAAATGTTGATGAAAATAAAAAAAATGAAAAAAAAAAACCGACAAATTTCAAACAAACTAACAAAATAACGTGTTCTTTTCTTGCAGGCTGTCTCCTTGAAGGAGGTACGCCATCGGCACCACCGGATGTCCCTCCGAGGAATCCAACAATGAGTCGCATGAATAATGGTCGTTTAGCTGGTAACCCAAATGATTTGGGCGAATTTGACCCAACGCGTTTGGTACGAACGCCATCGGGCAACGTTTACATTCCTAGCAGTAATATAAGTAAGTAGAAATGTGCCTGTGTAATAATTTTGTTGTATATAATAAGTTGGTAGTACTAGTTGTAGAATAGTTTCATCCTTGATTTGGCAAGGATTTGGAGTGGCTTACAGCCGGCGCGACTCACTCACGACCAAACGTTTGTTAGTTTGTGGTTTCTGATCGTTATTTGATCTTTCTTCGACGTTAGACGGTCGATTGTAGTTTAGCTGTGTTCGTTTAGACTGCTGGTGGGCCTTGTAGAAATGTCTTTAATGACTCTAGCGACAGAACGAGGGTTTTTCTTTGAGGACTTCTTTAGACAATCAATGGCACGGTGGGTGAGTGGAATTTGGGATCGAAGCAACGCCATCAGGCGATCGATTGTGGTTTAGCTGTGTTCGATTAGACTGCTGGTGGGCTTTGTAGAAATGTATTCAGTCAATCTGGCGACAGAATGAGGGTTTTTCTGTGCCATCCTCTTTGAGGACTTCTTTAGAGAATCAATGACACGGTGGGTGAGTGGAATTTGGGATCGAATCAGACCATCAGACGATCGATTGTTGTTTAGCTGTGTTCGATTAGACTGCTGGTGGGCTTTGTAGGAATGGCTTCACTGAATCTGGCGAACAAAATGAGGTTTGATTTGTTATCTTTGAGGACATCATTAGACAATCAATGACACGCAGAATTTGAGATCGAAGCAGCGCCATTAGACGACCGATTTTGGTTTAGCTGTGTTCGATTCGACTGCTGGTGGACTTTATTGAATCTGGCGAACAGAATGTTTCTTTCTTTGAGGATTTTTTTCAAACAGACTTGCATTTGGGTGTTTATACGACTTTAACGCGATCTCTGTTGCTTAGATCTGTTCGTTTAGTTGGCTGTAGGGGTTTACAAAAGCCTGAAAACCTTCGCTTTTGCATCTTCAAGGACATCTTTCTCGTTTCTCTCTAGAGTTTCGTCAAACAAACACACCACAGAAGCAGCATTAGCTTGAATCGTCGCATCTTTTTCGCTCGTTTAGTTCTGTTCGATTTGAAAAAGACTGTGCAGTAAGGAAAAACACCAATCTCCCCCTTGCAAAATTCATTTCCCTCTCAATTCATGCATTGGCCTCTAAATTTCAACTGTCAATGTCAATTTATCTCAAGTGTCCCATCTGAGTTTCTCTTCATTATACATCGTTTCTTTTTTGCCTTCGTTCGAAGCTCATAAATTTGCATTCTCTCTGTCTCCCCCTCTGTCTCTCTCTGCCCTGATTCACCTTCCATAGTGCACTTAGTTTATCATCCAACTCCGGACCGCAACAGTCTGGCACTCCTTGGATGCAACTGGGGCGCCTCGTGAATAGTGCAATAATAAATTATCATATCCCTGCATCATCCCCCCGTCTATGTATTCATGTTTCTCTTTATTTTTTGCTTTTTGAACGGCCTTTGGATTCAGCCGGGTTTTTTTTTTCCTTTTTTTGGCCAATCTATTTGCATTCTTTCTTTTTTTTTTGCCTGCCTGCCTGCGCCTGGCTGTGCAGTGGCAATCTAGCTGTTAGATGGTGCATAAGGCTTCATTGGATATTATTCATCCAAATATTTATATACATTTGGACCTCCAACCCAGAATGGATGAATGTTGATGGCAGATGGGGCGGCTTGGATTGGGTTGAGAGGGAAATATTTTAAATCCCTGCCCGGAGTTGGAACCCACCACAGGCATTTGCCTGGTCCCATAAGATTTCATACAGGAGTCCACATCCGACACACACACACGCGCACATACGCCAAAGTCCTCGCAATAATCCCCATTTCGCCCTATTTTCCATTTTTTTTGCATTCTTTTTGCACTTTTTTTTTCTTTTTTGTGTTCATCGTCGACGTCGTCTTCCACCCGTGTCCCGGCCGCGCCGTCCCAGGGCACACTTGAAAACAAATTGAAAAGTCAACCAATTCAACGTATGAACGATGCAACCATGCCCTGCATTACCATCATCAACGACACTCCTTTTGCGCGCCCATTTTACACACCCCCACCCCGTTGGTCGTCTGCGCCACTTGTTATTTGTGCGGTGTGCTGTGGTGATGGTGGCGTGGAGGAGATGCGGAAATGTGTGGGGGGGGAGGGGGATGAAAAAAAATATTGGGTGCAAGGATAGCAGCGAGGAAATGATTTATATTAAACACACAAGTATACAGCGAGCGCCAACCGAAGGCAAACAAAAAAGGGCCACAAAAAGTAAAGAAATTCAGAGACACACACAGTATTTTCCATATTGGCATATTTTTATAAATTGCTAGCCCATTTTTGGTTGGCCTTCTGCCGTGATTCACACTCGCACACACACATCCATCCACTCCCGGGCAGACATGAGTAGTGGTGTTTTGTGGCACGTTTGAGCAAACTACCTACCAACGGCTTTATTAAGCTTCAGAGGATGCTGATAATTGAAGAGAGAGAGGCAACAGCAACAACAACAAAAAAATCGCCCGTATGAGTGTGGGCCACATTCCTATGATGTTCACTTTGATTTCCCTGCAAGTACACCACTCACACAGAGTCGTGCACATGCACGCAACAAGAGAGAAAGCAAACAAAAAAAAAACGAACAGAAACCCATAAGTATGCGATACTTAACCAATTTAAAGCTCTCCAGTGCGCTCTGGCAGGTTGTTCCGTTGCGTCCATCAGCCCATCTGGCTCTATGACTGAAAATCGCCTCCCTCTCCTTTATTCCCAATGGCCGGTGCTGAGGAGGTTGCGAATGAGGACCAGTCGGAGGCTGTGTGAAGTACACACTACTCCAACTACAACACTCGAGGTCCTTTTTTTTTGTTTTGTTTTTTTGAAGCATTCAACTGCTGTTGCTGGCATTTCGGCTGCCGCTCACACTGGAGCTGACTGCTCGAGAGGGGTCGGTCGAGTCATTTTTCGGGTAAATCGATAACCACACACAATCTTTCGTACATACAGGATACAGGCCATAGTCAATGTGTGCCAAACAATGGCGCATATTGGTCTTTTTTTTTTCATTTCATTTTGCTGCTGTTGTTGCTTCTGCTTTGGTTCACGTTTGATGCTGGCCATGATGCTTTTGTGCCATTTTAAATGACATGCGGTCCTTGCAGGGCTTAAAGTTTGATCTGTGTGCGTTCGCTGGTGCCTCATTGCAGAGTAAACATAAACTAATTCACACACAGCTACAGAGAGAGTGTAAGCGAGAGAGAGAGAGAGAGAGAGTGAGGGGCACATCCATGGCTATGTGTGTGCAGTGAATGAGCAAACAAACTGAATTGTTGATTAGTGGCAGCAAGAAAAACACGGCCATGCCAGGCCAATCTAGAGTGAAGTTGCATAGAATTTTGAATGGCCAGGGTCCGATTAGATTTTGTGTCCTTTTAAATGGACGATGGGTGCATAACGGGTCGTGGTAAATTATTAAAGGGTCATGCAGTGACAACGGCAAAATGCAGCAGGGCTGTGAATGTGCGATCAGCAAAAACGATGGATTTGGCAGCGAATTGAAATTAAATCATGTGTGCTCCTCCGATGCATTACGTCGTATTTCTTTTTGGGACTAATATACGGGGAATGACTTTATGGCCTAAGCGAAAATGAAATGTGGAAATTGGGTACGTGTTGCCTTTGAATGATCAATTCAGCTTGAGGCGTGCACTTATTCTATACCAAGTGCTTATGCGTAGCAAATTAATAGACGGGGAATGACTTTATGGCCCGAAACCGAAATGGCGCCCAACGAGAGTGTGTGTGAAAATTAGGTACGCGCTACCTTTGAATGATCAATTCAGCTTGATGCGTGTATTTATTCTATATCAAGCGCTTATGCGTAGCAAATGTCGTCCAGTTACGTGCCAGAGTCAATAAAGCGTGGTCAAGGCAGTTGACCCAGTTGACTTTCCTAGAAATGACTTAAGATCCAATTTCAAAGCGGTTAAGTGGAATATCCTTACCATCCGGTAGGAAGAGAAAAATGGCGCCCGACACGGTAACAAGGCACTCATTGGTAAATTATTATATTTTTCTTTCACCCTCCCTCCCCCCGTCATCCATGATGTACGCAATTTAATTACACCCGCCGTCTGCGGAATATCCCAGTGTAAGGCCGACGAATAATTGCATTTAATATGAAACAATGAAGCAGTCGACCACCCTTTGGACATTTCTCTTGGCAAATTAACATAAAACACAAGTGCACTGACCTAGCTTTATGCCGGGCATGCCTTCAACTCCTTTGTGTGAGTGTGTGTGTCTTGACTGAATTTAACATTTAAATCACCTGCATTTGCATTTCAAAACAAATAAATCAAACCCCTACTAGCTTCGGTGGCGGCATGCAAATGGATGGGTGTGTGTGTGTGTGTGTGTGAAAATATAAAAATTTCATACATCACCGGGTGCACTTGGTCTTCTCAAGGCTTTTCCACTAATTGAAATGAATTTCTATGTTCGTTGACATTTCTCCTCCTTCTCTCCTTGTGTACGCGTGTGTGTGTGTGAGTGATCTCCTCAAATCCTATTCAAAGCTGAGAAAAAAACACACTAGTCTCATCTGAAAATCCTTTTTACAATTCCACTATCATCTGCTCTGCATTTGTTCTGTCTCTGTTCTGTGTTATCCGCTTTCGTTCTTTGTGTTGTGTGTGTGTAGATGCCTTTAAGTACTTTCACATCTAACATCAAATCACCCGCCAACCATCAAGTAAGGACATTCAATCCTTCTGTTTCCTGTTTGCATATTATTTTCCATTATACTTCCGCAACAGTCAATGCCATCATCATCATCATCATCATCATCTTTGTTGTGATCATCATCCGCATCATTGTCATCGTTGTCGTCCTTTCAGTCTGCGCGAATCTTCCTTCGAATCACTCAAGTAAGTTGTGCAACTGGGAGCGAGGACGAGCGACGCAGCATAGGCAGCCCGAATGAATATGTATGGCGGGCTGGAAGTAAGACACGGTCGTCACACTACTCATACAAAGTAAAAATACATCGGCTCGCTCACATCCCCTGCTCTACCCATCCACCCACATCCGCACCCCACCAACGGGTGTGCGTATAATGAAGGAATTTCTGTTGAATATATTATTTGCATTTAGTAGCAGAAGTACATTTGAATATTTTCCTGTTGCTAGTCTCCTCCTCCACCCCTTTTTTTCGCCTGCTTCCCACTAATTATTTATAATCTCAGTACGAGCGCGTCTGTGTGTAGCTGAGTGCATTTTTTTTTTTTTAGCGAATAACTTAACCAAAGCTCGCGCTCTCCTTTGCCGGCACCGCCAACGCCGTCCGTTCACATTATCACCCGCGAAAGCAGAGGAAATTCCTTCGCTCTTCAAGTTCGGCGAATTATTCATGCGTGTGTGAATTGTGAGAATGCCCGAGAGTGCAGAGGAGAGATACACTCGCACTCATTTGAATTGAGCCCAACACGCGCCGCGTATCCTTAATTAACATATTTTCATCTGTTTAGCATACAATGCAATTTTTCTCTCCAACCTGACTGAAGAGGACACAAACGGTGCGACGCGACGACTGAGACTGTATCCACTTGGGGGCGCAATTACCCCTGCTTCAGGTGGGTGTGTGCGTGTGTGTGTCGTATCCGGTCCTTTGTTGTGCCTTATTTAATCATAGACACATGCATAGACGGGGGGGTTTTTTTTTTTGTTCTCTCTCTCAAATGAGGAAGGATGCGATTACTGGTGCGCCAAAAACAAACGAAAAAAGGCGCGGAAAGTCAGTGAAATTCCTCAAGGATTCATTTCCTTGGTGTCATTATCGACGGCGACAACAACAAAGGTAGTGAGCGTACTACGGCATTGCATTATCCATCCATCCACGATCCACCCACTTCTTCCACTCATCGCGCATTCCTTCACACATCCTACACACCGTCTCTGTGTCTCTTGTAGAGTCGTTCGCGGCGGACCGCTCACATCACAAGAAATCCGTTTGAACAGGACGAAACTGAAAGAAAGGAATGAAAAAAAAAGGATATGAGAGTGTGCTCGCTTTGGAAATGTGAACTGCTTTTCGTTTGCTTTCACAAAATCTCCCCGGGGGACTGTTTAAGCAACCGAGAGCTGGCTTGCCTTAGCCCCCCAGTACCTACACCCAATTCCGTGGTGCTCGCATGTTCAATGGGGAAAAGGACATTTTATTTTATTTTTTGTTTCTTCTTTCCTCCACCTCCCTCCACTCGGTGGAAACAAAAAAATACAAATTTCGAGAGTTACTTTTTCCACCCAACCCCCAAACCCCTGCCGCTCGTTCTTGGTCTTTACAGCCCCTCAGGGGGCTGCTTGGAAGGAGCACTCGACGGTGTGGTTGTGTGTATATTTTGCATACATCTCCTCGGAGTAAAGTTTTGGTGTAAATCTCGAAAATCCGGTACCGTTTTTATTTTTTCCTCTTTTTCTCCAAACATTTTATCTAAACGCCTCTTCCACACTCGGCCCCTGGGGGCGGTGAACGTGTTAGCTTTGTGTTGCTTTCTTCGGTTGTTCCCTGTTTTATTTTGTGCTCCTCGTTCTGCCGCTAAGCCACGTCCAAGTGGAACCACTACAACAACAACAACAACAACATCAGCAACACCAAACAAGACACAAACAAACAAACAGAAAAGAAAAGAAAAGAAAAATGTTTAGAAATTCTCTCTGCGTGTATTTAGATGTTACTTTTTATTTTCGTCACTCAGTCGAGGCAAGTAGCTACCCGCCGCGCCGCGCTCGTGTGTGGATACATGGCGAAAAGATTGTTTCTTTATGTTGCGTCCCATAAAAGGACGAAGGACGTGCTTTATTTTGTCCCTCTGCTTAGCGTCGGTGATGGTTTGGCTTTCTTGCCGGTTTACATTTTCGAAATTGCACTGCAAATCAGTTTGGCATCACAGAAGGTGCATGTTGGTCCCATTTTGTTGTCGTCTGGCTATTCATTTCCGCTTTGTTGTCATTCAGATTTTACACAGCGTCGTCGTGCGTTAAGAGATCGCCTTTGTGCAGGTGACGGCTGCACGTCCATTAGCTGAATGTGGGCCAGTTTTTGGGCCTGGATGAGCTTCAGCTCATCTTGCTGTTCTCAAAATCGGAGTCAATTTGGATTCAAAAGAGTTCATCATCCATTGCGAAGTGACAAGTGGCGACCAACGAGGGTTTTCCTTTTCAATTGACGAACTCATCAATAAACAACGCAATAGAATGCTGTATACCCTTCGGATTGTCGTAAAATCATCGCACCCCAATCAAATCCTCCACCGATCACCAAGAAACGTCAAACAAGCGTCAGCGTAGTAATTACGAGGCAATCAATAGAAAATCACTGAATGGACATTCTAACTGCCACTTCAGCGTTTATCACTCCTCAATTTTTGGGCAATCAAATTTATATCCTGTCAGTCGAACATCCAAAGCCATCCCATCACCATTTAAGTGCCTATGTGGCGTTCCTGATTTTATGAATAATCTATTGATGTGTGTACATATATTTTATTCTCTCCTTAACTCGTCGTGCCGCTTAGTAACTGACGCAATAAACTGACAATTTCGACGATTTTTCACTTCCCAAGTGTCACATAATCTCTTTATGCCACTCGAAAACTATCAAGGCAACCCAACCCCCGTCCGTTTAAAAGCGATTTCAAAAGGACATATACTCGTCTCGGCAAACAGGGGCGAATGGAGGCGAACATTAATTATTCATTCGCTCGTGTTTATTCCAATCAGAGCTGCTTTCATTCCACCCTTCGATATAAAATATACTCAAAGTTGAATGTCAGCTCCCGATCGCATCTCTGCCTAGATTCGACTGTCCTCATGCCCTCATGTACCCCCCCCCCCACACGGCACACGAGACGACCAGCTCTTGAGTGTGTTTCGTGTTCACGTTCACGTAAAACCCCATATCGACCGGTCCACTCTGCCGTAAAATCCAGCCATAAACGCAGAACGAGAGACAAATAAACAAATCTTCCTGCCGAATTCTTCCATAAAATCAACATCAAACTGCCAGATACTCGCCGAGTCCTTCCCACCCGGCGGAGAGAAAAAAAGAAGAAAAAAAAACGTACACTACGCCAGGGCAGAGCAATGAACGTATAAAAGGCAACATCCACCATCCACACAGGCCCCCAACACACACACACACACACACATATCCGCGCGCAGACCAACGCGAAATAGGAAAATCTAAAGAAATCCTTAAATGCTTCAAACAGACGTATTTCCGAAACGGTTATGTGTACGAATGTAAATGCAACCACTTTGCCGACACATTGGCTTTATTGACGTTTGCGAAATGCGAAATGGTTGTCAGAAGGATATCGGGGAATTGAAAATCCTTAGGGACCTACTATTCGCCTTCCAGCCAGTCAGCCAGTCCGCCACCACCACCACCACCACCCACCGTTGCAGAAGTAAGTTTGGGCGATTTCTTTCCACGGCGTCGTCTTTTTTTTCTGCTTCTCTCGTGCTCTGGCCACGATTTGGAGTTGATTTATGTTTCGTTTCGGCTCTAATACAGGCAACGAGCATAGGAAAGTGGCACCATTCACCATCAGCAGTAGCAGGCAAGCAGCAAGGAAGCAAGCAAGCGTGTTACACTTACCCCACCACCACCAGCAGCAGCAACGACGGCGGCAATCAATGTTGTGGGGATTTTTTCCTCTTTCACTAAAAATACCATCACTTTAAACGAATGGAACGCAGGAAATAGCATAAAAGCAAAGCTGCAAAGAAGGGGAAGGAAACAAAAAAAGGGAATCATCATCCCTTAACCCAGATTTTTTTGTTCCTTCCTTCGCTCCTTCGTCTTAGTGCGGCTCTAACCTCCCTTCCATTGCGATTTAACTAACGCTCATGGAGGAGAGAAGACGCCAAACAAGAATGAATACAGCTACCCCCCAGTCGCCACCAACAACAAATACAAATTCCGTTACACAACCGAAAAATAAAATAGGAAATTGGGAAGACTACACCACCGACCAGAGGGTAGAAAAATCCTTTTTTTTTTTTGCACACATTTTTGTGTTGTTGCTCAGCTTTAGCGCCGCCTTGTATTCCGAATTGTCCTCTTCTACACTCTCCTACAGTCTCAACTAAATCGGCGCCATTTCGCCGCTTTTTGCGTGTTTTTCCTGTGCACCCTGTACACCGACAACCGCCCACCCCCTGGGGGGTGTGAGCGATTTATTTCGATTTACAATAATCAGTCTTCCCTTCAGCCTCGCAGAGGGAATACGTTTCGTATCCTCAAATTGAGTGCAGATAGATTGAATGGGGTTGTGTAGTTAGCCTAAGGTAAGGTAGGTCCCTAAAGGGGTGGGGGTGCACACACACACACACACACTCAACGAGAATGGAATTTTCTTGACAGTCGTGTAATTTGCATTGAATTGAATTCAATTGATTGAAGTACACGCTGTACATTGAACGGTGAACACTTGTAGGCGTTTCAAAAATGTCAAATGTCAGATTTGTCATTATTATTATTATTTTTTGTGTGTTCGCTTTCGTTTTGTGCTTCCTTTCCTTCCGCTCGTGCTGCTGCTGCTGCTGATTCCTATGCCTCATTCAATGGGAGCGTGGAATTTTCATTATGCTTTGAGGGCTTTATTTATTTCATCCTTTCCCTCGGGGGCAGCGGGGGAAGGCTGACGGCGGATGACATTCGTTTTGGTGGAAGTGTGTCAGCGTGGCGTGGAGTACATGTAACTTGAATTTGTTTGATTTTCAATGTTACCTAGATTCCGTTCACCGACTGAAGGTGGTGGTGATTACTGGGGGCGGCGCGACGCTCGGAATCATGCGACATTTAACAGACGGCTGTGAGGATAATTACAGAAGTCTGCCGGGCTCGAAGTGTGAGTATGATGGATGAGCGTACCCTGAATCTGGGCATCTGGGGCAACGAGGAGTTTCTTTTTTTCCAACAAATTAACCTCGGTTAACAACTTTTGTCGAGATCGCCATTTTGATTGTCAGGCAAACGACTTCCGGTTTGATTTTTCTGACTCCTTAGTCGTGGGGGTCGATCTGAGCTCTTTTTTGGACAAACAATTAAACTCGTGGGCGCTCGGTTAACAACTTTTGTCGGGATCGCTATTTTGACTGTAAGCCAGACGACTTCCGGTTTCATTTTCCGACTCCCCAGTGGTGGTGATCGAACTGAGCTCGTTTTTGGCCAATAAATTAACCTCTTGGACTGTCGGCTCTAAGAACTTTTGTCGAGATCGCCATTTTGACTGTCAGGCAAACGACTTCCGGTTTGATTTTTCTGACACACCAGTGGTTGTGGTCGATCTGAGCTCGTTTTTGTCCAACATATTAACCTCTTGGACTGTCGGTTAATAACTTTTGTCGCGATCGCCATTTTGACTGTCAGGCAGACGACTTCCGGTTTGATTCCCCAGTGGTGGGGGTCGATCTGAGCTTCAAGCTGGGTGGCTTGCCAGGTGCCACGATCGGTGTCATATGCCTCCTAGTTGGGTTTCATCCCTTTGCTCTGGAGATGATCTCCGATTTGACCAAAAATATACTCAATTCAACACGTCTTCATCCGTTTGCTGTCCCACTTTTCAAAGGAAGCAAGTGGACTTTGTCGAGATCCTCGGATTTCACTAAAAATTTGCTCAATTAAACGCTTAATCTTCATTCCTTTGCTGTCACACTGTTTGGTGGGCTCTGTCATGATCGCCGATTTAACCAAAAATGGACTCAAACTCAACGTCCTCCAGCAGGAGGAATCAATGAAAGAGCTTCTCCCAAAACACTCCGTGTCAACGACAGCGAATGGCGTGCCACAAGCCACCTGAATCTTTATCTTCGAGGCGATTAGGCGCTCCCTTGAATCGCCTGTCAGTGCAACTGGCCCCCGCCCCCTCCATCCACACAGACCGCCATTTAGACCTTCACCCCTTCACGTTGGCAGACCTCGAGCCTGAGGGTGAATTAATTGAAAGGAAACAAACTGAAAAAAAGGGAACAGAATTCCGAAAGGACATTAGTCTCCGGTGCGGTTGTATGTCAAAATCAGTATTTGACATTTGTGCCATATGACATGTGGTAACAAATTAAAAGCGGATTCTATTCCCACACCTACTCCCCCCCCCGCCCATGTGCACGTACGTGCACATTTGCATATCATTAGCCTCGACGAACGCAATTGCAGCAGCAACCCCTTTATCCTTGCATGACTCGCGATATTCTTGTGCTATTTTCGTGCAGGGAATTACATTCGATAAGTTCAGTTCAGACTCACACAAGTCATCATCAAATGGGTGCGAGAGCCTGGTGCCAAAGGGTACCTAAGCGAGTAACCCCCATAAACGGGTGACGGGTCTATTTTTATCCGGACACAGTCATTAATTCTTGCATGACCTTTTCCAAAGATGAATGTATTTTTTTCCGGGTGCGATTCCCGCCGTGTAACAAGTGTGCGCGTGTGTGCAGTGAGAGTGGAAAAAGAAATCCATTTTCAGTTCTGTTCAGTTTATTCTTGGCAATCTGACCCAAAGATCTCGCTTGTATGTGCCTAACTGGTGTGTGCCCAGTGTGCGCTCGCGCTCTCATATCAAGTGACCAAGCGGCGGCGGGATGGGATGTGTTTATTCATCAAAATCAAGGATCAAAGTCCAAGCAACACAATGCACCGGTGCAAATCTGCAAATCGGCGAGTTCTCAGAATTTTCTTTCGCCAATTCATGGCGGCTGCCAGTGGTGTGCAGTGTACACATCGGCGTGCTGTCTCTTGACTGGTTTTCCATTTGGGAACTATGATGGGGGCCCCATCAACATTCGTCGTTCACGTCATAAGCACGGCAGGACGCTGAACCTTTTCTCATTTCCTTTTGTCTTGCTTGCGTCCTCTGAACTCTCCTTCTTGGATTTTAATATGAGATTATATTGGAAATGTGATATCAATCTTCGAAGGTGGACGTGTCTCTTTCTCGAATATTGGAACTGGTTAGTCGGTCGGTCGCTGCTGGTGGTGGTGGTGCTCGTGAATGCCGATGGTCTCCAGGACGGATGGATATAAATGACCCGTCTACCACGCGGGTGGTCTGTCTCCACACACAGAGTACTGTAGTTCTACTACGGAACGTATCAGATCTGCTACGAGTGTGGCGTTGCTCTAGGATTGGGGTTTGTGAAAGGAATCGATTTTGTTGTCAGGGGAATCCGAACACAAAAGCCGCTCGGGAATCAGTGTAAAAAGGGGGATAAATTAGAGCGAACGTCTACATCATCTGAAGTCGAAGCCGAAGCTAAGGAAAACCATTTGAATACGGAGAAAGATGAAAGGAGGGTTTCTGCTGACGGACCACGCGTGTTACCCCTTTCAGTGAACGAGGTGATTCTGCAGAGTCTAGGGGTTAAATTACCATTTTCTCTGTAGCTCGGGTGGTCTGTCTGGAGGTAATTAAATTGCCGGATATTGATTCCTGAGGGGGGTGGAAGCAAAGTTTTGGGGCTTTCTTTCTCTCCTCTGGCTGTGTCCTCCAAGATTGCGTCACAAACACCTCATACCGTCCATTACAAAATTAACAAGAAATTAATCAAAACGTTCGCATAAATTACACTTCCTTATGCCGGCGCATCACTCATCGGGCGCAAATTAACGCATCCTTAAGCTAAAATCACAATTCGGTGTGCATTTGTTTATGCAAATGTCTGCCAGTCGACCATTGGTCTTGTTGTTACAGTTGTGCATTGCTCATGCCCACTCGCAATGTACACGCACCGTGTGCGTGTTATCATTTCTCGGGACATCTCTCGTCTATAACTCTCCGGTTTTGGTTTCAACCTTCGACACATCCTCACGTGCACTGCCTGATGAGCGATGATGGTGTGCGCCCAAGAGACAGACCAACGGTCCTTCAATGGAGTGCCCCATCGTTAATGAATGTGTCTATAAATACGATAATTGTCTGTTAATTTGATGGACGGACGCATGTAAATCGTGATGATGTGATGCCCCCCAAAATACCCGCCCGTCTCGTTGTCGCAACAAATTCGACCGTCCTTTTGTGTCCAAGCGACGCCCGCCCGTTCGCCCTTCCGATGATCATCGGCTTGTTCTGAGTTCTCATCTAGAGTGCTGGCACCACTTGAGCATCTGGAATTGTGCAAATTGCAATTTGCATATTTTGCGGTTTATCCAGGATACGTGAAGAAATTTGTATGTGCGCCTGGAAGTGAAGCATATATTCACTGCTCTCTCCATATGCATGCATGTTTGTGAATAGAGATATAAATTGTTGATGCCCGACGAGATGTGCTATGCCATGAAAAACACCAACCGCATTGGTATGCACAGATGAAATAACCCAATCACACGTATACGCCGAGGTACACACATTTCGGACGAGATGATGGTGGGTTTCATCAATGGGAGGGGACATTGAAAGGGCAAAATGTCATAAATTGATTGAAGTGAACACTTAAGGGAATTCCCTGTTATTGGATTGGTTTGCTGAAGGAATAAATCTTTAATTTCTGTTGAATCAGTATCTGGACACGAACATTGTGAACTAGAATTAATAGATATTGTCCTCCTCGGTTGAGTTTTCCCAACCAAAATCAGCTTTTCACACACATGCTGTTGAATGTCGCTCGTAAGTGGCGTCGGCAGGGCAGTGCGGCAACATGTGAACATTTTGTGAAATCGAAAATTCGAAAAGGGAACGCGGGGCGCTGGCTAAGTGTGTCGCATTAGGACTCTTAACGCAATTATTTCGCGACCACACAACGCACATTGTACAAGATCAAACTACCATTCCCGAAAATGAGTTAACAATGTGCACACGGCCACGGCCATATCCACATGCACTCAGCTCTCAGAGAATATTAATAATGCATTCATTGCCTTCTAACAAATGCCAGGCAGGCATTAATATGCAAATGAGTACGCACCGCGTTTTGGGTCCGGACCCGGTCGAGATATCTCTCTAACTGGAGCCGTTCGTTTATTTGAACAATTTACGATTTATGCGTAAATTGTAATGGAGCCTAAGCCGGAGAGCCTCCTGAGTCCCCTCCCAGAGGAGCAGAGCGAGTCAATAGAAGCAGAACAGAAGCCGCACCTCGTCTCCCCCACGTTAACACAGGGTGCATCAGAGAGAGAGAGAGAGAGAGCGCACATGAAATGTCTATTATAATATTATTTCAATTTGCATAACAACGTGCCCCCGGGGTGCGGCGGCGGTTTTGGTAATAATGGTCTGCAACACCTTTTCATTTCATGCCAGCATCTAAATGCACACACTGTGTGTGCATGCGTATCCTTGCTTGCAGGTTGATCCGGCTGCAAACTGCACACAAAATGGATGGTCCGAGGTGTACTAAAATATGATTATCACCTTTCGTGCTGCCGACAGGAGAAATGTATCGATTGAGTCGACCTGTCAGGCGCGAGGAGGGTTCAATAAGTCAAACAAGAACTTCTCTAAATACCTCTGTGAATTTGCATTTCGATTCTGGAGACACACACACACACCGCAGCATCCGGTGTCCTTTCCAGAAACTAATTTCCCCCTCCTTTTTGTCAATTAATCGCCTCTGTATGCTGTGGGACATTTGTCAATATTGATTCTATTTTCCGTCCGGTTGATTTTAATCTCTGCCCAACATATTTTAAATACGAACGGAATGCTGCACAGCGATGGAGGATCTGATTGTGAGCCGACAAGTTCTTGTGTAAAATGCCTAAACAAACATATTGACACGAGTTTGAAAGACACACCAAGTCTTGGCTGATCGTGGGTTGCCTACTTACGACGGCGTCGTCGAGTAATCAGCGTCGTCGCCTCAGTTTCAGAGCACAGGAGACAGTGGTGGGTGGGCAGTTAATATTTCTTTTTAGGGGACGACTCTCGATGTGAATTTGTAAGTGGATGTTGTGTGTGTGTGTTTTAAGGAGACAACGGCCGTACAACACACGTACCCATTCACTAAAGTATTCATGGAAAACTTTCAACTTGTTGACCTCGTTTACTTCTCTCTGCCTTTCCCTCAAAGGAGACGACAACGAAAATATGGGAAAAAAAACTTGTACGCCTTCGTTCGCGTGCTCTAGTCAGTCTTCGGGGAGATTTCAGTGTTCTCGTTGGATTTTTTTTTTTTATAGAATATCCCGAAACCACATCGAGGCCAATAGGTCCTTTTTATCCTGGTCTCGCATTCCTTCTCTCTATCAGTCGCTTTATCGGTCCGCGTGGGTGAATGCCTTTGGATCGTAATGAGCGGTAGCTGGCAACAATGTGTCGTCGTCGCAGAGGACACATTGTATCGAAGGACATGCCAAAATATGTATGCTAATTATATTGCTTTTGAGGAGACACGCACACACGTGGGCAATCGCCCAAGGAAGGGACTTTGTTTGACTTCTTATATCCTCTGAAGAAGATTAAGCAAAACATGACCCTGACATGGATTCACAAAGGGCCCCCACACTCCAATCTGCACACCGCCTTTAGCCGATGTGTGCCGTCGAGATAATGCTTCCCCGGAGGTCCTGCCAAAGCCTCCCCTCCCCCCCTCCACCGCCGGTATTTAGATTTAATAATTTGAACAAACCTCTGTTATCCCCGCCAATGACAATGGCTAAGCCGTGTCCTGTAAACTCCACTTTTTATGTGTGTGCTTCTCGTTCGTGTGCTAGAGAGACTCCGAATTATTGGCAACAAGCACTTTCAACACGCACCTGCGAGGCGAGCATTGAAGAACTCCTTGCAATCGATGGTCCTTACATGAGTTCTTAGTTGATTTTGATTTCAATCTTTCGCCGTCGATGGTGGGTGGTGGTCGTGGCGAACCGCATTTTGGTTTGCGTGTCAAAGGGAATGTTCAATTGGCAAACGCGCAACGATTGCCCGATAAAGGCGTCACTCGTAAAAACTTATCACACATCTGACAATCTAGTTGTGTGACGTTAAATGAAATTATACACCGTTGCACGTGACACACAGCGTTCGATGGTTCTGACAAGCGGCAGTGTGAAATTCAAAAATTCTACAAAACAGAGATAATAGGCGACATTAATTAAGTTGAAGTTCCCTTGGTCGTGGTCGTGGTCGTGGTAGTGCGGTCGTGTGGTCGTAGCACGTTATGACAATCGGTGAATGGCGCACAGCCGCTGCGATGCGTTGGCCACAATTTCATTTATTACCCTTAATTAATTTCAATAAATTTCATCCCTTTTAGTCGAATTTTTGGGGGATGGGATGGTATCTGTAAAAGCTGCTGGCGGCAATGGGCTTCCTGTGACCAAATGTGGGGCGTAGAGTGTGGAATGATTCATAAAATAAAAGCCACATAAACAGAATAACAGACATACGCATTCGCCCAGAGATGGGCGGCTTATCCCATCATCTCTTTGAGTACGATTGGGGGGAGGATAGAATACGAGTACATATCCCATATAGCGTCGTAGTCGTCGTCGGGCATCCTTGTGCCTGCCTGTGTGTGGTGAGTGTCTCACAGACAAATATCATTTTGACTTAGATTGATAGACCTTGACACCGCATGTCTAATTTGGGTTAATTTGTTCCGCTTACTTAGGTTTGTGAATCTATGAGTATCTACCGTCTTGGATTATGTGGTCGAAATATCTTTAGAACATTTAATTCCCTAAAGACATAAAGAGGCATTGACTCACACTCGTGCACGTACACATTTCATGCGAGCCACTCAGGCTCGGTGCTTCCCCCTTCCCCCTCCCCACATCTGTGCTATTTTGAGCAGATTTGGCAGGTATACAACGACAAGGATGCTGGCTGCCGTATTCGCTTCTTGTGCGAGGGCGTGTGTTTGTGGTGCGTTTGCGGTTGATTACGAGACGAGAAAGTTTTGAGATGTTTCTTTAATTAATGTTGACTTCTTGCAAGTGAATGACAAATTTCTTCTTCCACTGAAGTGGGCCTGAAAGTTGGGGGCAATTTCCTGCGAACTGGATCTTTGGTTGACCTCCTCTCGAGTGCTTACATGTGCGGCGCGCAACGTAGACTTGAATTTTGAATCAGAGGATGCGTGTCAAGTGTCTGGAACAGAGTTTGAGAGAGAAAGAGAGGGAGAGCCCTTCGAACAGCCTGGATCCGAGTTTAAAAAGAGAGAGATAATGCTTCTAACAAACAGCACGCATGAGAGACAAACAAAAAATCATGTTAAATTGATCAAACAGACCCCATTTCGTTCGGTGGTTTTTGCTCTTTATCATCACTACCCATTGTGGTTTGCGGGGAGATTACTCAGAATCATGTAAACATTAAATCCACACATTACATCATCATTAATCAGATAAATTGATGAAAGGCAACAGCAGCAGCAAAAAAAAAAAAACAAAACAAATCCCCGCCTCGCTTGTCACACAAAGGCACAAATAATTCGCAAAGAATTCCCTGGAATCTATGAAATTTAATACGAATCCTTATTAAATTCCTCTGCGCGTTTTGAATTACAAAACAGAAGAAGAAAAAAAAGCACGAAACACAAATCAATAAGTAAATCGTCGAATGTACTTCCTAATTAGGAATCATTTAAATTTCATTAAGAGCATCCTTGCGCCACATCCTGCTCCGGTGCTTGTGTATTTTCTGTCATTCGTCATTCTCCACTTCATTTCGTTGGGGGGAGGGGGAGGGTCTGATCACAATGCGAACGAACAAGAAAAATAAATGCTTCGTGTGTTACTTGTGGGTTCTCTCTCGTAAATCAGTCGATTCGCAGCTACTACCCATCCCTCGATGTATCAGCAAATCACCGTCATAATCATCGTCGTCATTTTGGTCTTATCTGCAATTGCAGGCACAACAACACAAAACTTCCGCTGTGTAATTAAAAAATAGGAAATTCCGTTTCCGAGTTTATATCCCCCCCCCCCTCATCCCTTGAAGAAAAAAAAAATCCAGAATCCCAAGGAGAAAGTGAACAGAAATGAAAAAAAAAAAACGAAGGAAATTTACCAGAATCAACAGAAACCATAGATCATAGTGTGGAGGAGCAAAGTGCTGAATTAACTAAAATCATTTCGACTACCGACAAATCAAGGAAACCAAGATTCATTCAACTTCCTTCTTCTTCGTTTCGTTTTTTTTTTTTGTTTGCACCCCCCTATCATTAGAACTACATTACCGATGTAATTCACAAGCACTACGTCCGCCTGCGCTAAAGCCCCGCATTTTGATGCCATTTCTGACTTGCGAGTGGTAAGTCAGAATTCCTGATTAATTTGTAATTATGTGTCAGCAGAAAGAGACGTTAGAAGGAAGGGCAAACTGAACCAAAAAAAAAACAGCTTTAGTTTTGGCTATCCTAGCTCTTTGACGGTGCTCTTTTTTTGCGTGCAAGTTGGTCTTGATTAATGATATTTTTATTCTGTGACTTGGTTTCGATGTTAATGGCGGTTGGCTGATGGAGTGGAGTGCCTCTGTGTCTAAGGGTGTTTCTTCGGTGAATTGAGAAACAAACGCTCTGACGCACCAAGGAGGATAAGATATTTCGGTGCTTCTTCGATCGGAAAGGCGATGTGGCAGGAATGTCTCCATCAACAGGACTTCCGAGGCGTGCCTTAAAAATGCGATTCGATCAGGCAGACGACCGCTTGGCTGGATCGAGTCGAAAAAACTCGCCTGGTTACGCATAAGACAGGCTATTTTAGGCGCAAATTTAGGTCTACGATTACACAAACTTTACAAACAGCCAGTCTTCGACTCCTCGCCAGTGGGACTGTATGACTCAGTAGAGGACGCCCACGAAATCGATGGTACACACAAGTGGAGAAGGACTTCAGCTAACTTGGACCTCATGCACCTGGATCGAGCCAGATGGAGAGGCCCGTTGGTTGAGGCACAGGTCCATCAGGGTTTGTAGCGCCAGCAGAAGAAGAAATATTTCTTGCTGTGCTGGTCGATGGATTCTTCAAAGTGGCGCGTCGGGTGAATTAAAACTCACTTCGTGTTACCGGCAGCGCGTCCGTTTAGGCATTGATCTACAATTACACAAACAGTCTTCGACTCCGCGCCAAATGACCACGAAATCGATGCGCACACAAGTCGGAAATGACCTCAGCCACCTGGGACCTCCCTGGCACCGCGCTAAAGATTATGCCAGCTGGAGAGACTTGTTGCTTGCGGCACCAACGACTGTAGCGGCAGAAGAAGAAGATCTCGTATGTTATGGCCAACCGACAGAAAAAGTTGATTCCATCGTCTCCATGGAGCTTCTCAAAAACAGCCGATCTATGATATCCCCGTTCCATCGCGACAGTTTGTATAGCATGTCTCAAAAGGTCGGGACAAGAGTAGATAGGTCGGTAGGTAATTGGGTGCCCTTACGGCATTCCGACATGTGGGTCCATTGTAACCACCGTGAGACCTTCCAGATTCCTGTACACTGTGGGCCGAATAGAAGTTTCTTTTTAAAAATGCAATGAAATGAACAAAATTAAATTGTTTCCATGGGTATACGGCTTCATTAGTGAGAACAAACATTCCGATTAATTATGAGACACAACGTCATCCAAGTGGCTTCGCAGTAGTGGATTCTGTCACCCACTAGATGGGCCACCGCGTATGAATCTTGGGAGATTTCTCAATTCAACACCGCTTAAATCGTCCAGCTCCAAGAAGTGCTTTCCTAGCAGCTGTCTTCTTATAGTTGCTAGGGGCGGACAGAGCAGACGATAGAGAGATTCTGTTTGTTTTCCTCATCTCTGCAGATTCTGCAGAAGTCGTGTACAGTGTCCGGCAAGGACTCGTATTAGCGGGAGTACATCCTGGCGGCTAAAACTGATCAAGGATATGTTAATTTCCTCTTGCTCAGCATGCGTAGGCGTCTGTTATTCCGTTTATGTGCTACAAAGAGTCCTTGTTGTAGCTGCAATATGCAGGCCAAACCAGACACAACTCCTGATTAGTTCGAGTCGATGGCGGAAGGTCGAGTGGCCTGGAGATCTCTTATAGCGTGCCTTACCCCCTTTAGTCTATCATGCCGGTCAGAAGACGATGCTGTTGAGCGACACAACGACTTGACAGACATCTTTAATCAGAGCCAATGACAGATCGAACGAAACCCTTTCTACCAATCCAATCGTAATTGCCCGTTACACAACCATTCCACGAGGAGAAATATATGCGCCCTTTGTGCAACACAAATCGCCGCAGGATATGAACAGAAGCAATTATCTGCAAACCAAATAAGGATTAACCAACAAAAGATTGCATCTTTCTGTCCCACTTTTTCTCTTTTATTGATTCTCTGTTGCGGCGTGTTTGTATTTTTAATCATAAAACATAATTATGTGTCCTTTCTCGTTAAATGATTGAATTTGAGAGGATTACTCTCAATTAAGTGCGCTGCAAATGCATAAAAATTTATAGAAAATGAAAATTAATATTCACACATTAACGCAAAACCCTCGATAATTGTGTGCCACAAATTGAAACAATATGCATACAAGTGGGGTGTGGATGCGTTCCGCCGTGGCTCTGTGTCCCTGTGTGCGTGTATATTGTATAAACAAAATCTCATTATTATTCAGCAACCAATTCCGCCTGATTTGACATCATAAACGTAACCCGACCGGACTAAGAGCAAATACCTTTCGGATTAAAAAATTAAAAAATCAGTGTTGCTGTTGTGTTTTTTTTTTTTGTTTCTTCTCTCTTGTTAGTTTATTTGTTGATTGTAAAAAAAAATGTATATAAAATACAGCATTTTTTTTGTTTTAAAATGATAAGCGATTAAATATTATCACAGGGGGAGGGGGGGGGCACAAGGGGACGGTGTAAATTATTCCACTGCACTGGTGCACAGTCCATTAAATTTCGACCATCAATTTCATTTATTATTTTATACGAGAGATGATTATCCGAAACGCATTCATAATTAAGCCGCCTTCGCGTAATTATTGAACACCTACCGATACACGTGGCACTAGTGCCTGCTCGGTACAGTCTCGACATAGAGTTTGTGTTTTTTTTTTTTTTTTTTGTGAATTATTTGGAAGCGTGTACTGCAATAAAGCCTCTCACTGTCAGCGATAGAAATTCATCGTAATTTTGGTATTAAATTATAAATTCTCGACCATTCTCTTCTCTTTGGCAATTCTGTGCCACGGTAATGTAACTATCGATTTCTGGTTAACTCTTTGACGCTGGAATTCATTTCTGATTGGGAATAAAATGACACACACACACACCCACACTCACACACAGCCAGCAGACGCCCGCTTCAATTCGAAGTAAAATCATTAATTTCAATTATTTCCAATCCGCGTTGTATATTCGACATTTATAATGATAATTTCTCTCGAACATGGTGTTCAATTCTCATCTGAGTTCAGATGAAAGGATAAAGGACCAGACTGACACACACACACACTAGCGCGTAGCGTGGCGCGGCGCAGAGAGAAAGAAAGCAAAATTGAATTGAGCTCTTTTATTCGCACAGCCTTACATGTGTATGCATGTAAATTGGAGCGCTGTTCATTTGACAGATCAGATGCGGTGAACGCGAGGAAAACGGGGTAAAAACGTTGAGTTATGTTGGAAATTATTAAGTTTTAAACAGGCCTCCGCAAGGACACGCTGTTCCTCGTTCGCCGAGCTGAAGCGCATCATCCACCGTCATCCTCCATCAGTCCTCCGTTGGTGCTTTCATTTATATCGAACCCAAAATGTAATTACGTTAAGTAATTGATGAATATATGCAATATCAATGAGACACCGATTACAAGCCGAACCCAAGTGGGGGTACACAGGCTCTGCTGATGATAGGGTTTTATGGGATATCCTTCCTATTCTTATTTCATTGCCATTTAAAATAAATGACTTTGAAGGACCCCTCTGACTACTCGTACACGAGTCTGACGTTGCTGCTGCTGCTGCTGATGATGATGATGATGATGGTTTTGTTGTTTGTGCGTCCATCACTCTCGCCCCCATCAGATTGACTCAATAGTCTACGAATATTTCATAGATGCACTTTAATTTTAAGTTTATCTCCTGTCAGTCATATGCAACATCCGTTGATGTCGAATAATTTTGTTCACTCTGCTGTTGCCCGCGAATAAACTTCATTTCCGGTCTGAACTGATGTCGGTACAGCAGCACTGTGCGGTCGATGGAGGCGGAATGGGCTTGAAACCATCGGAATGAGTATCAGGGTCGGGTTAATGTTAAAAATCCACTACGATGGCAATTTATTATTCATTTTAATGTGTCATGTTAATTGCAAATAATATCAGATTGTGTGTTATGTGTCGCTGTTCAATATGTGTACTTCTGTCATTTCATTCCGCCTTATGTGCTGATTTGAATAATGGCGAAACACCATCAGCATCATATTTGACATTTAATTGACATTCGCTATGCGAGCCTTTTTTTTTATTTTTTTGTAAGATTAAATATTTACCTTAATTCGATGTCAATTGTTGATCAAAAAAAAAAAACTGCATAATCCACCGGAGTTTGTTAGTATTTTAATCGAATTTGAAGGGTTGACATTTCATTTCGACTCGACTGACACAAATGTCTGGGGAGAGATTAAAATGAAACTTATTTTGACAACACATCAATTATTTGTCGACTGCATTACCTACACTTGTGGCTGGGATGGGTAGTGGTGATTTAAGCGAAAAAAAACACTTAAATTTTGTCATTTTGATTTATCTCTCCACCTCTCGTGTGTCAATGCCTCTCAAGGTTGGCTAAAAATAACCCTAATTCAAGAAGTATCCACCCCGCAATCCATCAGAACACGTGAAACCTTTTAGAATTAAAACAAAAACAACAAAAAAAAAAAAACCAGCTCATCTCCTCTCTATAGCCAGTGTTCCATTAGAACGAACACAAGAGGCGTGCAGCAGCGTGCACGGTAAAGAATTTTCCGCTTGCTTATAATTACAAAAATGTTCCTTTAGGTTATTTTCCAGTTTTGAGGCAAGGTGATGATGGTTATGTGAAATGATGCTATGCCTGGTAGTTCACACCATCGCGAGATAAACACACACGCACGCACACTTTCCCTTGACATCCTTACCACTAGTGTAATCAAGTCTCAACTCGTGCATGACATTCATGAGCTTACCATTTGCCTCGAGGAGTTTGCAAAAAAAAATGGAAAAAAAGAAGAAAACACTGTCTATCGCCTACTGGTATGCGTAGCAACGTCGCTGGAATACACGTTAAACACCCGACTAGAGTGTAAGGTGGTGCTTTGGAAATTATTTGCGGTTGAATTTGGTCTCTGGGATTAATTGAAGTTTGACAAATCCTTGAAAAGTGAACACGGGCTGGCGGTAGTAAAACTAAAACGTTCCGGCAATAAATTCAAACTGTGTCACACGGAAGGTGATTCTGTTCACTCTCAGCTTCACTGCCTGCCCCTCATTCTCGGGATCAAGAGTGTGTTGGTTTGATTCTTTGAAAATCAAATTAATTACCGTCACACTCGAGAATAATCGCACGGATAAGACGAATAAATTATTGCCATTTAATAAGTTCGCCAGCTATACCTTGTGAATGTGGATGTCGATGTGGATGTGGATGTGGCTGTGGATTTGGATTTGGATTTGGATTTAGATTTGGCTGTCAATGTTAACTGTTGGGTGGTGATGTACCCTTTCAAACCCCCCCCCAGTGGCCCGGCATTAATTTGTGTGTCAAATACAAGGGTTTGATGTGCCACCGCCGACTCAGTGCACTTATCCCTGGAAAAAGGGAATTAAGGTGATCGTTTGAGATTTATGGGCGGGAAGGAGTTTTCATTTCGTTTTTTTTTTTTTTTTAGTCCTTCATTCTTCTTCTTTTCTCTCGTTTAATTTAGAGAAATTTAAAGTGAACTCATGGAGCGAGAGAGCCATTTGACACATCTGCTGAAAAATTTCGACAAAATGCTGCCACCCCAACGTGAGTCGGAATTAGTTGGAAGGATGTTAAGCAGAGTGTAATTTTGTATTTTACAAATTGGTTTTCAAGTCGAACATTAATCTGGGTGACAGGGGCGATGCGATGCGAATTTCGGGTCGCCCGTTGGTAGATTTCAGGATGTTGCCACTGGGGTTGCTACGTGGAATCAACTGGATTTGTTAAACTGAAGTTAAAGTAGAGTTGATGCTGTCTCCTTCTAAGGGACATCAGTGACACCTCTCTACTACTAAGCGGATTTCGACAAAATCTTAAACGCACCTCACTTCGCCGAACTTAAACTGCTTTCGATTACGTTTTTCAATTGCAAACGCCATTCCACTCCCATCTCCCACTACCACTTAATCTTCAATCTTACGGCGTTACAACTTCGATGAGTGTTCATTCACACACACACAACTGCAGCCAGATAGATGCTACACCCCAGACCCGATCAATTAACTTCTTTTTTTTTTTTCATTAAACTTTCGCAATTATCGCCCCATTTGATCCTAATTGCGCAATATAATATCTTTGAAGAAAGATGGCCACTATTCGATTCGTACTGGGGGATAAATCATGTATGTGTGCGAGTCAGTTAATTGCTTAAATATATAATTGATTAATTTATCTATCTTTTTGCCGCAATCTGGAAGCATTGCTCCTTCACGATTCAATCGATGCTTCTTTTTGCTCAAACTTGACTCTTCCTTCCGTTGGGGGGGGGGGGGGGGGGAACTTTCCATTACTCATGTGAATTCGTGTGCGTGCCCTCCCCGCACACACTTTACCTTCACTCGCTCATCTATACACAGCCCTATTGAGTTGTATGCGAAATGCGTGCGTTTCAGTAACTTTAACACGTTTATCCAATAAAACCTGCCACATCGACCATATGAACCTACTCTCCACTCATGACTGCTCACATCCTCCTTTACACGAATCGAACATACTCTCGTATCTCTCTGCCTTGGCCAAGATGATAGTGTCGGCGCTACATGACAGCGTCGTCTCGTATCTTCAGTCAGCTTAACGGGCAGGCAGCCCTTCCTTATCGACACCGATGGTCGTTCGCCATCGATGAGACGCATGGCTCAAAAGCTTGCTTGCCTGTGCTGTCTGTCTGCCTGGGCGCTGCCTCTCAGATATAATGCAAAAATCATGTTCCATTATAACCTCAATGAATGTGCCATCCTCCCAATTTCGCACCGTTTGTCTATGCCGTGTATTCATTGCCGGGGAAAGCCGCTGCCGCTGCCGCTGTCGCCGCCATGGCCACATTCTCATTCTCTCCCCCTTTTTCTTGCACGCACATATATTATATTGTCGTCCTTTGAGATGACAGTCTTTTTTTCTTCCCCTGTTGTGCCCTTCGTTCCAATCATCCTTCTAATAATAAGACATTTTCTATAACTTCGATGGTCCTACGTCTGAGGGTGTAGTCGCACATGTACGTATATGCGCAACAATTCGTATGAGGGAATATCCTTTCGGAAGAACATAAGCATACACAGGCAGGACTACATATTAGAGGTATCAACGGTCGATTGAATCACAAGCAGGATGAGAAGCAAGCCAGGATCGAGGAAAAAAAAGAAGAAGAGAATACGTATCCAAACGAAGCACCACTGATGGGGCAAAAGGGAGCAAAAAGAAAAGAAAAAAAAAAGATGAGATGAGATGAGGGCGAACAAAATCAACCAACACTCACACACAGCCCCCGGCTGCCGCCTCTCGCCGGGGTTTCCTTGTGTAACCACCAGCAATGACGGCGACTGCAGAGTACCCAAGGATGTACACGTAATCGAATTATCATCAGTTAGGTAGGATAGTCCTTGATTGAATAGGACTTTGGGTGTAAATCCTGTATTCATTCGTTAATAAAATGTAATTTGACCGGAAGGTGGATGTGTTGGAAGGGATTCTTTTTTTTTCCTCTTCCATCGACAAATGACTTAGGATAGAAATTCTGACTGGGATTGAGTGCGGCCGTGAGGGTAGAAAAAGGGGTTCCATAAGTCAGGCAAAAATTCACTCGTTTCAATGGAATTTAATGCAAAATGAAAAACCATTCACTCTCGCACTCACACTCACACTCACTATTTTCCATTTTTTTCTCATTTCAGATTTAAGCAAAGGATCACCAACAGATTATAAAAGTGGTTCGGCCTCATCAACGCCAACCAAAGAGACCCACAAAGGTTACAAACGCAGCGTCCCATGCAGTATGGGAAATCAGACAAATCACCGTAACTATGAGGCACCAAAAAATTTCCCAAAGGATCTAGCTGCCCGGTGCTCAGCAAAATACATTGCAATTGTATCAGTTACATTTATTGCAATAATCTTAGTTTTAGGAATATTATTTACAAGTAAGTATACGATCGGGATCCTCTCAAGGATCATTTGATTAACTCTTGTGTGTGTTTCAAATAGGCTTTGGTGTGTTGACGTGGTCACCATCATCTCCATGTACAGTTCTAGTCGGCAATGAGGCGTCCGAGGTAACGGCAGCCAAAAGCACAAATACAGATCTATCGAAATTGCACAATACGGCGCGAGCATCAAAAGCCGGACAACCGATCACGGTGACAGCGGCCACATCGTCGGCATCACCATCATCCTTCCAGTCGACGTCGGCGTCTGCCGTTGCACCCTCATCGTCCGCATCGTCGACGTCCTCATCGTCCGCGTCGTCATCGTCGTCCGCATCAGCTGCGTCTTCGGTGGCGAACACCAATAACGGAGGTAATTACTTAGTTTATCTTTTTAACACGTTATGTATTTTTTTTCCAGAAAAATTGTGTGTTTTTTGTTTGGATTCTGTTTCTCGATACTAACCACAAATAGAGAAAATATATTTTTTTTTTTTATAAAATAACACATAAACACTACAAAAGAAAAGAAAAAAAAATAAGTGACAGAACTGCATACACTCCATAATATATAGTTGAACTGATAGATACATTTACGATGACAGCTCAAAAGAACGACGACACGGACAACAACGACAACAACGACGTACAGAATGAACCAACAATTCAGAAATTCCCTTCTAATCGAGAACAGAGCCACCAGCAGCAACGCGCCAAGGATACGCATTTCGAACATCTCAAAAGGACTAAACGCTATCGTCGCAGTGTGGATGTGGATGATTTTCAGTCGTTAATTACAAACAGCAGAGACTATGACCAAACTACGAAGAAAAGTGACAGCAGCCGCCACACGGCGGGTAACATCGTCAGTGTCAGCCGCCGACTTCATGTCATTGACAATAATTATGAATCACGTCAAACTTCGAATACGTCGACGAATAATGGCACAAAAGGCAAAAACGTATTAAATCTCAATTCAAAGTTTTCCTCTACTCATCCTCGTCGAAGTAATGAATCAAAGAAGATGTTCCACGAAGCGGATGATGATGATGACGATGATACCACCAGCAGAGGCATCAGAAGAACCTCCACTAGCAGCATCACCACCGGCAACGGCAACGGTAGCGGCAGTGTCAGTGATGATGTTGTCAAGGTATCACCGCCATCCCCGGCACTGGGGCCCCGGAAAGTTGATGCTGCTGACTACGACGATTATAATGATCCTAGAGTCGTTGTCGCCGTCAAGAGTGTCACCCGCACCGCTGACATTCTTAATAACTCGCAAAATTCTGAGCCACCCCCGTCCGTGAGCCCATTCGGGCCACAACAAACGTCACAGTCTACTGGTGGTGGTGGTGCTGCTGCGACTGCCGCCACCGTGACAACTTTCGATGACAATCCATTAAACACCAATTTGATATCAGGTAGAAATTTTATTGATGATGATAATAGCGATGGTGGCGCAGGAGACGGCGCTATTCCGGATGCGAGCGGTGACGGCGGTGCTCCCCCCCATTCGTCATCTCCATCTGCAGCAGCAATCAGTTTCGATGATGAATTCGGTGACAAATCGAAAACTGTGCGCCATCCGATTGAGATAAATGACAAAACCGAGACAACGTCCATCGCTAATGACGCTATCGCTGCTCTATCCCATCAGGACGAGGTGTTGGCCACAGCCACCACAATCGCTGATGGTAATGTTCAGCCAGCGACAACCGACGACATCCGTGAGTTGATGATGAACGATGGCCTAATAGCGGTCGACAGTCATTCGGGATTCATCCCGTATGGCAACCTCGAGGACATTGACATCGTCAAGCTGGAGAACGATCGCCGATCGCAAGACGAGTACTACAAGACGGTGAATAAGCTGGAAAACGACATCACGCCGAACATCCAGCACGAGTTCTATAAGCCGGCCATCGACGATGAGGAGGATCAGAATTTCTTTGAAGAAGAACCCCTGAAACCGTTGAACCCTAAGCCAGTGCAGGCGCTTGCGAAGAAACCGCCCACAGTGTTGACCATAAACCCGGAGAACATTAGCGGCAAGCGAATCCTCTTGAATCTGTCAATAGCCACAGACGATGGCACTGGCACTGAGAATCATTCCGTTTACACGCTGCACGTGTCCGTACCAGCCGAGGAGATAAACCACAAGCCGGCACTGCCAGCTCTTCCAGCGCCGGCTGAGATCAGGCAGAAGCCTTTGCCGGCACCGGCTGAGATCAAACATCCGGCGAGCTATTGCATACCCGAGCCACCGCCACGAATACCCGAATGTCCGTGTATCTGCAATGATATCGCACCGTCCGTCATCGATGAGGACGAAGAGATCGTTTTCAAACCCCTACCCGAGTCTGCTTTTCCTTCTTCAACTATTCTCTCTGTCCCACTATCGAGTGAAGCTTCTGCTACCACTACCACTACCACTACTACTACTGTTACTACCATGGGGCCGCCCGATCTGTCTGCATGTCCTGATATTGGGCCGGTGCTAATACTAGAAGGTGATTTGGTGAATAACCCTCAATTTTATGCAAATAATAATCGAGCCTGTACAAAATGAGCTTTCTTAATCTAACAACAAATCATGCCTTCCTATCTGTCATCGCTATCCACTAACATGATGAGTATTTACTGTGTATATGTCATATGTCAAGTACGACGCAGTGTCAAGCCTCCAGTGTATAAATAAAACATTTTTTTTTTTTTTTTTGGAGAGATGTGGAACTTTTGATACATTTTTTTTCTTAGCCACCCTATGCTTTTTACATCTTTTAGTCGTGAGTTGTTAAGAAATGTCAAACGGTGTCTATAATCACGACTGTCACTGCGAATGGTATTTAAGGCTGTGCTTTGACAGTCTGAGAGGGGGAGAGATCTGTCAAAAGGAAAGGAGGGCCTTACATTTTGACGTTTCGATGGAATTTGGAAATCGGTTTATTGAACACAGTCTTGAAGCTTGGCAACTTGAAGGCTTTCCGCTCTGTTTCTGGCCAAATTTGATGTGTTTTGACAATCAATTCTAGCGTTCCGCGAACGACACAATCTGTGAATCCAATCAAAATGGCCGAGTGCGCACGACAGCTGTGTTCAAAGAGTTGCATGCGACTTATTTCTTAACGACGCAACTTGTGCTCGTCTTCAAATTGACCGACAAAAGAGCGCACAAAAGCTGTGTTCAACGAGTCACGTGTGATGCGACGAACTTCGTAACAACGCAACCAGTGATCCTATTAAAAATGGGCGACGACTTCTCAAAGCTGTGTTCAAAGAGTCGAATTTCTTAACGCCACAACCTATGATCGTCTTCAAAATGGCCGACGAGACTGCGCACGAAAGCTGTGTTCAACGAGTCACATGTGATGCGACGAACTTCGTAACAACGCAACCTGTGATCGTCGTCAAAATGGCCGACGAGACTGCGCACGAAGGCTGTGTTCAACGGGTCACCTCTGCGGCGACGACGACTTTCTTAACAACTCTCAAGTATAGATTACTAACGCGCCCACAACCAACACATACACAAATAAAACATTTAATTAATAAATAAATAAAGAAAAAAAAATCTACTAATTTCCCGTTATATCTCTAACCAAGTACCCCCGTTTTATGTATGCTTGAAATTTATAGGTGCACGAACATTCCCAGCGCGAAGCTTCCCACCAGATGGCACCACATTCGGGCAAATCACCCTGGGCCAAAAGCTGACCAAGGAAATCCAACCGTACAGCTATTGGAACATGCAATTCTATCAATCGGAACCGGCTTATGTTAAATTTGACTATAGCATACCGCGTGGCGCGTCAATTGGCGTCTATGGCAGACGCAATGCCCTACCAACGCATACACAGTATCACTTTAAGGAGGTCCTGAGTGGGTTTAGCGCGAGGACACAGCGTGCCACACATGTAAGTATTGGTGGATGGTGGTGTGCAGATATCTTGCCTGGCATTTTTGTGGTGTTGTGTGAATGTTTTTTTTTGTTTGGTTTGCTATGGGCGGCTGAATGGGTGTGTCGACGGAAGTTATGGCGGTTATGGCGAGTGGTGGGGAGATGAGTTGAATGATGCCACAATCGAGCTCATCCCCCCACCAGCGGCAGCACCACCGCGTCCTCTTGTACATATGTTATGCAAAATTCAGCAACAGTATTACTAACCAAAACCCTTTTTTCCTTTTTTTTGTTTCTTTCTCTGTTCTCTTCAAATCCTGCAAATCCTTAAAAAAAAAAACACACTTGTTTATGTCAAAACACACTCACAAATACACACACGCACACGAACAAAACAACAACTCCTCCAACTGAACAAAAAAATCGCACGGAAAAATATAAAAAAAAAAAAAAACAGCTCTCGATAACGCGTGAGGTGACACGGTACATGGAACCCGGACATTGGTTTGTCTCACTGTACAACGACGACGGCGATGTGCAAGAGGTCACATTCTATGCGGCCATTGCAGAGGACATGACACAGAATTGCCCGAACGGCTGCTCGGGCAATGGACAATGTTTGCTGGGTCATTGCCAATGCAATCCCGGTTTCGGGGGAGACGATTGCAGCGAGAGTGTCTGTCCGGTGCTATGCTCACAGCATGGCGAGTATATTAACGGCGAATGCATTTGCAATCCGGGATGGAAGGGAAAGGAATGCTCCCTCAGGCATGATGAATGCGAAGTGGCCGACTGTAGTGGCCATGGGCATTGTGTAAGTGGCAAATGTGACTGTATGCGTGGCTATACGGGAGATTTCTGTGAAAAAGGTAATTTTCTCTAAAAAAAAAAATAACAATTTTTTGATATCTACATGTGTAGGGATGTATATTTTCTCGCAGACGAGAGAAAGAGAGAGAGAGAGAGAGGTGGAGACGCAATTAAGCCCTTTTCCTAAATCGTTTCCTTTGACTTTTTCCAGTTGACTGCCCGCATCCGAAATGCTCCGGTCATGGCTTCTGTGCGGATGGTACCTGCATTTGCAAGAAGGGCTGGAAGGGCATAGACTGTGCTACCATGGATCAAGATGCGTTGCAGTGTCTGCCGGATTGCTCGGGACACGGTACGTTCGACTTGGACACACAGACGTGCCACTGTGAGGCAAAGTGGAGCGGCGACGACTGCTCGAAGGAGCTGTGTGACCTTGATTGCGGACAGCATGGCCGATGTGTGGGCGATGCATGCGCCTGCGAGCCAGAATGGGGTGGCGACTTCTGCAATACAAAACTGTGCGACAGTCGGTGCAATGAGCATGGACAATGCAAGAATGGAACGTGTCTCTGTGTGACCGGTTGGAATGGCAAGCATTGCACGATTGAGGGCTGCCCATCGGGCTGTTCAAATCACGGCCAGTGTCGAGCAGGTGGCGAGGGTCAATGGGAATGCCGCTGCTACGAGGGCTGGGATGGTCCGGACTGTGGCATTGCACTCGAGCTCAACTGTGGCGACAGCAAGGACAATGACAAAGGTAATTGCGACAAGTGTTCTCAAGCAAATCGTTCTGTTTCTCTAAAAAAATGTCTGTGTTTCAATTTCCCCCCCATTAAGATGGTTTGGTCGATTGCGAAGATCCAGAATGCTGTGCCAGTCACGTGTGCAAAACCTCCCAGTTGTGTGTGTCCGCACCGAAACCGATTGATGTGCTGCTGCGAAAGCAACCGCCCGCAATAACCGCATCGTTCTTTGAGCGAATGAAATTCTTGATCGACGAGAGTAGCCTGCAAAACTATGCTAAGTTGGAGACGTTCAATGAGAGGTAAGGTCTATGTTTCAATGTTCTATGTTTACTTAATTAACTTTTTCCGTTTCATTTGATTCTGTTGTCAAAAGAAATTCGAAAAGAAAACCAAACTAAATGAAGAACATTTGAATATAAACTCAAATTGGCAGTTTAAGAATTTTTTTGTTTATTTATGTATTTTTTTTTGTTTAAAATCATATTTTAACTTTAGAGCAAAAAAAAAATGAGAAAAAAAAAATAGTTTGCAACATGAATATATATATATATATCTTTTTATTTTCCTTTATTGTGCCCACGTCTTGGAAACATCCTACCGAGCAACCTCCAAAGCCAAAACTTCCCAACAATTCCTTTGTTAAACAATACCTTTCTCCCCTTATCACTGATAAATCAACAACCTTCCCTTATTGTTTAGAATTAGACTTATGTGCGTAGGTTAGAGAATCACAGTTTAAAACAGATTAAGCAGAAGTGTAGACACACTTGTGTCTAGGGGTCTAGATGAGGGGTATCTACCGAGTATGTGCGACGGTCCACTTAAAAAAAACAGAAAAAAACTACACTCAGTCGTATAAATTGCTTGTAATGTATGTAGAAACATTTTGTGAATGGAACACGAGGTGGAATGGACATATTTTGTAGGGAATTTTTGAAGGGGGTCCTTAAGGAAGTTTTGTCTGTTTTAGCTTTTGTCAATCAGTCGGTGATGGATGGCTTTGAACCGCGATGAGCCTTTGATCGTTCAAGTACACCCTCAATCTTCAGGCACTCATGCGATGGAGCCGTTTTTCCTGAGAACTTAGGACTTGAAGGCGATGTTGCCGTGGTGTCAATGGGCGTGACTGTAAACCACACGAAAAATGAGGGAGAATGGAGCCACTTTGGTCTACAAGGAGGCAGCAATGGCGCAGAACTTACCTCAAGAATAAGTTTTCCAAGAACAAGGCAATCTTCGAACGATTAAAACCACCGACACCTGCTAGAATTAGCAAAACAACGCAAGGAAATAGGTGTGCCAAGAAGAAAGCAACGATTGCGTTGAATTAAGGCAGCGCTAAACGACGAACATGTTCGCCAAACTTGTGCGTGTTCGCTATGCCTTTCTCTCGGAGAAGCTGTTCGTGTTCCTTGGCTTCGATGTTCGCCATGGCGAGCAAGTCATTTATTGTTACCTTGAGCGATGTGCCAAACTTACTAACTTATCAGGCCGGCGACCCATGAGGTGTCCAAGCCTGAGCAATTGCTGCCTTCCATCGTTGACCGGATGTGCCAAACCGCAGCTTTCATAAACCGAGTTGCAACTTCAATCGGTCAGTTGACCTGCGGTAATCCGACAAACGCATTTCGAGGCCGCGCCGGTCTATTGAATTCATCGGTAGTCAATAGAGGACGGCCTCAAACACCCTGTAGCTCGGAACTTTTTGAAACAGAGATCTGTCAAATTATCGGTCAAATTACAAATCAAAGTGTCATCACACTACAAGGTGGCACAAAATGAATCACCCTATCGGAAGATGCTATCATTTTGCAAATGGTGCGGGTTCACGGTTCAAATCTGGATCTGGACTACCGCGAGTCCACTGTACGGGTGGGCCAAATACAAGTTTCTTTTTGAAAATGCAATAAAATGAACAGACTTAAATTTTTGCCATGTATTATGGCTTTATTAGTAAGAATAATCATTCCCATTAATTATGAAATACAGCGTCGTTCAAGTGGCTGCCTCGGCTAGCTTCGCAGTAGCACATTCTGTCAGCACCATTTTTCAAGGCCTTGTTGATCGTTTCGGGCTGTAGCTCACGGAGTCATTGGATGAATATTGCCCTTAAGTGCTTCAATCGTTTTCGGATTGTTGGCCTTCATGGTTCCTCGCAAAAAAGGGGTCAAATCGCAGCTCCGAGGCGGCCAATTGATTTCGCCAAGACGGCTGATAACACGATTTGGGCATTTGGTGCGCAAATGGTTGGATTGTGGCATGGCGCTTTATCAACCAGAGGTTGTCCATGAACCAGAGGTCGTCCAAATCCATGTCTTCAATTTCAATACAAAAAAAAAATCGGTTAACATGGCTCTGTAACGTCTACTGTTGAACAAAACGTTCTTCCCAGCCCTTTTTTTCGAAGAAGTAGATGTTCGTGAATTGATCCTCACACTCTCGGCCACAGCAGCCGCATTCTCATCGACGATGGAGATCATTAGTGTTGTCCACTATCATACCAGTCTCACGAACTTTTTGCACAAATTTACGTATCTACAGCAGTAGCGGTGAGTGCTTCAATTCGTCGGCCAAAACTTCTTTTCAAAAAACGAACTATTTGGACTAGACTGCACTCACTTTGGAGATAAGTTTTCAATATATCCCGACGTTGTTCAATCGTAAAGCGACTCATTTCGTTCCGCGGAGATATGGTACTGACTTTCTGTCAAGATTTCTAGCGGAAAACAGCTGTCAGTGTCAAAATAACCTATGATTTAAAAAAAAACAACTAGATGGCCCACTCAGCAAAAAGGAACAACATCGCATGACCGTCACATCGCATGACCGTCACATAAGGAGCACAACCAATACAGCACTTCAACTAGGTGTAGAACAAGCTCGGTTTGAACAAAAAACAATGTCTCGTGCATGTGGTGCAAAGAGTTCACATCGTCTTAGCCAATCGAAGGCGAATTGTGTGTCCACTTCGACTGTTCAACTATTCGATTTGCTTTAGTTTCGGCAACTCAGTTTGGCATCAATTTAACTCAGTTCCACTCAGTTTGACTCGATTTATCACCACATTGGATCTGCAAGTGCTCGGCAAACCTGACTGATTTTCAAACCACCGGAAATCCGAGGGAGGCTTTGCGCATTTGAGCCTCTTGAGAGAGCTTGCCTCAAGAATAAGTTTTCAAACGACAAGGGAACCTTCGTAACGCACGGAACAACGTCGGCATCCACCGACAAGCAGCTGAATGACACAGTTGAGGTTGAGTGGTCCATGGCGGCAGTTGGGTAAGTTCTCATAGCCCCTGTAATACAGAGGCATGCCAACTCTTGGACTTTGTTGAGTGTCTCTATTGCGCTCATGCTATTGCACTATATGTGATTGTTCGTCTAACAATAGCTATGTACATCCATCTTAGGATACTTGGACTGCAGCTCCAGGTGCTTCTACATGGCCTCACGCGTCGCCTTCCTGGTGATCTCTAAGCTGCTGTCTAAGATGACTCCTAGAGCCAGTATTGTGCCTGACAGACTAATTTGGTTTTAGTCGTTCCAGTTTGTGTGTTTCTTGTGAAAGGTATTATAGTGGTTTTTGCCACGATTTGGATTTAGTTCAGCTGACTGAGGCACCATCCCATTCGATGATATCACACAGGGTCTCCTCCATCCTGCCTCTGGCTATAATTGCTGCATCATCAGCATATGCTTGACATTTGATGCCGTGATTTGTATCACCAGAAGTTTGTCTACAACTAGACTCCACATTATATGGGTGGCGCTGCAGTCCGTAGAGGGCCAGAGCCTAGCTCCTACAGCAACCACCCGTGTTGTGCGTGCAATTGTTCTGTCATGAGTGGGGACCTACAGTTTAATGCCGACTTCGAACGGCCACATTGGGGGAGATAAAACTCCTCCTTGAGGACATGCTTTTGTTGTGTTGACTTTTATTATACCTTCTGAGAGGTCCACGGTTCGAAGCCCACTGAAAGCAAAGTTAATACGCTTTATCGGGTTTTCAAATGTGGTCCAGTGGTAGTAGTCTGACTATTGGCAGCACAATGGACCAACGTGGTCTAAGTGTGCTAGCGAGTTTGCTGACAGCCCATCTACCACCTAACCTAACCTAAAACCACTGAAATCTGCTAGAATTAGCAAGAAAACAAGTCTTCCAAGAACAAGGCAACGATTGCATTCGATCTCCAAGTGCTCGACTTCAGCGTTTCGCCACTCAAATTCGACTTAGAGCAAAAAAAAAAAGCGACAAAACTTCCTTAACACACTCCCACCAGGCCAGTCGTAAACAGTATATTTTGAGTAAAGGGTATTTTTTCCGTAGGATTGGTGTAGCAAAGAAACTGCTCGAAAATAACAACAAACAACAGCAACAAGTTTTTAAACAAAAAATTCTAATCCATTGTTCTATTTTTTTCTTTCTCTTTCCCATAATACACGCGCGCTACCACTACTAACAAATCATTAACAAACTAAATGCAATTAACTTTCGCCAATCATTATCTTCGTCTAACTTCGTAACTCGTAAAACTAACTAACAAAAAAAAAAAACCAAATATATATGTCTGTACTAAATCTGTACTAAAAACAAAATGTTAAACATAACCTAAAATCCAAAAAACTAACAGCGTATTTTGGAATTATTTCAACGCAAGGTAAGAGCAACTGGTTGTTTGGTAACAAAACAATATTATTAACAAATTTCTTTCGTTTCGTTTCGTATTTTTGTTTTTATTTCGTTTTTTTTTGAGAGAATGTCTATATTTTTTTTTTTTTTTTGTAAAAGTTCAACAATATTTATCGTTTTGTTTTCGTTGTTTGTTTTTACTCTTTCGTTGTTTTGTGTTCCTTCTCTTGGGTTTGTGGTTTACGTATGACGGTCCGAACTAAATCGGATCGTCCTTAGAAGTATATTTTTGTTTTTCTTGTTTTTTTTTTTTTTTTTTTTACTAACTCTTATGGTTTCACTTTAAATTAGTGCATTTTTGTAATGTTTCTTTATGATGTAAGGACTACACAAAGATCAGTTACATACGTATTCAGTTTATCGTTTCTTATTCGTTTTCCTTCGATTCAGGATAATGTTTGAAGTTGTTCGACATTAGAGTCGTTTTTCGTTGTTTTTTTTTTTTTTTTATATATATGTATTTACACGAAAGTCCAAGCAACCTTAACTACGATTGGTCACAGCATTTGTTTCTGCCTTTTCGGGAGGGTCTTAGGAATGAATTGAATAAAGCAAAAAAAAAAGAAACAAACAAAAACTATATCCTCTGTGTTCAATTTTATGTTTTGTGGCGTGTGAAAAATGAAAAAAAAAAACAAAAAAATATAAGTCAATACATGTTTAGTTTCATCACATTTCATTTGTTTCCTTACAGTGTTTGTGTAAATCATGATTTTTTTGAATGTTCATATGTACTTATATCCTTAGGACTCATTTTGTCGCATTCGCTTTTTCTAGAAAAGTAGCTCTTATTGAATTTACACCAGAGTCTTTAACGTTTGAATTTCTCTTTTCTTTTCCTTTCTTTTTGTTTCCGTTTACTTTCAACAGTCGTTCAGCTGTGATTCGAGGACGAGTTGTCACCTCGCTCGGTATGGGACTGGTTGGCGTACGAGTTTCGACGACAACGCTTCTGGAGGGCTTCACATTGACACGCGACGACGGATGGTTTGACTTGATGGTGAACGGCGGTGGAGCGGTCACGCTACAATTTGGCCGATCACCGTTTCGGCCGCAAAGTCGCATCGTTCAGGTTCCATGGAACGAGGTGGTCATCATTAATGTGGTGACGATGTCTGTGGCCGAGGAGAAGGCTCTGGCAACGGTGGCGCATACTTGCTTCTCGCACGATTACGACGTGATGAAACCGGTGGTGTTGGCCTCGTGGAAGCACGGCTTCCAGGGCGCATGCCCGGACAGGAGTGCTATTCTGGCCGAGTCGCAGGTCATACAGGAGTCGATGCAGATACCAGGTACTGGACTGAATTTAGTCTATCACAGCTCAAGAGCAGCCGGCTACTTGTCGACGATCAAACTGCAACTGACGCCAGAGGTCATACCGCCGACACTGCTGCTGATCCAGTTGCGCATCACGATTGAGGGAATCCTGTTCGAGAGGGTGTTCGAGGCGGATCCGGGCATCAAGTTCACGTACGCATGGAATCGCCTGAACATCTACCGGCAGAGGGTGTACGGTGTCACCACGGCCGTGGTTAAGGTGGGCTACCAGTACACCGACTGCAAGGACATCATTTGGGACATTCAGACGACGAAACTGAGCGGCCACGACATGTCCATCTCAGAGGTCGGCGGCTGGAATCTGGACATTCACCATCGGTACAACTTCCACGAGGGTATTCTGCAGAAGGGCGACGGCTCCAACATCTACCTCAAGCACAAGCCACGCGTCATCCTGACCACCATGGGCGACGGCCACCAGAGGCCGCTAGACTGCCCCGATTGCGATGGCATTGCCGCCAAACAAAGACTGCTGGCACCGGTGGCTCTGGCTGCCTCTCCCGACGGCAGTCTGTACGTGGGAGACTTCAACTACATCCGCCGCATAATGACCGACGGCACAATCAAGACCGTTGTCAAGCTGAACGCCACAAGGGTGTCCTACCGCTACCACATGGCCCTCAGCCCCCTCGATGGAACTCTCTACATTTCCGACCCCGAGTCGCATCAAATCATTCGAGTGCGAGACACGAACAACTTCGCGAATCCCGAGAAGAACTGGGAACCCATTGTGGGATCGGGTGAGCGATGTCTCCCCGGAGACGAGGCGCATTGCGGCGACGGAGCTCTGGCGAAGGACGCCAAGCTGGCCTACCCCAAGGGCATTGCGATCTCAAGTGACAACACTCTGTACTTTGCCGACGGAACGAACATCCGGATGGTGGACAGAGACGGCATAGTGACCACCCTCATTGGCAACCACATGCACAAGTCCCACTGGAAGCCCATTCCGTGTGAGGGCACACTCAAGCTGGAAGAGATGCACCTGCGATGGCCCACAGAGCTGGCAGTCAATCCGCTGGACAACACCCTCCACATCATCGACGATCACATGATCCTGAGAATGACTCCCGATGGCCGGGTGCGAGTGATCTCTGGACGGCCCCTGCACTGCGCCACCGCGACGACGGCTTACGACACCGATTTGGCGACGCACGCGACTCTGGTCATGCCGCAGAGCATTGCCTTTGGGCCGATGGGAGACCTCTTTGTGGCCGAGTCCGACTCGCAGAGGATCAACAGAGTTCGGGTGATCGGAACTGACGGCCGTATCGCACCGTTTGCTGGCGCGGAGTCCAAGTGCAACTGCCTCGAGAGGGGGTGTGATTGCTTCGAGGCCGACCATTACCTCGCGACGAGCGCCAAGTTCAACACGATAGCCGCCCTCGCTGTGACACCAGACGGATACGTGCACATCGCCGACCAAGCCAACTACCGCATTCGCTCGGTCATGTCCAGCATTCCGGAGGCCAGTCCATCGCGCGAATACGAGATCTATGCGCCCGACATGCAGGAGATCTACATCTTCAACCGCTTCGGCCAGCACGTGGCCACCAGGAACATATTGACGGGAGAGACAACGTACTCGTTCACCTACAACGTGAACACCTCGAACGGCAAGCTGTCCACGGTGACAGATGCGGCAGGCAACAAGGTGTTCCTCCTGAGGGACTACACCTCCCAGGTGAACTCGATTGAGAACACGAAGGGACAGAAGTGCCACCTGCGGATGACTCGCATGAAGATGCTGCACGAGCTGAGCACCCCCGACAACTACAACGTCACGTTCGAGTACCACGGTCCCACGGGACTGCTGAAGACCAAGCTGGACTCGACCGGCAGGTCGTACGTGTACAACTACGACGAGTTTGGCCGCCTCACGTCGGCCGTCACCCCAACTGGACGAGTAATTGACCTCACATTCGACCTGAGCGTGAAGGGGGCCCAAGTGAAGGTGTCGGAGAACTCGCAGAAGGAGATCTCGATGCTGATTCAGGGATCCACGGTCATCGTGAAGAACAGCGAGGCCGAGTCGAGGACCACCATCGAGATGGACGGCAGCACCACCAGCCTCACGCCGTGGGGACACACCGTTCAGATGGAAGTCATCCCGTACGCCATTCTCGCCGAGATCAACCCCCTCATCGGGGAGAGCTACCCAGTTCCGGCCAAGCAGAGGACCGAGATCGCTGGAGACCTGGCGAACCGGTTCGAGTGGCGCTACTTCGTGAGGCGTCTGCAAAGCGGCAAGGGAGGCAAGGGGCAGCGCCCCGTGACTCAGGTTGGCCGCAAGCTTCGCGTGAACGGGGACAACGTGCTGACCTTGGAGTACGACAGGGACACCTCCTCGGTGGTGGTGTTTGTCGACGACAAGCAGGAGCTTTTGAACGTCACGTACGATCGGACCGCAAGGCCAGTCTCGTTCAAGCCGCAGTCGGGCGACTACGCCGACGTGGATCTGGAGTACGATCGCTTCGGCAGATTGGTCTCATGGAAGTGGGGCGATCTGCAAGAGGCCTACACCTTCGACCGCAATGGCCGCCTGAACGAGATCAAGTACGGCGACGGATCGTCGATGGTGTACGCCTTCAAGGACATGTACGGCAGTCTGCCGCTGAAGGTGACGACCCCCCGACGATCGGACTACCTCCTGCAGTACGACGACGCCGGAGCGCTGCAGTCACTGACCACGCCACGCGGTCACATCCACGCGTTCTCGTTGCAAACATCGTTGGGCTTCTTCAAGTACCAGTACTTCTCGCCAATCAACAGACACCCGTTCGAGATTCTATACAACGACGAGGGACAAATCTTGGCCAAAATCCATCCGCACCAGTCCGGCAAGGTGGCCTTCGTCCACGACTTCGCCGGACGGCTTGAAACCATCCTCGCTGGGCTCTCATCGACGCACTACACCTACCAGGAGACAACGTCACTGATCAAGAGCGTCGAGGTGCAGGAGCCTGGCTTCGAGCTGCGCAGAGAGTTCAAGTACCACGCGGGCATCTTGAAGGACGAAAAGCTCAAGTTCGGCTCGAAGAACTCACTGGCTTCGGCCCACTACAAGTACTCCTACGACGGCAATGCACGCCTCAGCGGAATTGAGATGAGCATCGACGACAAGGACCTGCCGATGACTCGCTACAAGTACAGCCAGAACCTGGGACAGCTGGAAGTCGTCCAAGACCTGAAGATAACCAGGAACGCCTTCAATCGGACTGTGATCCAGGACTCGGCCAAGCAGTTCTTCACCATCACCGACTTTGATCAGCACGGACGGGTGAAGAGCGTGCTCATCAACATCAAGTCCTTCGACGTGTTCCGCCTCGAATTGGACTACGACCTGCGCAACAGAATCAAGTCGCAAAAGACCACCTTCGGCCGGTCGACATCGTTCGACAAGATCAACTACAACGCCGACGGACACGTGATAGAAGTGATGGGCACCAACAACTGGAAGTTCCTCTACGACGAGAACGGCAACACTGTCGGCGTGGTTGACCAGGGAGAGAAGACGAACCTGGGCTACGACATCGGCGATCGAGTGATACAAGTGGGCGACGTGGAGTTCAACAACTACGATGCCCGCGGATACGTTGTGCGTCGCGGCGAACAGAAGTACCGCTACAACAACCGCGGCCAGCTCATCCACGCGTTCGAGCGAGACCGCTTCCAGACCTGGTACTACTACGACGACCGTGGTCGCCTTGTGGCATGGCACGACAGCAAGGGAAACGTGACTCAGTACTTCTATGCCAATCCGAAGACACCGACCCTGCTGACGCAGGTGCACTTCCCGAAGCTGGGCAAGACCTTGAAGTTCTTCTACGACGACCGCGACATGCTGGTCGCCATTGAGAACGCCGAGCAGCGCTTCTACGTGGCCACCGACCAGAATGGCAGCCCTCTGGCATTCTTCGACATCAACGGACAGATCGTGAAGGAGGTGAAGCGCACGCCATTCGGGCGAATCATCAAGGACACCAATCCGGAGTTCTTCGTGCCAGTGGACTTCCACGGCGGCCTGCTGGACCCGAACACCAAACTGATCTACACCGAGGGCCGGCACTACGACACCACCGTCGGCCAGTGGATGACGCCCAAATGGGAGACGCTGGCCACGGAAATGAGCCTGCCCACGGATGTGTTCATCTATCGATTCCACAACAACGACCCCATCAATCCGAACGTGCCAATGCGATACATGATCGACCTCGAATCGTGGCTCGAGCTCTTCGGCTATGACCTGGCAAAGATGCAGAGCAGCAAGTACACCAAGGAAGCACACTACATACCACAAGCGTCCATCAAGTCGGCATCATTAGCGCCAGACTTCAGCGTGATCTCCGGCCTCGAGTGCATCGTTCAAAAGATCGACGAGAAATTCAGCACATTCGACTTCGTACCAAAGCCACTTCTCAAAATGGAACCGAAAACACGAAACCTACTTCCAAGAGTCTCATACCGACGAGGTGTCTTCGGCGAGGGCGTCCTGCTCTCGCGCATATCCGGCCGAGCGATGGTCAGCGTCGTCGACGGCAGCAATAGCGTTGTCCAAGACGTCGTTTCGTCCGTGTTCAACAACTCGTTCTTCCTGGACCTGCACTTCAGCATTCATGATCAGGATGTCTTCTATTTTGTAAAAGACAACGCCTTGAAACTGCGTGACGACAAGGAGGAGCTCCAGCGGCTCGGCGGAATGTTTAACATTTCCGCTCACGATAGCACCGAGCACGGTCCATCCGCCAAAGAACTTCGACTTCACGGTCCCGACGCTGTGGTGATGATAAAGTATGGCGTCGATCCCGAACAGGAGCGACACCGTATCTTGAAGCACGCACACAAGCGGGCCGTGGAAAGGGCATGGGAACTGGAGAAGCAGCTGGTCGCTGCCGGCTTCCAGGGACGCGGCGACTGGACAGAGGAGGAGAAAGAGGAGCTCGTCTCGCATGGCGACGTAGACGGTTGGATCGGCATCGACATTCACAGTATTCACAAGTATCCTCAGCTGGCCGACGACCCGGGCAATGTGGCGTTTCAGCGCGATGCCAAGCGGAAGCGCAGAAAAACTAACAGCGGCGGCCACCGCATGAAGCAGCGAAGAACAGCAGGAACGTCGTGAGACGGCGATTACTACTAAGGCGAGGGAAAACAACCATACGCTGAATTATAAATAAATATTATTAAATTAAATGCCTCGGCAATGTCGGCGCGCCATTCAGTTGGCGGGCATAGCGTTGGCAATAGTTTTGTATAAAGTGGATAAGTACAGTAGTGTCAGTTTTAAGTTATCTTTCTCTCTCTCTCTCTATCCATCTATCTTTCTTCTCTCTCTCTCTCTCTCTCTGTCTAGGGGGTTCTGCCTCTGTTTCTCTATTTCATTTTCAGGTTTTGTTTGAATATTTTAATTTTTTATAATTAAATTTAAAATGAGAAGAAACAAAAAATGAAGAAAACAAAAAGATGTTAAAGAAAAACTGAATGAAAAATTTACAAATTGTGATATATTTCTATACAAGAACACGAGACAAGAGTTGATGTTATGGTATTTCAAAATAAACGTTTTTTTTTTTTTTTTTTTTTTATTTTATATAAGTTCAGTGTTTCATTTTATATATATTTTCTTTGTTTTTTTTTTGTTTGTTTTCAAAGTAGGAACTAATAAAAAAAAAAAAGAAAAGAAAAACTTTCACACTCACTCCTGGATGAAGCAAAAAGAAATCACAAGCAAAAAATAAATACATAAATTATATCAACAAGAGCAGAGCAACAATAAGCCATGTGTAAATTTAGTTATTGAATAATGAAGACGAAAAAAACAAAAGAAAACGGAAGAAGAGCAAGTAAAAACAAGCAGTAAGCCATCACATAATTATGTACTGTAATAAAATATTTAAATAATGCAAAAAAAAAAAAAAACAAAACAAAAAAAAAGGAATAATTAAAATGTAGTAACTATGTTAAACAGAAATTAATTAGTTATAAGACTAAAGAAGACGAAAGACGATGAAGGAATGAACATTAAAACTCTATTAACAATATTATAATTGAATATCTAGCGTTGCCAGTTATAAGGGGGAAAAAAAATAAGAAGAAATTTTGTAAAATATATTTTCCTAGCTTCTAAGAAAAGATGAGAAATGAAACAAAAACAACAAAAAAAAAAACTAAATAAACTTGTAGTGTATAGGTATTGTGTTAGTAATTTTATTTAAAACAAAAAAAAAAAAAACAAAACCGAACTGAGTGGATGGACAGGAAATGATCAGGAGTGCGTAAATTTTGTAACCATTATTATTGAATATGAAAAAAAAACACTCTCTCTCTCACACACACACACACACACAAACACATGACTGATTTGAAAAAAAAAAAAAAAAACATTGAAATGAATTTCCGGTTTGTCCGCTTTGAAGAAAACAAAACCGGGTGCGTCTCGCGCATCGGATGGATATGAAAATTCAGAAGTAATAAGAGATTAAAACAACTAAATTATAAGTATAATATAATGTCTATGGACGTAAACGAAAACAACAACTTGCTAAATAAAACAAAAACAAAAAAAAAAAAATACACAAAAAAAAACAACCCTAAATCTGTTTTATTAGACGAGGCTGGAACTAGGAAGGTGTACGATGTGGTGTCTTTAGTTTGTTTAGCAAATGCAAGTTGATTTGATGACGCCTTTAGTCCGTTTACACTCTGAAGTTGTTTCACACTCAAATTCTCCTCTGCTTTCCTGTTTCCAAATGTGGCGTTTGTGGAACTGTGAGTTGACTCGTAAGCGTTCGATTCCAATGCTCCGATGAGAATGCGCCAAGAGCATAGGTAACTGTCTAGAAGAAGCCCCTCGAACTTGGCCGTTCGAAGTTGGCATACAAATGTTGGTCCCTCCAACTCGTGATAGAACAATGCAACAAGAGTGGTTGCTTTTGCTAGAAGACCTAGCCCTGTACAAATATGAGTTCGCATCTGCATTCTGGATACCGAGTGCATTTTTCTTTCCCACCAGCAAACAAGTCGAATTTTTGTGAAACTTTCAGTCTGGTTGTGATGGCCCGTAGCACTGTGGGTCGATTCACACGCACTTGGACCTACCTGTCTAGGTTCGATTCCTGGTACGAGAAGAAATTCTTTTCACGGCCCCACCTCTTTCGGGTCACTGACAATGGTCAAAGAGTATAGCTGCCTAGAAAAAGCTTCACAAATTTGGCCGTTCCGAGTCGGCATAAAACTGTTGGTCCCTTCCACTCGTGATAGAACTATAGCACGCTACAACAAAAGTGGTTGCTTTTGCTAGAAGCTAGGTCCTGGTCCTGTACGGACTGTATTTTAGTTCCCAAATATGTGTTTACATCTGCTGTCTGAATACCGAGTGCATTTGTCTTTTCCATCAGCAAACAAGTCGAAATTTTGTGGAACTTTCATTCTGATAGCCCTGGCTTTATGGATCCGTGCCTCGACTCCTGTTCTGTGGCGAATCCCGACTCAGCATACACCTACCAGAATCAGAAATCGCAATACCAGAAATCAACTAAGAGAGACATTCAGCTTTCCAGCCAAAAATACCATGACCTAGCGCAAAACACGCATGCTCCTTATTTGGATGCTATATTTTACGTATACTTTCACAAGTGGTGTCTTTTAATCAGCTGTTTATCCCTTCAAATCATTTCTTGCCCGTAAGGGTGTCACATGCATTTCCCACGATCTGGCAGCATTCCATGCGTGATGTTCGTCAAGTTTAGCAAAGTAAATAGTATTATAACATGCGAAAAAGGAGGTTTCTTTCACAAGTTGCAATTTAAAATGGAGATGTAGGACACATTTTCAAATGTTTCTGCACAATTTATATGTGATCTGAGCCAAAACTAGTAATAACTTCCGTTGCGACACCATAAATTCGAATTAATTAGAAAAGTGTCTGAGTAATCGATGGATATACAATGTTTTCTGCAAATTTGTGTACGCATCTAACCAAAGAACAGGCACACATGCATGTGTGAATTTGCAGAATTTCTCTTTCATCATCATTATAAATTGTAAATGATTATTTCCAAATTGAATTCAACCACAAAATCATATTAAAACCCTTTTGTCTAATATTTCAAAGTCAAAATATTTGAATTCAAATGTAACGTGTCACTGATGAATGTGCCTTCTGAACGCAATCAGTGTTTTTGAGCTCATCCTCCGTTTCGGGGTGAAACGTATGGATTTGAAATAAAGCAAAACATGCTCTACTTCACCTCATCATTTCGAAGGGGAAGACTTTCAGCTGTTCGAAACGCGTCTCACGTATTCACAGATGGTACAAATGCAACAAGATGTCAAACAAATTTCAGGCGCAAGAGACGAGGAAGTTGGATATCTCTATTAGTTGATTTCTGGACAATACTAAGAGCCTCCAAATTTCTAAAACTTTCTAAAAAAAGAGTGTTGGGACTCTTTCAACAATTGTAGTAGATCTACTTCTATTTTGCGAAATACAAGATCTGCCAAGCATTGTAAATCGTCCACTTTAGGTCATCATTTGTCGTTGTTTCTTGTTTCTTCTCACAGCACTCACAGCACAATTTGAAAGGTAGCAAAAAATGTGAACAGAAAGGAGAACGAGGAGCTGTTCGTTTTCATTTATGGGAGCCGCGTTGATGTAGGATGTGAAATTTCTTAGAAATTGTACATATACTAGGGGCGTTCAATATATTCTCGGTATCGGGGTGAAGCTGTGGTTGTATATATAAATTGTTCAAGTAATACTATTATTTTAGTACATTCATGTAAAATTTCATATAAATGCTATAAAATTATTAATTCGCGTTATATCTCTAATTAAACAGAATCATAATGGCAACTGAGACGATGATGGTGAAAATTGAGCATCGCGCTGTAATTAAATCGTACACTAGTTCTACAATCCTTTTGTTAAATCGACCACCCTTTTCCTACGGGATCTACCACACTTTGAACAATTTTAAGTTCCACGACGGTTTCCAAACTTCACCATTCCTAGGCTTCATAAGACTGTAGCCCCTCCCTCTTTCATTCCTGAGAGACAATGGCCCCCCATGAGTGTTTGCTGTAGGAGCCAGAGCAGGAACCACCTGATGTCTGTCAACCTAAATTCAGGGACAAGAGACGAGAAAGTTGGACATCTCCCTTAACTGATTTCTAAGCTAAAATCAGGTCCATCGCAAGTCGTAGGCGCCACACGTACCACTTTGATTCTGAACTGACTTTCAGGCGAAATCAACGACTTGATCAGCCAGCAATGAACAGGATATAATTTCTTAAAGCACATCCCAATGAGCTTCGGTGAGAAATCATATACACCGAGGTATTCAACTCCTTACTAAAAGACGCCTTGTTTACGCCTTGCTCACGCCTATCTCAGATTTTACTCTAACCTCACGCCTACTACTTCATTTTCACGCACACTTCTCAATGCTTTAGAGCAGCTCTTAAGGTCACTCGTAGTCACAAGGCCCTGTCTGTAAGACTGTTATAAACAAAAGACTGTCAGATGACACCAACGGGCAAGAGAACTAGACGTTGAATATCTCTTTACTACACTGTTGATTGAAGCTTGCAAAATTGCGATCCTTTCCAAATCCAGGCAGAAACGAGTGAGTAGCAGTCGAGAAGAGTAGAGACAGTCTTAGTCCCACAGGTTCTAAGTGCATCACAAGCTCCCCCTATGCTTCCTTCACAACCAGATGACACACCATTTACTTGTTGATTTCATAAAACGATCCTCACACACAACATAGCCACACCACACCTATAAAACTGTATATCTCCGGCGGCTGTAACAGGGTAAGAAAATAACTACAGCAGCACACACACACACTTTTCTTTCCACATATGTAACGATCAGATCACAAAGAGAAAGTTTATGGCATCCATAATGCTTACTTGATAGCTCAAATACACATTTCACCACAAACAAAATACCGTAATCTAATAAAAGTAAACGCCTGCAACTAACCAAAAGCGAACACACACAGAAGGAGCATCCCCAAATCAATAAAACAATATAAGTATACACACCCTAATTTGAGTCCCATAACTAAGAATAATGCTTGTATCGACAACTAAACTCGTTCACATAAAAGTTTCACAGTGTAACAGTGGCTTAACTTTTCATTTCTGTTGACATAAATGTATGGTATCTAAAAATAAAAAAACAAACTTAGCCGAATAACTAACGAATGAATTTGAGGATAATAAATAATGCAACAAGAGACGAAAAAAAAAAAGAAATAAAATTACCTAAAAAAAAAACGCTGTATAAAATCTAACAAACCCTATGTAAAATGTATTTAAGGTCTACTAGTCTTAAGTCCTAACCGTAAGCACATAGATATTAAAATCATTAACTATAAAATAATTTAAAATGTGTTTTCCATTTTTGATTTTCACATTATTTTTGATTTGGTTTTCAAATTGTTTTTTTTTTTGAACATTGTTCAACGGAAACAACATTGTTAGCAGTATTGACTAAATGATGAAGTAAAATTAATCATTAAACTGAAAGAAGAAAATCTGAAATAATGGAAAATCTTGGAAGACCGTACAGTGGGTATGAAAATGAAAATTCACATGTGAAATCATGATAAACGTAATGGGATAAGATATTTGTATTTGTATAGAAACAAAGGAAAAATAAAATTGAATAAAAAAATGAAATGATAATCATGGTTGTGTTTCAATTAAAAACAAGTTACTACCTACTCAACCAGTCTGGGAAGCTGATGAGCTTACTAACACCACTGTCAATTTTTTCAGATGAAAATCTCGATGTCGTCGGATTCACTCCAAATGCATTTGATTCGATTAATAGACACTAGACAACACACCCACAGGTGTACGAAAGTCGTAGGTAGCCTAGTTTCGCCGCTGTGCCAGTTGGAAGATGAGCTAGGATAAGGCTGAAAATGCCTTACTATACACTGTCTACTTTTTCAGGTGAAAATCTCGATGTCGTCGGATTCACTCCAAATGTATCTGATTCGATTAATAGACACTAGACAACACACCCACAGGTGTACGAAAGTCGTAGGTAGCCTAGTTTGGCCGCTGTGCCAGTTGGAAGGTGAGCTAGGATAAGGCTGAAAATGCCTTACTATACACTGTCTACTTTTTCAGGTGAAAATCTCGATGTCGTCGGATTCACTCCAAATGTATCTGATTCTATTAATAGACACTAGACAACATACCCACAGGTGTACAAGAGTCGTAGGTAGCCTAGTTGGGCCGCTGTGCCAGTTGGAAGATGAGCTAGGATAAGGCTGAAAATGCCTTACTATACACTGTCAATTTTTTCAGGTGAAAATCTCGATGTCGTCGGATTCACTCCAAATGCATTTGATTCTATTAATAGACACTAGACAACATACCCACAGGTGTACAAGAGCCGTAGGTAGCCTAGTTTGGCCGCTGTGCCAGTTGGAAGATGAGCTAGGATAAGGCTGAAAATGCCTTACTATACACTGTCTACTTTTTCAGGTGAAAATCTCGATGTCGTCGGATTCACTCCAAATGTATCTGATTCGATTCATAGACACTAGACAACACACCCACAGGTGTACGAAAGTCGTAGGTAGCCTAGTTTGGCCGCTGTGCCAGTTGGAAGATGAGCTAGGATAAGGCTGAAAATGCCTTACTATACACTGTCTACTTTTTCAGGTGAAAATCTCGATGTCGTCGGATTCACTCCAAATGCATTTGATTCTATTAATAGACACTAGACAACATACCCACAGGTGTACAAGAGTCGTAGGTAGCCTAGTTGGGCCGCTGTGCCAGTTGGAAGGTGAGCTAGGATAAGGCTGAAAATGCCTTACTATACACTGTCTACTTTTTCAGGTGAAAATCTCGATGTCGTCGGATTCACTCCAAATGTATCTGATTCGATTAATAGACACTAGACAACACACCCACAGGTGTACGAAAGTCGTAGGTAGCCTAGTTTGGCCGCTGTGCCAGTTGGAAGATGAGCTAGGATAAGGCTGAAAATGCCTTACTAAACACTGTCTACTTTTTCAGGTGAAAATCTCGATGTCGTCGGATTCACTCCAAATGCATTTGATTCTATTAATAGACACTAGACAACATACCCACAGGTGTACAAGAGTCGTAGGTAGCCTAGTTGGGCCGCTGTGCCAGTTGGAAGGTGAGCTAGGATAAGGCTGAAAATGCCTTACTATACACTGTCTACTTTTTCAGGTGAAAATCTCGATGTCGTCGGATTCACTCCAAATGCATTTGATTCTATTAATAGACACTAGACAACACACCCACAGGTGTACGAAAGTCGTAGGTAGCCTAGTTTGGCCGCTGTGCCAGTTGGAAGATGAGCTAGGATAAGGCTGAAAATGCCTTACTATACACTGTCTACTTTTTCAGGTGAAAATCTCGATGTCGTCGGATTCACTCCAAATGTATCTGATTCGATTAATAGACACTAGACAACACACCCACAGGTGTACGAAAGTCGTAGGTAGCCTAGTTTGGCCGCTGTGCCAGTTGGAAGATGAGCTAGGATAAGGCTGAAAATGCCTTACTATACACTGTCTACTTTTTCAGGTGAAAATCTCGATGTCGTCGGATTCACTCCAAATGCATTTGATTCTATTAATAGACACTAGACAACATACCCACAGGTGTACAAGAGTCGTAGGTAGCCTAGTTGGGCCGCTGTGCCAGTTGGAAGGTGAGCTAGGATAAGGCTGAAAATGCCTTACTATACACTGTCTACTTTTTCAGGTGAAAATCTCGATGTCGTCGGATTCACTCCAAATGCATTTGATTCTATTAGTAGACACTAGAAAACATACAAACAGGTGTTCAAGAGTCGTAGGTAGCTTATTTGGGCCGCTGTGCCAGTTGGAAGGTGAGCTAGGATAAGGCTGAAAATGCCTTACTATACACTGTCTACTTTTTCAGGTGAAAATCTCGATGTCGTCGGATTCACTCCAAATGTATCTGATTCGATTAATAGACACTAGACAACACACCCACAGGTGTACGAAAGTCGTAGGTAGCCTAGTTTGGCCGCTGTGCCAGTTGGAAGATGAGCTAGGATAAGGCTGAAAATGCCTTACTAAACACTGTCTACTTTTTCAGGTGAAAATCTCGATGTCGTCGGATTCACTCCAAATGCATTTGATTCTATTAATAGACACTAGACAACACACCCACAGGTGTACGAAAGTCGTAGGTAGCCTAGTTTGGCCGCTGTGCCAGTTGGAAGATGAGCTAGGATAAGGCTGAAAATGCCTTACTATACACTGTCTACTTTTTCAGGTGAAAATCTCGATGTCGTCGGATTCACTCCAAATGCATTTGATTCTATTAATAGACACTAGACAACATACCCACAGGTGTACAAGAGTCGTAGGTAGCCTAGTTGGGCCGCTGTGCCAGTTGGAAGGTGAGCTAGGATAAGGCTGAAAATGCCTTACTATACACTGTCTACTTTTTCAGGTGAAAATCTCGATGTCGTCGGATTCACTCCAAATGCATTTGATTCTATTAATAGACACTAGACAACATACCCACAGGTGTACAAGAGTCGTAGGTAGCCTAGTTTGGCCGCTGTGCCAGTTGGAAGGTGAGCTAGGATAAGGCTGAAAATGCCTTACTATACACTGTCTACTTTTTCAGGTGAAAATCTCGATGTCGTCGGATTCACTCCAAATGTATCTGATTCGATTAATAGACACTAGACAACACACCCACAGGTGTACGAAAGTCGTAGGTAGCCTAGTTTGGCCGCTGTGCCAGTTGGAAGATGAGCTAGGATAAGGCTGAAAATGCCTTACTATACACTGTCTACTTTTTCAGGTGAAAATCTCGATGTCGTCGGATTCACTCCAAATGCATTTGATTCTATTAGTAGACACTAGAAAACATACAAACAGGTGTTCAAGAGTCGTAGGTAGCTTATTTGGGCCGCTGTGCCAGTTGGAAGGTGAGCTAGGATAAGGCTGAAAATGCCTTACTATACACTGTCTACTTTTTCAGGTGAAAATCTCGATGTCGTCGGATTCACTCCAAATGCATTTGATTCTATTAATAGACACTAGACAACATACCCACAGGTGTACAAGAGTCGTAGGTAGCCTAGTTTGGCCGCTGTGCCAGTTGGAAGGTGAGCTAGGATAAGGCTGAAAATGCCTTACTATACACTGTCTACTTTTTCAGGTGAAAATCTCGATGTCGTCGGATTCACTCCAAATGTATCTGATTCGATTAATAGACACTAGACAACACACCCACAGGTGTACGAAAGTCCGGGGTAGCCTAGTTTGGCCGCTGTGCCAGTTGGAAGGTAAGCTAGGATAAGGCTGAAAGTGCCTTACTATACACTGTCTACTTTTTCAGGTGAAAATCTCGATGTCGTCGGATTCACTCCAAATGCATTTGATTCTATTAATAGACACTAGACAACATACCCACAGGTGTACAAGAGTCGTAGGTAGCCTAGTTGGGCCGCTGTGCCAGTTGGAAGGTGAGCTAGGATAAGGCTGAAAATGCCTTACTATACACTGTCTACTTTTTCAGGTGAAAATCTCGATGTCGTCGGATTCACTCCAAATGTATCTGATTCGATTAATAGACACTAGACAACACACCCACAGGTGTACGAAAGTCGTAGGTAGCCTAGTTTGGCCGCTGTGCCAGTTGGAAGATGAGCTAGGATAAGGCTGAAAATGCCTTACTATACACTGTCTACTTTTTCAGGTGAAAATCTCGATGTCTTCGGATTCACTCCAAATGTATCTGATTCGATTAATAGACACTAGACAACACACCCACAGGTGTACGAAAGTCCGGGGTAGCCTAGTTTGGCCGCTGTGCCAGTTGGAAGATGAGCTAGGATAAGGCTGAAAATGCCTTACTATACACTGTCTACTTTTTCAGGTGAAAATCTCGATGTCGTCGGATTCACTCCAAATGCATTTGATTCTATTAATAGACACTAGACAACATACCCACAGGTGTACAAGAGTCGTAGGTAGCCTAGTTGGGCCGCTGTGCCAGTTGGAAGGTGAGCTAGGATAAGGCTGAAAATGCCTTACTATACACTGTCAACAGGTTTCAGGTGAAAATCTCGATGTCGTCGGATTCACTCCAAATGTATCTGATTCGATTAATAGACACTAGACAACACACCCACAGGTGTACGAAAGTCCGGGGTAGCCTAGTTTGGCCGCTGTGCCAGTTGGAAGATGAGCTAGGATAAGGCTGAAAATGCCTTACTATACACTGTCTACTTTTTCAGGTGAAAATCTCGATGTCGTCGGATTCACTCCAAATGCATTTGATTCTATTAATAGACACTAGACAACATACCCACAGGTGTACAAGAGTCGTAGGTAGCCTAGTTGGGCCGCTGTGCCAGTTGGAAGGTGAGCTAGGATAAGGCTGAAAATGCCTTACTATACACTGTCTACTTTTTCAGGTGAAAATCTCGATGTCGTCGGATTCACTCCAAATGTATCTGATTCGATTAATAGACACTAGACAACACACCCACAGGTGTACGAAAGTCCGGGGTAGCCTAGTTTGGCCGCTGTGCCAGTTGGAAGGTAAGCTAGGATAAGGCTGAAAGTGCCTTACTATACACTGTCTACTTTTTCAGGTGAAAATCTCGATGTCGTCGGATTCACTCCAAATGCATTTGATTCTATTAATAGACACTAGACAACATACCCACAGGTGTACAAGAGTCGTAGGTAGCCTAGTTGGGCCGCTGTGCCAGTTGGAAGGTGAGCTAGGATAAGGCTGAAAATGCCTTACTATACACTGTCTACTTTTTCAGGTGAAAATCTCGATGTCGTCGGATTCACTCCAAATGTATCTGATTCGATTAATAGACACTAGACAACACACCCACAGGTGTACGAAAGTCGTAGGTAGCCTAGTTTGGCCGCTGTGCCAGTTGGAAGATGAGCTAGGATAAGGCTGAAAATGCCTTACTATACACTGTCTACTTTTTCAGGTGAAAATCTCGATGTCTTCGGATTCACTCCAAATGTATCTGATTCGATTAATAGACACTAGACAACACACCCACAGGTGTACGAAAGTCCGGGGTAGCCTAGTTTGGCCGCTGTGCCAGTTGGAAGATGAGCTAGGATAAGGCTGAAAATGCCTTACTATACACTGTCTACTTTTTCAGGTGAAAATCTCGATGTCGTCGGATTCACTCCAAATGCATTTGATTCTATTAATAGACACTAGACAACATACCCACAGGTGTACAAGAGTCGTAGGTAGCCTAGTTGGGCCGCTGTGCCAGTTGGAAGGTGAGCTAGGATAAGGCTGAAAATGCCTTACTATACACTGTCAACAGGTTTCAGGTGAAAATCTCGATGTCGTCGGATTCACTCCAAATGTATCTGATTCGATTAATAGACACTAGACAACACACCCACAGGTGTACGAAAGTCCGGGGTAGCCTAGTTTGGCCGCTGTGCCAGTTGGAAGATGAGCTAGGATAAGGCTGAAAATGCCTTACTATACACTGTCTACTTTTTCAGGTGAAAATCTCGATGTCTTCGGATTCACTCCAAATGTATCTGATTCGATTAATAGACACTAGACAACACATCCACAGGTGTACGAAAGTCGTAGGTAGCCTAGTTGGGCCGCTGTGCCAGTTGGAAGATGAGCTAGGATAAGGCTGAAAATGCCTTACTATACACTGTCAACAGGTTTCAGGTGAAAATCTCGATGTCGTCGGATTCACTCCAAATGTATCTGATTCGATTAATAGACACTAGACAACACACCCACAGGTGTACGAAAGTCCGGGGTAGCCTAGTTTGGCCGCTGTGCCAGTTGGAAGATGAGCTAGGATAAGGCTGAAAATGCCTTACTATACACTGTCAACAGGTTTCAGGTGAAAATCTCGATGTCGTCGGATTCACTCCAAATGCATTTGATTCTATTAATAGACACTAGACAACACACCCACAGGTGTACAAGAGTCGTAGGTAGCCTAGTTGGGCCGCTGTGCCAGTTGGAAGATGAGCTAGGATAAGGCTGAAAATGCCTTACTATACACTGTCTACTTTTTCAGGTGAAAATCTCGATGTCGTCGGATTCACTCCAAATGTATCTGATTCGATTAATAGACACTAGACAACACACCCACAGGTGTACGAAAGTCGTAGGTAGCCTAGTTTGGCCGCTGTGCCAGTTGGAAGGTGAGCTAGGATAAGGCTGAAAATGCCTTACTATACACTGTCTACTTTTTCAGGTGAAAATCTCGATGTCGTCGGATTCACTCCAAATGTATCTGATTCTATTAATAGACACTAGACAACATACCCACAGGTGTACAAGAGTCGTAGGTAGCCTAGTTGGGCCGCTGTGCCAGTTGGAAGATGAGCTAGGATAAGGCTGAAAATGCCTTACTATACACTGTCTACTTTTTCAGGTGAAAATCTCGATGTCGTCGGATTCACTCCAAATGTATCTGATTCGATTAATAGACACTAGACAACATACCCACAGGTGTACAAGAGCCGTAGGTAGCCTAGTTTGGCCGCTGTGCCAGTTGGAAGGTGAGCTAGGATAAGGCTGAAAATGCCTTACTATACACTGTCTACTTTTTCAGGTGAAAATCTCGATGTCGTCGGATTCACTCCAAATGCATTTGATTATATTAATAGACACTAGACAACATACCCACAGGTGTACAAGAGCCGTAGGTAGCCTAGTTTGGCCGCTGTGCCAGTTGGAAGATGAGCTAGGATAAGGCTGAAAATGCCTTACTATACACTGTCTACTTTTTCAGGTGAAAATCTCGATGTCGTCGGATTCACTCCAAATGTATCTGATTCGATTAATAGACACTAGACAACACACCCACAGGTGTACGAAAGTCGTAGGTAGCCTAGTTTGGCCGCTGTGCCAGTTGGAAGATGAGCTAGGATAAGGCTGAAAGTGCCTTACTATACACTGTCTACTTTTTCAGGTGAAAATCTCGATGTCGTCGGATTCACTCCAAATGTATCTGATTCTATTAATAGACACTAGACAACATACCCACAGGTGTACAAGAGTCGTAGGTAGCCTAGTTGGGCCGCTGTGCCAGTTGGAAGATGAGCTAGGATAAGGCTGAAAATGCCTTACTATACACTGTCTACTTTTTCAGGTGAAAATCTCGATGTCGTCGGATTCACTCCAAATGTATCTGATTCTATTAATAGACACTAGACAACATACCCACAGGTGTACAAGAGTCGTAGGTAGCCTAGTTGGGCCGCTGTGCCAGTTGGAAGATGAGCTAGGATAAGGCTGAAAATGCCTTACTATACACTGTCTACTTTTTCAGGTGAAAATCTCGATGTCGTCGGATTCACTCCAAATGCATTTGATTCTATTAATAGACACTAGACAACATACCCACAGGTGTACAAGAGTCGTAGGTAGCCTAGTTGGGCCGCTGTGCCAGTTGGAAGATGAGCTAGGATAAGGCTGAAAATGCCTTACTATACACTGTCAATTTTTTCAGGTGAAAATCTCGATGTCGTCGGATTCACTCCAAATGCATTTGATTATATTAATAGACACTAGACAACATACCCACAGGTGTACAAGAGCCGTAGGTAGCCTAGTTTGGCCGCTGTGCCAGTTGGAAGATGAGCTAGGATAAGGCTGAAAATGCCTTACTATACACTGTCTACTTTTTCAGGTGAAAATCTCGATGTCGTCGGATTCACTCCAAATGTATCTGATTCGATTAATAGACACTAGACAACACACCCACAGGTGTACGAAAGTCGTAGGTAGCCTAGTTTGGCCGCTGTGCCAGTTGGAAGGTGAGCTAGGATAAGGCTGAAAATGCCTTACTATACACTGTCAATTTTTTCAGGTGAAAATCTCGATGTCGTCGGATTCACTCCAAATGCATTTGATTCTATTAATAGACACTAGACAACATACCCACAGGTGTACAAGAGCCGTAGGTAGCCTAGTTTGGCCGCTGTGCCAGTTGGAAGATGAGCTAGGATAAGGCTGAAAGTGCCTTACTATACACTGTCTACTTTTTCAGGTGAAAATCTCGATGTCGTCGGATTCACTCCAAATGCATTTGATTCTATTAATAGCCACTAGACAACATACCCACAGGTGTACAAGAGTCGTAGGTAGCCTAGTTGGGCCGCTGTGCCAGTTGGAAGATGAGCTAGGATAAGGGTGAAAATGCCTTACTATACACTGTCTACTTTTTCAGGTGAAAATCTCGATGTCGTCGGATTCACTCCAAATGCATTTGATTCTATTAATAGACACTAGACAACATACCCACAGGTGTACAAGAGTCGTAGGTAGCCTAGTTGGGCCGCTGTGCCAGTTGGAAGATGAGCTAGGATAAGGCTGAAAATGCCTTACTATACACTGTCTACTTTTTCAGGTGAAAATCTCGATGTCGTCGGATTCACTCCAAATGCATTTGATTCTATTAATAGACACTAGACAACATACCCACAGGTGTACAAGAGCCGTAGGTAGCCTAGTTTGGCCGCTGTGCCAGTTGGAAGATGAGCTAGGATAAGGCTGAAAATGCCTTACTATACACTGTCTACTTTTTCAGGTGAAAATCTCGATGTCGTCGGATTCACTCCAAATGCATTTGATTCTATTAATAGACACTAGACAACATACCCACAGGTGTACAAGAGTCGTAGGTAGCCTAGTTGGGCCGCTGTGCCAGTTGGAAGATGAGCTAGGATAAGGCTGAAAATGCCTTACTATACACTGTCAATTTTTTCAGGTGAAAATCTCGATGTCGTCGGATTCACTCCAAATGTATCTGATTCGATTAATAGACACTAGACAACACACCCACAGGTGTACGAAAGTCGTAGGTAGCCTAGTTTGGCCGCTGTGCCAGTTGGAAGGTGAGCTAGGATAAGGCTGAAAATGCCTTACTATACACTGTCTACTTTTTCAGGTGAAAATCTCGATGTCGTCGGATTCACTCCAAATGCATTTGATTCTATTAATAGCCACTAGACAACATACCCACAGGTGTACAAGAGTCGTAGGTAGCCTAGTTGGGCCGCTGTGCCAGTTGGAAGATGAGCTAGGATAAGGGTGAAAATGCCTTACTATACACTGTCTACTTTTTCAGGTGAAAATCTCGATGTCGTCGGATTCACTCCAAATGCATTTGATTCTATTAATAGACACTAGACAACATACCCACAGGTGTACAAGAGTCGTAGGTAGCCTAGTTGGGCCGCTGTGCCAGTTGGAAGATGGGCTAGGATAAGGCTGAAAATGCCTTACTATACACTGTCAATTTTTTCAGGTGAAAATCTCGATGTCGTCGAATTCACTCCAAATGCATTTGATTATATTAATAGACACTAGACAACATACCCACAGGTGTACAAGAGCCGTAGGTAGCCTAGTTTGGCCGCTGTGCCAGTTGGAAGATGAGCTAGGATAAGGCTGAAAATGCCTTACTATACACTGTCAATTTTTTCAGGTGAAAATCTCGATGTCGTCGGATTCACTCCAAATGCATTTGATTCTATTAATAGACACTAGACAACATACCCACAGGTGTACAAGAGCCGTAGGTAGCCTAGTTTGGCCGCTGTGCCAGTTGGAAGGTGAGCTAGGATAAGGCTGAAAATGCCTTACTAAACACTGTCAATTTTTTCAGGTGAAAATCTCGATGTCGTCGGATTCACTCCAAATGTGTCTGATTCGATTAATAGACAGTAGACAACATACCCACAGGTGTACAAGAGCCGTAGGTAGCCTAGTTGGGCCGCTGTGTCAGTTGGAAGATGAGCTAGGATAAGGCTGAAAATGCCTTACTATACACTGTCTACTTTTTCAGGTGAAAATCTCGATGTCGTCGGATTCACTCCAAATGCATTTGATTCTATTAATAGACACTAGACAACATACCCACAGGTGTACAAGAGCCGTAGGTAGCCTAGTTTGGCCGCTGTGTCAGTTGGAAGATGAGCTAGGATAAGGCTGAAAATGCCTTACTATACACTGTCTACTTTTTCAGGTGAAAACCTCGATGTCGTCGGATTCACTCCAAATGCATTTGATTCTATTAATAGACACTAGACAACATACCCACAGGTGTACAAGAGTCGTAGGTAGCCTAGTTTGGCCGCTGTGCCAGTTGGAAGATGAGCTAGGATAAGGCTGAAAATGCCTTACTATACACTGTCTACTTTTTCAGGTGAAAATCTCGATGTCGTCGGATTCACTAAAAATGCATTTGATTCTATTAATAGACACTAGACAACATACCCACAGCTGTACAAGAGTCGTAGGTAGCCTAGTTGGGCCGCTGTGCCAGTTGGAAGGTGAGCTAGGATAAGGCTGAAAATGCCTTACTATACACTGTCTACTTTTTCAGGTGAAAATCTCGATGTCGTCGGATTCACTCCAAATGCATTTGATTCTATTAATAGACACTAGACAACATACCCACAGCTGTACAAGAGTCGTAGGTAGCCTAGTTGGGCCGCTGTGCCAGTTGGAAGGTGAGCTAGGATAAGGCTGAAAATGCCTTACTATACACTGTCTACTTTTTCAGGTGAAAATCTCGATGTCGTCGGATTCACTCCAAATGTATCTGATTCGATTAATAGACACTAGACAACACACCCACAGGTGTACGAAAGTCCGGGGAGGCCTAGTTTGGCCGCTGTGCCAGTTGGAAGATGAGCTAGGATAAAGCTGAAAATGCCTTACTATACACTGTCTACTTTTTCAGGTGAAAATCTCGATGTCGTCGGATTCACTCCAAATGTATCTGATTCGATTAATAGACACTAGACAACACACCCACAGGTGTACGAAAGTCCGGGGAAGCCTAGTTTGGCCGCTGTGCCAGTTGGAAGATGAGCTAGGATAAGGCTGAAAATGCCTTACTATACACTGTCTACTTTTTCAGGTGAAAATCTCGATGTCGTCGGATTCACTCCAAATGCATTTGATTCTATTAATAGACACTAGACAACATACCCACAGGTGTACAAGAGTCGTAGGTAGCCTAGTTGGGCCGCTGTGCCAGTTGGAAGATGAGCTAGGATAAGGCTGAAAATGCCTTACTATACACTGTCTACTTTTTCAGGTGAAAATCTCGATGTCGTCGGATTCACTCCAAATGTATCTGATTCGATTAATAGACACTAGACAACACACCCACAGGTGTACGAAATTCCGGGGAAGCCTAGTTTGGCCGCTGTGCTGTTGGAAGATGAGCTAGGATAAGGCTGAAAATGCCTTACTATACACTGTCTACTTTTTCAGGTGAAAATCTCGATGTCGTCGGATTCACTCCAAATGTATCTGATTCGATTAATAGACACTAGACAACACACCCACAGGTGTACGAAATTCCGGGGAAGCCTAGTTTGGCCGCTGTGCTGTTGGAAGATGAGCTAGGATAAGGCTGAAAATGCCTTACTATACACTGTCTACTTTTTCAGGTGAAAATCTCGATGTCGTCGGATTCACTCCAAATGTATCTGATTCGATTAATAGACACTAGACAACACACCCACAGGTGTACGAAAGTCGTAGGTAGCCTAGTTTGGCCGCTGTGCCAGTTGGAAGATGAGCTAGGATAAGGCTGAAAGTGCCTTACTATACACTGTCTACTTTTTCAGGTGAAAATCTCGATGTCGTCGGATTCACTCCAAATGCATTTGATTCTATTAATAGACACTAGACAACATACCCACAGGTGTACGAAAGTCGTAGGTAGCCTAGTTTGGCCGCTGTGCCAGTTGGAAGATGAGCTAGGATAAGGCTGAAAATGCCTTACTATACACTGTCTACTTTTTCAGGTGAAAATCTCGATGTCGTCGGATTCACTCCAAATGCATTTGATTCTATTAATAGACACTAGACAACATACCCACAGGTGTACAAGAGCCGTAGGTAGCCTAGTTTGGCCGCTGTGCCAGTTGGAAGATGAGCTAGGATAAGGCTGAAAATGCCTTACTATACACTGTCTACTTTTTCAGGTGAAAATCTCGATGTCGTCGGATTCACTCCAAATGCATTTGATTCTATTAATAGACACTAGACAACATACCCACAGGTGTACAAGAGTCGTAGGTAGCCTAGTTGGGCCGCTGTGCCAGTTGGAAGATGAGCTAGGATAAGGCTGAAAATGCCTTACTATACACTGTCAATTTTTTCAGGTGAAAATCTCGATGTCGTCGGATTCACTCCAAATGTATCTGATTCGATTAATAGACACTAGACAACACACCCACAGGTGTACGAAAGTCGTAGGTAGCCTAGTTTGGCCGCTGTGCCAGTTGGAAGGTGAGCTAGGATAAGGCTGAAAATGCCTTACTATACACTGTCTACTTTTTCAGGTGAAAATCTCGATGTCGTCGGATTCACTCCAAATGCATTTGATTCTATTAATAGCCACTAGACAACATACCCACAGGTGTACCAGAGTCGTAGGTAGCCTAGTTGGGCCGCTGTGCCAGTTGGAAGATGAGCTAGGATAAGGGTGAAAATGCCTTACTATACACTGTCTACTTTTTCAGGTGAAAATCTCGATGTCGTCGGATTCACTCCAAATGCATTTGATTCTATTAATAGACACTAGACAACATACCCACAGGTGTACAAGAGTCGTAGGTAGCCTAGTTGGGCCGCTGTGCCAGTTGGAAGATGGGCTAGGATAAGGCTGAAAATGCCTTACTATACACTGTCAATTTTTTCAGGTGAAAATCTCGATGTCGTCGAATTCACTCCAAATGCATTTGATTATATTAATAGACACTAGACAACATACCCACAGGTGTACAAGAGCCGTAGGTAGCCTAGTTTGGCCGCTGTGCCAGTTGGAAGATGAGCTAGGATAAGGCTGAAAATGCCTTACTATACACTGTCTACTTTTTCAGGTGAAAATGTCGATGTCGTCGGATTCACTCCAAATGCATTTGATTCTATTAATAGACACTAGACAACATACCCACAGGTGTACAAGAGTCGTAGGTAGCCTAGTTGGGCCGCTGTGCCAGTTGGAAGATGAGCTAGGATAAGGCTGAAAATGCCTTACTATACACTGTCAATTTTTTCAGGTAAAAATCTCGATGTCGTCGGATTCACTCCAAATGCATTTGATTCTATTAATAGACACTAGACAACATACCCACAGGTGTACAAGAGCCGTAGGTAGCCTAGTTTGGCCGCTGTGCCAGTTGGAAGGTGAGCTAGGATAAGGCTGAAAATGCCTTACTAAACACTGTCAATTTTTTCAGGTGAAAATCTCGATGTCGTCGGATTCACTCCAAATGTGTCTGATTCGATTAATAGACAGTAGACAACATACCCACAGGTGTACAAGAGCCGTAGGTAGCCTAGTTGGGCCGCTGTGTCAGTTGGAAGATGAGCTAGGATAAGGCTGAAAATGCCTTACTATACACTGTCTACTTTTTCAGGTGAAAATCTCGATGTCGTCGGATTCACTCCAAATGCATTTGATTCTATTAATAGACACTAGACAACATACCCACAGGTGTACAAGAGCCGTAGGTAGCCTAGTTTGGCCGCTGTGTCAGTTGGAAGATGAGCTAGGATAAGGCTGAAAATGCCTTACTATACACTGTCTACTTTTTCAGGTGAAAATCTCGATGTCGTCGGATTCAATATAAATGTATCTGATTCGATTAATAGACACTAGACAACACACCCACAGGTGTACGAAAGTCGTAGGTAGCCTAGTTTGGCCGCTGTGCCAGTTGGAAGATGAGCTAGGATAAGGCTGAAAGTGCCTTACTATACACTGTCTACTTTTTCAGGTGAAAATCTCGATGTCGTCGGATTCACTCCAAATGCATTTGATTCTATTAATAGACACTAGACAACATACCCACAGGTGTACAAGAGCCGTAGGTAGCCTAGTTTGGCCGCTGTGTCAGTTGGAAGATGAGCTAGGATAAGGCTGAAAATGCCTTACTATACACTGTCTACTTTTTCAGGTGAAAACCTCGATGTCGTCGGATTCACTCCAAATGCATTTGATTCTATTAATAGACACTAGACAACATACCCACAGGTGTACAAGAGTCGTAGGTAGCCTAGTTTGGCCGCTGTGCCAGTTGGAAGATGAGCTAGGATAAGGCTGAAAATGCCTTACTATACACTGTCTACTTTTTCAGGTGAAAATCTCGATGTCTTCGGATTCACTCCAAATGTATCTGATTCGATTAATAGACACTAGACAACACACCCACAGGTGTACGAAAGTCGTAGGTAGCCTAGTTTGGCCGCTGTGCCAGTTGGAAGATGAGCTAGGATAAGGCTGAAAATGCCTTACTATACACTGTCTACTTTTTCAGGTGAAAATCTCGATGTCTTCGGATTCACTCCAAATGTATCTGATTCGATTAATAGACACTAGACAACACACCCACAGGTGTACGAAAGTCGTAGGTAGCCTAGTTGGGCCGCTGTGCCAGTTGGAAGATGAGCTAGGATAAGGCTGAAAATGCCTTACTATACACTGTCTACTTTTTCAGGTGAAAATCTCGATGTCTTCGGATTCACTCCAAATGTATCTGATTCGATTAATAGACACTAGACAACACACCCACAGGTGTACGAAAGTCGTAGGTAGCCTAGTTTGGCCGCTGTGCCAGTTGGAAGATGAGCTAGGATAAGGCTGAAAATGCCTTACTATACACTGTCTACTTTTTCAGGTGAAAATCTCGATGTCGTCGGATTCACTAAAAATGCATTTGATTCTATTAATAGACACTAGACAACATACCCACAGCTGTACAAGAGTCGTAGGTAGCCTAGTTGGGCCGCTGTGCCAGTTGGAAGGTGAGCTAGGATAAGGCTGAAAATGCCTTACTATACACTGTCTACTTTTTCAGGTGAAAATCTCGATGTCGTCGGATTCACTCCAAATGTATCTGATTCGATTAATAGACACTAGACAACACACCCACAGGTGTACGAAAGTCCGGGGAGGCCTAGTTTGGCCGCTGTGCCAGTTGGAAGATGAGCTAGGATAAAGCTGAAAATGCCTTACTATACACTGTCTACTTTTTCAGGTGAAAATCTCGATGTCGTCGGATTCACTCCAAATGTATCTGATTCGATTAATAGACACTAGACAACACACCCACAGGTGTACGAAAGTCCGGGGAAGCCTAGTTTGGCCGCTGTGCCAGTTGGAAGATGAGCTAGGATAAGGCTGAAAATGCCTTACTATACACTGTCTACTTTTTCAGGTGAAAATCTCGATGTCGTCGGATTCACTCCAAATGCATTTGATTCTATTAATAGACACTAGACAACATACCCACAGGTGTACAAGAGTCGTAGGTAGCCTAGTTGGGCCGCTGTGCCAGTTGGAAGATGAGCTAGGATAAGGCTGAAAATGCCTTACTATACACTGTCTACTTTTTCAGGTGAAAATCTCGATGTCGTCGGATTCACTCCAAATGTATCTGATTCGATTAATAGACACTAGACAACACACCCACAGGTGTACGAAATTCCGGGGAAGCCTAGTTTGGCCGCTGTGCTGTTGGAAGATGAGCTAGGATAAGGCTGAAAATGCCTTACTATACACTGTCTACTTTTTCAGGTGAAAATCTCGATGTCGTCGGATTCACTCCAAATGTATCTGATTCGATTAATAGACACTAGACAACACACCCACAGGTGTACGAAATTCCGGGGAAGCCTAGTTTGGCCGCTGTGCTGTTGGAAGATGAGCTAGGATAAGGCTGAAAATGCCTTACTATACACTGTCTACTTTTTCAGGTGAAAATCTCGATGTCGTCGGATTCACTCCAAATGTATCTGATTCGATTAATAGACACTAAACAACACACCCACAGGTGTACGAAAGTCGTAGGTAGCCTAGTTTGGCCGCTGTGCCAGTTGGAAGATGAGCTAGGATAAGGCTGAAAGTGCCTTACTATACACTGTCTACTTTTTCAGGTGAAAATCTCGATGTCGTCGGATTCACTCCAAATGCATTTGATTCTATTAATAGACACTAGACAACATACCCACAGGTGTACGAAAGTCGTAGGTAGCCTAGTTGGGCCGCTGTGCCAGTTGGAAGGTGAGCTAGGATAAGGCTGAAAATGCCTTACTATACACTGTCTACTTTTTCAGGTGAAAATCTCGATGTCGTCGGATTCACTCCAAATGCATTTGATTCTATTAATAGACACTAGACAACATACCCACAGGTGTACAAGAGTCGTAGGTAGCCTAGTTTGGCCGCTGTGCGAGTTGGAAGGTGAGCTAGGATAAGGCTGAAAATGCCTTACTATACACTGTCTACTTTTTCAGGTGAAAATCTCGATGTCGTCGGATTCACTCCAAATGTATCTGATTCGATTAATAGACACTAGACAACACACCCACAGGTGTACGAAAGTCCGGGGTAGCCTAGTTTGGCCGCTGTGCCAGTTGGAAGATGAGCTAGGATAAGGCTGAAAATGCCTTACTATACACTGTCAACAGGATTCAGGTGAAAATCTCGATGTCGTCGGATTCACTCCAAATGTATCTGATTCGATTAATAGACACTAGACAACACACCCACAGGTGTACGAAAGTCGTAGGTAGCCTAGTTTGGCCGCTGTGCCAGTTGGAAGATGAGCTAGGATAAGGCTGAAAATGCCTTACTATACACTGTCTACTTTTTCAGGTGAAAATCTCGATGTCGTCGGATTCACTCCAAATGCATTTGATTCTATTAATAGACACTAGACAACATACCCACAGGTGTACAAGAGTCGTATGTAGCCTAGTTGGGCCGCTGTGCCAGTTGGAAGGTGAGCTAGGATAAGGCTGAAAATGCCTTACTATATATACACTGTCTACTTTTTCAGGTGAAAATCTCGATGTCTTCGGATTCACTCCAAATGTATCTGATTCGATTAATAGACACTAGACAACACACCCACAGGTGTACGAAAGTCGTAGGTAGCCTAGTTTGGCCGCTGTGCCAGTTGGAAGGTGAGCTAGGATAAGGCTGAAAATGCCTTACTATACACTGTCAATTTTTTCAGGTGAAAATCTCGATGTCGTCGGATTCACTCCAAATGCATTTGATTCGATTAATAGACACTAGACAACATACCCACAGGTGTACAAGAGTCGTAGGTAGCCTAGTTGGGCCGCTGTGCCAGTTGGAAGATGAGCTAGGATAAGGCTGAAAATGCCTTACTATACACTGTCTACTTTTTCAGGTGAAAATCTCGATGTCGTCGGATTCACTCCAAATGTATCTGATTCGATTAATAGACACTAGACAACACACCCACAGGTGTACGAAAGTCCGGGGAGGCCTAGTTTGGCCGCTGTGCCAGTTGGAAGATGAGCTAGGATAAAGCTGAAAATGCCTTACTATACACTGTCTACTTTTTCAGGTGAAAATCTCGATGTCGTCGGATTCACTCCAAATGTATCTGATTCGATTAATAGACACTAGACAACACACCCACAGGTGTACGAAAGTCCGGGGAAGCCTAGTTTGGCCGCTGTGCCAGTTGGAAGATGAGCTAGGATAAGGCTGAAAATGCCTTACTATACACTGTCTACTTTTTCAGGTGAAAATCTCGATGTCGTCGGATTCACTCCAAATGTATCTGATTCGATTAATAGACACTAGACAACACACCCACAGGTGTACGAAATTCCGGGGAAGCCTAGTTTGGCCGCTGTGCTGTTGGAAGATGAGCTAGGATAAGGCTGAAAATGCCTTACTATACACTGTCTACTTTTTCAGGTGAAAATCTCGATGTCGTCGGATTCACTCCAAATGTATCTGATTCGATTAATAGACACTAGACAACACACCCACAGGTGTACGAAATTCCGGGGAAGCCTAGTTTGGCCGCTGTGCTGTTGGAAGATGAGCTAGGATAAGGCTGAAAATGCCTTACTATACACTGTCTACTTTTTCAGGTGAAAATCTCGATGTCGTCGGATTCACTCCAAATGTATCTGATTCGATTAATAGACACTAGACAACACACCCACAGGTGTACGAAATTCCGGGGAAGCCTAGTTTGGCCGCTGTGCTGTTGGAAGATGAGCTAGGATAAGGCTGAAAATGCCTTACTATACACTGTCTACTTTTTCAGGTGAAAATCTCGATGTCGTCGGATTCACTCCAAATGTATCTGATTCGATTAATAGACACTAGACAACACACCCACAGGTGTACGAAAGTCGTAGGTAGCCTAGTTTGGCCGCTGTGCCAGTTGGAAGATGAGCTAGGATAAGGCTGAAAGTGCCTTACTATACACTGTCTACTTTTTCAGGTGAAAATCTCGATGTCGTCGGATTCACTCCAAATGCATTTGATTCTATTAATAGACACTAGACAACATACCCACAGGTGTACGAAAGTCGTAGGTAGCCTAGTTGGGCCGCTGTGCCAGTTGGAAGGTGAGCTAGGATAAGGCTGAAAATGCCTTACTATACACTGTCTACTTTTTCAGGTGAAAATCTCGATGTCGTCGGATTCACTCCAAATGCATTTGATTCTATTAATAGACACTAGACAACATACCCACAGGTGTACAAGAGTCGTAGGTAGCCTAGTTTGGCCGCTGTGCGAGTTGGAAGGTGAGCTAGGATAAGGCTGAAAATGCCTTACTATACACTGTCTACTTTTTCAGGTGAAAATCTCGATGTCGTCGGATTCACTCCAAATGTATCTGATTCGATTAATAGACACTAGACAACACACCCACAGGTGTACGAAAGTCGTAGGTAGCCTAGTTTGGCCGCTGTGCCAGTTGGAAGGTGAGCTAGGATAAGGCTGAAAATGCCTTACTATACACTGTCTACTTTTTCAGGTGAAAATCTCGATGTCTTCGGATTCACTCCAAATGTATCTGATTCGATTAATAGACACTAGACAACACACCCACAGGTGTACGAAAGTCCGGGGTAGCCTAGTTTGGCCGCTGTGCCAGTTGGAAGATGAGCTAGGATAAGGCTGAAAATGCCTTACTATACACTGTCTACTTTTTCAGGTGAAAATCTCGATGTCGTCGGATTCACTCCAAATGCATTTGATTCTATTAATAGACACTAGACAACATACCCACAGGTGTACAAGAGTCGTAGGTAGCCTAGTTGGGCCGCTGTGCCAGTTGGAAGATGAGCTAGGATAAGGCTGAAAATGCCTTACTATACACTGTCAATTTTTTCAGGTGAAAATCTCGATGTCGTCGGATTCACTCCAAATGCATTTGATTCGATTAATAGACACCAGACAACATACCCACAGGTGTACAAGAGTCGTAGGTAGCCTAGTTCGGCCGCTGTGCGAGTTGGAAGGTGAGCTAGGATAAGGCTGAAAATGCCTTACTATACACTGTCTACTTTTTCAGGTGAAAATCTCGATGTCGTCGGATTCACTCCACATGTATCTGATTCGATTAATAGACACTAGACAACACACCCACAGGTGTACGAAAGTCGTAGGTAGCCTAGTTTGGCCGCTGTGCCAGTTGGAAGATGAGCTAGGATAAGGCTGAAAATGCCTTACTATACACTGTCTACTTTTTCAGGTGAAAATCTCGATGTCGTCGGATTCACTCCAAATGCATTTGATTCTATTAATAGACACTAGACAACATACCCACAGGTGTACAAGAGTCGTAGGTAGCCTAGTTGGGCCGCTGTGCCAGTTGGAAGATGAGCTAGGATAAGGCTGAAAATGCCTTACTATACACTGTCTACTTTTTCAGGTGAAAATCTCGATGTCGTCGGATTCACTCCAAATGCATTTGATTCTATTAATAGACACTAGACAACATACCCACAGGTGTACAAGAGTCGTAGGTAGCCTAGTTGGGCCGCTGTGCCAGTTGGAAGATGAGCTAGGATAAGGCTGAAAATGCCTTACTATACACTGTCTACTTTTTCAGGTGAAAATCTCGATGTCGTCGGATTCACTCCAAATGCATTTGATTCTATTAATAGACACTAGACAACATACCCACAGGTGTACAAGAGTCGTAGGTAGCCTAGTTGGGCCGCTGTGCCAGTTGGAAGGTGAGCTAGGATAAGGCTGAAAATGCCTTACTATGCACTGTCTACTTTTTCAGGTGAAAATCTCGATGTCGTCGGATTCACTCCAAATGTATCTGATTCGATTAATAGACACTAGACAACACACCCACAGGTGTACAAGAGTCGTAGGTAGCCTAGTTGGGCCGCTGTGCCAGTTGGAAGATGAGCTAGGATAAGGCTGAAAATGCCTTACTATACACTGTCTACTTTTTCAGGTGAAAATCTCGATGTCGTCGGATTCACTCCAAATGCATTTGATTCTATTAATAGACACTAGACAACATACCCACAGGTGTACAAGAGTCGTAGGTAGCCTAGTTGGGCCGCTGTGCCAGTTGGAAGATGAGCTAGGATAAGGCTGAAAATGCCTTACTATACACTGTCTACTTTTTCAGGTGAAAATCTCGATGTCGTCGGATTCACTCCAAATGTATCTGATTCGATTAATAGACACTAGACAACACACCCACAGGTGTACGAAAGTCGTAGGTAGCCTAGTTTGGCCGCTGTGCCAGTTGGAAGGTGAGCTAGGATAAGGCTGAAAATGCCTTACTATACACTGTCTACTTTTTCAGGTGAAAATCTCGATGTCGTCGGATTCACTCCAAATGTATCTGATTCGATTAATAGACACTAGACAACACACCCACAGGTGTACGAAAGTCGTAGGTAGCCTAGTTTGGCCGCTGTGCCAGTTGGAAGATGAGCTAGGATAAGGCTGAAAATGCCTTACTATACACTGTCTACTTTTTCAGGTGAAAATCTCGATGTCGTCGGATTCACTCCAAATGTATCTGATTCGATTAATAGACACTAGACAACACACCCACAGGTGTACGAAAGTCGTAGGTAGCCTAGTTTGGCCGCTGTGCCAGTTGGAAGGTGAGCTAGGATAAGGCTGAAAATGCCTTACTATACACTGTCTACTTTTTCAGGTGAAAATCTCGATGTCGTCGGATTCACTCCAAATGTATCTGATTCGATTAATAGACACTAGACAACACACCCACAGGTGTACGAAAGTCGTAGGTAGCCTAGTTTGGCCGCTGTGCCAGTTGGAAGATGAGCTAGGATAAGGCTGAAAATGCCTTACTATACACTGTCTACTTTTTCAGGTGAAAATCTCGATGTCGTCGGATTCACTCCAAATGTATCTGATTCGATTAATAGACACTAGACAACACACCCACAGGTGTACGAAAGTCGTAGGTAGCCTAGTTTGGCCGCTGTGCCAGTTGGAAGGTGAGCTAGGATAAGGCTGAAAATGCCTTACTATACACTGTCTACTTTTTCAGGTGAAAATCTCGATGTCGTCGGATTCACTCCAAATGTATCTGATTCGATTAATAGACACTAGACAACACACCCACAGGTGTACGAAAGTCGTAGGTAGCCTAGTTTGGCCGCTGTGCCAGTTGGAAGGTGAGCTAGGATAAGGCTGAAAATGCCTTACTATACACTGTCTACTTTTTCAGGTGAAAATCTCGATGTCGTCGGATTCACTCCAAATGTATCTGATTCGATTAATAGACACTAGACAACACACCCACAGGTGTACAAGAGTCGTAGGTAGCCTAGTTGGGCCGCTGTGCCAGTTGGAAGATGAGCTAGGATAAGGCTGAAAATGCCTTACTATACACTGTCTACTTTTTCAGGTGAAAATCTCGATGTCGTCGGATTCACTCCAAATGTATCTGATTCGATTAATAGACACTAGACAACACACCCACAGGTGTACGAAAGTCGTAGGTAGCCTAGTTTGGCCGCTGTGCCAGTTGGAAGATGAGCTAGGATAAGGCTGAAAATGCCTTACTATACACTGTCTACTTTTTCAGGTGAAAATCTCGATGTCGTCGGATTCACTCCAAATGTATCTGATTCGATTAATAGACACTAGACAACACACCCACAGGTGTACGAAAGTCGTAGGTAGCCTAGTTTGGCCGCTGTGCCAGTTGGAAGGTGAGCTAGGATAAGGCTGAAAATGCCTTACTATACACTGTCTACTTTTTCAGGTGAAAATCTCGATGTCGTCGGATTCACTCCAAATGTATCTGATTCGATTAATAGACACTAGACAACACACCCACAGGTGTACGAAAGTCGTAGGTAGCCTAGTTTGGCCGCTGTGCCAGTTGGAAGATGAGCTAGGATAAGGCTGAAAATGCCTTACTATACACTGTCTACTTTTTCAGGTGAAAATCTCGATGTCGTCGGATTCACTCCAAATGTATCTGATTCGATTAATAGACACTAGACAACACACCCACAGGTGTACGAAAGTCGTAGGTAGCCTAGTTTGGCCGCTGTGCCAGTTGGAAGGTGAGCTAGGATAAGGCTGAAAATGCCTTACTATACACTGTCTACTTTTTCAGGTGAAAATCTCGATGTCGTCGGATTCACTCCAAATGTATCTGATTCGATTAATAGACACTAGACAACACACCCACAGGTGTACGAAAGTCGTAGGTAGCCTAGTTTGGCCGCTGTGCCAGTTGGAAGGTGAGCTAGGATAAGGCTGAAAATGCCTTACTATACACTGTCTACTTTTTCAGGTGAAAATCTCGATGTCGTCGGATTCACTCCAAATGTATCTGATTCGATTAATAGACACTAGACAACACACCCACAGGTGTACAAGAGTCGTAGGTAGCCTAGTTGGGCCGCTGTGCCAGTTGGAAGATGAGCTAGGATAAGGCTGAAAATGCCTTACTATACACTGTCTACTTTTTCAGGTGAAAATCTCGATGTCGTCGGATTCACTCCAAATGTATCTGATTCGATTAATAGACACTAGACAACACACCCACAGGTGTACAAGAGTCGTAGGTAGCCTAGTTGGGCCGCTGTGCCAGTTGGAAGATGAGCTAGGATAAGGCTGAAAATGCCTTACTATACACTGTCTACTTTTTCAGGTGAAAATCTCGATGTCGTCGGATTCACTCCAAATGTATCTGATTCGATTAATAGACACTAGACAACACACCCACAGGTGTACGAAAGTCGTAGGTAGCCTAGTTTGGCCGCTGTGCCAGTTGGAAGGTGAGCTAGGATAAGGCTGAAAATGCCTTACTATACACTGTCTACTTTTTCAGGTGAAAATCTCGATGTCGTCGGATTCACTCCAAATGTATCTGATTCGATTAATAGACACTAGACAACACACCCACAGGTGTACGAAAGTCGTAGGTAGCCTAGTTTGGCCGCTGTGCCAGTTGGAAGATGAGCTAGGATAAGGCTGAAAATGCCTTACTATACACTGTCTACTTTTTCAGGTGAAAATCTCGATGTCGTCGGATTCACTCCAAATGTATCTGATTCGATTAATAGACACTAGACAACACACCCACAGGTGTACGAAAGTCGTAGGTAGCCTAGTTTGGCCGCTGTGCCAGTTGGAAGGTGAGCTAGGATAAGGCTGAAAATGCCTTACTATACACTGTCTACTTTTTCAGGTGAAAATCTCGATGTCGTCGGATTCACTCCAAATGTATCTGATTCGATTAATAGACACTAGACAACACACCCACAGGTGTACGAAAGTCGTAGGTAGCCTAGTTTGGCCGCTGTGCCAGTTGGAAGGTGAGCTAGGATAAGGCTGAAAATGCCTTACTATACACTGTCTACTTTTTCAGGTGAAAATCTCGATGTCGTCGGATTCACTCCAAATGTATCTGATTCGATTAATAGACACTAGACAACACACCCACAGGTGTACGAAAGTCGTAGGTAGCCTAGTTTGGCCGCTGTGCCAGTTGGAAGATGAGCTAGGATAAGGCTGAAAATGCCTTACTATACACTGTCTACTTTTTCAGGTGAAAATCTCGATGTCGTCGGATTCACTCCAAATGTATCTGATTCGATTAATAGACACTAGACAACACACCCACAGGTGTACGAAAGTCGTAGGTAGCCTAGTTTGGCCGCTGTGCCAGTTGGAAGGTGAGCTAGGATAAGGCTGAAAATGCCTTACTATACACTGTCTACTTTTTCAGGTGAAAATCTCGATGTCGTCGGATTCACTCCAAATGTATCTGATTCGATTAATAGACACTAGACAACACACCCACAGGTGTACGAAAGACGTAGGTAGCCTAGTTTGGCCGCTGTGCCAGTTGGAAGGTGAGCTAGGATAAGGCTGAAAATGCCTTACTATACACTGTCTACTTTTTCAGGTGAAAATCTCGATGTCGTCGGATTCACTCCAAATGTATCTGATTCGATTAATAGACACTAGACAACACACCCACAGGTGTACGAAAGTCGTAGGTAGCCTAGTTTGGCCGCTGTGCCAGTTGGAAGATGAGCTAGGATAAGGCTGAAAATGCCTTACTATACACTGTCTACTTTTTCAGGTGAAAATCTCGATGTCGTCGGATTCACTCCAAATGTATCTGATTCGATTAATAGACACTAGACAACACACCCACAGGTGTACGAAAGTCGTAGGTAGCCTAGTTTGGCCGCTGTGCCAGTTGGAAGGTGAGCTAGGATAAGGCTGAAAATGCCTTACTATACACTGTCTACTTTTTCAGGTGAAAATCTCGATGTCGTCGGATTCACTCCAAATGTATCTGATTCGATTAATAGACACTAGACAACACACCCACAGGTGTACGAAAGTCGTAGGTAGCCTAGTTTGGCCGCTGTGCCAGTTGGAAGGTGAGCTAGGATAAGGCTGAAAATGCCTTACTATACACTGTCTACTTTTTCAGGTGAAAATCTCGATGTCGTCGGATTCACTCCAAATGTATCTGATTCGATTAATAGACACTAGACAACACACCCACAGGTGTACGAAAGTCGTAGGTAGCCTAGTTTGGCCGCTGTGCCAGTTGGAAGATGAGCTAGGATAAGGCTGAAAATGCCTTACTATACACTGTCTACTTTTTCAGGTGAAAATCTCGATGTCGTCGGATTCACTCCAAATGTATCTGATTCGATTAATAGACACTAGACAACACACCCACAGGTGTACGAAAGTCGTAGGTAGCCTAGTTTGGCCGCTGTGCCAGTTGGAAGGTGAGCTAGGATAAGGCTGAAAATGCCTTACTATACACTGTCTACTTTTTCAGGTGAAAATCTCGATGTCGTCGGATTCACTCCAAATGTATCTGATTCGATTAATAGACACTAGACAACACACCCACAGGTGTACGAAAGTCGTAGGTAGCCTAGTTTGGCCGCTGTGCCAGTTGGAAGGTGAGCTAGGATAAGGCTGAAAATGCCTTACTATACACTGTCTACTTTTTCAGGTGAAAATCTCGATGTCGTCGGATTCACTCCAAATGTATCTGATTCGATTAATAGACACTAGACAACACACCCACAGGTGTACAAGAGTCGTAGGTAGCCTAGTTGGGCCGCTGTGCCAGTTGGAAGATGAGCTAGGATAAGGCTGAAAATGCCTTACTATACACTGTCTACTTTTTCAGGTGAAAATCTCGATGTCGTCGGATTCACTCCACATGTATCTGATTCGATTAATAGACACTAGACAACACACCCACAGGTGTACGAAAGTCGTAGGTAGCCTAGTTTGGCCGCTGTGCCAGTTGGAAGGTGAGCTAGGATAAGGCTGAAAATGCCTTACTATACACTGTCTACTTTTTCAGGTGAAAATCTCGATGTCGTCGGATTCACTCCACATGTATCTGATTCGATTAATAGACACTAGACAACACACCCACAGGTGTACGAAAGTCGTAGGTAGCCTAGTTTGGCCGCTGTGCCAGTTGGAAGATGAGCTAGGATAAGGCTGAAAATGCCTTACTATACACTGTCTACTTTTTCAGGTGAAAATCTCGATGTCGTCGGATTCACTCCAAATGTATCTGATTCGATTAATAGACACTAGACAACACACCCACAGGTGTACAAGAGTCGTAGGTAGCCTAGTTGGGCCGCTGTGCCAGTTGGAAGATGAGCTAGGATAAGGCTGAAAATGCCTTACTATACACTGTCTACTTTTTCAGGTGAAAATCTCGATGTCGTCGGATTCACTCCACATGTATCTGATTCGATTAATAGACACTAGACAACACACCCACAGGTGTACGAAAGTCGTAGGTAGCCTAGTTTGGCCGCTGTGCCAGTTGGAAGGTGAGCTAGGATAAGGCTGAAAATGCCTTACTATACACTGTCTACTTTTTCAGGTGAAAATCTCGATGTCGTCGGATTCACTCCAAATGTATCTGATTCGATTAATAGACACTAGACAACACACCCACAGGTGTACGAAAGTCGTAGGTAGCCTAGTTTGGCCGCTGTGCCAGTTGGAAGGTGAGCTAGGATAAGGCTGAAAATGCCTTACTATACACTGTCTACTTTTTCAGGTGAAAATCTCGATGTCGTCGGATTCACTCCAAATGTATCTGATTCGATTAATAGACACTAGACAACACACCCACAGGTGTACAAGAGTCGTAGGTAGCCTAGTTGGGCCGCTGTGCCAGTTGGAAGATGAGCTAGGATAAGGCTGAAAATGCCTTACTATACACTGTCTACTTTTTCAGGTGAAAATCTCGATGTCGTCGGATTCACTCCACATGTATCTGATTCGATTAATAGACACTAGACAACACACCCACAGGTGTACGAAAGTCGTAGGTAGCCTAGTTTGGCCGCTGTGCCAGTTGGAAGGTGAGCTAGGATAAGGCTGAAAATGCCTTACTATACACTGTCTACTTTTTCAGGTGAAAATCTCGATGTCGTCGGATTCACTCCAAATGCATTTGATTCTATTAATAGACACTAGACAACATACCCACAGGTGTACAAGAGTCGTAGGTAGCCTAGTTGGGCCGCTGTGCCAGTTGGAAGATGAGCTAGGATAAGGCTGAAAATGCCTTACTATACACTGTCTACTTTTTCAGGTGAAAATCTCGATGTCGTCGGATTCACTCCACATGTATCTGATTCGATTAATAGACACTAGACAACACACCCACAGGTGTACGAAAGTCCGAGGTAGCCTAGTTTGGCCGCTGTGCCAGTTGGAAGATGAGCTAGGATAAGGCTGAAAATGCCTTACTATACACTGTCAATTTTTTCAGGTGAAAATCTCGATGTCGTCGGATTCACTCCAAATGCATTTGATTCTATTAATAGACACTAGACAACATACCCACAGGTGTACAAGAGTCGTAGGTAGCCTAGTTGGGCCGCTGTGCCAGTTGGAAGATGAGCTAGGATAAGGCTGAAAATGCCTTACTATACACTGTCTACTTTTTCAGGTGAAAATCTCGATGTCGTCGGATTCACTCCAAATGTATCTGATTCGATTAATAGACACTAGACAACACACCCACAGGTGTACGAAAGTCGTAGGTAGCCTAGTTTGGCCGCTGTGCCAGTTGGAAGGTGAGCTAGGATAAGGCTGAAAATGCCTTACTATACACTGTCTACTTTTTCAGGTGAAAATCTCGATGTCGTCGGATTCACTCCAAATGTATCTGATTCGATTAATAGACACCTGTGGGTATGTTGTCTAGTGTCTATTAATCGAATCAAATGCATTTGGAGTGAATCCGACGACATCGAGATTTTCACCTGAAAAAGTAGACAGTGTATAGTAAGGCATTTTCAGCCTTATCCTAGCTCATCTTCCAACTGGCACAGCGGCCAAACTAGGCTACCTACGACTTTCGTACACCTGTGGGTATGTTGTCTAGTGTCTATTAATCGAGTCAGATACATTTGGAGTGAATCCGAAGACATCGAGATTTTCACCTGAAAAAGTAGACAGTGTATAGTAAGGCATTTTCAGCCTTATCCTAGCTCACCTTCCAACTGGCACAGCGGCCCAACTAGGCTACCTACGACTCTTGTACACCTGTGGGTATGTTGTCTAGTGTCTATTAATAGAATCAAATGCATTTGGAGTGAATCCGACGACATCGAGATTTTCACCTGAAAAAGTAGACAGTGTATAGTAAGGCATTTTCAGCCTTATCCTAGCTCATCTTCCAACTGGCACAGCGGCCAAACTAGGCTACCTACGACTTTCGTACACCTGTGGGTGTGTTGTCTAGTGTCTATTAATCGAATCAGATACATTTGGAGTGAATCCGACGACATCGAGATTTTCACCTGAAAAAGTAGACAGTGCATAGTAAGGCATTTTCAGCCTTATCCTAGCTCACCTTCCAACTGGCACAGCGGCCCAACTAGGCTACCTACGACTCTTGTACACCTGTGGGTATGTTGTCTAGTGTCTATTAATAGAATCAAATGCATTTGGAGTGAATCCGACGACATCGAGATTTTCACCTGAAAAAGTAGACAGTGTATAGTAAGGCATTTTCAGCCTTATCCTAGCTCACCTTCCAACTGGCACAGCGGCCAAACTAGGCTACCTACGACTCTTGTACACCTGTGGGTATGTTGTCTAGTGTCTATTAATAGAATCAAATGCATTTGGAGTGAATCCGACGACATCGAGATTTTCACCTGAAAAAGTAGACAGTGTATAGTAAGGCATTTTCAGCCTTATCCTAGCTCACCTTCCAACTGGCACAGCGGCCAAACTAGGCTACCTACGACTCTTGTACACCTGTGGGTATGTTGTCTAGTGTCTATTAATAGAATCAAATGCATTTGGAGTGAATCCGACGACATCGAGATTTTCACCTGAAAAAGTAGACAGTGTATAGTAAGGCATTTTCAGCCTTATCCTAGCTCACCTTCCAACTGGCAGAGCGGCCCAACTAGGCTACCTACGACTCTTGTACACCTGTGGGTATGTTGTCTAGTGTCTATTAAAAGAAACAAATGCATTTGGAGTGAATCCGACGACATCGAGATTTTCACCTGAAAAAGTAGACAGTGTATAGTAAGGCATTTTCAGCCTTATCCTAGCTCACCTTCCAACTGGCAGAGCGGCCCAACTAAGCTACCTACGACTCTTGAACACCTGTTTGTATGTTTTCTAGTGTCTACTAATAGAATCAAATGCATTTGGAGTGAATCCGACGACATCGAGATTTTCACCTGAAAAAGTAGACAGTGTATAGTAAGGCATTTTCAGCCTTATCCTAGCTCATCTTCCAACTGGCACAGCGGCCAAACTAGGCTACCTACGACTTTCGTACACCTGTGGGTGTGTTGTCTAGTGTCTATTAATCGAATCAGATACATTTGGAGTGAATCCGACGACATCGAGATTTTCACCTGAAAAAGTAGACAGTGTATAGTAAGGCATTTTCAGCCTTATCCTAGCTCACCTTCCAACTGGCACAGCGGCCAAACTAGGCTTCCCCGGACTTTCGTACACCTGTGGGTATGTTGTCTAGTGTCTATTAATAGAATCAAATGCATTTGGAGTGAATCCGACGACATCGAGATTTTCACCTGAAAAAGTAGACAGTGTATAGTAAGGCATTTTTAGCCTTATCCTAGCTCACCTTCCAACTGGCACAGCGGCCCAACTAGGCTACCTACGACTTTCGTACATCTGTGGGTGTGTTGTCTAGTGTCTATTAATAGAATCGAATGTATTTGGAGTGAATCCGACGACATCGAGATTTTCACCTGAAAAAGTAGACAGTGTATAGTAAGGCATTTTCAGCCTTATCCTAGCTCATCTTCCAACTGGCACAGCGGCCAAACTAGGCTACCTACGACTTTCGTACACCTGTGGGTGTGTTGTCTAGTGTCTATTAATCGAATCAGATACATTTGGAGTGAATCCGACGACATCGAGATTTTCACCTGAAAAAGTAGACAGTGTATAGTAAGGCATTTTCAGCCTTATCCTAGCTCATCTTCCAACTGGCACAGCCGCCCAACTAGGCTACCTACGACTCTTGTACACCTGTGGGTATGTTGTCTAGTGTCTATTAAAAGAAACAAATGCATTTGGAGTGAATCCGACGACATCGAGATTTTCACCTGAAAAAGTAGACAGTGTATAGTAAGGCATTTTCAGCCTTATCCTAGCTCACCTTCCAACTGGCACAGCGGCCCAACTAGGCTACCTACGACTTTCGTACACCTGTGGGTGTGTTGTCTAGTGTCTATTAGTAGAATCGAATGCATTTGGAGTGAATCCGACGACATCGAGATTTTCACCTGAAAAAGTAGACAGTGTATAGTAAGGCATTTTCAGCCTTATCCTAGCTCACCTTCCAACTGGCACAGCGGCCCAACTAGGCTACCTACGACTCTTGTACACCTGTGGGTATGTTGTCTAGTGTCTATTAATAGAATCAAATGCATTTGGAGTGAATCCGACGACATCGAGATTTTCACCTGAAAAAGTAGACAGTGTATAGTAAGGCATTTTCAGCCTTATCCTAGCTCATCTTCCAACTGGCACAGCGGCCAAACTAGGCTTCCCCGGACTTTCGTACACCTGTGGGTGTGTTGTCTAGTGTCTATTAATCGAATCAGATACATTTGGAGTGAATCCGACGACATCGAGATTTTCACCTGAAAAAGTAGACAGTGTATAGTAAGGCATTTTCAGCCTTATCCTAGCTCATCTTCCAACTGGCACAGCGGCCAAACTAGGCTACCCCGGACTTTCGTACACCTGTGGGTGTGTTGTCTAGTGTCTATTAATCGAATCAGATACATTTGGAGTGAATCCGACGACATCGAGATTTTCACCTGAAAAAGTAGACAGTGTATAGTAAGGCATTTTCAGCCTTATCCTAGCTCACCTTCCAACTGGCACAGCGGCCCAACTAGGCTACCTACGACTCTTGTACACCTGTGGGTATGTTGTCTAGTGTCTATTAATAGAATCAAATGCATTTGGAGTGAATCCGACGACATCGAGATTTTCACCTGAAAAAGTAGACAGTGTATAGTAAGGCATTTTCAGCCTTATCCTAGCTCATCTTCCAACTGGCACAGCGGCCAAACTAGGCTTCCCCGGACTTTCGTACACCTGTGGGTGTGTTGTCTAGTGTCTATTAATCGAATCAGATACATTTGGAGTGAATCCGACGACATCGAGATTTTCACCTGAAAAAGTAGACAGTGTATAGTAAGGCATTTTCAGCCTTATCCTAGCTCATCTTCCAACTGGCACAGCGGCCAAACTAGGCTTCCCCGGACTTTCGTACACCTGTGGGTGTGTTGTCTAGTGTCTATTAATCGAATCAGATACATTTGGAGTGAATCCGACGACATCGAGATTTTCACCTGAAAAAGTAGACAGTGTATAGTAAGGCATTTTCAGCCTTATCCTAGCTCACCTTCCAACTGGCACAGCGGCCCAACTAGGCTACCTACGACTCTTGTACACCTGTGGGTATGTTGTCTAGTGTCTATTAATAGAATCAAATGCATTTGGAGTGAATCCGACGACATCGAGATTTTCACCTGAAAAAGTAGACAGTGTATAGTAAGGCATTTTCAGCCTTATCCTAGCTCATCTTCCAACTGGCACAGCGGCCAAACTAGGCTTCCCCGGACTTTCGTACACCTGTGGGTGTGTTGTCTAGTGTCTATTAATCGAATCAGATACATTTGGAGTGAATCCGACGACATCGAGATTTTCACCTGAAAAAGTAGACAGTGTATAGTAAGGCATTTTCAGCCTTATCCTAGCTCATCTTCCAACTGGCACAGCGGCGAAACTAGGCTACCTACGACTTTCGTACACCTGTGGGTGTGTTGTCTAGTGTCTATTAATCGAATCAGATACATTTGGAGTGAATCCGACAACATCGAGATTTTCACCTGAAAAAGTAGACAGTGTATAGTAAGGCATTTTCAGCCTTATCCTAGCTCACCTTCCAACTGGCACAGCGGCCCAACTAGGCTACCTACGACTCTTGTACACCTGTGGGTATGTTGTCTAGTGTCTATTAATAGAATCAAATGCATTTGGAGTGAATCCGACGACATCGAGATTTTCACCTGAAAAAGTAGACAGTGTATAGTAAGGCATTTTCAGCCTTATCCTAGCTCATCTTCTAACTGGCACAGCGGCCAAACTAGGCTTCCCCGGACTTTCGTACACCTGTGGGTGTGTTGTCTAGTGTCTATTAATCGAATCAGATACATTTGGAGTGAATCCGACGACATCGAGATTTTCACCTGAAAAAGTAGACAGTGTATAGTAAGGCATTTTCAGCCTTATCCTAGCTCATCTTCCAACTGGCACAGCGGCGAAACTAGGCTACCTACGACTTTCGTACACCTGTGGGTGTGTTGTCTAGTGTCTATTAATCGAATCAGATACATTTGGAGTGAATCCGACGACATCGAGATTTTCACCTGAAAAAGTAGACAGTGTATAGTAAGGCATTTTCAGCCTTATCCTAGCTCATCTTCCAACTGCTGGCACAGCGGCCCAACTAGGCTACCTACGACTCTTGTACACCTGTGGGTATGTTGTCTAGTGTCTATTAATAGAATCAAATGCATTTGGAGTGAATCCGACGACATCGAGATTTTCACCTGAAAAAGTAGACAGTGTATAGTAAGGCATTTTCAGCCTTATCCTAGCTCATCTTCCAACTGGCACAGCGGCCAAACTAGGCTACCCCGGACTTTCGTACACCTGTGGGTGTGTTGTCTACTGTCTATTAATCGAATCAAATACATTTGGAGTGAATCCGACGACATCGAGATTTTCACCTGAAAAAGTAGACAGTGTATAGTAATGCATTTTCAGCCTTATCCTAGCTCATTTTCCAACTGGCACAGCGGCCAAACTAGGCTACCCCGGACTTTCGTACACCTGTGGGTGTGTTGTCTAGTGTCTATTAATCGAATCAGATACATTTGGAGCGAATCCGACGACATCGAGATTTTCACCTGAAAAAGTAGACAGTGTATAGTAAGGCATTTTCAGCCTTATCCTAGCTCACCTTCCAACTGGCACAGCGGCCCAACTAGGCTACCTACGACTCTTGTACACCTGTGGGTATGTTGTCTAGTGTCTATTAATAGAATCAAATGCATTTGGAGTGAATCCGACGACATCGAGATTTTCACCTGAAAAAGTAGACAGTGTATAGTAAGGCATTTTCAGCCTTATCCTAGCTCATCTTCCAACTGGCACAGCGGCCAAACTAGGCTACCTACGGCTCTTGTACACCTGTGGGTATGTTGTCTAGTGTCTATTAATAGAATCAAATGCATTTGGAGTGAATCCGACGACATCGAGATTTTCACCTGAAAAAGTAGACAGTGTATAGTAAGGCACTGTGGGTGTGTTGTCTAGTGTCTATTAATCGAATCAGATACATTTGGAGTGAATCCGACGACATCGAGATTTTCACCTGAAAAAGTGGACAGTGTATAGTAAGGCATTTTCAGCCTTATCCTAGCTCATCTTCCAACTGGCACAGCGGCCAAACTAGGCTACCTACGACTTTCGTACACCTGTGGGTGTATTGTCTAGTGCCTATTAATCGAATCAGATACATTTGGAGTGAATCCGACGACATCGAGATTTTCACCTGAAAAAGTAGACAGTGTATAGTAAGGCATTTTCAGCCTTATCCTAGCTCATCTTCCAACTGGCACAGCGGCCAAACTAGGCTACCTACGGCTCTTGTACACCTGTGGGTATGTTGTCTAGTGTCTATTAATAGAATCAAATGCATTTGGAGTGAATCCGACGACATCGAGATTTTCACCTGAAAAAGTAGACAGTGTATAGTAAGGCACTGTGGGTGTGTTGTCTAGTGTCTATTAATCGAATCAGATACATTTGGAGTGAATCCGACGACATCGAGATTTTCACCTGAAAAAGTGGACAGTGTATAGTAAGGCATTTTCAGCCTTATCCTAGCTCATCTTCCAACTGGCACAGCGGCCAAACTAGGCTTCCCCGGACTTTCGTACACCTGTGGGTGTGTTGTCTAGTGTCTATTAATCGAATCAGATACATTTGGAGTGAATCCGACGACATCGAGATTTTCACCTGAAAAAGTAGACAGTGTATAGTAAGGCACTGTGGGTGTGTTGTCTAGTGTCTATTAATCGAATCAGATACATTTGGAGTGAATCCGACGACATCGAGATTTTCACCTGAAAAAGTGGACAGTGTATAGTAAGGCATTTTCAGCCTTATCCTAGCTCATCTTCCAACTGGCACAGCGGCCAAACTAGGCTTCCCCGGACTTTCGTACACCTGTGGGTGTGTTGTCTAGTGTCTATTAATCGAATCAGATACATTTGGAGTGAATCCGACGACATCGAGATTTTCACCTGAAAAAGTAGACAGTGTATAGTAAGGCACTGTGGGTGTGTTGTCTAGTGTCTATTAATCGAATCAGATACATTTGGAGTGAATCCGACGACATCGAGATTTTCACCTGAAAAAATTGACAGTGTATAGTAAGGCATTTTCAGCCTTATCCTAGCTCATCTTCCAACTGGCACAGCGGCCAAACTAGGCTTCCCCGGACTTTCGTACACCTGTGGGTGTGTTGTCTAGTGTCTATTAATCGAATCAGATACATTTGGAGTGAATCCGACGACATCGAGATTTTCACCTGAAAAAGTAGACAGTGTATAGTAAGGCATTTTCAGCCTTATCCTAGCTCACCTTCCAACTGGCACAGCGGCCAAACTAGGCTACCTACGACTCTTGTACACCTGTGGGTATGTTGTCTAGTGTCTATTAATAGAATCAAATGCATTTGGAGTGAATCCGACGACATCGAGATTTTCACCTGAAAAAGTAGACAGTGTATAGTAAGGCACTTTCAGCCTTATCCTAGCTCATCTTCCAACTGGCACAGCGGCCAAACTAGGCTACCTACGACTTTCGTACACCTGTGGGTGTGTTGTCTAGTGTCTATTAATCGAATCAGATACATTTGGAGTGAATCCGACGACATCGAGATTTTCACCTGAAAAAGTAGACAGTGTATAGTAAGGCATTTCCAGCCTTATCCTAGCTCATCTTCCAACTGACACAGCGGCCCAACTAGGCTACCTACGGCTCTTGTACACCTGTGGGTATGTTGTCTACTGTCTATTAATCGAATCAGACACATTTGGAGTGAATCCGACGACATCGAGATTTTCACCTGAAAAAATTGACAGTGTTTAGTAAGGCATTTTCAGCCTTCTCCTAGCTCACCTTCCAACTGGCACAGCGGCCAAACTAGGCTACCTACGGCTCTTGTACACCTGTGGGTATGTTGTCTAGTGTCTATTAATAGAATCAAATGCATTTGGAGTGAATCCGACTACATCGAGATTTTCACCTGAAAAAGTAGACAGTGTATAGTAAGGCACTTTCAGCCTTATCCTAGCTGATCTTCCAACTGGCACAGCGGCCAAACTAGGCTACCTACGACTTTCGTACACCTGTGGGTGTGTTGTCTAGTGTCTATTAATCGAATCAGATACATTTGGAGTGAATCCGACGACAAAAAATTGACAGTGTATAGTAAGGCATTTTCAGCCTTATCCTAGCTCATCTTCCAAATGACACAGCGGCCCAACTAGGCTACCTACGGCTCTTGTACACCTGTGGGTATGTTGTCTACTGTCTATTAATCGAATCAGACACATTTGGAGTGAATCCGACGACATCGAGATTTTCACCTGAAAAAATTGACAGTGTTTAGTAAGGCATTTTCAGCCTTCTCCTAGCTCACCTTCCAACTGGCACAGCGGCCAAACTAGGCTACCTACGGCTCTTGTACACCTGTGGGTATGTTGTCTAGTGTCTATTAATAGAATCAAATGCATTTGGAGTGAATCCGACGACATCGAGATTTTCACCTGAAAAAATTGACAGTGTTTAGTAAGGCATTTTCAGCCTTATCCTAGCTCACCTTCCAACTGACACAGCGGCCCAACTAGGCTACCTACGGCTCTTGTACACCTGTGGGTATGTTGTCTACTGTCTATTAATCGAATCAGACACATTTGGACTGAATCCGACAACATCGAGATTTTCACCTGAAAAAATTGACAGTGTTTAGTAAGGCATTTTCAGCCTTCTCCTAGCTCACCTTCCAACTGGCACAGCGGCCAAACTAGGCTACCTACGGCTCTTGTACACCTGTGGGTATGTTGTCTAGTGTCTATTAATAGAATCAAATGCATTTGGAGTGAATCCGACGACATCGAGATTTTCACCTGAAAAAATTGACAGTGTTTAGTAAGGCATTTTCAGCCTTATCCTAGCTCACCTTCCAACTGGCACAGCGGCCAAACTAGGCTACCTACGGCTCTTGTACACCTGTGGGTATGTTGTCTAGTGTCTATTAATATAATCAAATGCATTTGGAGTGAATCCGACGACATCGAGATTTTCACCTGAAAAAGTAGACAGTGTATAGTAAGGCACTTTCAGCCTTATCCTAGCTCATCTTCCAACTGGCACAGCGGCCAAACTAGGCTACCTACGGCTCTTGTACACCTGTGGGTATGTTGTCTAGTGTCTATTAATAGAATCAAATGCATTTGGAGTGAATCCGACGACATCGAGATTTTCACCTGAAAAAATTGACAGTGTTTAGTAAGGCATTTTCAGCCTTATCCTAGCTCACCTTCCAACTGGCACAGCGGCCAAACTAGGCTACCTACGACTTTCGTACACCTGTGGGTGTGTTGTCTAGTGTCTATTAATCGAATCAGATACATTTGGAGTGAATCCAACGACATCGAGATTTTCACCTGAAAAAGTAGACAGTGTATAGTAAGGCATTTTCAGCCTTATCCTAGCTCACCTTCCAACTGGCACAGCGGCCAAACTAGGCTACCTACGGCTCTTGTACACCTGTGGGTATGTTGTCTACTGTCTATTAATCGAATCAGACACATTTGGAGTGAATCCGACGACATCGAGATTTTCACCTGAAAAAATTGACAGTGTTTAGTAAGGCATTTTCAGCCTTATCCTAGCTCACCTTCCAACTGGCACAGCGGCCAAACTAGGCTACCTACGGCTCTTGTACACCTGTGGGTATGTTGTCTAGTGTCTATTAATATAATCAAATGCATTTGGAGTGAATCCGACGACATCGAGATTTTCACCTGAAAAAGTAGACAGTGTATAGTAAGGCACTTTCAGCCTTATCCTAGCTCATCTTCCAACTGGCACAGCGGCCAAACTAGGCTACCTACGACTTTCGTACACCTGTGGGTGTGTTGTCTAGTGTCTATTAATCGAATCAGATACATTTGGAGTGAATCCGACGACATCGAGATTTTCACCTGAAAAAGTAGACAGTGTATAGTAAGGCATTTTCAGCCTTATCCTAGCTCACCTTCCAACTGGCACAGCGGCCAAACTAGGCTACCTACGACTTTCGTACACCTGTGGGTGTGTTGTCTAGTGTCTATTAATCGAATCAGATACATTTGGAGTGAATCCGACGACATCGAGATTTTCACCTGAAAAAGTAGACAGTGTATAGTAAGGCATTTTCAGCCTTATCCTAGCTGATCTTCCAACTGGCACAGCGGCCAAACTAGGCTACCTACGACTTTCGTACACCTGTGGGTGTGTTGTCTAGTGTCTATTAATCGAATCAGATACATTTGGAGTGAATCCGACGACAAAAAATTGACAGTGTATAGTAAGGCATTTTCAGCCTTATCCTAGCTCATCTTCCAAATGACACAGCGGCCCAACTAGGCTACCTACGGCTCTTGTACACCTGTGGGTATGTTGTCTACTGTCTATTAATCGAATCAGACACATTTGGAGTGAATCCGACGACATCGAGATTTTCACCTGAAAAAGTAGACAGTGTATAGTAAGGCATTTTCAGCCTTATCCTAGCTCACCTTCCAACTGGCACAGCGGCCCAACTAGGCTACCTACGACTCTTGTACACCTGTGGGTATGTTGTCTAGTGTCTATTAATAGAATCAAATGCATTTGGAGTGAATCCGACGACATCGAGATTTTCACCTGAAAAAGTAGACAGTGTTTAGTACTGGCACAGCGGCCCAACTAGGCTACCTACGACTCTTGTACACCTGTGGGTGTGTTGTCTAGTGTCTATTAATCGAATCAGATACATTTGGAGTGATTCCGACGACATCGAGATTTTCACCTGAAAAAGTAGACAGTGTATAGTAAGGCATTTTCAGCCTTATCCTAGCTCACCTTCCAACTGGCACAGCGGCCAAACTAGGCTACCTACGACTTTCGTACACCTGTGGGTGTGTTGTCTAGTGTCTATTAATCGAATCAGATACATTTGGAGTGAATCCGACGACATCGAGATTTTCACCTGAAAAAGTAGACAGTGTATAGTAAGGCATTTTCAGCCTTATCCTAGCTCACCTTCCAACTGGCACAGCGGCCAAACTAGGCTACCTACGACTTTCGTACACCTGTGGGTGTGTTGTCTAGTGTCTATTAATCGAATCAGATACATTTGGAGTGAATCCGACGACATCGAGATTTTCACCTGAAAAAGTAGACAGTGTATAGTAAGGCATTTTCAGCCTTATCCTAGCTCACCTTCCAACTGGCACAGCGGCCAAACTAGGCTACCTACGACTTTCGTACACCTGTGGGTGTGTTGTCTAGTGTCTATTAATCGAATCAGATACATTTGGAGTGAATCCGACGACATCGAGATTTTCACCTGAAAAAGTAGACAGTGTATAGTAAGGCATTTTCAGCCTTATCCTAGCTCACCTTCCAACTGGCACAGCGGCCCAACTAGGCTACCTACGACTCTTGTACACCTGTGGGTATGTTGTCTAGTGTCTATTAATAGAATCAAATGCATTTGGAGTGAATCCGACGACATCGAGATTTTCACCTGAAAAAGTAGACAGTGTATAGTAAGGCATTTTCAGCCTTATCCTAGCTCACCTTCCAACTGGCACAGCGGCCCAACTAGGCTACCTACGACTCTTGTACACCTGTGGGTATGTTGTCTAGTGTCTATTAATAGAATCAAATGCATTTGGAGTGAATCCGACGACATCGAGATTTTCACCTGAAAAAGTAGACAGTGTATAGTAAGGCATTTTCAGCCTTATCCTAGCTCACCTTCCAACTGGCACAGCGGCCAAACTAGGCTACCTACGGCTCTTGTACACCTGTGGGTATGTTGTCTAGTGTCTATTAATAGAATCAAATGCATTTGGAGTGAATCCGACGACATCGAGATTTTCACCTGAAAAAGTAGACAGTGTATAGTAAGGCATTTTCAGCCTTATCCTAGCTCATCTTCCAACTGGCACAGCGGCCCAACTAGGCTACCTACGACTCTTGTACACCTGTGGGTGTGTTGTCTAGTGTCTATTAATCGAATCAGATACATTTGGAGTGAATCCGACGACATCGAGATTTTCACCTGAAAAAGTAGACAGTGTATAGTAAGGCATTTTCAGCCTTATCCTAGCTCACCTTCCAACTGGCACAGCGGCCAAACTAGGCTACCTACGACTTTCGTACACCTGTGGGTGTGTTGTCTAGTGTCTATTAATCGAATCAGATACATTTGGAGTGAATCCGACGACATCGAGATTTTCACCTGAAAAAGTAGACAGTGTATAGTAAGGCATTTTCAGCCTTATCCTAGCTCATCTTCCAACTGGCACAGCGGCCAAACTAGGCTACCTACGACTTTCGTACACCTGTGGGTGTGTTGTCTAGTGTCTATTAATCGAATCAGATACATTTGGAGTGAATCCGACGACATCGAGATTTTCACCTGAAAAAGTAGACAGTGTATAGTAAGGCATTTTCAGCCTTATCCTAGCTCACCTTCCAACTGGCACAGCGGCCCAACTAGGCTACCTACGACTCTTGTACACCTGTGGGTATGTTGTCTAGTGTCTATTAATAGAATCAAATGCATTTGGAGTGAATCCGACGACATCGAGATTTTCACCTGAAAAAGTAGACAGTGTATAGTAAGGCATTTTCAGCCTTATCCTAGCTCACCTTCCAACTGGCACAGCGGCCCAACTAGGCTACCTACGACTCTTGTACACCTGTGGGTATGTTGTCTAGTGTCTATTAATAGAATCAAATGCATTTGGAGTGAATCCGACGACATCGAGATTTTCACCTGAAAAAGTAGACAGTGTATAGTAAGGCATTTTCAGCCTTATCCTAGCTCACCTTCCAACTGGCACAGCGGCCCAACTAGGCTACCTACGACTCTTGTACACCTGTGGGTGTGTTGTCTAGTGTCTATTAATCGAATCAGATACATTTGGAGTGAATCCGACGACATCGAGATTTTCACCTGAAAAAGTAGACAGTGTATAGTAAGGCATTTTCAGCCTTATCCTAGCTCACCTTCCAACTGGCACAGCGGCCAAACTAGGCTACCTACGACTTTCGTACACCTGTGGGTGTGTTGTCTAGTGTCTATTAATCGAATCAGATACATTTGGAGTGAATCCGACGACATCGAGATTTTCACCTGAAAAAGTAGACAGTGTATAGTAAGGCATTTTCAGCCTTATCCTAGCTCATCTTCCAACTGGCACAGCGGCCAAACTAGGCTACCTACGACTTTCGTACACCTGTGGGTGTGTTGTCTAGTGTCTATTAATCGAATCAGATACATTTGGAGTGAATCCGACGACATCGAGATTTTCACCTGAAAAAATTGACAGTGTATAGTAAGGCATTTTCAGCCTTATCCTAGCTCATCTTCCAACTGGCACAGCGGCCCAACTAGGCTACCTACGACTTTCGTACACCTGTGGGTGTGTTGTCTAGTGTCTATTAATCGAATCAGATACATTTGGAGTGAATCCGACGACATCGAGATTTTCACCTGAAAAAGTAGACAGTGTATAGTAAGGCATTTTCAGCCTTATCCTAGCTCATCTTCCAACTGGCACAGCGGCCAAACTAGGCTACCTACGACTTTCGTACACCTGTGGGTGTGTTGTCTAGTGTCTATTAATCGAATCAGATACATTTGGAGTGAATCCGACGACATCGAGATTTTCACCTGAAAAAGTAGACAGTGTATAGTAAGGCATTTTCAGCCTTATCCTAGCTCACCTTCCAACTGGCACAGCGGCCCAACTAGGCTACCTACGACTCTTGTACACCTGTGGGTATGTTGTCTAGTGTCTATTAATAGAATCAAATGCATTTGGAGTGAATCCGACGACATCGAGATTTTCACCTGAAAAAGTAGACAGTGTATAGTAAGGCATTTTCAGCCTTATCCTAGCTCATCTTCCAACTGGCACAGCGGCCAAACTAGGCTACCTACGACTTTCGTACACCTGTGGGTGTGTTGTCTAGTGTCTATTAATCGAATCAGATACATTTGGAGTGAATCCGACGACATCGAGATTTTCACCTGAAAAAGTAGACAGTGTATAGTAAGGCATTTTCAGCCTTATCCTAGCTCACCTTCCAACTGGCACAGCGGCCCAACTAGGCTACCTACGACTCTTGTACACCTGTGGGTATGTTGTCTAGTGTCTATTAATAGAATCAAATGCATTTGGAGTGAATCCGACGACATCGAGATTTTCACCTGAAAAAGTAGACAGTGTATAGTAAGGCATTTTCAGCCTTATCCTAGCTCACCTTCCAACTGGCACAGCGGCCCAACTAGGCTACCTACGACTCTTGTACACCTGTGGGTATGTTGTCTAGTGTCTATTAATAGAATCAAATGCATTTGGAGTGAATCCGACGACATCGAGATTTTCACCTGAAAAAGTAGACAGTGTATAGTAAGGCATTTTCAGCCTTATCCTAGCTCACCTTCCAACTGGCACAGCGGCCAAACTAGGCTACCTACGGCTCTTGTACACCTGTGGGTATGTTGTCTAGTGTCTATTAATAGAATCAAATGCATTTGGAGTGAATCCGACGACATCGAGATTTTCACCTGAAAAAGTAGACAGTGTATAGTAAGGCATTTTCAGCCTTATCCTAGCTCACCTTCCAACTGGCACAGCGGCCCAACTAGGCTACCTAGGACTCTTGTACACCTGTGGGTATGTTGTCTAGTGTCTATTAATAGAATCAAATGCATTTGGAGTGAATCCGACGACATCGAGATTTTCACCTGAAAAAGTAGACAGTGTATAGTAAGGCATTTTCAGCCTTATCCTAGCTCATCTTCCAACTGGCACAGCGGCCAAACTAGGCTTCCCCGGACTTTCGTACACCTGTGGGTGTGTTGTCTAGTGTCTATTAATCGAATCAGATACATTTGGAGTGAATCCGACGACATCGAGATTTTCACCTGAAAAAGTAGACAGTGTATAGTAAGGCATTTTCAGCCTTATCCTAGCTCACCTTCCAACTGGCACAGCGGCCCAACTAGGCTACCTACGACTCTTGTACACCTGTGGGTATGTTGTCTAGTGTCTATTAATAGAATCAAATGCATTTGGAGTGAATCCGACGACATCGAGATTTTCACCTGAAAAAGTAGACAGTGTATAGTAAGGCATTTTCAGCCTTATCCTAGCTCACCTTCCAACTGGCACAGCGGCCCAACTAGGCTACCTACGACTCTTGTACACCTGTGGGTATGTTGTCTAGTGTCTATTAATAGAATCAAATGCATTTGGAGTGAATCCGACGACATCGAGATTTTCACCTGAAAAAGTAGACAGTGTATAGTAAGGCATTTTCAGCCTTATCCTAGCTCATCTTCCAACTGGCACAGCGGCCAAACTAGGCTACCTACGACTTTCGTACACCTGTGGGTGTGTTGTCTAGTGTCTATTAATCGAATCAGATACATTTGGAGTGAATCCGACGACATCGAGATTTTCACCTGAAAAAGTAGACAGTGTATAGTAAGGCATTTTCAGCCTTATCCTAGCTCATCTTCCAACTGGCACAGCGGCCAAACTAGGCTACCTACGACTTTCGTACACCTGTGGGTGTGTTGTCTAGTGTCTATTAATCGAATCAGATACATGTGGAGTGAATCCGACGACATCGAGATTTTCACCTGAAAAAGTAGACAGTGTATAGTAAGGCATTTTCAGCCTTATCCTAGCTCACCTTCCAACTGGCACAGCGGCCCAACTAGGCTACCTACGACTCTTGTACACCTGTGGGTATGTTGTCTAGTGTCTATTAATAGAATCAAATGCATTTGGAGTGAATCCGACGACATCGAGATTTTCACCTGAAAAAGTAGACAGTGTATAGTAAGGCATTTTCAGCCTTATCCTAGCTCATCTTCCAACTGGCACAGCGGCCAAACTAGGCTACCCCGGACTTTCGTACACCTGTGGGTGTGTTGTCTAGTGTCTATTAATCGAATCAGATACATTTGGAGTGAATCCGACGACATCGAGATTTTCACCTGAAAAAGTAGACAGTGTATAGTAAGGCATTTTCAGCCTTATCCTAGCTCATCTTCCAACTGGCACAGCGGCCCAACTAGGCTACCTACGACTTTCGTACACCTGTGGGTGTGTTGTCTAGTGTCTATTAATCGAATCAGATACATTTGGAGTGAATCCGACGACATCGAGATTTTCACCTGAAAAAATTGACAGTGTATAGTAAGGCATTTTCAGCCTTATCCTAGCTCATCTTCCAACTGGCACAGCGGCCAAACTAGGCTACCCCGGACTTTCGTACACCTGTGGGTGTGTTGTCTAGTGTCTATTAATCGAATCAGATACATTTGGAGTGAATCCGACGACATCGAGATTTTCACCTGAAAAAGTAGACAGTGTATAGTAAGGCATTTTCAGCCTTATCCTAGCTCACCTTCCAACTGGCACATCGGCCCAACTAGGCTACCTACGACTCTTGTACACCTGTGGGTATGTTGTCTAGTGTCTATTAATAGAATCAAATGCATTTGGAGTGAATCCGACGACATCGAGATTTTCACCTGAAAAAGTAGACAGTGGCATTTTCAGCCTTATCCTAGCTCACCTTCCAACTGGCACAGCGGCCCAACTAGGCTACCTACGACTCTTGTACACCTGTGGGTATGTTGTCTAGTGTCTATTAATAGAATCAAATGCATTTGGAGTGAATCCGACGACATCGAGATTTTCACCTGAAAAAGTAGACAGTGTATAGTAAGGCATTTTCAGCCTTATCCTAGCTCACCTTCCAACTGGCACAGCGGCCCAACTAGGCTACCTACGACTCTTGTACACCTGTGGGTATGTTGTCTAGTGTCTATTAATCGAATCAGATACATTTGGAGTGAATCCGACGACATCGAGATTTTCACCTGAAAAAGTAGACAGTGTATAGTAAGGCATTTTCAGCCTTATCCTAGCTCATCTTCCAACTGGCACAGCGGCCAAACTAGGCTACCCCGGACTTTCGTACACCTGTGGGTGTGTTGTCTAGTGTCTATTAATCGAATCAGATACATTTGGAGTGAATCCGACGACATCGAGATTTTCACCTGAAAAAGTAGACAGTGTATAGTAAGGCATTTTCAGCCTTATCCTAGCTCACCTTCCAACTGGCACAGCGGCCCAACTAGGCTACCTACGACTCTTGTACACCTGTGGGTATGTTGTCTAGTGTCTATTAATAGAATCAAATGCATTTGGAGTGAATCCGACGACATCGAGATTTTCACCTGAAGAAGTAGACAGTGTATAGTAAGGCATTTTCAGCCTTATCCTAGCTCACCTTCCAACTGGCACAGCGGCCCAACTAGGCTACCTACGACTCTTGTACACCTGTGGGTATGTTGTCTAGTGTCTATTAATAGAATCAAATGCATTTGGAGTGAATCCGACGACATCGAGATTTTCACCTGAAAAAGTAGACAGTGTATAGTAAGGCATTTTCAGCCTTATCCTAGCTCATCTTCCAACTGGCACAGCGGCCAAACTAGGCTTCCCCGGACTTTCGTACACCTGTGGGTGTGTTGTCTAGTGTCTATTAATCGAATCAGATACATTTGGAGTGAATCCGACGACATCGAGATTTTCACCTGAAAAAGTAGACAGTGTATAGTAAGGCATTTTCAGCCTTATCCTAGCTCATCTTCCAACTGGCACAGCGGCCAAACTAGGCTACCTACGACTTTCGTACACCTGTGGGTATGTTGTCTAGTGTCTATTAATAGAATCAAATGCATTTGGAGTGAATCCGACGACATCGAGATTTTCACCTGAAGAAGTAGACAGTGTATAGTAAGGCATTTTCAGCCTTATCCTAGCTCACCTTCCAACTGGCACAGCGGCCCAACTAGGCTACCTACGACTCTTGTACACCTGTGGGTATGTTGTCTAGTGTCTATTAATAGAATCAAATGCATTTGGAGTGAATCCGACGACATCGAGATTTTCACCTGAAAAAGTAGACAGTGTATAGTAAGGCATTTTCAGCCTTATCCTAGCTCATCTTCCAACTGGCACAGCGGCCAAACTAGGCTACCTACGACTTTCGTACACCTGTGGGTATGTTGTCTAGTGTCTATTAATAGAATCAAATGCATTTGGAGTGAATCCGACGACATCGAGATTTTCACCTGAAGAAGTAGACAGTGTATAGTAAGGCATTTTCAGCCTTATCCTAGCTCACCTTCCAACTGGCACAGCGGCCCAACTAGGCTACCTACGACTCTTGTACACCTGTGGGTATGTTGTCTAGTGTCTATTAATAGAATCAAATGCATTTGGAGTGAATCCGACGACATCGAGATTTTCACCTGAAGAAGTAGACAGTGTATAGTAAGGCATTTTCAGCCTTATCCTAGCTCATCTTCCAACTGGCACAGCGGCCAAACTAGGCTACCTACGACTTTCGTACACCTGTGGGTGTGTTGTCTAGTGTCTATTAATCGAATCAGATACATTTGGAGTGAATCCGACGACATCGAGATTTTCACCTGAAAAAGTAGACAGTGTATAGTAAGGCATTTTCAGCCTTATCCTAGCTCACCTTCCAACTGGCACAGCGGCCCAACTAGGCTACCTACGACTCTTGTACACCTGTGGGTATGTTGTCTAGTGTCTATTAATAGAATCAAATGCATTTGGAGTGAATCCGACGACATCGAGATTTTCACCTGAAGAAGTAGACAGTGTATAGTAAGGCATTTTCAGCCTTATCCTAGCTCATCTTCCAACTGGCACAGCGGCCAAACTAGGCTACCTACGACTTTCGTACACCTGTGGGTGTGTTGTCTAGTGTCTATTAATCGAATCAGATACATTTGGAGTGAATCCGACGACATCGAGATTTTCACCTGAAAAAGTAGACAGTGTATAGTAAGGCATTTTCAGCCTTATCCTAGCTCACCTTCCAACTGGCACAGCGGCCCAACTAGGCTACCTACGACTCTTGTACACCTGTGGGTATGTTGTCTAGTGTCTATTAATAGAATCAAATGCATTTGGAGTGAATCCGACGACATCGAGATTTTCACCTGAAAAAGTAGACAGTGTATAGTAAGGCATTTTCAGCCTTATCCTAGCTCATCTTCCAACTGGCACAGCGGCCAAACTAGGCTACCTACGACTTTCGTACACCTGTGGGTATGTTGTCTAGTGTCTATTAATAGAATCAAATGCATTTGGAGTGAATCCGACGACATCGAGATTTTCACCTGAAGAAGTAGACAGGCATTTTCAGCCTTATCCTAGCTCACCTTCCAACTGGCACAGCGGCCCAACTAGGCTACCTACGACTCTTGTACACCTGTGGGTATGTTGTCTAGTGTCTATTAATAGAATCAAATGCATTTGGAGTGAATCCGACGACATCGAGATTTTCACCTGAAGAAGTAGACAGTGTATAGTAAGGCATTTTCAGCCTTATCCTAGCTCATCTTCCAACTGGCACAGCGGCCAAACTAGGCTTCCCCGGACTTTCGTACACCTGTGGGTGTGTTGTCTAGTGTCTATTAATCGAATCAGATACATTTGGAGTGAATCCGACGACATCGAGATTTTCACCTGAAAAAGTAGACAGTGTATAGTAAGGCATTTTCAGCCTTATCCTAGCTCATCTTCCAACTGGCACAGCGGCCAAACTAGGCTACCCCGGACTTTCGTACACCTGTGGGTGTGTTGTCTAGTGTCTATTAATCGAATCAGATACATTTGGAGTGAATCCGACGACATCGAGATTTTCACCTGAAAAAGTAGACAGTGTATAGTAAGGCATTTTCAGCCTTATCCTAGCTCACCTTCCAACTGGCACAGCGGCCCAACTAGGCTACCTACGACTTTTGTACACCTGTGGGTATGTTGTCTAGTGTCTATTAATAGAATCAAATGCATTTGGAGTGAATCCGACGACATCGAGATTTTCACCTGAAGAAGTAGACAGTGTATAGTAAGGCATTTTCAGCCTTATCCTAGCTCATCTTCCAACTGGCACAGCGGCCAAACTAGGCTACCTACGACTTTCGTACACCTGTGGGTGTGTTGTCTAGTGTCTATTAATCGAATCAGATACATTTGGAGTGAATCCGACGACATCGAGATTTTCACCTGAAGAAGTAGACAGTGTATAGTAAGGCATTTTCAGCCTTATCCTAGCTCATCTTCCAACTGGCACAGCGGCCAAACTAGGCTACCTACGACTTTCGTACACCTGTGGGTGTGTTGTCTAGTGTCTATTAATCGAATCAGATACATTTGGAGTGAATCCGACGACATCGAGATTTTCACCTGAAAAAGTAGACAGTGTATAGTAAGGCATTTTCAGCCTTATCCTAGCTCATCTTCCAACTGGCACAGCGGCCCAACTAGGCTACCTACGACTTTCGTACACCTGTGGGTGTGTTGTCTAGTGTCTATTAATCGAATCAGATACATTTGGAGTGAATCCGAAGACATCGAGATTTTCACCTGAAAAAGTAGACAGTGTATAGTAAGGCATTTTCAGCCTTATCCTAGCTCATCTTCCAACTGGCACAGCGGCCCAACTAGGCTACCTACGACTTTCGTACACCTGTGGGTGTGTTGTCTAGTGTCTATTAATCGAATCAGATACATTTGGAGTGAATCCGAAGACATCGAGATTTTCACCTGAAAAAGTAGACAGTAAGGCATTTTCAGCCTTATCCTAGCTCATCTTCCAACTGGCACAGCGGCCAAACTAGGCTACCCCGGACTTTCGTACACCTGTGGGTGTGTTGTCTAGTGTCTATTAATCGAATCAGATACATTTGGAGTGAATCCGAAGACATCGAGATTTTCACCTGAAAAAGTAGACAGTGTATAGTAAGGCATTTTCAGCCTTATCCTAGCTCACCTTCCAACTGGCACAGCGGCCCAACTAGGCTACCTACGACTCTTGTACACCTGTGGGTATGTTGTCTAGTGTCTATTAATAGAATCAAATGCATTTGGAGTGAATCCGACGACATCGAGATTTTCACCTGAAAAAGTAGACAGTGTATAGTAAGGCATTTTCAGCCTTATCCTAGCTCACCTTCCAACTGGCACAGCGGCCCAACTAGGCTACCTACGACTCTTGTACACCTGTGGGTATGTTGTCTAGTGTCTATTAATAGAATCAAATGCATTTGGAGTGAATCCGACGACATCGAGATTTTCACCTGAAAAAGTAGACAGTGTATAGTAAGGCATTTTCAGCCTTATCCTAGCTCATTTTCCAACTGGCACGGCGGCCCAACTAGGCTACCTACGACTTTCGTACACCTGTGGGTGTCTTGTCTAGTGTCTATTAATCGAATCAGATACATTTGGAGTGAATCCGACGACATCGAGATTTTCACCTGAAAAAATTGACAGTGTATAGTAAGGCATTTTCAGCCTTATCCTAGCTCATCTTCCAACTGGCACAGCGGCCAAACTAGGCTACCCCGGACTTTCGTACACATGTGGGTGTGTTGTCTAGTGTCTATTAATCGAATCAGATACATTTGGAGTGAATCCGACGACATCGAGATTTTCACCTGAAAAAGTAGACAGTGTATAGTAAGGCATTTTCAGCCTTATCCTAGCTCATCTTCCAACTGGCACAGCGGCCAAACTAGGCTTCCCCGGACTTTCGTACACCTGTGGGTGTGTTGTCTAGTGTCTATTAATCGAATCAGATACATTTGGGGTGAATCCGACGACATCGAGATTTTCACCTGAAAAAGTAGACAGTGGAAAAAGTAGACAGTGTATAGTAAGGCATTTTCAGCCTTATCCTAGCTCATCTTCCAACTGGCACAGCGGCCCAACTAGGCTACCTACGACTCTTGTACACCTGTGGGTATGTTGTCTAGTGTCTATTAATAGAATCAAATGCATTTGGAGTGAATCCGACGACATCGAGATTTTCACCTGAAAAAGTAGACAGTGTATAGTAAGGCATTTTCAGCCTTATCCTAGCTCATCTTCCAACTGGCACAGCGGCCAAACTAGGCTACCCCGGACTTTCGTACACATGTGGGTGTGTTGTCTAGTGTCTATTAATCGAATCAGATACATTTGGAGTGAATCCGACGACATCGAGATTTTCACCTGAAAAAGTAGACAGTGTATAGTAAGGCATTTTCAGCCTTATCCTAGCTCATCTTCCAACTGGCACAGCGGCCAAACTAGGCTTCCCCGGACTTTCGTACACCTGTGGGTGTGTTGTCTAGTGTCTATTAATCGAATCAGATACATTTGGAGTGAATCCGACGACATCGAGATTTTCACCTGAAAAAATTGACAGTGTAAGGCATTTTCAGCCTTATCCTAGCTCATCTTCCAACTGGCACAGCGGCCCAACTAGGCTACCTACGACTCTTGTACACCTGTGGGTATGTTGTGTAGTGTCTATTAATAGAATCAAATGCATTTGGAGTGAATCCGACGACATCGAGATTTTCACCTGAAAAAGTAGACAGTGTATAGTAAGGCATTTTCAGCCTTATCCTAGCTCATCTTCCAACTGGCACAGCGGCCAAACTAGGCTACCCCGGACTTTCGTACACCTGTGGGTATGTGCGTTTTTTCAGCTCATTAATGAAACACCGCCGCGCTCTGTATTGTTTAACCTTTCTTTATTAAAATATAAACAATGCTAGTATTTTGTTTTGTGTCTCTCGTAGTTAAACAAAATACAATAGTGGTATTAATTAATGAAAGCATATGTTATGTATGTTGTTTCATACTGAATCGTTGACGATGAAAGATCAGTGGGCGCGTGTGTGTATTGTGTGTCTTGCAGAATATATATGTATGTGTACAATTTCATTTTGTTCTCGATTAACTCAGATTTTGTACATAAATTGTGTGTTTTCCTTTTTTTTTCCTATTTACAATATGTTCCCCCTTTTTGTTGATTTGTGTGTTGTATAAATAAGCCAGAGTGGCTTTCAATAGTTGTTAAATAAATAATTATATATGAAAACAAAACAAGGTAAAAATAAAAATCATTTGTTTTTGCAGCTTAGCCCCGACTGTTGTTGTTTTGTGCTATTTTTTTTTTTGTTCCTTGAGACGGCTGCATGTGTGCTGAATATCGGAATGTGTTCTAGCAGTGCGAATCGTGGGTAGACTCTCACGACTTGGGGACGTAGCCCAGCGCGAACCAGTCGATCAGTTCGAGACGCAGATCGTATTTGCTCAAATCGATTTGGACGCCGCCCAGTAGTTCGTTTTCCTGCAGCGTGTCGTGCGACCAGACGGTGACGTGCAGCAGGCGGTTTTGTATATGCTCGAGCGGCATACGGTATTCCAACTGCGAAGAAAAGACAGATTGGATCAGTGCGGTGGTCAGGGGTGAATTTGGAAGCCTACCGTCTCCATGAAACTGGGCACACATGTCTTCCGAACGACTTTTGTTTTTCTCTTGGTTATCTTCGTCTGATCTGGTTTCAAATAACACTTGACGTAGGTATTCGGCTCCTGTCCCCCTTGGAGTGTCGGCAGACCTTTCGCATGATGAATCTGGGGAGAGAAGAGCAAATTTATGCCGTCGCGCTTGTGCGGAGAGCTCGCATCCATACCATGACAGTGAGGGCTCCGCGACGATACTGCAGCGAGATCTTTATCGCTCCGTCGTTGTTTGAGTTCCTCTGAATGGGTTTTATTTCTAAATCCGGGCGAGAGATGGGGGGGGCGGGAGTCAAATTGGCAATTGGTTGTGTGTTTAAATGGTGGCTTACCTTTAACTTTCGACACTTCAATGTTGGCCTCCTGCTGATCCCGGAGCAGGGGATGGAAAAACGTGTACACCAAATCCGAATGAGCTATTTCGTCGGCCGACTTGAATAGCGATATGAGAAATCTCTGGATTTCCGGCAGACGCCGCTCCGCGACCGACTTCACATTGGACCGGCCAACGTGTATGCCACTTGGTAAGCTGTGTGGGCAGAGGAACGAAAGCTCGATGGGTTAGGATTATCGATTCAATTCGAGAGAGACGCTTGACTTAAGTAAATAAACAACACCAACTGAGACTGGTTCGAATTGTTTGCCAAAACACTTTGCTCGTCCGTCAATATTTGAGCTCTGAGTCAAGCTGAGGTGCAAAATTTAAGCTAAACACAACCCGTGCCTCTGGCGGACGTGCATGTGTACGCAAGACAGCACACACAAAATGTGAGTGTGCGCCCCAGATAACGGCTATCACTCAAGCTCTCACACATTTTTATCTTTCCACTGGCTACGTGTGTATTGTTTACTATTTCGGCTGGCAAAAATCATTGCTTAGACAGTTTAACGAATGATAAATCGTGATTTTGTCTTCCCCCGTCCGAAAGAAGACCGAAAAACTCACCGACACCAACGGCAACAATTGAAACAAACATTCTCAATCGCTGCCACTGCGATAGGAAACCCAAAAAGCTCTCCGTTTCATATCTATTTTTAATTGATATTCACGATAAGCTTTCAATATCGTTATCGGGGGACACGAGAACAGAATGAAAGAAAAAAACCCCGCACACAAATGAACAGAGAGACGACAGCAACGGCGAAGACGTCGCGTCGATTGAAATGAAGAAGTTCTGAAAGCGCGGTCTTAACTCATATCTAGTCGTGGAATGTGTCTCACCTTCCGCATTCTACAGTAAACACAAACGGAGAACTTCACACATATTTCGTCTAAGCAAAATGGTCAAGCTGGGGACTGTTGCGACGCATTTCGACGCAGGTAAACCGTCTGCACTCAGTGTCAAGTGCACTAATAATAGAACTCTTCCCGATTCGTAGGTCAAAATTACATCGTGTCGCTGGCCTCGCTGGGATTTGTGCTCTGCCTAATTGTCGCCGTTTTGGGCATCAAATTTCGATGGTTTAAGCAGCGCCTCAACTTCGAACAGATTCCAACTGGATCCAGTGGCTCGGGCGACAATGGCCAGGTGGTCCTGAAGAGGGCATCACGCAGCTCGCAGGAACAAGTGAGTGAATCGCTGATCGTTTTGAATGACATTGCTCTGGCGTAGGCAAATCATAACATCGCAGGTTTGGCCTAATCAATTTATGTATTCCTTCTGCGATAACGTTTAACGACATCGACGATAGTATATTTAATTAAAAACAATTGTTCGCCGCCGCCGCGCGCCGAGATAAGGGAATACAGAGTACAAGCAAGAGATTTTGTGACCACCGTCAAGAGTTATGTGTTCGAAGCGATTTGCTTTCGTTTGTTGTTCACGATTCTGTTTGACTTTTGCAGTTCTGCGAGCCCGTCATGGTGCAGGGGGTTTTTCGCCAGAAATTGGACGAGGACGTCATCATCGAGCGGCCCAAGACGTTGCCACGTAAGGTGATAATTAATTGAAGCAATCAAACACCGATCAGTATCTTCATTGCAGCGATTCGCATTCGGAAGGCATCGAGGGGGACTCCATCGTTTGGGCCACCGAAACGTACAGCAGCACCAGTTGCCCCTGTGCAGGAGCCCGTGGTGATTCCTCCTCCTCCGCCACCGTTGCCATCGTCGTCGTCGATAGTGTCGTTGTCGCAGAATGGATCCACTGCGTCGTTTGGGAAAGCCCGAGTGCGCATCGCGCCGAAGGACGATGGCCGGGTTACCTTCAACACTGCGACAGCAATCATCACGAATGGCAATGCGGATGAGACGTATGAGGAGCTGAAAACCCCAGAGGATCAGAGTTTCATAAACTACAGCGAACGCAGACCGACGGGCTTTGTGAGACCAACCGAGCAAATGCTTGAAGAACTGAAACAATTGGAGCGGGAACCGCCTGAAATCCAGCCGCGGACAACGACGGCCGACAAAGCGAGGGAAACATTCAAAAAGAATCCCAACAAGACGGCTAAGATAACCATTGAACCGCTGAAGGGCGACGACGATGACGCCGAGGACCGCCAGAAGATCCAACGTCGCCTGACTGGCTTCTTCCCCCCACCCAATGGGGAGATTCCCGATGCGGAGGAGCTCTTCCCGGACTGCTCCGAAAGGAAGGTTCACAACAAAGTTGCGTTTCACCTGGACAACGATGACGACGATGAGGATGACGAAGGCGAAGAAGGCGAGGAATCAAATATACCACCAACGGCGCCTGCCCTCCTCAGCACACAGCTGTCAACGGACGAGGACCCGAGCACATCGGACAGCTGGTCAGCCATACAGAGGCATCGCAATCTGGCCCAGGAGATAAGCGAACAACACGAAGCTATGCAGAACAGGAGACGAGAGAAGGCTGAGATGGATGCGGGCACCTTAGTCAATCAACCGCAACAACCTAAGCCACGAACAATGCGTGACATGAAGAGGAACAACGCGAAGAGCGATCTGCTGCTGGACAACGACAGGCGTGACTTCGATGCCTAGCCGCGGTTAATGTGTACTTAATTCGTGTGCACACACGCAATAAATGTGTTTTTCATTCTGAAGTGATTGCTGAAATTTATTGTTCGATTTGATCGATTATTGCCTCGAGTGAGTGGTGAATCACCCCCCGTTAATGGGCTGACTCACAGCGGCGGTACGTACCTGTGCAACTTGGCCAGCGGGAAGTGCAAACACAACTTCTGGTGGAACTCCGTGAACTCCTTGTACGATCTGAACAAATGCGTGTGATCCGTCTGATTGTGACGGGTCACGCGCAGAATGTACGTGTAATACTTCTCCATGTCGTAGTGCTTCTGGCAGCGCACCACCATCACCGATTTCAGGCGACCATCCTGCTGCATTCTGAAACCGAAACGAAGTCAGTTGAGTGGGCTACAGTTGCTCGGCGGCACTTACGTGTACTTCCGCGGCACGAACGACAGCAGTTCGCCGCTCCCTTCGTCGTTTGAGAATCTGAGTTGAGATAAATTGTGCAGGAAAAAGTTGAACTGAGTGAACCAACTTTTCAGCGAGAATTGAATCATTTTGGCAAACGACGCCGCTGCTTCGGGGTTCGATTGTGACGGCAGTAGGGCTCGTCGCACATAGGACACAGCGTCCGCTGTTACGCCAGGTATCCCGGCGGTGGCCATGAGTGCAAGCATGTGCAGAATGAGATCACCATGTTTGCGGATTATATTAAATGCACGGCAGCACAGGTCCACGAAGTAGTGGAAGTCTGTGGATGGCTTGTCGCCACCATTTATCACGTATGCCATGTCTGAGGTGAGCACGAAGGGGGTGCGGTCTCGCTTGAAGTTGCCAAACATCTGCGCGTCGCCGAGGAACTTGCCGAAGTCGATGTGGAACAGATGGCCGGACGTCTTCAGCATTATGTTGTCGTTGTGACGGTCACAGATGCCCAGCACGTAGGTGGCCACGCTGTAGCCAGCACAGGACACTACATTGGAAGGGAGGATTGAATGTTAAGCAAGCCAATGATTGCGATTGCGATTGCGATTGCGAAGCACTGACCTGTGAAGTTCTTCACCGCTCTGGCGTACTCCAGTTGGCTGGGATTCTGTTTGGCTAGCCACTCCGCGATGGGGCGGTCCTTGAACGACCCGGTTAGGCCGTATTCCACTTGAATCTTGCGCAGCGTTTCCGCATCTGACACCATCTCGATCATGCCCTTCTTGTAGCCGGTCGGCACGCAGTTGAACGTGACCATTTTGAGGTCCAAGCCGTCGGCTAGCCACAGCTTGTTCATCACGCGGACGAGTTGAATTGTCAGCATGTCCTGTTGCAGGTCGTCTCCTGACTGAAAAAAACCAGAGAGTAACAGTTTCCGACTCAGATTCGATGGTACCTTGAAGATGGCCGGCAGAAGCTCTCGGTCCGGCCCGAAGTAGGATATCTTCAGCGGCAGTGTATTCGAATTGAAGTAACTGCACGCCCTGACGTTGACACCAGTCACCTCCAAGCCAGGACCCAACGGCAGCGACGTGGGCTTGTCAATCAACGCCTGGTGGACACTGTCCATTCCCTGGCACAGCGTCTTCTGTCTTAGCGATTCCTTGGACACTTTGACCAACTGTGCGATATCGGCGAGATTCTACAAGCGGAGCGGGAGGTCTTTGAAGACTGTGAGACACTTGAAAGACAATACAAACCTTGCACATCATGTTCTGACTTAAAAATCGTGACAACAACTTTTCTCCGCAAATGGCCAGCAGAGCCCTCAGCATCATCTTGTTGCGGCGATGATAGCGGGCCTGGGTGATCAGAGATTCGTCGTATTCCGTGCTTGAAGCGTCGATTGTGTTCTGGGGGGCATCACCGGGCAAACTGTGCACCAGCAGCCAGTACATGTGATGAGCGATGCGAGGAGATTCCAGGCACTTGCTGAGGAGAAACCGCGCCATGGCCGAAGCTTCGTACGTGTCATGTTTGAGTGCCTGCAACAGCTGCGGCAGGGAGTCCACGAGCTGGTCATTGGCCAGCCGAGAGATCCAGTCCACTGCCTTTGCGCGGACTTGCGCGTCCGGATAGCGCGGCAGAAGCAACTCCAACGCCTGCAGCGGTGACAATTGCGACCACGAACGCAGCAACGAGTGCAAGTCAATCAGACTGGCGTAGTCCCAGCTGTGAGCGGCGTGCAACACCTTCGGCAGGGCGTAGGGAAACTTCTGCAGATAGTGTCGCTTCTCCCAGAAGACCTCGCGCTGCTCGAGCGCCCCAGCATATCCCTGCTCGGCCGTGTCCAAGAGCTCCTGCTGCAGATTCAAGTCCAACGAATTGAAGTCGTATCTGGGCGCCTGAGGGGGATTTTCCAACGGTTCGGGGAACACAATCCGGCCCCCATAAGGTGGTATTTCAATGCTCAACACGGGACAGAAGTCCGACTGCGGGTGGCAGCCCCGCGCCGGCGCTGGTCCGAGGAACTTGTCCGTGGTCGGCGGCCACATCGAGAGCAGGTACGAGCCACACGCCATTTCGCGCTTGTAGTCGAACAGCTGGAGGGCACACCAGCCCAGCTCGGTGGTGATCTGCTTCTTTTCCCCATTCTGGTCGTTCGACTGCTCATTCTCCGCCGCCTGCGTGCCGTACAGCACAAATATCAGCCGCGACTCTCTGGGCAAAGTGCAAATTGGACTTTTATCAAAAGTGATCCACGACTCGAACTTTAGTCGTGGAAAGAGACCGCCGCTGGTGTCGTTGGAGCACTTGATGACCAACGGCTCCGATATGAACCTCGTCCCGTAGTTGATGTGCACTCCCAGGGAGTAGTCGTCGTACTTCCAATTGGGAGGCGGTCGATGCAAGCAGCTGACGCTCACAATGACTGGCTTCAGGACACACGAGATGGGAATGGGAGCTGAAAGTGGAGGAAACGGGTCAAGATGATGACCTAGAGTTGCTCAGCCATGACTCACTTGTGGTATAGTCAACGGTTTTCACACAAAAATCCACACGAAAGGCATTCGAATAGATCTCAATTAGCTCCTGAACGGCGTCGCGTATCTGATTGCACTTCGTTTTGATCTGTTCCAGCGTCGACTTGGGACGCAGGGTGACTTCGGCGTAGTCTCCGTGGTCGTAGCCGACTTCGGGGTTCACTCCGTACGCCGTGTACGTCACCTGACCGTCGTCGCATATCTTCTTCAACTCGCTTACGCAACTGGCTACTTCCAGGGTGTCGATGGACCCGAGCAGAGCGCAGATTGCCTTCACGCCTTGCACCACGCCGGAGCAGGAGAGAATCGACCGGGAACTAGAGTCGCCGGCGGAACTTTCGAATTTGTCGATCTCCGTTTCGAGGGTTTCTGGGGGGAGAAAGGAAGCATCACAAATGAACGCAATGAGGGGGCGGGCGGAAACGTACCAATCAGTATCATCATGCTGTCGTAGGTGATCGTCGCCGCCGTCTCGTTGGGCAGGATCTCCTCAGGACGCAGCTCATCATCCCTGGCATCGTCCCGCTGCGTGCGACCAATGACCTTCATGTTCGCCTCTGACTTCAAGCAAAGTCCCAGTTGAACATCCTTCTCCAGCTTCAGACTGTCATGCACACACTCCAGCTGGCTCAGCTTCGACGTCGGCGACAGCCACTCGGACACACCGATGGGCTTAGCCGCATAATCATCTGGCGTCGCTCGTATTTGCCCCTCCAACGCGCAGAACGCATGTCCAATGACCAGCTCAACGGGAGAATTTACTGCAAAACAACGCTGCGATTAGGAGCGAATGAGCGGCTGACTGCCATTGCACTTACTGTCGCAGGTGAAGACTATCGGCGAGCCGTATCCCTCGATTAAGCCCTTCTGCGTCGCCTCGCTGTCCCTGTACAGGCCATCCAGAGCTGGATGGACGAGAATCTTGATGCTCTGCTCCAGCGGATAGTAGTAGTTGAATTCCGAGGCGACTATGTGGCCCACGTTGGTCTCAGCGTCGTCATAGCGATACTTCGAGCGCAGCTCCTTGACCATGTAGTAGAATTCCAGCAGCTCTGGATCGTGCGCCCTGCTGTCCGTCACCATCTCGTAGAGACGTGTGAAATTTTTTCTCCGATCCAGCACCACACTGTCCACGCTGCGATCACCTGTTTCAGTTTCAGCAGCTCGAGCATTTCTAGGCGGCAACGGTGGTGGACCTGAGACTATCCCCGATGACGTGGACGGCGCATCCTTCCCTGTCGTGTACTCTGATCGCCATCCAATTGAGGAAACTGAGAAATGGGAATTTTTATGCCGTTTCTGGGGCAGAGTGGACAGAGTGAGACTCACCATTCGGGCTGACTGGAGTTCGGTCCAATTTGTTGACTGCCTCGTACACCGGATCCGAGTATTGCGTTCCCCCGCTGTACAGATAATCGAATGGATCGTATTCAGCGTAGTAGGATGTACAATCGGATGCATTGTCGCTACCTGCAAGAATCGACAGCATTTTCACTCAAATGTCAAGAGCAAACAAAAAAATTGTAAATAAGCAACAAAAATACACAAAAATTCGCAACGGATCGTAAAATTTGACTTGATTATTTTTAGCTGCATATTAATTATAGCAACGTGGTGCGAGAACCAGGAATAGCAACAAGAACACAAACAAAACAGACATCACAGCTGATGTGACTTCGGTCAGACAGCGCAGACAGTTTTTTGTGCGGTTAGAAGCGTGTGGGCGCAATGCCACGGATTAACCTCAGCTATTTGGGACACATTGACTTAGATAATGTTGGCGGAGAGAAAAGGCAAACAGACCGACTTCTCGGCTACATGCGAGGAGAGAGGAAAGACCCCTGCCCGACTCTGAAAACTGCTCTAAACATCTAACTCTGTTCACGCTCGATGTGGGAATAAGAAACAATTTGTCATTCAAAATGCTGATGAGACTGGAACTGCTTGGAATAGTGCTTCTTCGTCGTCTTAACGTTCCTCTGCGCTAGGGAGCTGGGGGTCTACAACGTAGTTTGCATTCCCTGCCTGCACAATTGTTAGCGAATGTTTGGGCGATGAGGATGCAGGGCACGTGCCGTTTACACATGTATGCAAAGTGCGATGAATAACACACGCCCATTCAAGCACTGGCTTACATACAGAGCTGTTCAAAGCCGTGTCATCAAGAAACACAGACAACATGGAAAGACTTTAAAATTTAAGATCGGTTAACTTTGTTTTCAATGCAATTGCCAGCACCCCAGCAAAAGAAACACGAGTTAGACCAAGCAAAACGACTTCCACTGATGACTCCCGTATAGTGTTACTAGCCAAACAGAATTCCTTTCTATCATCAAAGGCAATTGGTAGCAGAAATGAACAACATAGTCAGTGCCCCCGAACGGTCCGGCGACGATTGCTGAAAAATCAACTACCAGAAAGGATCGCTCGCAAAGTTCCATTGCTGATTGAAAGGAATGTAAAAGCAGGAAAAGAGTTCGCTTTAAGTTTCAGAAACCATTCCAAAGAGATGTCTCGTAACATTCTCTGGAGTGATGAAACCAAAATAAATTTGTTCGGTTCTGACAGTTGGAGAAACTTTCGGCGGCCTCAGGGAAAAGAGTTCCACTTCCGATTCACAAAAAGAGCATGGAGGTGGAAGCGTCATGGTGTGGGGCTATTTTTGTTGGTTCGGTGTTGGACCCATATTTCAAATAAAAGATATCCACCCCGATTACGAAAGTTGTTTAACGACTTGTGTCGAAACGTACCTCTGTGATGTCGGTATTACGATTGTCGATAAAGTAGTCGTTTTACGCCATAGAACGACTGCTGGCGTTAAGCTGTGTGACACTTGTCGTGTATCGGTATTCCGAAAGTCGACGAGTAACACGACAAAGAAGGCGGTTTGAATTTTGGGAACGACTCTAGTGCAGAAACAAGTAAAAACGTGAGTTTTCTTTGTGTTTTAACTGGAATATTTAGTGTTAATTATTTATATCTTAGGGATCGACTAGTTGGAAAACAGAAATTTTTGCAACAAACTTCAAAAGATGTTCTCCTCAAACGGATGCAAACAAAACTGAATGGAAAGGAAGTCTGGGTGGAGACTCATTATTTATTCGCAATTGTAAAGAGTGATTTTTTAGCTATTATCCTTTTGGCAACACTGGTTTAAACAGCTGAAGCAGGTTTCGTGTTTTCTTTCACTGTCAAACATCTTCAGTTTGGTCTATAATTTAACCATGAATCGTCTTACAAACGAACAACGCTTGCAAAACAAATTGAATTTTATTATCAAAATGCGTGCTCTGTTAAGAAAGTTCATCGCGCGCTTCTTCCATTTTATGGTCAGTTTAATCGACCCACTGAAGCGTACGTAAATAAGCAGAATTGTCGATTTTGGAGTGAATATCAGCCAGAGGCATTGCAAGAGCTACCAATGCATGCAGAAAAAGTCACAGTTTGGTGCGGTTTATGGGCTGGTGGCATCATTGGACCGTACTTCTTCAAAGATGATGCGAATCGTGATGGTGAGCGCTACCGTGAGATGATATCGAACTTTTTTGTTGCCCAAAATGCAAGAGCTTGACTTGCATGACATGTGGTTTCAACAAGACGATGCCACAGGCCACACAGCACGCGCAAGAATGGACTTATTGAGGGGCAAGTTCGGTGAACATTTTATTTCACGTTCGGGACCGGTCAATTGGCCGCCCAGATCGTGCGATTTAACGCCTTTAGACTATTTTTTGTTGGGCTATGTTAAAGCTCATGTCCATACAGACAAGCCTGCTTCAATTGACGCATTGGAAGACAACTGAGAAGCATTTATTCGTGAGATACCGGTTGAAATGTTGGAAAGAGTATGCCACAATTGGACTAAGCGGATGGACGATTTGAGGCGCGGGCAAGGTCAACATTTGCATGAAATAATCTTCAAACATTAAATTATATGGACCGTACTATCGATTCAAATAAAGATTGCATGCATTTTTCTGAATTTTATGTGTTTTTTTTTTGAAAAAACTTTCCTATAGCACCTTTATTATGCCCCGAGACAGTTGTATTCTCCTCCACAGAGTCCAGATTTAAACCCCATTCAGCATTTGTGGGACTTCCTTGAGAAACAGCTGTACAGGCAGACAATAACTTCAAGGGCTACACTCGAAGAAGCTCTGCTAATAGAATGAGTTAGGGTACAAGAAGATTTAACCCAGAAGCTGGTTTGATCAATGCCGCATAGACTACAAGCTGTCCTCAAATCCCGTGGAGGTCCAACAAGCTACTAGGAACCTACTGCGGTGTAATAACCCATTTTTTTAGCTGGAGTACGATGAGTTTTGTTGTGTAAATGAATTAAGAATTTGTTATTCTTTTTTTTTTTTAAATTAAGGCCAACAATTGAAAACTGAATAATCTTTGTTTTTTATTACAATTCTGAATTGAAATCCATTATTTTACCAAACACGGTTGGTACTGAAAAGGAGCATTTTTGAACGTCGTACGATGAATTATGTCGGCCTGTGTACACCGTGTTTGTGTTAGAAGTTCAAAAAGTAGTTCTTATCGAAGCTGCGCCACAGACTCGAGGAGTTGAGGGAGGAATTTAGCACGAAATTGAGGCGGTATTCCGTCGATCAAGTCATTCAGACTGCAATTTTGGACGTGTAGTCGTTGAGGGAGGAATTTAGCAAGAAACTGAGACGATAGTCCGTCGATTAAGTCATTCAGACTTCAATTCTCGAAGTGCAGTCGCTGTCTAAAGCACCAACTCGATAGAGAATAAGAGTGAATTTCGAAAGAGGGGGTAGAGGAGAGTGCATTGAAGCCACTATTTGCTACTACAACAATCCCGCCAGAGCCACGGTATGCGTGCGCGTGTGTGTATGTGTGTCAAAGGAAAACGAAAAGAAAAACAAATTGAAGTCAAGAAAATTTTGTTAAATGTATATTTTATTTGTTACTTTCTTTTATTTGTTTCATAAACAACAATTGGTTACAAAAAAATCATCGTTACGAATGAAAACACAAACACACGTAGTTGCTTTACAAAAATAAGCGTAGATTTCATCTACAGTTATGCAATATATGTATCTTCTCCCAAAAAGGCACGATTACTGTAGTAGCAGTAGCAGAGCAACACAATTATTCATTATTTCTTTGTTTTCCATACTGGAAGAGAGAAAGAGAGAGAGAGAGAGAGATTGGCGGAAATTCCTGAATTTAACTGCTGTTAGTGAGTGAGAAAGACAGAGAGAGAGAGAGAGAGAGAGCGAGCGAGCAGCAGGACGGGGGGCGGGCAAGCGGGCTGGCAGGCGTTTAGGATTGAGGAGAGCAACATTCGGTGAAAACGAACCTCTCTTTGGAGAGAGAAATGAAATAATGAGAAAATGCTTTTGGATGCATTGAAGGACTCGACAGAGACTACAATCCTGAGCGCAATTGACTGATGTGTGTGAACTGTGTGTGGTTAGATCAACAACTTACCGTAGTCTTCGTTGAGCAGCGGATCGAAGGCCTCTAGCACGCTCACCCTCGATCTGAAAACGAGAAGAAGAAGATGTAACCGAATGCACTGCACGGTGAGAAGTTAAACTCACGGATCCTCCTGACTCAAGTCGATCAAGTCATCGCCGAGTGTCTTCTTCGGGCGGCGATTGATGCCATTGCTGGAACTACTGCGCATGGACGAGGAGGCGGCCACGGACGACACCCCCGACAGGGACTGTGACTTTGTTATCTGAAGCATGGGATTGGGTTGACTCTGCAGCACGAGGGCACTGTTTGGATTCGACACATTCTGAATGGGTATGTCGGCGGCAGCCGACGGTTGATGCTGTAAATTCGATGCCATCTGGGTGGGTGGATAGGACTGCTGCGTGGACATGTGCGGCGGCGGTCGATGCATGCCGTACTGAAAGCCATAATTGACCGGCGCCCCTGCGTAGGCGTAGCCCGCGGAAATTGCTGCCCTCTGCGGATACTGTACGGGGAAGTTCGGTGCGTAGTGCGCCGGACGTGCGAAGCCCATTGCCTGCGCCGGTGGCATATTGTACAGCTTCTGCAGCTCCTCGTTCGTTAGTGGCGCCTTCTGCTGCGCGGGCTGCGGTGTGAAGGGCACCAGCTGCAGTCCACCGGCATTCACCTGATGATTTAGATACGATGGCGCGGACCCGAAGTTCGGATATGACTGTACCGCCTGCACGGGCGGTGGGGCAGAGCTCAGTTTCTGAATGTCCTCGATGAGCCTGTCGAAGGTCGAGCCGTCCGGTTTGGTCACAGATGTTGGACTCGCAAACGATATCAGATCACTTTCTGCCGTTCTGCCGCTGGGCGTCGGTGTCTCATCAGGCAGACGAATTTCACTGTGCCTTCGTGAAGGCACGGCCGGCGGTGGCGCTATCGATGTACTGTTCGGTACATTGAACGAACCTGGTCGGATTCGCGATTGCGAATAGCTCTCAGCGTCGGGGGGTTTCCTGTAAAAGGAGCCGTCGGCCGATGATGTGCGGTCCAGGTATGAATACTGCGTCTTTGATCTGCGATACTCGTCCAGAGCCTGGGTCTCGAGACTTAGGGCTGTCGCCTTGGCCAGGTCATCTTGAAACTGCTTCTCGTAGTCCATCTCTGCCTGGTTGCTCATTGTTGTTCAATCTGGAAAAAACGAAAAAACAGGGCGTACAATAGAAGATAAACTCGATTTCGAATATCGGATGTCTAATTGTGATTCGCCGATAAGATAAACAAAAACATGCACGACGCATTTACTCGGCAACTCGACTGGGCTGTAAATTGAGGGGTGAGTGAACGAAAACCGACTGACGCACTCTCGATGGCCGATGGGACACGAAACGAAAACGGCTGTAGCTGTCCAAAAGTTCACCGCCGCACCGAAAAATTTGCATAATTGCGTTGACTCGCGAGCGTACAAGACGGCCCAACAAAAGTGGACAATATGACAGACGTCAAACGATGACCATCACTAATTAAACTGCACCAGAAAAAAAACGTCTATAATCTCTTTTTTGTGTGTCTCGCCGAACGGAGAAAGAGATTTCTAATTCGTTTTGTTCAATATCACAATAACGCACAGTTACCGCATGAGTGGATTACCATCGACGAATTAAAATCGTATCCAACGTCGCTGCTATGCTCCAAATGGCATTTATGTTGAATTCCTTCCGACCCGCTTGTCGCCTTTTGTTCAATGTCCGTCGTTCACCGATAAAAATTGTCGCACAAGAAAACGATAAGAAGCACAATACAAATGTTTTAGATAACACAGACTAGACTAACTATTGAACATGATGTGCATGAATAATCCCCTCTTTGATTTTGTGAAGTTTTAACAAAATACATTTCAGATTGAACCTACACCCATTTCGAATAAACAAAGTGCAATTGGATAAAACTCGCTGGCGTTGCATATCCGGCTTACCTTGGGTGAATATTCTTTTATTCTCAATTAAATTCAAACTTCAGTCTTGCGTTTGGAATGGAAATTCGTTATCTAGCCGCGGGTATTAGGGTAATTTAATGAAAAACATTTTCTCTTGGGAAATTAGAAATTACTTTTTTCTTTTTGGAAATCTCAACTCCACCTTCATAGTTCGGACGAATTTGACAGTAGTCTAGCAAATTGATTTCGACCAATCGAACGGCTGGCAGTTGGTTATATCTTGTCTGCACTTGGGCTGGTAAACCTGTTGCATGTGGTATAAAATTGGAATTCATATAACATAATTTTTCGATGATATATACGTGTTTAAGCTGTGCGGTGAAGTAGAGCTTATTAGTTATATTCCCAATTCACTAAACTGTTTACAGCTAAATCCTAAAACGATAAATTATTAATAAATAGAAAAATTAAATTCATCACAAAACATTACATTGCGCACTACATTACCTACACTGAGCGAAGTTATTCACGAGTGGCTTAGCTTAGAAACCAAAACGTTTACATGCTGTCATTTCACTTCCCTTGACAGCCGCACTTACGATTTGCAAAAGTGGTAATAGAAGTTGTTTATTTTTCTCCTTTAATTTCCTTTAAATTCACATTTTTAACACTTTCCCTTGCAGATTAAAAAACAATGGATTTTCAAAATCGTGCTGGTGGAAAGACCGGCGGCGGCGGTGTCGCCTCCTGGTCGGAGACGAATCGCGACCGCAAGGAGCGTCTGCGGCAGCTTGCACTGGAAACAATCGACTTGAATAAAGATCCCTATTTTATGAAAAATCATCTCGGCTCTTACGAGTGTAAACTGTGTCTAACACTGCACAACAATGAAGGCAGCTACCTGGCTCACACACAGGGCAAGAAGCATCAAGAGAACTTGGCACGTCGTGCCGCCAAAGAGGCCAAGGAGGCGCCGTCAATGTTGGCGCCCGAGAAACCTCGCGTCGAGCCGAAGAAATTCGTCAAGATCGGTCGTCCCGGATACAGAGTGACAAAGCAGCGTGATCCCGACAATGGGCAGCAGTCGCTGCTCTTCCAAATCGACTATCCCGAGATATCCGAGGGCATCATCCCACGACATCGCTTCATGTCGGCCTATGAGCAAAAGATCGAGCCGCCAGACCGTAAGTGGCAATATTTGCTGTTCGCCGCCGAGCCATACGAGACAATTGCATTTAAGGTGCCTTCCCGAGAGGTGGAGAAGACGGACGGCAAGTTCTGGACGCATTGGAACCGCGACACCAAGCAGTTCTTCCTGCAATTCTCATTCAAGTTTGAGCCGAAAATTATTCCACCACCTCCGCCGCAACTGCGCGTTATGGGACCGGGCTTTGTGCATCCGCCGCGACACATCTTCAACGCTGTTCCGCCACCACCGCCGATGGGTGTGCTGCCGGTGCCACCTCCGCCGATGTAGGCGGTCCTTGATCTACTATGTATGCGCGTTTTTTCACAAATAAAATTATGTATTCTCGGAGGTACCTATCGGTTTTTATTTCACGTAGTGGGGGAGGGATCGTACACGAACTGCTGTCCACATTGAGGTTAGGCCATTATCGGGCTGCCTTTGCAACACCTTTTGGACGCATTATCGGCCGGCCTTTGCACCACCTTTTGGACGCATAATCGGCCGGCCTTTGCACCACCTTTTGGACGCATTATCGGCCGGCCTTTGCACCACCTTTTGGACGCATTATCGGCCGGCCTTTGCACCACCTTTTGGACGCATAATCGGCCGGCCTTTGCAACACCTTTTGGACGCATTATCGGCCGGCCTTTGCAACTCCTTTTGGACGAATTATCGGCCGGCCTTTGCACCACCTTTTGGACGCATAATCGGCCGGCCTTTGCAACTCCTTTTGGACGCATTACCGGGCTGCTTCTGGAACACCTTGTGGACGTACTTCGGCTAGCCTTTGCATCACATTATCGGCCGGTCTTGCACCACCTTTCGGACGAATTCCACGAAATGAAGGACAACTCGTACCACATTGAGCTCAGTGCATCGTCGGTCCGCTTCTGGACCACCCCTTGGACGCGTCGCTGGCGTCGGAAGTCAAACGCAGGATTTTAAATTAATTCTCAAAGAAAATATTTTATTGCCGATCTTTTAATTTTTTCTTCATCTAAGTCTAAACAAGTTAAATTGGTGTTAACGAGTTGATTCTCCAAAAAGGTAGTTTTTTTTTTTTTTTTTTTGATAGAAAAACAGTTAAAATATACAGTGTGTCTATTATGTATACGTACATACGTGTGATAAATATAAAATTTGAAGAGTAAATTCTGTGGCCTGTATTGCACCCAGCCAAACGAGGAAGTGTTCCTGTTTTGCGTTCAAATTTGGCCAATAAAAGGTTAAAAGGGGCGATGGATGGGAGATGGTGGGGGGGGGGGGAAGGGGGGGGACAAAATTTCAAACAAAACAAACAAACATAAAAATAGTGCATCTGTGTGTGACAGGCTCGCACAATCCATGATCGTGCGGACGCGTCGTCGCCTTAAACTAAGTTGCCAGGGGACGTCTACGCCTTTTCGCGTTTTTTGAAGTTTCGCTTCGACGCGCACCGATGGATGATGTCCGAAATGTGCGACTTGTGATCGAAGATCTTCATGATTTGATTCTGCGCCTCGGTGATGCCGTCGACTATGATCTTGCTGCGCTGCATGTTGCCCTGAAATGCACAAGCGAGAGAGGAGGTTAAGCCTGCGATCGAATCAACGTTCGCCGTCCGCTTACCTTGATTAGATCGGATATCCTCTCGATATCGTTGTTCTTGCCATGCGATTCCATCTGCTTGAGCATGCCAGTGAGCTTCTCGTAGCCCTTGCCTTCGCTTTCACACTAAAATCCACACGGTTACACATGATTGAGTGGTTTTTTTTTTTTTTTTGTCAAAGGGCACTTACCAGGTCCTCCATTTGGGACTTCAAATGGTGCACCTTCCAGCCGTTGATCTTGCCGAGGACATTGGCCTGATTGGCCAGATCCATCACGGTGGGACGGCGCTCTTCGCGGGGCTTCACATCGCTGTGCCGCTGGAAATGGTTGTTGGCCGCCTTCCAGTTCTGCTTGTAGCTCTGAAATGAGACAAACGAAAGAACACACACATGTAAACTTGGGTCATGGGTTTCGTGTCTGAACTCACGTTCAAGAGAGTGCAAGACCGTGGTTTCTTTAGCACGAATTCGGTCGGTTTCGTGTTCTCCTTGTTGGAGTTAACATTCTGGTTGTTGTTGTTCACCTTTGGTGGTTCGGCAGACGCCACAGCAGCTGCGTTGGTTCCGCTGATTGCAATTGGAGCTGCAATTGTTGAGCTGGCGATGCCATTGGCACTGGGTGCGAGTGATGCTGCGACTGGTGCTGGTGGGATGCCTGCCGCAAGGGAGGATGCATGACTCTGGGTGGACTGTTGGCTGTCATTCCTGGGTGGGGGGGGAGAATCATATTCAAACGGGGACTTGGAACAAAGCGGTGTCTTTTAACTTACGTGGACCGCCGCGATTTCTTCCGCGAGGGGCAGTCGATGGAGCCGTTCATGTGCAGTTGACTCGGCTGCTGGATGGTGGTCTCCCTGCTCGATGTCGGCGTTGCGTTTTGATGGTTTGCGTACATCTGTGGAGGAGACACAAGCTAAATTAGAGCAAAACTGGTTGGAAACAAACAATTGCGACTCACATCGTTGATGGGGTTGAAATGCGAATCATTTGGCATGCGGTTGACTGGAGTCATCTCCTCGTTGATCTGCTGGTCAACTCCGGGACTGGAGTTCGCGCTCACTGTTGTCGATCCGTCCGAGGATGCTGGCGAGACGGGACGTTTGTCCTTTTTGCTCTCCAATCCTGCGGAGACCACCGACTGCAACTGCTGCGTGGTTAGAGGCGTGCTTGACGACGACGAAGCACTGCTCATGGAGAGCAAGGTCGGTCCGAGGTTCTTGGCCGCGCTTATGGGCGAACCGTCACTGTCACGCTTGCGAAGGAAAGCCGACGATCCGAGGGCGCTGACTGCACTGGTGCCCGACGTGACTTTGATTGACGTCGACAATGGAATCATATGGCTTTGAGACTGCTGCTGCTGCTGCTGTTGTTGCTGTTGCTGGGATTGCTGGGCGGACACCGCCGCCTGACTGGGGATGATTATCTGGTGATGGGTTGGCTGGCTGCCCGATTGCAATGCGAACTGTTCGGACGGCAGCTGGGCGTTGAATCGCACGGGAACCGTTTGTATTTGAGCAGCAGTTGAGGAGACTGGGATCTGGAGCTGCCCTATGGCGCGGTTCGAGGACGGGACAACAGTGAATGTGGCCGAAGAGGGTGCGTTGAAGGGGAGCGAAGTCACAATGCCCGCCGCCAGGTTGGACGAAGTCACAATTTGATTGTTGGACATCGTGCTGCTGGTGACTGTGGTGGTGGTCAGGGAGAGAACGCCCGTGGAGACGGTGACCGAGCTTGCTGGCACCGATTCGTAGTAGAAGGTGCTTCCGGGAAGGAAACTGGTGCCAGTGCTGGGTATGACGGTTGTGGTTGGACCCGAACCGCCTGCGCCCACCACGGTGGCGTTGCCGCCGCTGTGCGGTCGGGTGTGGTGGATGAACACGCTCGTGGGCTGCGCGTGGTGCTGCTGCGTTGTGGTTATGATCTCGGTCACCTGACCGCCCTGTGAGCCAGACTGCGACTGGTGCTGGTTGACAGACGACTGCTGTGGCATCATCTTGCCGACCGTTAGTGCGGCACTTTTAATGGGCGTGATGGTGCCGGTGATGACATTGCTGCCGCGGGACGTGATAGCCAGCGGCACCACAGTGGTACCGGCCGACGAGACATTCTGGGCGGTCAGCAGCTGGGCACTGGCACCGGCTGTCAGTGTTTGGCTGACGTTGACAATCTGCGTGATGGGCGACTGCGAATTCACGGTAACTGTTTGTGACTGGGACAAATTGGAGGCCACTGCGGAGGATGTGGCCACGTTCGAGTTGCCTGCCGATGGTGTAGAGACGGAGGCGCACTGGATATTCGCCGTGCTGCCAGTTTGCTGCTGAGCGCTCGCGGGCATCTTGCCCGGCCCCAGCTGGGTGATGGTGAGCGACGATTGCACCTTGTTGGTTGTCGGCGGCCGCAGACCGATCTTGCCCCCGCCCGAGGTATTCACGATGATCGGTATCACGTTGTTTGGAATCCTTGTGGTTGATCCAATGATCTGCTGACTGGCTCCGCCCGGTTGCTGTTGCAGCTGGATTATGCGCGTGGTGGGAATGTTGGTGTTGCCGCCCGATCCTCTGGACTGTATTGTGCTGCCGCCTGAGGTGACGCCAGTCGCCACCACACTGGTGCCGCCCGATGCTCCGCCTCCAGAGCCACTAACTGGGGTCAGTTGTGTGCTGATCAGCGGCGCGTTGGGGGGCCGAATGCTAATGCTGGTCGTATTCATACCCATTCCCAGCTTGGCCGTAGAGAATGGCTTGTTCACTGGGCGAATCTGCCGATTCTGAGCGACGGCAAAGCGCGTCGTGTTCACCGCCGGATTGTACTGCTGCGTCTGGGCGTTGGACACATTGGTGCAGACGAAGGTCGCCGTCTGCTGTCGCGGCAGGACCGTGGCCAGAGTGGCGACGAATGTTTGCTGCGCTGGCTGGCCGGACACTGCCTGGATGTTGGCTGTCGAAGAGAAACGAAATGAGCCACTTTCCATGTATCGCTCACTCGGATAATTACCTTGACTCCCCGACTGTTGGTTGCCCTGCGACGACTGTGAGCTCACCGACACAACGGCGCCTGTGCCAGAAACGCCTGTCACCACAGGCGAAGCGATGTTCTGCGTGATGAGTCGCTGCCTTGGCGGATTGATTGCACGAATCAGTTGCACTTGAGCCGTTGTATTGGCCATCCATGTGGTCGTTGCTGGCGAGATGACTGTCGTTGCGGGCGACGACGTGTTTCGGGGGACTGTTGTGCCCCGCACGAAACTACTCGTCAGACCAGCGACCGAGGCGGGCTGTGTCCGGATTGGGGTCACTAAGCGCTGTCCCTGCAAACTGGCCGATGTCACTCCTGCGCGTGGCAGGTATGTAGTGTGCGTTACTGGTCTGCTCACGGTTATGGATGTATTCGAAACTGTCCTCGATGGTATGGCGGTGATTTGTGTGCGGCCTGCGCCTTCGATCTGCTTCAGCATCGAGGGCACAAACGTCCCGGGGGGCACCACCACACGCACCTGCGCCGACTGACCACTGTTCGGAATGGTTCGAAAGGAAGCTGTCGACTGTTGCTGGTTCTGCTGCGACTGCTGACCACCGCTCACGCTCACCGGAGCCACCTTCATGCCATCGATGGTTGTTGTTTTCACGTGAGTTATTTTCGCTGCAACTAATTGGTAATTGGTTTACTTAATATTTTTCCATACGTGGACGAGTGTGTGTGTGTGTATATATTGGGGAGTGTGGGGAGGGGGGAGGACTGTACCTGATTTGTCGCCACCGATATTATCCGGGGCGCTCATCCTTTTGATTTTCGAAATATCCCTCACTGTTGATATACTTGGGCACAGTAAAATCAAATATCTACGTCCGATCTGATACATAAATGAAGAAAAGATTCGATTTAAAAAAAAAGAATTGGATTTTCCAGCTTTCTACTGTTCGAGGGTAACCTCTTGAGGAAAAATGATACACAATTTTTTCTGAATTTTACTGCATTTATTACCTTCCTAATATTGTTGAATTACTTATTCTACGAATAGTTGGGCTTTCATTTAATTTGCTTCCACTGTAGCTGAAGATTTTCTTCACCTTTAACAAAAATGTCTACCGAAGCTGAAACTTTCTGAAATGGAAATGGCAATTGGAAGTGAATTCCAATCTTAGTGGGGCACGGAACGGAATGGGATGGCAATGGAATTATGATGTAGACAGAAATTGGGGTTAGGGTTGTAACACAATGATGGATGAGTGAATATGTTATTCATTTAAATACACCTGAGGATGCTTATGTTTATAGGAAATCATTAAAATTCAACCACCTTACCGATGTCATAATAATCATTTTTAAAGCCTTCCCCACTTTTCCAGTCATTTCGAAGCAAATCCCAATCAACACCTCCCAAAAAACCATCGCCATTCGTCTTAAAAGCAAATGTTTCATTGTGGACACACCCTTAACTTGTGTTCAACTCTCACGTGTAGTTCGATGTGCCAAAAAAATAGAAGAAAAAAAAACCAAAACAATCAACAAACACCCAACTTTCGTTCAATCTGTCAGTCCTCGCGAATGTCTATCTGTCAGAAAAGACAAGTAAAAATATATTCACGAGTTTAGCTTGTGTGATTTTGATTTAAATGTAATTTGAGCAAAATAAAATATTTAAATTTTATTTAAAAATAAAAAATGCATGATTACTAGTACAAGTTTAGTATACAGTTGTTACATAATTTAATTTTACCAATTACGTTAAGTTTATGGGTGGTTTCTTAATCGTCTACGATTGAAGAAGCGATCAGTGTAATCTAGCTCCGGACGTCGCAAATATTCAAAAAATTACAGCAATGGACACACCAAACAAGGATGGAAAGAGCATGCCAATGTTTACGCCGAAAAACTCGGACGGTTCGCAACGTGTTATCAAGCAAATCATGGTTATCGATCCGAACAAACTGCGAGTGGCTGGTCTGGACTTGAAGATGGCCGAGGCTTTGAAGAAGTCCAAGGGGAGTCGGGGCAATACACATTCAAATCGGACAAAAGACGATAAGCTGGCGTTGGCAAAGACCCTGCTCAATAGAAAGCTTAAACAGGCGAAGTCCTCGAAGGACGCTCAGAATCAGAATGTCACGAGGGACGCATGTGATTCTCCCCAGAAACTGCTGCCTAGTGTGGCCGCCCTGCAGTCCCTACTGTCGCAACCGCGAACATTTTGCACACCCTCCCCGAAGAAACCGCACACAATGCTGGTGAATATTTTAGAAAATGACCTAAGGACTGGCTCCATTGAGTTGACCATTTCAAATAAACCGCACGTGCAGCAAGAGAAGCCAGCTGTTGAACCAATTCCAAAGGCATCGATCAAAATGACCAAGCCCACCAAGGCGAAGGATGTACCGGCGAAAACCATCGAAAGTATGGTTATATCGCCGGCAGTTAAGTTCGAAATGAAGAGGAAATTATTGCCCCTCAGCTCGAAGCGTACTCCTTCAGATGCCCAGAGCAACCTCGCCCAAGTGATAGAGAGTAAGGTCTTGTCCCCGGAGGAGAAAATCGACATGAAAACCTTGTGCGGCTCCTCTACCAAACCGATGCCCGCAAAGGTGAAGATTGAGATCACCAAGCAGGAGATTTTGCACAGAATGCCACCTGGTCATGCGGATGAGAGGAGGTCTCCTGGGTCTGTGATTGTTCCGGTAATCATCAAGCAAGATCTTCTCCACAAGATGCCTTCCCAAGTAAATGCTGTAGATGCCAAGGAGAAGCCCGAAGAGCGTGTGACTGCTCCCAAGCAAGCAATTCTGCAAAAGGTGCCCGCTCTGGTTATCGCTGCGAGTGCAAAGGAGAAGCCGCAAGAGTGTGTGATTGCTCCCGAGCAAGAAATTGTGCCCAGGCTGCCCTCTGCTCACGTGTATGCTGTGGTTGCAAGGGAGAAGCCTAAAGAGGGTGTGGTTGTTCCAGAACTGAAAGTGAGTGGTGATCAGTGTCTGCACTCAAGCCCCCCAAGTGAAGTGCCGCTGACGGCAGAGAAAGAGGAATCAGCTGTGGACTTCATAAACAGTCTGAAGATGAGTGCCACCACGAAACAAGCCAAATCAACGACTGCCCCGAAGGTCGAACCAAGTGCTGTACAAGAGGATGCGACTAGTTTCCTGATGGCCCTCTTTGGCCAGCAATCGTTCACTCCAACGCTGCCGCCAGAAGTGCCCAAGATTGTAGCTGTCGCTGTGGAAGAGCCTGTTAAAGCAGATGAGCCCATCATTGAGAAGAATGCCACCACACCAGGAAACCGGCGAAATCGGAAACCAGTTCCAATAATAAAACAAAGACCAAGGGTGTCAGGCGCAGCTAAGGTTGCAAAAGTAGTTACATCCGATGCACTTCCAGCTAGTGCGCCACCTGTTGACAAAGACGTTCCCGAGAGCAGTGCAAAAGTGACGTCATTGAAGGCTGCGTCTGATGAACTGCCAGCGGCTGGAGCGAAAGTCGATTGTTCTCAAGAGAAGTCTGCGAGTACCTCAAATGTGCCTGAGCAGGTGGACATGACAGATTCGGGGGAAAGAAGAACCAAGGAGTCCTTAGCTTTAGAGATGAAGTCAGCTAGTCTAAGTTCAGCACGCGAAGTGAGGAGATCCGTGGGAGAGTCGACGCCCAAGAGCAGAGAAGTACCCAAACTGGAAGAGGTACAAAGATCCAAACTCGTTGACGAGGAGTCTGTGAAGGGAACTATTTCTGCGGAAGTCGAACAAAGTGTGGTTGAAGACGACTTGGTTAGACTAGGTGTGGATGACAAATTGGGAAGAGCACATCTGGACGAGGATTCTGTGAGCAAAGCAGCTGCTGCAACAGACTCAGTTCCCCTCGAAGTCGTACAAACGAAAGTTGTTGACCCAGTGGCACCAGAAGAGGTAGGTCAGGCGCAGGTCGTAAAGCCGTCAGATGTGGAAGAAAAAAGTGCAAAAACTGTGGTTACTGAAAAATTGGCCATCTCACCAACAGTGGAGATTGTTGATGAAGCCGTGGTAGGAGAAGTAAAATGTGACGATTCCAAGATTCATCAGGCGCATCATTCGCCTATCGGGAGCAATGTCGTGCCTTCTGGTGTGTCAGCTGAATGTCCGCAGCCAGAGACAGCACAACAAACGCCAGTACAAGTAGAAAGTAAGAAAATAGATCAAAGTACGGAGAGCATCCAGCCAAAAGTGGAAACAGTGCCATCTGCGCCATCTACGTCATCTACGCCGCAACCAACGGCACGTCGTAAGAGCAAGAAATCTGTGCCAATACTCATAGCAAAGCTCAGCAGGAGTCGCAAGCCGACAAGTGCACAGGAGAAGCCAAAGGAAAAGGAAGCGCAGGCGGCGCCGACTGCTGGTGAGTTTCAATTGCACCCAAAGTCTGTCCAATCAAGAGGGAATTTTTGCTAAATTTCGTTTACTTTCAGATAAATCTTTGTCCACACGGGATGTGGATGAGAGGGTTGAAGCAAAGAACGATGTCGGAGATGCGGCAGCAACGTCGCAGAGCCTTTCAAGAGGAGAAGAGCCAACAAAGACGATGGAGGTGATGGAAGAAGTCCCTCCAAACAAAGCTGAAGAGGTTGAGAAATCATCAGATCCTACAGCCAAGGAGGAGCAGGCAGTGTCTAGTCTACCAGCGCCACAAGGAGTCATCTCTCAAGAACCTCCGTCGAGTCAAAGTGAACCAGTGGCTAAGCCAGCAATGGGGACTGAAGAAACAGAAGCCAGAACGAAGCCAATTTGTTCGGAGGATATCCTGACATCATCACAAAGTGAGACACCTCGTTCGGAGAGCACTCTCCTTGAAGTACGAGAAGAAGCTGAAGACGATGCTGCCAAGACCGATCCCCAAGTTGCTCCGAAAGAGACTTCTGTTGCTTCCACCGAAGAAATGGGACAAGAACCACGCAAGGAGACTCTGATTGAATCACCAACAGAACCCACAGCGCAGCCGCAACCAAGTCAAAACGAAGAAAAGCAACTATCGTCACCGAACGAGCTACGTGAAGAACCGCCGAGTGCAACAGCAGCCAATGAGTTCCCATCACCAGAGAAGCCAAAGCCAGACGAGTATCAAAAGGAGGACAAAACCGCGGCAGACGTGACCGAAGAGACCACGTGCGCTTTGGAGGACGAAATCAGCAACAGTGTCCTCTGGACAGAGGCAAAGACAAGACGATACTCACGAGTTCGTAAAAAAAGCCCTGTTCCGCGTGACCACATGGCTCCGGCACCAGAGGTAGCCGCAAAGTCAGTTGAGGCAGTGCCTGACATTGAATCTCCGAAGATCGAATCTCCCATATCCCAGGAAGCACTCACCTCAAAAGAGAGTGAATGCCATCAGCAGGAAAGAGAAAAAGAAGCCATATCTGCTCTCGAGGTACAAGCTGTGACATGTGACAACAATGAAACCATTTCATTGCCCACAGCCGGAGTCACCGAGGACGATGACGAATCGAGCGACGAACTGGTCATTGATGAGGACTACCACTGTGACAGTGACTTCATGGAGTCGTTTCAAGACGACGCAGACATTGGAGTCACTTCCCACGTGGAGAAGCCACCTCCGCCAGAGCCAGCAGTCGACTTTGAATCGCTGAAGTCCGCAGAAAAGGGTGAACTGGACAAGTCTGTGTACGAATCGAAGGAGGACTTGGATTTCCTGGGATTCAACGAGAAAGAAATCGAAGAAGGCCACCAGTCAACGTCGCTGCGGCTTTCACAGTCGGTAATTGCGTTCGCACTTGTGCATCCGCTGAACACAGGCTCAACAATTTGTATTTTTCAGGAGGACATATCGCCGCTGAAATCGCTGCCCCATGCAGAGAAGCCCACCAAGAAAAAGGGTGCGCTGCAGTTTAAGAAAATCCCGCTGAGCGTGGCTAAGAAGCAGAAGGCGGAGCAGAAGAATTGGAAGAAAAACTCGGCAAAGACCTTGCAGAACTGGCTAAAGTCATCGGACAAGGAGGCGAGTGTGAAGGTAAGTAGGAATGCTCTGTCATTGTACGTCGTGTACACACATAGCATTTCTCTTTGCAGGAAGACGGCTGCAGTGCGCTGGACGCGAAGGAGACTCCAGCTAAAGGCAAAGAGCTGGAGGGCGAGCCTTCCCCGAAGGAAGGCAAGGAAATTGGACTTCCTGATCTTGATCATGCGGAGATTACACAAGCCAGTACCCCTATTGGGGGCAGGAAAAAGAAAGGCAAGCAGGTGGAGAGCGTCCCTGAAAAGAAGACAAAACCGAGAAAGTCTTCTTCGAAGCGAAGTTCGAAGGCAGGAGACGAGTCGCTAGAAGAATCGGCAACCATTACCGAACACATATTGGCGGCAGGAAGCTTGAAGACCGAAAAAGGAGGCGAAGAGGTGAAGGAATCGGCTACCAACATATTGGAGCCGGAACGTTTGAAGACCGATAAAGGAGCCGAAGAGGTGAGGGAATCGCTAACCATTACCCAGCACATATTGGAAGCACACAGAGAAAGCCAAAGCAACACACCGGCGTCAGCATGTGCGGTGGAAAGCAAAACGGGGAACACGTCAGCAGCTAGAGGACGGAAAAAGAAAAGCAAAAAGGGCGAGGAGGGTGCCTGCGCCAGTGGAAGTAACGCAAAAGAACCAAAGTCGTCCAGTAAAAGTAAAAAGAACACCACGCTCGACGGGCATCTTGTGAAACTTGAAAACGAGCCGACGGAGATCAAAGGGCAATCAAAGGCGTGTGCAATTGAAGTGGCAACCGATTCATTGCCGACCCCATCCGCAGAGCCATGCAGTAACACAGCGAAAAGGAAGCTTGAAATGGATTGCGAGGAACTAAGCAAAACGCCTACATCTGCGGCGCCTCCGAAGAAACGAAAGTACACCAGAAAGTCGCTAGGTACACCAACAGCCGCGGCGACCACGAAAACTCCCAAGTCTAGTCGCTCTGCAAAGGCAAAGGGGAAGTCCAAGCAATTGGACGTCGACACAGATTCGCCACAGTCAGTTAAGGACGAACATCGCGTGACACCATCGCGTAGCGAGCCGAACGCCAGAAAGCGAAAAGCGCCGAAATGCGACGCAGACAGTCCAAATAAGGTCGCCCACATCTCCGCAGACACTGGTCACGAATTTTCAACGCCAACGCCAAAGCAACGCGGTCCGACGAAACTCGAGAGCGCCACACCCCTGAGCGACACCTCCGCGATCGCCGTCACGCCACAGTCGGAGAGAAAGTACAAAAACAGCACCGAATTCAACCCGCGACTGCTGCTGATACGCGCCAAGGAGGAATACAAATCGGACGCACCTCTTGTGGATCCCACCCTACAAATGGTGCCGAAGAGCAAAGACGATGTGCAATGCGCCCTCTGCATGGGCTATACGCCGAAGAAGAAGTGGCTGCAGCACATAAGCGAGCACTACGGCGTGGGCTGGCTGGCGGGCGAGAAGCCGCCACTGAACATCACCTGCCGCAGCGCCGTCCTCAACTACATGGTGGAGTTCTTCAAGACGTCCAAGGTGAAAGGCTTGAACTGTCGCATGTGCAATGTTCTCCGTCGATCAGCGCTGGGCCTGCTCAGCCACATCGAGCAGTGTTGCCTGACGGAGGAGGAGGTGAAAGATTCACGCGTCACGTGTGACCACTGCAAGAGGGATTACTCTAAAAGCTCGATGCCGTCGCATCTGCGATCATGTTCGGAGATTTGGAAAAAGACCAAACCCGAACCGGCGCCTGCAGAGGAGGTGGACGAGAAGGAAGTGGTCCTCTCGAATACGGGACGGCTGAAGAGGAAGTCTGTCATCAAGTAAGTTCTAGAAGTGTTGTCTTGTCGAGTGTTTCAATGTAATCGTCCGCGTTCCTTTTCCAGAGCGGAGCACAAGTTCAAGGACATGGACAGCGCTGAAGTTAGCCCGGATGAGGTAGGACACACATTCAAGTTCGCAGGTCACGGCGACGCCTAATTTCTGATTCTTTGCAGTTTATCAAACACATTCCGCAACCGCGAAGGGACTACTGCGTGGCAGCCTGGCAGCGGGACATCAAGTTGTTCGGGAAAGGCTTCTGCACCGAGAAGCGATGCGAATTCACGGCGGACACAGTCGAGGAGCTGCAGAAGCACTGTCAGGACGGGGTTTGTCCACACTTCGTGCAGCCGGGATACTTCTGCATGAAGTGCAAATACCGCGCGGACAATGTGGAAGCAACGCGGAAACACGTGCGCGAGCGGCACATAACCAAGGCGTCGGAAGACTTCCAAGCCAGCGAGGACGATGCGGTGATCAGTCAGGGCTCCTCGTCTGAAGACGGCTCCTCCGGGGACGAGGAGGCCAGCGAGAAGAGCACTGTTGCTGTCGAACTCGATGCAAGTGCGAAGCGCAAATTAAAACGGAAGTCCAGGGCTAAGCCGCCAAGTGCATTAAAACGAAACCTACCCATCAAAGACATCAGGAAACGTAAGTCATCGCTATCCCCGCGATTCTGGAAAATTAATGCCCGATTGTATTTTCCCCACAGTGGTACCACTTCCAACGAACAACGTCTCAGCAGAGGTCGCACGTCTGCATCAGGATTTGTGAGTTGTTTTTGGCATTTTTAGATGAAGTCACGGCAATTCTCTTTTCCAGCATCAACCACAACTACTCTGGTTCGGCCCTCTTCAGCTATGCTGCCCCGAACGCCACCCAGATCGCAGACGAGGACACGGAGCCGTACTTTTCAAAATCCCCGCTATCGCCGAAGTTTGCCTTGAACGGACTTCGGGAGCCTTTTGTGAACGCACTTGGCACGTCCCGCGTTCAGCCCGACCAGTGGCAGCAGTTGCAGCGACTCAATGGCATGGGAGCTGAAAGTAAAACCAACCCCCGTGCCACCTTAGGAGCCACTAACTCATTCTTTGCCTTTCAGCTGAGCACGTGACCTACCTAGGCGGTCCGGTGAAGGCGATCGCTTGGGCTCCACTGCTGCCGCACACATCGTCTGAGTTTCAATACTTGGCGAGTGTGACGAGGAAGGATGGCAACAAGTTCTCCCGCTTCTTGCAGCCGAAGCAAAGCCGTTCGTTGGTGTGCATCCACAGATATCAGCTGACTGGTGCCGGAACGAAGCAGATATCGGGCGAGATTCACTACGCGCTGGCCGTGGAGGACGGACCCATTCACTGCATAGAGTTTCTTCCCAGCGGCGGCTACGACCCCGAGCTGAACAGGCTCGGCTTGCTAGCCGTGGGCACGGTTAGGTCTGAGATTAAGGTCTATTCGTTGCCATTGCATGTGCAAAAGCGAGACTGTGATATGTTTCCGATCGTGAGGATTGAGCCGTCGTTTGTGCTGGGCCTGGAATTGGACGAACGTGATCCTGCCGATCACTACACGTCGCAATGCTCAAGTCTGTCGTGGTCACAGGTACGTTCTGGCAACTCATCGCGTTTGAACTGCCGACTAATGATGAACTTTACAGTTTGCCGGACACATTCACATTGTCGGAGGCTACATAAATGGTTTCGTATCCATTTGGGACATCTCGGACGACGATGAGAACATCAATCGATTCCTGGTGAAGGGTGTTCGCAAATTTGTTCCGATCTCCTACTTCTGGTCGAAGGAGAATCGAATAAGAGGTAAGCATGCCAAGGGAACCGCATTCGCAGGGAAATAGTTCACGTCTGCCTTTCAGATGTGACCATACATTATGACATGAACGGCCTGCGGTGGTTGGGCGTTTGCAACACTCCCAGGAAGCTGGTCTTTTACGACCTCCGCGACATCAGTAAACCGGTGCAGATCATGGATGAGAAAGCGAAAAACGATTGCAACGCCATCGACTGGCCAGTTGTTTGGGCGAATCCAGCATTCGCACTTGGCGACGCTATGGCCACTCGTGAGTTTCTTCTTTGCATTCAGTCGCGCAGACTAACAACACAAATCATTCCAGATGGATCGTGTCTAAATACCATCAGTCCGACAGCGCTCGGCTACGTCACTAAGAAGTTTGAGCGGTTTTGCTGCGGCGTAACGGACCTGCACTTCAATCCGTGGACCAACATGTACGCGGCGGGATCGGAGAATGGCGACCTGCAGGTCACACCTCTCCGAGACACCGTCATGGATGTGAGCTGCCGCCGGAAAAAGGAGGAGAAAATCCTGTCATCCCTGGACATCGTGCCCCTGAACGGGGAGGAAATCAACGACAGCATGGCCCAGGCGTCACATGTGTTCGAGACGGACTACACGGAGAAGTACGGCATAGTGTTCGGTCCAATTCGAGAGGTATGTGAAACAAGAAACGCAAATAATCCCCAATGTCTGACGACCATTCTCCATTGCAGCTAACCGCCCTGAAGATCCCCGAACTGTACAGTCCGAAGCGGGTGCCACCGCTGGTGCTGTCCCGCCTGAGCCGCATCCACCGGGTGAGATTCAACACCAATCAGAGGAAGAACACGTTCCTGGCCGTCGGCTACGTGAACGGCCTGCTGCGAATCCTGACGGACAAGTGGAAAGATCCCGTTTATGTGGTGAAGTAGGCGGGATCGGAGTACAAAAGAAAACCCCTTAGTTAGACTTTATTTATGTCATTTGTTTTTAATTTGTTCGAGGACAAAATATACACTCATCCCCACAATAGATGCTAAGTATTATTAAGGCTTAAGCAGTGGCAGCATAGCTGTAAGTTTCCCAGTTTCATGCGGCATCGAACGGCGCTTCGGCTGTGCCCTGAAACGCAGACCGGTTAAAGCTTGAATAAATCGCAACGAATGCTTTTATACCGTTTTATTTCTTTGGTTTCCCTTTCTCCTCGGCTTCGTCCGATTCTGGGCGCGTCGAATCGTTTGTGTACTCTTCGGGGAAGAACTTCAACGCGTGCTCCTTGCCGGCCACGGTGTCGCTGCTGACGAAGGTCGGTCCAAACGCCACAAACGCCAACATCGTGTGACTGGTTCTCTTGGCGACTTTCAAGACCAGCTTGTCTGTCCTGGAATCGTCAAAGGAGGAGCTGTGGGTGGGTGGGCAGTCTTTCGGCGGATACTCACGTCTTTGGTACTTCAGCGTCGTAACCACCCAGAGTGTTGGCTATCAGCAGAGCCTTGTCCGGATCGTCGTTTGTAAAGAATCCGTAAAAGAGGACATTTTCCTGATGCTTCGAGATCACTTCGAAAATATCCTTCTTCTTGTACGCGTCGAAGGCCATCACAACGTGCGGCGGATCTGGCACAGGATCGGGCGGCAAAAACGCCTGCGTCTGCTGGCGAAAGAACACATATATGAGAGTGGCGTGTGTCCGGCGGTCGGTGGGCACCCATATTGGTGGCACCAGTATAATCTGAGCATCAGACGAGGTGGACGAAGGGATCTCCTCAATCACTGGGACTTCCTCGGGCTCGGCTTCTTCTTCCTCGTCTCCGTGCTCTGAATCGGAACCGGGGAGGTCTATATCAAGCGGAAGTATTCCCAGCGTGTCCTCCAGTGCTTCCTCCACGACCGATGGTTCTTGTTTTGATTCCACCTCCTTCACAGGCTTGCCTTCAAGTTTTCTAGATATTTTTATTTCCAGCGGCGCTATCAGCGGCGGCATCGACTCTTCCACCTCTCCAGTGTCGGAGAAAACCTTCCTCGGGGTGGTCAGCTCGTTGGCATATTCCCCGAAGACCTCTTCCAAGACTTCACTCGGTTGTAGCGACGCCTTCCAATAGCAGAGCAGCACGTCCTTCTCGTACATTTGCTGCAGAACCTCCGGGTCTATCGGATTATCGCACGCGTAGTTGACAATGTCAAAATGCTCGGGCAGCAGTTGCGTCGTACGCCTGTCCTTCACCTGCATGTGGTAACGATCGGCAATCTCCATCAGTTTCTTGTAAGTGTCACGACCCACATGTGGCCCGAATATGGTGACGCCGTTCTCGGGAAGATTGTTCATTATCTCGTCGGTGACGTGGTCTAGGTATTCTTTCTTCTGACGGGCCTCCTCTTCGACCTCCTTCCGACGAGCTTCCGCTTTCGCGTTCTCAATTACGTCCCGACGAGCCTTCTCTTCCGGCTGCAACTCGTTCAGTTCGTAATAGGTTCTCGTCGGTGTGTCCAGGAGGCCCAGCTCCGCCTCGATTAAATTCATAAGCCTCGGCACGTCCGAACCGAACATGATGTTGACCAACTTGCCCTTGGCAACGAACAGCCACACTGGCTCGCTCTTGTTTCGATACCGCTCGAAGACGTCGATTGTATCCGATTTGCACTAAACGAATGGTTTCGGGTGAGTCTCAGCTCTGATCTGAGGCACGGGAGTACTTACGATTGCCAGATGAAGGTCGTCCCCGCCAATTTCAAGCTTCACCTTCTTCAAACTGCCAACCATTGCGACACAGGGGCCACACCACTCGGAGTAGACGTCCAGAACTAGACGAGAAATGACGAGAGGAGTAGTCTGGGCGGAAGTGCGGGCGATTTGGGTCACTTACCAATGAGTCCTGGCCTGTCGATGAACTTGTGCAACTCCTCGTCGTTGTTGATCTCAGCTTGAAGCTGCTGTTGGCCACCCTTTTTGGCCATTTTTTTTTGCAATTTTAACTCAATCAATTTGGACACGAAGAATTTCGAGAGAACGAGAGTATTTTTTCAGGAAAGAAACGAACAATTTTGAGGGACGCCAATGCCCAGGCAAGTGCGTAGGAATATCGATCAAACAAGCTTTCATTGTAAAGCAGATGTCTAGCGGTCGCCTTGATTGTTTTTTCCCTAAAGTGGAAATGTGAGGGGAATGGTCCGGCAATCTGAGTCGAAATCTGGTGGAGAGTCTCTTGAACGTTTTGACAGAAGGCTGGAGTTGGAGCCGATTGGAAGGAGAAGGAAGAAGGACGAGAGTTTCCAACACAAGGCAACGACGATTAACAAAAGTTGGAATGCAGTTCAGGCCACCGAAAGATCATGGCGATGGACCAAGCCACAGGCATGCACTACAGCCACAGGCACGCACTACAGCCACAGGCACACACTATAGCCACAGACACGCACTACAGCCACAGGCACACACTACAGCCACAGGCACTGACCGGATCTGGTCTAGAGGAATCTAGATTCATTGTGCTAAGCTCCACTGCCGTTATCCAGATCCACTCCAGACGAGAAAAGACTGCTCTTGACCTTGATCCGACTCACCCTGATTACCAGGCACGATCGCAATCTCTCCCATCGCGCGTACTTAAAGTACCTACTTCTTATCTCAATCCATCCGCTTGCTGACGGACTAGCGAGTGCTTTTTTCATTCATTCAACGCTCATTGCATTTGCAAATGTGACGCAAGTTTTTTGATAAGAATTTGTTGTTTCATTTTTTTTCGATAAGCTCGGTGCAGTCATTTTTGCAATGGTTGCGATTTCTGACGAACCTTTGACGCAGTCTTATCGTGTTTGGAATGGTCTCGCTAGCTAACGTTATGTAGCACTTGCATTAGAGTGCAAGCAAATTGCATTCAAGGCATTCAAAGGTAGTTTCGAGACCACTCTAAGCCATTGCTGAATTTTAACTCGTATGCAAATTTCAATAAATTATATTTTTCTTTTGCTACCGCCATTCCATTTCACTCAGTTGACTCCACTCATTCATCGGTCCACGCCATTCAGAGATTCGTCTGCAATGCAATGCACACTGCAGCGCAGGAATTGTGTAACGAACTTTTCAAATCGATCCGATTGCCAAACGTCACTCGAAACTCGAAAGGTATCTGCAGCTCGATTAGCAGCGATTATTTCGGCATTAATTACCCCTAACGCGTAATTCGTCATGTTCTCGTGCACCCAATCATGTTCTTGCAATCAGAACACGGCTACATTTGAATGACAATGAAAAGACGTGAAAAAAAAAAATAATAATAATTATTCAAAAAAAAAAAAGATAAAAAACATTCCGAGTATTGAACTTATTGGCTCGAATACCGAATGGACAAAAGTCCGTAAATTGTTACGGATTCTCCAACCGCGGTACATTCGAAGCCAATGAAGTTACGATAGACCAAGCGACTAACTTCAGTCAAATGCACAATAGAACCCCGAAACGCTTACGTTTCCCCACTGATTACCTTATCCGCTACAGCCGAAGCGATAAGAACGTGTAACAATAAAACACACAATCGATAAGTGCCAACAGCAGCGAACACTAATCATTGCGGTTGGGCCCTGATTAGAATAGGAATTGGGAGCCACTCACGTTCGATTAGGCAATGAAATGCGTTTCAGATGGATTTCGGGGAAATCCAAAGTAGGACTAGGAGAAAGCCAACATTTCCTTACTAACCACTGCACTCCAAATGTATTTGATTCGATTAATAGAGACTAGACTAGACTAGACTAGACTAGACTAGACTCTTCCTCTTCTTTGTTTGGCGCTACAGTCCGGGGTGGACCTGGGCCTCAACCAACAAGCCTCTCCAGCCAGCACGATCTTACGCCAGCTGCCTCCAGTTGTGCACACCAAGTTGGTTGAGGGGCTTCTCCACTTGTGTGCGCCATCTCGTTCTAGGACGCCCTCTGTTGCGTTGTCCCACTGGTTCGGAATCGAAGACTCTTCGGGCCGGAGCTGTGGTGTTAATCCGCTCTACGTGACCTAGCCATCTTAAGCGTTGGATCCGAAGACGCTTAACTAGGTGCATGCCGCTGTACGTGTTCGTGGTTGAATCTCCTCCTCCAAACGCCATCAATACAAGCAGGACCAAAGATCGCACGCAAAACTTTTCTCTCAAAACGACCAAGAGCTTCTTCATTCGCTTTCAATAGCGTCCATGTCTCTGCGCTATAGGGCAGGACAGGGATGATTAGAGTGTTATATAAAATCGTCAACTTTGGCTCTGTTACTCAACTGCCTCTCGAGCCCAAACAGCGATTGGCAAGAGTAATTCTGCCCTTGATCTCGGTACTGGTGTTATTGTCCCTGTTAACTGCAGAGCCGAAGTAGACGAAGTCCTTGACTACCCCAAAGTTTCTGCTGCCCATTATGACGCTCTGTCCGAGACGTCGATGTTGTGCGTCCTTTCGTGATGACAGCATGTACTTGGTTTTGCACTGATTCACTGCCAAACCCATTTTAGCCGCTTCCGCTTCAATGCCAGCAAAAGCCTCATTGACAGCTCGCTGTGTTCGTCCAATCACGTCAATGTCGTCCGCGTAGGCAAGCAGTTGAACGGACATTTGGAAGATCGTGCCTCTGGTGTGAGACATTTGAGTTTCGCACAATCTTCTCAAGTATGACTAGACAAGACTGCAAAGCATTATTTTCAACTTCTCAACACGGTTTCCTGAAACACGGTTTCCTGAAAGGCAGATCGACGACTATGAACCTTACTGAAGGTCTAAGGTGTCAAAGGCATTTTACGCCTTTGAAGATGGCAACGAGATCGATATAATAGCCACCGACTTTAGTAAAGCATTCGAGAAGAGTTCGTTAAATTGACATCCATAGGTTTTCAACCTCACTTCGTCGAATGGATCAACTCCTATTTGGAAAGCAAAGAGTATGCAGTCATCTGTCTTCAAGCCCATCAAAGCCGCTTCTGGAGTACCACAAGGTAGCCATCTCTGTCCATTAATATTCGTACTTACTATCAACGATGTTGACCGTGAACTCTCATCTCTCTGTTTACGCCGATGACATGAAAGTCTATTCGTTCATCTCCTCCCCTCTCTGACTCCTACTCTCTTCAAGTTTTTCTATTTGGTGGATTGGCATTTGCATCAGTAAATGCCAATCCATTCGATATTCAACTTCAACTCAACTCAACTTACCCCCTTACTCTGATCGCCTTAAACTTATTCGCCTTGAGTCCCTCGAAAACCGTCGCAAAACAGCCGATCTGCTCTTGCTCCATCAACTGATTACTGGTAATACAGACGTTTTGCTCCTGAACTTCTTGAATTTGTGTCTCTTAGCGTCAACCTCTACAATCTAAGGTCTGCTGCCCTGCTTCCGCATTGGACCACATCGGACTAATTACGGCTTAAACTCACCGGTAACAAGAATGTTAAGCTATGGAATACTCCATCGATTTCCACCTTAGCAAAACCTCACTTCGAAACCACTGCCAGTCCCATTCTTTCCTGACCTAGTCCTGCCTTTCTCTCTCTACCATCTAGTTTAAGCTTTAGATTGTTTAAGTTGTTCGCTTGTATTAAGCTTAATAAAATTGAGGGTGTTGCCCTCGCTACCACTAATACCCACAGGTGTACAGAAGTCGTAGCTAGCCTAGTTGGACCGCTGTGGCAGTTGGAAGATGAGCCAGGAAAAGGCAAACAAAAAAAAGCCTCACTAACCACTGTCAAAGGCGGAAAATTTAGGAGAAATTAGTTTCTTGCCTGTTTTAAAATCCCCACCTTCTGGCAACACTTCTGGTCTGTAGGAGTAGTCTCCAGTACAAAATGATGTCTCATGCGAATGCAACAACAACATGGGGTGCAAAAAGGATACAAGATGCTTCTGTCGATGTAGCAGGGACTCTTTCGAATATATACACTTTTTACGCTCGTTCTCCTTGCGCGTAAAATCGATGGCGGCGCGCTCAACGTCACATTCATTTCAATTCCATTCTGATAAGGATCTCAATTTTGTCCCCTTCGTTTGTATTACTATGATGTCTGTACACGGTGATTCTATACAAGGGGGGTTGGTTGGATGGGGTGTTCTAAGGATTAGTCTCATTTGCCATAAAGAGAGTGACGAGAGCGGGCCAGCACGGCGATTTGCGAGTGTAGTGGCTAGAAATTTGAAAACCCTTGGTGTGTGGTGGTGGCTTCGCGAGCAGAATGGAGATGTGTGATGACCTTGCGTGTTACTTTTCTGTTTGTTAGCGAACGCGCACTCGGCACTGGTGGCTGGTCTTCTAAAAAAGACACATTTTCGGCTGTACTAAAGTAATGAGTGTTGCTGATGTTCTAAACCTTGAGTTTGGTTCTGTCAAACAGACGGATCACTAAACCAGCTCAGGGCGCACCAGTGCTTAGACATGGATCCGTCGACAACCACCAGACATCCAGCGCAACCCTCGCTCACAAGGTGCAACGCTGTCGCCGAGAAAGTACCACAAAGCCAAGTGGAGATATAAAATTCGAATAGAATGGCGAGGGTGGCCAGTAAGCGAGTGGGACGAGGGGAGACGACTGGAATTCACCCCTTACTTGATGTCGGCGCGCCGAGTAAGTGCATGCATGCATGATTCAGCGTAAGCAGTGTATCTCTCTGCCGTATTAGTGGTTGGAATAGGGGACAAAAACAACCACCAAATCTCATATTCCCCCTCATGTCCAGTTCAATACACTGCACAGCTCTTTGGCTGAGGCACACGTATGCCCGTTCACACGGACGTAGTGTGCACTCGCATGTATGAAGTTCACTCCGGAGAGAGTTTCCCTAAATATGTTGCGTTTTTTCTCTATTTTCTGCGGCCCGAGTGAGTGGAAGGGAGAAGACTGTCACAGCCACTCGACCACCCTCATTCTTGGCGATCCCGGTGTACACCATGCCACAGCCAAACCAGTGGAATGAAAGTTTTGAATTAAAAGAGAGCAACAAACACGAAAGGCCATGAAGTTTGGTGAGTCTGCACCAGAGCTGCCACTGCGGCTGGGATGAGATGGGAATAGAGTAGTAGGTGTTGAAGCGGACTTAGTAGGCTGTGGATTCGAAGACCAAGGATTACTTAGACTGTCCTGCTTCCAAGGTATCCACTCCTGGTACCTCCGAAACGTGAGAAGCAGCCAAGCTCTACACAAGCAGCTCATCTCACACATTAGACCAATCTATCCATCAAAGACAACTGTCAGGCCACTGCTTCGGCCAGCAAAAAGTTACGACCCCAAAATGCCACGCGATAGCATCAGTTGACTCACCTCTGTGTCATGCGACTACACGTCGTCGTCGTCGCTGTCGACCCCACATCGCATACAATTCAGTCGCCACGGCAACGCTGTTATACACCGAACAGCGAACAGCGAACACGGAACAAGTCGGCGAACCTGTGTCAGTGTGTGTGCATGCCACAGAGCGTCCATCTCTTTTCGATGTACACGGGCCGCCTCTGTGTGTGTAGCATAGTTTTAAATTCGTTTTTTTAAGGGTAGTAGAATGTGAAAACGTTAAATTGAGTGAGGCGGCGACGAGCAAGACATTGAGACTGTGGAAATGTTGCTGGGTATCGTGTAGATTCGGGCAAACAAAAAAAAGTTTGAGAGTTCAGAAATTACACCAACAAGGAGGAATACATTCCCGAGCAACGGATAAATGTGAAAACCGTGTAAAACAGTGTTTAAATGTTTTGAAAAAAAAAAGAAACTTTTGCAATTTTCCGCATTAGTCGACGTTTTATTGACTCCCTCCTCGGTCGCCCTTCTAGGTGCAAAGAAAAAAAGAACAAAAAAAAAACAGAAAGAAAGAAATTCAAAAGATGGAAGCAACCTCAAAACGAATATAATCAATATGGAGTCTATCCTTTGGGATAATTGTCCTGTCTCAGTGCATTTGCGGTGTTTAATGTGAAGCGAGTGTGCAGTTTTCGTTTCTTTTTATTCGGTGCAGTGAAAATTTTGTTGGCTCACGTCACGCCAGTGTGTTCGGGGAAATAAAGTCGAAATCGAGCCGGGCGCCATAGTAGCGTTGTAGTCTTTCTTTTTTTTCTTTTTTTTTTTTTGTGAAAACGAAAGGAAGTCTGCCTGCGTTTCCTGTATACAGTCAGTCCTCCATCCATCTGGCTTTGCTTTGCGTCAGCACTCATCACAGGCGACGGGTGAGATAATTTGTGGTCATTTTTTTGTTACCCATCCCATCCGAAAATTTGTGAAATAATTTTGTTTTTTTTTGAAAAAATTTGAGAAAAATAAGTTTTTTTTTTCTTCTTCTTCAACGTTGGAGGCGTGTGTGATTGGGGTACAGTAATTTTTGCCGTCACTGTTGCTGTCTCTTTCGCTGGGAGTTGCTATAATATTGTCCCCCCTTCAAACACGTTTGTGGATCGCGAGTGGATGGCATTCTATGTTGCCCCTGAAAACGCAATTATTTTTTACGGTGAACTTAATATTTTAATTTGAAGATCTATTAGGTGATAACATAGTGACCGTGCGGTTAGTGGTTACGTTTTCCTTCGCTCTGTCTCCGTGTTCCCCCACTCCTCGTCCGGTCTTTTCGTTGCCAAAAAGGGGTATCTGGCTGTGACAGCATAGTCTGGGACATTTTAACATCTTTTTTGTTCCCTTCTGTTTGTTCATTCGTTTACGTTGTGTGATGTGTATATTACATAGAGGACGGTAGCCTTGTCGAAATGCATCGTAACGGTGTGTGGGGGGGGGGGGGGGGATGGAGGGAGGGTGGATGGATTTTTCCTGTGAGCAGGGGTTGTAAGTTTTCACTCGTCCACTGTGTAGTGGGTCGTTCGCTTAAATAGGCTGTGGGTTGAATGAATTACGTGTTGTGTTGGTTTTGCTTTCGTTCTCTCACTCTCTCGTGTAGATTATTTCTTGCCAATAATAAATCGGTGACTGAAGGTCGGTCGTGATGATGATGATAATGCTCTCAGAAATGTTTAAATATTCTTAACGTATCTGAAGTGGAGCGTATGCGACTTATATTACCCACACACACTTTGGCTTGTGTAAAGCTCGGCAAATTGGTATGCCCATCAATGTGCTGGAGTGTTAGGAATTTAAGTGACGGGGGCGGGGGCGAGGGTGACAGGGTAGTGTTTTCGATGTCAGCAAGCAACCGCGGTAAGTTTCGTCTTGAGATCTGAAGTTGAACGCTGCTACTTGCAGTTGTGTGGCTGGTTTCTGAATACGTTAATTGCTTGCGAGAGTGTGCTCTGATGTCAGAATTCAGATAGTAAGTGATGATTAAGAAATGTACGTTTTTTTTTGGATTTTTTAATCGTTTTTTTTTTTGCAAGTGTTCAGATCGCGATTGTTTGCTGGCGTGTAGGAGCGTTCGAAGCGATTCAGTGTCTAGTTGACGTTTATTTTCATCTGAGAGGCTCTGTAAATTTCACATAAATATACACGTTTGAAGTGCCGGTGTAAAACCATCGAATTTTTTCAGTTCAGTGCATGAAATGTGTCCATTTGTTCACTTCCCGTCCATTTGTCCATTTCCCGTCCGCCTGTTCGGTGAAAAAACACTTGCCGCGGTAAAACCATAGAATTTGTTCAGTTCAGTGCCTGAAGTTCCATTTGTCCAATTCCTGTCCACTCGTCCACTCGTCCACTCATCCACTTCCCGTCCACTCGTCCACTCCCCGGATGGTGCCTGATTTCTCGAAGAAGCCCCATTTCCCACGGTCCCTATTCTATTTATAAACGCAGTCTTACATTCCTTCCTCGTAACAGCACAAGGCCCCTCGACGTGTGACAAGTGACACATTGGTTACCATCCAATGAATTGGAATCTTCCAACTTAGATCCAAAAAACATCACAACTCACCTGCTATTCGCCCAGCATTTATTTATGCGCCGAAATATCCTTGAAGGATAATGAAATCAGTTATTGATGAGAACCATACCCACGTTCATGACCTCAATCGAAATTTAATTCGATGATACACAAATTGACGTCCGTCTTCGGTTGCGAGCGAAGTCGATGCTGTCGAAGTAAATGTCTTCGAGAGAACGAGAGACGGAATTGAGTGAGACATTCCGCAGAATAACCTTTTTCAGAAATCCACCGGCTAGGGGGAAGTGAATTTTGAATTGACTTGGTCGCCGCGTGATTCTTTGAAGAACAAGTGGAACGTCAAGTGAACTTGAATTAGGAGTTGCTTCTACAGTGGACTCTGCCTCAGTCGAACACAGTGGACTCTGCTTAAGTCGAACACTGGACTCTCCCCAAGTCGAACACAGTGGACTCTGCCTAAGTCGAACACAGTGGAGTTTCCCTAAGTCGAACACAGTGGACTCTTCCTAAATCGAACACAGTGGACTCTCCCCAAGTCGAACACACTGAACTCTCCCTAAGTCGACCACAGTGGACTCTGCATCAGTCGAACACAGTGGACTCTGCCTAAGTCGAACACTGGACTCTCCCCAATTCGAACACAGTGGACTCTGCCTAAGTCGAACACAGTGGAGTCTCCCTAAGTCGAACACAGTGGACTCTCCCTAAATCGAACACAGTGGACTCTCCGCAAGTCGAACACAGTGAACTCTCCCTAGTCGACCACAGTGGACAGTGGACTCTGCATCAGTCGAACACAGTGGACTCTCCCCAAGTCGAACACACTGAACTCTCCCTAAGTCGACCACAGTGGACTCTGCATCAGTCGAACACAGTGGACTCTGCCTAAGTCGAACACTGGACTCTCCCCAATTCGAACACAGTGGACTCTGCCTAAGTCGAACACAGTGGAGTCTCCCTAAGTCGAACACAGTGAACTCTCCCTAAGTCGACCACAGTGGACTCTCCCCAAGTCGAACTCTCTCCAACTCGAACCCCAACTAATTTTGAAATCACTTGAGAATTCGACATAAGGGGAGTCGACTGCAAACGTCTATTTGCTCATTGTTGCTCATATTTCCTTCCCTTCTCTAAACGCATTCCACATATAATCTAAACACTTTTCTTTCTCCCTTCACAGATGTCGTATCGTCACCTGTCCACAGCAACCAAAGAAGAATGCATTTAACTAAAATCAAGCATAAGCTTTAATGAGAAAACCAAACGAATATCAAGTTCAATTACTAGCATGAATAATTACTTAGGCGAAATAAAATAGCTCACAGAAGTAACGCAGAATGTTGCTTCCCACGTCGTGCGGCCCAGGGCCGACAACATCACCGCCACCATCCATCGTCCAGCACGATTTGAGCGGACGGAAATGCTGCAGACATCAATCCCACGACCGCCACGATACCATCGTCAGCCATCATCCCCATCATCAAAGGCACCAGCAGCAGCAGCGGCAGCAATCTCAATCGAGCATACCATCTTGGATAATAACTTTAATCGTATTTTTATCATTATTCAATTTGCATCAGGTCACGGCCGAGAAGAGCAAACACTGTAAGTATTGTAGTCTTTCGAATTCGTGTATGAAAGGGGTTTATTTTTTTTTTTGTCCAACTGTCTCGGGAATGTGAGGGAACCTGTGCGCGATGACAAGTGAATGTGGCCTAGAATCGCTGGGCTCCGCTCTGTCATTTGTGGAATTCAACCCAATTTCGTCTTCTCTGGATGTGGATGTGGCTGTGTCTGCTTCTGATTCGTTTTTTTTTTTTTTCGTTTCCCCTAGGATCACACTTCGCGTAATCAGATTACGAGAATTCCTTGCCTGCCTAGCAAAAATGGCATCCAACCCCCCTCCCCCCCATCGCCAGCGCCCAAGTATCGCATCGGCCAGCACATTCCTCGAGGACATTTCTTTCTTTCTCCCTTTCAGTGAAATATGAAACGAGGCATCTGGCATCTGGAAAAAATAAAACTTTTGACAGAATCTTTGTACAATCAAAAGTTTTATGCGCCCAAAAATTAAGAAGAAGAAAAAAAAACGAGCACACAGAGCTCACAGACGAGAACCATTTTTATAGACTGCTAATTACATCCTGTTAATAAAAAGAGAGAGAGAAAAAAAAAGAATTAAATTCTTTCGAACTTTCCTAAGACGGGAGGGCAGGCAGCAGTTTTGAAGGACTGGCATTCGTTGGATGAAACTGGAAGTTTCTCTTCTTAAGAAGTCTCGTTGAGATAATCCGTTTTCATCGGCCCCGGGGACGGCGAATTGGTTGGACTGTGTGTGCCGAGTTCACAAATGACACAAATTTTTGTCGTTGTTGTTCATCGAATGCCGGACGGGGGAGGCTGGCTGGTGGGGGTGTGGGTCTATTTCATTTCGAAGTGTAGTTTTGGATCTTTGGCAGTGATATCGTCAATTATCTTATTGAATTTGACATCTGGCTCTGTAATGAGACAACAGGGTGGCGAGGGTGGTTTATTAAAATGTGCCGCCTAAAGAGGATTATTCATTCACACCGCGGGGCATTTTGTTAAGAGGAGAGTCGTGAGTCCTGAACGCTGCTTGCAGGTTTGTTGGCTGATCTTTGCACTTAACGAATTTGATTTGTTATCCTTGCTCGGGGAGGGGGGCGCTTAGTGATTTGAATATTCTCAGTCGAAGGTCGAATGCTTTACTCTCTCGCTTTCGAAATTAATTTATTTGAACTTCGTTCAGCGGTGTGTGCGATTCGGTGTTCGGCAAACCATTGGCAGCGCCACTCGCAGAAAGTGGATGGGCAACGCTGCTTCAAACAAAGCCTTCTGGAGTTGTCGTCTCTAGTAAGTGGGAGTGGCGGTCGTGGCGTTGTGGGTCTGTGCGTCTACTCCTACACGTGTAGGTTCGAATCCCAGGACGACAAGAATAATTTTCACGGCCCACCTCTTCCGAGTCACTGACAATGCTCAAGAAGTATAACTGTCTAGAAAAAGCTTCTCAAACTTGGCCGTTCGGAGTCGGCACACAAAAAACTGTAGGTCCCTTTCTACTCGTGATAGCACGCACAACACGTGTGGTTCCTGAGAACCTGGCCATCTACGGGCTGTAGCGCCACCCATATTTTATTATTATCCAGCGATGTGTGTGATTTAGTTTTCGACAAATCATATGCAGCCCCACTCACAGAAAGACAACGAAACTTCAAACAAAACCTCCCGCAGTTCGCCTATTTTGTCTCGATTAAGTGCGAGGATCACTGATCATGTTAGGTTGAGTGGTTTCCCATCATGGAAATGGAATTATTACCCCCGTTAGCATAATGAACCAAAGTGCTTCAAAGTGGAAACGTGTCACTTGTGCGTAGATACACGTGAATATAAGCACAAGACACATGCATGTCGCTAATTTAAAATCTCAAGCAATATCCTCCCGTTTTAGTCCGCGTACTTCTTCCGTTTGCAATTAGTCGCGTCCTCGGCTGCCATGCCTCTCGTCTCTCGTCTCTCATCGCGTCTAATAAGCACATGACGAATTGCTTTCATAATTACATTCCATCCTTTCCGAGAAGCAATCTCTTTCGTCGGCAATCTGCCGAGATCTGCTGAAACTTCGAAACACCGCTAAATCTTCCTCAGCTACTTGCTCACTTTCTTGAAAACCAAGAGAGTGGGCGGGATAATCTGATGGATATACACACAACTTCAAAAGAAAAGACAAACATTGTAAAAAAAAAAACACAGCCAGACTTTGTACAAGGACACACACATTTGATGACATCCTAATCAAAGAACTCGTGCGTACCTTGATGGCAAAACCGGGAGCATTCACAATCACGAGCAGCGCCATTTCAACTCCTTAAATCTAGAGCCCATACATAACAAGCACGGCCTCGTTCTCGATATCCTTGCCTGCTTCTCTGTTGTCTGTGGCGTTTTTTTTTCCCTCTCTTCTTTTGATTTTGATTTTGTGTAGATGTGTACACAGATATATTTCGCCTGTTTCCCAAGGTTTTTTTTTGAAGCCATCATCAATTCATTCTGTGCGCGATGCCATTTTGTCTGTCAGACTGTTTAGTTATTGTTAGTTTATTTGTGTGGCCGTTGTGGTGGCGGTGGCGTGGTGGCGGGTTCCGTTTCCTACGCCCGAGAGTTTGCGGATGTGCTGTTGTATGAAGAAATTTGGCCAAAAGATTATCCTTCATCAAAAGCGGATGATTGAAAGATTATTTTCTTGGCGATGGCAGAGCCCTTTATGGCTTTGCTTTGCGAATAGATTGGCGTTGTCTGTTTTTTTGAAATACTCTGCTCTGTTAATTGAACTGAATGCGGCTGCCCGATGGGGGTGTTGCAAACAATAAATACTTGTGACCGATGGGGGCACAATGCTTTGCTTTCTTACTCTTGTCCTGCAGTTGGTTGTGTGACTGCCCTTGGTTAGAGGGGTCCCCGTTTCGAATCTAGCTCTATCCGGTTTTCAAATCTGGTTTCAAATTAACGCCACTATCATTGAAGTTGTCGATCAGTGGCAGTTGTCTGACTATGGGTATCACAATGGACCGACATTTGTTGTCTTGTGCGCTGGCGAATTTGCTGGCAGCCCACCAACCTAACCAAACCTACTCTTGTCCTGTCTCTGGCTTGGTCTGAGTATCGGAGCTACAGCAAGGACTCTATGAGCGATGCTGGGCAAGAAGAGATCAAAATCGTTGATCGGCTTCAGTCGCGCAAGGATGGCCCCTGTGACATAGGAACACTTGTGCAGAAGCTGCAGAGATGAGGAAGCAAACAGAATCTATCCAAGATCTGCTCTGCGAATGCCCAGCTCTAGCAACTAAAAGAAGACAGCTTCTACGAAAGCATTCCTTCATAGAGCTGGAGGACTTAAGCGGTGTTGAACTGAAAAATCTCTTAAGATTCATCCATGAATCTGGCTGGTTTTAGGACTACACTAAGTCTCAAGTCTCAATAGACACCCTATCACGGGTACAATGAAGCCAAGACTTTGGCCTAAGTTAGCCACGGCCACAAAGTCGTTAGGGCACCCAATTAACTACCTTCCTACATACCTTCCAACCTAACTTCCTACCCACCAACTCTTGACATGGCCTTCTGAGATTTGCTATACAGACAGTCGCAATGAGAAGGCGGAGTATCACAGTTCGCCTTGTTTTGAAATCTCCCTTGGAGAGGATGGAATCAATTAGTTAGGTTAGGTTGTAGGTGACTTTAGATGCACTTAAGCCAAGATGGCCCCGTTGTACTGCCACGTGGGTTAACAAAACAGAGGATTGACATGACAATGAACTAGTTACCTTAACGTGCTTTTTCTTTATGTCGGTTGGACATCAAGTGAATTGTGAATCAAACGAGACCTTCTTCTGGTGGGGCTACAGTCGATGGTGCCTCTTGCAACAAGTCTCTCCAGCTGCCACGATCTTTAGCGGTGTGCCAATAATGCGCTTCAGTCGTTAGTGCCTCAAGCAACAAGTCTCTCCAACTGGCACGATCTCTAGCGAGGTGCCATGGAGATCCATCTTCCACTTGTGTGCTGTATCGATTTCGTGGTCCTCTGGTGCGGAGTCGAAGACTCTTGTTTGTAAAGCTTGTGTAAGTAATTGTAGAGTAATGCCTAAAATGACCTGCTGTTGGTATTGAATTGGATTCAAGAAATCGGGGTGTGTCACAAAGACTCTAGTACTACGACCATAAAGATCTATTGTAACCCCATCCTTTGGTCTAGGATAACCTGTTGTTTGTAACACGAAATGAGTTTTAATTTAGGCGCGTCGCCTCTCTGAGGAGTCCATCTACCAGCACTGCAAGAGATATGTCTTCTTCTGTTGGCGCTGCTGTTCGTGATGGATCTGTGCCTCAACCAACAGGCCTCAACCAACAGGCCTCAACCAACAGGCCTCAACCAACAGGCCTCAACCAACAGACCTCGCCATCTGGCTCGATTCAGGTGCCTGCGGTCCACGTTAGCTGAAGTCCGTCCTCACTTGTGCGCTTCATCGCTTTTGTCAGCGTCTTCTGTGCCATCAATTTCGAGGGCGTCCTCTCCTGCTTCATCCCACTGGCGCGGATTCGGCGACTGTATTGTAGACCAATGCCTAAAATGACTTGCTGTTGGTGACACGAAGTGAGTCTTAATTCACCCAACACGTCTCTCTGAGGAATCGATCTACCAGCACTCTTTTCTTTTGCTGGTGCTGCAGTCCCTGACGGGCATATTCCTCAATCAACAGGCCTTTCCATCTGACTCGATCCAGGATCCTGTGCTCCATCGCTTTGTCATCGTCGCCATCGATTTCGTAGCCGTCCCTGACTGCGTCGTCCCACTGTGTAAGGTTTGTGCAATTGCAGACCAGTGCGGTTGGTGACACGATGTGAGTTTTAATTCACCCGACGGCACGTGTACTAACGCACCTCCCTAATCAATCTGCATCACCATCCCATCTCCGAGTCTAAGCTCTCCATTCACTGGATTGTTGACTCATCCATCCCCCCCGCGACTCGACAAAATGAAATAAATCAAACGCATATCATTTTCAGCATTCCCCGCAGAATTTTTGCATTAAAACTCTGTCGTAAATTTGATAACCGACGACTTCTGGTGAAATAAACAAGTTCTCTTAATGCCCCAAAATGATTTTTATTATTCGAATAAAAGACTTAATTTTAACTACCCCTCAGGCTGCTCGCACTGTTTTCTTCTTCTTTTTTTTTTTTATCTTCACGAATTATATCTCTCTCATTGCAGCAGCACTTCCATCAAATTCTCGAGGCCATCAAATGCGCCACTCTCGTCGGTCTGTATCGCGCGCGCTCTGTCTATTTCTCCCACGAGTCGTGTGGCAAAACTCCTTCATAAAATGTTCATCATCCAGAGAGCCCTTGTGCGGCGGTCTCGGTACTCGGTACTCGGTACCAACCACCGCCACCCACGAGCGAGATAAACAAAAATGAAGTGCAAACTTTTGCTCGCCAATAATTGAAATTACAATTAAAAATTAATGTAATTTCAAATAATTTCCAAACCACTTACCGTTAACTACATTGCCATTGCGGAATCCATTTGTCTGTCAGTCAATGTTCGCCGACCGTGTGCAACAAATTCAACTCTCGAACAATTAGACATGACGAGGGGAGTGGGGGAGACAGAGAGAGAGAGAGAGCAAAGTTCGTGGGTTTTTGAAGTAAACTCCACCAGAAGCAGAACTTTCTTCTCCAGCCGCCATTCAAGGTCTGCCGCAAACTACATTTTATTCTGGTTACGAATTTATCAACCAAATGGTACGCAGAACGTGGCTTTAAGAGGCGGGAGAGGGAGAGGAGAGAGTCTTTGCAAACTCCTTCTAGCTCAAATGCAGCATCTGCCACCACACCATCGACATCTCGAACGTACCGGTTGTCGACGGTCCAACGCGCGTCCTTACCCCGCATTCAAAAGCACACACACACACACCCACTCACGATTGGTTTTCTATCTTAATTAGTGGCAAACGTAAAATTACATCATTAAAAGTTCCGCCCCATGATTGCGAGAGCTTAAAAAAGGGCCACCATCAGCCGATGAAATGGTGGCTATGGGGTGCTGTGCGGCAGGGACTATTGCGCGCACCGCACAAAGGTGCCCTGTCGAAGTGTTACATGAGGTAGATTTTACACCTGCAAATGAACGACGAACGTGGAGCGACGAGCGAACACTTTGGCCGGGCGAAGCAGTCAGCACTGGGAGGCAAACGCTAAGGATAGATCCTTTCAATGCTGCCATGGGATGTTTGCCAATTAAATTTGTTGCAGGAAATTCTCACTCCTCGCGTGGCGGTGGTAGTTTTTCGGAGCGACTACGAAATTATCATTTAAATTACTACGGAAATTATGGTTGGCTGGATTGGTAGTCGGCGGCGGCGGCGGCGACAGTGGGAGAAATAAATGCCGATTCCTTGTTCCGCACCGTTCCGCATCCGCACCGTGGGTGCGCCATTGTTTCGCACATTCAATAGATATAAGTTTTTGTTGCACAAAAGAAAGTTCATATGAATGACGTGTGTTCTCCGTTTCTTCTTCTGCTTTCAGATTACATGCAATCGCTGTGTAAGAATCATTTTCTGCAGCAATTGTATCGGAAGATCGATGGCGCGGTATTGTGGTCGCAGAACGAACGCAACCTCGACTGTATTATCACATTTCAAACGCACTCGATATTGCAGCGTTTCATGCTGAGATTCGATATGTTGCAGCTCGATTGTAACGATCATTTGTACGTCTACGATGGAGCTCATGCGGTATCTACACCAAAGGTAAGTCTTTATTTTTTTGCGCACATTTCATTTTTGTAAGATTTTATATGACTTGTGGATCCATTGTGATGGCTTGAAACTGGGCATTCGGTGCATTATCGATTTCCAGGAACTCCAAATTTGTAGCAGTAGCAGTATCAAACATTCAAGTGCACCTAGGTCCGTGTTGGATCCATCAGGGCAGCGGGGTTTTGGTTTGTCCAGTCATCCCTATCTGGTGTCATAGCTTTTTGTTCCTCTTGTACAACCCATGCCGTGAAGGCAACGCCACCGCGACCAGGATAGATGTATTGTATCGAAGGATTTGCGTTATTTCAGAAGACGTACTACATCCCTCACGAAAGATAGTAAATCTTTTGTAGTGGCGTCGTTTTTAAAACCACTGAAGTGAGTATCTCCGTCTGGCAGTGACGGACATTCGCACAAAATGTGCTCAGAAGCTTCATCCTTTTCGTAGCAGAGCCGACAGACCTTGTCCTGACACAGATTTAATTAGTTAAGGTGACATTTCAGGCCACAGTGGCTGGTGAGAACGCTTGTTAGGAATCTTATGTTTTCTTTATTAAGATCTATTCCCTGTCCCGCTCTATGGCGCAGACTCCTGGACAATCTCGAGAGCAGATGAAGAAGTCCTTGGTATTTTCGTGACAAAAGTTCTTCGCTCCATCTTTGGTCCTGTCTGCGTTGATGGATTTAGGAGCTATACGGCCTTGTCAGACGTCTGGGGATTCAACGGCCAAGACTGGCCACTCCGAACCAGTGGGACAACTCAATAGAGGACGCCCCCGGAACTGATGGCGCACACAAGTGGAGAAGGACCTCAACCAACTTGGCGCGCGACTTCGGCGGCAGCTGACTAAAGATCGTGCCAGCTGAAGAAGCTTGTTGACTGAAGTCTAGGTCCACCGCGAACTGTAGCGCCACTAGAAGAAGAAGAAGGTTTCCTTGTATGAATAAGGCCCGATTAAACGTTTGGATTGCCTAAGACCCTGACCATGCGTCCACTGGTCTAGGCGAGGTTTGTTTTCCCATTCATTAATCAGAGTTGTGGCTACTGTCCAATTGGCATTACAGTACGGTTCAGGACCGATGAATGGAGATTCCGAGGCAGCCCCCGCGAGCACATCTGCGGATTCGTTGTCTGGAATTCACCTGTGTCCAGGCACCCAGCTGGCAAGGGATTGTTGATTGTTTTGGAGTCCAAAAGGTGCCTTTAGTGCTGCTTGACTGTCTGAGAATATCAGAATATGCCTTTGGGGAGGTTCAGTCTCGATGGCGTGAATTTCGGCTTGAAACACTGTATCACTCGACCCCATTGGTACGGCAATCCTTGTGTTCGATCCAAAGACGCCTGCTCCCACTCCAGATTCCAGCATTGATCCGTCTGTGCTCCATGCCAGACTTCTAGGGTCTTGTGCTGGGACACCATTAGATCAGTTAGCGCGGTCCAATATTTCAACTTCGAAAAGCCTCCCGAAACATTGTTGCCATAGTTAGGTTCGGTTCGGTTCCAGTGGCTGCCTCCAGAAAGCAGTCACACTTAGGTGACACTGCGGCTAGAATCTGCCCATTTTTAGTTGCATCTGCCTCTTTGTGGATCGCCTATTCCGTTTAACGAATCTCCACGGAAATGAATTATTCGCAGAGAAAACCTTGATTGGGATACATCAGCTAAAAATTGTGGAGCAAAACGCATGTCTTTTTGCTGAGGTTTGCTGGAAAATGGTGGCTTTTGAAACTTCGCGTTCGTGTGTACAGCAGTTTTGTGAATTTTGCGTAGTATTTCGCTCGTTACTTACTTACTTAAGGTGGCGCTACAGTCCGGGGTGGACCTGGGCCTGAGAGACCTGGGTATTCCGCTCGTTGTACGTCTAAATTCCAACGAATGGCTCGGAATAAAGACGTCAAGTCAGTGCTGTGTAGTCAAATCTGAATGAACTAATCCACAAATGGGTTCCCCATCATGTCCTCCTCTGGCTTTCCGCCGTTGTTTTTGATCCATCGCGTTCCTCGCTCATGGGTAGAGCTCTTTACTGGGTTTTGCGCTGATACCACGAGTATTCAGCTCGCTCCGACGAGTGGCGTGGGATAAACTCCTCGAAGAGTGTTGCGTAGTCAGTTTGGATTATCATGAGTATTCAGCTCGCTCAAATGGGCCCTAGGTGTGTGACTATCCCGCGCCACTCAAAAGAGTCTGTTTTGTCAATCTGAATGAACTAACCTACCATCCAACAGTGGGCCAAGAGATCCATCATGTCCTTCCGCCATCTTCTGTCCTTTTTCTGCAAATTGCTGACGTCTTCATTCTGGAATAGCTTCCCCCAAAAACTTCGATTTGTGAACATCGTCCGGTTCAAAAATATCCTCCTCAGAGTCGGTAACAACAAACCTCCAATTTTGTGCGACGTCGGAATTAAATAAGCCGATTTTGCATGAACAAGTCGTTATGCTAACGAGTCCGTTCCCATTTCCCATCATTCCAGAGAACACTAAGCCTATTACACATCATCCATGTGAATTCCATCTATTTAAAGATGAATCCTTTCACCCCCGTTGGCCGCAACAACAACAGCTGACCGTGAAATTTTAAAGCCCACCCGGGCGCCCAGAAGTGCCCTCAATCACCTTTAATATGATACTCGCCCACATATTCCAAACAGAAGAAGAAGAAGAAGCAGCAAACAAAAAAAATTTAACTTAATCCAATGACATCGCAACAATTTGTTCAGCTCGTGAGTTGCAAAGTTTTCGAAAACAGGGGCACGCACACTCACACATGCCTGCTGAACCGCTGAACAAGTTGGCTCGCATGTTTGGAGGCGAACGAGAGAGAAAAAAAATTAAGGTTAAGACCGAATTTTCATGAAATCTTCACTTTCTTTCTGGTCCTTCGTCGTCGGCTTCTTATGAAGCAGCAAACCGAACCTCCGCTCTATAAAAGCATGTAAACCACTCTCACACGATGTAAATGTCTCCACATATTATATCCTTTGAAATCCCTTCTATTTCTATCCTGTCGCATGCCACATCCTTGATGCCGCCGAGAGGCACTGAGATGGACAGATGAGGAGCTGTGGCGGTGGCGGGTGGAGGGTGAAAAAATATAATCAGTCCTGACTACGTCTATTACATGTCATATACGCGGTTTTCAACTTCAAGCCCATTCTATCCTCAATTTTACTTGGTTTTTTTTTTCCCTCTCTCTCTCTCTCTTCGTATTAGTTTATCCTTGAGCAAAGGATGCGGTGGTTCAAGAGGGGAGACGGCGAAGGGAGAGAGGAAGAGTTGAACTCAAGCTATGCCAGGATGATGGAATGGTAGCGATTTGATGCCGTGGGTTCTGATGTTTCTTCTGGCACTGCTTGGGATTCTGTTGCTGTTGCTACTGCCGCTGCTGCTGTGTGGTTTTTCTCAGTCAAGAAACGTTTTGGGGAAATATTTTCCCTAAGTGTATCTAAAGGCAGTTTTTCTCTCTCTCTCTCTCTCTCTCTCTCGCGCTTAGTTTTCTTTTTATTTTCGCTTGCTAAGTATTTTGCCCGATTCGTACACATACCGGGTTTATTCACTTCTTCTTCGTCATCGTCGTCGTCGCCGTCGTCGTCGTCGTCGTCGTCGTCGTCGTCGTCGTCGCCTACTTCTGGCGAATGCGTTTCTTAGCTGCAGGGCATTTCGGCGAACGGAAGCATGGCTCTTGTGTAGCAGCAGACAACTCGCTAAGCGTCCCCAGATAATGGGGATTTACCCAAAACGAACATTTTTTCGACGTTTTTTTTTCCATCCTTTAGTTCGCCAACAACGCAACGACGGTCCCATCCCCCTCCCGCTCCGTTGTCGGCGGCATTTTCATCACACGATGTGAAACAATATGAAGAAAATGTTTTTTCAAGGTTTTTTCTTTAGTTTATCTTTTCGGCGAGGCGGGTGGGCTTAGGGCGGCTGTTGGTGTGTGTATTTGCAAGATGAATGAAATGGGAATTGGTAACAATAGAATATAGTATTTTTTTAAAGGATAAACGAATGGATGTGAATGCGGTGCGAGGAGCTGTGTGTGTGTGTGAGGGTGGGGGGGCGGACGGATTTGTGGTGAATTTTGTGGGCCAAATGCAACAGATATTTGGGTAATGGAGTTTTTCTTTTTGTTCCGCAAAACAATGGGATTAAAATATAGTTCTGAGCTTTGAATAGAAGTTATTTGGAGCGTTTACTGGTTGCGGTTTAGTGATTTTCTTTTTTTTTTTGGAAGGGCGTTGTTGTACTTTTTTTTCGAAAGGAATTACCCGGAAAGGTATTGAAATGCGGTGACTGTGAATTTGCAGGAAAGCAGAACACGGCCAAAGTAGGCGTGGGTGAGACTTTTCAAGAACAGCAAGACCTTTGCATAGAAATAGCCATGAGCCATTATTTAAATCTGAAAGTGGATCAGGATAACTATTCGGCATCCTTCCTTGTGGCAGTTGGGAGGTTTTTGAAGGCTTTTGTTTGAGTTCCCATATGTCGCTCGACTCACATTAATTGCTTACTTCTCTGAAGCTGAACTGGCCTCTATTTTAAGTCATCCAGCAGTTGGAAGATAAACAAGGGAAAAGTAAAAAAAATCCTCGATCTTTTGGGGTGAAAATTTCGATGTCGTCGGATTCACTCCAAATGTATTTGATTCGATTAATAGACACTAGACAACATACCCGCAGGTGTACGAAAGCCGTAGGTAGCCTAGTTGGGCCGCTGTGACAGTTGGAAGATGAGCTAGGATAAGGCTGAAAATGCCTTACTATACACTGTCAATTTTTTCAGGTGAAAATCTCGATGTCGTCGGATTCACTCCGAATGTATCTGATTCGATTAATAGACACTAGACAACATACCCGCAGGTGTACAAGAGCCGTAGGTAGCCTAGTTTGGCCGCTGCGCCAGTTGGAAGATGAGCTAGGATAAGGCTGAAAATGCCTTACTATACACTGTCAATTTTTTCAGGTGAAAATCTCGATGTCGTCGGATTCACTCCAAATGTATCTGATTCGATTAATAGACACTAGACAACACACCCACAGGTGTACGAAAGTCGTAGGTAGCCTAGTTTGGCCGCTGTGCCAGTTGGAAGATGAGCTAGGATAAGACTGAAAATGCCTTACTATACACTGTCAATTTTTTCAGGTGAAAATCTCGATGTCGTCGGATTCACTCCAAATGTATCTGATTCGATTAATAGACACTAGAAAACACACCCACAGGTGTACGAAAGTCGTAGGTAGCCTAGTTGGGCCGCTGTGACAGTTGGAAGATGAGTCATGAAAAGGCTCCAAAATCCTTACTATACACTGTGGATTCATTTTAGGTCTCCAGTCACTAAGACCAACATCCTTTGTGCCCACCATCTCTTGATCTTTATCCATGCCAAAGGTTCGGTCTCGAATCCGATTCAAAGTCTCTCTTACTTCGCGCTATGGCGATCGCCCCCTAGATCCGAGTCGAGCTAGTGTAGTCAATCGACATTTTCTTTCTTGGCTTCATCCACAGCTCATAGGGAGTTCTCGATTTGCGTTCTCTTCTCAAGATCACCTTCCTCGGAGCCAGGACGATGTTCTACAACCCAACCTGCAACAAATCCACAACACTCTTCGCAGACAAGATCTAAGATCCGACGTAGAATGTTTCTTTTTGAAGTCATCGAGCATCAGCTCTGTTAGCGTCAACCTCTTACTGGCTTACTAAGCAGGCCTACGACTCATGGAGGGACCGAGCCTGAGATGTCGTTGGCTTCCATCGTTGACAGTCCTGATCACGCTGCTTCCACTCCTCAAGTCCAAGCTGTCTTGCGTCCGCGATGACTTGGTCTTTGTACCAGAGGTTCGGTCTTCCTCTCCTTCTCGAACCAGGATGCTCAGATTCGAAGACTGGAGCGTTGCTGGAGCGTTGTTGTCCATGCGGTAGATGTGGCAGAGCCACTTCCAGACGACATCCACAGCTCGTAGAATTCGCGGTTCTGTCTTCTCCTCCATTCGCCTTCGTCGCACCAAGAAATCAATCCCCTTTCGAAGGTGCCAAGAACAAGCTCTGCAGTTTTGCTTAGCGTCCAGCTGTCGGCTCCATACAGCAGGCCTGGCAAAATAATTGTTTTGTGGTCCTTCGAGTCAGGTGTCTTGAGCCCAGTTGTTTTGACAAACCGAAGTAGCATCGGTTGCCGTGAACGACTCTACGTCGTACCTCCACTAAACCGTCACTCGTGGTGTTCACGTTGGCCTCGAGGTAGACAAACTCCTTCAAAAATTGTAGCTCTCTATTGCCAACCTCTATATTCTCTTATTTACTGAATTCGTGAACTTTAACTTAGTCCACAGTGGCGCTTGGACGCATTCCCTCCTCTTTCGCAAAAGCAATCCTCATCGATTCCCATCGCATCATCAGAACAAAACCTCATTCCAAGCTAAACTCTATCCATACCCACAGCTCATCATCAAATTGTGTGTGCTTTTTCTTTTGCAGGTCGACATATCGTGTCGAAACACAAAGCAGACAGTGAGCTCAATTCTGACACGTACGAATTTCGTCACCCTAAAGTACGTAACCGACGGATGGGGAACGGATGCGAATGGTTTCAAATTAGTGATTACATCTGTTAAAGATCCAAGTGAGTACGACCGAGAATTTCGAGATCAATCTGTAATCCTAACTGAATTCAATTCGTTTCTAATAGAACACACGTGCAAGGATTTCACGTGCACGCTGAGGGAGTTTTGCATCCATCCGGACTTGCTTTGCGATGGCATCAATCATTGTGGGGACAACTCCGATGAATCGGCTAACAATTTATGCCACAGTGAGTGTTCAGCTTAACCGGGGGCACAGGCGGTAAAGTTAAATGACATGGCATTCTTCCCTTTTTTTTTTTTTAGATCAAACAGCAAACACTGTTCTCGGCCTTGAACTGACGTGGTTTGTTCTGATCACCGTGTGCAGCTTGTTGATCATCTGCACTTGTATAGCCGGATGGGTCATCTGTATTTGCCGACGAAATGGTGCAACAGCAAACCAAAACACGACGATACAATGTGAGTGCGAAAGAGTCCCCTCTCGGGAGGCTTCAGAGGTTGAGAGAGATGATTTGTTTCTTTTTTGCAGTGCACCCATCAGCCGAAACGAATGGCTCGTCAAAACATTTGCACGGCACACTATCACGTGAACATACAACACTGCCGAATTCGGGAAACTGGCATCACCCTGCGGGACCATCAGGGTACCACCGCACTCAACACAAATTATTGAAGATGGCCACCAAAGTCCGTCCCATTTGGTGCTTGGTAAATTTCGGCAATTAGGTCAAGATATCTCTCAGACAACAACCACAACGTCCGCATCTGGCAATTCAAATGCACAAAAGGACGAATGGTTCGTTTGAATGTTGGTTGAAACCGAGAACAACACCACCAACAAACAGAGATAACGATGACAAAATATGCAGACGATAACCTTGTTACTGACCAAAATTAACCAACCTATATAGCAAATAGTTAAAGGAGAACAAACAACAACCACTCTTAAGTTCATGATAAACACACAGCCAGACACACACAAAAAAATGCACAATACAGCGACAAACGTAATTCAATTGAGCAACAAAAAAGGAACACAGACGAAACGATTGGTCTGGCACCGGAGTCACACTACCCATTCTATTCCAAATGTTACCCCCCTCCACCCACTAGTCTAGAACCGAAGAAGAGAACAGCTTGCCTTCGCACGGACAGCATTCCAATTACCTGCCTAACCAGTGTGTGTGTGTCAATCAACGTTTCGTCCAGGATATTGCAGAATATTTTATATTTTTTTGTGCCATCAAAAGTGGGAGACAGGACTAATTAAGTTCAGGCCTCCTGATGTGTTTATACGATGAGCTAACACTTGCTATGCACTAAATGAAGTAAGTACATTAAGCCTCTGTCATTTGAAAACCACCATCCCATGTCCATAGTCCATGGCTAATTTCTCGTTTGTCTCTCTCTCTCTCTCTCTTCTCCAAGGACTGTATCAACAATTTGTGGACATCACCGCGCAGGGTGTGCTTTTTTAATGGAGATTTACAGTACCCAAATCTCCCAATCGATGGAACAACATTCGGATAACCATCGAGTCTGTAAATATATATAAATATATTTGAAAAAAAACTAAATAAAATTAATATAAAAACAATTTAAAAATTGAAACCATCACATGAAACAGAATAAATTACAATTTAAGAAATTGTAGCCTAAGACAACTCTTTTTTACAAAAAAAAAAAAAACAAACAAATGTGAAAAAAAAAAGAAAACAAAACTGCAACGTGCACGTCAACACATTCTGTTCATTCATTTGTAAACCCATTCTAAATAAATAACTCATTCGTTTCAATAGAACTCTTAAGCAATAGTTAACTACAGAACCTTCCAAAAAAAGATCGAAAACACCCGTATCCTCAGAGTACACAGTACACAGCACACCACAAGCAGGAATGAGGTGAATATTGAATATTTGTTTGTTTTCGTCTTAAATGCTTAAGTAAACACGTAAAATGTACTGGGTAAAGTATACATAATAATTAAATTAAAACAAAAAAGACAAGGGATGTAAATAGTTGACAATACAAAACATATTTTTAATTCAAATACAATTTCTTTCTTTTTCAAAACAACAAACTAGAAGGCGAAACGAAAAACTGAAAACGAAACGACTTTTCTACATTCGTACAAGGTTTATTTTATTGAAATGAATGGAGGAGTCGGAGGGGAGCTTGCCCTTTCAAGATTCCTGCGCTTGCCAGAAGAGACTACTCATTCTGGGCTTGTGACATGGAGACCAACTGCTGTGTGAAGTTAAGGACAGATTTTATGCATCATGTCCTAATGACAGTCTTCTGAAATCTGCGGCTGTGCTGTCTTTGACAAGGATACTCATTGAAGACCAGAAATCAACTGTTTTCTGCTGTTGATTTCTGCTGGAGACACCGATGGCTAAGGACGAAATTGTCTTTAGACTGAAGGACATCTTAACACTTGCGAGCACACCAGAAATAAGAGAGCATGAGGATGTCCTTCTAGATATCCTTTAAGCAAACTTCTAGCTCCCTTGCCCCTAAATTTCACCTGATAGCGGTTTTGTCATACGACGTGTCTGTTGTGTACATGTGAGCTGAAATCCTTCTCCAACCTCGGAAGTGGATCCGTTGATTTTGGAAAAAGCCTTAAACTCCATGGAATCAAAGAGGTGCGTTGCGTCCGAAATCCATACAACCCCAGCTACCACAACAGCTGATTACAATGATTTACGTGGAAGAGGAACTGTCAGAGTATGAACAAAAGTTGAACAAATATGAGCCGCGAACTGCGAACTTTCAAAAACAACCAATTTACAAAAAATATAGACCAAAAGCTATACTTCTTGGTATGCAAACAGACGGGACTTGAATCATGGAGTTTTCTTATCGGCAAAAGTTAGTTTAAGTATCCTAGTTAACGATTTTAAATTGTTTTCCCGCGAATCAATTATTCTCTTTGCGAACTGTCAAGCTGAGAGCAAACGCGATCCACAAATTCACGACCAACAAATTCGCAACGAAGTGTCAGTTTTCATAAATTCTCCTCGTAGTTCTCTGCGACTCCATATGAATGAAGTGTCTGTGCGTTTGCGAAGTTCGCAATTCGTAGTGAGCTCATATGAATGGCCCTTATCATCCGTCGTGATGCATTCCACTTGTGGACCGTACTAGCTGTGTCGCTCCCTCTTAAGAGTTGTCAATTTTTTGACATGACGCAACGGATTCTATGGGTTTAGGCCTAAAGTCTGTGAATTACAGGGGAATTCCACTACTCTATACTCAATTTTCATGGTCGGAAACAAGGTGCGACAATAGCTAATGCTCGCTCATGCGCATTATAGTCGAGCCTTAATTCTGGCAGAGGGTGACATCGCCTACAATAGCTAATGCTCGCTCATGCTCATTATAGTTGAGCCTTAATTCTGGAAGAAGGCGACATCGCATATCTCTCTTATTTCTGGAGCACACTCAGTTCTCCTCTAAGTGCGTATTAGATTCATTCCAACTCCAACTTCCGGCAAAGAGACTTCCCAAAAGCGCATCTAAGTGAGTCTGAGATTCAAACCACATGGTTTCTGACAAAAAAAAAATCCTAAGCGAGTCTGCGATTCAATCCATCTTGTGGCAAAAAGCCTTGCTAACACCACATCCAGCAACTCCTCACGACTTGTCCACTCATTTCAATAGCTCTAGAATTCTGTTAGCATTTCTCTCTCGCTAAACTAAGGTCAAATCGATGAAAGGAGAAGTGAAGAAAAACAAACAAACAAACAAGAAAGAAAGAAAGTAAAAACAAAACAAAACACAATTAATGAATTAAAGAGGAATAGAAGACAGACATATATGACATATATGACAATACCAGCTGATTTTTTAATTTTACTAAATAACAACACGTTTACTGAAAATGGAAAGAAAAAAACTGAAACAAAAACAAAAACCAAAAGAAAAATTTACATTTAGGTATTTAGATATTAAAAAAAAAAAAAACAAAAGAATAAGATCAATTTTTTACTTCAATATACATAAAACACAAGAAACGTTTACATTAACAAAAGAAAAAAACCAAAAAAAAAAACAAAAACTTAATCTTACATCAATCTTTAAAGTCGTTCGAAAAAAAAAAATGAAAACAAAAGCAAATGGATTGAAAATTTTGTGTCTACAAGGCTTTTCTTTCTTCGAAAAGAAGAATCAATTTGATTTCATTCCATTCATCTCGATTTTCATTGCATTGGAACACTTTTTTTTTTGGCGTAGTTCATGATGATGAAGAGGAGAAGAAGACGAAGAAGAATAAGGAGAAAAAAAAGAAATGAAAATACAAATAAGACTTCCCGCCGTTGACAAGCAAAACATAATAAACGAAACATTCAGTACATTTTTACATTTAAATAAAATAAAAAAAAAAAAAAGAAACAAAAATGAATGAAAGTAAGAAGATCAATTAACAAACATTTTTTAGATACGAATACGAAATCCAGTCTTCATCACGACGATAATATCAGTTTTCCATATCACAAGACAAAATCCAAACATAATATCAAGGTACTCATGTATACATACAAACACTTTTTTTTGAAGATGCTAAATGAAGAAGAGGAACAAACAGTTTTAAGGAACAGAACGAAATTTTAGGAATAGTGAAGAATGTGAGATTTTTCTTTTTTTTTGTGAAGGCCGATTCCATTTCAGTGAATATGTGAGAATGCGAAATGTAAGCGATTGCCATTATTGATTTGATTGTTTAGTCGGTTCGATCGGCGAATGACTTTAATTTCTTGTCTTCTGAGGGATGAGAGGCTGGGAATCATTTTTGAGGTTTGACCATAAGACATGTTGTTGAGAGCAAGCTTGTTCTTTTATTTCTGAGTTGAGTTCTGTGCGAGTTGGCACTTTGTGACATCGAGCTTACCACTTGACCATACCAAAGAATCGCAGTACCACTTGATACTTTTGGACATCTGAGGCGATGCAATGTCAAGCAATGGCTTGGAACGTACTGTGTGCTTGCATTGGATCACACTACAGTTTAATTGAATTCTGGTTGCCACAATGCGACAAGTGTGTGCATTGAGTGCAAAGTTTGCCCAAATGCACACCTCTCCAGACTTGTGCATTCTGACAGGGACCGTTGAAAACGACGACACACGGTGGAGGGAGAATCAAAACCTACTCTTCAGATCAAGTTGAGTGCCATCTGAAAGATAATGCCACGTTTTCTAGAGCTTACCGAGTCCCGTGGCCACTGTAGGGTAAGTTGAGAGGCGCGTGGACTAGTTTCAACTCCCGCCGTGGATGACTTCCATAATTGACGGGCTTCACCTACCTCAGTGAGACGTGCTCTGCCGCATCTACTGACTGACCTAATACCCCTTGAGTCACTGCACAGAGAGAGCATATCTGTCTAGAAAATCTCCTCAACCCCGGGGTGGGGCATAGGACGACGACAAACTGCCTCAATCCTTCTCGATCTGCAGCTAAATACTTCACGTTTTACGCTGTGCTGCTAGTTCGGCTAATACTGCCCTGTTAGGATACGGAGGTTCTGATACATGCTTCAAATCTCTTGCGGTTATGTTCATCCAAGAGTTTCTTGGCCTGCTTCATACCATGAGCGTTGTTCCATGCATCTGCTCGGTGCCTTCTTTCTAGTTCCCTGAACTCTTCCCTAAGGACGTGATTCTTATTCTTGGTTCGATACAATTTTGCGGTCATCGGATCTTAAGAATGTATCGAAGGCAGCGGTAATCTTCTCGAAATGGAGGTAGAGACTTTCCAGGTTTCACAGGCAGTACGAAATTGACATTGGATGCCGAGTCTGTTCTAGAATAAGCTTCTCAAACTTCCCCGCACGGAATCGACTCAAAACTCGATGTCCCTGTTCCTCGTGTGCGAACAAAAGCACACACGACTCGAGTAGTTGCTGTAGAAGCTGTTTCGAGGTGTCGTAGAAATTCCTCGCTCCTTCTTTATTCTGTCGCCTGTTTGCAACCAAGGGAGTAACGCTGTGGTGACTTAGGCGTGTTCTAACTTCTTAACGCGATGGGAAGCAAGGGAAACCAACCATTGACTCAGTAGTGGTCTAACTTCTTTCACTTCCAACTTCTTAACGCGGTGGAAAGCAAGGGAAGCCAACCATTGACTTAGTCGAAGTCTAACTTCCTTCTCTTCCAACTGCCTAACGCGGTGGCCAAGGTAAGCCAACCATTGACTCGGTCGTGGTCTACCTACCCTCTCTGCCAACTTCCAGCCAACACTGAACTAAATTCACGCAAATTCCATAAACCTCAAGCAGGTGAAAAGTCAGGCAGCATAACTTCATGGCACAATATTTATGGAATGTGTTTTTTCCGAAGGTTTTGCGAGCGTCCCCTTACGCCGCTTTTTCATGTGCTTTACTCACAATTTTTACAAATTCCTTTGAGTGATCCCTTTTGGCTCTCCTCCGTTACCAGCAACATTGAAACATCGCCTCCGTTGCCAGCAACACTGAAAAATCACCCTTTGTCTCACCTGTCTTGGCGACGAATTTAACGTGTCTAAGAGCCGACCAGCCTTTCGCATTTTTGCACTACCAACGCACCGACATCCGCGCTGAAACGCCTGAAATAATGTAGTAACGTAGAGAGTGTAGATGATCCACTCAAAGCCAGGGATGAAGGCAAATAGTTTCGTGTCCAGACAAGTTGCAAGGACTTTATCCTTCAAATACTTGTGGTAAAATGCCTCTCCCTCTCTCTCTCTCTCAGTCGATCTTAAATTTATTTTTGTCAAAGGAACCAACACACGTGCATTCATTTATCCTTTCATACTCGCCTTTTTCTTTCCCATAGCGAACACACATTTGAAACATTTCTACGCGATAAACAGGCGACGCAACTAAACATACAATTATACATAAATTAAATAACGGTAACATTGATTTCAGCACACCGTACCAACAAAGTTGTACGTACGAGTGTGCATTTGTATCATATAAACACAATGTAGAAGCAAAAAAACAATTAAACATGAAAGAAAACTATTTAAATTCTCAAGACTTTTGTAAAAAATACAAAACAAAACAAATATATATAGTGTAAACGAAAAAAAATGATTTTCTTAACAGAATAGATGATGAACAACAAACTATATATATATATATATTAGCTTAATTCGAATTTCATTTCACTTCGATAGATTTCATTTCATTTATATACTTACGAGATTATTTTTTCAAAACAAAAAAAAAAAAACCAGAAAAGTAGACAATTTTTAGCTGAAATTCAAATTTTTCGAAAAAAAAAACAAACAAAATTTCGAATACTATTCGAGTGCGTATTCGATGCGAGGGGCATTTTCGACAGGCTCGACAGAAGGTGAACGACTTTTTCACTTCTGCCGCCGCGACGAGTGAACGAATTTTGAGCGAAAGATAGAAAAAAAGAAGAATCTGTTAGACTACATTTACAGGAAGAAGAATAACAAAAAAGAAATGAAATCATATTAACAGTAGATATAAATATATATTACGAAAAAGAAAAAAAAGAAAAATATAGTGGAAATAGTAATTGTCAAAAAAAAAAAAAAAAAAACAGAAAAAAAACGAACTAACCTTTTGGACATTATACTCATACGAATTTCTATGTTTTCGATTCACTAATTTACGGTTCTTCAAACCGCGTCTGTCGCCACTGACAGCATCTTTTCCTAGCGAAATGTTAGTAAATATATATGTATTGTATAATTTGTCTCCTTAAATGAATCTTTTGAAATGAACAACTGACCAACCGGCTGAGTTGGCGCCATGAAACTTATTGATCGTGCAGCGGCGTTTTATCTAAAAACTCTTCTCTTGCAAAAGGGTGTTTTTTTTTTGCTTTTTTGTTCGAATTATTTTTCCCTCTTAAATTACACTGTTAAATGGAACAAGGAAGTAAATTAAACATATTATAATTATATATAATGAATAGAAAACAAAATGAAATCAATTTATCATGAAGAAAATACAATTAAACTAATTAACTACCGAATTAAGTTAGTGAGAACCAAAAAAATAATAAATGAATTAATTAAACCAGAGAATGAATTGTACGATGGCTATTTAAGAGAAACGAATGGAAGTTGAGCGAGACGTGAACTTTAAATCAATTAAATGAAAGAAGAAACAAAAAGAAAATGAAAATGAAAATGAACATGAATAAAATGAAAAAAACAAAATGCTTAGCTTTGTGTTAAATTGCTGTTAAATGTATAAGTACCATGATAATACTAATAAAATGAAAAATTATAAAAGGAAATGTGTTTCTCTTCGAAGATTTTCTGGGACCACACGGTCTCCTCTGTTGACTCTAGATAATCTCCTGTCGCTCACCATTCTTGAGCGCCCATCTTCCATCCCGAACAAGAGCTCAAGAAACGAGGGCAGACTATGGGTGTTTTCATAAACGTCAGACTAACAAAGGACTACGTTATCCATGTTCATTAATGCACATATACGATCGTACTAACTTAGGTGAACTTCAGTGCCTACTGTTCAACAGTTCATCGATGACAGGCAGATTGTGCAGCCATTATTTTTTTACTGCAAATATGGTCGATTGGAAGACAAAATATTTAGCACTAAGGGAAGACTGCAGACATTCTGCACCGTGTGTGTGTTCAAAAACGCATGAGAAAAGAAATGCGACGCTTATGAACGATTATGAATTACGTTTATGAAAACACCCTTTATTTCATTTTATGTAAGAACGTGCTCTGATCTGCCTGCTTGTCGAGGGTACAGATTTTTGCATTTACAGATCCAGTTTTGTCGCTGGCCTAGATAGCGCTGTTGCCTCCACACCCATCGATGTGATACGGGTATGCGTCCATGTCCATGTTCGTTGCTTAAATTCTTGACAATTTGAAAAACTATTTCAGACGAGGCTTATGAACCAAAGAAAGGCTGCTGTGGCACATGGGGGAACAGCAGCGACAACTCTGTCCGCCGGCAGCTTCGATTGTGCATTTGAAGTAAGTCGCTCAAGCCCTCAAGAAACTAAGGCAGACCTTACAGCGAATAATCTTTCCTCATTTCTTGGCTGAGAAAGATCGACTGAAAGACGTGGGTATTTACAGTCTGTTCGAAAGGAGTGGCTGAAGACGGATTACCCTACAAATTGAGAATGACACCAGTCCATTGATGGCCAATAAACCTCGACAGTGTTCCCTGATTTCAGCCAGTCATTTAACAAGAGCTAAAGAGCATTGTGATTAAGAAAGGAGAGCTCATAGGGATAGCAAGGGATCTGTCTGTTCTGTTGAGTGCCCAGTTTGTAGAGGATCTATTATCTCGCTGGAACCAAGAACCAAGTTTGCCAAGCCGGATAGACTGCCATGACTCGTTGTCCAACAGCCTGAGTTCGTTCTCGGGCGTTTTGGTAAGTAGGCTGTACTTTCGGATGACTCTAGCAAAGATGTCTTCCTTGTCCAGCTTCGCGATGAAGTCTCATCATCATCATCTTCTGTCCCACCCCGGATAATGCACGCACGAGGGATCTCAAGGCCACTCGATCCTCCGCCATCGACTCTAACTAACATCGGGCGACTCGGTCGAACAACCTGGGCCTGCCAAGCGGTCGCCTACCTAATGGAATCGCATTCAAGGCACGCTTCGAAAGTCGTGATAATAAGGACATTCGACGTTCTTCTTTTGTCCAGCTTCGCGTTGAAATCTCCTAGAACGATCTTGGTGTCATAGCTGAGACATTGATTGTATGTCCTTCCTAGGAGATCATAATCGACATCTATCCTCCGAGATTAGGCAGATTAGGCTGATGTAGCCGAATGTTGCCTTGATGCGGATTGTTATGAAGCGCTCGCTTATGTATTTAAAGCTTAAGACTACTGACGGAGTCTGCCTCGAACAACAAACTCGCATCTAAACAAGCGCTGTCTTAAGTCTTTGCAGCAACCGCCGTTATTGATATCTAAACTTTTCATCCTCTTGTTGCCCGGCCCATCCCATCGCACCTCCTGTCTGCCTTATAGGCTTCTAGAGCCTCCGCAAGTTCATCGGCTGCACGTGATCTGTTAAGGGACCTCACATTCCACGGGCAGAACCGAAAATCGTTGTCGATGGTCACCAGCAGTAGGGTCACCCGTATCCGAGGCTTGTTGCCGCTTCTGAGCTAATGGTTTTTTTTTACACGGTGGGGAAGTTACCCCCAAGTGAAAGCCTCGAACCGGGAGGACCGCGTCCTAGTTGAACTCCTGCACACATTTGTTGCCTTAAAAGCTATCCAGAGGGCGCCACTTATACGCTGTATGCCAACTTGACATGTGCAGTTTCAGTGATCGCTGCTGGCATCTCGCCAAGTTGAGAGCAATCAAGAACTTTGCCCACATTCCCTCCTCTAGAATATTCCAATCATGTCTGTCAAATGTTCCGATTGGTTATAGGAAAAAAAATCTTATACAAAATTCCAATAAGAAAAAAAACACAGTCCGCTACTGTAAGTTCCCCAATTCGCACACCATACGAACACATCCCACATTCATTTTTGACACCTGTTCCACTGACATTGATTTGACATTTCTCCGTAATCTCTGGTTAACCTCATGCAATTGAATTTGGCGATAAAATCAAGCGAAAAGAATCACAAATATTTACTTTGTGATTCCTTTCCAATTACATAAATTCGCAGAAAACCAATCCAAATCAATTGAATTCCCGGGCAATTGCTTCTCGCACACTGACAAGCGCTTCATCATTCGTGTAATGGGCGATAGAGATTGGCGACTATTTGTTTACGGTGGGATCGCATCAATTACAGCTGAATTTGGTAAGAAAACGATGAAAATTTTGCGCGACAATGATGATGCAGAATTGACGTCAATGCATGAGTGTGGAAGGATTTGATTGTGTGTTTTGTGTGCAGGCACCTTTCCCATTGATACGTCGAAAACCCGCCTCCAGATTCAAGGTCAAAAGATCGACGGTCAATTTACACAGCTCCGGTACAGGGGCATGATCGATGCATTTATCAAGATCTCCAAGGAAGAAGGTATCAGTGCACTCTATTCGGGGTATGTTGGTGCCGGGGGCGGGGTATTCTGAATTTGAGACTAAATTTGTTGTCGCAGGATATGGCCGGCGGTGTTGAGGCAAGCCACCTATGGCAGCATCAAGTTTGGAACGTACTACTCTCTGAAGAAGTTTCTCGACGAAAAAGGTCTGCTCATCGATCCGGAAACGGGCAAGGAGCCGGTCTGGAAGAACGTGCTGTGTGCCGGAACGGCAGGAGCAATCTCGAGTGCAATCGCCAATCCCACAGATGTCCTCAAAGTTCGCATGCAAGTGCGTGGAAAGTGCTCACAGGACAAGGGACTGGTGGGGAGCTTTCATGATATATACAAGTACGAGGGTATAAGGGGGCTGTGGCGCGGTGTTGGACCCACGGCGCAACGTGCCGTTGTCATCGCCGTAGTCGAACTGCCTGTGTATGACTTTTGTAAACTGCATTTGATGACCAACTTCGGCGACCATATAGCTAATCATTTTATGTAAGTTACGCTCTGATCTGCCTGCTTGTCTGGGTATAGGAATGGCATTTTTCTTACAGATCCAGTTTTGTGGCTGGCCTAGGCAGCGCTGTTGCCTCTACACCCATCGATGTGATACGGGTATGCGTCCATGTCCATGTTCGTTGTTTACTTTGTTGACAATTTGAAAAAATCCATTTCAGACGAGGCTTATGAACCAAAGAAAAGTGGCTGTGGCACACGGGGGAACAGCAGCAGCGGCGACAACTCTGTACGCCGGCAGCTTCGATTGTGCATTTCAAGTAAGTCGCTCAAGCTCCCCTCACCCGCTCGCTTATCAGTTTCAATTCCACATTGCAGACGGTCCGGAATGAGGGATTCCTTGCTCTGTACAAGGGCTTCATCCCCACCTGGATACGCATGGGACCCTGGAACATAATCTTCTTCATAACCTACGAGCAACTCAAGAAATTCTAGTACAAACCAACCGGATGTGTGTGTGTGACTGAACAAACTCAGAAGTGCGCTCTTGCTACTGACTACGACTTCGAATCTTTCTACTAATTTGTTGAGCAATTGACTGCAATTCAAACGAATTTCTTGTCACTGGGGGAATAGAATAGGCATAGGGTTAGATTAGACTCTCAATTCGGGGGAGACAACTTTTTATCGGCAAGCCAAAGTAGACACAAAAGTTGGTGTTAAGTTTTTAAGTGAAATTTTATAAGAAGAACCATGTATTTATTGAACAGAAAAGTATTTTCCTAAAAGAACTGTACAAACAAACAATGAGGGGGGAGGAGGCATTTACATTTAAGATTTGCAGAGTAATTGGAGCCAGATGGATCAAACGTGTGTGTTGTTGTCCGTATGAGAGACGAGTAGTTTTACGTTAACTTTTCCGAGGTTTTCTTTGCATTTCGATTGTACATTGCATTTGAATAAAGACATCTTATGTGGTTGTGACGATGATTCACAGATTCACAAGGACGCGAAACCTGACACTGATGGCGTTTTAATGAGATTCGTGCGTGGACTGTGCTGACTGTGACTCTGTTTTCGAATGGAACGACATGGCATACTTTGTCCAGGACAACAGAGAGCATGGGTGGATGTGATGTCGGACGTCCAGTGGAGTTGACGATGCCTACATAATTTGCGGACGGAATCAACTGAATTTCCTTAGACCTTCTGCCCAGACCACTTCTCTTCACGTGGGCCTCTTCCACTGGAGACGGTGTGTTATGTTAACGATGCCGACGGAATTTGCAGTCGGAATCAACTGGCCTTGTGTCCCGGTCACGCCTAATCACTTGGCCTCCTCAAAGCGCAGCTAGATCCACGAAAAATCCCCTAATCCAGCGGCATTTTTCAAAATGCAAATCAAAAACCCCGCCCAATAACCGAATTCACCCCTAAAACACAAACCTGGCACCACTGCCAACGATCTCGGGGTAAATTTTCCGACCACTTCCTCAGCAGTGAGCAGCTCACCACACACAACAAAAACATGCACAATAGTCCGCGCAAACACTATTTCCCCGTCCATCCCATTCTCTCGCTCACTCCCACTAGCCCAACGGCATGCAGATGCGCATCGAGGGTGCATTTCATGGGCTTTTTTTTTTTTGTTTGTTTGCGTTGTTCAGCGCCATCCCTTTGCGCAGTGAAGCGCGCAGATTTCGCTCCCTTTCCCAGGAAAACTGATGCAACCGCGTCAAATTTCCACACAAAAAATAAACACATCCACCACACCGTGCGACAGAGACAACAGCCGACACACAGCGTAGCCGTCGCCAACAAGAGAGACAAATCGCGATACTCGATCGATGTAACTGTGGTGAAGTGAAAAGGAAAGCATTGCGTACAGCAAAAAAAAAAAAAACCCAAACGAAGCAACTCGCAGAGGACGCATCTCTTCCGTCACCCAATTATCATCATTCACCATCGGACAACCTCAATCAATCGGTGATCGATTCCAAATTTAATATATTTTCCCTCGAAAGAAAACAAAAAGTTTTTTAAGAAAATGCCAAGAGCTTGAATGTGACCGAAAAACAGTTTCCAGTTCCTGTTCCATGGTCGTGTGCTCACATCTCGCTTTCCACAAGTCTGAGCCGTCGTCGCCTTCTATTCGTTTCACAGTGCAAGATTGTGTGTGTGTTTTGTGGTGTGCCAGTGCGTAGAGCAAACGATCGCATTCCATCGCAGAGTCCTCGCTAATATTTCTCGGCCAAAAGTTTCTACTTGTCTCATTTGTTTTGTGAAGGATCAAAGTGAGAAACGATTGAACATCGTTTGGAAATTTTTGATATTTCACCGAACGCCTATTGGAGACGACCGACGAGAAAATTGAGAAGAAAGCGACGAAGAATAGAAAAAACTAAAATGGCGACATTTAAGATTCATCAAGACACCGAAAAGGAGAATGCCGCATATGCTGCTGCTCGTGAGGCTACGACTCGGGGTAAAACCGTCCTCGGGGCGAGCGTGAGTGCGGCCGCCGTTGGCAAGGATAAACGATCGACATTTGCTGTATTGAGCAGTGCAAATAATGCCCGAATCGGTGGTGGACTCGCTGCAAATCCAAAGGCAACTGTAAGTTTTTGTTCCAGCATTTCCAACATAACCTAGAATTGTGTGCGTTTTGAATATTTGAATTGTGAAATTCCGTTGAGATCAACGGAACCGAATCGGGGACTGTTTTCATGTTATGTAGTCTTCTTTTACAGTTGTGTCTTTTGTTGAGTTTCAATGATCCGGAGGATGCAAGGATTTGTGTTGACGTTTTGGATTTTTTTTTTGACGGAAAATCCGGGAATGCAACCGATTCTCTCGTAAACAGAAGCAAATTGTTTGCTTCGCACGCTTACGCCTTTGTGGCGGGTCAGTTCGCTCGAATTCTCGGACGGTCAACTGTCACAAGAGGCGGCAGTCGCGCGGACCATGTGTTCTTTGCTGTCGTTCTTGCTTTTTTTTTGAGCAGAAAGGAAGCATTGTTGTGCCTGTCTGTTCGAAAAGAAGCATTGTTGTATCCACAAAGCCAACCTTTTTGCAGTCTGCTCGAAAAGGAGCATTGTTGTGCCCACAAAACGAAGTCTGCTCCAAAAGAAGCACTGTTGTGTCCACAGAAGCAAGCATCAATGTTCCTTAAACCTAGTTGCAGTCCGTTCAATGCACAAGACCCTCCCCCCCTCGTTGAGCCTCAACGTCGGTAGAGTAGTTCACTAGTTTTCGCAAAGAATATGTTAGACTCCTTGGGGGTCATCTCAATCCAGATCTGCGATTTCTTTTACTCCTCCAACTGATCATAACGTTTGTTCTCCCCACACAGGCACTTCGTGACATCAAAATCGGCACAAAGAACGACGAAAATGCCGGCCATACACGGTATCCGCAGAAGAACTGTGTCGGCACCACACCAGTGGAGCAATTCAAGGCGTTCACGGTGTACGAAGACGATAAGCCGACCATCAAGGAAGTGGACGAGGAGGTTCACGAGGCTGGCAAGCAAAATGCCGCATCAAATCGGTAAGAAAACCGCCTCAATTCCCATGTATTCCCGTTCGCCATTGAAACCTTTCAATACTTTTTCAGAAATCCCCTGGGAGAGGTCTCATCGATTGGCCACGAAGCAATGATGGAGACCCCAATGTCTGTCGCAGATGTCCTCTCGCCGATGTCCATTGACAGATCACAAATATTTGACGACGATGCCAATCAAAAGAGACTAATCGCCTCGCCGGTGCCGCGCAACAATCGTGAACGCTTCTACGAAGTTGTGGAATATCAGAAGTCTATTTTGGATTACTTTATGGAGAGTGAGGTATGAACAAACATTTCTTTTCCCACATGTGTTGTACATGCGACAGATTTGAGCGCGAAAACGTACGTACGCGCACATTTCACGGGATTAACAACAACAACAACCGATTGGTTGTTGCGCAGATAGGGTGAGAAAGTTCATCTCGGTCTACCTGTTGAGAGGACGTCTGGCCTGTCCTTATCACAAGGAAGAGGTTCGAGAAACGAGGAAGTTGTCGTTTCCCCCATCTTTCAAGTGGAAACAGCATTTGCCTGTGATTGGCGTGAGATTGTTGCTAATTTAGGATTTCACTTTCTGCCGACGAGGGGTGAGTTTGTCTACCGATGGGAATCACAATGGAATGCATGCCACCGTGGGCTGGCTTGTGAACCAGTTTTAATTGCGCCTCTTTCGCCGATGAACAGATGAGATGCAATTGAAAAGTGTTTCCAAATTATATCGGGGTGACTGAGCGCAGAGGAGACCCCCTCAGAGTCTCTGAGCATCTTCAACTCAACGAAACACCGGTTGCTGTTCCGTTCGTGCTCAGCGGTCTTCAGAACTTTTGTTCACACAATCGTCAGAAGCAATCTCCTCTTTCATAAGTTTCAATTAAATGACAACATTTCGGGCTTCATCGAACTAAAGGACACACATTCTCGATGAATGAGCGAGTTTCCTTTTTCGGCATGATAAGCAGTAGATGCTGTTTCCTCTCGAATCGAAGTCAAATACATGTGAAACGGCAGCCAGGAGATAACTTTAACAAACTGTTTTCCGAAAGGACTCTCTCCCCCCCCCCTCTGCCGCTTCTTCGTTCTCCCTCTTTGCACTCCCAGGGCACACAGTCGATAGTCAATGCACTCAGTGCTGCTAAAGGACCAAATGTATTCCGACATTTCATTCGAGTACCTTGCGCTTGCATGCAGATCTGTCTGCATGTGTTGTGTGTTTATAAATCCCAAGTATTGAATACTTGGTCCTTATGATAAATTCGATTGACTCCATATCCGTATCACAGGAGGGGGGTCCTCCTCAAGTGTGCCAAGAGGAATCCTCTGCACTCCATCTCTGACGTTCAGTGTGCGCAATTTTCTCTCGAGATTTACAATTTCAACTACACTACACATCTCTCTGTATGTATTGCTGGTTGTTTTTTGTTTTTTTTTGTTTCAGTTTGCGCAGCCAGGGAATGGTTTCTCCATTCACCCTTGTGCCCTGAGTGGCAGGCGGCACGCTGGCCCCTTGCTCTTCATGAGAATTGCCATTTCAATAGAAAAATGTAAAATCAAACCAACCCCCATGCTCTTCTTGCTCCGGTTGCAGTTAGTAAATATTCGCTCTTCCTCCTTCCCCCCGTCACCCCCCCTGTTCCTGTTCGTGGTGGGATTTCATATTTTTCTTTTGAAGAGGAATTGCATCAGATTGTTGCACTTTTGTGTCAAATCGTGCTTTTTTCTGCTTCGTTTTGGTGTATGAATGGGTGGTCAGTTTGGTTTGGGATCAGCGTGGCCTGGTTTTGATGAGGTTGGGAAATGTTGATTTGGCCAGAATTCCGTTTTTCTGCATCGCCTTTAAATCTGGTGCATATTTTAACAAGTTTTTATGCACGCTTGTGCTGTTTTTCGGCGTCTGTCTTTGGGATTCGGGCATGGAAAGCTGATCTGATACAGTGGAGAGTCGAGGGAACATTTCTTTGAGTCAACACCTATGCGCGACGTGCCTTTCCGCGTCTGCCCACTCACCTAACCCAACTTTCCGTCTGAAACAGACTTGTGCTGTTGTTCGGCGTCTGTCCTTGGGATTCGGGTATGCAAAGCTGACTCTTGATACACCGGAGAGTCGAGGGAGCAGTTCTTTGAGCCACTCACCTAAGCGCGACGTGCCTTTTGCGGTCTGCCCACTCACCTAACCCAACTTTCCGTCTGAAACAGTCTTGTGCTGTTGTTCGGCGTCTGTCCTTGGGATTCGGGCCTGCAAAGCTGACTTGATGCAGTGGATAATCGATGGAGCATTTCTTTGAGTCATCACATAAGCGCGACGTGTCTTTCCGCGTCTGCCCACTCACCTAACCCAACTTTTCGTCTGAAACAGACTTGTGCTGTTGTTCGGCGTTTGTCTTTGGGATTAGGGCCTGCAAAGCTGACTTGATGCAGTGGATAGTCGATGGAGCATTTCTTTGAGTCATCACATAAGCGCGACGTGCCTTTCCGCGTCTACCCACTCACCTAACCCAACTTTTCGTCTGAAATCAAAGAATTAACATAAATATGAAGTTTTTGAACAGTTCTGCATTCGAAAGTCGCTCGTGCGTCTCTCCTTAAGTGCAGCATAATTTATTCGCCAAATTTCAGTTCAAAAACTGCAAACTATGCGCGTCGCCCAGGTCAGAAGGACAAACCCCTGCGGTTCCAGTTCAAAGAAATGCCCCTCCTTCCACTTTTTCGTGAGCACAAAACATACGGCATTTCGCCATCAACACTTCCCTGTCATGCTGTGATTTTCCATTCGTTATTTAGTGCCTCTCGTGCACTACTTGACGTACACACACTTCAGCCGTCGACCGCTTTCAAATCCTCCCTACTGCCCCTGCAATGGGAAATGCTTTGTATGCATTTTTTTTCTCCACCGAAATCTCTTTGAATTCAGCTCACATTCTTAAAGCTGGTCCCTCATTCATTGTTCCGTCCTTAAAGACCGAGCCTCCCCCCTGCACCCTTGCATGCTGATGAATGCGAAAAGTTCTCACATGTGTGTGTGTGGCTATGGGGGAGATTGTGTATCCATCAGAACACTCATACAAACATATTGTGGCGCCAAAAAGGTCGACACATTCACTGGAAGTAAAACAAATCGGCTTACATACCGAGCGATGAGCGACAAGCGAAGCTGACAAACAAATTGCCAACGATTGCCACGGAAATCGTGGCAGTTTCTCTTTTATGCTCATTTTTGCAATGCATTTTTCTAAAGAATTGCGTTCATTTTATTTCACAGAAGAAACATCGACCCAAACCGAATTATATGAGACGCCAGCCGGACATAAATTATTCGATGCGTACCATTCTGGTCGATTGGCTGGTCGAGGTTGCCGAAGAATACAAACTAGTTACGGAAACTCTTTACCTGGCCGTATCGTATATCGATAGATTCTTGAGTCAAATGTCTGTGGTACGGGGGAAGCTACAGCTTGTTGGTACAGCTGCAATGTGCATTGCATCGTAAGTTACACAGCATCCGCATTGTTTTCATTGTTTCAATTGTTTGCATTGTCTCCTCCTCCCCCCCTCTCTCTCTCTCTATCTCTTGTAGGAAATATGAAGAAATCTTTCCGCCAGAAGTTAGCGAATTTGTATTCATCACCGACGATACCTACACCCGAGCGCAGGTATTGCGTATGGAGCAGATTATCTTGAAAATATTGTCATTCGACTTGTGCATACCGACATCATATGTATTTCTGAATACCTATGCCGTTCTCTACGATATGCCGGACAAGGTTAAATTCCTGGCTCTGGTAAGACTCTGGCTTTTGATCGAAATGAAATTAATTTATTTAAAACAATGCTTTTCCTTTCCCCGGGGGTGTAGTACATTTCGGAGCTATCACTGCTGGAAGGAGATCCCTACTTACGTTTTGTTCCATCCCTGATATCGGCATCGGCACTGGCATTGGCTCGCTACTTGTTGGACTTTCCCATCTGGTGTCCCGAACTGGAGGAGATCACCGCCTACAAGTTGGACGACCTCAAGGAGGTGCTCTTGCATCTGAGCCAGACACACCATGCAGCACCCGAGATGGCACAGCAGGCCATTCGGGATAAATACAAGGATAACAAGTAAGTTAACAAGATGCCAAGATGCCAAGATATCACTAACCTAACCTAACCGCCTTGACTGAACACTCATCTTTCGTTGCAGATATTGGGAGGTCTCAAAAATCAAAGGTGTCCGCATGGATGCGAACAAGTTTGACGCAGTCCTAACCGAATACAATCAAATGCTCGAATTGGAATCGGAAAACTCACTGACGGCCGCCTCAGCAACAGACCGGGCAAACACATCGACGAGCAACGAAAGTGTGCGGAAGATGATATCCTCGCTAATGTTTGTTTGAATAGTGAACTCCTCGAACTGAGAGTTAAGGCCCGTATATAATTAGTAGGTGTGTGGGGGAGGGGGGGAAGGGTGATGGGGGATTGCGAGCTAAACCAATCTCTCCCGCAGTATTAGGAACTCCACAATTAGCTGTAATTGTACTAGTGCTATTCACTGTTTCTTATTGTTTTTTTTTTTTTATATTATTATTTTCTTTTTAACCATTTTTCAAATGTTTTTGCTATTTCAAAATGTATCCAGCCGGGGGGAGCCCCTTCGTAGTGGTCGAACATTCGAATAACTACTCACTGCCACGATGTATTGTTGATTCCGATGGAATTCAAACAATGAACCAACTCTCTCTGGTATTTATTGATTATTTTTTTTTCTCTCACTCTTCTGCCCACCATCCCCGCACCCACCCGCAACAGCGTACACCACCAAGTATTGAACAAAAAAAAAAAAAAAAACAAACAAAGACTTTAACCTTCACAACACCCGCAAGCACAAGCCCACACGCACTCGCACTCGCACTCAGTACATAGCCCTGTAATCAGCAGCGGTGGTGGTGGACATGACAATTTTAAAGGATACATGTCACACACATACACACGCACACACCTCACACAAAACACAAACACATCCTCATCATCAATCATTCTGCAAGTGTCCGACTGTGTGGTTGATTGAATGAAACGAATGCATTTACGAATAGTAACTCTTTTTTAATATATAAACATATGGAAGAAATTATATAAAATTAGGTAGTAATAATATATATTAAATGTAATTAAACTCTAACGATATGTTTAGGCTATCTGCAATGATTATTATTTTTTGTTTTTACATAAGAAAGAGGACAACAGCAAGAAAAAAATAAGGAAAATTTCTAATGTTTATAATATTAAGTTCTGTGAACCGAAAAGAAACAAACAAACAAGAAAAATGAACAACAGTGCATACAAATATAAGTAAAATGAACAAACAAACAAACAAACAAAGCAAAGAAAAAGACAAAAATCGAAAATAGGACGCATACAAACAAAACAAAACAAAACAAGTGAAAACGATAGAAAAGACGCTTTTTAACGTTAATGTTTTTTAAAAAAAATAGAACTCGTAGTGTATACCGATTGTTATTTAATTGAAGATAAAAAGATAATTTATTTTTTTTTAAAAACCCCAGACATCTGACTTTGTCATGAAATAGAAACGAAATTGAACAAAAAAAGACAAAAGAAAAGAAAACAAAAAAATCTCTGTGGTTGAGGAGTGCTTTGACTTGATTGATCGATGATAGGTGACATTTCCAACAATTTTTATATATTCATTTAATCATTCTTTTAAATAAAGGAAAATATATTAGTTCTAAAACAAAAAAACCAAACTCTTTTCATCTTACCGGCCACCTTCCGTGGCGATCGCTCCGGCCTACAATCGCCTCAAGACAGGATGGGATACGGTCGTGGGTAGACGAGAAGGGTGCTTTCATTTCATACGTCAGACTAACAAAGGACTGCATTATTTTTTTTTATAATTTGCGCGCTCTCAAGGGATTGCTAATACCCGTAAGTGTCCGGGGTCAAGACACAGCACGGGCCGAAGGTATAGAGGGAGAAAGGGAGAGGAGGTACCTGTGCACATTGGTCTTAAATATTTGCGGGTTGTAGTCTGTGGGAGATATAGGGCTGGGAAGAGCATTCCAAATTCGCGTAGTACGGCTGAAGAACGAGTCTCTAAATTTAACTGTGCGTCCGAAAGTAGGCTTAAGTGTAAACTGATGAGCATTCCTGGCGAGACGAGTATTGCTGGTGAATTCATGGAGAGGCGGAATGCAGTTGGCTAGCTCACTTGAGCATCGTTTGTTGAAATAGCGATAAAATACGGACAAAGAGTCTAATGACTTTGCGACATTTGTTGTCTCCTATAAGTTTTATCGCTCGCTTTTGGATTCTATCTAGTAGGTGCAGGGTGGTCTTTGGGGCACCAGACCAGATATGAGCGTTGTACTCAAGCTTGGGGCGGATATACGCCTTATAAATGAAAGCCAAATCAGAGGGGGTGAAATATTTCTTGCATCGATTAAGGAAACCTAAACATTTCGCAGCATTTTTGGCGACCTCAAATATGTGATCGTTCCAACTAAGTGTTCTGTTGATACACATACCAAGGATGGAAAGCTTTCCGGTTTCATCGACACAAGCACTATTCATGGATAATGGCTGATTAACAAGGGTTCGCTTCAGTGACAGCAGACAGCATTGAGTTTAAGAAGCATTGAATTTCACTCTGTTGTTGTTTCCCCAGTTAATTATGCTGTCAAGATCGGAATTCAAGGAGCTCAACATACGCTGCCGTTCCAATTCTACGGCCGTAGGGCAGGGTCCTGAGTCTCGGAACGAATATGAAAAGCTGAGGGTGCTGTCATCAGCGAAGGAATGGATTGGACTAGAAGTAGCAGACAAGAGATCATTAATAAAAATGAGAAAGAGTGTCGGAGACAGAACAGAGCCTTGGGGTACACCAGCATTTATTTGGTGGATATCAGACTTGAACCCATCCAAAACAACTTGAATTGAACGGTTCGAAAGGTAATTTCTAATGCATAGAAGAAGAGATTCATCGATACCATATGCACGCATTTTCGACAAAAGAGCTTGATGCCAAACTCTGTCAAATGCCTTAGAAATATCAAGTGCAACGGTCTTGTTTTCACCTGCATTATGCAAAGGGTGAGATAAGCTATCAATCTTAGCTAAGAATCTATTCAATCTTTATCCACGTTCATTAATGCGGATATACGATCGTACTAACTTAGGTGAACTTCAGTGCCTACTGTTCAACAGCTCATCGATGTCGGGCAGATTGTGCAGTCATTCTTTTTTTTACTGCAAATGTGGTCGATTGGAAGAAAAATATTTTGCACTAAAGCAAGCCTGCAGACATTCTGCACCATGCGTGTGTCAAATCAGAAATCATGGACACCAAGATAGCCGTCTTTCCAGTGGAAAACCCCTTGCCCATCGCGTTTCACTCCGAATTTTGCTCTAAACGCACGCATACTACTTTATTTTCATGCACACTTCTTAAGGCTTTAGAGCAGCATGCAGTTGCTCTCTGATCAATCGTATTCACAAACACTGTCTGTGAACATTTTATAAAATACGCTGTCAGATGAAATCAAGGGCAAGAGAGGTAGAAGTTGACTATCTCTTTAATACTTCATCTCTGGCCTCAAGACAGGATGGGATACGGTCGTGGGTAGACGCACAGGAGAAGGGTGCTTTCATAAACGTCAGACTACCGATATACGATATACGATCATACTAACTTAGGTGAACTTTAGTGCCTACTGGTCAACAGATCATCGATGTCGGGCAAATTGTGGAGTCAGATTGGAAGAAAAATGCTTTGCACTAAAGCAAGCCTGCAGACATTCTGCACCATGCGTGTGTTCAAATACGCCTGAGAAATGAAATGCGCTAGCGCTAGCGCAGATTTCCGACGTTTATGAAAACACCCAAACTCTTTTGATGTTACCGACAGGCCGTTCAAGGTCCACCTTCCCTGACGATCGCTACAGCCTACAATCTCAAGACTGGATAGGATAAGATCGTGGGTAGACGCGCGTGGACCCATTCTGTTGCCCAGAGGGAGAATGTGGCTGAGTTCCTCCTCCTCTCGAGATACAGGCTGAGTTCGTAAACGCAGTGGGCGTTTTCCAAAACGCATCCTTGACCGAATACTGCAATGGCAACCATTCCACAACGCAAACAAAAAGAAATGTAATGCCAATACATACTGTTCCAAAATGCATTGTGATCAGATTTACTGCGCAAAGCAAAGCAAATAGAGCATCGGCAAATGTCGTGTCATCAATGCAAAGTCATTTGCCAAAAGCATTGCTTACTTTGCATCATTACGTTTGGATCACTTCATTTGCAGTGTGATGCGCAATTATTTGACATTTTCGAAAAAAAAACACCCCAGAATGTGGCTGAGTTCGTAAACGCAGTACTGTGCAACGTCAAGCGGTCTTAATTTCAGACATTTGGCAATGATGCAATGCATCGTGTTCTCAAACGTCACATGAAAGCAATCGCTGCGCAAACCAAGGGAACCAGGGCATCACATTATCGGGATGCATCGCAACATCAAAAAATCATCGTAAAAGCATCACAAAGGCAGTGATTCTTACGCGCATTTTCTTGACGTTTACGAACTCCTTATACCTCTCCTGTTCCTCATATCTCAGCTGTTCCTCCTACCGCTCCTGTTCCTCCCATCTCTGCTGTCCTGCCTCTCCTGTTCCTCCCATCTCTGCTGTTCGTCCTACCTCTCCTGTTCCTCGTCCCCTCCCAAGATATATAATATGGGTGTCGCTACAGCCCGTAGAGGGCCATGGCCTAGCTTCACAGCAACCACTAGTGTTGTGCGTTCTCGCAGGAGTCGAAAGGACCTATAGTTTCATGCTGACGCCGAAGGGCGAAGTTTGAGAAGCTTTTTCTAGGCAGTTACTTAGTTTATAGACAGTGACTTGAAAGAGGCGGGGCCGCGAAAAGTATTTCTTATCGTACCAGGAATCGAACCTAGATAGGTACGTCCAAGTGCATAGGAGTCGACGCACAGACCTACAACCCCACGGCCACCACCTACTCCCAAGATATACACAATCAAGACTTCTTCTAATGGCGCTACTGTCCAGAGTGGATTTAAGCCTCAGCCAACAAGCTCTCCAGCCTCTCCAGCTGGCACGATCTTCAGCCCGGTGGCTCCAATTTCCCACGCCGAGTTGGTTCAGGTCCTTCTCCTCTTGTGTGCGCCATCGATTCCGTGTGCGTCCTCTGTTGCGTTGTCCCGCTGGTTCAGTGTCTTGCTCGACAGCATATATTTCGTCTAATCCTCATTGACCTTAAGACCAGCTCGTTTCGCCTGTTCTTCAATCGCTGTGAAAGCTTCCACTACGGCACGTTGGGAATGTGCGACGAATCCAGTCACAGTTTGGGCTGATTTGTCGAAAAATGGTGTCTTCCGCGTTTACATCAGCCCGCCGCACTATTTTCTCCAGTAGCAAATTGAAGAAATCACACGACAGCGGAGGTCTTCGAGCCGAACTGAACGGATGCGGCTAGATGGTACCTCCTGCCTTCAACAAAGGCCAGCAGTTAATCTCAAACGGTCACTCAGTCTGCTTAGGTTTAACCGACCCCCACCAAGGACTCTCATAGGGATCATAACCGGGACACTGTGAAATCGGCATTTATCCCCGCAAGATGGGTGTACAACTATACAATGATTTCTGCAGAAGCTGCATGGATGAAGAGGAGGTAGGCTCCACAAATCACCTACTCTGCTCGTGTAGCGCTCTGGCAAGTCGTCTGTACACACACCTAGCGGCCGATAAGCTCAACCCGATAAACAGCGCCAGCATAAGCCAGCTAAACCGCTTTATCGTAGGCGCCGTAGACTGGTTACGAGAAGTCAATGCGTCTGGGCCTACTTTCGCCAGCCACTATTACCCAACTTAACCAAACCGACTGTTTAACGGTTGCCCTTGCAGATCACGTCTCGTGCTGGTCAATTTCTTTTATGCAACAAACGAAGTACCTCAGATAATGAGGCCTGCAATAAATGTTGTCCCTGCAAAGTCGCTGATAAATACTTCAAAGTTAAGTACCCACTTGAGAGGATACAAAAAACTGATTGCTGCGCTCCAAATTCTAACCTCATCCATCCGCCTTGCTCTACCCCTTCCCCACCACCCACCCACCAATACACAGTCGCTTAACCAAAAGCGTTGAAATAACAAAATTATCGATAATGGTCGTTAATTTAATGAAACTTTACATCGACAACATGGCGACCGTCTAGAGACGCAGAAGACCCCATCTAGAAAGTGGAACGACGAGCGACGACAAAGTACCCTCCGCCCTCCATCGCCATCGTCGGCAGCAAGAGGAAGCAAGTAAACAGTGTGATTAAATACGATACTAAGCACTCCAATTAATTTCCAGTAAAACCCACTTTTCCCACCCACTGCTCGACACTTCGCACGGAACCTAGCTGCAAGATTTCGATCCAAATGGAATAAATTTCACACTACTTTCATCTACGTCTTTAGCCAGCGCCCCCAACCAGCCAGCTTCTTACTCAAGGATACTTTAAGTATTCCATTTCGATTTGGTCTTCGATAGGATATCCCCACCGACGCCGCCGCCGCCGACGACGACGCCACTGTTTCCATCGGTGGCGCTATAAGCATCAATATTCTGTTTAAATTGTAAATGGACTTAGTTGCGGTTGGAAACGTTTTCACTCAGCGAACCCTTTTGAAAATCCAACCCGACCGCCATGGCCAAAGCCACACACACACAGAGAGAGAGAACTGCTCCCAAGAGCTAGACCAGTGATACACTGATGGCTTCGAAGTAGCATCGAAGTGCCTTTCAACTACCATCACGCCATTTTGCGAAGAAACTTTTCGCAAACTCTGGTCACGAATCTCCGTCTAAGTGTCATTAATTTAAAATAAAAGATGCCAACGCCATTCCCAAAACTCAACTATTACTCACCGCAGTGACGGAACGTTGCGACCAATCTAATTTAACTTCTCCCAGAGCGGCCAACCCCCCCGTCCGTCCGTAGGTAAACTGCAAACAAACAGAAAAGGGATATGCACAAACTTGGATGTGCGTGTGCACAAAACGTGTGTAGGGAAAGGACGACGACTAATCACCATTATGCGGAGTAGTCACGTAAATTGAAGCCACTGATGGCAGTAACTTTCTCTCATAGCCGCCGACGCTACTGGCTGTGGCACACACACATCGCCATCGAATCGGGAGTACTTTGTTTCCCCCCTCCCCCCCCGCCCCCCTCTTTAACCTCTCATATGGGTGTGCATTTGCTTCGAAAGGACATTCTTCATCTTCATTCTTTGTGCTGCTGATACACTGGCATCAGTGGCATCAGTTGAATAGAAATAAGTTGCTCTTAACCTAAATATCGAGAGTTTCTCACGTCCATGGGGGTGCCGGTAAAAGAACGGCTCGGATATTCATTTTGAATCCTTCACCCGTTTGCTGGGAGCCTGCACCGACATTTGTCTTCCCCCGGAATACACACCACCACCAGCAGTAGCACCTGATGAAATGGGGTTGAACACCAGTACCAGGTTTCGTTCTTCTTCTCTGTTGTACAACAGTGTGCCAGATTCGTGGACGCAATGGAGTGTGTTCGAAAAGTAAACAGACACCAGCGGTGACTTAAGGATTTTTGTTTTGCATTCACAGTCCTTAGGGACGAGCTACATTTCCGAGGGAATCCCATTTCGTTCATCGGAGCGGGTAAACACTCGCTTGAAATTCATATCTCGTTGGATTTGTTTACGTTTTCATATTCCTCTGGATTGGCATAAACTCTTTGCTCGTTCTCTGTCTGGTTTAGATTCCATGTTGATGCTGGACGATTCCATGCTCTGACGATGTTGATCTCGGGCGCTGCGGACAAGAAACAGGTGTTGCTGCGATGCAATTTGTACAAGATGATTGTTGGCCACAGGATACAGCTTTCGGTGTGTAATTTGCGGATGAGATTGTTGGGTGGGATCTCTTAGACTTAGAAAAGAAATCAAACCGTTTCACATTTCCCCAGCCCGACTGTTTCGATCTCGATAAGTGGCGGCAATGCCTCCAGACCACAACTACTTACATATTTAAATTTCCAAGTATTTATGGATTCTCCATTTTGTGTGTAATAAGTATTCAAGCGATGCCATTTGCCATCCGCACACCACCACCCGGCCACTGGCACTGACGACGACCCCATCGATCTTTCCCTATGTTTCCTTTTCCTGTTGGCCCTGTTTGTGCCCCCACCACAGATGTAGAACATCGTACTGCTTTTGCCCCGACTACAACAGTGACTTTCTGAAGTGAACGACTCTACACGATATGAGCCACCAGAAATATTATGAAGATGACTTGCTCCTTTGTGGGCGCAGAAAACATTCACAAGCATCTCCGCTGCCACTGTCACCGCCACCTCCGACGACGACGACAAATGTGAATGCGGGTGCTAAGGGAGGCATTCACATGACTTCGCTGTAGCCGCACACATTTAGAAAGTCATATCCGGCCCCCAATAGCACACATTCCGCACGGGGGCTGAGCGACAGCGAAACTTTCTATCTCTTGTGGGAAGTGAAATATGTTACAATTCGAATTGCATATGTGAGCGTCGCGTCGCGTCGTTCGGGCAGACCGGCAGACTGCCAGCCCGGCAGACGGTGGGGGGGCTGGAAACATTCAAATATAATAATGATGCAGGTAAAGAGAAGAGAGAGAGAGAGACTTCCAGCAGAAATAGTTGCGAATAAATTTCCGATGAGTGAATTTGCATTTATATTACAAACCACATCCCACATACGAACCAGTGCACGTTCAATATATCCGCCACATCCGTGTCTGCTGCATACGTTGCCGCCAACGCCACCGCCACCGCCACTGCCACCATCGCTGCCACTGCCACAGCCATTGCCCCAAATACTTGTTGGCGGGCACCGAGGGGAATGATTAAAGGATGGAAAAGTTTTGTCGGCGATCCACCCCCGCCGGCAGGATAACGCATTTGTTTATACAAGCCGAATCGGATTTACATAGCAAATCGAAAACTCATACCTGTTCGGCAAATTATCGACGAAATACATATAGTTTTGGGGGCGGTTTTTTGATAGTGGCAGCATAACCATTATGCATCATCAACGTTATGACGTTGCGGGCATGGCGCGGAGCAGGTCTCTATTGTTTCTCTTGTGATTTATGTAGCTCACGAAACTATGCTTATAAATGGTTGTTGTTAAACTTTTGACAACCATTAGTGGGTAGAGCAGAAACTCGTGCAACGATTACTCATTTGTAGCGGGCGAGCCTTGATGGAATTGATTGCGTTATAGTGCGGTTTGAAGGTTGAACTGGAATGGATCCGGAATTGATTATTTGAGGCTACGGGGGATGACTATGCATGGAATATCTTTTAGAGGCGACTGAAGGGACATAGTCCTTGTGGGAAAATAATGCTCAGATCTGCATGTCATGCAGATGGTGATTCAGATACCATGGAGCGCGTCTAACGATATCGAAATTTTAACCAGGGAATCTGATTCTTATAACACACGTCGAAACAGTTGGAAGATGAGCTAGGATAAGGCTGAAAATGCCTTACTGTCAATTTTTCAGGTGAAAATCTCGATGTCGTCGGATTCACTCCAAATGTATTTGATTCGATTAATAGACACTAGACAACACACCCACAGGTGTACGAAAGTCCGGGGTAGCCTTGTTTGGCCGCTGTGCCAGTTGGAAGATGAGCTAGGATAAGGCTGAAAATGCCTTACTATACACTGTATCGCGATGTCGTCGGATTCACTCCAAATGTATCTGATTGGATTAATAGACACTAGACAACACACCCACAGGTGTACGAAAGTCGTAGGTAGCCTAGTTTGGCCGCTGTGCCAGTTGGAAGATGAGCTAGGATAAGGCTGAAAATGCCTTACTATACACTGTATCGCGATGTCGTCGGATTCACTCCAAATGTATCTGATTCGATTAATAGACACTAGACAACACACCCACAGGTGTACGAAAGTCGTAGGTAGCCTAGTTTGGCCGCTGTGCCAGTTGGAAGATGAGCTAGGATAAGGCTGAAAATGCCTTACTATACACTGTCAATTTTTTCAGGTGAAAATCTCGATGTCGTCGGATTCACTCCAAATGTATCTGATTCGATTAATAGACACTAGACAACACACCCACAGGTGTAGGAAAGTCGTAGGTAGCCTAGTTTGGCCGCTGTGCCAGTTGGAAGATGAGCTAGGATAAGGCTGAAAATGCCTTACTATACACTGTCAATTTTTTCAGGTGAAAATCTCGATGTCGTCGGATTCACTCCAAATGCATTTGATTCGATTAATAGACACTAGACAACATACCCACAGGTGTACAAGAGCCGTAGGTAGCCTAGTTTGGCCGCTGCGCTAGTTGGAAGATGAGCTAGGATAAGGCTGAAAATGCCTTACTATACACTGTCAATTTTTTCAGGTGAAAATCTCGATGTCGTCGGATTCACTCCAAATGTATCTGATTCGATTAATAGACACTAGACAACACACCCACAGGTGTACGAAAGTCGTAGGTAGCCTAGTTTGGCCGCTGTGCCAGTTGGAAGATGAGCTAGGATAAGACTGAAAATGCCTTACTATACACTGTCAATTTTTTCAGGTGATGTCGTCGGATTCACTCCAAATGCATTTGATTCGATTAATAGACACTAGACAACATACCCACAGGTGTACAAGAGCCGTAGGTAGCCTAGTTTGGCCGCTGCGCTAGTTGGAAGATGAGCTAGGATAAGGCTGAAAATGCCTTACTATACACTGTCAATTTTTTCAGGTGAAAATCTCGATGTCGTCGGATTCACTCCAAATGCATTTGATTCGATTAATAGACACTAGACAACATACCCACAGGTGTACAAGAGCCGTAGGTAGCCTAGTTTGGCCGCTGCGCCAGTTGGAAGATGAGCTAGGATAAGGCTGAAAATGCCTTACTATACACTGTAAATTTTTTCAGGTGAAAATCTCGATGTCGTCGGATTCACTCCAAATGTATCTGATTCGATTAATAGACACTAGACAACACACCCACAGGTGTACGAAAGTCGTAGGTAGCCTAGTTTGGCCGCTGTGCCAGTTGGAAGATGAGCTAGGATAAGACTGAAAATGCCTTACTATACACTGTCAATTTTTTCAGGTGAAAATCTCGATGTCGTCGGATTCACTCCAAATGCATTTGATTCGATTAATAGACACTAGACAACATACCCACAGGTGTACAAGAGCCGTAGGTAGCCTAGTTTGGCCGCTGCGCCAGTTGGAAGATGAGCTAGGATAAGGCTGAAAATGCCTTACTGTCAATTTTTTCAGGTGAAAATCTCGATGTCGTCGGATTCACTCCAAATGTATCTGATTCGATTAATAGACACTAGACAACACACCCACAGGTGTACGAAAGTCCGGGGTAGCCTAGTTTGGCCGCTGTGCCAGTTGGAAGATGAGCTAGGATAAGGCTGAAAATGCCTTACTATACACTGTCAATTTTTTCAGGTGAAAATCTCGATGTCGTCGGATTCACTCCAAATGCATTTGATTCGATTAATAGACACTAGACAACATACCCACAGGTGTACAAGAGCCGTAGGTAGCCTAGTTTGGCCGTTGCGCTAGTTGGAAGATGAGCTAGGATAAGGCTGAAAATGCCTTACTATACACTGTCATTTTTTTCAGGTGAAAATCTCGATGTCGTCGGATTCACTCCAAATGCATTTGATTCGATTAATAGACACTAGACAACACACCCACAGGTGTACGAAAGTCGTAGGTAGCCTAGTTTGGCCGCTGTGCCAGTTGGAAGGTCAGCTAGGATAAGGCTGAAAATGCCTTACTATACACTGTCATTTTTTTCAGGTGAAAATCTCGATGTCGTCGGATTCACTCCAAATGCATTTGATTCGATTAATAGACACTAGACAACACACCCACAGGTGTACGAAAGTCCGGGGTAGCCTTGTTTGGCCGCTGTGCCAGTTGGAAGATGAGCTAGGATAAGGCTGAAAATGCCTTACTATACACTGTCAATTTTTTCAGGTGAAAATCTCGATGTCGTCGGATTCACTCCAAATGTATCTGATTCGATTAATAGACACTAGACAACATACCCACAGGTGTACAAGAGTCGTAGGTAGCCTAGTTTGGCCGCTGTGCCAGTTGGAAGGTGAGCTAGGATAAGGCTGAAAATGCCTTACTATACACTGTATCTCGATGTCGTCGGATTCACTCCAAATGTATCTGATTCGATTAATAGACACTAGACAACACACCCACAGGTGTACGAAAGTCGTAGGTAGCCTAGTTTGGCCGCTGTGCCAGTTGGAAGATGAGCTAGGATAAGGCTGAAAATGCCTTACTATACACTGTCAACAGGTTTCAGGTGAAAATCTCGATGTCGTCGGATTCACTCCAAATGTATCTGATTCGATTAATAGACACTAGACAACACACCCACAGGTGTACGAAAGTCCGGGGTAGCCTAGTTTGGCCGCTGTGCCAGTTGGAAGATGAGCCAGGATAAGGCTGAAAATGCCTTACTATATATACACTGTCAATTTTTTCAGGTGAAAATCTCGATGTCGTCGGATTCACTCCAAATGTATCTGATTCGATTAATAGACACTAGACAACACACCCACAGGTGTACGAAAGTCGTAGGTAGCCTAGTTTGGCCGCTGTGCCAGTTGGAAGATGAGCTAGGATAAGACTGAAAATGCCTTACTATACACTGTCAATTTTTTCAGGTGAAAATCTCGATGTCGTCGGATTCACTCCAAATGTATCTGATTCGATTAATAGACACTAGACAACACACCCACAGGTGTACGAAAGTCGTAGGTAGCCTAGTTTGGCCGCTGTGCCAGTTGGAAGATGAGCTAGGATAAGACTGAAAATGCCTTACTATACACTGTCAATTTTTTCAGGTGAAAATCTCGATGTCGTCGGATTCACTCCAAATGCATTTGATTCGATTAATAGACACTAGACAACATACCCACAGGTGTACAAGAGCCGTAGGTAGCCTAGTTTGGCCGCTGCGCCAGTTGGAAGATGAGCTAGGATAAGGCTGAAAATGCCTTACTATACACTGTCAATTTTTTCAGGTGAAAATCTCGATGTCGTCGGATTCACTCCAAATGTATCTGATTCGATTAATAGACACTAGACAACACACCCACAGGTGTACAAAAGTCCGGGGTAGCCTAGTTTGGCCGCTGTGCCAGTTGGAAGATGAGCCAGGATAAGGCTGAAAATGCCTTACTATACACTGTCAATTTTTTCAGGTGAAAATCTCGATGTCGTCGGATTCACTCCAAATGTATCTGATTCGATTAATAGACACTAGACAACACACCCACAGGTGTACGAAAGTCCGGGGTAGCCTAGTTTGGCCGCTGTGCCAGTTGGAAGATGAGCCAGGATAAGGCTGAAAATGCCTTACTATACACTGTCAATTTTTTCAGGTGAAAATCTCGATGTCGTCGGATTCACTCCAAATGTATCTGATTCGATTAATAGACACTAGACAACACACCCACAGGTGTACAAAAGTCCGGGGTAGCCTAGTTTGGCCGCTGTGCCAGTTGGAAGATGAGCCAGGATAAGGCTGAAAATGCCTTACTATACACTGTCAATTTTTTCAGGTGAAAATCTCGATGTCGTCGGATTCACTCCAAATGTATTTGATTCGATTAATAGACACTAGACAACACACCCACAGGTGTACGAAAGTCCGGGGTAGCCTAGTTTGGCCGCTGTGCCAGTTGGAAGATGAGCCAGGATAAGGCTGAAAATGCCTTACTATACACTGTCAATTTTTTCAGGTGAAAATCTCGATGTCGTCGGATTCACTCCAAATGTATCTGTTTCGATTAATAGACACTAGACAACACACCCACAGGTGTACGAAAGTCGTAGGTAGCCTAGTTTGGCCGCTGTGCCAGTTGGAAGATGAGCTAGGATAAGGCTGAAAATGCCTTACTATATATACACTGTCAATTTTTTCAGGTGAAAATCTCGATGTCGTCGGATTCACTCCAAATGTATCTGATTCGATTAATAGACACTAGACAACACACCCACAGGTGTACGAAAGTCGTAGGTAGCCTAGTTTGGCCGCTGTGCCAGTTGGAAGATGAGCTAGGATAAGACTGAAAATGCCTTACTATACACTGTCAATTTTTTCAGGTGAAAATCTCGATGTCGTCGCATTCACTCCAAATGCATTTGATTCGATTAATAGACACTAGACAACATACCCACAGGTGTACAAGAGCCGTAGGTAGCCTAGTTTGGCCGCTGCGCCAGTTGGAAGATGAGCCAGGATAAGGCTGAAAATGCCTTACTATACACTGTCAATTTTTTCAGGTGAAAATCTCGATGTCGTCGGATTCACTCCAAATGTATTTGATTCGATTAATAGACACTAGACAACACACCCACAGGTGTACGAAAGTCCGGGGTAGCCTAGTTTGGCCGCTGTGCCAGTTGGAAGATGAGCCAGGATAAGGCTGAAAATGCCTTACTATACACTGTCAATTTTTTCAGGTGAAAATCTCGATGTCGTCGCATTCACTCCAAATGCATTTGATTCGATTAATAGACACTAGACAACATACCCACAGGTGTACAAGAGCCGTAGGTAGCCTAGTTTGGCCGCTGCGCCAGTTGGAAGATGAGCTAGGATAAGGCTGAAAATGCCTTACTATACACTGTCAATTTTTTCAGGTGAAAATCTCGATGTCGTCGGATTCACTCCAAATGTATCTGATTCGATTAATAGACACTAGACAACACACCCACAGGTGTACGAAAGTCCGGGGTAGCCTAGTTTGGCCGCTGTGCCAGTTGGAAGATGAGCCAGGATAAGGCTGAAAATGCCTTACTATACACTGTCAATTTTTTCAGGTGAAAATCTCGATGTCGTCGGATTCACTCCAAATGTATTTGATTCGATTAATAGACACTAGACAACACACCCACAGGTGTACGAAAGTCCGGGGTAGCCTAGTTTGGCCGCTGTGCCAGTTGGAAGATGAGCCAGGATAAGGCTGAAAATGCCTTACTATACACTGTCAATTTTTTCAGGTGAAAATCTCGATGTCGTCGGATTCACTCCAAATGTATCTGTTTCGATTAATAGACACTAGACAACACACCCACAGGTGTACGAAAGTCGTAGGTAGCCTAGTTTGGCCGCTGTGCCAGTTGGAAGATGAGCTAGGATAAGACTGAAAATGCCTTACTATACACTGTCAATTTTTTCAGGTGAAAATCTCGATGTCGTCGGATTCACTCCAAATGTATCTGTTTCGATTAATAGACACTAGACAACACACCCACAGGTGTACGAAAGTCGTAGGTAGCCTAGTTTGGCCGCTGTGCCAGTTGGAAGATGAGCTAGGATAAGACTGAAAATGCCTTACTATACACTGTCAATTTTTTCAGGTGAAAATCTCGATGTCGTCGGATTCACTCCAAATGTATCTGATTCGATTAATAGACACTAGACAACACACCCACAGGTGTACGAAAGTCGTAGGTAGCCTAGTTTGGCCGCTGTGCCAGTTGGAAGATGAGCTAAGATAAGGCTGAAAATGCCTTACTATACACTGTCAATTTTTTCAGGTGAAAATCTCGATGTCGTCGGATTCACTCCAAATGTATCTGATTGGATTAATAGACACTAGACAACACACCCACAGGTGTACGAAAGTCGTAGGTAGCCTAGTTTGGCCGCTGTGCCAGTTGGAAGATGAGCTAGGATAAGACTGAAAATGCCTTACTATACACTGTCAATTTTTTCAGGTGAAAATCTCGATGTCGTCGGATTCACTCCAAATGTATCTGATTCGATTAATAGACACTAGACAACACACCCACAGGTGTACGAAAGTCGTAGGTAGCCTAGTTTGGCCGCTGTGCCAGTTGGAAGATGAGCTAGGATAAGACTGAAAATGCCTTACTATACACTGTCAATTTTTTCAGGTGAAAATCTCGATGTCGTCGGATTCACTCCAAATGTATCTGATTCGATTAATAGACACTAGACAACACACCCACAGGTGTACGAAAGTCGTAGGTAGCCTAGTTTGGCCGCTGTGCCAGTTGGAAGATGAGCTAGGATAAGGCTGAAAATGCCTTACTATACACTGTCAATTTTTTCAGGTGAAAATCTCGATGTCGTCGGATTCACTCCAAATGTATCTGATTCGATTAATAGACACTAGACAACACACCCACAGGTGTACCAAAGTCCGTGGTAGCCTAGTTTGGCCGCTGTGCCAGTTGGAAGATGAGCTAGGATAAGGCTGAAAATGCCTTACTATACACTGTCAATTTTTTCAGGTGAAAATCTCGATGTCGTCGGATTCACTCCAAATGTATCTGATTCGATTAATAGACACTAGACAACACACCCACAGGTGTACGAAAGTCGTAGGTAGCCTAGTTTGGCCGCTGTGCCAGTTGGAAGATGAGCTAGGATAAGGCTGAAAATGCCTTACTATACACTGTCAATTTTTTCAGGTGAAAATCTCGATGTCGTCGGATTCACTCCAAATGTATCTGATTCGATTAATAGACACTAGACAACACACCCACAGGTGTACGAAAGTCCGGGGTAGCCTAGTTTGGCCGCTGTGCCAGTTGGAAGATGAGCTAGGATGAGGCTGAAAATGCCTTACTATACACTGTCAATTTTTTCAGGTGAAAATCTCGATGTCGTCGGATTCACTCCAAATGTATCTGATTCGATTAATAGACACTAGACAACACACCCACAGGTGTACGAAAGTCCGAGGTAGCCTAGTTTGGCCGCTGTGCCAGTTGGAAGATGAGCTAGGATGAGGCTGAAAATGCCTTACTATACACTGTCAATTTTTTCAGGTGAAAATCTCGATGTCGTCGGATTCACTCCAAATGTATCTGATTCGATTAATAGACACTAGACAACACACCCACAGGTGTACGAAAGTCCGGGGTAGCCTAGTTTGGCCGCTGTGCCAGTTGGAAGATGAGCTAGGATAAGGCTGAAAATGCCTTACTATACACTGTCAACAGGTTTCAGGTGAAAATCTCGATGTCGTCGGATTCACTCCAAATGTATCTGATTCGATTAATAGACACTAGACAACACACCCACAGGTGTACGAAAGTCGTAGGTAGCCTAGTTTGGCCGCTGTTCCAGTTGGAAGATGAGCTAGGATAAGACTGAAAATGCCTTACTATACACTGTCAATTTTTTCAGGTGAAAATCTCGATGTCGTCGGATTCACTCCAAATGTATCTGATTCGATTAATAGACACTAGACAACACACCCACAGGTGTACCAAAGTCCGTGGTAGCCTAGTTTGGCCGCTGTGCCAGTTGGAAGATGAGCTAGGATAAGGCTGAAAATGCCTTACTATACACTGTCAATTTTTTCAGGTGAAAATCTCGATGTCGTCGGATTCACTCCAAATGTATCTGATTCGATTAATAGACACTAGACAGGTGTACGAAAGTCCGGGGTAGCCTAGTTTGGCCGCTGTGCCAGTTGGAAGATGAGCTAGGATAAGGCTGAAAATGCCTTACTATACACTGTCAACAGGTTTCAGGTGAAAATCTCGATGTCGTCGGATTCACTCCAAATGTATCTGATTCGATTAATAGACACTAGACAACACACCCACAGGTGTACGAAAGTCGTAGGTAGCCTAGTTTGGCCGCTGTTCCAGTTGGAAGATGAGCTAGGATAAGACTGAAAATGCCTTACTATACACTGTCAATTTTTTCAGGTGAAAATCTCGATGTCGTCGGATTCACTCCAAATGTATCTGATTCGATTAATAGACACTAGACAACACACCCACAGGTGTACGAAAGTCGCCTAGTTTGGCCGCTGTGCTAGTTGGAAGATGAGCTAGGATAAGGCTGAAAATGCCTTACTATACACTGTCAATTTTTTCAGGTGAAAATCCCGATGTCGTCGGATTCACTCCAAATGTATCTGATTCGATTAATAGACACTAGACAACACACCCACAGGTGTACGAAAGTCGTAGGTAGCCTAGTTTGGCCGCTGTGCCAGTTGGAAGATGAGCTAGGATAAGGCTGAAAATGCCTTACTATAACTGTCAATTTTTTCAGGTGAAAATCTCGATGTCGTCGGATTCACTCCAAATGTATCTGATTCGATTAATAGACACTAGACAACACACCCACAGGTGTACGAAAGTCGTAGGTAGCCTAGTTTGGCCGCTGCGCCAGTTGGAAGATGAGCTAGGATAAGGCTGAAAATGCCTTACTATACACTGTCAATTTTTTCAGGTGAAAATCTCGATGTCGTCGGATTCACTCCAAATGTATCTGATTCGATTAATAGACACTAGACAACACACCCACAGGTGTACGAAAGTCGTAGGTAGCCTAGTTTGGCCGCTGTGCCAGTTGGAAGATGAGCTAGGATAAGACTGAAAATGCCTTACTATACACTGTCAATTTTTTCAGGTGAAAATCTCGATGTCGTCGGATTCACTCCAAATGTATCTGATTCGATTAATAGACACTAGACAACACACCCACAGGTGTACCAAAGTCCGTAGTAGCCTAGTTTGGCCGCTGTGCCAGTTGGAAGATGAGCTAGGATAAGGCTGAAAATGCCTTACTGTACACTGTCAATTTTTTCAGGTGAAAATCTCGATGTCGTCGGATTCACTCCAAATGTATTTGATTCGATTAATAGACACTAGACAACACACCCACAGGTGTACGAAAGTCGCCTAGTTTGGCCGCTGTGCTAGTTGGAAGATGAGCTAGGATAAGGCTGAAAATGCCTTACTATACACTGTCAATTTTTTCAGGTGAAAATCCCGATGTCGTCGGATTCACTCCAAATGTATCTGATTCGATTAATAGACACTAGACAACACACCCACAGGTGTACGAAAGTCGTAGGTAGCCTAGTTTGGCCGCTGTGCCAGTTGGAAGATGAGCTAGGATAAGGCTGAAAATGCCTTACTATACACTGTCAATTTTTTCAGGTGAAAATCTCGATGTCGTCGGATTCACTCCAAATGTATCTGATTCGATTAATAGACACTAGACAACACACCCACAGGTGTACGAAAGTCGTAGGCAGCCTAGTTTGGCCGCTGCGCCAGTTGGAAGATGAGCTAGGATAAGGCTGAAAATGCCTTACTATACACTGTCAATTTTTTCAGGTGAAAATCTCGATGTCGTCGGATTCACTCCAAATGTATCTGATTCGATTAATAGACACTAGACAACACACCCACAGGTGTACGAAAGTCCGGGGTAGCCTAGTTTGGCCGCTGTGCCAGTTGGAAGATGAGCTAGGATGAGGCTGAAAATGCCTTACTATACACTGTCAATTTTTTCAGGTGAAAATCTCGATGTCGTCGGATTCACTCCAAATGTATCTGATTCGATTAATAGACACTAGACAACACACCCACAGGTTTACGAAAGTCCGGGTTAGCCTAGTTTGGCCGCTGTGCCAGTTGGAAGATGAGCTAGGATGAGGCTGAAAATGCCTTACTATACACTGTCAATTTTTTCAGGTGAAAATCTCGATGTCTTCGCATTCACTCCAAATGTATCTGATTCGATTAATAGACACTAGACAACACACCCACAGGTGTACGGAAGTCGTAGGTAGCCTAGTTTGGCCGCTGTGCCAGTTGGAAGATGAGCTAGGATAAGGCTGAAAATGCCTTACTATACACTGTCAATTTTTTCAGGTGAAAATCTCGATGTCGTCGGATTCACTCCAAATGTATCTGATTCGATTAATAGACACTAGACAACACACCCACAGGTTTACGAAAGTCCGGGTTAGCCTAGTTTGGCCGCTGTGCCAGTTGGAAGATGAGCTAGGATGAGGCTGAAAATGCCTTACTATACACTGTCAATTTTTTCAGGTGAAAATCTCGATGTCTTCGCATTCACTCCAAATGTATCTGATTCGATTAATTGACACTAGACAACACACCCACAGGTTTACGAAAGTCCGGGTTAGCCTAGTTTGGCCGCTGTGCCAGTTGGAAGATGAGCTAGGATGAGGCTGAAAATGCCTTACAATACACTGTCAATTTTTTCAGGTGAAAATCTCGATGTCTTCGCATTCACTCCAAATGTATCTGATTCGATTAATAGACACTAGACAACACACCCACAGGTGTACGAAAGTCGTAGGTAGCCTAGTTTGGCCGCTGTGCCAGTTGGAAGATGAGCTAGGATAAGGCTGAAAATGCCTTACTATAGACTGTCAATTTTTTCAGGTGAAAATCTCGATGTCGTCGGATTCACTCCAAATGCATTTGATTCTATTAATAGACACTAGACAACATACCCACAGGTGTACAAGAGTCGTAGGTAGCCTAGTTGGGCCGCTGTGCCAGTTGGAAGGTGAGCTAGGATAAGGCTGAAAATGCCTTACTATACACTGTCAATTTTTTCAGGTGAAAATCTCGATGTCGTCGGATTCACTCCAAATGTATCTGATTCGATTAATAGACACTAGACAACACACCCACAGGTGTACGAAAGTCCGCGGTAGCCTAGTTTGGCCGCTGTGCCAGTTGGAAGAAGAGCTAGGATAAGACTGAAAATGCCTTACTATACACTGTCAACAGGTTTCAGGTGAAAATCTCGATGTCGTCGGATTCACTCCAAATGTATCTGATTCGATTAATAGACACTAGACAACACACCCACAGGTGTACGAAAGTCGTAGGTAGCCTAGTTTGGCCGCTGTGCCAGTTGGAAGATGAGCTAGGATAAGGCTGAAAATGCCTTACTATACACTGTCAATTTTTTCAGGTGAAAGTCTCGATGTCGTCGGATTCACTCCAAATGTATCTGATTCGATTAATAGACACTAGACAACACACCCACAGGTGTACGAAAGTCGTAGGTAGCCTAGTTTGGCCGCTGTGCCAGTTGGAAGATGAGCTAGGATAAGGCTGAAAATGCCTTACTATGCACTGTCAATTTTTTCAGGTGAAAATCTCGATGTCGTCGGATTCACTCCAAATGCATTTGATTCGATTAATAGACACTAGACAACATAGCCACAGGTGTACAAGAGCCGTAGGTAGCCTAGTTTGGCCGCTGCGCTAGTTGGAAGATGAGCTAGGATAAGGCTGAAAATGCCTTACTATACACTGTCAATTTTTTCAGGTGAAAATCTCGATGTCGTCGGATTCACTCCAAATGTATCTGATTCGATTAATAGACACTAGACAACACACCCACAGGTGTACGAAAGTCCGGGGTAGCCTAGTTTGGCCGCTGTGCCAGTTGGAAGATGAGCTAGGATAAGGCTGAAAATGCCTTACTATACACTGTCAATTTTTTCAGGTGAAAATCTCGATGTCGTCGGATTCACTCCAAATGTATCTGATTCGATTAATAGACACTAGACAACACACCCACAGGTGTACGAAAGTCGTAGGTAGCCTAGTTTGGCCGCTGTGCCAGTTGGAAGATGAGCTAGGATAAGGCTGAAAATGCCTTACTATACACTGTCAATTTTTTCAGGTGAAAATCTCGATGTCGTCGGATTCACTCCAAATGTATCTGATTCGATTAATAGACACTAGACAACACACCCACAGGTGTACGAAAGTCGTAGGTATCCTAGTTTGGCCGCTGTGCCAGTTGGAAGATGAGCTAGGATGAGGCTGAAAATGCCTTACTATACACTGTCAATTTTTTCAGGTGAAAATCTCGATGTCGTCGGATTCACTCCAAATGTATCTGATTCGATTAATAGACACTAGACAACACACCCACAGGTGTACGAAAGTCCGGGGTAGCCTAGTTTGGCCGCTGTGCCAGTTGGAAGATGAGCTAGGATAAGGCTGAAAATGCCTTACTATACACTGTCAATTTTTTCAGGTGAAAATCTCCATGTCGTCGGATTCACTCCAAATGTATCTGATTCGATTAATAGACACTAGACAACACACCCACAGGTGTACGAAAGTCGTAGGTAGCCTAGTTTGGCCGCTGTGCCAGTTGGAAGATGAGCTAGGATAAGGCTGAAAATGCCTTACTATACACTGTCAATTTTTTCAGGTGAAAATCTCGATGTCGTCGGATTCACTCCAAATGTATCTGATTCGATTAATAGACACTAGACAACACACCCACAGGTGTACGAAAGTCCGGGGTAGCCTAGTTTGGCCGCTGTGCCAGTTGGAAGATGAGCTAGGATGAGGCTGCCTTACTATACACTGTCAATTTTTTCAGGTGAAAATCTCGATGTCGTCGGATTCACTCCAAATGTATCTGATTCGATTAATAGACACTAGACAACACACCCACAGGTGTACGAAAGTCCGGGGTAGCCTAGTTTGGCCGCTGTGCCAGTTGGAAGATGAGCCAGGATAAGGCTGAAAATGCCTTACTATACACTGTCAATTTTTTCAGGTGAAAATCTCGATGTCGTCGGATTCACTCCAAATGTATCTGATTCGATTAATAGACACTAGACAACACACCCACAGGTGTACGAAAGTCGTAGGTAGCCTAGTTTGGCCGCTGCGCTAGTTGGAAGATGAGCTAGGATAAGGCTGAAAATGCCTTACTATACACTGTCAATTTTTTCAGGTGAAAATCTCGATGTCGTCGGATTCACTCCAAATGCATTTGATTCTATTAATAGACACTAGACAACATGACAACATACCCACAGGTGTACGAAAGTCCGGGGTAGCCTAGTTTGGCCGCTGTGCCAGTTGGAAGATGAGCTAGGATAAGGCTGAAAATGCCTTACTATACACTGTCAATTTTTTCAGGTGAAAATCTCGATGTCGTCGGATTCACTCCAAATGTATCTGAATCCGACGACATCGAGATTTTCACCTGAAAAAATTGACAGTGTATAGTAAGGCATTTTCAGCCTTATCCTAGCTCATCTTCCAACTGGCGCAGCGGCCAAACTAGGCTACCTACGGCTCTTGTACACCTGTGGGTATGTTGTCTAGTGTCTATTAATCGAATCAAATGCATTTGGAGTGAATCCGACGACATCGAGATTTTCACCTGAAAAAATTGACAGTGTATATATAGTAAGGCATTTTCAGCCTTATCCTAGCTCATCTTCCAACTGGCACAGCGGCCAAACTAGGCTACCTACGACTTTCGTACACCTGTGGGTGTGTTGTCTAGTGTCTATTAATCGAAACAGATACATTTGGAGTGAATCCGACGACATCGAGATTTTCACCTGAAAAAATTGACAGTGTATAGTAAGGCATTTTCAGCCTTATCCTGGCTCATCTTCCAACTGGCACAGCGGCCAAACTAGGCTACCCCGGACTTTCGTACACCTGTGGGTGTGTTGTCTAGTGTCTATTAATCGAATCAGATACATTTGGAGTGAATCCGACGACATCGAGATTTTCACCTGAAAAAATTGACAGTGTATAGTAAGGCATTTTCAGCCTTATCCTAGCTCATCTTCCAACTGGCACAACGGCCAAACTAGGCTACCCCGGACTTTCGTACACCTGTGGGTATGTTGTCATGTTGTCTAGTGTCTATTAATAGAATCAAATGCATTTGGAGTGAATCCGACGACATCGAGATTTTCACCTGAAAAAATTGACAGTCTATAGTAAGGCATTTTCAGCCTTATCCTAGCTCATCTTCCAACTGGCACAGCGGCCAAACTAGGCTACCTACGACTTTCGTACACCTGTGGGTGTGTTGTCTAGTGTCTATTAATCGAATCAGATACATTTGGAGTGAATCCGACGACATCGAGATTTTCACCTGAAAAAATTGACAGTGTATAGTAAGGCATTTTCAGCCTTATCCTAGCTCATCTTCCAACTAGCGCAGCGGCCAAACTAGGCTACCTACGGCTCTTGTACACCTGTGGGTATGTTGTCTAGTGTCTATTAATCGAATCAAATGCATTTGGAGTGAATCCGACGACATCGAGATTTTCACCTGAAAAAATTGACAGTGTATAGTAAGGCATTTTCAGCCTTATCCTAGCTCATCTTCCAACTGGCACAGCGGCCAAACTAGGCTACCTACGACTTTCGTACACCTGTGGGTGTGTTGTCTAGTGTCTATTAATCCAATCAGATACATTTGGAGTGAATCCGACGACATCGAGATTTCCACCTGAAAAAATTGACAGTGTATAGTAAGGCATTTTCAGCCTCATCCTAGCTCATCTTCCAACTGGCACAGCGGCCAAACTAGGCTACCCCGGACTTTCGTACACCTGTGGGTGTGTTGTCTAGTGTCTATTAATCGAATCAGATACATTTGGAGTGAATCCGACGACATCGAGATTTTCACCTGAAAAAATTGACAGTGTATAGTAAGGCATTTTCAGCCTTATCCTAGCTCATCTTCCAACTGGCACAGCGGCCAAACTAGGCTACCTACGACTTTCGTACACCTGTGGGTGTGTTGTCTAGTGTCTATTAATCGAATCAGATACATTTGGAGTGAATCCGACGACATGGAGATTTTCACCTGAAAAAATTGACAGTGTATAGTAAGGCATTTTCAGCCTTATCCTAGCTCATCTTCCAACTGGCACAGCGGCCAAACTAGGCTACCTACGACTTTCGTACACCTGTGGGTGTGTTGTCTAGTGTCTATTAATCGAATCAAATACATTTGGAGTGAATCCGACGACATCGAGATTTTCACCTGAAAAAATTGACAGTGTATAGTAAGGCATTTTCAGCCTTATCCTAGCTCATCTTCCAACTGGCACAGCGGCCAAACTAGGCTACCCCGGACTTTCGTACACCTGTGGGTGTGTTGTCTTTTTTTTAGAAAAGTTCTAAATATCTCGGAACAAAATTTGTCCGAGAATTTTAGAAAAGTTCTAAATATCTCGGAACAAAATTTGTCCGAGAATTTTAGAAAAGTTCTAAATATCTCGGAACAAAATTTGTCCGAGAATTTTAGAAAAGTTCTAAATATCTCGGAACAAAATTTGTCCGAGAATTTTAGAAAAGTTCTAAATATCTCGGAACAAAATTTGTCCGAGAATTTTAGAAAAGTTCTAAATATCTCGGAACAAAATTTGTCCGAGAATTTTAGAAAATTTTAGAAAAGTTCTAAATATCTCGGAACAAAATTTGTCCGAGAATTTTAGAAAAGTTCTAAATATCTCGGAACAAAATTTGTCCGAGAATTTTAGAAAAGTTCTAAATATCTCGGAACAAAATTTGTCCGAGAATTTTAGAAAATTTTAGAAAAGTTCTAAATATCTCGGAACAAAATTTGTCCGAGAATTTTAGAAAAGTTCTAAATATCTCGGAACAAAATTTGTCCGAGAATTTTAGAAAAGTTCTAAATATCTCGGAACAAAATTTGTCCGAGAATTTTAGAAAAGTTCTAAATATCTCGGAACAAATTTTGTCCGAGAATTTTAGAAAAGTTCTAAATATCTCGGAACGAAATTTGTCCGAGAATTTTAGAAAAGTTCGAAATATCTCGGAACAAAGAAAAAAATGTCCCAGAACCGCCTGTTGAAATACGTATGACGAAACGCTTGTGAGATTCATTTCACACCCAACGTGGAACATTGCATTCAATTTAGAGAACTTGAGAGAAATACAAACGACACAGTGGACATTTAACGAAAACGCCATTTCAAGAGACTTTCAAAATTTTATTAAATAACAGCAGCTCATTTTTTACTCCTCAATTTAATTTTTTCAATTATAGCTAAAGCATCATACATTGGTGAAAACGTTATCGGTGGCTCAACAAATTGTAGCTTATGTAGAATTGCATTTCCATTTGGCGTGTACGAGCGAGTAATTAGATGTTTATTTTCGTGATTCAGTGGTTTACCTATTAAGACATACTGCATATAATATCTTCCGAAAATTTCGACATCCCGCATCGCTTCAGCCGTGGACAAAACGAAATGGAAACCCTGTTCTGAACTCTTTGCGAGACGCACTATCGTATTTTCTGTGGTCCAGAAATTATTCTTCTTAAACTTAAAGATTACATCATTATCATAGGAAAATAACATAATATTGTACAATTTGATTTTGGTGTATTTTCTACTTGCCAGTCGCTTTATATGCCGCGGGCGCCTATGGTACTCGGACACACGGATGACTGTCTTCTCGACCTGTGCCATATCGTCAAACACACAGAGATGTGGCCTACAGGACTGTGAATACAATGCAAAGAAATACTGATCATAATTGTCTAAATTCATCCAATTAAATACATGAATACGTGGATCGGTGGAATGTTTATATGTGTTCTGGTCTAAGAAAAATACCTCAAACCAATTTTCCATTTCTTCAGGCAAGACAAACATAGCCCTGGCCTGGTCGTAGTTAACAAATTGTTCTTTTATATAAAAAATATTAGTCTTATGCAAGGACTCGTACTTAACAAAAGTTGTATTGAAATAATTATCCAACATGTTCCTATGCACTTTTGTAAGAACTTGACACGATAGACATGTATTTAGTGTTTTTTGGTCTTGACACATTTTCTCGAGTTCGTCTTTGGCTAAATCTGTGACTGACACAATTTTTTCTGGGATATTTGTTACACTTCCGACGTCTGAACCACTACCGGGATGGAGATCAATATAGCTAATAAATTGATTTACATTAACCCGTTTCACATCACCCTCGTTATTTTTCGATAGATCCAGTGTCTCGGACGATGATAGATTTAAAGAAATTGAATTATCCTCATGCGGCACAACACTCGGCTTTTTTATTGCCGCACTTTCCTTGGACGATTTCCTCGACACGGGTGGGCAGCCATTTTCTAGGGTGGGTGACTGCATACGCTCCTCTGTGGCAATCAATTTTGGAAAAAAAATTAGTATTATTGCTTTCACCAATTTCTGAGAGGTATTCAATTTTTTTCTTACGCTTCAGCTTCAGAGTAACATTTTTGTTTGGTTTTCTGCGCGTTGTTCCAGCGACAACGGCCGGCGTCTGTTTCGATCGCGTTTTTTTCTTTAATTGATCCACTGAATTATTATTATTATTTTTATCAGTCATTGCGCTGTTGATAGTCTCGTCGTTTCTTCTACGAAATTCACTTTCAGACTGTTCGTTTCTCTCTGTGGTTTTCCTCTGACCACGTCCGTGTCAGCGTTGCCGTTTGTCAATATTTTCGTGAAGTACCGAATGAAATCACTACGAATCTTTTCATTAGAATGGATCATATGGACAATGGTGTGGCGGCACTCATAGACTGTTGGTTAGTGTACGAAGATAGTTTTGCTTTATAGTATGTTCTCAGTAGACGCGAAAATGCACAAATTCGGCAAATGCACAATCCCAATTGTGAAATTTCCCAAACTGTTCACACTACGTTTGACGATACTTTGTGGCGCTACAGCCCGTCGAGGGCCAGGGTCTAGCTTCTCAGCAATCATTCGTGCTGTGAGTGCTATTGTTCTATCACGAATGGAAGGGACCTACAGTTTTATGCTCCTACGACTTCGAACGGCCAAGTTTTAGAAGCTTTTTCTTGTCTGTCCTGTTTCCTTGTGACTCAATAGAGGTGGGGTCGTGAAAATCATGTTGGTCGTACTTGAATTCGAGCCTGGACACCAAAGTTCAAGTGCGTATGAGTCGACGCAGAGACACACAACGCCACTGGAGCCACGGCAGCTACGACCGCCACGACCGCGACGACCGCCACTGGAGCCACGACTGCCACGACTGCCACGACCGCCAAGTGAAAACTCGCTCAGATAACAATTTATATCAACTGATGTGCTAGTTTTTGTGTGTGATCTGTGCATGGTAGTGAGAAATCTGCCTGTTCTCTCTGTGTGTCGCCTGGGCACTAGCAAAAACGTTTAGAAAGCACTCTTTAGCAATCCAAACAGATTGTCCAAATAACACACAGTGAGTTCGTTTCAATCGCTTTATTTCAAGGATGACCAATGTTCATTGAAATAATTCCACAAGTCCTTTATTTTGAAGGAAGAACTATAACTTTATGGTTCATTGCCTTCGCCCGATCAGCTGGATCAGTTGTTATGCAATTCTAATATCAGTGCAGGTCAACGCGCTTTCCTCCACGTGGAGTGGGTGGTGCCCACGATCGCCACGAAAAAATCCTCAATGAGTACAAGCAACAGAAAGCAGAATGCACAAAAAATGATGATGTTTGCTTGCAGATCTGCAATCTCCCACATCAGCTCCGCCCATTGTTGTCGTTGTTGTTGTTGCGTGTCTGGACTTGAGTGACCGTGTATGTTTGCCAAAAAACTATAACTCTCATGTTCAGTTATCACTTCGTTTCCCCAATTAGTCACATCAATGACTGGTTGCGAGGTTTTACAGTAGAGTCTCGATTATATGAACCCGCGATTATATAAATTACTCGAATATATGAATGGCTAAATTTATGTACTGAAATTTGTTTATGTGACCTCGTACTCGTACATTTGCACTACGAGTTCATATAATCAAGTCGCAGTGCAATTTTTTTTTCAAGAAAAAAGAAGAAAACGCGGTTGATTCTCTTGACGTCAGTTCGGACAATTTGTGGGAAAACGAAACTGTTTTCTTTGGTCTGCACTCAGGCGTTCATTTTAGCGTTTCCCTGGTTAAACTTCCAACTGGCACAGCGGCCAAACTAGGCTACCTACGACTTCTGTACACCTGTGGGTATGTTGTCTAGTATCTACATCGATATTGCCAGTGTGGCAGTCGAATCGACGCTCAAACGAGCAACGCCACAGTGGCCTCTGCGAGTATACTTCGTGGAATAATTTACGGACGGGATGTCATTTAATTTCATGTAGAAACTCATTCAGAAATCTCGGATTAGGAACCTCCTTCAGTGGTGGCAGTCCAATGAATGTTCGGATCTCTGTAAAGGGCGGCTGGGAAGCCACCTACCGTCGTCATTCATCCGCCTTGTTCAGCTGCACAGATTAGTTATCTGAATGTCGTTAAGAAACTGAAACTCAGTTTAAGTTTTACGAAACGAATTACAAGAGTTTTCCTTGACTGAAGATGAAGGACACACTGTCTACAGGTTTCTTTGTATCGCAAAGTCTCTCACCATGCATGGCTCAATGACCCGCATAAACTGAGTTCGCCAGTCAAAGGGATATTGCTTGAGGTAACACCGTAGCCACTGCACATGGATTGCTGACGTCTCAACTGCAACCTGCATCCTCCCGACCACAGATATCACTTTGCCAGCTCAAAAGAACTTTAAAACTGGGCAGTCAAAGGGGAAACTTTCAACTTCATCGCAAACCATTCAGTGGTGGATGATAAGTGTAGCAGTTGCTGAAGAAGAAAAAGCAGACGAAGAACTCGCCCCCACAGGCCAGTCAGTGTCAGTGGTACCTTCACGTTTCAGTTATGAAGTTGTTACTTAACCACACACCGAGATACGGGTATCTTCCACACACGTCAAAGTGTCTATTCGCCAAACCGGATCCGGAAGAAAGATTACTCCAATCTGAATCCAGGCACATACTCTGTGTGTAATTCGTTTTGACTAACGGATTGATTTATGAGGTTCTTATCCGATCTGTGGTCGATTACGAGTTTCCATCGCTTCTGTGTAGCCGCAAATACAAACTTTTTCACGAGCGCTTGAGATGTGCGCGCCACACATCAAGGTGTTCGCATTTAATCCGCTCACCAGAACACCAGCACACCAGCCCTCTGAACGCACATAACTCAAAACTTTTAGATTACAGCTTCAAAGAATAACCACCATTGTGGCTAAGGGGGTTATCCATCCTCCCTCCTCCCCCTCCTCCGCCCCATCCGCCGGCGTTAAACTCACACAATTTATGTGCACTCATCTCTTCACTTTGGTGGCGTAAAAATTGATTTCTTTGAATAATTTATGTGAGTTCTCGTGCTGAAGTTACCCCTCGAAGGCGCAGTCACCACTAGCATCCTCCGTTCGTCGTACGCCTTACGCCTTTCCGGTATCCGTCGTTTCTCACCCGTTTCCCGTTGACGACGGAGGGCATGTTTCATTTTAATGACGTTATTGAAAAATCAAAGTTCGCCTCTGAGTGCAGACACGACTGTTCTGCTGAGCTGGTTAGAGTAGGGCAGAGCGGAAGCGCACAAAAATTGTATGTATATCCAGTTCGAAAGTTGCAAGATGGCGAATAGGTTAGTTGAGTTGACCAAACGTCGGCCCGGGTGGAAGGTGTCCAATTTAATATTTACCCTTCTTGCAGTTAGCCGACCTCAGCCGAACGGAAGGAAGTTCGGATACGCTTACATCGTCTATCCGTGCCTAAGCCTACGATGGGAAAGAAAATCTGCGCCCAAACTTATTGGATGAAAGCCAGCGAGTGAAAAGAAAAGAAAAAGTTTTGCACTTTTTTTGAAAAAAAAAAGAAAAAGTTCTGAAAAGTGAGGTATGGCCATTGATTGTCGCCGGGGGGGGTGGGTGCTTGTGCTACTCTGGGACTCATCGCCACCATCACTCCAGGCCAGCCAGCCAGCCACCACTTGACTTGAGAGAGAAAGAGGAGCAAATGGGTGGCGTTGGCGTGGGCGTGGGCAGGAGTGTGGATGCGGATGTGGGCTGAGAGATGAAAGAAAAATCGTCGTCATAGTCTGTTTGTCTGGCTGTCGTTTATCGTTATCCCGGCCTGAGTGGCGGGGCTAATCGTGGAATCAACTTTGTTCAGCAACGTGCTTTCGGGGATCTTATTTTGTTTTTTTTTTTTCTCTGTTTCCCCTTGCTGTCAGTTGTTTCTCCGGTTCCGGCGGAACCAGCCCATCCAGGGGCTAGGCTGGGAGATTAAAAATCTACACTTTCCTGTCTATTGGCATTCGATCGTCCCCTCCGCCAGCCTGGAGGGAGGTGCTGTAGCAGCGAGAGTGTTCCTCGTGTACCCGACACACAATCACGAGGCAGTCATCGCCCGATTGATGTAGCATGTGTGTTTTTGCGGAGAGGAAATTTACATATTCATTGAATTTTTCTCATTTTCTCGAGATGTTTTCCACTCGTCGTCGTGGGGTGGGGGTGGGGGTGGGTGGGAATTCGATTCAATTGTCAGGAAGTGAGTGTGAAGACCTCTTATGACTCAGAGAATTGATTTATAGATTTTTTCCTCTCCCATTGGTTGCATTGACGAATTGCTGATGGATCCAGCACACAGACTTGGGGGCTGTGCTCGGGGAACGGATATCCGTTTTGGCATCGACTCGTGCTTGAATGTATTCACTGACCCTTGTCACTGTGTCACGGAATGGATTTCTTCGAGTTGTTGCCGTCGAATTAAATTACCAAGGAAATGCGAAGGCTTGTGTTTTGTATTTTGTAATTGATAAAAAGTTTCGACATAGCCTGTGGTTTGGGCGGATGGAACTTCACTTCCCAGTCACGTCCTGTCTGTCTGTTGGATTCGATTTTTCGCTCGTCTGTCGATTGGGTTTTGTGTAGTTCGGGTTTGGACAAGTTTGACAGTTGTTGTGAAAGGATTGAGGTTGCCCGTGAAGTGAGGATGAGCGGATGTGTGGGCCTTGTTGTCATAATGAGTCGGGGGATCCATCGATCAAAGATGTGTAGTAGGGGAACGGCTGGAGTGGGAGACATCGTTGAAGAAAACTCTCTGATCTCCTTGTACTTCATCCACAGCGCCGTAGAAAATGGAGGAGAATACACAGTCAAACCCTCAAGAACCTGCAAATGGACAAAGGAATGTGGAAAGAAGCAAAAAAAAATGTCTGCAATTCCAGTTGCACACTCATTCTGAGAAGCGAATGAGTGCTAAGACTGAACTGCAATTTTGATCTCCTGCATAAGCTGCAGTTTATGCCCCGAAAAGGGCATGTGCCCGACGACGTTCGCGACTCCGATTCCGATTTGCTACGAGTGCAATTGCCACTGTGGCTACGAATACGACTGCGGGCGGGAAAACGATTAAATATTGCAGAGTCCCTATGCAGAACTCATGTCAAAGAGAGGAGTCTCCTAAACCCGGACCTGACAAAAAGAGAAACCCTACCTAGCCTCAGGACACCTGTTCGGGTCCTTGAGGGTTCCCCTACCTAGCCTCTAGGGCGCCTGTTCGGGCCCAGAGGGTTTTATTGGAAAAAAAAACTAAATTTTGTCATGACAATCTACTCGCGAGTGAACATGAACAGCATTCGGCTCAGCTTTCAGCTAAATTGAGGCCTCAACCTGGAAACCTGGAGATCTGGAAACCTGGAAACCTGGATATCTGGAAACCTGGAAATCTGGAAACCTGGAAATCTGGAAACCTGGAAACCTGGAACCTTGGAAATCTGGAAAAATGTAAATCTGGAAACCTGGAAAACTGGAAACCTGGAACTCTGGAAATGTGGAAATCTGGAAAAATGTAAATCTGGAAACCTGGAAAACTGGAAACCTGGATATCTGGAAACCTGGAAATCTGGAAACCTGGAAATCTGGAAACCTGGAACTCTGGAAATGTGGAAATCTGGAAAAATGTAAATCTGGAAACCTGGAAAACTGGAAACCTGGAAAACTGGAAACCTGGATATCTGGAAACCTGGAAATCTGGAAACCTGGAAATCTGGAAACCTGGAAATCTGGAAACCTGAAAACCTGAAAAGTCGAAATCAATTAATCCTGCCTAGCCTCAGGGACCCTGTTTGGATCCTGAAGGGGTTAGTTCTACATAAAGAGAAATGAGCTCATTTCTTGCAAATAAATATATAAAATTGTAAGCTTCCAAAAAAAAAATACAGAAATAAATAAAATGTGGATATGTGAACAAAAAAAAACCTTAAAATGAGAGTGGCTTAATTTACTACTAAGAGTACCTGTTCCTGTTACCATTGTTGGGTCGCTGGTGACCATTGTTGGGTCGCTTGTGACCATCGTTGGGCCGCTTGTGGCCATCGAACAACACTTTTATGGGCCCTCACATATGCGAGTGACGTGGTAGGCCGTGAAGCCACTTGCAGCCTCCTCCGCGAGGGAAGAAGCCACCACATCAGCTCACACTTTCACAAGCACATATGCAAGAGAGGTGGTAGGCCGTGAGGCCACTTGCAGCCTCCTCCGCTAGGGAAGAAGCCACCACATCAGCTCACACTTTCACAAGTAAATATGCAAGAGAGGTGGTAGGCCGTGAGGCCACTTGCAGCCTCCTCCGCGAGGGAAGAAGCCACCACATCAGCTCACACTTTCACAAGCACATATGCAAGAGAAGTGGTAGGCCGTGAGGCCACTTGCAGCCTCCTCCGCGAGGGAAGAAGCCACCACATCAGCTCACACTTTCACAAGCACATATGCAAGGGACGTGGTAGGCCGTGAAGCCACTTGCAGCCTCCTCCGCGAGGGAAGAAGCCACCACATCAGCTCACACTTTCACAAGCACATATGCAAGAGAAGTGGTAGGCCGTGAGGCCACTTGCAGCCTCCTCCGCGAGGGAAGAAGCCACCACATCAGCTCACACTTTCACAAGCACATATGCAAGAGAAGTGATAGGCCGTGAGGCCACTTGCAGCCTCCTCCGCGAGGGAAGAAGCCACCACATCAGCTCACACTTTCACTCAATCACATTTTGGGCTGGCTGGCTGATCTGTTTTTGGCTGTCGTTGGGCCGCTTGTGGCCATCGTTGGTTCGCTGGTGACCATTGTTGGGTCGCTTGTGACCATCGTTGGGCCGCTTGTGGCCATCGAACAACACTTTTATGGGCCCTCACATATGCGAGTGACGTGGTAGGCCGTGAAGCCACTTGCAGCCTCCTCCGCGAGGGAAGAAGCCACCACATCAGCTCACACTTTCACAAGCACATATGCAAGAGAAGTGGTAGGCCGTGAGGCCACTTGCAGCCTCCTCCGCGAGGGAAGAAGCCACCACATCAGCTCACACTTTCACTCAATCACATTTTGGGCTGGCTGGCTGATCTGTTTTTGGCTGTCGTTGGGCCGCTTGTGGCCATCGAACAACACTTTTATGGGCCCTCACATATGCGAGTGACGTGGTAGGCCGTGAAGCCACTTGCAGCCTCCTCCGCGAGGGAAGAAGCCACCACATCAGCTCACACTTTCACAAGCACATATGCAAGAGAAGTGGTAGGCCGTGAGGCCACTTGCAGCCTCCTCCGCGAGGGAAGAAGCCACCACATCAGCTCACACTTTCACTCAATCACATTTTGGGCTGGCTGGCTGATCTGTTTTTGGCTGTCGTTGGGCCGCTTGTGGCCATCGTTGGGCCGCTTGTGGCCATCGAACAACACTTTTATGGGCCCTCACATATGCGAGTGACGTGGTAGGCCGTGAAGCCACTTGCAGCCTCCTCCGCGAGGGAAGAAGCCACCACATCAGCTCACACTTGCACAAGCACATATGCAAGAGAGGTGGTAGGCCGTGAGGCCACTTGCAGCCTCCTCCGCGAGGGAAGAAGCCACCACATCAGCTCACACTTGCACAAGCACATATGCAAGAGAGGTGGTAGGCCGTGAGGCCACTTGCAGCCTCCTCCGCGAGGGAAGAAGCCACCACATCAGCTCACACTTTCACAAGCACATATGCAAGAGAGGTGGTAGGCCGTGAGGCCACTTGCAGCCTCCTCCGCGAGGGAAGAAGCCACCACATCAGCTCACACTTTCACTCAATCACATTTTGGGCTGGCTGGCTGATCTGTTTTTGGCTGTCGTTGGGCCGCTTGTGGCCATCGTTGGTTCGCTGGTGACCATTGTTGGGTCGCTTGTGACCATCGTTGGGCCGCTTGTGGCCATCGAACAACACTTTTATGGGCCCTCACATATGCGAGTGACGTGGTAGGCCGTGAAGCCACTTGCAGCCTCCTCCGCGAGGGAAGAAGCCACCACATCAGCTCACACTTTCACAAGTAAATATGCAAGAGAGGTGGTAGGCCGTGAGGCCACTTGCAGCCTCCTCCGCGAGGGAAGAAGCCACCACATCAGCTCACACTTTCACAAGCACATATGCAAGGGACGTGGTAGGCCGTGAAGCCACTTGCAGCCTCCTCCGCGAGGGAAGAAGCCACCACATCAGCTCACACTTTCACAAGCACATATGCAAGGGACGTGGTAGGCCGTGAGGCCACTTGCAGCCTCCTCCGCGAGGGAAGAAGCCACCACATCAGCTCACACTTTCAAAAGCACATATGCAAGAGAGGTGGTAGGCCGTGAGGCCACTTGCAGCCTCCTCCGCGAGGGAAGAAGCCACCACATCAGCTCACACTTTCACTCAATCACATTTTGGGCTGGCTGGCTGATCTGTTTTTGGCTGTCGTTGGGCCGCTTGTGGCCATCGAACAACACTTTTATGGGCCCTCACATATGCGAGTGACGTGGTAGGCCGTGAAGCCACTTGCAGCCTCCTCCGCGAGGGAAGAAGCCACCACATCAGCTCACACTTGCACAAGCACATATGCAAGAGAGGTGGTAGGCCGTGAGGCCACTTGCAGCCTCCTCCGCGAGGGAAGAAGCCACCACATCAGCTCACACTTTCACAAGCACATATGCAAGAGAGGTGGTAGGCCGTGAGGCCACTTGCAGCCTCCTCCGCGAGGGAAGAAGCCACCACATCAGCTCACACTTTCACAAGCACATATGCAAGAGAGGTGGTAGGCCGTGAGGCCACTTGCAGCCTCCTCCGCGAGGGAAGAAGCCACCACATCAGCTCACACTTTCACTCAATCACATTTTGGGCTGGCTGGCTGATCTGTTTTTGGCTGTCGTTGGGCCGCTTGTGGCCATCGTTGGGCCGCTTGTGGCCATCGAACAACACTTTTATGGGCCCTCACATATGCGAGTGACGTGGTAGGCCGTGAAGCCACTTGCAGCCTCCTCCGCGAGGGAAGAAGCCACCACATCAGCTCACACTTGCACAAGCACATATGCAAGAGAGGTGGTAGGCCGTGAGGCCACTTGCAGCCTCCTCCGCGAGGGAAGAAGCCACCACATCAGCTCACACTTTCACAAGCACATATGCAAGAGAGGTGGTAGGCCGTGAGGCCACTTGCAGCCTCCTCCGCGAGGGAAGAAGCCACCACATCAGCTCACACTTTCACAAGCACATATGCAAGAGAGGTGGTAGGCCGTGAGGCCACTTGCAGCCTCCTCCGCGAGGGAAGAAGCCACCACATCAGCTCACACTTTCACAAGCACATATGCAAGAGAGGTGGTAGGCCGTGAGGCCACTTGCAGCCTCCTCCGCGAGGGAAGAAGCCACCACATCAGCTCACACTTTCACTCAATCACATTTTGGGCTGGCTGGCTGATCTGTTTTTGGCTGTCGTTGGGCCGCTTGTGGCCATCGTTGGGCCGCTTGTGGCCATCGAACAACACTTTTATGGGCCCTCACATATGCGAGTGACGTGGTAGGCCGTGAAGCCACTTGCAGCCTCCTCCGCGAGGGAAGAAGCCACCACATCAGCTCACACTTGCACAAGCACATATGCAAGAGAGGTGGTAGGCCGTGAGGCCACTTGCAGCCTCCTCCGCGAGGGAAGAAGCCACCACATCAGCTCACACTTTCACAAGCACATATGCAAGAGAGGTGGTAGGCCGTGAGGCCACTTGCAGCCTCCTCCGCGAGGGAAGAAGCCACCACATCAGCTCACACTTTCACAAGCACATATGCAAGAGAGGTGGTAGGCCGTGAGGCCACTTGCAGCCTCCTCCGCGAGGGAAGAAGCCACCACATCAGCTCACACTTTCACTCAATCACATTTTGGGCTGGCTGGCTGATCTGTTTTTGGCTGTCGTTGGGCCGCTTGTGGCCATCGTTGGTTCGCTGGTGACCATTGTTGGGTCGCTTGTGACCATCGTTGGGCCGCTTGTGGCCATCGAACAACACTTTTATGGGCCCTCACATATGCGAGTGACGTGGTAGGCCGTGAAGCCACTTGCAGCCTCCTCCGCGAGGGAAGAAGCCACCACATCAGCTCACACTTTCACAAGTAAATATGCAAGAGAGGTGGTAGGCCGTGAGGCCACTTGCAGCCTCCTCCGCGAGGGAAGAAGCCACCACATCAGCTCACACTTTCACAAGCACATATGCAAGGGACGTGGTAGGCCGTGAAGCCACTTGCAGCCTCCTCCGCGAGGGAAGAAGCCACCACATCAGCTCACACTTTCACAAGCACATATGCAAGGGACGTGGTAGGCCGTGAGGCCACTTGCAGCCTCCTCCGCGAGGGAAGAAGCCACCACATCAGCTCACACTTTCAAAAGCACATATGCAAGAGAGGTGGTAGGCCGTGAGGCCACTTGCAGCCTCCTCCGCGAGGGAAGAAGCCACCACATCAGCTCACACTTTCACTCAATCACATTTTGGGCTGGCTGGCTGATCTGTTTTTGGCTGTCGTTGGGCCGCTTGTGGCCATCGAACAACACTTTTATGGGCCCTCACATATGCGAGTGACGTGGTAGGCCGTGAAGCCACTTGCAGCCTCCTCCGCGAGGGAAGAAGCCACCACATCAGCTCACACTTTCACAAGCACATATGCAAGAGAGGTGGTAGGCCGTGAGGCCACTTGCAGCCTCCTCCGCGAGGGAAGAAGCCACCACATCAGCTCACACTTTCACAAGCACATATGCAAGAGAGGTGGTAGGCCGTGAAGCCACTTGCAGCCTCCTCCGCGAGGGAAGAAGCCACCACATCAGCTCACACTTTCACAAGCACATATGCAAGAGAGGTGGTAGGCCGTGAGGCCACTTGCAGCCTCCTCCGCGAGGGAAGAAGCCACCACATCAGCTCACACTTTCACTCAATCACATTTTGGGCTGGCTGGCTGATCTGTTTTTGGCTGTCGTTGGGCCGCTTGTGGCCATCGTTGGTTCGCTGGTGACCATTGTTGGGTCGCTTGTGACCATCGTTGGGCCGCTTGTGGCCATCGAACAACACTTTTATGGGCCCTCACATATGCGAGTGACGTGGTAGGCCGTGAAGCCACTTGCAGCCTCCTCCGCGAGGGAAGAAGCCACCACATCAGCTCACACTTTCACAAGTAAATATGCAAGAGAGGTGGTAGGCCGTGAGGCCACTTGCAGCCTCCTCCGCGAGGGAAGAAGCCACCACATCAGCTCACACTTTCACAAGCACATATGCAAGGGACGTGGTAGGCCGTGAAGCCACTTGCAGCCTCCTCCGCGAGGGAAGAAGCCACCACATCAGCTCACACTTTCACAAGCACATATGCAAGGGACGTGGTAGGCCGTGAGGCCACTTGCAGCCTCCTCCGCGAGGGAAGAAGCCACCACATCAGCTCACACTTTCAAAAGCACATATGCAAGAGAGGTGGTAGGCCGTGAGGCCACTTGCAGCCTCCTCCGCGAGGGAAGAAGCCACCACATCAGCTCACACTTTCACTCAATCACATTTTGGGCTGGCTGGCTGATCTGTTTTTGGCTGTCGTTGGGCCGCTTGTGGCCATCGTTGGGTCGCTGGTGACCTTCGCTGAGCTGCTCCCTGTCTCCACCTAAATTCTAAGCTCTTCTTACTAAGAGCGATTCAATGGAATGAATGGGTATATAATATAATAAATATAATAAAATTCTTGAGGAGAAGCCTAAACACGTCTATCGAGCTACGAGCGCTTTCGAACTGCCATAGATTCTTAATAGTTCTGAAAGGTCAGTCGCACCGAAAAGGGTCTGAGCCTCCCTTCAGACGGAAGTTCAGACTAGACGCGAAGCCAGACCGATCGACCGATCGAGAAACGACTTTCATAAAAAAAATAAAAAATAACAAACCGTACGTCCTTGCCCCAGAGTCTGTCACGGCCGCACGTGAAAATCCATCGATTCAATAACAGATACGAGGTGGCTTCCAACGTGTGGCTATAGCAACTCTAGCGTAGTCGTGTGCAGATGCAAGACCGGCGAATGTAAAATTCTAACAACCGGCTCGCTATGTGCACAGACTAGCGCTGAGCAAGGACGTTGCGTGCCGATGCAATTGCTGTTGAGGGTTTGAATCGGTCTTCAAGAGAGGGGCGCGCCCCCAGATGCCAACGCTGGCGTTGTGCCTGAAAAGAGAAGAGAAGAAGTGGACCCAGAAAGGAAAACCTGAAATTAGAAGAAACCTGGAAAGAGAAGAGCCCTACCTAGCCTCGAGGACGCCTGATTGGCTCCCGAGGGGTTAATGTTCTAAATATAAAGAAGAGCCCTACCTAGCCTCAAGGACGCCTGTTCGGGCCCTGAGGATTGCCCTACCTAGCCTCGAGGACGCCTGTTCGGGTCCTGAGGGTTGCCCTACCTAGCCTCGAGGACGCCTGTTCGGGTCCTGAGGGTTGCCCTACCTAACCTCAAGAACACCTGTTCGGGTCCTGAGGGATCCCCTACCTAACCTCAAGGACACCTGTTCGGGTCCTGAGGGTTCCTAGCATGTTGCTTATCGAAATATTTTTTTGTAATGTATGTATGTATGTGTATGTGTATGTTTGTTTGTTAAAATATGATAAAAATGAATAGAAATGAAATAAAAATGGTTTCGTTTACTCATCTGCTCATACTCCATTCTGACCAGCTTTCTTTTGTAGCTGGTGGCTGGTATCTGGTGGGCCGCTTGTGGCCATTGCTGGAACCTGGACCGAACCGAAACCGAACCGTAATCCATTGGGCAGTGGAGGCCCAGAACGTGAGTCGCTTGTGGAGGGAACCGAACCGAACCGAACCGTAATCCAGCGGGCAGTGGCGGCCCTTAAATAATCGCAATAAAGTGTACGAGTTATGTCGACGGACAGGAGGGCCGCTGTGGCTTCTACCGAACCGAACCGACCCGAAATCCAGTGGGCAGTGGAGGCCCGAGTACGATCGCTGCTACGTATGTCCTTGCGGCCACGTAGGTATGCATGTCCGTACCGCTTCATGTCTTTCGTCGATCGTGTTCAACCATGCATACCCATACTTTCGATGGATAGGGAAAAAAAACAAAAAAAATCATTCGGTCCGGCATCAAACTACAAACGACGGACGCTTCCGGACCGCGACCCTCCAGTGTGATCCTCCACAGGAAAAAAAATCAAAATCGCAACGAAATTCGCATCAGCAAGTCATTCCCATCATGCGTCATGTTGCCCAACATTCATCAAGTTGCCCAGCATCCATCATCTTCCCTAACGTTCATCATGTTGTCCCATATTTCTGAAGCGGGGTTGGGTGGTCGAACATGCATGCACGCATGTGGGTGTGGTTGGGTACGCACGACCGAGACGGGAGAACAACAAAAAAAAATTCCAAAAAAAAAAATCCGAACAAATTTTCACCGATCCGCACCCCACGACGGCTCTCAAGTGACTGAGGGTTGTTCCCCGGTGAGAGGGATCACCAAACTCCTCGATGGGGATTTTTCAAATTTTTGGATTTTTTCCCCATTTTTGTGGTTTTTTTGATCGGATTTTTTATTTTTTCCATTTTTTTTGGATTTTTACCGGATGACGCTTTCAGGGGCAATGGGGAGGGATTTTTGTTGTGTCCTGAGGGACCCCAGTGGAGTTTAGTAGCCACTTTTGGATGAATTTTGGACGTTTGAAGACGATGTTTGGGGTATTTCGGCAGATTTTGAGAGGTTTTTTTGGCAGGTATTCCACCAATCGATTTGAGATGGCTTTGGTTTGGTCCACGAAAGTCACATTAGGCATTCTGTGTGCGTGTAGTGGGAATCTCTCGGCGGTCTATAAGCTGCGGCTTCGGATCCAGCGATTGTTGATTTTTCGGTTAAGCTTCTTCGTCACACGCAATCGTCGCACAGTGAAGACAAAACGTCGAGAATTGATTTCGAGTTGAACATCACCTGTGTCGAGTGAATGGGATTGTCTCCAGATCTGGCCTATTCAGCGATTGGTTTATCCATAGCCAATCGCTGGTTCATCCGTCAATTCTGTTCCTCCGTCGTCATCGGAATTGTAATTTGAAATCATAGAGTCAGATGAAGGCAAAGATGAACACGAAGTCAACTCAAGGGTTGCGGCAGAGATGTGCACAACTTTCGAGCGACGTCTCCGCTTGATCGTCTTTCTTGACGTGCGCAGACCAGGGCTCAGGCACTTGATGTAAAAGTGGCCTATCCCCTGGTGTGGGTATTTTCCACTCAACGCATGGCTTTTCCTCTGTTGTCTCGAAGCATTTTTAACGAAATATCCGTGAGATCCATCAGGGTTCCACGGAGGACTGTCGAGACCACTTGAACCGATTTTAGTCAATTTTCATCCGTTTCGACTCGGTTTTGGAGGAATTTCTCAGTCCTTTGTAGTGGGATATTTGCATAACCTCCTCTCATGCTCAACAATAGGGTTTGAAAAGCATTTTCCTGCGCCGCAGATAAACTTTCGGGCATTTTTGAAGCCGCCAGCAGACCATTTGCACGACTTTTCTTCCAGTTCCTTGCCACTTCCTTGAGCTCTCCAACAACTCCTTTCTCAAATGTTCGATTTCCATCTTCCAGAACACACACTCTGCCGATAAATACCAAGAATTCCATCAAAGTTTCGATTTTTCCAAAATTCACCCAAATTCAGCGAGAAAGTCGACCTCAAAGTGTCACAATCGGCGGCATTTTTCGGCTGAAAATTAACGATTTTTTCAATTTTCCAAATTTTGTTGATTTTAAATGCAAAAGTGGACAGGGATGGAGGGGTTGATGATATTCTGAGGAAATTTGGTCAGTTTGAAAGAATTGTGTGGCTTTGGAGGGTTCTTCTTCTTCGTTTTCTAGTGGCGCTACAGTCCGGAGTAGACCTGGGCCAACCTGGTCAGCAAGCATCTCCAGCGATCTTTAGCCAGCTGTTTCCGCTTGTTGGTTGAGGTCCTTCTTCACTTTTGTGCGCCATCGGTTCCGTGGGCGTCGAGGACTTTTCTGGAGGCAGCTGGAGGCAAAAAACTCGGCCAAAGCTCCGTGATTTCCTTGCAGTTACTGCTTGTCTTTGCTGCTTTTTGTTCTGGCTTCGACTGCAGTTGATTGAGGACTGAAAAGACCTCTTTACGGGCAGCCTTCCTCCCCCAACCATGGCTGCAGTCCAATTCAGGAGATTGTCTCTTCTGCTTTGCTTAAAAAATGTCCCAATCCCGGTACACACTCTGTCGTTGACCCACAAGATGGAGTCATTTTCCATTGATGTATCAATTCTTGGAAGTGTCACTAACTTCATGCTACTGCTCCATAAGCATTAGATATGAGATCAGCAAAATTGAAAGGACTGCTCCCTTGTCAGCCACAGTCACGGAGTATCCTCTTCGCTTTCGCAGATCTTGACAGAAAGTCCCTTCCCCTTTCAGACACATCCTGGAAATGGGTAAAATTACTCAAGACACTCCCCGCAGCTGCTATGTGTTCGCTCCTCTGGGATACCCAGCCATGACCCCGTTCAAACACATCTGTTGATACGAAAAAACGAACACAAAAGCCACCAATTTGCGAACAGTTTGTTCAGCGTGCCCATTCTGCCGAATCGAAGCAAGACATGACTTCCTCTCGAAGCCGCTGCGCACCAATGAAAAATAAATCACCACCGAATCCTTGGGGGATCATTTCTCTACTGCTCTACGCGCTGCCATATAAAACCGTTTACGCCAAACCCTTCATCTTTCAATTCCTACTGTGCATGTGTCAAAATATATCAGGCATCGCCCCCGTGGGTGAACACATGTCAGGGATACCGGGGTGTGCAAGCATCCGCCAAGCAAGGACCTGGTGACTTGGCCGGAATCTCTGGGCGTGTGTGGGTGGCTGGGATGCACGCTGACGGCGCCGAGGATGCTGGTCAGAATGAAAATTCCTTTCAGTCGATAAATAAATTCCTCACGGCACCAGCGCCTGGCGTTTCGCTCAATACCTGAGAGCTCATAAATCTGTTGCATAATTGGATGGTGAACATTTTCTAATTTGACATGAATGCAGCCATTTTATGATGATGTGCTACGTGATGCAGAGGCATTTTTGAGCATATCCCACCGACACCAGACACCGCCGCCGATGCCGCATGTTTTCGTGCTGGAACAGCGGTTACGTTGGCATTGGCTTATGACATGTTGGCATGGCATTAGGGCGAGGGCCATGTGCGACGCCTCTGGATGCTGTTGCTTCGAATGCGGAATATGTTGAGGGATGGCGCAACCATCAAGACTGATGGGGATTTGGCTGCCTGTATCCTTTGGCTATAATTCAGCACGCACGCAACAGAGAAATGGCGAACTTAAATCCTCAAAGGAGTGATTTTCCTTTCATCTCGTAAATTTTGCCTTTTCCCCTGTTTTGATTTGTGTGCTTGTAGGCTTGTAGCCTGCTCCCCCCCTTGTTTGAGTGTAACCTTGACGGGGTACACCCGTAGGTGGCTTTCATATTTTACTACTCTTTGCCGCGCCTCCTTTTATGCGAAAGGACTGAGGCGCAGAAAACAAAAAACTCAAGTTATTTCGGTAGTTTTTCGCCCACCCTCTCGGTGTTCTCGGATTTCTCTGGCAATTAAAATGATGAATGAGCTGGAGAGGGTGGTTTTTTTTTTATTTTCACCACTGCTGTTGTTGCCTTGAGTCCGGCTTAGGCGGATAGTTTGTTGCACTGGCTGGTATTGAGCTGTGAACTCTGGTGAAAAGGGAATAATGACCGCAGAACGATGTGGAGCTTTAATTGGCGTCAGGTTGTTCATTCGAATGCCTGCGGTGTGACTAGAGACTAGAGAGAGAGAGAGTGAGAGCGAGAATGTTAACCACTCGGGGTTTTTGCCAATTGGCAACATGGTTACGAGGGCATGGGTGGCAATTATTCAACTTAGACCACATTTTACGCTTTAACAGCTTGGCACTGAGCACCACGAGGTATTTGCTTTCTGTGGAGAGTTCAACTTTGAGTAACTGATTGCCTTCCCCTACCCCTCGATGACGGTAATTTATCAGGAAAAAAAAAAAAGAAGTGAATTGGCTTCAAGGATGACTGAGTCACGGCATGGATGGGGAGCACGTACAATTTTATTAAACACTCCTCCGTGGCGTCGCGCGAATTCCCCCCGCCCGAATGGGGGTGGATGTCAAAAAGGTCTCCGCTTCCATTAAAACGATGTCAGAGCCGAAATCCTCCCGCATCCAGATAAGATCGCAGAGCAACAGGTCATACGCACTCGTGCTGCGAATATATTTCGTCTCAATTTCCGGTGAAATAAGCAAAACCAAAAAAAATAGGCATTCTCTCGTCGACACAGTTCGTCGCGCCTTTCAGTGTGTTTTTTTGTTGCGACAAATATTTTGACACAGAAAATCACTTCTTCACAAATCGATATTTGCCCTAAAATCAAATTCTCGTCATTGGCAAATGTTGTCGTCCTTGCCATCGTCGACGACAGCACTCCTCCAGTCACCTCAAGTGAGATTCATCATAATTGAATTTCCTTACCGTATTTTATTCAATCAGTCGTTAAATTCAATTTTTCCGTTAACACAACACGTACACTTCCGGTGCCGGTGCCGGTGCTGGTACCCAGTTGTGATGATGATTTTTCAGAAATTCAAAAGCTTCGAACTTTTACATCACGCTCGGGAGGGTTTTAAGAAAAAAAACACAAGAAACTTTATCTGTTTGCCTCTCTCTGCGTGTGTGTGTGTGTGTGTCAAGAGGGTAAATACAGAATAAACGAACTGTGCTACACATTTACCATTCAGATAAGGCCTCCCCCTGGTGGTCCTGTGTGCCAGCGCCGCCTCAGCCGTAAGTCCGCATTTGAATTGCAAAAAGAACGCGCCAACGTGCAATGAGTGGAGACAATAAAGAGAGGCCGACGAAAATAAAATGAGAAAAGTGCAAAAAAGAAAGAAGGAACAGCGGAAGATGACAACATGAGGAGAGAATAAAAAGCAGATTCACGTTGGATTATTAAATTGAAATTACCTAACGTGAGAGCGCACCTGAAGTATAAAATGAAAACGGAGAAGCGGTGCGAAGCGAGCGCCGGGATTCAAAATGAAAAATCCGCAGTAGGAGCAGCACCAGCAACAGCAGTCGCCGTCGCCTCCGTCGCCGCTTTGGCAGTGGAAATAAAATGAACAAGAAAGCCTAATGAAGATGATAAAAAAAAAAGGCGAGCACAGCCAGTCAGTCAAGCGTTGGCATTAAAATGATTAAATGCCGGCATTACGCAGTACCTGCGTTTGCACAGCCATCTGAAAGAGGCTGAATGATTTCATAAATCGTTGCAAATAATTCCCGCATGAATGGGATCCTTAAAAGGGGACATAAAGCCAGGGATTATCTTCGCACGCTCAGGATGTGCTCGATGCTGGGAAGCGGAAGCGTTTTACACGATCAAAGCCAATATTCGCCTTTGATTCGCGGATTTGCCATCACTCGGAGTGATTATTCATCCAAAGCAGACATTCATTGGTCATAATTGTGTGTGCTACCAGCGAGAAGGTTCTCCATTAAATCCAGACGGAGGGGATGGAGATGTGGATGGGAGATGATTTTGAAAAGGAAAAATAAATGAAAATTATGTTAAATTCACCATTCACACACATCTGAGGACCATTCAGCAGGCAGTCCTCTCTCCGGGGACTTACATTGAAAACGAATTCACTTTAATTGATTTGTTTTATGACAACACACTCGCCCGCCCCTCCCTCGGGGGGAGTATCGCCCGGTGAAACGTTGTCATGAATATGGAGCAAAATGTAAATTTAATCTCACAATCGATACTAAAATGTGCACAGGGACAGTCAAAGGACCTTTCTTCTTCTCACTCACCCTCACACAGAGACACACATTTAAAGCAGCATTTAAAGAAGTGGAAGGACAATCATACTTAAGGGATTCGATTCTCTGGAAATCAGTCAGAATCAATTCAAGAACAAAAGCGATTCATTCAAAGAGGATGAATTTAATTAAGAATTGGAACAAGTCTTATTTCAGTTGAATCCTGCTTTAGTGAGAGGCTCAGACTGATGAGATTGAAGGCTTTTCTGTTTTGGGGAATGATGATCAAATTGCGTCTGCGAAGGGTGGTCCCCGTTTGCCAGAGTCTCGTCGGAAGACGGCTTAGTTCAGATGAATGTCATTTGGCGGAGTTCATCCATCAATTGACCTTTAAGCGGCTGTAGTCTTGAAGCAATTTATAAGCAACCTTGCCTCGGGGTCGGATACGCAGCAAATTTTAAGTGTTTACCTACGATGGGACATTTTTACAGAAACCATCAACTCGTGGCCGTCACGTAGCTCAATTTTGAGCTCTCCAAAATGGCTCCCGGCCCAGGATTGTATGCTGAGATGGTAGCCACTATCTGCGCCCTCATGAATGGTTTACAACTTTCCGACTTTCAACAATTTTAATAAAAGCCCAACAAATGAGAAAAAAAATATCTCTCTATGAACTTCAGAGATTCCAATTTGAGCAAAGTGAACCAACAAGAGATACACTTTCATTGCATCATCACTTCACAAAGTTTAAACGTGCACCATGCACCCTTTGAGGGGCGAAAATAAATTAAAACCCCAACAAAAGCAGCAGACAATGAAAATGCTTCTACGCTGCACAGTAGTTCTGATTACACTCGGCAAAACGGATGCAAGTGTCTTGTTTGCGAGGGGAACAAAGGAGAGAAGAACACAAAAAAGAGAAAAGAGAAAGAACTCCTTAATCCCACCGATAACCGAGAACATCACGTTCGCCAGCGTCCACCGTGCCGTGGTGTAGCAGCGCGACGAGTAATTAATTGTAATCTTAATTGAACTTCATGGATTTGAGAAAAAAATGAAGTCCATCTAACGATGCAACCATGTTAACCCTCTTATGTGGCGAGAGATGCACTGCACTCTAATGACTGCATTTAATTACCAACCATTTGAGGGAATGGAGGCGCTTTTGTGTCGACCTTCGTCTAATTAGTCGTCTTCCAGCGGCATGATCTCAATTTGTCTTCGAATATGATACTAAGTGGCAGTGGCACAAGACACCACGCGTGTACGCGTGTACGCATGGGAAGTGATTTATGCGGATCGGTTTCATCATCGCTGCACGTAAACTCTTAAAGGCTACAAAGCGTCGGGACATTACTCAAAGCTGTCTATCCATGCGGCTGGTTGTGCCACCATCAACCCCCTCCCCCGGGAGAAAGTGCTTGAAACCAATTTATTTGTTGAACTGATTTAGTGCCTCGAACGGCGGGAATATGTAAAACACTTGAAAGCCGGTCTTTTTTGGTGGTTTTGTTGCGTTCACTCTTTCTTTCTTTTTTTTACGTTCATTTGACGGCATCCTCGTTCGGTTTTATGCCCGCTTCGGATCCATTTATAGATCATTTCGATGAGTACTCAACAAGACGGTTGAAGTGTTGAAAGTTTTCTTTTTTTTCTGCAACGTCGAGGCCGTCATCCGGCCTTGTCTTTGGCAAAAAATTCAAATCCGCTGGCATTTAAGAGCGACCTCTTCTTTGGCTGTCACCTTGACATTCCTCTCTCCCTCTCTCTCTCTGCCGCTGCGAGGGCATTTAATTTCTCTCCAACGGCCGTCAAGTGGAAGAAATATAGAAGACCCACTTTAGCGCGGCTATCCAGCCACATAGTGTTACTCTGCCAAAGGGATGAATATCTCCCCTGACTTTCCTTTAACATAATCACTCTGACAGAAGGAAAATAAATGAAAAAAAAAATGGTTTAAAAAACTCTGTGCTTGTGTGAGTTTGTGTCTTAAGAGATGAGAAATATGTATTCTACTGGCAACTTTATGAAACACGACCGGGAGTTATCCCGACTGGGGACGGCGGAGGGTGAGGGTTGCCACTTGCCGCTTGCCGGTTGTGTACATTTATCCTGAATTGAACTTTTGACAAAAGAACGAACTGAGAATGGAAAAAAAGCGACGAGAAAACATAAAATGTGAGTGAAAACGAAAAGAATACAAGAGAAGGGCGTGGGGGGGGGGGCCCGGGATCACAGTACGAATGAAAAAAAAAACAAAATAAAACAGAAACGAGGAAGATGGCAGGAAAAAAAAGTTGATTTATTTCCTTGCGTCAGCCATGCACCCCTCGTGGATAGATGCTATCTTTGTTGTGCCGGACAGAATGTAGAATACGCAGTCAACAGCAACATGCGAGAGAATAAAATAACAAAAAAAAAAAAAAATATGGAGAAAAAACTGGAAAAAAAAATGAACAATTCACTTCAAGGACTGGCTGCCGGTTGAGGAGTGACTTTTTTTTTGCTCCCTCTCTGTTGCTTTCTTAATAGAAATCTGTTTTCCGGTTTAATTTTCCGAGAAAGTGGGTTACGACAAGGTAGACGGGTGTATCCTTTTTTTTTTTTGCGTTTCCGTCATTTTGTGGAATTAGCGTTGCATGGCAGAGCTTTTAATTAAGTATGAGCAGCCATCTAGAGACCGGCATGACATGGGTTTTAAATTGAAAAGCACGAGTAATCACATTTTGAGTGGACTTCTGTTCTGTTTGATGTCACGGATCAACGGAGGGGGGAGGGGGGAGCTTTGATTAAATGCCAGCGTGTGGACATTCCTCTATGAATTGATTGACTGAGAGAACATTCAAATGATGCTCGATTTATGAGCTCGGATTTGTTCACAGGGACAACACAGAGACCAGGGAATAGTCACCCACTTCACTCACTCTGTTGATTCGAGTTCATTAAAGATGCTATTTTTGATTCTCCTTCAACTTGAAGCAAACCATGACGACATAGACGACTCCTTGTGATGTCCATCCTGTTGTGTGCGACAGGAAGGGGGAGGGTTAAACAAAGTTTGAGTGTTTCATTAGGCTGTTGTTGAATGTGATTATTTCGAATAAATTCAGGTAATGAACTCAATTCTCGAATTCGAAGGAAAGGCACTCGAAAATTGGATACACAGAGCTCCCCCCCTGTTGATAAATTATTCCGTCCAAAAGACGTAGTCCCCTAGTCAACCACTTTCACTCTCCACAAGTTTGGGGGGTTTCAGATTGTCAGCTGAACCAATTGCATTCTCAACCATATGCACTTCAAAATACCATCCGACGCCCCACGTCCCTCTGGCAAGCAAGCTTGTTCAAATTTCCACAAAAACACTTTAAAGTACCCCATTCAAAGTATCCATCAATAGCGGGGAAAAGTTTACGCCCCACACTCCGTCCACATCCGAGAACATTGTGTTACCTGTTGTTGTCCTTTTATCCTGGCGCAAAACTTTTCCCCAACATGTTTGCGCCCCGCCACAGTGGAGACTGTTTCTTTACTCAAAAAAAGAGACCGGCAAAACTTTCTCCCTCCCCCTCCCTCCCCCCCACGACAACCCACAGACTAAATGGATCTCTCATAATTATGCCCATTGTTGGGCCCCCACTGGAGACCCTGAATAATTGAGTGTGGCGACCAATGAATTTCATGTGTATTCGAAAATTTCATAAAACTCTACTTCACCGAGCGAGGCCGAGGTCCTCTTGGTTTGCGGTCAACTAGGAGGCAAGCGCATATCAAGCCGTAACCCGCAAGCATAAAGTGTTAAATCGAATTACGACGATAACGTGTTTGGGACATTAGAATACTTGTTGTTGGCCCAGGTTCAATGGGTCACAACGATGCCAAGTTGTCGGTGCAGGGGACTGATTGTGGGTGGTTGTGTACGGATGGGTTCCTTGTTAAGTTACCGGATGCATCGCCAGCTCCACCCACTCGTGTCGGTGACTGCCTACCAAATCTGCAGTTGCACATAAAATTTAAATAACAATGCAAAGCCTGAACGTTCAATGAACTGTGCGCACACGAGGAGGGGGTGGCACTTGAAGTTGTAAGAGGATCAGAGTTCGGGTCTGTCATGTAGGACAATGCAGCTGCTTTGAATTACCATAAATAACGAGCGCATCACACACACACACACATTCAGGTGACTGTGTGCCACCTCAAATGGAAAATTTCCGCTTTTTTCCCGAGCGTATTCGAGCAGCTTTCGAGTCCCTACTGCCTGCGGGTGGGAATTCTTTTATGTGCTTAACCCTTTTCCTTCCCTCCTCGAGAACCCACCCACCGCTCCAACGCTGGCCGAAATTATTGGAGAAGAATGAAAGGCAAGCATTTTGAAAATTGTGAGTTGAATTCCGTTTTGTGCTTATCGTGGCTGCTGGCGGCGCGGCAGGAGTAGTGGCTTTTGCCAGCGGCTGCTGAATGGATGTGAATGTCTGGTGGATGGGGGGCGGGAGTGGGAAGTGGAAGGAGGTGTCAGGAAGCCTCCTGGGCTTACCTGTTGAGTAATGAAGGGATGCCATGATTATGAGTTACTGATGTTGCCTGGCAAAGATTCCGCATCTTAAGGTGAAAGGATCCGTGCAGGCTCTGAGTTAGTTGGAGAAAATTAATTCGGATTTGCACACTTTCATCTTGGGGAAACGATAAAAGAAAACCTCTACCACCACCACCATCAGCACCAGAAAAGGGTGAACCGAAGGAACGGAAAATACCAGAACGGATACAAAAAAAAAAAGGAAAAAAAAACTGAGAGACGAACTGTTGAATGTATCCCGGTGAATGTTATCAACCCAGATTGGGTGTGGCGATTTAATTTGAATTATTACAGGGGGAATTCATTTAAACTTAAATGGGATTAGGAGCCGAGGCCGGGCAGCAGGGGGCTGCGAGCGCAAGCTATTTGTTCGAATGGTGCGCATTCTTTCGGAGCTGGCCGCGGTACCTTGCTGAGAGGATAATCAGCTTTTAAATTAGACAGATCCTCTGGGAATGACTTCTTTCGGGAATACTCAAAGGAATTAAAATACATAGCTTCGCCGCTGCTGCTGCTGCTGCTGCTGAGGTGAAAATGTAAATAAAATTGAAAGGAATTTTTATTCCTCCAAATTGAGTGTGTTTCTTATTTGCAGTTGGATGTCCTAGGAAGGGACTGAGGGTCCTCGGATTGAGTGCGGTCGTTTTGTGGTGGTTGGGGGTTTTTTTTCATTATTTTTTAATTATTTTTTTTGTTTTCTGTCGTTCGCCGTATCGTACGGCGAATAATCTGCGGAAATGTGTTTTGAAGTTATAAGCACTGACTTAGGGTCGGCAGGGATAATTGGAACTGCTGACGTTTCCTCTGGCCGGCCAGTGGTGGAGTAGAGGTGCCCGTAATTTGGCAAAATTAATGGAAACTGTCTGATTTTCCAATGCAGACCGAGCAGAAAAATCGATCAAACTCGATGCGACAGCACAGGATCCTTTGAGCAAAAAAAAGAAAAGAAAAACTCTGCAACCGGCATCCAGAAACTAATTTGTTCACAATAAATTCGCATCACCCTGACATCTTGAACGAAACTAATTCCTGTCAGCCAATCCGAAGGGGGGGGGGGCAAACAAAAGAACGAACTCGCCATCTTGACAAGGACGGCAACGGACGACCAATTTGTCATCTGTCTAGTGCCTAGGCCATCGCCTGTGCAAGAGCGATGACTAATTACGCTCTCATCCGAAAACGAGTGACATTAATTGTCAGTTGTCATAACAAACGAAAGTACTGGCTGAGCTGGGAGAAAACACACAATCATCCAGGCGAGAGCACCTGTTTAAGAATTTTCCTGCAAATACTTGCATTTAGACGGACGATGGCATTTTCATGCAGTCTCTGGTAGTTCATCGGACGCCCCTCCCCCCCCCAACCCCGCACCCTTGCCAGTGCAGCGTCGCTTGAAGATGGAAATAAATCACCACAGCAGCCAAGCAAGGCGAGGCATACGAAATCAACGAAGCAACTTGTCCCAGAAACGGTTGGATATCGTGTATGCCGCTCGTACTCGTCCACGTACTCCCCCTCCCCTCCCCTGCATCATCTAAACATCCATCTATCCGTCCACTCATCTGCCGGTCGGGTAAGCCCATTTGTCAAACATTTTATGCTCAATCTATCCCGGAAATGATATCTTCTAAACAGAGTAGTCCTCTGGCCTTCGTGCACCACCACGACGCACCACCGGGCTGACTGGGTTCTTTCTGGGCTCCCTGCATGCGCTTGCCTGCGGTCGTGTTTTGACTTCACAGGATCTACTGTGTGTGCGAGTGTGTGTAGGTGTGTAGTGCCCTCAAAATTTGAGATAGAGCTCGTTAAGTTGTCTCGAAAAGATTAACACGGGTCAAACTGAGCTTATCACACAGTAATGAATAAAATGCTTCTTCCTCCTTGAGAAGCAAACAAAAAATAAAAACAGAAGAAAACGACGACGAGGAGAATGAATTCACCCCAAGGACAAGGACGACGTTTTTGGAGGGACTCCATGGGCGTGACGGGGGTGCTGCCGCCGCTGCTGCTGCTGCTGCTGAAGAGATGTATTTACAGAGGACACATCCTTGGCAAACACAGGCGTTAAATGTTTCGAAATTAAAAAGAAATATTTAATGACCACACGCCTGACAAGCACACGCACACACACAGAGGAAGCAAGCGAGCCAGGAGCTGTTTATATATGTACATATTTTTAATCAAGAGAACGAGGGACAATATATAATGGAGTGTGGTCTTGTCATTGTTTAGCATCATCCTGAGCACAGCCCTCCACACTCACACCCCTTGTTTGACAATTAATTTCTAACTTCTGCAGTGCATGATGGAGGTTCTTTTTTCAGGCCAAGGTCTTGTGTTGTCTCATTATGCGGACGGTAGTGTTGGCTACTGGATGGTGATGTTGGAGAATGAACATTGAACACAAATGGGCCATCTCGTCGCACCCAGGTGAGCAGTTTTAATGTTTGTTAAGGGAAAACAAAAGCGAACGCATTGACTTGCCAAAAATGGGCGTTAAGAGGCGGAGGCAATTAGGAGCGATTTACAGGGACTTGCTTTTGCAATTATAATGCTCAAACAGGTGTCCATTTAGCGGCCGAGTGCTGTCGAATGTGGGCATTAATTGTGGTTAACTGTGGCCATAACGAGGAGTAAACAACTTCGAGTTGATTCAGTGGTTCGATGAGTGAATTCATCATTTGAATTATGCCCATCATTGTTGCGTGTGCGGGGCAGTTCAGTTTGCCAGCTGTTGCTTGGGGGAAATTCTGTTGATTTGAAGGTTAGGACGATGGGCGGGCGTCTCATAAATATCGTGTTCGTTGCCGGGTATGTATGCATGGTCGCCTGGGGGTCAGGAGTACTGATCGATGTTATTCTTGGAGTATTTGAACGGGTTATCTGGTCTTGAAGTGGTAAAATCTGGTAATTTTTATTTTTTTCTTCAGATGTTTCTTGTTCTTGGACGTCTTGCAGTAATGCATTCACTTTATGACATCACAAATAGGAACCGCCAAGCTTTCACATTTCTGTCAAACACGCCAGGTTGCGCGGGTTGACGATGCAGAATTCTCGCTGGTCCATCAAGGTCGGTAAAGAGCTCGCCGAGACCTTCAAAAAGGACTTAGACAAGGCGACGCGCTGTCATGTGACGTCTTTATCATCACTCTGGAGAAGATCGTGCAAGACTCACACGTCAACGCTAGCGACATAGCTAGTTTCCATAGGCTGACGACATTGATGTGAATGCCAGAACACGGTGGGCCGTCACTGAAGCGTTTGCTGGAATTGAAGCAGAAGCTGCGTAGTACATGTTGTCCTCAAGAAAGGACATACAACATCAACGTCTTGGGATTTGATTCCGGCGTGTGTGCTGGCATCTATTCCAAGGATCTAAACATCCAATTACCATTTACCATTTCCATTACAGTCCGATTACCGAACCACTGAAGTGTCTTTCAGGCTGAAACTATGGCGATTAAGGAAGCTCTGTCCTGGCTAAAAAACAATGTAACCTCAAGCACAGATATCGTCATCGTTTCTGACAGCCATGCAGCGATCAAATCTCTGAATTCAGTCACCTTCAACTCCAAGACTTTCTATTATTGCCGCCTATCTCTCAACGAGATAGACATCCAACTTATGTGGGTGCCGGGACACATTCCAGAAAATTGTGAAGCGGACAAACTCGCTAGAAAGGGTACAAGCTCTGTACTCAGTATGCCACTTTAACCTAACCTAACGTCTTGAACAGAACGTCACAATGGGCATCCAAAACTTGGAAGTAGTAAGGGGCTTAACTCCGCAGACTTAGTACCGAGATCAAACGCCGAGTAACTCTGGCCAACCGCTGTTGCCATGGACTCAAGAGGCAATTAAGTAACAGAGCCGTCTCTCGAAGAACCAAGCTGGCTTTTTATAAGACACTGATTATCCCAGTCTTGCTGTACGTGGCAGAGGGGTGGAAATCTCAAAGGCGGATGAAGAAGTCGAGAAAAGAAATTATGCGTGCGATCTTTGGTCATGTTTGTGTTGAAGGCGACTAGAGGAGACTATTCTAACACGAAATGTACTGGCTGTACAGAGACATGAGCTCAACCAGGCGTCTACTTCGGTTTGCCGAAATAAGTGGGCAACAAAACTGCTATATCGAGCCAGTAGTTGGATGGAAAGCCAAACAGCAGAGCACCATCATCTTCTGGCCAACACGATCCACTACACGGGTACCGGGCATAATACACGAGAGATCTCCAGGCCAGTCGATCCTCCGCCATCGACTCTAACTCATCAGAAGTTATGCCAAAGCGCAACCAGGCGAGTTTTTTTAACTTGGTCCAATCATCTCGTTCTGGGTCGGCCAAGCGGTCGCCTACCTGATGTAATCGCATTGAAAGGCATGCCTCGGAAGTCGTGACGATAAGGACATCTGTGCCACGTGACCAAACCATCGAAGCATTGCCCTTTCCATTCGAAGAAGCAGCTGCTTTGCATTGAGTTCCTCGCGTACTGCCGTGTTTCTCGTCCCGTCGAGTAACTTCCACAACAGCACGAAGAAATCTCAATTTGATAGCTCATATTTTCGATTTTATTCTTTCTATGTGGTCTCAGAAGGGAATTTCTTCTTCTTTATAGGCGCAGGTTTCCTTCCTGGGCGATGTCAGAATAAAGATCCTCTATACAACCCGAGAACCATCTTCCAGCTAGGTAGGTACAAGTGGTAGTTCATAAATAACCTAAATGGTACTGTGTGCCGTTTTTATGCAACCGCGCTCTGTTAACATGGTTGAGATTTCACTAAAACCAACCTGAGGATTTTATGAAGGACTTTAGTTCCCCATTATCCTTTGTAGAAATTTGAGTTAAAGAAGAGTCTAACAAGCGCTCGCTGTCTGGCTCTTACAAGTGCCGGGCAGTTACAAATGAAGTGTGGTAAGGTCTCTCTCTAATCGGTGTTATTGCAGCTGTGACATTGTGAGTTGTGTGTGATACGTAATTTTTCGGCATGATTTCCTATCGACCAGTGCCCTGTACAGATCGCCGCCAGTCTTGCGATATCATGTCGGTTACGCCGTAAGAGATCGTTTGTTCTGGATCGATTATTGGCAGGCCAAATTTTTCTTGATGTAGCACAGTTTGTAGCACAGTGGAAAGCAAGCGAATGTCTCGGAAACTATGCGCTTTTCCGCGAAATCCTTGCTGAAAAGACGATTATTTTGAGACCGAAATTTTTGAAATCCGACCAGTAGAAGAGAAGTTGGGTAGCAAAACGTGTAGGAAAAGCTCCTTAAAAAGGGTCCTTAACAAAAACACATATTTTAGAAAATCGGGCATATCTCGAAAACGGTGCGTCCGAGGTCGGAGGGTTGAAAAGACCTATCTGCCTATGCCAACTAGTCTGGCCCATTTGTGGTTAGACATTTGAAGGAAGTGCTTAGAGATATTTGCCTCGACTGCTTGCAGTGGTACAAGTACTTCGTCCGCAAGCGAGCTCAGAAGGGCAGAACCTTTGTCTAGCCAGCTCATCAGCCTTCTCATTTTCTGGGATGTCACTATGTCCAGGAACCCAGATGAGGAATGCATTGAGTTGGCCTTCCAATGTTGCCACCTCGGCCCGGCAATCTTCTACAAGTTTGAAGTGTGTGTCATTGAAGGCAATAGCTTTGATGGCAGCCTGGCATTTTGGCCTGACGACAGGCTTCCCGGATAGCGAAAAGCTCCGCTTCCATCTAAATCTAAGTGCCCTCGTTGATAGAAATAGAATTTCCTCAGCCAACTGTTCTGTAACTGCCCACCTAAAGTGGAAAGGAGATTACAATTGCTTCAAAGGCATCGGCACACCTCAGCAGCTCCACTAAGATCAGACGGCGTATTAGACGACTGTTCATTCTGTTCTTCAAAAAGACTACGCCTCCCTCCAAAGTATTCCCTTAAAATGTCACAAAACTCTGCACCGTCCTGTTTCTTAACTAAATCCAGTTTTCCACTCAACATTCCGACTCAGCGGTCTTCAATTTTTACATTGTTTATCGACATTAAACTGTCCGCTTGCACAACATTCTTCTTCGGCGTTTTTTTTTTCAGCGATCTTTTCAGTCAATATTGCTGGCGGTCGTTAATAAATTTCTTATCATCAATTCGTATTTCCTCTGAAGGGCACGCGAGCCATCGCAAAAAGACTCATTTCTGAAAGCAGGAACATTCCCATTCATGGGCATGACTTATCCGTAATATCGTTCAAATTAATCGCCTCATGTTTCCGTCCGTCTTTTCTCTGTCTCTCTCTTTGGAAAAAAAAAACATTTTCCACACCGATTGTGTGTCGGAACAAGCATGCTTATCTCCCATATCCACTTTTACAGCTGCCATAAACATACATACGGCAGAGGGGACGGCGGGGGTGGAGAAATGCTGTTATTATTTTCAAAAGCGCAACCCCGGGGGAAGTGCACTCCTGTCTGTCTTCGGATCAAAGTGAAATCCATTCAAATTCTGAGACGATGATCCAATAAATGCACGGAGTGCATGCATGCCAGTGCGGAGGACCCCCCACCCGCCGAAAGCGAGTTTCGTCTTGAATATTCTCTTTTTTAATTTATTTCCCCCCAGAAGCTGATGCAGACAAGACAGTTTCCCCCGTTTCCCACATATATCCCTGCACCGTGGGGGTGGGAGAGGGGGGGGGGAAGGTGCATATTTTCAGAAGAGTTCGCAGGCAACTCGAAACTCACTTGTGTTTGCTTTAAGTTGATTTCTTTCGTTTCTGAAGGAAATCACATCTCGTTTGCTTTAAGCCCCCGCGCACTGCGATATCCACTTTTTAAGGATCAAACTTTGCATAATTATGCTCATCCGCGTCGTCTTGTGTTCTCAAGGTGCTTCGCATACGTCTGTTGTGTTGCCCCAGGTAGTCGGTAATAGTTCGTATCATTGCTGCACAGCAGTGGCGCGCCGCGGCGATGTCAAAATGGGGGGAAAAAATGTACGGAAAAAATAGAAAACATTCCAAAACAGGTGGAAACTGATGGAAACTGGATGCTGGCTGTATTCTGGTGTACTCGCATTCAATCCATTGCAAGGGAGCAAGGCAGTGACTGCCAGCCTGCCAGTGACTGGAACAAATGCGAAAGCTTTCGTGTACCCTGTGGAACCTAAGCTCAGTGCGATGGATTTTCACTTGTGTGTGGGGTGGTATAACAAGGTGATAAGGCGACTACTATCTTCCACCACACCATGGACCCGATTCGTTTGGCTGTTGGGAAGACTGTTTTGAGGCAGCAGCCGCCACCACACAGCCGAAGACTGTGTGTCCTGTGTGCAATATAATGGCTAACAATTGTTGTTACCACTTCAGTTGTGAATCAGACCACGGAGCGTGATAGACGCGACAAGTGCGAGCCGCTCTGCAGCGTACTCTGCTGCGAGGATTTACCAGTGTGCTCTGTGTGAACTTGTTTTGTGCGCGACGATGGTATTTGACGAAGGCATTCGCTCGAATCGAATGAAAGACATTCGTGCTGTTGCCGAGTTCGCGAGTGATTGAATTAAGGTGCTGACGATGTGAAGAAGAAAAATAATGTGTTCTGACGTGTGATGGGAAGAATAACAAACGAACTCTTGTGTATACATATAAAAGTTTTCAAAGAGACAGTTAATGACATCCGGAGAATGGGATTTACGTGCTCTGAAGGCACTCGAAGAGGAGGAACAAGCCCAGTTTCGTGCGATAAGTGAATCGAATTTATTTAAGACTCCCCCACCACCAGTGCCGCCAGCTTCGAGTGCATCCTCCTCGTCCTCATCTGCACAGCAACCGCAGATAATCCTTCCCACAATCAATGAGCACTGTGGTGATTTAGACGATGGCCTCGACGTTCCACCTCTGCCTTTGGCATTGCTGCGCTCCGATGTAGCCGCCTCGACCCAATCGCTTAAGAAGAAGAAAAAATCCACCTCCACCGCCGTCGCCGCCGCACAGCCACCGCAACCGCCAGCATCATTCTCTGCCCTGCTACTGGCGTCCTCGGGCCGGGCAACCGGAACCTTCTCACCGCCTCAGTATAGTGCATCGCCCATTTTCACACCGCCCCCCATTCGAAGGTGTGCCACTTTATCGCATTCCGGCGGTCCGGCTGTACGGCGTCACTTCAGAAATCTTCATCAGCAGATATTGGGAAAGAAGGGCTCTGGCTCTGGCTCTGGCTCTGGTTCTGGCTCCGGTTCCGGCTCCGGCCAGGCAGCATCCGGTAGACTCGAAAGACGCCGCAGTCGAAGCAATTATAATTGCAACTACACCAGTTGTGTGGGTGGTGGCGGCAGTGGTGGCGGAATCGGAGGCAGTTACGGTCAGTCGGGCAGCCTCAGTGACAATAACGACTACGATTCGACGGACAGTGGCTCGTGCACGGTGCCGCTGACAAAGGACTCCATTGAAATGATGCGACTAATGCTATTCTCTGCCACATCGACCAAATCCAATTCGCCGGAAATACCACCATCGATAGCGTCGGCCTCATCCTCTTTATCAGCAACTGGTGGCAGTGGTGGTGCGACGGCTGGTGGAGGTGGTGGGAGTGGATTTTACGGCAGCGCCGACAAGAAGGCAGCCCGGGGTGCATCGGAGCCATTGAAGATTTCCTCTTTAATGCACGATGACAACTGCAGCGGCGATGTCGTCGACGATGACAGCCTGACCAATGGGAATTGTAACAGCTCGCATACTGGGGGCACACGGAGACAACACCATCATCATCAGCAGCAGCAGCAATCTAGGCATCGACATAAAAGCTTTTTAAGTTTTACCGGTTGCGACAGTATTGGTGGCAGGAGCGGAGGCAGCAGCAGCAACAGCAGTGCAACGGGTGGCAGCATTATGGGGATAACATGTACAATTCGAAAGAGTCCCACAAAAAGTCTCCTGATGTCCGGTTGCTCTATTGATGCTGGCGCATTGAACACCTCCTCAGCTCGGGGCGATGAGGACTCTGACATGGAAACAGTCGCACCACCAAAGGGCACAGCCGATGACGATGATGACACTGCCAGGGATATTAGGGCGACAAATCATTTCAACGATTTGGTGAAATCAATACAATCAACAAAGTCAACACTATCAACAGGAATTGCAGCACCAGCACCAGTGGCGTCTGCTGGCAGTGCTGTCGGCACGGCCCTACACCAGCATCAGCATCAGCACCAGCATCCTTGTACGAACGTGTTCGACGACGAACTGGAGCATCATATCAAACATTGTTCATGTTCATGTAATCACATGGGATATGGCAACTCAATGGATTATCAGGTATGTGTAACGATGACTTGGGGGTTGGGCGGGTGGTCTGCATCTCTATGCAGCCACATTTCTTGGGTGGTTCGCCGCCCTCCCTGCCTCAGCCGGATGGCAGAATGCTCCTATTCTCGTATTCTAATTATGTCCTGTCGTAATTTTAACCAAGTGAAATTTATCGCATTTCTGTCCATCCATCCCCATCCGGCTGACAGAAGAGGGTTGACACATGCAGCTCGTAGATAAGGGTGGGGGTGGGCCATCAGGAGGGATGGCCCATCCCTACTTGGGTAAATTGGACAAGCGAGAACGGTCTGACTTCGAAGGAACAGAGGCAGACAGCGAGCGCAAACAAAAAAAACCCCAAACAAAGGACAGATTCAGCCACCTAGAGAACACCGCTAGATGGGACTGTGCACGTAGCCAAGAAATAACTTGTTGAACTTGAATTCGGCACGTTGCCGTTGCTGTGTCGTTGGAAGACATTCAGCCCGTCTTAATGTGAACGGGTGAAGGTTTTTCACTCCCCTTGGCTGTGGTTAGTTTTTGCCTCTCTCTCTCTCTGCCTGCGAGAGGGTGTGCCGCTGTGTGCACAGGAAGTAGTTTGAAATGTTAATTCAGCGGAATTATCCGAATAAATTGGGTGTGCTACGGGAATGAGAAATTAAGAAAATGCTCCTTTTTTTCCCTCTCGTTTTGTTTTTCATTTCCTAATTACCGAAAAAGGGTTTCACCGGCACTTTCTCCGTTCTCTAGGAGCGACGCGGCCTTCGTTATGAAGACATTTCGTGTCTGGCGGGGTTCATTTGTGGGTGCCCTTCTCTGCGGCGTGTTTGCCGTCTCTTATGGCGCAGCTATGCAAATGTGTATGCATAGACTTCGCTTTGTGTATCACACTTCCTTCCGATGTGGCTGACTTGGGGCGATTTTTTCTTTGTTTTCGGGGACGATGACTTTTACTGGAATAGTGAGAGAGTCGAGTTTGGTTTCTGTGAAAGAGATGATTAATATTTGTTCCAGTGTCGACTGTTGAAGCTGGGCAGAGGATATTGCTTTATCGCCCGAAAGAGACGATGATTGCGAATTGTTGCGGGGCCTCTGCTTTCACTCAGAAATATGGGGCGTGCAGTCAATGAACTGCTGGCCGGAAACCAGACAGATTTTCTTTCATTAATTACAGGCGAGCAGACTCCTTTTGTTCGTTCGCCAGCAGTTCCGGACTGCTGCGAAGCCCAACCGTCCGTGACCTTCTTAACGAGCGAGGATCTTTGCTGCCAGATGATGAAATCACCGTTAATGACTCCTTGCTTGAACTGATGAAAGGATGAATGATGCACTTGACTGCCGGCGGCTGCTACCACAGCCACTGATGCAAATTCCATTGTTTCCCCCCCCGCTCCCGGAGGTGCTTATTATTTTGCGAATGAATTAACAAGCTGTAATCGGCTAACAGCGTGCGGAATAAAATCCTGCAAACTTTCAGTTTAATTTCCTGTTAAAAAGAACACTCAATCATCCAATCCAGAGGGGGAGCATAAACATGTCTGTACCCCAGAGTCATCCTTGTGCAATTTTTGTTTTTTTTTAATAAAATTCATTTTTATCGTTCATAAATTCTCGCACAATTTTATGCAGGAATTATCTTGCTGAGAACACTTTGAATATTTTAGCCAAACGTCCACACTGGTGTGGAAAAAACCACCACCACCGACACCAGCACCCCCCCGGCATAATGTTGTGTAATTACAAACTTTTGTGGGACAAAAATTCACCGCTCGCCTCAATAGCACTCGATAGAAGTTGGAATTATTACCATATTCGTGAATTTTTAAAATTCGACCACTCTTCGCCGGTGTTTGAAATACATTTTTAATGAAGCAATATGCAGGGAATCGCTGCCATTGACGGTCCTATTTGCCGTCATTTTCCAGCTGCCCGAGTGCCATCGAGGCACCTATTACGGACGCTGCAACGGTGCTGATTACAATGGCCGACGGGGTGGGGGGAAGAAGACAAACATTAAAGTAACTTCCTCACAGTCTAAAAAAAAAAAAAAAGGAAAATTTTTGGCAAACTCAGAACTTTGTTTCAAAATGTAACTACCACTCCCCGTCCAGCCATTAACTGCGAACGATAATGATGCTGCTGGTAGTAGCAGACACCTGCGGAATTACTTTGAAGTTCACCACACCCCCCGATGGGGGAACATGCCTTCGGTTTGAGCGTCTCTCTCACCGCTGCAAAGTTGCGACCAATTTCGTAAATCAAACAAGAGGGTACATAATAATCAGTACTGTGTGCTTGGGCACGTAATCGTCCTTGTAAGAGTGCGCAACGACGGCGACCACTGGCACTGGCAAATGACAGCGCAGACGAGCTCATTAATATTCCCGGCTAAGTACGATAAAATGAAGCCCCAGCAAAAAAAAAAAAAAACAGTCAACAAAAGGGCGGCAAGTTTCGAAAAGGAGACTCAACTCGGCGTCCGGCTTGTCAGTTACAAATCACGAATCTCACAAAGGTTTCTTCTTCTCACACGAAGATTGACTACGGTCCATTCCACTTAACCTTACGATAATAACTTCCGCCAATAAGTCATCTTCATCTCTGGCCAAATGAAGGTTTTCCATTATTCCACTTTTTTTTTTTTTTTTTCCTTCGTCCGCTCTTCTCCCTTATTTGACTCATCTCTTTTTTTTTTTCTTTGTTGCGACGGGATGGGGAAGTCTGTTAAAGTTCTTAGAATCCGAGGAGTTGTCCTTTTGTGTCATTTTTCACTGCAAACGCACACACACACACCCAGACTCTGTACTTATTCTTCGGTCTCCGGTCGAGTGGAAAAAGGGATACACGAGCTCGGACAGTCGGCGAAACGAGGCGAAAATATAATTTTTTTTTTTAAGAACTCAAATCCCTCGGTGGAGATGTGAACTGGGCAAGGCCAGGATATGAAAATGGTATTTACCCGTTCACCATGACCTTTCGTGTAATATCTGCTGTTAGAGAGAGATTTCTTGGATTTTTCTTCGTTTTTTTTTTTTGTTCTCTCTCTTCTGCTTCATTCATTCACTCATCCGTGGTACACTCCTTTCAAAAATGAGCTCTATCAACAGAGTTGTCATCAGCATCATCATCATCGTCGTCGTCGTCGTCATCCGCCTTGGAGAGGGCAGCAGAAAAAAAAGATGCGAGTGTGCAAGAAAGCCCCCCACCACCCACCCCCCCGTAGGCATACAATAAAAGCTCATTTATGAAGTTTGAGAGGACGAAACCCTACCGTGGCCCCCACAGAGTCGAAAAAGAAGTACAAAAATAATAAATGTATTGTATTATGCCACCAACCAACCTGGTTATTACAACACATACACAAAGGCAGACATGGTCACTGGCCAAAGAGGACCTCAGCCCGGCAACCGGGACGGCTGTAATATAATTTAATGGTAAACTCTGTCCTGTGCGACTGGCATTAGGGTAATGTTTGATGGCGATTATGTTGGGGCCGCTGGGTAAATTTTCTCTCTTCGCTTCTGATGTTTTGTGCAACCAAAGCTGGTGGAGCTTGCCTAATAAATTTTTAGTATATTTTGATGGAAACGCACATCCACACATGGTCCAATGGAAAGGTTTTCCCATCTACCCAAAGGTCATCGTGACGACAGGAGAGGGACACACCGAGTGAAACAGAGAGACAGGCATGTGTATTGTTGAGTTGAGGTAAATATTCGAAATGATGCAGGAGCAACGCTGCGGGGTTGCTCTTCAAATCACCCACTCTGATGGATGATGCTTTGTGATGTTTCCATTCATTTCGGTTTAGGCCTCCCGGTGTGCTGGGCTGCGTGTGTGTTGTTTTGCACATTCATGAGGCGGCTGTCGGATGGCTTCGTTGGCAGCGTCACTAGTGATTCCACCTCTTGGCAGTGATGAACTGTGACACACAGACCATTGGGGGCTTTCTTTAAATGATATCCTGCTGATGCCGATGATTACGGCATGTGCTCTTCCACTTTGTCCTCCGAGAAGCTGGGAATTACTGTGTGATGAAGTGAATGGAATTCCTGGATATCACGTAAATGTGGAGCATTTTTGAATCCACGGCACAAATTGGTAACCTTTCAGACTCTTATTTGGTTTATTTTACAACGATGGGGGTATTCGGTTTTGTTTTTGCTTACGTCGATGGAAGGCGATATTTGCCCGAGCGCACGTTCGTTTCGTCCTTTTCTTTGTTGGTCATCTTAAACGTTCCCCCCACAGCACGGGCCATGCTCGCTGCAAGATGTAGTCACATCTGCTTCCGTGCGGTATTATGACCATTATTGTAATTCAGTTTTATGAGTCATTTTCATGCGAGAAGTGGTGGCATTTTTTGTCAAAATGCTGACGCAACGCACCCACGGACCCAGCTGTGCCCAGCAGTGAAGTTTTGAGATTTTCATTTCGTCGAATAAATGGTCAATTAAGGACACATGACGGCGACGGCTATAAATGTGGTTGTAAATCAGCTTCACAGAGACGGACTAGTCATCGCCATCGAAAGGCATGTTCAACTAGCTTAGAAAACATTGTTTAAGGCCCTACTCTGTTCATTGAGATATCATTCTTGTGGTTCAATCGTGGAAGAAACCCTCGTCCTAACGTCGAAGAAAGAGATGATGAAGGTCCTTCTTCGTCGGAGCAGATGGGAAGGAACAGCGATCGGCGATAAGATGGTGACCCTCTTCATGTTCAATGATGTTTTCGCAAAGAATAGTGTTTAAAGTAAATGAAAGGTCCCCGACGGCGGGTGACGCGAACGCCTGGGGGCGTGTGAGTCTGAGTCTGAGAGTCTGAAGCCTACCTTCGACTTCGGCACACCTTTGGTGATGTTGTCTGACGAGTATTAATCGATTCGACACCCTGGCGTGCACCGGACGGCATCGAAATTTACACCTAAAAAGTAAGGATTTTTTTAGCCTTTTTCCTGGTTTACCTTCCAACTTCCACAGCGGCCCAACTAGGCTGCCTACGACTTCTGTACACCTTTGGGTATGTCGTCTAGTGTCTATTAATCGAATCAAATACATTTTGAGTGAATCCGACGACATCGAGATTTTCACATGAAAAAATTGACAGTGTATAGTAAGGCATTTTCAGCCTTATCCTAGCTCATCTTCCAACTGGCACAGCGGCCAAACTAGGCTACCCCGGACTTTCGTACACCTGTGGGTGTGTTGTCTAGTGTCTATTAATCGAATCAGATACATTTGGAGTGAATCCGACGACATCGAGATTTTCACCTGAAAAAATTGACAGTGTATAGTAAGGTATTTTCAGCCTCATCCTAGCTCATCTTCCAACTGGCACAGCGGCCAAACTAGGCTACCTACGACTTTCGTACACCTGTGGGTGTGTTGTCTAGTGTCTATTAATCGAATCAGATACATTTGGAGTGAATCCGACGACATCGAGATTTTCACCTGAAAAAATTGACAGTGTATAGTAAGGCATTTTCAGCCTTATCCTAGCTCATCTTCCAACTGGCACAGCGGCCAAACTAGGCTACCTACGACTTTCGTACACCTGTGGGTGTGTTGTCTAGTGTCTATTAATCGAATCAAATGCATTTGGAGTGAATCCGACGACATCGAGTTTTTCACCTGAAAAAATTGACAGTGTATAGTAAGGCATTTTTAGCTTTTCCTGGTTTATCTTCCAACTGTCTTGGAGTTGATTGTGTTGCCTAAGCTGTAAGGACTGTAAAAAGTAAATCCCTTTGCTGCAGAGACACTTGCTGATGGAGATGATGAGACGATTGTGAAGGAGTGTGTTGCACATTGTCCAAGGACTCAGTTTCTTCTTATTCTCCTTTGTTTGAAGCTATAGCCAGAAGTAGGTTAGGTTTTGGAAGGGGAGAGTGAAGGTTGAACATCACTTCCATTCAGAGGCCTTAGGGCTCATCGTGAATCCCTTCATTTGTGGGGTACATATTCTGTTAACCTATTCTGTCGCGTGATGGCTTAAAGCACCCCGTGCTCTTTACGAATCTTAAGAGAGCCGATATGTCTGCATTTGCTACAGTCAGGAGTAGATGGACACGCTCACGCGTGCCTGCAGGTCTTTGAACAACATGCCAGTCCAACTAGAAGGACCTCTTTCAAGCTGTCGCCAATTTCGCACTCCAAATTGATTGAGGTCCTTCTCCGAGGGAAGGATTCCGTCAGGGGATGTGTGCTTAGAATGCGAGAGGGCGTTTTCTCATCGTCTAACATGCATTCCGAATGCCTACTTAGGACAAGAAAATCCAACATTCATTTCCAATTGACCTTCAACTCCCCAAACGCATCGTCCTGCCAAACGACCCAGCAAACGTCTCAAGAATGCCATATTAAGTCACCATCTGAGCAAGACAATTTTCCACACGAGATGTAGCACAATTGAGGTTGGCTCCTTGCTATTTGCAAACCGAAGCAAGTCGTGAATTTTTTATATTTCTGCATCTTCCCTCTGAGGTCGCGAATAAAATTCATCGAGGCGTACACATTTTTGATATTTTTTTTTTTTTTTTTCTTGTGCTTAATGCCTTCTCCGAATAGCAAAACCATTTCGAGTGTCAAGCCCGCCCCGTCGGTACTTACCATGTTTTTTCATTTATTCCTCGACTTTAATGACATTACCCGAGCTGCACATAACTTCAACTTAAGACTGACAGACGGCGCAACCATAATGTGGAACAACATGTGCCTATACAGTAATGCCCGGCAACAATAAATTTACATGCTCGTACATCCTAGCATCAGTCGCACCATTCACCGTTCACCGCTCACCCAAAGGAGTGCAAAGAACTTCCACATCTAATAAATAAAAGCACATTAAATGGAATAACACACAACTCTAAGTGTAGGAGCATCATCATCATCAACATCAAAATACAGTAACATCCTTTTTCCGTTTACATTCACTCTTAAGGATATCATCTTCACATGAGGTGAGGTGGTGTTGTGTGTGTGTGTGTGTGTTTTGGGGGCACAGACTCGCACCGTACACAGCACAGGACAAGCGAAATCCCGTGTGATGGTTGATACTCCTTTCCTTTTATCAAATGAGAATGGAGCGTGGAGACGAGAGTGGAGAGGGGAAAAAAGAAGCCTGCAAGCAAATAATAATAAGAAAAGACGACGATAAGTGGGCTTTTGGCATCAACAACTGAAGAGCCAAAGGATGGGGAGTACGCCTTACAACACTTTCCCGGCAAGATAACCACTTCTCGCACGGCGCACAGTAAAGGTAGTGCTTGCACCGAAAAAATTAAGAAAAGAAGAGAAAAATTCAGGTTACGTATCGCCTGGCTGCGGACAGGGGCGGCGAGGAAAGCCCATTCTTTTCTTTTGCATTAAAATTGCTCTTATGTCCCATGCCATGTTTGCAGGGTATCTATTCCCTCCTTACCTTTAAACGTACACAAGCGTACTACGTATCTATCAGTTTATGTTGTCGGTACACTTAACTGACACGAGACAAGGATCCTATGCCGGAGGAGCAATGGGGGAAAAAAAACTCCACACAAAATCGCAGCAAGAACAATAATGCCACAAAAACAAAAAAAAAACAAACTGAAGACAACGACGCAACGAGGATATACCGTGCATCTAATGTATATGTAGGGTCTCCTACTTTTCGAACAGGACACAAAACTTTGCACAACATTCCTTTCCTCTTCGTCGCTTTTACTTCGCCGAATCAACTCAGGCTGAGCTCATGCACGAGCAAAATGGAAAAAAAACAACAGAAAGTTGAACAAAAAAATATGTACAACATTCGCGCCAGAGGAAGGACTACCTACGAGTGACTAGAAAAGGATGAAAGGCGATGTAGGCGACGTAGGCGATGTAGGCGATGTAGGAGAGAGCGAATGACTTCGAAGCTCCAAAAATTTTTGATGAAGAACAATTGCTGTTGTACAGCTGAACGCAGTCACTGCTGCTGTGTTGCTGCTGTGCTGGTGCCGCAGTGCCTCCCATTACCGTTGATAGCTGTTGTGATTCACGGTTATGGGAGCAGTTACGAGTATAATACACTTGGCAAAAAAGTTTTGGGTCATTTTACATTTAATGCGAGTTACGCGAGTTTAAATTACTGAACAGTGAACACAAGAAATACCCCGTCTCCCCCTCGTGGTAGCTTGCTTCCGTGAGCAACGGTGCACAATGAATGCATTCAGCGAATACGCTTTCGAAGTTATTTACCATCGGAATGGTAAACGACAAAAGATTAGTTATACCTATTCTCTCTCTCTCTCTCTCTCTCTCTCTCTCTCTCTTCCTCTGGTTTGCTTGCTGTCCTACATCTGCACCGGCATTTGTTTGAGTTGAGGACTAGTGACGGTAGTTATTGGACCCGGACTAGTGTGTGTGCGTAACCGCATTTAGTGCAAGTCATTTGCATACTGCTTAGGTGGCATGTGACTGGGGGCGGGAGCTCTTTCAACTTTGTTGTCACAGCTTTCGATGGGGTGGTGAACCTTCCAAAAGGACCTGGGATACGTTTAAGCTGGTTTATGAGGGCTTTACTTCATGCTGAGCGATGTGGATAAGATTTGAATGAACAGTTTGAATTAATGACCGGGTGGCTGTGTTATTTCAGTTATTTGAGTTGCAGGCGGACGGTAAATATCAATTTAATTAAATTATTCCATTCCTTCATCATTTTGATGTCATCCTGGAACGCACAAGATGTCACAGTGCGCTGAGTGAACGAGTAGAGAAGTGATTCTCTGTATAAAAGCTGTCACAGTGGTCTAAGTGAACCACAAAGCGAAGAGTTTCTCTGTATAACTCATTCAAGCAAACACGCGCTCACAGTTTTCTTGGTTTTCCAGCTTAATTTGCCTCCTCATGTCGTTCAATTCACTTTCAAATGACTGCAATAGAAAGTTTCCAGACACAGTCTCTCTCTCCGTCGACGACGCCCGAACGTCTTCATTGACTTCCTCGAATTCGGAATCGTTTCAATTTTTCAACTTCCACAAAGTGTTGCTTTAAATTGTGCCGCAACTTTATCCTCATCTCGTTTGTGGATCTCAGAACTCAGATAAACTACTCGTACAACCCCACACACATACACACGCGCTAGCCATGGTCTCGTGTACATGAATGGGTCTTCTTAATGAAACCCTTCCCTTCCGGGACGTCCTCGAAAAGGAAGTATCCATACGAAAGGCTCTCCATTCTCCATTCACTAGACAAGACAAATTATGCATACAAAGCGAGCTCAGTCTCATTCTCCCACTCGTCATTAAAAAGTTGCTCCTCATTTGCCAGCCCTACTGTCTCCACTGAAATGAAGCAGAACTTATTTACGGGCGGAAAAAAAAAACTTGCCACAAATGCATTACCTACTATCTTGCATAACGATGTTCATTAAAATATTTGTTCCTGTGTGCATCACTTTCCGGATGCATGGTCGGCCCTAATGAGGCTCGCTACCCTATCTTGCCGAGTCCATTCAATTGAAATAGGACCTTCGAGGGCGCACCCTTATTTCGGCAGCCGACCCCTCGAACACGATTCAATCTGACACGATTTGGGCGTCAGTTATTTTTATGAACTTCTGTGTGCTGGTTGTGTGATAAAGTTTTAGCTACCGGTTAATTGGATAAACAAAATGTCATACGAAGAGAAAAGTTTTTCCGTTTCCTGTTTCTTGTTTCCCATTCATTAATTCCCTCCATCGATGGGAGCTACGGAGATGAAACGTGCAGGAGTCCTGAGCGAGAACAATATGAATACCAATTGAGGATTGAATGAATCCTGACCGCATTACAAAACTTGCCTCAATTAATTTCGCATTTCGATCCCTTTTGTAGAATGATAAAGTAACTCTGTCTGTTTTGTCCGTCTATACACACATGATGGGTGCCTTTGTCCAAAGTTCAGAGGGGTAGCTTCAATTTTGATAAAGAGCATCGTTCTTAAGGTCGTTTCTCATTCAAAGGATACCTCCACTCAACAATTCATTGGACAGGTCGAAGTGAGTGAGTGAGTGAGTGAGTGAGAAGAGAGAGAGAGAAAAGAAAAGAAGAAAAAAAACGCATCGTTTAGCAATTCGTTTCAAATCCTTTGAATTCACGACTCAACGACTGTTTCGAAGAGGCTATGCAAATTCCATCGAATTTTGCCAAACATCAAGCAGAAGCAGCTTCCGGTTGAAGGGACTTCCTTCGTTTCTCAGAATCGCGCAGCACATGCTTTCCCATCAATTTGATCGAAGTGGCGAAGCGTTAATTGATGAAAACGAAAACACCCGGATGAGATCCAATCAAGCATTCCTAGCATTCCCCGTGGAATAGGGGCACGCTACCTCTTTGGAGCGCCTAAAATCTTGATCTCTATCAGATAACAAATCCCATTTCATTCGCTTACCCCGAAATGAATCGTTCTCACGGCGCTGCCATCGGGTATTTAGTGATTGCCTCAAAACAATGGTAGACTCCACTCGTCGCGTGAGTACCTGTGGCGCCCAAGCAATTGAGTATTTATCCTCGGTTGTTGCCGAGACGCGGTTATGTCTGTGATATCCTTTTTTTTTTTTGCTTTTTTTTGGTTTCCGTTTCCTTTTCCTTCCGTTCGAATATGGTCGTGTATTGGCTGAGCTGTATGGGGGGGGGGGGGGGGGGAGGAGGGGAATGAATTTACAATTGACAGGAGTGCTAATCCCTTGGAGACTTGTTGAGAGTCCTTGTAAGAAAAGCAGTGATGTGGGGGGGGTCGGGGCACACTTAGGAGGGAGGGTAAGTTGACATAATGTGATTATAATCTGTCCATAAATTTGTTGGTATGGAAATCCTTCGGTTTTGGATACGTATCTATATTAATCGAAAGGATAATAGCGTTGTCATCATTTGGCTTGGCCGCAATCCCACCGAAGCTGTTCGTCGTACATTCACTTAAGCCCTTGTCAGGCATGTGGTTTCGTTGGAAAACCACTAAATTACCCAACCACCCTCCCCACTCCCCGGCACGAGGGCAATGACTGCATGAGCTTGACTGAGACATCCACGATGACACGAGAATGGTCGTGAAAGTGTGTCTGTTCGGTTAATTCGGTTGATTCACTGGGGAAAATGCAATCTTTTTCGAAGATGTTGTGCTCACACTTTCCCCGAGATTCACACACGCCCTGCTGTTGAGTCCTCCCCGTGCACACTTCCCAGAATAACTTCATAAAGCGCTGCGATGCATCATCCTTGCTGTTCTGTTCTCTCGGTCCAGTCACGTTTTGGATTGTTATAAAATGAGAGGGAAAAAAATGGGCGCCATCTCTTGGTAATGCATTTTCTAGAGAAAAAAAATACTGATCTCCCCCCCCCCCACCAACATGTGTTCATACATATCCACGAACATTTGCGCCCGGCTAGAGTTGCTTCCATAAACGATTTCATCACGTAGCTGAGTGAGTCCGTGCACGTGACCACTCGATATGTTTACAATTTCTGCTTTAAAAAGTCGACCATGGAGTGTGAACTGGCAGTCATCATTTCACAATGCCACAGCAGCAGCTTCGGATGAGCGACTACCCTCCTCCTCCTCCTTAATGCCTAGTCATGACATCCTTTCATAACATCACCAAAACCACCCCCATACCCATCCCCATCCCCAGCAGACACACTGCCACAAAGGCAACAGCAGAAAGAAAATCGGAAACATTTTCAGAGAAAGGAACCATTGAAGGCGGGCGGAAGCACAACGCGAATGGTAAATCTTCTAACAAAATTAGCAAAATAAACTTCCCCTCAATAAGACACACTTCCGACTTTCAGACTGCCGCGAGGGTTCTCCCCGACTGATGGGGAGGCTGAGGGGGTTCATGTGGGCCGCCGGAACGATGGAAAACGAAAATCTGTTCGCCATTAACCGTGTTTTATGTTCATAATGTGGTAATTAATTTTTGCCTAATGGCACGGCAGAGCTCTGTATCGCCTCGCACATATCCACTGTGGATTGCCAGGTTCATATGTAAACATTTTTTTGTCGCTCACTCCGCGGAGCACTGCATTATCCTGATTAATGACTTTCCTTTTTGAAAATCTCACTCGCCGTGAGGAGGGTGACAAAATCCAGCGGAGGGCGGCCTTAATCTGTCTTGTGCGAAGGAGTGTATCCATTTCCCCTTTCAGTGCGGGATAATAATTGGCCCCCCCCCCCCCCCCCCACATGGCATATGTAAGTCATGATGGAGTTTCCATTGTTACTTGAGAAGGAGATACAAAAATTGTATTACAACGCCGCACCGTACCGTGCCGGCCGTGAAGCGTACGTAATCACTCAAATTTGTCAGAAAGGCGGGCTTCTTTATTATTTTTGAAATGTTAATGTTTCACAAAATTATGGTTTCCTATTTTATGACTCAGCCAGTCCCTCGGCACGCTCACGTTCACACAAGGGCTCTGCTTGCTTGCCGCCATGTGGCATGTGCGCTGAGCATTGTACGGAAGCCCTAATACAATGGCGGAGGCAATTTCTTTCCTATTGGCTGACAAGTCTCCTTTGTCTTCGTCATCGTCGTCATCTATGTACATGGTACGCGTCGCCGTCGTCGGCGGCGGCATTCAATTATTCAAATTTTCCAAAATGTATCATATTTCATTTTTCTTTTCCTCACTCTTACATGACAGAAATCATCTGACAAACGTGATGCCTCCCACTGAGTAAACAGTGATGGCCACGGTGGTTGGGTCACTTTGATTTTTTGCAAAAAAAAAAATGAAGGGGAACTTTGAGTGTGTGTAGCAGCGTTTCTGTGGCAGCTCCGAACGATATTCGAAAAAACGAAACACCGAGCGAATCCTTTTCTGAGATGTTATCTCGTTGATCGTTTATGATCAGCTGACTGATGGGTTCTAAGTCTGAATTTGTTTCAAAAGGGAAACGGAAGCTTCTGGATGTCACAGCGTATTGACATCTTTTTAAGAAAGACATACGCCCAATCGTCGACACTCGCCCAATCGTCGACACTCGCCCACTCGTCGATACTCGCCCACTCGTCGTCACTCGCCCACTCGTCGTCACTCGCCCATTCGTCGTCACTCGCCCATTCGTCGACACTCGCCCACTCGTCGTCACTCGCCCACTCCTCCACACTCGCCTATTCGTTGACACTCGCCCATTCGTTGACACTCGCCCACACGTCGACACTCGCACAGACTCCCTCAAACCACCGTCAAACCACTGAGTTGCATCCAAAATAACCGACATTCCCCAGAGTACCCCTCAAAAGGCGATCAAACACTCGACATTTTGTAGAAAACTGCTGCCGAGGTCGTCGACTTTTCCAACCACCCGCCAATGCTCTCTTTCTCTAACTGATGCATCCACTCAACTAAATACTCTCGCGAATTGCGAATAACTCAACTGATCTAATTGCACAGTCATCCACTGTTTCCACAATGACTTCGAAGGATACGGACTTCTTCTTCTTTTTTTTTCTTTTTTTGACAATACTTCATGCCTCCGCGGCTCGAAACACAGAGCAGACCTTGAACGCGTTCGTTTCGAGAACTCTGAATAAGCCCCATTTGAAACGAAGCCATAGCGAGCGGCTTCATAAAACGAATGCCAAACGATGGCAAACAATTCCGCGGTGGCAACGGCGAAGAGGGACAGAAAACAAAAAAAAAAAAACAAAAAAAAAACGCAAAACAAAGAAAAAAGCGGAAAAAGAATTTTCTGAAATAGCTTTGATTATGATAATGCCTGCATATTTTAAGTTTCCGTTTATTTCTTCCTCACCCGCCGCCGCCGCCGCTCGTCTATTTGTTTCCATCCCACCCCCACAATTTTTGCATAGCAAAAGTTAAGGCCACGAGGATTGGTTTCCATTGTTTCGCATCGACGTTGAATGAAAAACAATTTTTATTTATTCTCCTCCTGACCAACGTACACAGGGATCCATTAGCAAAATAGCTAAGCTCACGAAAAAGGGTTCTTGTTTGAATAGAACTCTCGTGGCTGTTGATTTCGAATACTACTTGAACACAGTGTTTTAGTTGCGGTTTGAATTTTTTCCCTTTCGAGCCGCCCTCCGCCCCTTGCTAAACCGCGTCGGCTAACTTGACAAGAGCACACCCACCCACACACACACAGTCTGTGTATCGCCGCCACCGAATGTTTGACTATCATGCTCAGATGATGGCTTTTCAAGTGTGTGCTTAGTATTTTCCCCGCATCAAGAGCACAGTAACAGTTTTCACATCCGACTGCGCAGCAATTGGGGGGCGAAAAAAATCGTTGAAAATCGTTTAGACGCAGACAAAGCGGATTACTTTCAATGCATATGATGGGACGAAATTAATTTTGTGTCACTCGAATCTGACAGAAGTTCTCGTGTCATTCGCCAGAATTGAGTTGGAAATAATTTTGTGAATTTGCTCCAATTTTCGATTGCGATTTGGTTGACATTTGAAATTGATTCACTTGTGATGACATGAAATTGGTTTGTTTTGTTCTGTCTACACGGTGCTGGGTAGCCACGGCAGGGATATTACATCGTTCAACGGGCCAGAGGCAATCCATCAAATAATTGTTCGGCTTGCAGGAGGGGAAACGTATTTCGGATGCGTATCGATGATGTGGTGGGAGAATAGATTAAATCACTTCAACTAAAATGATGGGTTCGGATTCGGGCTATTATTTGCGAGAAGAATGGATGGTGTTAAACAATTGCAAGGGGCTTGTGCGAAATGGAAGCTGAATTGGGAGGTGGGTGGGTCAGCAGGACTGTTCTTGCAACACGGCAAAATCCATTGATTGCATTCGTGTGTGCCTACATTAATTAAGAGCGCATTTCGTAGAATGAAGGGTGGCCAGTAAATTGATGAACAGTTCGTAGAATTTTGTATCTTTTTTGTCGGAAATACTCAGAAACTAGTCCATTGCACTACCCGGCAGCAGCCTAGATTTAATGAAATTTCATGGTCTGCCGGAGGAATAGCAGCAGGCGCTTCTGTGCTGGGGAGCCTTCATCATCAGCTCCCGCCTCATCAGCACCAAATAAGTGCCATCTGAACCGAGCACCGGCGGGAAAGTGGCAGAGGAAGTGCTCTGCAGGCGTCGCAGATGGTTTCATCGCTTAGGCCAAGCAGATTTAGGTGTTTGGCGAAGGTGTAGTGGCCCGTTAGTACGCCGATAAGTCTTCTGCAGTCGTTTCTGTTAAGAGATGACAGGAATGCTGCGGATTTCTGACAGACTTTGGGAGAATTCGCTTGGTTTGTCTACTTACTGGAGAGTCATGCCATCACCTCGAAAAGCCCAGTCTTTGATGGAAGCCCTAACCGAGGACGCGGGTAGTCCCAACGGTCGGTTCGGATCCTAAGAATGTCTCCTCTGATCCTTGTCTAGCAAGTTCATCGGCGTTCTCATTTCCCGTCATCCCATGTTGGGCAACGACCCAGATAAGTCTTAGCAAATCGAACCTGCCGAACCAATTCAGAGAAGACTTGCATTCCTGGACAGTCCTGCAGGTGGTTAAAGAGTAGAGTAGGGCCTTAAGCAAAGCTGTAGCTACAGACTTCGTCCCTTCCACCTATTCGTCACAATATAGTTCGTGGCCATTAGGATGGCATAGGTTTCCGCCTGGAAGACCGATGCAAATTTATCTAACGAGGTCTGCAGTCCACGAAGGCGCAAGCGCCAGATCCTTCCTTGGTCTTGGAGCCATCCCTGAAGATTCGACCACATTCTTTTCCTGGCTCAGATTGTGGCCTTAGTTAGTCTGAGTCTGAGTGCAGGGAAGTCGACTACGTATGTGCGTCGCAGCTGGATTGCTGGTGTCCTTGGGTCAGACGGCATATCCATGATACTGGGATAAAAGGAATTAGGGTGCGCAGTGGGAGTTGTACCAGTGGGAGTTGTACCAAAGACCACTTCCTTCTAAATGGAAAAATGGCCTTGAAAGTGCACCCAATGATGTGGATATCAAGGGAAGGGAGAGATTCAGTAGAATTAGACACAATCAACTATCACCTCGAACGAAAAACAACTAAATTCCACACAATCTCAGCAGAAAAACCCACCGAATCCCTTTTGAAATACTCCCTGCCCACATCCAACACCTTTCTACTTCAACTCCTCCTCGAAAAATGATGAAAAACACTGCTTTCAATAATTCATTAAATTTGCATGCCCCACGAGCATTGCCAGATGAGCAATTATTCTCGCATTTTCAGCGCACTCATGTGACGTCATCAAAAATGAAAAATTCAATTTTCTCCAATTTTCAAGCTTTCCGAATGAATTTTTTGATTGAATTAACTTCATTTATCATTTTCACACTCAGGCCCAAACGTTCGAGGTGAAATTTCACTTCGAATGCAATGAAAATCGACTTTGAAATGTTTGACACATTTTGCACGAAAAAATGCAGTAAACCGGTATCACAATGGACTCGCATTTTTTTGCCGAAAATGGAGGCATTTTCGGAGAAGTGGATTTGAGGAACGTACAATTTTGTAAAAGGATTTTCTCGGTAATTAGGACGAAGTTTGAGGTGTGGGGTATCACGATGGAAAGGTAATGAAATGTAGATGGGGAATAAGGTGAGATTGAGAAATGGAAGTGACTAGGTTGGTTTTTTGGGGGCGAAATGCGTGATGTCCTACTTTGTCGCTTGGAAGTTGATGGAGTGGAGGGGACTTCGAAGCTATTTGATCGTGAGATGTGTTGAATTGAATGCAAAATGATCGGCTACTATTGGACAAACACTAGTATGAAGTAAAAATTGGACTTAAATGTGTCCAGGTTAGTTTTTCTTTCATCATTCAGGCAGATACCTGCATTGTCGCAGAGAACAAGACGTTTTCTGAAACGATTACGACGATGTTTGAGCCGCGGGATACCAGGCAGGAATGGAAATTGAATGAAGAAGCGTAATAAGGTTCGATTTTAAAACAAGCGTCGCTTGGATACTGATGTGAAAGCAAAATCCGGAATCCTCAACTTTCTCCAATTAAAGTCGAGGAACTGGGAGAATCCAGGAACTAATTTATCCTGAAATACCTTAATACATCCAGGTAAACACAATATCCACTCCTCCTCCAGTTTACAGCCACCCTCGTGCCCTGAATGGTGTTTTTCATCGCACAAAATGTATTTGAATGCAAAGCTTATTTGTATCTCTAGCTCGGTAGTCGTTTTCCACTCCAAACCGTCCCCTTTTTCCACCTCCAATCCTTCTGTTGACACAAGACGTATCTGGTGGCAGTTTTTTTTTTTTTTTTAAACTCGGACCAGATTACTTTACATAACCAAGTGCTTGCTCGACGCTGATGTAAAACTTGGTCAGAGCGAGTCGGAGAAAAAGCAATTTATAACCGAATGAATTGCAGAAGACTTACAGACAGATTTGCTATCATTTGTAATCACCATCGTCTCCTGCCCGAGACTTCACTCACATCGCTGAAACGATTTTGATTTTGACATGGCCACAGGTGTCCAGTGAATGCAAACAAGTTAGCTTTATGCAAACCCACCTCGAATCCATTCAAACCAAGGCAATGAATACGAAATAATCCGACTTAAATGACAAGCCAGCCGAGTGGAAAATGGCAAACACCACCCCCTCCCGTCCATCAGGACAGACAGAACGTTCGTGAATTATTCGAATAGATTAAAATACAACTCAAATGCGATTTGAAATATTCATTAATTTGTACAGGGGAAATGCCTTTCCCATCGTATCATTACTTCCACTTAAACAAACTGCTGCTCGAGGTACACTCCCCGTCGTTCAGAGGGTCGTCGCTGAGGCAGGGAGCAGAACAATCTACACGTTCCTAATCTAATTCAATCTCTTTTGTTGCTTATTTTGAATCCTGAAACTATTTTCCATACATCGATCGGTTTCCATACAAAGCGTATTTGTTGCTGCGGTTACCCGCTCCGGCGTCTTACAATGTTCAAGACGTGTGGCGAGGGCGGGGAGTCTCTGTTTCCCATATGCCCAGCGAGGGAACACATTTTCAGACAATACGCTTTTCTCATTAACGAACATTGCACATAAAAAACATAAAACGGGTGGTTGACTGCTTGTGCTTTCTTAGTTTCTGCACTCCTGTCGGGTATCGTTGTTCTGTTTGTTTTCGTATCTCTGGTCCTTTTAATAAAAAAAAAATAACACTTTAATGCTGCAGACGGTCGGTGCGTGTTTTGCGGCTGGTGGCATGCACCACAGATAGACTCAGGTCCCCCGATTCCAGTCCATCTCATTCGGAACGCTTTTCGGATTCTAATTCGACTGCCAATGAATAAGCGACGCGACCGACCCGTTGTGATGGTACTGTGGCGAGCGAGTGGCACACCGTTGTTCACAGAGTGCTCGCTGTGCAGTTGACAAGCGAACGAGTGGCGGTGGTTATTGCTGTTGTTGTTACTTATTCAATGCAATTCAGTCTCGGTTTGCTTGTTCGGCGAACAAGGGGACCCGAAACGATAGTTTTGTGAAAATTACTTGGCACAAGTGAGTCAGGGCAGTCGGGTAATCCTCTGTCCGCTTACTGCGGGCGTATACGTAACATTTTGTTTGTTTGTTTTCGTTTTGCTCTAATGCTATACACACCGTGCTGGATCGGGATTTTCGTGATAATCACTGGAATTTGATATGATTGCGATAATAAATAAGATATCGCATCCTCATTGGACTGATGGGTGACAAATGTCCGTCATTAATCAGTCTCTCTGTGTGACGGTGTGACTCGAATTTTTCTCCTCGAATCTAAATATCGATGAAATGCGAATTCAATGCATAATACATTTATTTGTATTGAATTTCTGTGTATTACTGCGTGTGTTTGATTTATTAGTGGTAATCAATCTAGCTGTCAACAGACGGCGGGTGGTTCTTTTTCTCCGATTAGCCAAATTACGTTAGCGACACGAGGACACACGCTGAATGATGATGATGATGATGACGATGAATTTTGAGTTTGGGCGACGATACGACGATGAGGATTACGATGAATTTGAGTTTGAGTTGGCCATTTCGGTTCTGCTTTCAATGGCGAAGGAGAAACACTTGCAATTAGGACATAAATGCAGGAGTCAGGGATTTTCTTTTGGCGTCGTTTGCTTTGAAGTGTGTCGACCGTCAAACGATTTGCTCATTTCGAATGCAGTTGAGCGTGTAAAGTGAGTGCCGTTTGACCTTACGAATCGTTTGCGAGTACACATCAAAGAAATGTGTTACAAGTGACTGCACACGAAATTGGAAGCAATGTATAATGCATAGGATTGCCTTTAAGATGAAACTTGCTTTGACATAATATTTTCAGAGGAATGTCATTTATGTATAACAACCATCGATTTCAATGAAATACAGTCCACGTCGTCTCCTTCAGAATACATTTTAATCAAAAATCTCCTTCAAACAGAAATCACATCCCATTTGAAAGGAAAGTCCGCTCTTTTGACTACCTTCCAATTATGCGGGTGCATCATCAGTTTCCATTGAACCCTGTCCTGTCTAGCAGGGGAAAATGATTTGATTTAATATATATATATTTCACTCTTCAAGGCAAAGCCATTGATAGGAATCGACAAAATAATTTGGCACATCTCCAAACTCTGCAGAGTCTGAGGAGACGTCCCTCGCTTGCCGAGAAGTTGAAACACAATATATGCATCCAAGGTGAGCTGAGGGAAATGAATGCATACCAAGAACTAATGTCCTTACAGTCGCAGCGGAGATGAATACACACCCATCATCGATCAGAGGAAACGAAAATCATGTGCCATGGCGTATACGTAACATTTTTTTCTTTTTCCAATAAATTGGTCAATTTTCCTGGAGTGCCCCAGTTACTTAAAGTCCGCAGTTGAAGGCTGGCCAAATGTGCTTCCTCTGCACCATGAGGCGGCCATTTACGTAGTGCGCCATGACCAGTGAATAGGTCCTATGCCCTGCAGCAGCAGTCGGCGGTAAACAATGCGATGACCCATTGAAAGTGCCCGAATTTAAGCAGAAATTCCGCACAAGTGTGGACAGGCAGTTTCCCCCCCCCTCCCCCCCCTCCCACGTATTTTGGGCAATGTCAAAATTACACCAGCAGTGTTGACATAGATTCCAGGCACAGCACTGACCAACCCTTCATCAGCGACTGACACGATATCGTTTTAATCTGACAGCCACACATATGCGCCGACTTGTATCAGTTAATGTGATTAATTAAACCAAAATCGCCTCCCCATCCCCCCACCAAAAAAACCACTTGCACAAATGACATGGCCCATTCGAGAGCTGGCCGCGTTTGTGACTTTGTGAATAAATAATGAACCGCGTGCAGATGTGTGCGGTAAAAATATTCAATAAGTCCAATGATCTGTGCTGCTGCTGCTGCTGTTGTTGTTGTTGATGCTTCCAGCAGGCCTGACCAACATTTAACCGCAAAAGCGGCAACACGCTCCAGCGGCTGTCAATTGCGCACCGCCGCCATTTTATTGCCGACCAGAGGATGGGCGCGTTTGGGAGTTTTCCCAAATTATCATTTCAACCGTTTTAAAGCCTCATGAAAAATTTATGAAAACTGATTGTGTGCTCAGCACACACTTGTCATGATGCACTGTTATTTGTAATAATTAGTCACTTGCATGCATATTAAAGTGCTCGCCGCCCCATGCCAGATACGGACAAGGATTATTATTGCACATAACTCGCGACCATGCCTGGCTGCCTGGTTGCCTGGCTGCCTGACTGCCTCATCATGTGCCCGAGTGCGGGTACATCCAGCTCCTTGAATGCATGCAGCCATGGGTGTTGTGGTCTGACTGCACGGGGTCATGTTGACATTTTTATCCCACATGTTTCGCAACGAATTCTTTTTTCGCTTTCGCATTGCCTTCCACTGAAGATGAGCATGTTCAGCAAGGGATAATAATTGGAATTGCTGTGTGTGTCTGCATTTTTTTTCTCGGTTTCGTCCTCGCAAGGATGACTTGCAGTCAGCTGACAGTATTTGACATTAAAAAGTTGTGTGTCCCTCCCCCCCCCCCCCCCCCCCCCCCCCCCCCCCCCACCAAACACACACTCCCACGTGCAGATTCACGACCGTCCGCCCATGAGATAAGTTGATTAAGGGCGAATTTTCATTGCAGTAATTTCATAAAAATTACTCACAGCTGCGAATACACGAGGACGTGAATGCGGACGCGGAACAACAGAAAGACACACCCAAGCGGGATGGCCGAGATAGCCTTGCATATTTATTCATTAACAAGAGTAATCATTTTTATTTTTCCCCACTTTTATTATTTCATTATCTGTTTGAATGTAATTTTTGTTTACTCTGCACCGACCCCTCGGATCGTTTGTCTTGTTTATTCATTTATTCCTTGGCATGGATGCGACCATGCGGGGCGAGTGCATTGTTATGGAAATTGTTGAAGCAGCATCATGACGAGAGCTTCGAGTTTGATGCGATTTCAGTGCTGACTATTTTTTGAATTATATACAAAAAAAAAAACACAGTAAATTCGCAGCAAATTGTTGCAGCATTTTTCAGTTGAAAAAGTTCAAGTAAACAATGGAGGCGATGATGAACGGACGTGGAAAAGGATTTGCATTCAAATTGAATTTTCACTTCAAACTGAAAGGGTGTCGAAATTGGGTTCTTTGTGCAGCGCCACCCCCAACCCCAACCAAGCTTGAGACGATTCTATTTGATGTTTCGTTCCCTGATGCAAGAGAGAAATCCGTTTTTTTTTTCTTCCGTTCTTTCGGTCAGTTTGTGCATCGTCAAACATGGACGATGTTGACTGGTTTGCTAGGTGGTGCTTTGTATGCGGAAGGTAGCAGGTATTCCAGCTGGAATTGGAAAGGGCTTTGCTCCGGAAGCTCTTACGTGAGGATTCGAAAAAGGTGATGGCATTTTTTGACGTGATTGCCATGACAATGGCTCACACTTTTGCAGCAGTTCTCAACCTCTCCCTCGCACTTCACTCCTTGACTAATGAAATTTAATATTTCATCCATTTCGGACCACGCAACATTTTGTTCCGCAGGAAAAAAAAAACCCACCATTTCCCCCTCTCCTCCGGCGTGCACGTACGATTTTGAACGAACTTTTTGAACTTTCACACATCCGTGGAGTGTACGTAATTTTTGTCAACATCCGTATCCTCTATTTTTTTCCTATGAACCATGTCAAGGACTGTGTCAACATGCAGAGGATATTTCGATTCCCCTTGTGGTCGATGGAATGTCCATACAAACTGCAGCCTTTTGCGAATGAGTTTTCAATTGAAGCGCGCTCGCAAAAAATTCACCAATTGCACTACGCCCACTGCATACTGATCCTTCACTACATTCCTCGCTTCCGTAGCCGATAACTCCAGCAGGCGAGGAAAAAGTTTTGCCGTTCACTCGAAAAAAAAATGCGATTTGTTACCTACGACGAATTGACTGCATCGTCCTTAGCGCGCCGTACTAACGGAGTCTCTTTAAAGTCGATGCTGGCAATTGAGAGCAGCTGCAATGCCTCACAATCAGTCCTGGCAGTCGTTGAACACATTTTTTTCCATCCCCCATGAGTCGTCAATGACCGTCTCAATATTTCACCATCAATTGTCATCACAAATCTATTGCTGCGAATTCTCACACGTTAGCCTTCGTCTCCAACTTCTCCGTATCCGACCCCACTCGGGGTCGCATTTATTTTTCAACTGTCACCGTAAGCTAAGCTCCTTAAAGTTTCCTTATTGAATTATTAGCCAAGTGCAGCGAGGAGTGTGATGTTAGACGAAGTGCTTCATTTGTTTTCTCCTTCAGTTCGTCTTACGTGTGCCATTCGTACCAAAAGGAATTGTTGAACAAGAATCAGAAGAAAAACAACCGTCTTTTCGGGGTGGATGGAGGTGCTGCCAATATTCTCCGATATCCCTTCGGGCGAGTGGGCGGATGAAGACAGCCAGCAGTGACCTTTCGACAAATTCATTGTGTCCTACATTCAAGTGCTCCTCCTACGTGGCAACCTATCGCCGTTGTCGTTTCCCGTCTCCCCAGACCTCAGCATGTTACATTCAATTTATGACCCAACATTTCTGGGTTTGCACTTTGCACTTCTTCAACTTGTGTTCCAGCTTTTGATGCTGGCACCGATCTGCTGCCACTGCTCTGCGCTTATATTGTGACATGCAGACGGAGGTTAATTGCTCATATCTGCTCGTGTCTGCTGAGCAGGGTCGTTTAAATATTAAAAAAAAAAAAAAAACGAATATGAAAAGGAAGGAAAAGATACAATAATTGTGTGGAGAAGAGGAGGACGTACAGCCGCGCACATGGAGGGAGCACGGGGAATTTAGGTTATGAGATAATTAAACATCATTTCAAGTGAGGTTAGATGGGAGTGACACATGTGCTACACAGTTCAATGGAACGGCATTGTAAGCTGCGCTGTGAAAGGAAACCAGATGGCGGTTTGAGATTAAGAAAACAATCTGCTATTTTTTTTATGGTTGGTTATGGGTGGGTGGTGGTGGATGTGTGTGGTAGCAAAAGTGCGAGGATTTCAAAGAAACAAAAAGCCATTACTCACAATCGGATGTGGTGTGCGAATGGATGTGCGGTTAGCAGTGTCTCTGCGGTGAATGAGCTCCGGAAAGTTTACCAAGATTTTGGGTTGGATAACTTATACACTTGGGGTTAAACGAGGGGACTTCACGAACTTCACGAGGGATACCTCTTAACCGAATCTGACGTGTGAACCGTGGGGCGGCACAGATCGTTGGACGAGGAGGGATTATTTTAATCCTTCTTCGTTCCACTTGTTGGTTTGGTTTTTTGTTTTTCTTAAATCCATTCACGGCTGACTTAGCAATGATGCGTTTTAGACTCCGAATCAGAAGAATAATTACAGGCACTCAATGTTATCGTGTTCGCCCCCCTGACGGTCAATTCCTTTTTGCGTCCATTACCACACAGAACAACACAGAACGTAAAACGATTGTCGGAGTGCTTTTCGGATTACCCATAACGATGTTCGGATCCTAAAAGCGAACAACAACGTCCATCGACCGACATCATCGTTATCCCAGTAATCCCATCTCATGGTTATGAAAGACAATCGGTTCTCATAAACGCGATAATCTAGCCAATAATCATTAAACACTGATTAATCAGGCGTCTTTCAAAAATTCAAAAAGCTCCCCTCCAAGGTATCACAAGATAGACATTAATCTTCGGACCAATAACATTAATCTGAGGCGACCCGGCAACGGCAAACGGCAAAAGTCATAAAGCATTCCAATTAACTGTCAAATTGACAAATCGAAACAAAAACCCCTTCCCCCGTTGAGTTCACTATGACTGCGACTATTTATGGGTCCACAAATCCCAATTAAGCGCCATCGCACGCGCTGTAATATCTATTGAACCGTGCGTCATCCCCCGCCATCAGCCGCCTGTCGTCGTCAGTGTCGTTTGTAGTTGCGCGTTGCGCGTTGCCCTGTTGCCCAGTGCCCTTCTCATCGACATCCATATCTTTTCTATCCCGCTGCTAGCGTTCCAGTGTCCTTGTAATCATCATCAAACCATGGAAACTTTTAAAGGACGTTAATCATTCGCTTGTTAATAATACACATCGCTTTGTGCGCTTGTATGTTTGTGTTCGTCTGTGGATTGGTATTCGCCCCCCGGATCAGGATCTGCCCGCTTTTGCACACACCTCACCCGCTGAAGTGTAATTTATTTGCCACGACAACTGCTTTTGCCACTCCTGCGGTTGATTCAGGTCGATTTGTGTGTGCAAAATGCAACAGAAAAACTTTCCACCTCGTTCATCCGGAGTCTTGCTAAAGTTTTCTATCACATTAGGCTCGGCTCCCGCTCCCGCTCCCGCTCCCGCTGCCTCTCATTCTCTCTTTCTCCGTCTGTGTGGGAGGCTGTCATTGAACGTATTTAATTAACAGCCTCGCATTCGAGTCTTAATTGGGGTTAGAAGTGGGATCGAAGGCAGGCGGCGAAATGGGAATGTGGTCGACTGGGATAAGTTAGGAAGTCGCCCAAACACACGTTCGCTTTTTAATTGAAATTCTCATAACTCTCTCCTCGTTGCCCGCCCACGACTTGCGGCTGGCGTGCTGTATTCACGTACAATTAAATCGCATTTGTTACAAAGACTGCGTTCGCAGTTCGTTCGTAATGCTCTCTCGGAGCCGCACTCTTAGATGTGGGGCAAATGGCACAAGGATTTCAGCGCCGTGTCGTGTGCATATTCAAGAAGCCAGTCAGTCAGTCATGTGGCTGACGACAAATGAGTTTTCAACCTAACGAAGCTCGATTCGCTTTTTGGTGGTTCACTGAATTTTCACTGACATACAGCGGCGCTCCACCTCCCCCAACCCAGAGGGGGGGCTGGGATGTAAGCAGAGAACACATTTTAGACGGAAACGAATCGCAGCTACACATAAAGCCAAAATTCGCATCACGATGGTAACTTTTTAACGACTCTGTTAATCTGATACTTCATCCGTTCTCGTCTGTGCAGTTTTAAGGGGTTTTCCCTTTCAGCCTTCCCGTCTGCCTGCGTGTCCCCGTGGCCGCCCATCGCCGGGCTCCTGATGAAGCGGTTGTCGTATCTTGCTGAAACATGTGAAGGCAGGTTTTTTTTTTTGAAGTCGGCACTGGGGGGGAACACGGAGTTGAGAAATTCCCTGAAAATGTTTGGCTTTGAAGTTTTAATCGAGAACGGTTTCCAATTGTGAGTTTTTTCTAGCGCGCAGTGCCACGGGATTTTCGAACTCCGGATGCAGTTTTTTTGTGCTGAAGAGTCGCCCTTTCAAGTGGATTTGTTAACTGTGGCACAATTCCATGGTACATAAACCGTGGTAATTACACGACGGATCCAAAGTGGCACCTTAAGTGAGCAAAGGACACTTTAATGGATGTCGTCTTACTTTTAATGAGAGAATTGTCGTCGGGCTTATTTTTTTCTCCATTTTTGTTATATCGAAGCTCCGGGCAGACAGGGAACGACAGTTTGTGGATTGTTCTGCATTTAGTTTCGGGATTAGCGTGCTTAACGAAATGAGGAAGTTCGTTTTTTTTTTTGCTCTTCCCTGCTGATGATGATGATGATCCCTTTAATGGGGGGGGGGGGGGATTGCTGCTAGGAAGTCAAATGGATTTGATGGGCGTTTTAAAGTTATTTCTTGCAGTCGTAAAATTCGATATTTATCTTAAAAGGGTTACAGTCGCTTGTCGAGTTTTGGGCAAATATAAATTATGGCCGAAGTTGGGCCAGGCCAGTGTCATGGCGTTTGATGAGTGGGATGTGGGAAGTTTTGCTATTTCATTAAATTGCCTCGTAAAAACAGCTGAACAGCCAGAGAAGTTGTTGCATAAATTTTGTTTTTCTGTCAAATTTTTGTCTGCTTATTGTCAGTCTATAAATTTACTCCCCGCACCATACGAGGTGAGGTGACTTGTGGGTGGTTTTCGCTCTTACGCGTGTTTTAATTGGATTCAAAGAAAAGCACAAGGTAGGGAAACACCGGTGCGCCGTCCTCCTCATTTGTGCCGAAACATCGGAAATCCTCGACAGCTGTCCTGTGACACCGGCTCATTTTGTTTTCGTTTTTAAATGAAGACGTTTAATTTCAGCTCACCGTCGTCGTGTTGGCTGCCGAAAAATCTCCACAATCGACCACACGGAAATGGTCGTTTCATCGTGACACGAGATAAAATATAAAATCCAATTAAATTGTGTTCTTAAAACGGAAGAATTAATTTCCCCCCGTGAAACTAGTGGCCACTGAGGACTCACTGAACGGTCCCCCCCCCCCCCCCGGCAACGTATGGTGAAGAAGATTCAATGTCCCCACTGTTGTTGTGTCAACTGATTTTGCAATTAGAAACTGGGAAAATATTTATCCCCGTCTGGGGATCAGGACGACAGCAGCAGTACCTTTATGGAGAAAGTAATTAATTTCCCGGTTGACCTTCGTTTCCATGTTGATTTAATGGTTTTGATAATTATGAAACAGCCCTCGCCAAGGGCGCACTGCTGACAACGACGGGAGGTTAAACCGCAATTCGTTATAACAGCAACCGTGACGCACGTCTACACACACACACACCCGCGCATGGGTTTGCTGGGAATAATGGCGAAATATGAGCGGTTTTTATTTTATTTTTGCTGAAAAACCGTAGAAAAGACAATGCGCGGTGGTGTGGTGGTGGCAAGGCGGTTAGGTTGCGGCAAAACATTTGGTGGCACTCGTGGTGTCCTGATGGGTGGGTGGTTTATGCGAGAGCAAGTTGTCGTCTGAATCTTTTTGACTTGCCGGTGGATTTAATTAATTGTTAGACGTTTACTGGATTTTGAGCGTCTTTTTTTTCTTCATTTTTTCCTATTTTCTACTGAAACTGCTAGCTAAGCGGCAGCGGTGGTGTTTTCAAAAGACCGCTATAATGGAAGGCATTCATTTTGTAGCGAATTCATGGATTTTGCTCTGTCTGTTGTATTTATTGCCGTCATTATGAATGCAGGAGGGGAATTTGAATAAATTTTTGAAATGAAAATATAAATAAATGATTTGAATTAATTTTGTGTTAGATTCGGTTCAGGAAGTCGCCACAATTTAAAAGGTCTCCGGGCGCCGTGCTGTTTGTTGATTTGAGTGATTCACTTGGCAAAAAAGGTTGACGTGGGTCTTTAAATTGTTGCCGAAACAAATGACTGCACTGTGGGACTGTGGGCGGGAGGGGGGAAGCTTCATAAACGTCGATCTCTGCAAGTGAAATGTTGGATGTCCTGGGAGGCCTATGTTTGGGTTGCAAAACTGATGTAATGAGAAAGAAATGAGTTGCTTAAGATTTTCCTGATTCGAAGCACGACTCACTCGGCTGAGGATTGACTGCAAATGATTCATCAGGGGCTACGAGGAGGACATGGGTGCTTTATCTTATACACGTACATCATTGATACAATCCTAGGCCTTCGATCCGGATCCATTGAGACCAAGCAACAGAGGACGCCCGCGTTTTAGGAGACGCACTGAAGTGAAGAAGGTCCTTAACCAACGATGTGCGCGAAATTTAAGTCCGCTACTAAAAAGACTTGTTGGGACCCAGACCTTAATCTGGATCGTTGCACAATGCGACGAAAAAGGAGACGATCGGAATCAAAGACTCCGCAAAAGTGAGGCAAGGACATAGAGGATGGCGTCTTGGTTGAGACCCAGGTCTCAAGCCGGACTGTTGCACAACACGACGAAAAAGAAGAATAAGCGTCGTGAAGCTTAGATTTCGTGAAACTAGGGCAAGGACAAAGAGGACGGCATCTTGGTTGAGACCCAGGTCTTAATCCGGCCTGTTGCACAACACGACGAAAAAGAAGAAGAACCGTCGTAAAGCTTAGACTCCGCGCGAAAGTGAGGCAAGGACACAGACGATGGCATCTTTGTTGAGACCCATTCATCAAGTCGGACTGTTGCACAACACGACGAAAAAGAAGTCGTCGTGAAGCTTAGACTCCGCGAAAGTGAGGAAAGGACACAGAGGATGGCGTCTTGGTTCAGACCCAGGTCTTAAGCCAGACTGTTGCACAACATGACGAAAAAGAATAAGAAGCGTCGTAAAGCTTACTCTCCGCGAAACTGAGGCAAGGACACAGAGGATGGCGTCTTTGTTGAGAGCCAGGCATCAAGCCGAACTGTTGCACAAAACGATCAAAAAGAAGGAAAAAAAGTAGTCAAGCTTAGACTCCGAGACAGTGAACACAGACGGCGCCTGTGATTAAAATGAAATGGGCGCTTGTCCCAATTGCAGGTACACACGATGAAGTTCACGCCTCACGCTCAATAGACGGCATAAAGCGCGAGATTGTTCAACGAAAGAGGAGAATCCATGCATCATCATCATGATCCACAAGAGGTGTCTCGGTTAAAAAGCACGCACGGGAGATCTCCAGGCCACTCAATCCTTCGCCATCGCCTCTAACTTACGCATTTTCCTTAAAAACCACTACAATTCCTGGGAATCGGAGGCATATGAGCACCTTTAAAACAAAAGCTTTCGCAATAATTGAACGAAGTAATCTGTGGCGTATGTGGAACATTTTTTTAAAGAGCGCTCAAGAACTCAAGCACTCTTCCTTTACACTCAAGAATGAGAGAATGAGTGGCGTACTTTAAGTTGAAAACTGCCATCACCCCAACATCGACTTTTCTTTCCCAAGTTCAGCAGAAACATTTCCCTGCAAAAAAAAAAAAAAAAAAAACGCCGCATAACTTGCGTTGGTTCGTTGACCCGTCAGACAAGCAAAAATCGCGAGATACCGTCCAATCTCGCCGGGAACGTGAACTAAATAAAGAACCACTATAACAACCTCTCAACACATCGTAAACGGCGGTTGTTACTGCCCGCCGATTCGCGGTTAAAATCCCAATCTAATCTCGTAGTCTGCGCATTTTGCCTCCACAGCAACTTCACTAATGTCTTTTGAGCTCAAATAAAACGGGATTACCCATAAAATCACCGAAAAAAAAAAAAATAACCAGAACCTGACACTTCCGTCTCCAGCTCACCTTTTATGTAGATTACGAGAGGCCAGAGTGGTGGCCACCAGCCCAGCACAGGTAATCCGTGGGAGCACTACACACAAAAATGAGTAATAAAATTTTAACAAAGCAATACCGTCCCAACTTCTTCCGCCTTGCCACTCGGCAGACACCGCACTCCAACCATCGCAAATGGAAGAAACATTAAACATTGACCTGCCCTCCCCCCATCCTCTCGTCCTCCCCGATTGAAACAACAAACGATGGACAAAGCAGACATTAAGAGCGAAACGATGCTCAACCAAAAACGAGCATATCATGGCTCCGTAGCCAACGCAATTATCCTTCGAAAAATAAGAGCCAACCATGGACACACAAAAACACAAAACCGTAGAAACGCTCCAATGAAGCAATAAGAATTGAGAAATATTTGCCTTTTGACATCATCGACAAACTTGCAAGGGGAAAGAACGAACAACAATGTGAACGAAACCTAAGTCAATACGGCAGAGGCCAAATTATAAGATAATCTTAGCAAACAATCACACACAAAAACAACGAAAACTGAACTGAATCTGGGCCCGGAGTCCCTTGGTTTCGGTTATAATAGGCCGAGTGGCCGGGGCCGGCGCCGGTAGGTGGAGAATCAATTTAATCTCCAAAGTGTACACAAATTAAATCGAATTTTCACCAAATAAAGAGAATACGAAGAATAAAGGAAAATTGAGAAAATGCCTCCCCCCCCCCCCCCCCACGCCACTGTTCACTCGATTGAGCGCAATGAATGCTGTCGCAAGTCCAATGAAAGTCCCTCTCAATCGCAGGAAGTAGTTGGAGCATCAGTTTATTGCACACGACCCGACCCAGTGACGGCAACTACGACGACGACGACCATAGTAACTCGCCATGGATGCCGCAGCAAATCAAATATTGTATTATCCCTCTGTCTACTGGCACTGAATGACAAATAATGGACCCATATGGCCAGTCGTGTGTGTGGTGGGTGTTTGAGCGGTCTTGCATCCTGTTCGATGGGGAAAATGTCGTTTACACGCCACCATCGTGGAGGGAATCAAATAAATGCTACATATACCTGAACAGAGTTCTTAATGGTAAACAAATCAAAATCCAATTTGTTCTCGTATTAGAAAGGTTTTTCTTAAGAATTTCTTTTCATTTTCTTTTGTTCTGCCTCGGCTGCTACCATTGCTGGTGTTTTCTGTTTTTTTTTTCTGTTTGTGTTTGTGTTGGCGTCGATGGTGGAATGGAAGCCGGCGGCGGGGGGGGGGGGCCGTACCAAGGAAACGAGTTGTATTTGTGGAAATCTCTTTTTTTTATGCGAAAACATTCTCTTGGGTGCGAATTGTCTTCGAATTCAATTGAAGTGAAATTTCCATCGACTTTTTATTTTTATTAAATTTTCCTGATTTTGACAGAGTGGCTGTGGAATGCAAAACTGTGAAGGAAGAAACTGTCAGCGAATGAGCAGGAGCCAAAGGAGGGTAAGGGAACTTTCTTTCAAACTTACTTTCGAGTGTAAGTGCTTAATCCCAAGGGATACGTGCTACAAGTGCTGTTAATGGTCAGGGGAGCACACTACTTAGGGTCGTGACTCTCCTTAAAACACCGATGGTCATAGTTTGAAGTTGAGCAAGACGAACTTGATGTCGAACGAAGGATGACGCCCGGGATGGGGGAGCGTTTCGTGTTTCGTTTCGTGGAATGTTTTAACGCAAAGAATTCTCGAAAGTATTCTCTTCGCTTTTCTTTTCTTTTGAGACAGAGGTGTTCTGAAGGACTGATGGAGCAGCTGAAATGCTGTCCTTGTCCTTGTTGTAGTTCAAAACTGTAGCAGTCACGATAACGTTTTATGTTACCTATAATCTGCGTGAACTTCCGGGGATCCCGGGGAATTCTCTCCTTCAAAAGGGGACTGCCAATCGATTGGAAGAGGATTACAGTCATGAAGTCCTGATTGAGCGATCCGGACCTTTGCGAGGCGAGTCATTTAGGAGTTGGGAGTGTTTTTTTTTGTGGAGGAAGTGAATTCCGTTTGTGGCAACAAATTAAAAGCGCTCACTTCTTCAAATCTATCGCAACATTCTCCGCAAATCCCCCGAAACTCCAATTGAAAATAAAACTAATTCAAATCAATCAGCAAAATTTCCATCGATTTTCAGTGCCCCACTTGAATGTCGAACAAATGGACCAACTTGTCACCCGTGAAAAGATGAACCTCACCTAATCCGCTTTACAACAGCCGCAGTCAAGTGACTGCCACGGAAGACGTGCTCCACACTCCATCTCACCATCAACATCGCTGAGCTTGAATGCCGCACCAGACACTGAATAGTGAAATAAACGTTCACCTCTATGCACGTGATAGATTCATTCCGACACAATGCAAAGAGTCCTGCCCTGCATGCACAGAGTCTTCTTCTGAATTTATATGCAAATGTCAAAATCCGGTGCAAACGGAAGAAGAAAGAGCTGAATATAAAGTACGTGACAAACCACCACAAGCAACAAGATTGCTCGGCATCGCCTCCAAGAAATTCCGCTCGAATGACACGCAATCACATAAATGTCAAAGCACTCGTGCGTCTCTCTGAATACGCCCATTTGAGTTTATTAATTTCGACGACTATTGTCAAAGTTTTTCTCTTCATTCTCTCAGCGCACCTGTGTTCGTGTTGTATCACCTTTTATTCAAATTTTTCTTTCGCATCAGACTTCCTCGAATGCTTGCGTGTAGTAGGTGGGTGGGGGGGAGGGGGAGGGAGGAACGCGTCACATCATCGATTGATCAAAACCTGGAATGTCACCTTGAAATTTCAATTTCTGATTGGAAAACAACGCATGAATGCATTCAACTGGATCTTATGCAGACGCGTACATCAGTAAATCCATCATTACCTGTCACCCAACCGAGTGCACATTTTCACTGCTGTTCGACGTGCTGGTGGACTTGTTAAACATTACACACGCCTGTCGGATGCATGTCCTCCGATGAAATGCACTCGTGTTGCTAGCATAATCGTGAAATGCTGCTGACAGCTGCGTGCTTTGCTCTTAATATTCGATATCATCACCACGGCGCACTTTAAGCTGGCAGAAAATGTGAAACAAAATTTACATTAATTTCAATTGTGCAATAGTCGGTGAAAATTGAATTCGAAGAGAGAGAAAAAACAAAGCTTAATGAATCCATAAAGATAAACACATCATTTAGATAAAAGCTTCCGATTTAAGTACTGTTAATTAAGTTTTCGTTTGTGGCCATCCGAAGGGATAATTATGCACATTTCATTATCATGCCAAATGTGTGTGCATTCCCTTGCCAATTTACTCGATCGGTCGATGGGTGTGGGAGGGGGGGGGGGGTTAAATGGGTTATGTGTGAACATCAAATTTATGGCAGAATGATTGAGGGCTTTTGATGATGAATGAAGTGGAGAAATTACTTAATTTAATCGCACAATACGTACATATCCTCATAATTTAATTGGGATTCAGGGGGAAAAAATGGGAGATACTTGTAAATTGTTTTCGATTTTTGCCCAGAGGTGTACGGGCATCAATGAAAATGACAGGGATGCTGTATGATTGCAACTTATTTACGTTGCTGTGGTCATTTTTTGGGATCGATCAACGGGTGGAGTTGCATTGGTCCCTCTGAGCATCGATTTCTACGCCGGAGGTCATTGATTCAATTCCGGCACAACGAACGTTTTATTTGTCAGTTCACACCTTCTCTCTCGAGTCACTGACGATCCTGCCTTCAGTCGATGACGATCCTGGCCACGCTGCCGCCAGTCATCAAGGGCAAGGTGTCGTGCGCCCGCGATGACTTGGTCTCTATACCGGAGATTCGGTGTCGTGTTCTCCTTCTCGTACGAGGAGGCTTGAATTCAAAGACCCTCTCTGCGGTCGTAGTGCCCAGTTGCTTCGACGAACCGAAGAAATGTAAAGCTTCTCAAATTCCGTCACTCGGAGTCGGCTTGAGACTGTCGGTCCGGCCCACTCGTTAAAACAGAGCACGAGTAGCTGCAGTAGAAGATAGGCACAAGTTCACCTCAGACTCCTGGGCGACTCCCAGCATGCCTCTGCAGCCAACATGATCTCTTGCCAGCTGTCTCCAGTTTCGCACACCAAGCCAGCTGCGATCCCCCCTCGACTTGTGTGCGCCACCTTGAGCATGGCCGTCCTCTGTTGCGTTGTTCCACAGTCTCAGAGTCGAAGATTCTTCGGGCCGGAGATAGCCATCTTAGGCTTGGATCCGTGACTCCATACTAGATTCATGTCGCTGTATAGCCAAATGCCATCAACGAGACCAACGCAGAACTTTTCTCTCGAAGATGCCAAGAACCTCTTCATCCGCTTTGGATATAGTCCATGCCTCTGTGCCGTAGAGTAAGACAGTGATGATTAAGGTCTTATACAGGGTCGACTTGGTCTGCCGAAAGAGGGCTTTATTACTCAATGATGCCTCTTGAGCCCATAGAAGTAGCGTTGCTCTGCGTTTGATCTCGGTGCTGTTTATACTGTTTACCGCGGAGTGAAGTCCTCCACTACTTCAAAGTTGTAGCTGTCTACGATGACGTTCTGTGCGAGTAGTCGATGTTGTGCAAACTTTCTCGATGACAGCATATGCCTTGTTTTATCTTCTTTTATAGCCAGACCCACACTTTAGCCGTCTCCGTCTCAATGCCATCAAACGACTGCAGCAGTACCCAATTTATAAATTTACGCACACTCACACTGTGAGACAAAAACAGAAGTCACGCCAAATCTGTTTTCCTGTAGCATGTACATAGATATTAGAACTTGACATCCGCGTCATTGGAATTGAGGAACTGCTTTGGCTTGTATATCAGCCTTTTCACTATCTGCATGGTTTTCATGTCCTGGCATCTAAATCAGTTTTAGTCTCTTATTTTCTGCCAGCGTATTTAGTATTTTGTGTCTTTCACAGACAGCCTTAGACTTGAATGTGCAGCTCTTCAGCGCCATGTCCATGCAGAGAGGAATGTGTAGGCTGCATTTTGATCCTATCACACCAGCCCTTTTGGATTTCGACTTCGGCCTAATCGCAGTACCTTCAATTCATTTACACGTCATGTGTCCCGATTCTGATTTCCTTAAAATGTCTCACGATCAAAACACCACGCATGGTAACACCACTATTCCATAGAGACACATCCAACTGTCACCTCCAACGAAGAACAACTAAATTCCACACCCTCTCAGCCGAAAAACCCACCAAATCCCTGTTAAAATACTCCCTGCCCATATCCAACACCTTTCTACTTCAACTCCTCCTCGAAAAATGATGAAAAACACTGCTTTCAATAATTCATTAAATTTGCATGCCCCACGAGCATTGCCAGATGAGCAATTATTCTCGCATTTTCAGAGCACTCATGTGACGTCATCAAAAATTAAAAATTCAATTTTCTCCAATTTTCAAGCCTTTCGAATGAATTTTTTGATTGAATTAACTTCATTTATCATTTTCACACTCAGGCCCAAACGTTCGAGGTGAAATTTCACTTCGAATGCAATGAAAATCGACTTTGAAATGTTTGACACATTTTGCACGAAAAAATGCAGTAAACCGGTATCACAATGGACTCGCATTTTTTTGCCGAAAATGGAGGCATTTTCGGAGATGTGGATTTGAGAAATATACAATCTTGTAAAAGGATTTTCTCGGTAATTAGGACGAAGTTTGAGGTGTGGGGTATCACGATGGAAAGGTAATGAAACGTAGAAGGGGAATAATGTGAGATTTTGTAACGGGAGTGGCTTGGATGGGTGTTTGGGGGCGAAATGCGTGAGGTCCTACTTTTCGGCATGGAAGGACATAATCCCGGAGCTATTTCATCGTGAGATTTGTTGAATTTGTTGTAAAATGATCAGCTACTAATGGACAAACACTAGTATGAAGTAAACATGTGTTCGAAGATTTGTCTAAGTTAGTTTTTTTCATCAATTAGGCAGACGCCAGATTGTCGCAGAGGAGATGCTGTTTTCTGAAACGATTTTCTCGGTATTTACGGCGAAGTTTTTGCCGCGGGTTACCAGATTGGAAAGGAAATTGAATGTAGAAGCGTAATAAGGTGAGATTTTGAAACAGGAGTCGCTTGGGAACTGATTTGGAAGCAAAATCCGGAAGGCTCTACTTTGCCTCATAGAAGCCAAGGAGTTAGACAGAATTCATGATGTATTCCTGAATTGAATTGAAGAACTTGGGGTGTATCATGCAATCAATAGTACTGATGTATCCCTGGCATGTATGGGAATTACAAAAGACATACCCGTCATTGCGACGCACATGCTTCCTCACTAAAACCTCGATCAAGATTTTTCTGAATTCATGCACTATTGGTCCCCTCTACTTAAACTTATTTTCAACTTTAAGTGCCTCAAGTCGAGGTGGCTCTGCAACCTCCACCATCCTTCAGCACCTCATCAAACCAACCTAATTCCCATATCTTGTGAAGACCTTCTCTCTACACAAACACCACGACTTTGTCTTCGTTCGAATCCTTCCTCCTCTCAACTCAACACTCCCCATCAATTAATTACTTCATTTGCAAGTCCAAACTCACTCACGCAATCTCCCATAGCCTCATGATGTCTGCCCTAATACCCTCGGGCTTGCCACAGCTCGTATATCATGTTACACAGTTGCGTCCGCCTCTCTGACTCTGAGTCAACCTCTGATCTACTTCCGCAATTTAAACTCGAGAACTTTCAAATTTATCTTCGAAATAAAAATTCGATCATCCAATACAAACATGCCTACACCATCCATCATTTCCTTTAGACATTCTCTGCACAAGCAACACACACTCCACCCAACTTCCAACTACTACGGATGTCACAAACAACCCCTTGGAATAACTAAACCAGGAAAACTTTCACGGTCCAAATGCTCAAGTCTCTAGCCAAGAGCGGAAATGAGAAAATCTGGTCGACATTGTACCGGAATTTCCTATTGCGAAATGCACTCTCCACAACTTTCTCGCATCGTCGTCCCACCTGGCAAGTGGCCAAATCTTCAAATCCTTCGATTCCCTCTGCACATCTGTGTGTGCGTGTTGTGCACAACATCCTCATCTTTCCTGTATCCCGTATCCGTATCCAGAGGAGCAGGATGACACTCGTGTGTGTTTGTATCTCACTCAATTAAAAGCCTCCTGCTCCTCCTTTTGAGAGAGTATTCTTAGCAATTTGCAACAATTATAGCGAGCGTCATGGCAGTTTTTCAAACTCCTGAAAGTGCTATTGTTGTTCGCATTGGGCCGAGTGGCAAAGCCGTAAAACTGAAAATGAAAACGAAAATCCCTACTCGCCCCCAATCAAGGCACCAACTTTGGACGGCATGGTTGGAAAACAAAGAGCAAAGCCAGCGCAGAGCAGAAAAATCATTCGGAAACTTTTTCCACCAATCGATTATAGTCGTACAATAAATAAACTTCGTAAAAACCAATCTGTCGGAAACGGCCCCATTATCGAGAAAGTTTTTTTGTCCCAAGTTCCTCGCAGCCACCGCTGAATCAATGGCCATCCGTGTCCTAGGACCCGAACAGGAGTAAGTCCAAATATGTCAAAAGGTGCCGGTTGCCAATGTTCGTTGTCTGGTGTGGGAGCTGCGGGTGGGGGTGTGTCGATGAGTGAATATCCTCCCCCTCGAGCGGTTCGACTCTGCGAACAATAAATTCATATTTCAATTTAAATTCATGTGAAAATTGTATTTATTGTCGGAATTGAAAATTTCGTCTTGTGATTCGATTGTGAACTCACTGCATGCTGAGCCGCGTGGCGTGGAGTCCGAGAAACTATTTCCACACAGCTGAAGTTCACGTTGAACTTCCTAATACGATTCGGGAGGGCGAAAAAGTTTTAGAATTCTCTTCGTTTCTCCGTGCAAGACGAATTCCTCCTTTGAGGAGCGATGGCAGGAAGCAATTATCTTTTGGTCGATCACCTCCGACACACCTCTGTGCGGCTTTGAGTGCTCGAGTCTCGACCGTAAATGGCATGGGATAGGAAGGCGGAAAACTTTGCCATTTACGGTGACTAAGGATGAACAAGAAGGTTAAGGGGAGCCAGCCCATGCGATGAGTCGTAGTTTTAAATGAACGCCATGTTGACTTAAATTTTGAAGAAAACAAGCTACCCGTGCCGGAAAATCAATCAAAAATCAAATCTTGCATCTATTGGCCATCACCCGCAGTCATCATGTGAGTCTGAAGGGTCCTCAGTGTCGCCGGCAGTCACAGACTCTCGTCACAAGGTCAATTATCTGGCATGTCTTCATGTGCCCGGCACAGTCGCTCCTAATTGTGCTTTTAGGTATTTTTACGGCCGTCACATGTGTCGGATTTATTGCCATTTGATTGCTTTCGGCGAGTTCATTCCAGTCATCACGTCAGGCGTTTATCGACTCTGTGCGCCGTTGTGGCGTTGACACGAGTCCCAGTCTAACCAAGTCCAGTTCGTCTACGAAAACCGTCCATCATTGGGCCACCTCAACGGAGAGGCATCGCTTCGCTCTCGGATTTCATTCACTTTGCTCCATTTTACTTTCGGAAGGGAAAATTAAATTGCATTACCCCTCTGGTCATGGGCATGGTTTTTTTTTCTTTTCTTTTTTTTTGTTTGTTTTCTTCAAGCACACACCACCCTACTCCCCCCAGAGGACCTTAATTCAGCCCCTGCAGCCGATATGCATCGCACGTGTGGTGCTCTACATTCCTTCATGTGGATAAGTTTTAATCTCTTTTGCTGGAGGTTCAATATAAATTTTCATGTCTACCCCTATTCGCTTACTCCAAGCACGGATGATCAAACTTTGCCAAGACTGCCACTACGGCGAGCGAGACGATGAGACGCGCGAGTGAGTTGTGCAAGAGTGAGACAAAGAGCACGAGGCGAATGGATGTTCAATACGGATTATTGGCACATTTTACTGCTGCTGCTCAAGGGAGCCAAGCCAAGCCGTTCCGTTCATCCGGTTTTCCCTGCACACGGCTTTATAATCAACAACTACTGCCTGCCGAAGGGATGGGCAAAGGAGTGTCTCATCCGGATGTATGGGTAATGAGAATGATGGCGGCGTATGGGCGCCACCATCAGCACTCAAAAAGTCGAAAATCCCACTCTCTCCCCCCGCCCCCAATCCACTGACTTACGATAATGCTGGCGTTTATGGTATTCACCGACAGCGCGAAGAGGTTTTTATAGGCGCCACCGATGCCGAGCAAAAATTCCGCGTTACTACCGCCATCCATAGTGTGGCATGTGGCAGTGCCACCCAGGCACCAGACATCATCATCAGCGAAAGCCAACTTCTACCAACAACGCCCCCTCAGTCCATCTGGGCAAACAATAACAAATCTCAATTCAGAAATTGGCGTAGTTTGCTGTCAAAATCCGCAATGTACATATTTTACCCTTAACTATGGCGCAGCCAATTGCACACGAGAGAATGCAACTTTGGGAGTATTAAGCTGTGTGGTGTTTGCTGGTCGGCCGAGCCGAGCTGGCTGCGATAATTAAGGACACCGCAACACAGACTAGCTGCACACGCACACAGCTGCGGCAGCCTACAACAGACGGGAACTTTCTCTGATGTGCCATGTGAAATAAATATAAATTGGTTTCTGTTTGAATAGAGGACCACCAGGACTTGTGAGTGTGCAATCAATGCTAGAAACTGTTATTTATTGGGTTCCATGGGAGTGAACGGACGCGTTGGCACCACTGCCATAATGCAACCAATGTCGCCCGAACAGCGTGTGTGTGCACTGTCCAAAGGACAAACAGAGCCCTTGATAAAAACATCCCGATAGCTGAAGCTAAAGCAGCAGCAGGTGTTTCACTCTGGGACAGCAAACCAAACAACATCTCCAGCACCAGCAGCGCGCCACCCACAACGCAGTGGGATCGGGGAACAGCAGCAGGAAACTGGTGAACTGGGTTTTTATTAAATAAAATCAAATCTTTTTTTTTTCGCCTCATTCAGCAAAGAATGCGAGAGAGCACCGAACACAGTTGGGCTGAATACAAATTTATGCTTCAATAAATTGCACCTGCAATTTGCCTCGAATGTGTACAAAAGTAATTGGCAATTTGTCAGTATAATTAATTAAAGCAATTCAGTCGCATGCGTGTGTGTGCGAATAGGTGGATGAGGCACGACTGCATGTGGGGGTGGTGAAACTGAAGAAAAACGGTTGCGTGCGGTGGAGGTGTGTAGCAGTAGCTCCCGGGGGCAATGGCAACTTTTTTCATCTTGTTTGTGTCACCTTTGAGAGTTTCATTAGGGGGCACACTTCAGATGTTTAAATTGAGATTTCGCTTTCGAAACTTTCTCCCCTCCCCCCTCAGATCAGTTGGAAAGGGCAATTACCGTAAAGGGTAACTTTTTTATTAAAAAAAAAAAAGAAACTCTTTGTGGGTTCTTCAGGGTTCTTTGACATCCGCAGAGGGCTTGTAAATGAGATTATCCCCTTCGTGTGCTTGTGTATGCAACAAGGTAGATTGTCATAATACAATGGCGAGTGTCATTTAAACGGGCGACACAAAAACGCTTTTAGCTGTTGACGATGTCAGACAGGTGGGCGCACAACTTGAACCCCGTGACATTTTAACGTCGCTGATACGAGGGGTTAAGCATCGCAATTCGTTCGTGTCGCGAAATGTGATCAATTAGTGAAGGAAGGGCTATTTGGAAAGGGATTGCTGTTGATTGAACAGATGCGAGGAAGAAGGCGCTCTCTTATGCATTTGAGTCAGTTGTATGGCGCCCCTAAGGTTAGGTCAGTTAGGTAGTGGGACTTAGACCATGTAGGTCCAGTGTGATACCCATACACAGGCATCTACAACTGATCGACAATTCCAGGGATAGTGCCGTTAAATTGTTCCCAACCAGATTTGAAAACCGAATAAAGCGTATTAACTTTGCTTTCACTGGGATTCGAAGCGGGACATCTAACTGGACGGGACATCTAACTAGAGACATCCCACTAACCAGGGGCACGCCTCTAACCAGGGACATCCCTCTAGCCGGGACACGCCTCTAACCAGGGACATCCCTCTAGCCAAGGGCACACCTCTAACCAGGGATATCCATCTAACCAGGGGCCCCCCTCTAACCAGGGAAATCCCTCTAACCAGGGGCACCCCTCTAACCAGGGACATCCCTCTAGCCGGGACACGCCTCTAACCAGGGACATCCCTCTAGCCAAGGGCACACCTCTAACCAGGGACATCCCACTAACCAGGGGCACGCCTCTAACCAGGGACATCCCTCTAGCCGGGACACGCCTCTAACCAGGGACATCCCTCTAGCCAAGGGCACACCTCTAACCAGGGATATCCATCTAACCAGGGGCCCCCCTCTAACCAGGGACATCCCTCTAGCCGGGACACGCCTCTAACCAGGGACATCCCTCTAGCCAAGGGCACACCTCTAACCAGGGACATCCCTCTAACCAAAGGCACCCCTCTAACCAGGGACATCCCTCTAACCAGGGGCACCGCTCTAACCAGGGGCAGGCACTCAGTCAATGGCGCCATCCAGCTGTTTCTAGCGCTTCTTTGCTTGTGTCTCTGTTCACAAATGTCGAATATGATTGATGTACGACGCCATTTGCAAAAAAAATAACATCTTCCGGTACGATGGGACAAGGAAGGACCTTGTACGACTACGAGGAAAGTTGAAATTCACTCTTAGACTCAAAAACTGGTGCATTGTACCACCACGCAGCAAAATTTCATGGTCTTCCTGGACCAGCAGGGACTTCTGTGATGGGGAGCCTACATCATCAGCTCCCTCCTCATCAGCACCAAATAAGTGCCAGCTGATGCGTGCAAAGGCGGGACAGTGGCAAAGGAAGTGCTCTGCAGTGTCGTCGTCTTCTCCACAGGCGTCTGAGAGAGTTCTGTTTGCCAAGGCGCTTCATTTCCACCTTCAACTGAGAGATTCTCTTTGCAATGGTGTCTCAAATTTAGTTGTGGCTTGTCTATCGAAGATTTTCACGATTACCACGCAAAGTGTGTCGATGGCAACCTGGCCCAGTACTGCCAGTGAATCATTTCTTCGTTCCCCTCAGATTCCATCCTTGGCCCACATTCGAATTTACTGCTTCAGCTTCCATTCCATCCCCCACGGTCTCTCTGAACCGCACCACAGAGAAGAAATAAACAGAAGTCAAAAACTCGGGCTCCTAAGGGTAAACTAGCGCGTTAATTACTTGTGCGCCGTCTGCAACAACACACTTTCACTTCAAATGGTGCAGTCTCCTTCTCTCCCTCTCTCTCTCTTATCGACTCCACATTGCGGTGCTGTATCCCCAGAAATTAATACAGAACCGAGCAAGTTTCGAATTCAACTACAAAGTTCTTAATTACCAGACTGACCATCTTTGCGACACTCAAGGCGAGAGAGATAAACTACCACGGCCCGGGGCGCCATCACTTGCCACTAATTTAGCCCGCGCTGCTTGCAATGCTGCCCGTTTGCTCGTCAACACCTGACGCGCAGTGACTCTGCAACGATGACATTTATTGTCAAACAAACTCGCCGTCCACTTATCAGCGTTTCCCACTCCAGTTGAACACACAATCTGAATGGGAGAGTCACCAAAATCAAATTGCACTCGTCCCTCGAAACTGGAATCCATCGTCCCCCCGAATGATTGCCATCGAACATGCAAACACATGGGATTCGATTGAAGGGTGAGAAGATTGACCAACAGCAACTGTCATGTTTCCGTCGCCATGTTGTCAAAATCGTTTTACAAAAGTGCTCAATTGGGAACAAACAGAAAAAAAAAAACCCCTCTCTCATCACGTATTCGGTTCGCATAAAGAATGACATACGGGAGAAAATACAAGTGAATGAAGCCAAACGCTTCTGTCAAGAGCCAGAATAATATATTGCGCCAGCACCGGGTGACTTTTCTCCCATAAATAATGAATTTTGCAGTTTCGAAATGAGAAAAACCACCCAAAGGCAGGCGGTCCTCAAGAATGTGAGAGAATTCATCGCCGGAAAAAGTTATGTAAACGTGATGCAAGTGATGGTGAAACTTTGCAGGCACCTTCGTGTCCAATTTAAATTGCATCTTGACAGCGCAGCCAATGTTCCACCATCGGACAATGGAACTTTCGTGGCTGGGAACGCCAAAAAACAGCAGCTGACGATAAGAATGAGAGCAGAAAGTCTGGCAGAAAAGTTCCACGAACCTCAAAACTAAAGGAAAACCGACACAGACAGACAGACAGCCGGAGGATGTCCCTTTCTGTGAGGGAAACGACACATTTTTTCAAGCCTCAAATGCATATTTATTTCTCTCGTTAACTATTCACTCTCTCTCTGTGTGTCTGCACATCACTGCCATCGGGTAGCTCGGATGGTACGTGTTTTAATTAGATTCTTCATTACATCGCTGAGGGAACAAAAAGCAGAAGTGCAAAGAAGACAGAGTCCTTCTAGTCCTAGCGTATCTTTCAGTGGTACGCCTCGTATGTGGATGCTGTTCGTTTTCCATTTACGAGGGGGTTTTTTTTTCCTCGTTTTTTCTCTGTTTTTTTGTCTCCCCGTTCAGTTCTTTAGCCTCGTTGTGTTGTTATTGTTGTTGTTTTCGTTTCCTTCTTCTTTTTTTTTTTTGTTTTAACATCCATCCATCCAAAAAGGAATATTAACAAGCATCAACATTAAATTTCTTTAGCTGAGTGCCAAGCCAGGCGACATCCTCTTCGTCAGTGCCACACCACCCTTGCTGATGTCGTCGACGTTCTCGTGGTTTCACATCCTCATGTGCTCCGCTCCCCCACCTCCCCCCCCCCCCCCCCCTTAATGCGAATAAACATATGTACCTGCACCCGTACATACATATAAAAAGAGCAACGCTCCAATTTATGATAGAGTTAGCACGCGGGCGGTTCTCGGGTGGTCGGGGCAAATGGGAGCGGAAACAAGGAATGTTGTTTTGGTTGAGGGGCGGCATGCAGAATGCCGATGGGTGAGAACATTGGAACACTCACAAGGATCGTTCGGCTAAAGCGCATAAAAATGCCCCAACCACCGAACGAGTAGAGTTGCCAACTTTACCAAGATGATGCTGCTGTGCGGATGCCATTAGTATGCTGTGAGAACGATGCGACGACTTGCTGGGTCGTGAAAGTAAATTTGATTGATCATTAAAGTGGATTTTCGCTTGAGGGGGGGGGGGGGGGGGGTGAAGCAGATATGGTTGTGGTGCGAAATAGAGATAGATTTTGTGGGTGGGCCTTAAGAAAAGAGTGGAGAAGGATCTGAAACAACAACTGGAACCAGCTAGCAGGAGATCATGTTAGCTATTCTAAATAGAGGCTTCTTGGTTGATGTCCAGCTCCACTCCGAACTGCAGCACCACACAAAGAAGAACTGGACCGGACGCTACTGGAAATCAAGCCAAAAAAGAAGTGAAACTTCTCCAAACGCCCACTTGAACTCTCCGACAAGAGAATTAAATCCCCGAGAGATACAATGTCAAAGCGATGCCTTCACAGCAGATTATCATGCAAATTTGGGGAACATCCAAAGTTCCAGCCTGACCTCCTAATTTCAGAAATTCCTCGCTCAAGTGATCAAAGATCACCAATATGCTCAATTTATATGCAGAATGGGTCAACGTGGACCCATTTCCATAAACTACTAACCTCCTCCCCCCCTCCCCAGTAGTGCCCACAATGTCAGAGAAAATATTCGTCCAAAGGTGATGAGGATGAAGCCTGAGGCATCTCGAAAATTACATTCCAACACTTTGATTTGCATTCAAAGCGATAACCTTTTTCTGCTGGTCATCGGTATGCCGCCGCCCGCCCCCTAGAAAAAAGGTATTTTCCCAAATAAACCCCAACTGTGAGATGAAAACTTCAATGAAATGGCTTTCATCCCATTTAAAAAGGTGTTCATATGCATACCACTTATCACAACTGCTCTGAATATTCGTACGTATTCTCGCCAACAATCGCCGCATCTTCAGCCTCTGCTGCTGCTGCTGATGTGACAGGACACCGACACACCCGTCTTCGGGCAATAAGATGTCGGCAGACATAACAAGTGAGACAAACAGAGAGAGAGGGAGAGAGAGAGAGAGCTGATGATGAAGATGAAAATGATGACACAAAAATGAGGAGTGAACATCACACAATATGGCACGAAGACGTACCAAGTACCACCGTGAGTCGTCGCGTTCTTCATGTCGTTAAGTACTCGTCGCTCTCGTTCTCCACTTCGCCTATATAAGCCGTCACTCAGTTCAGTGGAGAGTACCTGCAGCCGTCCCATATTCAAAAGAGGTGAACTTTATTACCTCGATGCACACACTCACAGCAGTTTAGAGCCTTAACGATTATTAATTCAAATTTTCCACTTTAGCACCCCTCAACGGGTGTGTTTTACGTTACAAATGTGGGACAATGGAGAGAGATATGCATCTGGGTTATGTGTGTGTACTCTCTCTTGATGTAACCTTAAAACTTGCTTAACGAGCTCCATCAGCTCAGTCCCCCATCCGCCGGTGAAGTTTAATGAGAAGGTCGGCTATGTCCAGTGGGTGGTGGTGGTGGTGGTGGCAGGCATTCGTCCTTCTCTTTTGTGCTCGAAAATTATTAATCCTATCGCTTCACGCTGTGAACCCAAGCGCGGGAGAGGTGAGGTCGCACACGCACAGTGCTCGACTCTGGAATCTACGCTCTTTCGGTTGATTTCAATTCGGCCCTGAATGGAATTTGCCAACGATGTGGGAGTTCCAGAGTTAAAAGCCGGAATCAAAAGTCGGAAAAAAGGATTTCGGTCGATCCTTCGGCTGCTTTTTTTTTTTTTTGTTTCAAGCACATAGTTAAAATTATTCCACATGGCCTTCTGGGGGAATGTGGGAATCTATGTATTCGGGTCCGCACTGGGATTCATATTTATTAACTGGAAGGGCTTGATTGAGCGGAAGATTGCTTTCTGAATGGATGAATGCAAAAAATTTCGACCGAACAAATTCCTTTCGTTTTCATATTTTTTTTTTCTTTTCTGATTGCATACTGATGTGCGGGGGGGTGTAGGTGTATGGACCTTTTTGTGCGGCGGCCAATGTGCCAGCGTTGGCTGGGTACGTTAATAAAGACGAACGATTAATTTTTATCAATGCGACCGGCAGCAGCAGCAGTGTTATCTGAAGCATGATGAATGGGAAAGGAATGCTCTGTATTTTTCGGTCATCCACGGCCCAGAGGCCACCGGCGGACGAACTGGGAACTAGGTCCTGTCCCTCTGGACTTATTTATTGTGGGGACGAGTAATCAGATTCAAATGTTACATTGCATAGAAGTGACGCGCGATAGGTTTCACTCTCCCTCTCTCGGGGTGCGTGAGTGGGTGGAGGGCGATCCATTAATTATCAGATGCTTTGAATTTCAAGGAAATTTATGATGCGTTCAATCCATTAACCCTTTTTTTTTTCCTGCCTTGGCAGCCGGTTGTTTGCTTGCGTTTACAAAGTGCCTTATTTGTATCCCTCGGGAGGTGGGCGGCGTGCTTGTGTACCTCATAATCACCGCCCGGGGATCGATGTGTTCGGATCTGAATTTTCGAAACACTTTTCGGTCAGTGTTCTGCTGCGGGAAATTGTCCGTATAGTGTCAAATAAATTTTAATCAGCGGATGAGGGAAGATTTTCGTGTGGATCGTATATATTTTTTTTTTTTTTTGCTCGCTCCCCTCCCGGGTTTCTTCGTCCCTTTTGCGAGAGTGATTTGTGGTTGGCAAAGTGTTCAGTTCAGTGGATCGCATTATTCAATGTCGGATTAGTTTTACGGATGACGACAAGGTCGGCGAGGGGTTGGGCATTTTTATGGGATTATAGGTCAGGATCTACGATGGATATTTTATCGACTTTCACTTTATGAGTTCCTGCTGGGGGCTGTTGGTACTGCTGGGGACTGCTAGTGGAACACACGATACTCACCCAGTTGAGGAAAGTAAAAACCGCGCGTTCACTATCGTTTATACTCTGCTCTCTGCTCGGGATGGATCTCTGCTGAAATTACCCATTATCTAATTGTATTGCTCACACATGATTGCCGTTAGATACTTGACTGGATTTTTAAAAGATAACGCTTTCACTTTCGCTCGGTTCCTTTTTTAATGAACGAAATTTAATGAGCGGAAAATTGTATCCATTCACTTAAATGATTAACGTCAGCTCTGCGATTCCCTCGGCAGTGGGAAGTCAAAGCGAAAATGTCTGGCAGACGGAGCGATGTGCATACGATTTGGAGGATTTGCCGCTGCAGTGGCAACGAGTGCGAGATTGATGCCAACTTTTATGTGATTGGATGGCTGAGTGAGCTAATGCGGATTTGTGGGTGCCAGGTCGTTGTTGCTGCTGCAAGGAGTGGAGGCGCTGTTAGCTTGGCTGAGTTATGGAGGACAATTGAAGCAATTAAATTAATAGAGGGTTTTTTTTTTTGTGTGTGAGCCAATTTTGGCACTCAAACCTGGCAAGGCGGTGATGTTCTGTGGGAAAAAAAATGAATTTAGGAGATGGCTTTATCCTCGCTTAGCTCCGCAATGAATGAGACGGATTTATTCGCGGAATGTGTTCAGTGATGACTGCAGTGTTTTTCTGCGCCAAATTTCTTATCGATCGCGTAATTATTCTACGCTCTTGCTGATTTTATGCGTCAAATTCCTTACATCTACCGTCAGTCTTGCAGAAATGTCTTCAACTGCATTATAAAAGGTGCTGCAACATTATTGGAAGGTGCTATAAATTTTGTTCAAATGGCGCCCTACGTCGATCGCGTATTTATTCCACGCTCTTGCTGATTTTCCGCGTCCAATTCCTCACATCTACCGTCATTTTTGCAGAAATGTCTTCAACTGCATTATACAAGGTGGCGCAAAATGATAGGATGAAGCTATAAATTTTGATCAAATGGCGCCCGACGTCGATCGCGTATTTATTTATTTGATAAATTATAGCGTCTGCCGATAGGGTGTTTAATTTTGTGCCACCTTGTAGATTTTGCATAATCAATCCTCTACCTCGAGCCGAAATCCCATTCCCAATGCGACCGCAAATCCCTCCAAAAATAACTCAACCAATTTACAAATTTATATCCACTCATCCTACAAATCGGCTTACCCCCAAAAAACCCACCCCACTTCACAGATACTCCATCAGACTTACACGATGCCATGGCTACACGCGGGTAAATTCCATGCGGATAAGTCACTCTCAATCCCTTGCTCGAACTATTTATCAACCCTTGACATTCATCCCCGAGCGGGTTAGACAGATTTGAATCTAGAAAAAAAAAATGTGCTCTAAAACCGTACATATATCATCCCTTTTTTTCCGGTTGCCATTCCCCCCAAAATACCGCCCCCTTTTATCCACTCCCCCGCCGCCATCATCAGCTCAATTAAACCTTTTCTGCGGCCCCTTTGTTAGGCGAAATCCCCAAGCCACCTTCGTCGTCGTCCTTTAAAGTCCCCTCCGGACAACGCGCCGTTGGCACGGATGCCAGAGCCGCCACACCCCCTCCCGCAAAAAACGATACAAAGTCCTGACAACACTTGTTCGGATCACATTTCAATATGTTACAATGGTAAATCGGTCCCCATTCAAATTTTATAGAATCGTACATTGTACTTTGAAATGGAATAGGCCGTCTCAAGTAGGAATAACATTTGACAAACATCTGGCATCGTTGCCTGGTATCATCATCATAAAAGTACTTCATTGGCACACAAAATTATTTTCTGTGTCAGCAGTGACCCGGCACAGGCAGCAGGCTGCCAACTGCCAACTGCCAACAATTGAATGTTGTATTCAAAATCGTGAACACAAAAGTTGATCATGTCTCCATTCAACTCGGCAGTCGGCCTTCGGACAAGAGTCCTTAAATTCGTTCGTAAATTGAATTTTAGTATCTCGACCCAGGGCCAGGCAAGGCCTGTCTTTTTTTTTCGTTGTTTATTTGCTGGTTGAACGTAATTGGTAATCAGAAATTCCATTCTCTTGCTGATTGATTTATTTTAAAGCTATTTTTACGCGCCCGCTGACAACGGATGCGAACTGAATTCGATTAACGTGGTCGACTGGATAACTTTCCTAAGTGGTTCCCCCCCTCCCCCCATTCAACGGTACAGCACAAGTGCAGCTAATTGAGAATGACAGGTGACAGCTGACGGGGTTGTTCCAGTGGCACTTGGGCTTCCTCGATTTGCCCGATATTTGGCGTGAAATGACTGCCTGCCTGCTGTAACAGCCAAAACAAACAAGAAATGAGTGTAAAGTCGATTTTATTGCAACAAAATGCCGTGTAGCTATGACATATGTATGAATATCAGCTTCAGATTGAGGGTGCAATGAATTTTCGGTTTATGACAGTTTTATTGTGTGAAACGCAAACGCGTTTCACATGAGCGGCGACAAAAAGGTGACAAAAATGTTTTGATGACACATTTTGACAAACAATTTTACCATACTCTTTGCTCCTGCCGAACTTTATGGGCTGCGGGACACGAGCGAGAATGACTAGGCAACTCGGAGAAAACAAACAACAATTTTCTGACAGAGTGTGTAAATGATGTTTAGTGCGAAACAGTTACCAACTGACATTGATGGTTAACTTCCCGACTGGCAGTGACAGTTTGACAGGAGCTTATAAATCAAGCTCACCGAAATTAATTACACGACTGCCGTGCCAAGGGCGTTATTTAAATTGTGAAATGCCAACCAATGCGGGATGAGTTTTTTTCCTTATCGAAGAGAGTTGCTTTATGGGACGATGAATGTCTACAGACATTTCTAGGATGCGTCACGAAGAAACAGTCTTTGTTTTTTTTTTTCTTGAATTTAAAGCGGACGCAACGTTCTGGCCGTTTCATCGGTGTTGTGTATGGATGACGATCCTTCAGATTAACTGATCACGTATCGATAATCCCATCAATCACGCACAAAGCTCCCCGTGAAGGACATCATGTGCGGAAGCTCATGCATGACTGAAGCCTTATTTAAAATGCCACCAACGTTGTGATTTACGAAACCGAAATCCGGCCACAAACAGATGGATCTGGTTCACGATTAAGGGATTAAGTCTTAATGAATTGTTTCTTGTATACACACCCGAAGGTATTTCACGCAGTCGGGGGAGTACAGAAGTAAGTAACGTCATCACCATGGAGACAAGCCATTTATCTCTCTAACTCACAAATGCATGAAATCAAATCGATTCCCATTACAATTGATTGCTTATCTTCCTTCTGTCCGCACTCACTAATCCCAAGCAGCAGCCAAGCAACCAAGATGACAAAGGAAGCAGCACAACAGTCAGTCCCTTGTTGCCTGGGTTTCATTAGGACACATTAAACTCACTTAACACCTCTCTGGCGAAGGAAACACGTCACTTATAGTTGTACATGAATTACGCTCGCCCGAAAGGGACTTTCATAGATTGATGGTGACGGCCCTATTGGCAGCGCAGGACTTACGTACAAATGTAGAATCGTCGATGCCGCCGCCATATTCTTTCTGGATATTTACATCCTCGCTCCAACTGATATTCCCCCATTCCGCACAGCCATCCATCCGACAACCTTCCAGACCCGACCACCACCCCCGCCATAACTTGTATCCTATCTCCTGGTAACGGTTTTTTTTCTTTTTTTTCTTCTCTCTGTTGCCTCCTGCCTTTGCGTTCCTTTGTGTGTTTGCTGTCGTTTGTTGTTTATTTGTCTTTATCCCCGGCGAATGTGACATTAGGTGGATTGAGGGAGGTTTTAAAAGTGGAAAAGATTTTGCCGACTAACAGTGATCGTGCGGTGGGATGTGATGCGGTGTCTTGTTTGTGGATTCCTGGGTACGCGATGCGTTGCTAAACAAGCCCACGGGATGTGCCATCGAAGACTCTCTGCGGCGTCACTTACATACACGCGAGTGTACATAAGTAGATGTGGGTGTGGATGTGTCTAGGATAAACCCGGCAGCATGTATTATAAGTGTTTATGTACTTTGAGTGAAGCGCTCAAGTCAATTTCACAAATTGAAGGCTTTGTGCAGTGGGTAGTGTTGACGACACAACACTATGAGAATGTCAGCGGTGATGTCAGGTTTATCTGCGTGTCGTCCCGCGTCCTCTGTGCCATTAATGTACCCCCACCGTGTGGTGGAGCAGTGAATTTAAACGTTTATTCTTTATTTTTTTTTTTTTAAAGATTTTACGGAAATTGATTTTCTTGTGCGGCGTTTGAAAGCGAACAATATCTAGAGAATGAATATTTAATGGACTCGTCGGCGGGTCGGTATTTGGTTTGGGAATTTGAAACTTTATTGGTTGAGCCATAAAGTTTATTAGCGCCGTCACATCAAAGGATTGCCGAGGCGAAACCCTTTCAGAGCATTCTGCACGACGATGATGGATATGTGTATCGTTTGAGTATCGATTTCAATACATCGAAATGCCGATGATAACTCTCTGCCATTGAGGGGTTAGTTATCCTTCGCCGGAAATTATTTGTCATCGATTGAGGGATGTGCAAGTTTCGGTTTCTGTGCGGACGATATCGGGAGTAATTGAAGGTATTCGAGCGAATAATTTGATATCGCTGGAATTAATTGGATTTGAATGCTCAGTGAAACTGAAGTGATATCTTATTTTACTGGAATTTGATATAAGTATGTACTCGTATGTATGCAGTCTTAGAGGGAAGTAGAGTGCCCCCTTTTTCTGCAAAATGAAAATGTGAAGATTCACTTCTTGAGGGTATTTGGACAGACTTGGGGCTGTGGAAGGTTGCAGTTGAGCTTGGACTTGTGTTAAGAAGGCACATATATGAGCGTAATCGATTTCATCGTGTTATAAAGTGCAGTTCTTAACAAGGTGTGGCCACATAAAGTGTTTTTTTTTGCAAGAACAACTGAAGGAACAGTGAGATGTTGAAGGATAGTGGCTACGAAGCACGTATTGGGAGCAGAAGAACCAAATCTAGATACTAGAAGCATTTGAAATTGGAATTGAGCTCAAGTCAAAGAGACATCTAATCATCTTGTTCGACATGTAACACAGTACGGCACGAGGAAGGACCTGAAGTGGGTTTCAGTGATGATGGAGTGGACGCCTCATAATAATGCATATCTCTGCTATCATTCCGATGCATGTCAGGATAAGATTGTTCATGAATTCTGTCGAACTCCTTGACTTCTGCGAGGCATTGTAGAACATTCCGGATTTTGCTTCCAAATCAGTATCCAATCAGTATAAGCGACTCTTGTTTCAAAATCTCACCTTATTACGCTTCTACATGAAATTTCCTTTCCAATCTGGTATCCCACGACCCAAACATCGTTGTAACTACCGAGAAAATAGTTTCAGAAAATGTCATGGACTCGGCGATAATGCAGGCATCTGCTTAACTGATGAAAAAACTAACTTAGACCTATTTGAGTACACTTTTTACTTCATTATAGTGTTTGTCCTTTAGTAGCCGATCATTTTAGAATAGTTTCAACACATCCCATGATGAAATAGCATCGAAATCCACTCCACTCCATCAACTTCCAAGCGACAAGGTAGGACATCGCGCATTTCGCCCCCAAAAACCCAACCCAGTCACTTCCATTTCTCAATCTCACCTTATTCCCCATCTACATTTCATTACCTTTCCATCGTGATACCCCACACCTCAAACTTCGTCCTAATTACCGAGAAAATCCTTTTACAAAATTGTACGTTCCTCAAATCCACTTCTCCGAAAATGCCTTCATTTTCAGCAAAAAAATGCGAGTCCATTGTGATACCGGTTTACTGCATTTTTTCGTGCAAAATGTGTCAAATATTTCAAAGTCGATTTTCGTTGCATTCGAAGTGAAATTTCACCTCGAACGTTTGGGCCTGAGTGTGAAAATGATGAATGAAGTTAATTCAATCAAAAAGTTCATTCGAAAAGCTTGAAAATTGGAGAAAATTGAATTTTTCATTTTTGATGACGTCACATGAGTGCGCTGAAAATGCGAGAATAATTGCTTATCTGGCAATGCTTGTGGAGCATGCAAATTTAATGAATTATTGAAAGCAGTGTTTTTCATCATTTTTCGAGGAGGAGTCGAAGTAGAAAGGTGTTGGATGTGGGCAGGGAGTATTTCAAAAAGGATTTGGTGGGTTTTTCGGCTGAGAGGGTGTGGAATTTAGTGGTTTTTCGTTGCAGTTGACAGTTGGTTGTTTCGCTATGAAAGTGTGGTGTTACCATGCAAGATGTTTTGATCTTGATTGATCTGCAAACATTTTAAAGCAAATCAAAAGCAGGGTACACAAGGCGTGATTGGATTGACTTTGAATTGATGAGGTTGTGCGTTAGAGCAGAGATCAATTTACATATTGGATGGCGCTAGGCTCTGAGATAGGGTTCAGTCTACAGCACCAGACGCTATTATTCTCGCGACCATTGAAGGCCTTAAGTTTTAAGCCAACACTTTTTCGTGGCAGTTTCTCTGAGTGTTGTCTGAGTCTCAGTCAGTGAGTGTCGAAAAAGGTGGTGGTGTGAAATGTCTTCTGTCTGTCTCGGAACATTAACCTTGACATTTCTCGGAACAAAACCACGACATGACGGTCATTTGAAAGTATGTTGAATGTGTCCTGTGTGAAAGCAGACTTACTTATTTAACGTGGGACTACAGTGGCCTCAGGGTGGACCAACAAGCCTGCGACTCCACCAACAAGCACTTCTCCCAGCTCGATCTTTAGCTAGCGGCCTCCAGTATCACACGCATAGTTGGTTGAGGTCCCTTTCTACTTGCGAGATGTACCTGATTTGCGGACTTCCTCCACTGCACCGTCCCTCGGGGTGGGTTCCAAGACTGTCGCCAGTGGGCCGTTCGATCTCCATGAACAAGCCATCTCAATCGACGGGTCTTCACTCGATATCGCTGAACAGCTCGTACAGCTCGTTGTTACATCTTCTCCTCCACTCAACATCTATGGAGACGGGACCGAAAATCATTCCTCTCAAAGCAGCCAAGAGCAACCTCGTCCGCTTTTGACAAAGTTCAAGCTTCTGCGCCATATACTAGGACTGGGGCTATCAAGGTCTTATAGAGGGTTACTTTGTTAATCTCTACTTTGACAATCCTTGTTTGATTTCATTGCTGGTGTCGTTGTCTGAATTGGTAGCGGTTCCTAGGTAAACAAAGTCTTTGACGTCGACGTTGGGTGTTCCTCTGGCAATGGCGTGCGAGTTTTAAACAATTCTTTCAAGAATGATGTTGAAGAAGTCGCATAACAGCGCCTTGCTTGAATCCTTTTTTGACATCAAACGTCTCGGTTAGGTCTTCACCGACCTTGATGAAGCAGCGTGCATTCTCATACACAAAAGTACGAATTTGTTAGAGACGCCAATACGAAGAATTGCTCTGTAAAGCTCGTCCAGACGAATGTTTCAACACATTTTTGGCCATCATTACTGTCCTTGCACCTAAAACGGGCGAAGGTACTTGGAAGCACTACTCACCTACGAGTCAATTCCTTAGCACATCTTGCACATTTTCCAAATCTTACACCCCCACGCACAAATAGCTCAAAAATCCAAACAAAAGGCCCTCCCCCCGACAAACGCTCACACCCACCCCGAAAGCAAGAAAAGAAAAACAAATCATTCAAAACGATTATCCCCTCAAGGCGCCAAACAAAACACTTCTCCATTTGATTTTCTACTTCAAGGCTTCACCCACTTTCGCCTCGGAAACAATGGATTCGTTTGACAGAAACCCCACAATCGATGGGTTCAATTGAAATTGATGCGAAAAAAATGTCAACGGAGAACCCACGTTAAGCATCATCAGTTGGCTAATTTATGTAAATTGCAATTCAGAGAAAATTCCGTCGGCATTCAAACAAGTTTAACGCGTTCTGAGGAACCACGATTGTTTACGCCGACAAAAGTCACAAAAGAATACGAATTAATGTACCGACATCCTTTTTTGTCCGACTTTCCCCCCCGAATTCTGTTTGCATTTGCTCCTTCATTCACATTCCTCATTTACATTGCCACAGCATTCTACCTTCACTCAAGAGCACACTAATGTTTCCATTCTTTTTCACTTCTTCTCTGCCGTAGCGGGGCAGAAGCCAGGCAAATAGTGGAAGGTATAACCCCTAAAACCTTACAATAATTAAGCAATGACCGCCTTTATGTATCCTTTTAATTATTTGGACACTTCTACGTGCCATTTGGCTGTGGGACCATTTAATAGGATTAATTTGCGTTGTGCCTCCCCGGAATAATAATAACAATAATAATCTCCCTAGGATCACGATGTAATTGGTTGTGGAACACGATCCCTCGGATACATTATTTTGCTTTACCAGCCAATGCGACCACGTAGCGCCTTAAATTTCGTTTTCCACTGTAATTGATGACAGGGTAAGGGACATCAATTACACGCCGCCCGCCGCACCGTGGCGGGACATACACCAGACATCGTAGCGTTCGCACAGTCACGAAGTTTTAGTCACGTTTCGCAATGCGAAAGGATTTAATTTAATAAACCCAAAAGAAAGCCTATCCTTATCCTCTCGGTAGTCATTATCTAACATTAGGGACTGTGAAGATGGCCTGACATATCTCAGAGATCTGAGCCGCGATAATCTTAATCTGTGGAGCGGGGGGTGGGGCGGGGAAATCCTTTTAAACATTCCAACTACCTTAACACACACACTCGCCCACATCCCCAGCGTCCTCGTCGCACACAAAAGAGCATAAATTTAAGAACGTTCTTAAATTTAAAGAGGAAATCCTACTTGCGCTGGGATCTCTCTCTCTCTCTCTCTCTTTCATTCCATTCTGCACCGCTGTCAGCACACATTTCGGAGGAGCATACACCGCAATGGACCAAGCGTACCGCAAAAAAAAACGGCAAAGCATACACATAACACGGCCAACAACAGCAACGAAACAGGACAACAAATGCGAGAGAAGTGTGTTCATAAGTGTGAGATGAAAACCAACACAAAATGAAAGAAAACAAAAATTGGAAAACCAACCAGAAGCAGCAGCAGCAGCAGTAAGAGCAGCAGGCGGGCAAGTGAAAAAAAGAAAGAAAAAAAAAGGATTTCAAGGGCCTTCAGATATTCACCATGTCTCCTTGCGGGAGCCGTTCCTTCTCCACACACCCACACCCGAGCCGACACGGCGTGGCGGCGTTAGGGTTCGAAGAAATGCTTTTATAGTTCGCACAAAAGGCGGAAGGTAGGAAAGCAAATTAGGGCCAACGGAAAAGGATTCGAAAGTCGATTAAAAGAACAAGCCACTGAAGTTGGGGAGAGCATGGAATTATCCCTCATACCCCTTGTAAGTGGGTTTTAATGAGAAATCCGGTGAAAAAGGTGCAGCAACAACCAAACATTCGTCCTTAAAGTGGATAGGCGATATTCATCGGGGATACATTTGCTGGCATTCTCCGGGCGGAGAATTCAATTACACCCCGTGATCCTGTTTCGCATAGTTTCTTGTGTGATTCTCTCTGTCGACAGACCGACTACACACAGTTGTGCGTGTAGTTTATGCCGAATCCTGGGGCAATTTAACAAAACTACACACCACACATAAGCCACTTTGTTATTCAGCAGAGTTCACCAGTGACCCTAATACTCCGAGAAAATGCCACACAACTACGGAGTGTAATGGGAGAACTCCAGGAGCAGCACTTCTTCGGCCGTGGCAACGAGATTGAAATTGAATGAACGCACGATGAGGGCCGATGTGGGCCGCCGCGTACCTAGGCACTGCATAATTTGTGTGGATCAACACTCTGACACGTCTCGCACAAAAAAAAGAGAGAAAAAACGCCTTCATTCATTCGTTTGTTCGCATTCTCGGTTTATTCAATTGATGAATTTTTAATTAAAACACGTAAATTCAATTTTTTCCAATTATGATGGAGCCCCTCGAGGTCGTGAAATGGACGAGAGATTATTTTTCGAAGGCCAGTGCGCACAGAAACAAACACACACTCTTGGTGCCCAGGAAACGCGTAATGAGCCGGAATCCGAAGGGAATACTTTTGTGCAAATCCAACTGGGTGCGACTTGAGAAATGGAGAGGAATGGGATAAAAAATCATCTCGATGACTTTACAGTCATTTGACGCTCGTGGCTTGTCGTTTTCCGAGGTTTTCCTTGCTGTTACGCGGTTTTTTTTTATCCCTCGCGCAGCTCATAATTGAATTGGATGACAGTCCTCGAGAAATATTTCACCAGTGTTCATTGATTTGAATTAATGTCTGTGATTAGAGGAGGGCGCAGTTTTCGTGTGCGATAATGTACATCTTCGTGGGCGGACGTGAATGGCCCAACTGGTCATTAGATGTGGTTCATGGATGGCACTGAAGGCGCTCTTAAGCTTAACCTTCAAAAAAGTTCACTCAACATGAACGCCCGCACATCAGGGAAGTTTTTGTCGAAGTCTCTTTGCTGGTAGACAGTGACCATTTCAACGAATTCCAGCCACATGGAGTGTTCAGGCACTTTGTTCGTTGACAATGGCTGGACCAGTTGACATCAAACCAGTGACGGACGGACATTCAACACACGTGACCGATAACGAAGGAGAATTGTATAAAAAACGTTCCACTTTTAAGCAGCACCACGAGCCACCCCAGTCCCAGAAGTCAAGAAGTACTATCTGCAGAGCAGCGCAACACAAAGCAAACATAAATTATATGAAAACCTCAACCTGTCAAGCACGCATCCACGCAGCCGGGATTTTATACGGTCTCATTTCAATTTTATTCTCATAATTTTCAATGAAATATGCTTTGCATAAATTCCGCTGAGCTACATGGTAATTAAGATAAATTCCCCAACATCGTCAACGTGCAGGAACACGGAGTTTTCAAATTTTACACGAAACACTCCGCACATTATCCGCAAAACCAATTACGATGTGCGCCTCAATCCCCTCCCCAACCTGTGTGTACTGTGTACAGCATTAAAGGACGACACTAAGGCATTTCATTTGAATTTGCTTTCATGTAGTCCTTGTTGGTGGCGTGGCCACCCCAGCACCCCAGCACCCCAGCACCCCAACACCCACGTACACATGTCGGACCACGCATGCATAGGGTGAGGCTGACGCGGGTTTTTATTTATTTGTTATCCAGTTTGAGTTATATTCTAACGAATTTACACTTTACCACGACCATTTGCTGTCGACACACACCACCGGGGACCGGAACCGGATCTAACTCGACCAAGGACGAGGAAAAAAAGGAGTCAAACCGGGTCAGTCGTGCACACGCCCACGAAATCACCATCGACAGGATTCGAATGAACAAGCTGCCGAACACGAACGGTAGGAGTGCAAAAACTATCGAATAAGACCGACAAACAATTTCATCCAAATGAAAAGCCAACCAAATGAAATAAAAATTTATTACAATTCCCTCGGCAAACACAATGCCAGCCAGCTAGTGGCGGATGCTCCTGCTGGGCTCCTGACAGCGGTGTCGAGTGCCGCGCAGAAGGTGGGCAGCGATGGGGGGGAGCATTAGCCGTGGTTAGAGAGCCAAAAGGATAGCTCTTGCTGGATGGTTATGGTGATGCGGAGGCGCTCCGGTGCTGTGCTCTTTGGTGGCTCTTTGAAACTCTCATAGTTTCCTCGGTCAACCATAAACTATGGACATCGACGAGAGCCGTCCGGGGAGAGCGATTTTAGTTCGGTTTTACATAAGTTGTTACACCGCCGCCACCACCGGACGACCGCAGGCACCTCTTTCAGCCTCCAGACGACGTGATTTTTTGTATACGCCGTTCGAGCATTAACCGTGACCGAGACACATTCACACAGTCCTGGCCGTGTCCCCAAAGACAAACAAGGAATAGGGAGACAGCAAAAAAAAAAAAAACAAAAAATGCAAATTTCTGCAAAGTTTTAAACTCTCCCCGGAGTGAGTGGGAAACGGAGAGATGTGTTCCAGGATGCTTGACAGAATGATCCTTCAACACCCACGCCTCCCCGCCCGCAGCTTAAGTCGACTTGTAGCCAAGTCAATTGGATGAACAAAAAAAAAATGAAGAGAAACTCCGCCACCAGGTACATCCTTCGCCACCCTCCCCCTCCCCGAAGGAATGACATTTAAAATTGATGGATGAATTGCGAAAAGGATTGTGTGTCCTTTTCGATTCTTCTCAGCTCCGTTTTTTTTTTATTGCGACGCGTTATGTCGTGGGAATCGATACTAAAGTGAGGTGGATTTTAATCACCTGATGCATGGGTGGTTGGAGAGGTGACACAAAGGAGACACCACAAGTCCAGCAGACCAAGACGTGAGGGCCATCAAAAATGCAACAAGGCAGAACACATTATGTGTCTCGGTGTGCAGTTAATGGGTAATTGATTGTTTCGCCGAACGATATTGATGTGGTGTTTCGATGGCCGGGGGAGACAAATGACAACAGCCGCGGCGTGCGTTGTGTAGGGGGGGGTTAATGTACTGAGATTTTTGTCTCCATCGTTCCCTCATTCCCTTTGCTGTCTGTGCTGACTGTTGTCATTTCTTTTTTCTTTCTTTTTTTCTGTTTCTGTATTGTTTTTTGTGAAAGTAGCCGATGGGTTTCGTGTTTATGACTGAATAAAAGTGTCGTTAAGGGGGATCATACACGCCATTAAATATTAACGATTGTAGGTCTAAGGGGGTCCCTATTTTACAACAGTAAACCTCTTCTCATTGATGCCGCCGCTGAGTGGTGCGACTGATGGGTGTCAAGGGTATCTAATGTTTATAGTTCGACGCTCAGAGGGGCTGTCTTGAAACTGCTGTCAATCCTTTTAAATCATAAAAATTAAGGATGATGCTGAAATGGATTTTTTCTTTCCTAATGTCGCCGGCAGAAGGGATGAAGGTTCAGCAAGAAGATTGAAACAGTATCGGAGGCATGCACGATAAATCCTCAAGCTCGATTACAAAGCGGGCGACTACTTTGCACAGCAGTTCAGCTCTCCTTTGATTATACGCATACATAATTCAAACGAGAAAATCTCTTGTTTTTACTCCTCGTCGTGGGTTCAAAACAATGTTACCGCCCATCCAAGCATACATAGTTTCCATTTCACATCACACACACACACACACACACACACTAGGCTCCATCGTTGTCACATAATTTCGAAGCAACATCCATGCTACTTGTCAGTCGGTTCTCATCCATAGTTTCGAACTAGAAAAGTACACAACTTTGACGACATAATATCATCTATTATTCAATTAGAGGCGAACTTGCCTCACACTCAACGTCCTGTTGTAATCCTATTACGTTTTCCTGCTTCACATCGAGAATAGGCCTGTGGGTTCACATGCGTCGTCACAGTCCCAGTTACTAACCAGAGAATAATAAAATGAATAAATGATGAACGATCTGTAATGGAGCCTAACTGCTCGCCCCTTCTGCTATCCGAAAAGGAAAAAATTGCTACCCCAGGATTATCACCAGCACAGACGCACCACCAGCACACATCAACTGGATACGTATTTGCAGATTCTGTTTATCCTTTGAGACGATTTTTTTTTTTATTTTTTTCATTTACGCTTGACATAGGATATGAATTTAATCAATTCTGTGGCTGACGAGGCGGCATTCTTGGGGTGGGGGGGAGGTGGGAACACCAAAATTATACCTCTCAGCATGCGGTCCACGTTCGAATGTGGTGTCGATCATCATGTACGTCAGCCCACACAAAAAGTCACCCGCACAGACGTGTAATTGAAACGCAATAATAGGCCGTCTGCACTGAACAAAAAAAGGATCTGCTGTTTTTTGTTTTTTTTTTAGTACAAAATGGAGTTTTTTGGGCTGATTGTGGAACTGATTTATTCAAGCGAATGGCCTAGTCGAACGCACAGGCTATCGCCCCCAAAGGCTTCGCGCTTTCGCAACACAAATATTGACATAAACGAGTGATTTTATATACAAATTAAGCCACCTCCCGACAAGCTAACAGATTAATTAAAAACTTCGAGAATGCGGCCCTCAAGGAGGGTGACGTTAACAGAGGCTTATGTCAACAGCGACCGACGTGCAAACAAAGAAAAAAAAAAAAAACACAAACCTGAAATGGCACAAGTAAATGAAGTTCCCCCATTTCGTTGGCAACGGTGTATGAGAAAAGGGGTAGTTGGCCGAGTACGAGGTCGCAGCAAGAAGCAATGACTCGACGAAAGTCAAATGAAGAAAGGTTTGATTGGTTCTACGTAAATTAAACTTTTCAACAACAGGGCATGCAGCGATATCGATGTTTTTATTTTTATTTTGTTGGTGCCTGCTGGCATGGTTCGTGCTGAGAATACAAAGACAGTGGCTCTCCGGTGTGAGGACTATTTGATGGCTAGAATGGAGGGCGCCAGGACTAAGGTGACCTGAATCGGTTTTGTGTTGTGAATGGGAGAAGGAGACGAAATGATTTATGTACATTCGCGGCATTTTTTTTTGAACAGCTGTCAAGAGGAGCAACTTTTCAGAAATTCAGCGATTCAAGTTGTGGCCCGGAGTAGCAGACTGCAAGCAGGTTTAAGGATCGTTGTAAAGAAGCGTGATCCCACTTTAAATGGTGTAGTAAGCACAAATGAACCCTCCCTTCTGGTTGCCTTGTCGTGGCGGGAGGGCTTAAGAGTCGAAGAACCTCGGCTCTGGAGATCCCAGGTGAGATATCGAACCAAAAGCCAGAAACGTCTCGACTTGGACGTTAAAAAAGTCAAAAATTAGTATGACGGATAACCAAATTATCGATCACTCCAGGTGGCAGTGGCTATAGCGAAAATTCACCCGCAGTCTTCTTGACTGCGGCTGGGGCAAGGATTCTAGAAGCCCCACCCAAGGAATCGCCGAAAATTCCTGCCACTCACTCTACGATACGTTCGGTAGTTCGGTAGTAGCGAAGAGGCTCTGCCTGTTACGCTTAATCTCCAATCCCATAGACAGGTGGCTGATAAGAGTATTGCTTCTGATGGCATGACTCGGGCAACCGAAAAGGTTGAACGGGCTCCAAACGAGGCAGTCTCCGAGGGGCCCCCTGACTAAGATACTGTTGTTTACACAAATCAACCTTCATCATTGTAAGGATGCTACTGCCATCCTATGTAGCAGACTTCCCATGATGAAAACAAAGCTTCACATAAGATCCATTCAAGAACCATCTGTGGGCTTGGTGGTTTGCGGGGCTTCTCACTACATTATGACGAGCGGTCTGAAAGACCGAGAACTTGTCTTATTGTGCCGAAACTTCTCTCAGCAACAAAGCTTGAGCAGTTCTGTGGACAAGATTTGGTTGCTGCTGTTATCAGCTACGCAGCGAACGGAGGATGGCATAAATTCGTTGTTGCTTCATCCTTCTTTCCCTACGATTCTGTTCTCCCGCCACCTCCAAACTCGTAAATTACTGCGACACCAGAAAGTCATCTGTTGCGACGCCCAGAATTCCTTCTGGGGCAGCACCAAATTCAACAAGAGAGGGACTAATCTTCTAGACTTCATACTATCGTCAAATTGGACATCAAAAACACTGGTTCCCAGCCAACTTTTGCTGCGACTAGACGACAGGAAGTAATTGACTTAACGCTATCCAACAGATACCTTAAGGAGATTACAGACTGGAAGGTTCTTTCGGAGGCGTCCATGTCAGATCATAGATACACTGAATTCCGAATCGAATGCTTGCTGTAGCAGACGAATCCTAGAAAAACCAACTGGATACGGTTTAGGCATGAGCTAGAAACTCGCATCGAACCTGTCCCTAGGCTCATAACGAGACGGATCAGTTCTTTATTGAGTCTGAGTGCTCCAGTGTAGCGTTCAAAAACCACCGACGAAAAAAATAGCACGAGCTGTGCACTTAACGGTGTTGCCTCTCAGATCTACTCATTTACTTACTCACCCCTACGATCCATCGACCGCTGACGATACTGGACACGCTGCTTCCAGCCATCAAGGCCAACCTGTTCGGTCTCTATACCGGAGATTTGGTCTTGGATCTACTCTCTCACAAAAGAACAAACCTCAAACCCCTTCAGCCACCCAATAACCTGAGCTAAATGCCTGCCGTAAATTGTGAGTAATTCAACGATTCAAGTTGCTGCCCAAAGTAGTGCAGCATAGCAGACTGCGAGCATGCTTAAGGGACGTTGTAATGAAGCGTGATCTCGCGGCCGGGACGCTTTCACGTGCACAAATATAGATCTACTCACTTACTTACTTTCTTACTTATCAGGCCTACGGCCCATGGGTCGCTGCCGATCCTGGACATGCTGCTCCCAGTCATCAAGACCAATCTGTCTTGCGTCCGCGATGACTTGGTCTTTATCCCGGAAAATCGGTCTTAGATCTACTCACCCGGCGTCAAGTGCAAGGGAAGCGACAAACCACAAGCCCCTTGAGCCACCCACAGCGCTGTAAATCACCCAAGCCCACTCACAGGCTTCCCTCACGAGCGCAAGCAACCTGGAAAAACTCAAAACTCTCGTCAAAACTTGTCCGCCTTGCTGGTGACACTTTGACAGACCAACACCCGACAAGTCTCAATAAATTCAAAAACTATTATAAACTCCATCCTTCGCCGAAATGCGAAATCGAAGCCATCACTCACACTCACCGCAACCTACCTGGTACATCTTCTTCAACGACGCCGCCGCCGCCGCCGCCCCCGCATCAGTTGTTCAAAACTTACAACAATTCCAATCTAAACAAAGTCATCAATAGATTAGTGTAAATGATTTGTTTTCTTATTAAAGCCTTAAACTTTTCCCTTACAAGCTCAGTGTCATGTCATGCTTCGTCACTGAACAAATGATAAGAAATCATCGTTCCATTTTGGACCGGGTGTATGGGCTTGGGAAACTTAAAATGCCATCGGTATACAGAGTCAACTTTTCATTTGCCCCCAGCCCCAGTCCCAGTCCCAGTCCCAGCCCATGCCACCAAAAACATTATCCAGTCACGAGTCGACGTGTGTACGCACACATGCGACACGTAAAGTTTGCATTGTTCGCTAGGATTAATCGCAGGCCCAGCCGGTAATTCGGTTTCATAAATAAAGAGATAACACCACTAGACAACTAAATAATTCTATAGCATAAAATTAATCCCAATTCATTAAACTTTTAAGGCCCGGCGAATTGAGATCCTGTCGTAACCATGCTACAACTACTGGCACGTGGACGGTGGACGGTGGAGAGTGGAGCCAGCCCCCCGGCTCGGTCCTGAGCACATCCTGCAACTAATCCAATCGTAAAAAGTCTGTTTAAAAAATTAGGGTTCTCTTTTTTTTATCAGAAATCAACGCAACTCGGTGTGAGGACGTTGCGATAACGAGAACATGAAAAGCATGCAGCCAGCCATAAACAGGCGACGATGTTCTGCAACAAGCAGCGGGTCCGCACCACGCATACCCACACAACAGAATCCACACTTTGTACGATCCACACGCGCTGGTACAGCGCATGATTTTGCATGCGAATCAGAGAAAGCTTTCACTGCTAGCTCCGGCTGAGAGTCCTGCTCCCGATGGATGCTGGCGTTTAGTCTCCGTTTCGCTTTAAACTCGATAACAACGATGTCCTTTGTGGGCGCCATCGGCCGGTTCTGTGATTCCATCTTCTGTGCAAATTTTTGAAAACAGTGTATAAGGGTGTTGGATGTCAGACGGAAGAAAGAAAAACTGGGCGTGTGGACGTGAAACGAAGTATTTGTGAAAATTTGATTCATTCAGAGCGGTGCGTGTGTGCTTTGCTAGTGAAAATGGACTTGAGACCGCTAAATTACGATGAACTGTGTCAGCTGGAGATGTTGCGGCTGCCGAACGCGACAATGGTCCCGGTGATGGTCATTCCGGCGACGGCGATTGCATCCATCGACAATGGCTCGGGTGGTGGCGGCCACCGTGTAATTGGAACGTTAATTAACGACGCTAATCAACACCAGCAATTGGAGCCGCCCTCGTACCAGTTACACCATCATCCGTCATCATCCGCCTCGGTGTCTGCCTCTGTCAGCCCTCTTGTCGCGTATCAGCAGCCCTACTATGTACAGGCACAGTCGGGCAGTGGCATGAGTGGTGGCAGTGTAATGCTCCCCGCACTGATTACAGAGCAAACTCCATCGATGGCTCCGAGTGCTGGCGGTGGGGTTATGTATCCGAGCGCTGCTGTTGCTGCCATGGAATCCACTAGCTGCCCGAGGCATCGTCGCCTATCAACCGCTGGCTCATACACGACCCTCAATCGGAAAGCTCTCGAGAGCGAAGAGAGCGCCCAAATGAAGCGTCGACCCGGCAGCGGCGCCTCAGATAAACGTTCCACAGAGAGCAGCGGCATAGGAACGGACGGTAGTGAAACTGTTGCAACCACATGCATACCGGGCTTCAGTTTCGGAGGCTGTAGTACGATTGATAACAATGAGTACGAGCTGAGAGCGTCTGGGGACGGCGGATTGGGAGCTTCCACGTCGAACAATGAGGATTACCCTGTGGTTGGATGTAATGCACTCGCTATGATGAGCATTGCCGGCGATATGGTAACCAGCGGAGCGTTTGTGGGGACTTTGAGAAGGGCTGGCGATTGTGTGAACAACAGCAGCGCGAGCACACCGAAGAGGGTCTCCTTCAAGCGGGATATCAGCCAGGAGGGAATGGAGACCATTCAAGAGGCGCGCAAGCAATCCCATGCAGGAACTTCCGCTGAAATGTACAACTCGTACATGAGTTTCGACGACAACTTCATGGACTATCAAGTAAAGAAAAAAAAAAAAACCAGAAACCTTTCACCTCTCAAGTCCACATATTCCTTGGGTGGTCTTTTTTTGTTGTTTTTCTTTCATTTTTGTGACGGGGGCGGGGGAGGGTGGGTGGCTGTGGCACTTGGCCCACCCGGTTCTTCTAACTAAACGAGGTAACCCTCATTTAAACTTTTTGCCCCTTTTCGACGTACTTAACCTCGTTCTCGTTTTGATCCTCTTTTATGCCTATTAGTCATAGAATCATCGTCGTAGCTAGGCTGACTTAATGCGACGGCGGATGGAAGTGAAGCCTTCAGCAAGCCACTTTGCGTGTGCGTTTCAAAATTTGATGGCAGCGGCGAGAACTTAAAATAAAATATATAAAATCCTTCTGCGAAAGAGTTCGGTTTAATTGCACGAGCAGTGTACACGTCTGTAGAGGCAGAGAATGAAGGCGGATCCTTCGAATTAAATCGTTTTGTTTTGAAGAACAAGAACACGCCGAATGGGGCGAAGTGTGTGCGTAGAAGCGAAAAAAAGAAAAGAACATTCGTTTGACAGAGAACCGAAAGGAATGTGCTTTGAAATGAAATGAAAAATGTACTCCCTGTCGGCGATAACAAATTTGATTCACATTGAGCGTGTAATCATTGCTGAGTGTATCCTTGTCATTTCGGGGCAGATTATTATTCAGCAAACGGCTTTATGGAGAGCATAAATGCCTTGAAGGGAGTCAAGGGTGCTCGCAAAGAACCAACTGAATGAGGACTGGATGTACATCAAACCGGCTGGGGTACTTCATTATTTTAATCTCATGAGGGGGGGTTTGCCACCGTGTCCTTTGTAATAGCCGATTCTAGACACGTTGCTTGTCTATTTTGCGTAACGAATTTAATGGCGCAGGTAATCGGTAGCTCCTTAGGAGATTCATTTTATTGTCACTGTCATTGTCACTGTCAATGATGATGGCAACGTTGCCTATCTCTCCGGAAGCCATTTAGCCTAGGTTCTGATCGAGAGACCGGGCTTTGTCCTGAAGTTGCTCAGCAACAAGGGGTGCCTCTTCAAAGGACGCCCCAAATCCTCCCACGTGGTCGAGGCAATCATTGTGAGTGTTTCCAGGAACACGATACGATATCAAACCAAAAAAAATGTTCATCCTCTCTAAAGTAACTAGAGCAACGGCATTTCATTTAAGCTCAGCATAATTGATGTACCATCCCTCAACAAGTACCACCAGCAGCTGCAGCTACTCTACCCAAAAAAAAAACCTATCAACTTAATGCAACGTTCCGCGAATCCTGAATCCAGAATCCGCAATCCCCTATGTTCCACAGAAGAAAAAACCAACCGCCCCCCCCCCCCCCCCCCCCCTCCAACGAAACAATAAAAACCGTCGAAGTTTTAATTAATTTCCTAGCGTGTACGATCCCCAGGTAAAGGGAGAATAATCCTTCCTCCACACCTTTTGTGACATTCCATCATGGCCACACGGTCGGGCTGGCAGAACTTTTGAATCCTCTTATTCTCGCATTCACGACTGCCGCCCAGCTGGACACTCAGCCGCTCAGCGGTGACAGGTGGTTTGAATGAATGTTTTTGAAGTTCATTAAAACGAATGAACAAAAGGTCTACACGGGCGAACCCTTCACACACAGGATAAGCCTTGTGGCAATCGTCGGCTGGGTTTCATTTTTCTCCGTAAGGGAAAGCGGAAAATTCAAATTTTGTAAAACTTTGCCCGCCGGCCAGGTACGAGTATCGAAAATGTCCACAGACACATCTAATCCTGTGCTTTTGGGGCGGTGCGGCGAACAGCGTGTCTTAGTTTAAAAGGCTTCGCCACTCGCGGGGACTTCTTAAATTCTTTTGTAATTCCTCGTCTTTTTTTTTCCGCATTTGGTCCGCTTTTCAATTTCCATTCGTCAACTTTTATGGAAGGAAATTTTTTTTATTACGAAATTCCATTGAAAATAAATTGAATTTAAATCGCTCCGGCTTTATTGCAAATATGTGCAGGAAGCGATGAGCGTGATGGTGGGTGGGTCGGGGTGTCGCACATTTAACTTTCTAAGCTGCTGCGTCAGGGAGAGATGACCATGTCCTGTGGATTGTGGGCGGTTTCTTTTTATGATTGTGTACAAATAATTTACATTTCAAATGTGTGCCAACAAAGTGGGTTGTAATTCGACCCTAAACGGAGGCTGGACTGGATTGGGTGCTCGAATGGCAACCATGCTGTGGGCGTTTGATTATTTGGGTTGTGTTGGGCATACTATCAATTTTTTTTTGCTTCTGATTATGCCTGGAATTGACGTTATTAACGGCGTGGTTGTCGCTTGCCAACCAGTATGGAATTGATTTTATAGCCTGAACATGGTTATGTTCATTAATTGTGTCTGTTGATTGAACAAAAAAAAAAGCTGTAATTGGAAGGGGGTTAAATGATGTTCAAAACCGTCATATTCCACCACAAAATCGACTAAAATGCAAATTTCCTTTAGGATTAGTGGGTAAAGGATCATCTGAATCGTCCTTGCAGATGAATGTCCACACTTGAATCATCTACAGTCGCGAACAGAAGTCAAACACTGGCACAAGGACAACCAAACCATTATGTGCCACCGATGATGTCCTTTTTTGTGTCCTGCAGCATCCTGCGTCACTCGAATCCTTCAAATTGATCAAATTTCCTTAGAAAAGCATCAACCCTACGATCTCCATCCATTTTTGAGTCAAAAATCAACAAAATTTTGAAAATCGAAAAAATGTCTCATTTTCTGCCGAAAAATGAGCTCGATTGTGATGCTTTGGGGTCGACTTTGCCGCTGAATTTGTGTGAATTTTTGGAAAATCAAAATTTTGATGAAATGTTTGGTTTTTATCAGCAGAGGTTATACCTTTGGTGGCAGAAATTGAAGATTCGAGATGAGAGTGGTTGGAGACATCAGGAGAACTGCAAGGATTCGGAAAAAAGGGCTTAAACTGAGGTGGTTCGACGAACTACTTCGAAAACTTCAAAAAAGGTGAAACGAAGTGCTTCTTGGATCGATTTTGGAGCATAAGAAAGTGACTGAAGTTTATTTCCAAATAAACCAGTCCAAAAAGTATCGAAAACTTGGAAGAAATCGTCAAAAATTGAGTCAAAACCGATGAAAAAATTCAGAAAACCGGCTTAAAAAGGTTGAAACAAAGTGCTTCTGAAATCGATTATTGACCATGAGAAAGTGACTGGAAGATGATTTGCAAATAAACCAATCCGAAAAGTATCGAGCACTTGGAAGAAATCGTCAAAAATTGATTCAAAAACAAAAAAAAATTCCAAAAAACTGACTTAAATTGCATCAAATGCTCCCAGAAAAACACCGGCCTGTGATTGATCTCGCTGAAGATGGAGAACAAACAGGAAAACCCTTGTGTTAAGAAAATATTGCCACAAACGGCTAAGAAGTGAAGCAAGATCTGGAAAAATGGACACCAGAGATGTGTCAAGAGGAGTGTAAAATTTGATTAAAAATGTGAAGAAAAAGTAGGAAAATTCGTTCATTGAATATACAGTCGCCTTCCTCTAAGTTGGGATATCAAAATTAGATCGAGTTAGAGGGAGTTCGACTTAGGGAGAGTCCACAGTAATATATCGACAACATGTCAAAAAAGAGGAGCAAGCGGGCACGTGTCTCGAAAGGTGTGCAGATCTCTCCCACAAGCTGTTCGAGTTAACTTGCCTTCATCTGACAGTGAACTCTTTTCATAGAGACAGGCAAAGACATTAATCTGCAGTGCATGCCGAAAATGATGTCTTTACCTGCCTCTATGAACAGAGTGCATCATCTCCAGTCCACGCCGCATATTATGTTTGACTCCTTCAACGCCTAACTGAGGCCTACCCCATTGTCATTGGTAGTCAATTTTCGATCACATAGTCCCCTTTCTAAGGAATTCAGACAAACAATAGACCTTAATTTGATTCCTGCCATCTTGGGATTGAGACGATTTGAGACGCAAGCGGTTTCTATCTATTGTCAGCACTCCCCCCAAAGTCTACAAATCCCATTGAATGTCTGATGAATCCTTTCTTTTGCTAAATCGGTCTCATCACTCTGTTCCACAGGGAATGACCTACTTCGACAAACGATGCCGCAGTGGGGCCTTCCTGAAATCGCACAAATTGGACTGTTTTCAGCTCAATCGTCTACCACACATGTTACAGCAAACCAGCCCCTCGCATAATTTCTCCTAATAGCTCTCAATTTGTGACGAACCCCGCACCGCCAATGGGCAAGGGCAAACCACTCAAATTAAAAGTCGACTCCTGGCACCGTGTTTAAATCATTCCACCGCAAAAATTACGCCCTCTCTGTCCATTCCTTAAACGGCTCTTTATGGTGGAAAAAATGGGAAAAAAATGGGGAAAAAAAACAAGGTCCTTCTCCAGAACTAACTACATATGCGCTTAGAACTGGCTCTTCATTAAGAACTTTCATCATTATGCACGCCATTCAACGCAAGTCCCACCAGCTCACGCTGCATAGCCCACCCAGTGAGAAAGTCATGCACACGTTATGCTCGCTTACGGTCGCTGCTTTGCTGGATTCTGCATTCCATTGATTTTCTCTTTTAATTTTTGTTCTGCCTTTTAATTACGACCGAGCAATCAAGACCACGCTGAAATTCATTCCGCTTTAACCACTTAAATTAAATATGATTTCGCGGAGCTGGTATTTAAAAAAGAAACGCACACACCAGCAGTCAACTGGGATATAATTAAATTCCTCGAGTGGTCTGTGGCAGATACTCGCCAGGTGACTCCTTGTGAGCGTTTGTTTGAAAGGATGTTGTCATTTGAAAAGAACCATCATTTGGCTCTTGTCTGAATTGCGTTAATGACGCCACTTGGCAGAGACACATCTGAATTGGCTTTCGCTTTGGCGTTCTGCAGACAGAGCGTGTGAGGACACTAAATCACTGTCTTTACAAAGCAATCCTTACGGTTGCTGTCGCAATAACAAGATACAGCGTTTCCATAAGAGGCCTCTTCCAGGGAACTCATTAAAATTCTGAGGACACACAACCGCCTTAAGGGAGATTACAAGCCAATTATGTCACTCAGCGATACGCCCCTTTGAACGTCCCTTTTTTCCAGCACATCGGCTCCTGTTTTTCGAGTCACTTCAGTAAATCATATCCCAGCTCTCTCCGTCTCTCTCTCTGTCTCTCTCCACTTTCGACCCAAATTAACGCGCCATCCCCTCCTACCCCCCCGTAGATCATTGCCTAAATGCGTGGCACTCAACGGGCACGTGCATATTTCTTTATTAATTCATTCGGCAATTCACAAGGAGCACAAGACGCCCCCCAAAGTATCCACGAATCATCGTCACAAGCTCGCATAACCAGTGAGTCCCGTGTGCAAGCGTGCGCGGGTTGATTTTATCTCGTTTGTACATCATCTGAATTCTGCACGGCCTAGGCGCCCATAAATTATCCCGAAAGTGGTATGAGCAAGAACAGAAGAAAAACATCCCCTCAGCCAGGTGCTGGTTCGACGTAAACCAGACGACCACAAAGGAGTGTATCAGTAGGCAGTAATTATCTTCCAACCGAATGGCAATTAACTCACACATTAGATACATACATTGCCTACTCCAGCCGGTGGCTTTGGTATTAATTTACAAGATGCGGTTACCCGCCGCAGGCAATCCACACCTAAGCCTTAACGAGCCGTCCTGCTCGTAGACCCAAACCGCCAAGACGTACGCAAATTGCTTTCGCAGATTAATTCATCATCCGTTGATGTTGATGATGGCTGGCATTCCTGCTTTTGTATTGTAAAACTAATTAGACTTGAATTTCTCGTTTCAGACAACCGGCTTTGGGGGACTGCCCGACGTAACCGAGCACTCCAACATCCGACGTTCGATCTCCCGGCAAAATTCCATATCCAACAGTGACTCCATTGAAATCTCGAGCATCCAGAAGACCAAGGGACTGACCAACAAGCCGGGCACATCGCGCCAGAGTAAGAGTGCGAACGACAACCAAGGACACGGCTCGGTGAAGCGTAACTTCTGCATCTACAGCCTGTCACTGATGGCGGCCATCGCCCTGTCTATAGTGGCGGCGATGCTTGCATACCAACATTTTCTGATGGCTCCCAGCCGCAACTCACAAGAGCAAAGACTGAGAATTGTGCGGAGAATCCTTCGGGAAGTACCACTCGTCGATGGGCACAACGATTTCGCGTGGAACGTTCGCAAGTACGCGCACAGCAGCCTCGAGCTGGTGGAGCTCAGTCACGATTTGGATCACAAATCGATGTGGAATAGACCGGCCTGGTCGCAGACGGACATCACGCGGCTGCGACAGGGCCTGGTGGGCGTCCAAGCATGGTAAGGGATGAAATGCAAAAGAAATTCTAATTATCTGCAGCACGACACATGTTTATTGACGATTTTGATCACGTTCCAAATTGCAGGTCGGCATACGTTCCGTGCGAGGCGCAGGGACTGGACGCTGTCCAATTGGCGCTGGAGCAAATCGACATCATACATCGACTCACCGATATGTATCCGAAGGATACAGCTTTAGTTACATCGTATCAAGATATACTGAGTGTCCGTCGTAAAGGATTGATGGCCTCAATGATTGGCATCGAGGGCGGACACTCCATTGGGTCGTCGTTGGGGGTGTTGCGCTCGTTTCACTCGTTGGGGGCGCGGTACTTAAGCTTGACCCATAAATGCGACATACCCTGGGCCGGGTCGAGTTCGTCGCCATTTGAGGTCGGCCTGACCACGTTCGGCAAGGCGGTGGTAAAGGAAATGAACCGCCTCGGTATGATGATCGACCTGTCACACTCCTCAGATGCAACCGCACGTGATGTGCTACAAGTAACCCGGGCGCCGGTGATTTTCTCCCACTCTGCGGCTCGTCAATTGTGTAATTCGTCACGTAACATTCCCGATGATGTGCTGCGATTGGTGGCCGACAATGGGGGATTGATTATGATTAGTTTCGACTCGGAGTACGTGTCGTGCGGGCGTCCGGCTAGCCTGCTCGACGTTGTCGCACACATCAAGTACATCCGATCAATTGCTGGCATTCAACACATCGGCATCGGTGCTGGCTACGATGGCATTGAACAGCCACCCATTGGCCTGGAGAACGTATCAAAATATCCAGATTTACTGGCAACACTGTTGGAGGACCCCAACTGGAGTGAGGAGGACATCGCAATGTTGGCTGGGAAGAATTTCCTGCGCGTATTGAAATCGGTCGAAAACGTCCGAGACTACTGGAAGAGGGCCGCAATACCGCCCGGCGAGGTATCCGAACAACTGCCCAAGTCACATTGCACGTACATGTCGTCGTGACCTAGCGTACAGGCGGTCACGCAGGAACGACGCAATCAAACACGCCCCAAGAGACATGAGCGACTGCTATTCTAGACGGACGCACTTAGTTAGCGTCGTTATACACTAGTTAGCAACACTTTCGTTTGTGTTTTGTTTTTCGGTCACGTCTCAAATTGCAGAATGCCGTCGATCGATATCTTGTGATAAATTGTTTTCAATCTTTTTCGTTTTGTTTTGGTTTTTTTCTTCTTCTTTTTTTTCGATATTTTCGGCGATGAAGAGAAAGTTAACGTTATCAATGGGTGCAGAAATTCAAATGGAAATTCAAAATTGAAACCTAATTATTTTACGTAATGGCTTCTGTTAGATGGGCACACGCCGCGCTATGACTTACTATTAGAAATAGGGTTTAAGTCTTAGGTCTCGAGCTATTGGGTAAGCCTGTTTTATTTTTGAACACAACCACCGCGGCGCATAGCATTTTCGCTGTGCCCCGGGTGAAGAAAATTGGTGAAAGGGGAGGAGGAACTAAATTTTAATAACAATTTGTAAACTGTAAAGGATCACAGAAGAAGTCAGAGCAAGTGAACCAACTTGCAACTTGCATCTCTCTGTAAAAACAAAAAAAAAAATAAAATAAAGAAAACAAAAAAAACCAACAACTACACTAGCAACTAAAACAATTTTGTTATGTTAATATATAAACGAAATAATAAACGAATGGTATAAAAAAATGATTTATTTTAAACTGTATACATATAATATATATATATTTGGAAAAAAAAACCATTGAAAGACACAGATGTGTGTATTTATTCTGGAAGAAAAAAAAATTATATGTAAACCTATGAGGGGCTCGGCGGTATAAAGAGGAATAATAAAGTAAATGAGTTTTTAATGTGAGATTCAAGATGAGTTGTTTTATTTCTGCGAAGAAAGGGGAGACATCAGTGCTTATTCAAAGGGTGACCAGATAAGAACGATAGGAAAAGAAATGTAAACGAAACAACAAGGGTGAGAGGTATAAAATTGATTATAGCCTTACCTCGAAGCTACATTCATGCCATTAGGTACAGAGTATTTGTTGTTGCCTCTTGTACAACCAACCCATGCCGTGAAGGCAACGACACCGCGACCATGAGAGAAAACTTCTTGCATCGCAGGAGGATGGAGCTTAGTCAAAAGGCGTACTATTTCCGTTATGTTGGTCCTTTGTAATCGAATTCTTCAATTCCACTGAAGTTAATATCTCCCTAAGGAAGATACGTTTTTTTAACCACGTGCTCACAAGTCTCACTCTCTTCGAGGCAGACCCGACAAACCTTGTCTTGACGCAGGTTTATTTTGTTAAGGTGGTACTTCAGGCCTCATTGGCAAGTAGGGCTATCTTACTAGCCACAGTGGCCTGCACTACCACCTTAATATGTGTAATAAGTGCTAGCAATCTTATGCTTTCCTTGTTTAGATGTAGTATTCCCTTATAGGAATAAGGCCTTGTTAAACGTTTGGACTGCCTAAGACCCTCACCGTTGATCCATTGGTCTAGGCAAAGTTTGTTTTCCCATTCGTTTATCAGCCTTGTAGCTGCTGTCCAATTAACAGTTAGGCTCGAGACCTATGAACCCAGAATCCGAGCCAGCCCTCGCGAGCTCATCTGCGGATTCGTTGCCTGCAAACCCCCTGTGTCCAGAGACCCAGCCGAGCTTCACTATATTGTGTCTGGCAAGTCTGTAGTGCGTCGAAACAGCATTTGACGGTTTTAGGATAATGCCTTGAGTGCTGTCTGAGAAGATGTTCAAAGAAGCACATCATTCAAATTGTCCGCTTCACTGGTAGTTCTTCAAGCGGTCGGTCCAATTTGTGCTTCGCTATTCCCGCAATATTCTGTCGAATGTTGCCCTCGTCCTTAGTGGGTGGCTTGATGGAGCGAGAATGGTGTCAAGTTGCATAATCGCGGCCATAAATTGATGAACGCTCGCCATGAGATGACCCGCTCTCCAAATTCCTCCTTCACAACATCGATCGTTGCGTCCCTTGTGTGTCGTTTTAGAACCACAGCTCGGATATATCGATGCTGCCGACATCTAGCCGCAGGCAGTCGGATAACATCGCTCTAAACCTTAGACCATTTACAGAAAAGGTCTCCCCTTCCCCATTTCGAAAGAAATAATGTCCAATGACGCCGCCAGTGTTTGATGGGAGGCGACGAAAATGGGTTTAGCGGTGAATGAGGGCAAAACAACAATCAATAGTACATGCTGTCATCGAGAAAGGACGCACAACATCGACGACTGTGCCACAACGTCATCGTAGGCAGCTATAACCTCGAGGTAGTTAAGGACTTCATCTACCGAGATTAAAGGCAGAATAACTCTTGCCAATCGCTGTTAGGTTGGGCTCAAGAGGCAATAGAGACCCCTCTCTCGAAGGACAACGTTCTTATAGTTGTATAAGACCATGGTCATCCCTGTCATGCTCTTTAGCTCAGAAGGCTGGAAAATCTCAAGAACAGATAAAGAAACTCTTGGCCGAAAAGTTTTCGACTCTAAACCAGTGAGTCGTCGCAGTAGAGGACACCCACGGAACCGATGGCGCACACAGGTGGAGAAGGACCTCAACCAATTTGGCGTGCGAAATTGGTGGCAGTAGGCTAAAGATCGTGCCACCTGGAGAGGCTTATTGGCTGAGTCTCAGATCCACTCCGGACGCCATTAGCAGAAGACGCCGAGAGGAGAGGAAAGTCCTGCTGATGATGGCGACTGATGGTGTTTGGAGGAGGCTGCACCACGAACGTACGGCGACGTCGATCTAGTCAAACGAGTTCGAGTCTCTCGTCTCGTTGATGACTAGGTCATGTACAGCGAATGGACACCAATGCTTCGGCCTGGAAAGTCTTTGATTCCAACCCCAAGGGACAACGACAAGGCCTTCGGTGGCGTACGCAGCTGGAAAAGGAACTCAATCAACTGAACGAGCGTAGCTGGAAGCAACTAGCCCAAGACCGTACTAGATGGAGAGGCATCCGATGAACTACACAAAACAGTCAATCTTTGATGTTTGATCACAGACATTTGGAATGTCTTCGCCCCTTGAGCTGTTTAGCCGAAAATAGGCCTCGTTTCCGCGGCATTGTCTAAGGCTTCAATTATTGTGTTGTATTCAATCAAATGTCTTCTGCTTCAATTATAAGGATGTAGGCTCAAATCCAACCCCAAAATAGACCGTGTTGATTCCCTAGCGTTGTCTAATTCAGCCGATCGACATTTATGGGTCTTCTTCGATCCTGGCCACTACGTGCGTTGGCTATGTTTTCCTCATTTCCCACCAATCTATGTCTGGTTGGTGGCTGAAGATTCAAAAGAGTGTACTCACGCTCAAGCAGACAAATTGCATCCACATTGAGGCCGCGATGACGACCGACCTCGCGACAAAAAAGGACCTCACCTCGATGACGACTGACCTCGCGACAAAAAGGACCTCACCAGTCACCTTGCGGATTTACAACTGATGCGGAACTGCTATATGTTTGAATAATTTCCCCAAGTTAGTCAAATTTGAGACAATGCACCATGAAATGGCAAGCCTTACTGAATGTTTTGGCAGCTGGATGTCATTGTAAGCTTTGACAGCTGCTGAAACATAACGATTGGGAATGCTATCATTGTTACCTGGTCACTCTTTATATAAGGGAAATGAAAAAAACTTCCAAAAAAAAGGTAAGACGCACTTCATTTCACTGCTCCTGACAGACTTTATGGCAGACATCAATAAATGGTTGATAAACGCTCTAGTTCATCGCATTGGAAGGTTTCCAATTGTTCGAGGCACTCCTCAACGCATTCACAGGCGATCCAAAAACAACAAGACGAAGACGTTGAATATCTCTTGTCAGTTGATGTCTGCTTTAAGGTCTAGACCAGAAATCATGTGCACCTACTGACTACTTTTTCTCTGGTCTAGACTAAGGGCATTTCGAAGGCTTTTTTCAAAATGGTTCCTCGTCCTCGTCCAAGGAAAAGAGCACTGCACGAAGTTGTACCTGTGGGAAAGGAAAGGAGCGTCAAAGAAAGAACATCATCAGTGTTTTTTTTTTTTCTTGTTTAGTAGAATATTTTTCTTTAATACTTAAATATGTATCATTTTTGTTTCTTATAAAGCTCTGAGGAATTTCTGGTTTAACAAAATTGTTTTTTTTTTTCTTTTCTTTTTATTAATATATATATATATATCGGTTTACAATTGTTTTAATTTATTCACTTATTGTTTTGTTTGTTTCATTTAAATTGTTTCACATATGCATGTTTCAAACATTAATTACTTCCACATTGCTTTTACGTAATTGTTGTATTTATTTTAGACACTTATTGGAAAGGATTTGGAATTTAATTTCCGTTTTTTTTTGTTTTTTGTTTCTTCGATATTCCCAACTGGTTGATCAATCTTTTGGTTTTCATAATTTAAAACGTTTCTTTACATTTAGATAGAGATGCATATACATATATCTTTTTTGGTTAAACATGTACGAATAGGTTGTGCATATATTTTTTTAGCTTTTTTTTTTTTGTTTACTTTTCATTGAAATTCTGTTTTTGTTTTGCTTTCATTTTATTGGTTTTTTTTTTTGTGTTGCGTATTGTGAAGGGAAATAAATGGTTTTTGGGATAGTATAAGAGAATATTCGATTTCAAAGCTGATGAGGCTGATGGCGCCCTAGAGACTTAGAGACTATTTTCTAATAATGAACTAATTGTTACTGGAGGAAAGATCGGATTGCTCGGTTGGGTGTGCTTAGTCTTGAGAAGCAACTACTGGCTGTGCCTTTGTTGACGTGGTGCGTCTTGAGAAAGAACTAAGCCAACATTTGGTTAGGCTTTGAATGTGGACAGAATAATTCATCGGCAACGACAACGAATGTGCATGACGAAATTCATCAACTTTTACAAGAATAAATGTGAAGCAGCAGTCCAGCAGGATAAATAAACACTGGATGACTGAAGGGCTTACGTCCTGATTCACGTCAAAAAGGGCACCCATGAGTCGTCTAACCAGAAATACGAGAGCAAGAAGATAGCCAACTTCACCCTCTTATCCATGCCCCTTGATTTTATCAGACAACATGCCCCATGTCCAAGCCAACTTATATCTTAATCTTTGCGTCGGCAAAAGCAATACCCTCTGCACAAATGCATCTTTGCAGAAAGTTTCCTCTAGCTTATGAAAGGACTGCGAGGGGGGATGGGTTAGAAAACCTTAACGTTTTCATTGAGACAGAGGTTCACCCTCGCCAATCGCCGTGTTTTTGAGGATTTGAGGAATAAAGCCCTCTCTCGAAGAACCAAGATATGTCTATATAAGACCTTGATAGTTCGAGTGCACAGCTTTCTAAGAACTTGATAGTCCCAGTCCTGCTGTATGGCGCAAAGGCGTGACCACTAACGAAAGCGAACGACGAGATTCTTGGTCGTTTTCAGAGGAAAGTCCTGCTGATGATGGAGACTGATGGTTTTTGGAGGTGACCGCGCCACGAACGTACGGCGACGTCGATCTGGCCAAACGAGTTCGAGTCTCTCGTCTCGTTGATGGTTAGGTCATGTAGACCGAATGGACCCGCAAAAGTCTTTGACTCCAACCCCAAGGGAAAACGACGACGCCTCCGGTGGCGTACGCAGCTGGAAAGGGACCTCAATCAGCTCAACGAGCGTAGCTGGAAGCAACTAGCTCAAGACCGTACTAGATGAAGAGGCTTATTGGCTGAGGCCCAGGTGCACACCGGACTGTAAAGTGACCTCAATCATATAAGATCGTACTACATGGAGAGGCTTGTTGGCTGAGGCCCAGGTGCACACCGGACTGTAAAGGGACCTCAATCAGCTGAACGAGCGTAGCTGGAAACAACTAGCTCAAGACCGTACTAGATGGAGAGGCGTGTTGGTTGAGGCCCAGGTGCACTCCGGACTGTAAAGGGACCTCAATCATATAAACGAGCGTAGACAGTAGCAACTAGCACAAGACCGTACTACATGGAGAGGCTTGTTGGCTAAGGCCCAGGTGCATTCCGGACTGTAAAGATACCTCAATCAGCTGAACGAGAGTAGCTGAAAGCCACTAGCTCAAGACAGTGCTAGATGGAGGGTCACGTTGGTCAAGATTCACACAGTAGCGCCAGCCAAAGATGAAGAAGTCTGTGAATATACGTGTGTGCTGTCGTGAACAGCTGAAACCCTTCTCCGGGGAAGGCTGTGAATACATGTGAGCTGTTGAACAGCTTAAACCCTTCTCCAATCGGAGATTGGACTACTCTCTCTTGCTCTCCTATTCCTGCTTCTAATACTCGTGCCGAACGACAAGATCAAATGAAACTCATCTGCCCGTCATTTCCAGTTCACCCCCGAGACAATCGTGCTTTCAAGGAAACTTATTAGTTAAAAACTTCACTTGTATCTTGTATCTTGTATCCCACAATTGGATTTTGATTAGTCCCACAAATTTCTTACGTTGATCGTTTTTTTTTAGCTTTTTTTCCAATAACATTACATTCTTTTGTGTTTTCTTTTTTCTTAAGTTTTTTTTTTTTTGTTATGTAGCTCACTACGAAATGTATATGTATGTGTGTATGTGAATAGAGTTAATAAATTTATATTTCCTACACAACCAATATATTATATATGTTAGTTCATATATGTGTACGTACGTTTAATATATTCTTTTCTTTTTTTTTTTTTTGAAATATAATCTTATGATGCTGTTTTTGTTTTACTTTCATATTTGTTTTGTTTTGTTTTTTTTTTCTTTAAGTAACCCTACTTTGGTTAAAATTTTAACACGCACGATATATTCCATTATACAAAGTAGACATCGATAAAATGTTGATATTGTTCAATATTCATATACATAAGTATCTCGTTTTTGTTTTTGTTTCCCTTTTTTGTTTCATTTTCTCCGTTTTTTTTTGTTTTTGTTTTCTTTTGTAAAATTCAATGGATTACCAATATGACGTTTTGTTTTTCTTTTTTCTTGTATTTTCTTTTTCTTTTTCTTTCAAATGGCTTATGCAAGATTTTTAAGTTCAAACTTTTGAAGAATACGATTATGTTTAGAGGCATAGGACTTACTTTTGGTGTTTTTTTTTTGTTTTTCTTTTTCTTTTGATTTCTGTTCTTGTTTTTTTTTGTTTTGTTTTGTTTTCTTTAGAATCATTTCGTTTTTGTTTATATTTTGTTTCTTATCGAACTCATTGAAGAGTGTATGCATGTATATTGCTCTTAAAAATACTTGTTTTGTTTTGTTTGTTTGTCTATTCATAAGTTGAAGTTTGAATTTCAATTAATTGAGTTGCGTATATATGTGTGTTAATGCCATGTTAGATTTGAATGTTATTTTTTTTCTTGTTCTACATTTTTTTCTTTTTTTTTTTTTTGTTTGAAAACAATTAATACTAGAATTTATTCAATACATTATCATAAGTGGTTCATAAGCATACAAAAATATATGTATATATATATTTATCATAATACAATTTAGCAATTGTATCTAAGCACTATAAAAAAAAAAAAAACAAAAATTGTTCTTCATTTTATTCTGTGGGATAATTTTATTTGTTGTTTTTCTTTTGTTTTAGTTTTTCTCTTTCATTCTTTTTCTTAGTGATGAGTAATGCTAGTTACTTTAAGTTGATTTCTTTTTCTTTTTGTTTTTGTTTTGTTAATCATTTTGAAACCTAGAATCTAAATGTTAAGACCTTAACGAATAATTAGTCAAAAACTGGAGAAAAACAAAATGAAAATAAAAAAAATATTACAGTTAGCTTTTTTGTTTCGTTTCTTTTTTTGTTTTGTTTTTTTAGATTGAGCTGCAATAATGATAAGACCATGGATTTTCGGCTTTAAGTCAACAAGCCAATCACAAATGAGAGATGAATGATGTCAGCGAATGACGGTGACGTTTGGACTGTTTTTTTTTTTTTTTTCTATTTGATTTGAATGAAAAATCGAGGAGCAGCAAATCATATGATCGTTTATAGGGAAGAACTAGATAGATTTGATTTGATTTGATTTTGTTTTTGATTTACTTTAAGGAGTACACCATTCGATGAAAATGTATGCATTGGCTTTTGTACATTTTATCTAGTAGAATTGTGTTAAAAATAATATCAGACGATAGAATTGGAAAAGGTGCCAATGGGATAAGTCTTTTCTTTTGCAAAATATTCCACAGCAGGTGAATTGAAAAAATAAATAAAAAATTAACACGAACGAAGACTTTAAAGAAGGCAGCCACTGGACTGGCTATGTGATCACAGTATCTGGTAATAATTTTTTTTAATTGCTTCTATTTATTGAAGTTTGTGGGGGGGGGGAGGTTATATATCTGCACTGGGTCCCACGCGACCTTTATTGAGGGACGTCAGGCGAGCAGATGCAATACGACTCTTGTTGCAGCGGCTTAGGAAACATGGCTGCATTGTGCGAGATCCTAGGCAACTTGTCTTATAGATGCGCTCAACAATCGTGTCATAAAATTGTGAACACTACAAATGTGGTGAAACTTTCATTCTCTGTGATTCACCGGCAAGATGATCACATATAATATCGGTGTCGCTACAGCCCGTAGAGGGCCAGCGCCTAGTTTCTCAGCAACCACTCATGTTGTGCGTGCTATTGTTCTTTCAGGAGTTGAAGGGAAGTGAAAGATGATCACATGTGATGGTTTATTATCAGTGAGAAATGATGGTGTTTGCTATGGCCAAACACGACTGAATTGGATTGGATTGGATGACATACACGTAGGCGTGTAGTAATGTAGGTACCCCTAGTCAACAGACAGTTGACGATACCTCTTTCACAGATTTCAGATGACAAGACATGCAAATGAAGCAATGGACACCTAAGCAAACAACCATCAGACTGCAATTAGCGAGTCAAGTTGTCTATCGACCGAATCCTTGGATTTTCACACACTGCCTAGATCAGGTCTCTACATACCAATTAACCCTTCGAATTAGGGCACAGTGGATTCAACAAGTTGGTCTAAATGAACCACGGCCTTAGGAAGACTACAACCCCCTTCGATTTTCACACACTAGGCTTCGCCAACAGCCGATAAAGGCTAGGAGTCTATCTGGTATTTGAAGTGGATCAATGACTGTACCACTCTTTATAACCCGAACTCTTGGCTTTTCACACACTGCCTGGACCATGTGTCTATATATCAATGAACCCTTCGAATTGGGGCACAATATACCGAACTAGTTGGTCTCAATGAGCCATGGTCTTAGGGAGCCGACAACCCTTTGATTTTCACACACTAGGCTTCACAAACAGTCGATAAAGGCTAGAAGTCTATCTGCCATTTAAAGCGGATCAAAGACTGGGCCACTCTTCATGACAAATGTCACCAACCCTAGGTTTGGTTAGATTGTAGTGGCTGACTGCTAAAGGCAGTCACACTTAGGCCAAAGTAGGCCCATTGTGATGCCACGCGGATTGACTTTTCCTAACATCGGAACCAGTTGGTGCTTGCAGTGAAGCGATTTAGCTGGTCTATGCTGCTATTTGAAGTAGTAGGACACTGAATGTAGGAACCTACGACTAGCCAGAGCGATAAGCTGCAGACCCGATAAGCTGCAATTTGAAATAGTAGGCCCCTAAATGTCGCACGAGCAAACGAGCTGCAACAAAAGTGCCTGGAAATCATGCATTTTCCCCCCAATCACTGCTACAAGATGGCAAGTATTTTGAAAGCCCCCGCTATCAATGAAACACCCTTGACTTACCCATTGGACAAACAACTACTTAAAAATAAGGCTTTGTTTTTTTGTTTTTGTTTTAAAAGAAAAGAAAACTTCGTTTGATTTTATTCAAACTGAACATGATAATAGTATACAAATCAATTCCACAATTCGAACATAAAAGTGAAAAGGAATAATAATAAACAAATGAAACATAATTGTAGTATAAGGTTTAAAAATAACGTTTTTTTTTTTTTAAATACTAAAACAAAATATAGGTAAAAAAAAAGAAAAAACAATAAAAGCTATATATCAAAAGACATAAGGTTTTTGTTGTTGTTGTTCAACTAATAACAATGATAATTTAAACCACAACTACTGTTACATAGTAAGTATCAATAATATACAAACACATTTAAAGAAACCCGAATAATTGTTTGTTAAGATATAAAAAAATATCTATAAGTATTCATTTTTTTTTGTTGTTGTTTTTTTTTTTTTTTTGTATATAGAGGACATGGTTTATGTATATACATACATACAATGCATATGTATATAAAATTAAGACACTAATATATTTTATTTTGTTATTTACTTGATTTTCTTTTGTTTTTTTTTTTCTCATTTCAGTTACTTTTGTATTTTTTGTTTGCAAATCGAAAAAAAAACAAAGAAATATCGTCTAACACACATGTTATGTTAATTTAATAGTTCATTCTTTTTTTTTTTGTTTTGCTTTAATCACGTTTTTTAAAAACTTATTTGTATCATATTTGTTTTGTTTTTTTTGTTTCTTTTTTGATTCGACAAGTTTTGAATATAATATATTTTTTTATAATATTTTGATGATCACAATTAATTAGGTTTTTTTTTGTATTTTTTTTTTTTTGAATTCGTTACAAATTTTGTTTGGTTTTTTTTCTTCTTCCTTAAGTTACACATATGATGGTAAGAAAACAAATTTTGTCATCCCCACGAACATAACAAGAAAAAAAAAAACTAAGTAGGTGAGATTAGACCGTGTTTCAGACATAATTGCGCGGTTAAGGATAAGAAACAAAGATTCGACAAGCTTTAGATGAGAATTGTGTGCAATTGATTACCAAAAAAGAACGACGTCCCAACAAGAGAGGGAGAGAGAGCGATGCTGCTCACTCAACTGCTGTGCGGGACACATTCTCGAAATCGATCGGTCAATGGTTCGGATATTGTTTTTTTTTTGTTCTGTTTCTGTTTCGCATGAGAATGACAAATGAACACTTTAAAATCCTTCCTTCCATCACATCGCATGATCTCTCCCCGTCCACATTGATCATCAAACATCACATCACTTCACAAAAATTGCTCGTACCCATTTTCTTTCTCATTCTTTCGCATTAATTTCGTGTTTATGTATGGTTTTTTGTGTTGTTTTTTTGTTTTTTTTTTTTTTTTGTTTGATGTAAAGAAAAGGCAACGGCTTACTATTTTACATATATATATAAACTATTATTTAACTATTATATTAACATTGATGAAATATTATTAACTAACAGAAACATTTTAATAATAAATTTGGTATAATGAAATACAAATCTCTTGTTAATTTTATACTGGATGGTGGTGTGGTAAAAATCTACAGAGTTAAATATTTTTCTACTTTTGTTTTATTTTTCCATCATTATACATATATCATATTTTTTGTATTTTTTTGTTTTTACACATTTATTTACTTAGAGGTATGGTATTTTTGTTTTGCTTTTTTTGTTCTTTTTTTCGTTTATTTTAAAAACAACAAATGAACTGATCTGTGAGATATCTACTTTTAAATACTCGTTTAATTTGCATCCCAGAGCGTGGGGGGGGAGGGGGTGGGGGCGCCTTTTTGCGAGTGAGAGAGCTTTCTTTCCGTTCATCTTTTGCAGCAGCAAACAAAAACTAGTGGTGCTGGGATTAATATATGATTTGTTTCGCTTTAAAAACATAAGAAGAAAAAATAATGATAGTTCTTTTTAAAGCTTTAATTAATGTGGGTGTGTGTGTGTGTAAACTGACTAGAAAGCAGCTAAATTGTATTATTAACACTTTTACACGAGTTGTGTTCTCTATTTAACATTCAAAATTCAAATTTACTTGAGCTGTAAGTATGTGACTTACACATTTGTTTCGACTCTCTCTATATCTGAGTGATTTTGGTTTTTTGTTTTTTAATAATAAAATATAACAGATGCTTGTTGATTAATGGGCACCAGTTGAATTCATTTACGACACCGAAGCCCAGACATACGAGGCGATCATATTCGAAATTGAGACCTGCAAGCCATCAAAGTCGCCGCGTATGTCCAAGATTTTGTGCTTCTCTCTCTTTCTCGACACGAAATCATCACACCCACTCGCAACCAAGCCTCCCCCTCCCCACGCCACGCAGGTGAGGTGTTGAACTTTAAATAGTTTGATCGAATTAAGACGACTTTTAAGTAATTAGATGCTAAGGTACTATTATTTTGTGTGTTCTTGTGTTTTAAGAAAGAAAAAAAGAGTGATTTGCTCTTCTCAGTTTTCTCTTCTATGTTTTTAAAAAAAAAAAATTCAGTCTGCTTAGAACTAATAATTTATGTTGTTAACAAAAGTAAACAAAAAACCAACCAAAACCAAAGAACAAACGAAAGACGAATTTGAAAGATTTTGCAGCATAGCGTTAACTTTCCCTTGGTTTTTCTTCTTCTCCTCTTTTCGTTTCGTTTCTTTTTTTGTTTCTTTTTTTGAGGACAAAAAGCACAAAAGTTTGTAGTTTTTTTAAGGTTTTTCACTTAATTACATTTAATTTCACAGAATTTAAATAATTTTCTTGTGGTAGCAAGTGATTTAACAAATTTTTAAGTTAGAATCAAAAATATTATACTATACAATACATACTGTTTTTTTTTTGTTTGTTTTGTTTTTGGTTTTTGTTTGGAGTTTATATCTGTTTCTCTTTTTCGTTTGCTGTTGTTGTTGTGTGTGTGTGTTTTTTTTTGCGAGTTCTATGCTTGGGTCTGAGTAAAGAACCAGAACAGGAATTGAATACATAGATCGTGTTCCTTCCTCTGTTTTGTTTCTTTTCGTGTGTTTTTTTTTTGTAGGTGTTTGTGTGTGTGTAGGTGTGTTTGTGTATGATGTTGGCCTTTAATTTGTGGTTGTTTCTTTAACGTGGGACAGATTAACATTTATACATTAAATATATCTCTTTTTTTTTTTTTTTTTTGTGTATTTTGATGGAGAAAAATTCGTCTATTCGTCAGACCAGTCAGAGTCATCACTATCAGTTGGATTTGATTGCATATCAAGCCAATGATAGTCACGTTGATCAACGAATTCCCATAGATAGATCTAGAAGAAGAGGAAATTCGTGGTGAATTCAAGGAAATCAGTACAAATGTTGTTTAGTTAGTGAGAGATTTGGGCCAATTTCATCTTCTTTGCTTGGATAAATGACTTTGATATTTGGTATCGCGTCACTTGTGTCCACAAGGCCAACTTGGTATCTATATTCAGATATCTACAACAAGGCAAATAAAACGCTTCTAAGCACTCTGCTATACTTCTCTAAACTCTTTACAAGGTGTACTATGTCACCAACCAACCATTTGAGGTCACTCTCTGGGGGGGAAAACGCCTCCCGATGCATAGGGACTGTCGTCTATTGCTGCTCTGAAACTCAAAAAGAGGCACGAGCAAAAGAACAAAAAAAAAAAAACAAAAAAAAGGCGACGACACTCAGTCTTAACGTTGAGATCAAGAGCGGCAGACTCTTTGAGAGAGAGAGAAAAAGAAAACTGTATGACTGAAATATGTATGACTGCATGAGAAAACACAAAACAGTTCTCTCTTCTCCTTCGCGAAATTAAAAAATTAGAAAAAATCAAAATCTTATCCACTAAAAATGGGGGGATGTGAAATTAAAAGAAATACATATAGAAATGAAAGAAATCATTTTTTTTTGTTTTTGGAAACCAATCGTAGAACATAACTCGAAGCAATGGCACTTAAATACGAAATGTTGTATATATTGCTAAAACTTAAGGACTACTTAAGACTTAGGTACTTAAGTACTAGACTAGCCTAAGGGCTTAGAATTCTACGTGGACTTAAAGAGAAATTGTTCTTATGTTTTTCAGTTATTTATACGTTTAACACTAATCTTAAGTGAGTCCATTAATATAAATAATTGTTCCATTTTTTTTTTTTTTTGTGGTTCTACTGAGTGATTTCCATATACTCGGATATCGGAAGTCGGAAAGAAGTAGTCTGTGTGTGGGTGTGGAGGTATATATCACATATATTTTCTGTTTTGATTCTGAACAGCATCAGTATCCGACACATTTAAAAAGTGTTGGTTCCGATCGTTGGAAGAATGAATAGATTTGTTAGAAGAATATCAGCCCTGTTGCAAGAGTGAAAATTGAAAGGGAAAATTTGGAAAAAAGGGAATTACTCATCACTAGGATAAAAACATATGCATTCTTCATCAGTGTGTGGTGAAATCATGGTGAATTTCAATTTTGGAAAAAAACTTTCAACACAAAAATGTGAGGTTATACTTACATCGAGCAAATCAATCAAATCGTCAGTCGCTCTGTGCAGCTTTCTGGCCCGTTGTGGGCATCCAACATCAACTAGATCGCCATTGGGTAGAGCGTGTTTGTAGAAGCATTTGTTGCCAAAGGGACACTTGCCGTCGCCCTAAAATGACGTTTGATTAGATAAACACTTCTTCTCGAACAATCCACGGATGATTACCTTTTTGAAATACTTGCAGTCTTTCACACCGAGTGCTGCTCTGTAGTCGACCAAAAGTTTCTCCTTCTCCTCCTTTGTGTCCACCCAAAAGGCACTGGGACAAACGAAGTCTGAAGCAACACGGCACTCTGGGCAAGCCCTGCAATCAAAAAACGATTCAAATTTATTTCGAATATTCTCATGATTTTGACTAGATTGCATTTACCTTGTGATTTTGTGTTCGAACTGCTTTGCTTGACGCCACTTCCGTATGCACTCCAGACAGAATATGTGACTGCAGTTCGGCAAAATGCCGAATCGCTTCTCTCTGCCGGACTTCTCCATAATCGTGTCGAAACATATTCCGCATGTCTTGTCCTTTGAACGGGCAATAGCGAACGAGAGTTCCATGTCACGTTCGTGTTGCTGCAGGCAATCTTGTATGTGTTTTCTTCTTTGTTGCATATCCGTTGGATGCAGACAATATGTATCGCACATCTCGCAGAGTTCAATGTGCTGGTAGGTACACGCCACCCCATATGGACACTCGTATTCATATGGGCATATTCCACCGGGCAGAGGCATTGGCATACCCTGTTGATTGTGTTGAGTGCTAATACTTACGTGGCCGACTCCACCGCCAGCAACTTCGGCCCATGTACGATTCGCATTCTCGCTCTCGCCATCCGGCAGATGATCGGCACCACGGCGATTCCTTGGAATGAAAATAGGAGCGTTCACCCATGATTTGCTGGTGCTCGGTTTGGCGGGTTCTGTTGCTAATAATGCCGCTGTATCATTTGCCGCTGATCCTGTCGCATCTGTGCTTCCCTCCTGGAGAGACAGATCGTGCGAAAACCGGCACAAATCGCCGAAGCGGCATATACCACGAGCATAGTATCGGCAGAGCGACATATTGTTTGCTGTTGTTGCAATCGCTGTTGCACTCATTTTGACTCACTTCTTTCGTTTTGATGTAGGGATTAATTTATTTCAATTTTTTTTTCTTTCTTCGAATTGTATGCAAATTATGATGAAAAATATCAGGCTTCTTAGGCAGTCGGGGGGGGCTGAGTCGCTGAATCCCCAAATAACTAGTAAAAAGTGTAGTTTTGCCGTGCGGTGAAATGTGCTCACCAGATCCTAGTTTAGCGCGTTCTCTGTAAATACACAAAAAAAAAAATCAATCAATCACGGGGAATCACAGACATTTGCGAATGGCTAAAAGGAGCACATATAAAGCAGAGAAAATTGCCCGATCAGGCATATAGCAGATCACTCTGGAAGCTTTTTACAGTTCACGGCCGGAGAATGATGTAAGTCAAACCTTTGATTTCAAGGCCAATCAAATGGTTCACATGAAACACGACTTTTCTTCCTCCGATTATTCACTCGCTCGGCAACAAAGGCAGATGTAATACCTTCCCAATGAAGCATGCTTTCGCATGCACTGAACTGCAGACAGTTAGGGTGATGGATGATCATATACCTCAGACTTGCCGATGATGAGGGGTGAGAATAAAGGGACGACGAAGAAGAAAAAAAAATATACTCGAATGTCACTGAAACACGCAGTATTACGAAATGCAGTGTAAATCGCCTGGTACGTGAAAACGGATAATTTGCCCTTTTCCACCGAATTTTCCACCGTCTTTTGTAGTCTCAATAGCAGACTCAAATGACATTTTTTCATTTTTCCCTCATTCCTCCCAAATCGAGTGCGAAGTTCGCAACAGCAGTTCGTCTAGCACCACACTACCACTACCACCACCACCATTTTGCAACACAAACAATTTTTGATAATGCACTTTTTTTTTCGTGAACGCGAACAATCCCGATAAATTGGTGGTTTTCAATTGATATTGATTCACATTCGCAACACGATTTGGTGAGATGACTTGGAAAATTTCAATTGCACACTTACCTTAAGTTAAGGAATTTTTCGTGACCATAGAGAATGATTTCTTTTTTAATTGCTCATCCACTCAATTCTTACACCCTTACAAGTTCACTTCTCTTTTGCGTCTGCTTCAGTTTCAGCTTCTCGTTTCGTTCTTCTCTGTTTCTTCTCTGTTCGGTTCGTGTGTTGTGTTGTGTGTGTTGTACACTTTGTGGGCTCTTTTCTCTTTTTGACCGTTTCAAAAGTTTTCTGATGGATATATATAGCAGTGTGTGTGCGCCTGTGTGTGTTTTCGAGTTTTTGGTGTGATGCAGCGAAGTTAATTACATTTCAGTGATTTGGGGCAGTGATGCCAAGTCGAATGAAGTTGGGATGTGAATTTAAGAAATTGTTATACTTTTTTATTCGATTTTTCGGAACGGTGTGTCGGAGAAAAGAGAGATGTTAGCTTCAACTGGTTGAATATCTAATATAACAGTTGTTTCTCATACATGAAGGAGGAAAAATAAAATCTGTATAACAGGTTAAATTTGTTCGATTGCAGTTGTTTCCACCTTTTTGGCCATCATTCATTTAATTGCATATCAGTTTCTGTTGTTCCCCGAATTCGACTAATTACACACACAACCATCTGTTTGTCTAATTACACTCTCTCTCTCACTTCAAATTGTTTGGAATCTTTATGACCTCACGTCTGACGGCATTTATCGTTAAGGCAACCCCTTTCTGTTGATGGAAAACAAAAATAGGCTGTAACCTGTAGGTGGCTTGAATTTGGATTGAATTCTTGTGTATTTTCCCTGGAATGCAATTAATTGAATTCACGAATCCCCGTTCAAATGATAGCCTAATCTCGGCAATCACAACAAATCGAAGCAATCACACCCATATCTGTATGAATGTGTTTGCTTGATGCTTCTGATCTAATCGCGATGATATCACGAACGAAACGAAAGGTAAAACATGCAACTGTCGGTTGTTTGAATAGTCTTCTGCTAACACGTCTTGAGTTGTAGAGATGGGGAGCTGTTTTTTTTGTTGTCTCCATGGACAGTCGAAGGTATTGCTGGCGGAGCTTTTGTCAGTACAGGGGATTAAACGTCTGTAATTCTGGATGATACAGAATCCGTTTACATTTTGTCAATTTTAGTCAGTGACAACAATCAGTCTTGAAAAGCCAGTCATGAAGACGCCGCTATCGACTTGTATGAGTTTTTTCCCACCACGTCCAAGACCTCTTAATCATTAAATGCTGTCCTTTCTTAGGTTCCATGAAAGAAGTAACGATGAGAATCGACGTAGGGAGCCTTGCAATTTGCAGAGAATCCTGAAAAAGTGTCCAACGCCATTCAAATTTCGATATTTTATTGATTCATCGGTCTAATGATGACTTCAATTGCCTCCATGAACAGTCAAATGTATTCCTGATGGAGCTTCAGCCAGTACAGAGCAACAAACGATTATAATACTGCACGTTAGATACCGATAGGTGCATTATCATTTTGTCAACTTTAGTCAGTGACAGCAATCAGTTTCAAAAACAGACGTAAATATGGACTTTCATGGATTTCAAACCACATCCAGGACCTGTTAATCATCAAATGTTGATCTTCTTAGATTCCATGGACAGTCAAATGATGAAGTTTCAGCCAGTACAGAGCATTAAGCGTCTAGAATGCTGCACTTTAGATAGCGACAGGTGGTACAGAATGCATTTAGGTACATTCTGTCAATTTTCGTCAGTGACAACACTCGGTTTTAAAACAGACCGGTATCGACTCACATGAGTTCCTCACTCCTCACTTCTCCAAGACCTGTTAATCATCATATGTTGATCATTCTTAGCTTCCATGGAAGATGTAACAAACAGAATCGACGTAGGGAGCCTTGCAATTTACAGAGAATCCTGAAAAATATCCAAAATGTGATCGATTCTTGGATCTGAAGATGACTTTAATTGTCTCCATGCATAGTCGAAGGTGCAGATTTGCCATTAGAGATCATTAAACGTTTATAGTACTGCAAGTTTGATAGTGGCAGGCGTTCAGAATGCATTTACTTTTGTCAATTTTAAACAACAAAACAACAACAGGCAGTTTAAAAACAGGCACCCAGTATCGACTTGCATGAGGATCTTACCTCTCACGCCCAGTATCGACTTGCATGTGGTATCTTTCTTTAAGAACTGGCAATCATCAAATGTTGATCTATTAAGTTCAATTTTGTTCAGGTTCATTAGGATGTCGGGCTGGCTGGACGAGGAAAGGTCATCACAAACTGAGACTTCAACGTCTCGATGAGTGCGATAAGGGTATAAGGAGGAACACTTCCCCCTCTGGGCATCAGAATGGGTCCATATCCCGCGCGTCTACCCACGATCCTATACTATCCTAAGTTCCATAGAAGAGATTCGAGGTAGAGAGCATTACAACTTGCCATCGAAATCCCTTAAAATTTGGGTTTTTGATTGATTGACAGGTTGCCTCTTATTTCAGTTGAGCTGATAACTGATCTAAATCAGATGAGAGCCCTGTTAATGATCAAATGTAGACCTTTTTTTCGGTTCCACAGAAGAGATTCGAAGTAGATTCGTGGCATCTCCATTCTCAATAGAGTCGATGCAGGAAATTCCTCTCGTGACGGGTTGAACACCCGTTCAGCAGTTGCTCATCACTTGCATTATGCTCTTCGTTGAACACAGCCATGCCTGGTTAGGTGAGGTTGGAGTGGCTGACTGCTGGAGCAGCAGTCATACTTAGGCCAGAGTAGGCCCGTTCTGATCTAAAACCGTATTCTGCAAACCATCTAGCGCTTTTGATAAAACAGAGGAGTTGACTTAAAGTGATGTTGTTTAGTACTGTCAACTTGTTGAAGTAGTGGGCGTCCAAATGACGCTTTTTACGTCTGGCATTGCTTCTGCATCTTTTTCATTCCTGCAGCTTCTACAGATGTCATTGAAGGGAAGGCCTAGTCTGGAGGCGCGTGCGCCAATGGCACACAAATGCCCGGTAAGTACATTCTGAGGTTGAGTCTACTCAACCTGATCAGGCTACGTGAGCGTATTGAAGCTGTGGTAGGCCATAGCAGTTTTGCAGTGATTCTTTAGTGCCGGTCACTCTTTTGTATATGTTTAGCAGTAGCGATAGGCGTGGATGGCATATAACCATCGGGAAGGCATACAACTCTTTTTTTTTTGTCTGAGGCTTTTTTAACCCTGGACTGGAGCACTCAGACTCAAAACTGGTCCATTGTACTACCCGCAGCAACCTCGTTAGGCAGCTAAATGGGCTGTCAGCGAAATCGCCAGCACACTTGTGACACCTATAGTCGGACTACCACCACTGATCGACAACTCCAGTGATAGTGCCGTCAATTTGATCCCAACGGCAAATGGTGACTGGACCAGATTTGAAAACCGGATAAAAGCGTTGCTTTCACTGGGATTCGAACCGGGGACCACTCTAACCAAGGGCAGACACTCAACCAAATGCGCGATCCAATGCACTCATACCACCCTTCTAGCGAGTTCGTCCGCTTCACAATTCTCTGCGATGTCACAATGTCCCAGCACCCACATAAGTTGGATGTTAAAATACTTGGCCATCTTCATTCAGGGAAGTCTCAACCATACCTAACTCGAGCCGTGGTCCATATACTTGAAGATCAAGTAAAGCGAACCCTTGCCCTTGCTGAATTCCAAGGCGTCGGGTGTTGTCATAAACGTCGGAAATCTGCGCTAGTACAATCGCATCTCTTTTCTCATGCGTTTTTGAACACACACACACGGTGCAGAATGTCTGCAGGCTTGCTTAAGTACACATTTTTTTTCTTCCAATCGATCAAAAAATAATGACTGCACAATCTGCCCGACATCGATGACGTTTATGAACAGTAAGCGGTTCACCTAAGTTAGTACGATCGTAAATCTGCATAAATGAACATGGATAACGCAGTCCTTCGTTAGGCTGACGATGAAAACACTCGAAGTCTCAACCATGCCTGACTCGAGAAGCCCCATCCAGTGGTGACAATACTCGAATAGCAAGTGCAAGGAACACTTATCCTTGCTGAATTCCAAGGCGTCCTTCCGTTCCACACAAGAGATTCGAAGTAGAGGAGTTTATGGAATCTCCTTTCTTAATAGAGTCGATGCAGCAAATTCCCCTTGTGACGGGTTGAACACAGCAGTTGCTTCATAATACTTGAATTATACTCTTCGTTGAACACAACCATGACTGATACGATGAGTCCCCATCAAGTCGTGGTCCATATACTCGAAGATCAAGTGAATCGAACTCTTGTCCTTGCGGAATTCCAACGCGTCCTTCCGTTCCACACGACCATCTCTTAGTTGAACCCAACCACGCCTGACTCGAGGTGTCCCCATCAAGTCGTCGCCGAACACGTGGACGAACTTGCTGAGTTCCAAGGCGTCCTTTCGTTCCACAGACGAGATTCGAAGTAGAGAGCTTCATGGCACCTCCTTTCTCAATAGAGTCGATGCAGTAAATTCCTCTTGTTACAGTAGTTCAACCCGTTCCGCAGTTGCTTCATAATACTTGCACTTCGTCGAACACTACCACGCCTGACTCGAGGAGTTTCCATCAAGTCGTGGTTCATGTACTCGAAGATCAAGTGAAACGAACCCTTGTCCTTGCGGAATTCCAACGCGTCCTTCCGTTCCACAATCTCTTAGTTGAACCCAACCACGCCTGACTCTAGGTGTCCCCATGAAGTCGTCGCCGAACACGTGGACGAACTTGCTGAGTTCCAAGGCGTCCTTCCGTTCCACAGACGAGATTCGAAGTAGAGAGCTTCATGGCACCTCCTTTCTCAATAGAGTCGATGCAGGAAATTCCTCTTGTGATAGTAGTTCAACCCGTTCAGCAGTTGCTTCATAATACTTGAATTATACTCTTCGTTGAACACAACCACGCCTGACTCGAGGAGTCCCCATCAAGTCGTGGTCCATATACTCGAAGATCAAGTGAATCGAACTCTTGTCCTTGCGGAACTCCAACGCGTCCTTCCGTTCCACACGACCATCTCTTAGTTGAACCCAACCACGCCTGACTCGAGGCGTCCCCATCAAGTCGTCGCCGAACACGTGGACGAACTTGCTGAGTCCCAAGGCGTCCTTCCGTTCCACAGACGAGATTCGAAGTAGAGAGCTTCTTAGCATCGCCATTCTCAATCGTTGATGCAGTAAATTCCTCTTGTTACAGTAGTTCAGCCCGTTCAGCAGTTGCTTCATAATACTTGCATACTGACTCGGGGAGTTTCCATCAAGTTGTGGTCCATATACTCCAAGATCATGTGAAACGAACCCGTCTTTACGGAATTCCAAGAGATTCGAAGGAGACAGCTTTATGGCATCCCAGCAACCACCAAAGCAATTCGAAGAGGTGTGAAATAAAACCATCGAGATACGTGATAAATTGTTTACACAATGACATTCTCATTTTATTTTCGTTAAGATAAAACATTTATTCTTTATACAGATTTTATATTTCATTTTATTTTCAGTTTACCATAACTCTATCCAAAGGTTTACATATTCATGATTTCATTCCACTCTCGAATGGAAGGTAGTAAATAAAATAAACTAACTAATATGTATGCGGGAGAAAAAAAAAACTCTCTCTCTATATATATGTATGTATATAAAGAAGAAGGAGAAAATAATCGCTACATAACTACAACAACTTTGAATGAAAAAAAAAAAGAGAGGAGAACTAAAAACGAAAACTAAACAAATTTGCAGAAAAAAATAACAAAAATGTATCATAAGAGCTTTGTTTTGAGAGATATCCATATGAACAAATATTGACCATGCACCCGTCGATGAAACATTCGCAATCTTTGTGTGTTTCGTTTGTCAATTCAATTTTCTTTCATTTATCTGTGTTTTTTCGTTTTTTCGTTTTTTGTTTTTTGTATTTATTTGTATGCAACTAGTAGTACATAGAGTTAATTATTATTTATTAAATATACATACACATGTCTTATCTAAATTCTATAACAAATGTTCATACTCCACTGTCCACTGTATGCTGTTGCTTTTGTTTACGCGCGCGCATGAGTGTGTGTCTCTGTGTGTTTTCCTTGTTACTAAAAATTTGATTTATTATTTATTTGCTTCGCTTAATATTTCAGTAATTTGTTTTTGTTTTTTTTTTTCTTGTTTGTTTGTTTCTCAGTCTCTCTCACACCCTTATCTAAGTATTTTTTTTTTGTTTTTATATATTTTTTTTTTTTAATTAACTTTACATACTCGTACATATTAAATTGCAATTATATAAAAATATACAGTTACTTTGTTTCTTTAATAAAAAAAATCAAAAACAAACCACGATTATGGTTCGCTGCCGTTCGCGGCAAGTGCTTTTTTTTCTTCTTTCTTTCTTTCTTTTTTTTTTTTGATAAAAAAAAAAAAACGAATCTATATTTTGTTTGTCTCTCCATTTGGGCGAAATGAAATGGAAAACGAAGAGCAGAAACACGAACGCACACTCTGCTGGTCTTTTGCAATCGAATTGCACGGTTCTCCTACTTTTTTTTTCCCTTTTTTTTTTTCATTTTCAATTTGGTTCAAAAAATAAAAAGAAACGAACGAAGAAATTTACAACATTTTGATAGGGATAGCGTGTGTGTGTGTGTGTGTGTTTGTTTGTTTGTTAACTATTTTAAAAAAGTAACTAAATTATTAGTTGTATGTTGGTTTGATTCCCGCAGGAAGTATTTTTTGTTTTATATAAATTTTTTACACCTATTTAAAATTACAAAAAAAAAAAAAAAAAACTTAATATACGCAGTTTTTCATCTGTTTCTCTTCAGTTTTTCTTCTTTTTGATAAAAAAAAGAAAACAAGACTAATCATTTATGGTAGGTTGTGTTAAGATTCGATTTACACAACTGCTGCTAGGCATTACTATCGATTGTAGTAGCTGAGGGTCTGACAGCACCAGCACCAGCACCAGCGCCAGCTGTCGCGGCGGGTACTTGGTCTTGTTGTTCGCGCATCTGTCGCCGACGCTTCTTGCTCCACAGCTCGTGGCAGTCCTGCCATGTGGGCAGCTCGGGCGTTGCCATTCTGCAAAAGATCATCGAAAAATGAACACACATTCAGCGAATGGCACCTCTTTGTAAATACTCACTTCTCTGGATGGACATTCTTTAGCCAGGGCGACTTGAGCGCGTCCTCGGCCGTTATCCGTTTGTCCGGATCCAGTTCGAGCATTTTATCGAGCAAATCTAAAGCGGGTACGGGCATAAACTCAAAGTCCTCGCGCAAACGTCGACGATGCTGCTTCTTCTGTTTGAGCGTATGGAAGAGGGGCAATTTGATGACGTTCGGCCAGACGGCCGGCACTGGAGATCCACACAAGCGGGAAATTGTGTCCAACAGTTGCATCTCTGCACTGGCTTGGAAGAGCGGCCGTTTCAGAAAGAGCTCACCCAGGATGCAGCCACAGCTCCACACGTCTATCGAGGGACCGTAGCGTTCCTCGCCGAGCAACAACTCGGGCGATCGATACCACAGCGTTATAACTTTGTTCGTGTACGGACGTTCGCGATCCTCGGCGTTGTAGAGGCGAGCCAAACCGAAGTCAGCCAGTTTCACTTCTCCCCTGCAAGTGAGAGATTTATCTCGTATTTTAGACGGGAATTCTTTTGCGAATGCATAGCGCATCAATCAACTTACTTGTTGTTCATTAAAATATTTGAGCATTTAATGTCGCGATGCAGGAAATTCCTCTTGTGACAGTAGTTCAATCCGTTCAGCAGTTGCTTCATAATACTTGCATTATGCTCTTCGTTGAACACAACCATGCCGGACTCGAGGAGTCCCATCAAGTCGTGGTCCATATACTCGAAGACCAAGTAAAACGAACCCTTGTCCTTGCGGAACTCCAGTGCGTCCTGCTTGTCCGTCACTATTTCGTGCAGATTCACGATGTTCGGGTGATTCAACTGGCGGAGGATTTTGATTTCGCGCACAGCCGTTATGGGGAAACCTTCCTTTTCGTGTTCCAGTCGCACCTTCTTCAGCGCGACCAACTCTGAGGTGTTGCTGTCACGGGCCTTGTAAACCTGAAACCGAGACAATGCATTCAGATATCTCTGCGATTTGATGGAGGAAGAGCTCAAATCCTTACCTGTCCATAGGTGCCTTCGCCTATTTGCGCAATCATCTCGAAGACGTCCACGCACCGCTCACCCCAGTCGCGGACGTTGCTTCTCGAGTCGCGACGATTCAGAATCACAGGACGTTTCCGCTTGACCACCGTCGAACCCGTCGAATTCTTACCCGTGTCGCCGGCGGCTTTCGCAATGTCCTCGGGACTGCCGATGATCTCGTCGTCTCCGCTGAGATCCTCACTTCCCGGCACCATCGGTGGCATCGGCAAATTGAGCAGACTCTTGTTCGCAGCCGGTGCTGGTGCTTTTGCAGCCTTTTTCTCTGGCGTGGGCGACTTCGTCGACGGCACTACATCCTCGGTGCGCGGCGGACTCGGCGTGGGAGCGTTCACCAGATCGGCGACTCTCACGCCCGGTGGCATTGGCAATGCAGTAAGGCTTTTCGGTTTATTATTAACTTTGGTTTTGCTTGACAATACATCGTTGCTGCTGTTCGTGCAGTTCTTGTTGTTGTTGTCGTTACTGCTTGAATGAGTATTCAGGCTGTTGTTGTTGTTCACTGGCGCTTCGTCGCCAATGTTCGGTTGTTTGGGGATGCCCGCCGACGGTGCAGCACCATCGGTGGCGTCCTGATTCACTGTATCACCCGTTGGCATAGGAATGTTGATTATATCTAAGTTATTATTGCCTAATTTTACACCGTTCGCCACATGTTGCTGTTGCTGCTGCTGCTGTTGCTGTTGCTGTTGCTGCTGCTGCTGTTGCTGTTGCTGCTGCTGCTGCTGCTCTTGTTGCGAAGCAGGTGTATTGTTCGTGTTAACACTCCCGGACGCCGCTGCCTTTGCTACCGGCATGGAGTCATTGGAAAGGCTGTTCTCATTGATGGTTATCAATGTTCCATTGCTGTTGCTCTCCTCGTGCTTCTCCATGATTTCCTGCAAAATATTAAAAAAAAAAAAAAAAAATGGGGTTAGGATCTTCTGCGCTGTGACCTAACCTCGCTGGGCCTACCTGAAGAGCCTTCTGCCGCTTGTGCTTGTCCTTCACAAGCTCGGCGAATAGACTCGTCTCGCTGATCTTCTTGCTGTAGTCGAGGCGCTTCTGTTTCTTCTCGTCGACCGGTGACAGGGAGTAGGAGCGCGAGCGGGAATATCGCTTGTGACGCGGAGACGGTGAGTCATAGTGGCGTGAGCTGCGCGGCGACCTGCTGCGGGAGTAACGGTCCCGCTTCGAGGAGCGCGACCTCACAGGCGATGGACTGGAAACGATGTGTTTATACTTGTGAGAGCGACTTGAAGGCGAACGCCGGCTGTAAGAGTGTTGCGGGCTGCTGGGACTGAAGTGAGACGGGATTTAGTGGGAATTTCAGAAGAATCTGCGTGTAATTGAGGCTCACCTTGCAAAGCGTTTGTTTGAATATTTGTCCTTGCTGTAGCGGTCATAGTCGCGTGCGTCTTTGCGGGACACATGATGCCTGTTGTCGTACGTCCGCCCGTCATTGCCTTTTCGGCGCTTGTGCGGTGGCGTTGCAGGTTGATGGTGGTACCGATCTGAAAGGACACAAGTATCAGCGTCATTCGCACGGGATTGAACAAGATCGCGATCTTACCTGGCGACATCTTCCTCGAGTCCACGGGACCCGACGACTGCCGGTGATGGTGGTGGTGGTGGCCGCCGCCAGCGCTCCCACTGGTCCTATGATGATGGTGATGGTAGTGATCGGCGCCGGAGTCCTTGGGACTTATGGGGCCGTACATGCTGCCGCTCTTCGATTTGCTGTTGTAAAGCGGCGGGGTGTGGGGTGATGCCGCGTACCGCGTCTTACAACCTGAAGAGCCGCTGCCACTCGGTAGGGGCCGCAGTGGCGGCGTTCGATGCCTTGAGCTGGGCGGTGAGCGCCTGTGCGATGCTGTCACATGCAAGCTAGAGGTCGCCGCACCCGAAGCATTCGACGCGGTTAGATGCTGACTACTGCCGCTTGCCCCCGGCACAGTGGTCGCCGACTCGGAATAATAACTATTGTTGCTGTTTGGACGTAATGGTGGCGTTTCTATGGACAGCGGGCTCGTCTCCTTTATCGGCGTGTAGGTGGTGCTGTTGTGGGTGCCACCGCGCTTCCAGCGGTCAGGCGGAGATCCTGACTTGGCAGATATTGCTTTCTTGCTGACCGGAGGTGGGGTATATCGGGAATCGTCGATGAGCTCGTCCAACTCGGAGAGGGTCTCGATGCTGGATATTGACTTTTGACGCTTCTTCTTACGTTTTTTAGACTTCTTGTTTTTTTTATGCTTCTTATCTTTTTTACTTTTCTTACGCTTACGCTTGTGATCCGACTCGGAATCGTCGTCGTCGTCCTCCAGCAGTGAACCGCCCGACGACAAGTAGCCATCGATGTCCTCGTCGTCGACCGTGCGCGCGCTCTCGTTCAGTCGCTTCTGATCGCTGCTCGACGCAGACTTCTGCAGGGACGACGAATTCGACGACGAATTGATCGGCGATCCGATTATGATGCGTCTCAGCTGACTGGGCGACATCTTCTTCACCTTCTCCTCGATCTCTAAACTCTCCTTGCGCTTTAGACTGTAGCCGTCGTCACTGCTGGCCGAGTCTGTGATCACCTTGATCTTCGACTCGCTTTTGCTCACCTTTGTAGGAATCTTTTCACCAGTCTCCTCGTTGATCTCGCCAGCTTCCGCGTCCGAGAAGTCCTCCGAACTGACATCCGAATACTCGACAACCTGATTCATTCTCGACAATGATTTATCTAATTTACTCGACGATGTCCTGCGACGATGACGCGTTAATGATACATCTGATAACGACGATGAACGTCTGCGTTTTTTTAGTTTTTTCGAACTTTTTTTTGTATGGGTTCTACTCGTGCTTGTAATGCTCAAACTTGCCGACTTGTAACGCGACGACTGACGGTCTTTGTCCATTTTAGCTAGCTACCCGGAAAAATTAAATGCACCGAATCCGGTTACGACACGACGCGGATTGGCAGAGAACTTTTGAACGTTTTGTCAGTAACTGCACTGATATCACTGATATGATTTTTGTCTGCTAATTGATTTGGATTGAGTGCGGGTGTGGGTGTGGAGGAAGGGGGGGAGTTTGATCTTTTATTTTGAGATTGTCTTTTGGATTCAATGAATTTTTTTACGACATTGTAGTGGCCTCTGGTTTACATTGTGTGTGGATGGTGATCGCTTCCGTTTGCGATGATGCAGCAGTCCTGAAACGATAAAGAAGACCGTGAATTGTGGGTGATATTGAATGCAGTGTGGGTAGGAGTAATTTGAGGGGGGAAAACTAAGCTGCCGGACAACGATCTTACGCAATCGATGCTCATTCTGTCTCAATCTGGACGTGTTTCTGTTCGGTCACCTGCTAAAGCACGGACCACAGAGAGGTGTAGAGTATTGTCGTCATTCTAAATGACGATGCAAGGGCAACTGGAATGCATTTTTGGGATCGACAATGAGAGACGGATCCGAATTCTTGCATAATGGGGAAGCACAAAGGGGTTTCCGAAAAGGAGACTCAAAGCAATCACTGGTCTAAAGTTAGTACGAAGCCAACATGCAATGACGAAGAGCATATTAGGTCATCCAAAGCAGAGTGGTCTCCGCCCAGGGAGATAAAAAACTCCAGGTTGTAGGCACGCTCCACCATATTGATCGGTTTGGCGAACTCTAACTCAAACGAATGCTGAAACATAGCGACCTCAATAGCACGAGAAGACTGGAGAGAGGAGACACAAGGCTCGCCTCAACACGATTCTTCCAAGAAAACCCAATTTATTCGAGCATTGATTTTACACCACACATTTTCGGTCGCCGAACAGAATTAAGCACAAAACATGAGAAAACTACAAGCAGAGTTTAGCGAGCAACAAAAATCATACTTATTCACACGAAAAAGGTTAATCTTGGCCGTCTCATAATCTCACACGAAAGTCCAGTAAACCAGCACACAAATCAAACAAGCGAACGAATCACGGCGAAGTAAAACTGAGATATATCAGATCTGAGCAAATCATCTCTCATTTATTTCACAACAAAACGACTTTATAAACATTTCAAAGGGGTGGGCTAAGAAATTATGAAAATATTCTTGAAAAATTGCAGATGTATTCCATGGAATCGAGAAGCAACTTGCTTAGAAACTGTCACTTTGGAGGTTAGGTTTGCTCACGACAGCTGTCAAATAAAATAAAAATGACACTTTTAAACGACCGACAGAGAGATAGCGAACATTCTGGCCGTCATCGTGTCGGCTCTTTCTGATTTAACCCGAAAATAAATTGAAATCCCCCCACAAAAGATAGAAAATCATATTCGATTCGATTATTTGTTGAAAGTTTTCTCCCGACACGAAATTACACCGAATCACTGGATACACCTTGACGTTGACTCCTACTCACCGATGGGTTTTTTGTTTTTTTTTTTGAATATTATTGTCCGCCAATAATGAAAGCTGCCCTCATCAACCTGTCATGGGCGCCTCGGTCGTGTGTCCGTGGCCAAAAAAAAAAAAGTCACTCGCGGGATCAGCACAGGAAAACAAAACACGATATATAACCTTTTATCCGCACCAAATGCACTCACACCAATCGATGCACTGCGAATTCTATTGCAAATTTCGCTTGGAAATCAATTTAATTTGAATATATTTTTATTTCGCTTCTTCACAAAACAACACCGTGTGCAGGATAATTTCGTACATTTCTTTTTTCATCCGGAAAAGTAAAGAATATCACTCGCGAGTCGCGGGAACACGTTTCTAGACACGATTTTTCAGCACTATTTGTCAAAACATTTCCACTTCTGTTAGTCCATTGAATAAATTCACTTTCCGTTTATCTGGATTACTTTATCAAATTCCGTGTAATTACATCGTTTTTTTGGGATCAACCCAAACGAAAAAGGAACAAATTTTTTTTATATATTTTCAATTCATTTTGCGATGGCGAACTTCTCTCGTCGTATGTGTGCGAGCGGGATGGTAGTAGGCATTTGCGTGCGAAAAAGAATCTGATTTAAGGAATTGGGAATCGAAAGTAGTACCACCACTGGAAAATTCATTGAAATTGCATTTCCATACAGGGTCTTCGGGGTATTTTATGTTTCGTTTCGAATTCTGTGTGATTTAAAATCACGAAAGTTGCATATAATTCATAGAAAATGATTCGCTTTTATACGTATTTTCTGGTGTGTGTTGAGGGGGGGGGCGGTGGATGAAATGGAAAATTTCTTTTTTGTTCGTCGTTCGAGCGAGATCTATATGCGTGATTACGACAGAAAAGATGGAAGAAGAATGTCGTGCGTGTATGTGGGGAAAACTGTTGCGAAGTAAATTTTGCCCGCGAGTGATTGTAGTAGATTGACATGTCGATACACTGGTTGCTTCATTTTGTGCTGGTTCATGGTGCGTTTGTTGGAGAGGGACGGATAATGTAGTGTTTTCTGTTTTTTTTTTTTTGTTAGTTGTAAATTGCAAACTAATGACCTGCAAATGAAATTGTACAGGAAAGTATGAAATAAATGGGAATTTCCTTAATTTAATTACATCCTTAATTGGAGTGTATACTGAGCGGAGGATGGAAATTGTTGCCAAGCTTGTTTTAAATTACCGACGGAAATACGAGCGTTTAACCTCCCTCCTGTGTTTGACGTCTAAATTGGGCGTCCAAATGAAATGTCACATCAAGAGATGAGGATTATTTTAACGCATTAAATCAAGGCTAATATTCATCACAATTCCATTTCGAATGATTAAACAACATATCTCCATCTCCATGTGCAAAATTCGCAACCATTTCAAATTCACCCTGTATTCCGTGAAATGTACCAAACTAACTTTCATGCGAACTGCCCTGCCTTATCGACAGCACGCACATTGACGGTTTGACCAGAGTTTTCCATTTGAAAAATGTTTGTTTTTATTTACATTTTCCGATAATTAATAAATTCAAAGAAAAGAATAGCTTTTAGTTGGTTTATTTGATAGTGATGTAATAATGTCAATGTATGCGATTAATTTGGGCGAAAAAATTGAAGTAATTTCCACGGAATCTCAATGATCGAGCAGCTAATCAAAAATTGTGTGTTTTTGCAGGAATATGAAGTTTTAAATTTACTGGGAAAAGGAGGATTTGCGAGCGTATATAAGGCACGATGTTTGAAAACAAGCACAATGGTTGCGATCAAAATGGTATGTTCCTTTGAAATTCCGATTCTGATTCTCTGATGTGAAGTAAATTTGTTTTCTGACCTGCAGATCGACAAGAAGCTGATACAAAATGCGGGCATGTCGAATCGAGTTCGTCAGGAGGTGGAGATTCATTCGCGCCTCAAGCATCCGTCGATTCTGGAGCTGTATACGTTCTTTCAGGACATGAACTATGTATACCTTGTTCTGGAGCTGGCTCAAAATGGCGAATTGCATCGGTACCTCAAGCAGAGCATGCATCCGATGAATGAAGCCGAGGCTGCTGGGATCATGAGGCAAGTTATATCCGGTCTGCTGTACCTGCACTCGCACCAGATCCTCCATCGGGATATATCCCTGTCGAACTTACTGCTGACGAAGGACATGCAAGTGAAAATCGCCGATTTCGGACTGGCCACCAAGTTGAACAGCCCGCACGAGAAGCATATGACGATGTGTGGTAAGACGCAATCCCATAAGCTGGTTGACATCAATTCTGTAAATCCTCTCCCACGCAGGAACACCGAATTATATATCGCCGGAGGTGGTGTCAAGACTTTCGCATGGCTTGCCAGCCGACGTCTGGGGACTCGGGTGCATGTTCTACACACTTTTAGTGGGTCGGCCACCATTTGACACAGACGCAGTGCAATCAACTCTGACAAAAGTGGTCATGTCCGACTTTTACTTGCCGGATCACTTGTCGTTCGAAGCGAAGGACCTAATCGACAGATTCCTGAAGAAGAATCCAATCGAACGCATCTCCTTGGAGGACGTCCTGAAGCATCCGTTCATGCAGAAACACACGGTCGGTGAGAACAAGTCATACAACAGCACCATATCGTCCGTGGACAGCGGGATCATCACATTTGCCAGCAGTAACGTTTAATCTGAGAAGAAATCTCACCCAGACTCTTATTGAGCTCATTTCTTACAGGTTCTTCGAGCAATTCGCGGCATGCGTCACGCCCCAAGTCGGCGGACAAGTTCACCCCCAAGTCGCTTGAGCGAATCCACGAGAACCACGCGTACAATCCCGCCTCGATGTCGATACACAATCACCACCAGCAGCAGCAACCACAGTTCGACAGCATGGACATGGACAGCAGGTGGACGCAGCAAGAATCCACTCCCTTCTGTCAGAAATCTGACGACTACGAGGGCGGTTACTTTCGCAATGAGAACCACATGCCGGCGCCACGATACGAACAAGTCGACAAACCCACTCGTCCTCCATCGCCTCCGCCGCAGATGATCCCGGGGATACCCTCAGCCGTCGAGAAGAAGGAGAAGATCAGCGTTCCGCCGCTGAGTACCGTACGCCTGCAACCCACGCGGCACAAGACCAAAAACGCAATTATGAGCATCCTGAGGTCGGGCGAGGTCGTCATCGAGTTCATCAAGTACAAAAGCCGCGTGCAGGAGGACCGCATCACTGACGTGTGCTGGATCTCCAAGGACGGCCTAAACGTTGTCCTACATCAGCCGGATCCCGGAAGGTAGTCGCACACATCGTACTCAAGTGCCTTGGCTAACACGATTCCGATTTTCCCTTTCCAGAGGTGCTCCCATTCGGGATGACCCGTTCGAGGTGCCAACATCTTGTGCTGATGCGGTCTTCACGTACGAAAATCTGCCATCGAAGCACTGGAAGAAGTACATATACGCGTCCCGCTTCGTGAACCTCGTGAAGGGTAAGACGCCAAAAATCACTTACTACAGCACGCAGGCCAAGTGCCAGCTGATGGAGAGCATGGTCGACTTCGAAGCGTGCTTCTACAACGGAGCGAAAATCACCAAGTCGCCGGACAGCCAGAAAATGTTCGATCAGAATGGTCGTGCTGTGACGGAACCACCAAACGCGCTGCCAGCTGGCTTGAGAAGCCAACACGAGCATTTCGACGAGTGCCTGAAGCATTGCCATGCGATTTCGAACGCATTGGAATTGATTCACAGCAATGGCGCGTCATGCTTTCCAGCGATCATTGGCAAGCGACCGCCAACAGATGGGAAACCACAACTGTCAACGATACGAGACAACAGCAACTTTGCCTACTCAACGCCGAAGTCGGATCAGGTAAGTGCGCGCGATCACTTTTTGAAGAGGGATTCTAGCGTGTTTCTGTTTAGGGCTCTGTAAACTTCTCCATCAGCACACTGTCGTCCGTTCGGGAGCACTCGAGCTCAGCTGCCGCCATGCAGGCAAACGTGCCCATCAAGAGAGTCAACGTTCCCGGCATCGGAGTAGCTACCGAGGTAAGACCGATTGTCCATATGTTCGTCATTTCCCGCCCTACCATCTGTGTTTCACAGCTCTCGCATGGGATCGTTCAAGTTCAGTACAACGACGGGTCGCACATGTCAGTGCTGCCGCAGGATCAAGGAGGCGGTGTCACCTTTACGCAGTCGAGCGGAACATCCACGCACTACGCCCATCATGACGATCTGCCACTGCTGGTGAGAGAGAGACTAACTGACTTACCCATCGTGATGAAGTACCTCGATGCGACAATGAATGCACGCCGCCACCAACGTGACACCTGCCCGTCGACACCGCAAACATCGAAATTTCCACCACCGCCGCCCCCCCAGGCCGTTCATCACATGAAGTACTTCCGATGAGCGGTGGTTTCTTATATTTACCGCCGCCTATTCGTAGTTTATTTGTTATCATTTGTCCGCTCTCTATATTTGTAGAAGATTATAATATATAAAAGAAGGATCGCTGTAATCGTCGTCTTTCCGTTGGCGGCAGCATCGACCACCTGCCAGTGGCAGTTAGACTGCTCGGTGTGGTGTGAGGGCGCCTCCCAATTGGAATGCATTTGTCGGAATTGTATCCACTCAGATGTAGTATTTAAGTGTAGTTGACGAAATATACATATTTATATTAGCTGATGTGTGGTTTTACTTTCGCCGAGGGGTGTGACTTGATGCGCTGCTCCTGCAAGCACGGAGGGCACTCGCTTCTGCAAGTCAGTCCAACTGTTGATGGACATCGACATCGCAACGTGCCGTGGTGGAACCTGTTACGGCGATTGAAGAAGAGGCAACACGAGCTGGTCTTAAGGTCAATGAGGATAAGACAAAATACATGCTATCCCGAATTCGACCATCGCATCGAATAGCTCCTTGCGATGAATGCTGACGGCTTTGAAATCGATGAAAAGGTGCTGTCTATCGATTTGACACTCACTGGTCTTCTCCAGGATTTGTCTTAGTGCGAAAATGTGGTCTATAGTCGATTCCGGCCCGGAAGCCGCACTGGTACGTTCACACAGTACGCTGGACAGGATCGTGTAGCCAACGTTGAGCAGGGATATTCCCTCTATAGCTGTTGCAAGAGGTAGGATCGCCGTTATATGCGGATGGAGTTGATATTCCAGTCGTCGGGCATGCTTTCGTCTTCCCAAATTCTACAGAGTTGATCAGGTGCATGCTCTCTACCAGAACATCGCCAGCGGCCTTGAAGAGCTCGTTGTTCTTCAGCGTTTTTAGTGGCTGTGCCGCTTCTTCTTCAAAACTAGGTGGGTGAGGACTACTTCATCGACTGGAGTTGGGATTTCTTGATTCCCTATCACTCTCTCCTAGTCAGGCCCATCAAGCAGCGCTGTTGCAAGTGCTGTTTAAACCCATCCATGATCCCCTGCGGGTTAGTAACAGTTGCTGCAGCTTTCTGACATTGGACAGTCGAGCTCTGAATCGTGCTGCCCGCGAGGAAATGGTCTACGTCGACGTGTGCCCCTCTGAGTGTTCACGCATCCAGGCTATTTGACGCATGTCTTGCGTCAATAGGCACATCGGCGATTTTGTTAGCGGTTCGACCGTCCAGTTGCTGTGTAAATGCCTTTGCGAGGGAACCTTGTGATACTGATGATCATATTACGTCCTGTCGCAAAGTTGGTGAGCGAAAGTCGTGTCGTGGAGGCTGTGCTTTTCGATCACTCCGCTAAAGATGATTTCCGACAGAAGACAGACAGCTGTCTGACATGGAATTGTAGCTTAAACAGTGGATCGACCACCGAAATCACTGCTGCTTCTGACCTAACAGCCAAGACTCAATAAAACGCCTCTCCTACGTAGAACCGAAGGCTGAATGATTAGCCATACAGCGAATCCTGCGCCCATTGCCTCACCACCAAATCAAAAGTTCTGTGCTTATTTGATCCCAAAGCCACCAAAAGATACCAGTCGAGGGCTATGAACACGTTGACAACCAACAACGTGTGACCATCGATCGATTTCTGGCTCGGAACTAATTCGAAAATGTGCACACATCACATATTCCATCCACATCCCCATTGGGAGGCTGCCGAAAGCAGGAAGCCAATAGCCTTTTTTGTGGATGAGGTATTTTTGCGTCTGTGTGCTTTCTGCTTAACCCCAGGAGAGCATTAGTCCATTTATGATTCAATGCAGGCCACATTGATTTAGATGATCTGCATGTTTCTAAGTGCGCCCACTTGTCGGTGGTGTCGTCATTAGTAGCGATTTTATTGGTCTTCAATGAGTGATGAGGTGACTCCTGATTCAGTGCCATGGCCAAGCCTCCTCCCACCTTTCTTGCTAATTCACAATGATGACTAACGACTGTCGTCCCTAAAAGTTCATCGCGCGAACTGATGGACATCGACATCGCAACGTGCCGTGGTGGATGCTTTTACGGCGATTGTGGAAGAGGCGAAACGAGCTGGTCTTAAGGTCAATGAGGATAAGACGAAATACATGTTGTCGACCAGGAAACGCTTCGCCACCAGAGATGGCAGAGTAGACTACATGAGGTAATCTACTTCATTAGCTACGCGTTTCATTTACTACCTACATTTGTTACGAATCGCCACACAGCAGCTGGACCTGGATTGGGGCAAAATGTAACAATCGACGCTAAAATTTCGAGGTAGTGAAGGAGATTGTCTACCTAGCGGCAGACGTGAACTCCACAAACTACATCCTAGTGGAGATCTGGTGTAGAATCGCCTTTGGCAACCGGTGCTACTTCGGTTTGCCAAAACAAATGGGCTCAAAACTCCTGACTTGAAGGACCAAAATCATGTTCCGAATCCGAGCCTGCTGGTTCGAGAAAGAGAGGAAAACCGTATCTCCGGTATAAAGGCCAAGTAGTCGCTGATGCAAGACGGCTTGGTCTTGATGACTGGAAGCAGCGTGCAATTGCTCAAGCTCGTACCCTCCATGGGTCCTGATAAGTAAGGTATAGGCGCAAAAACGACGCACTGCCTCATAGGCAACCAAGCCAGAAGACTTAGATGACTGCCGTAGAAGCTGTAGAAGGGATGAAGAGGTAGAGGACACCATACCACACTACCTCGGAACATGTCCAGGCAGTTATTTCTTCAACTGACTCAGAGATCTACGAGTAGCTAGCTCAAGCATAAAAGATATCCTACACAATCTAAAAGCCACAGATTGGCTATAAAATGATCAAAGAAGACCACCAAATCCAGAATAGGTTACGCAATACGGTCAACGGAACAACCTGGTTGGTACAAAGCCAGGAAGTGGACAGCACAATGGATCAAACCGGTCTAAGTGCAGCTTTGCTTTTTAGCTTTAAGCAAAACAGCTACCTTGTCATCTTTGCAATCTCGCCCAGCTCGGGAGTAGGATAGCCTCAAGTCACTGCTTCCCAGGAAATCCTGCTATCTAAGCATTCCTAAGTGATGTTAAACTGCATAACTGTCTGATGTCACACAAGCGAACCCTTGACAATCAGCCATTATCGGTGAATGGCGACTGTGTCGATGAAACCGGAAAGCTTTCCATCCTCGGTGTGTGTACCAACACAACACTTAGTTGGAACAATCACATATTTGAGGTCGCCAAAAATGCTGCGAAATTTTTAGGTTTCCCTAATCGATGCACGAAATATTTCACTCCCTCTGATTTGGCTTTCATTTATGAGGCGTATATCCGCCCCAAGCTTGAGTACAACGCTCATATCTGGTCTGGTGCCCCAAGACCACTCTACTAGGTAGAATCCAAAAGCGAGCTATAAAACTTATAGGAGACATGACTCCGCATTAGACTGGCTCGAACATCGACGTACCGCCTCTTCCCTGTCCGTATTTTCACAAACAATGCGCAAGTGAGCAAGCCAACTGCATTCCTCATCTCCATGAATTCACCCGCAATACTCGTCTCGCCAGGAATGCTCATCAGTTCACCCATAAGCCTACTTTCGGAGGCACAGTTATTTTTAGACACTCGTTCTTCAGCCGCACTACGCGTATATGGAATGCTCTTCCCAGCCCAATATTTCTCACAGACTACAATCCGCAGATATTGAAGACCAATGTGCACAGGTACCTCCTCTCCCTTTCTCCCTCTATACCTTCGGCCCGGGCTGTGTCTTGACCCCGGACACTTAAGGGTATTAGCAATCCCTTGAGCGCGCGCAAATTATATATTAGGGCTTATATATTTAGTCCAGGCCACATTGATTTTGATGGTCTGCATGTTTCTAAGTGCGCCCACCTGTCGGTGGTGTCGTTGATGGTGTTCGTCATTAGTAGTGATTGATGAGTGGTGAGCTGTCTCCTGATTCAGTGCCATGGCCAAGCCTCCTCCCACCCTTCTTGCTAATTCACAATGATGACTAACAACTGTCTTCCCCAGAAGTTCATCGCGCGAACTAGCCACTCCACCCACGGACCACAATCAACAGAATAAATAGCCACGCAATTGAATCTTTTACAACCTCTTTTTTATTGACATTTAATTTAGTTTCTCATTTGTTTCTCTAGATAGATTACCGTTTATTCCTGTAAAAATTACAAAAAATGTGTTAAGGACGTTTTCAGTGAGCAGACTTACTTCATAACTTGTCAAAGGACAGATTAGTGTTCTATTATTCATAAATATACGCTTATTCCTACAGTTCAAAGATAAAGATAAGAACTCTACTAGACTAATAATATTCTCGTGTAAACATTGCTTGTTCGTTTGATTGCATTGAAGTTATCTCATTTGTTGACATCAGTAGTTTATCCTTATGTAATGTAAATATTATCGAATGTATGTGTGTGTATAGATATAAACATTTTGATGCAAATTTCAATTACCTAAGTTCGTGCGTTTGTTTCTTATTTATATATAAAAAGTGAATATTCATTTATAGATGTACAGTTTTTTATTCTCTTGAGTTAAGTCTAAGTTGTTAAGAATGTCAAAGATTTCATCAGGTGGTTGTTTCGTTGGTGAACTAAAGTGCAACGAGTAGCCAAACTTCCTGGCTAGAAAAAGGAGCATCGAAACATTTTAGAGGCCCCGAACCATGGGAGATCACGTCCTCAGGGAAGAGTTAAGGGAACTAGAAAGAAGGAACCGGGCAGATGCTTGGAACAACGCTCATGCAGCGCTCAACAGCTGGCCAAGAAACTCTTGGATGAACATAACCGCAAGAGGTTTGAAGCATGTACCAGACTGGCGCAAGAACAACCTCCGTATCCTAACAGGCTTCCTGGCAGGCCGCTGTAAACTCAGGGAGCACCTAGGAGTATCAGAAGAAGGTCTCTGCTGATTCTGCGGACAATCTAATGAAACTCCAGAGCATATGCTGAGGTTTTGCGCGGCGTTAGCCAGCAAAAGACAAACACCTAATATCAGAGGAAGTGACTAGAACCAGCTCTCGTTCTCAGATTCCTAAAGGAAACCCTTCCACCTTTGCGCAAATAGAGAGCAAATAACCCTCAATACAACTCTGATGGAAGACAGCTTGGTCTTGATGACTGGAAGCAGCATGCCCAGGACCGTCAACGATGGAAGGCAGCAATTGCTCAGGCTCGGACCCTTCATGGGTCGCCGGCCTGATAAGTAAGTAAGTACAACTCTGAAAAGAGCTGCATGGGAGGGGAGCTCTTAAGAAAGCAAAGCTATGAATAGGGGGCAGTTACTCTCAACAATAATAAGTGACAAATAATAAGCCAAAGTGGGTGGGAGGACATAAAAGGATTGTTAAACAAAAACAAAAACGAGGGCTGGTCTCGATGAACACAAATCGATGAAGAGACTCTGAACTCCATCTACAGTCGGCGAATCAGGTCGGAGAATTGATCGTCTCATCAACGGAATTGATTGGTTTTCTCTGCGATCAGTGGGCACCTCCTCGAAACCTCTTGTGCGAAGGCGTCTTGAGCCGAGCGGTGGCGGTGGGATGAAATGAGTTAAGAACTGAATGGATCGAGGTTTGTATTTGTTCCTGGGAGAGCACTAAGGGTTGGAAGCTGGGACTCAATCTACACAAGAACTGAATGAGTTCTGGGAGTCGGGATTCAATCTACACAAGAACTGAATGAGTTCTTGTGTAGATTGAGTCCCAGCTGGCAACCCTCAGTGCTCAGGCATTCCCTGGAAGCTTCGAAGCTGTTGTGTGGCTGTATGAACGATGCTTGGGACGTCAATCGAACTGAAGTTGTTTGATTTTGGGTTTAGGAACGAGGGAGCAACTAGTTCTGATGTCCATTCAACAGATTCGAGTGGCAGTTGCAAGATGAACTAGGAAAAAGCTAACCACTGTCGATTTTTTTGGGTGAAAATCTCCGTACCCGGAGTATCAACATCAGAACACATCACCAAGAAAAGTGTACAGAAGTCGTATGTAGGTCTAACAGCTGTGGCAGTTGGAAGATGAGCTAGGAAAAGGAAAAAAGGTACAAATTTCGATGTCGCCAAATGGCGTGCCAGTGTCTCGGAATCGATTAATACACGTCCGAACTCATACAGAGGTTAGAGATGCGTCTGATAGGCCAGCTATGGCAGCTGCAAGATGAACAAGGAAAAGCCTCAAATTTCCTTACTACCCACTGTCGACTTTTTGGGTAAAAATCCCGATGTCGCCAAATTGAGCGCCAGTGTAACTGATTCAGTTACAACATCACCGAGGGTGTGCACAGGTCATAATATAATAATAATATGGGTGGCGCCACATCACGTAGAGGGCCAGGGCCTAGCTTCTCAGCAACCACTCGTGTTGTGCGTGCTATTGTTCTCTCCCAAGTGGAAGGGCCCTACAGTTTCATGCCGACCCCGAACGGCTTTGAGAAGCTTTTTCTAGACAGTTTTACTCTTAGTGCATTGTCAGCGACTTGAAAGAGGTGAGGCCGTGGAAATTATACTTGGACCCGGACACCGAAGTTCAAGTGCGTAGGAGTCGACGCACAGACACAACGCCACGGCCATCACTAGACAGATTATAGGTGCGTCCGATAGGGCAGCTGTGACAGTTGGACGGTGAGCTAGGGAAAGGCTAAAATGTAAAAAAAGTTACAATTTCGATGTCGGAAAATGGCGCGCCAGTGTATCTGGTCCGGTTAGTGTACGTAAGACAACATCACCAAGGGTGTACTACACAGGTCATAGGTGCGTCTAATAGGGCCGCAATGGCAGTTTGGAAGGTAAGCTAGGAAATAGCAAACATTTCCTTACTAACACCGTCGATTTGCCACATCTTCCAACTTCACCCATGTGATTGCTCAATTCCTTCTTGTGGTGGGCGCTTAGTCTTCCTTCGACAATTCCTCAAAGCCTACAGACGTAAAATCAAAATCAAATCAAGAGATAAGAAAAAACAAAAAGGAATGAACCAAATAAAAAGAAAGTCGTTCAAAGAAAATATTTATTAAAAAATAATATATCTCCATGCGGGATCATAGAAAGTTATGCAAATTAAAACAAAAAAAAAAAAAATGGAAAAAAAACATGTTTACAATAAAATTCCCCTAAAAGTCAGAGAGTGGCGTGCATAAATAGAATCGAATTAAAATTAGCTACCTCACTTGCAGTTTCTGCGTATCGTTTGATTGGTTTCCTTTTGACAAAATGTTGTCCATCCCAAAGAGGAGGAACAAAAGAAAATGTACTTAAAACTAAATCTACATCATCTCACTTGTGATTTGCATTGTTTTGCAATTCCTAACCTCGTCTTAGTTGCAAATAAAACTAAGTTTTCCCTTCCACACGTGTGTAGTTCGTTGCTAGGAATGAATGCAACGACAGTCGTCGTCAAATCAATCGTCACTGCAGAACGAACTTGTCTATGATACAGAGCAACAATCTTACATACTTAAAAATAGAATATGTATATATTTAATAGATACACACTTTGCGATTGAATTTATTCAGAAGAATCATTTTGAGCAAATGCAGGCTGTTTTCAGCAGGTTAACTAAGGACTCGAAATCATGAAGGACCAAGAACCCAAGATTTGGACGGAATGTATGGGTCATGTGCAATGGAATGAATAAATGAATGAAGTGCTAACTTAACTAACTTAACAAAAGCATAAGAAATCAAAAATGTTGCCTTGCGCGTCGTCTCACAATCATTGAATTGCATGTGATGCGTCGATGTTGTGATACTACTAGTCTAGTGATATGTGTCTCTCTTGGTGGCTTGGCAAAACGAATTGTTATTCAAAATTAAACTAAGGAAACTTAAGGTAAACAAGGAAACAAAAACAATATATGAACTAAATATACAGAGAAAATCAGATTTAAATGAACGCTGGGGGCATATGGTCGTGGTGGACGGGTGGTATTACTTCAGCTCAAAATGAATCTTCTGAAATATGTCCTAGAAGCGGTCTTTGGACGACTCGCTGTACTGCAACTGTTGCAGATTGTGGATCTCTTGTATTTCCTTGAATTTCTCCAGATCCCTGATGTGCGTGTAGTTGGCGGACAAACAGATGAGATAGTGCACCAGACTGAGAATGATCAGCAGTGCACTGGCCGTTGCTAGGGCGAACATTATCTCAGCGATTTCCACGGTGTCCTTGCAGAACGCCTTGATCAGATGTTTTTGGCAGATTTTCAGCAAATTCTTGTCGACTTCCTCCGGGAACATGAAACCTGATGGTGGAATAAACAAAATCAGAATTGCAATCAGTCTGCGGCATCTTTTTGGTTACTCACGGAATTGTGTCAAGTCGATGCACTCGATTTCCTTTTCGGCCGCCTCGCATAGGCCCCAAAAGGTTGTGTAGCAGAACAGAGTTATTGCCATGAAGCACAGTATCACCACCCAAGACAAATGCAGCGCATACGTTATCCCCATCAGCTGGAAGAGATGATAAATGCAATTTCAAACACCCCCGCTTGCATCGAATGCATTCCTTACCACTGCACACGTTACCCGGCCGCCCACTCTGGTGCCCCAGGCGCGATACACTTTGTAGCGTGTCGCTCCAGTTGTCAAGAATCCAACAAACAGAATTACCAGACCCAGTGCAGCGACGCCGACGCTCAAGACCGTCAACCAAATCTGTGTTGTGTCAATCCTGCAAATGATGACAAGTAGTGAGCGATGTTGTGAGATGAAAGTGGGCCTTTGAAAGCAGCAACTTACCATGTTACTCGCGTTCTGAAAACGATATCGAACATAATCGTTGTGACTGTTGAACCGCGATAGCAGGAACCAATGAATATTCCCACCCCCAGCCAGCACATCAGGGTGGCTATTAGGGTGGCATAGGGTATTCGCGACATGCATTTCGTGCAGCATTTCCCTGTGGCGGAGGACAAAAGAAAATGATATAATTAAAGTGAATGTCAATAAGTACAGCGTCCCCTCAGCAGAAGCTATGAGTATCCTCCTTGCTTAGTGCCACCCCATTGGGTGCCAATTATAATGAGGTGCGTGTGTGTGTTTGTGTGCGCTTGACGTTGATGAAGTTGATGAGTGGCAAACGGTCCTGATTATTTACCAAGGATTTAATGAGCCACAAGCTGCTGCCACACTTGTGATGATTATTTACGTTTAAGGTGATGATGTGCTGCTAGTGCTGCTGTTGAGTTAAATGAAACTCTCTCGTTCAACGGTAAATAGCGATGATGCGCTAGAATGTGTACACACACACCGACGAATGTGGAGAGACAATTGCACTACGAGAGAGTGGGGCATTTGTTTGTGCGGATGGATGACGATGGGGGGCCAATGAGTAGCGTTTGGTGTTAAATGGGTTGACAAATTCAGTCGAGAAGGTGGCACTAATCGCTTGTTATTGGAGCGCAAAGCTTCGGGACGAATGCATTTCACGTTGAGCGACCGAGTAGGTCGTTTTCCATCTGCCGTGGTCTTGCCTGTCACAGCCTCCATTTCACGCATCATCATCGCTGTCAGGTGGATTAACACACAGAGCCATTGTGCTGTAAAATTGGCGTCACTTGGTGAACATTTTCGCATTTGCCTGCGCGATGGGTTTCAATTCATTCGTTTCTTGGTTTCTCCAAAATTCAAGCCCGAAATCACGCTCGATTATGATTCACCAGCACTTGATGTCTCAAGTTTTCATTGCAGCAACAAGCACTGTCGTCACACGTCAGCACCTAGCTCCACCTGTCACCTGTTGCACTGGGGAGCTCCCCATTCGTCTCCTATCGTCGTCGTTTGTTGTTTCGTCAACAAGCTCATCACAGCACGGTTTACCTTGTGCTCGAGTGAACAGTAGACAAGTGGAAGTTCAAAATTGTCGCGGACAAAATAACACAAATGGGACGCAACACAAACAAACAATAAAAGGGTAAGTGCAACAAACAGTAATAGGTAATAGACAACACAAGCAAATGCATGCAATCAAACTCTACGTATAAAAAACATTAAAAAGCGGAAACTACACATACAACTATAGGTGTGGCTGGATTATTCATATGTATGTATGCTTTTAGTGTGTGTTCACCTCGTTCATTATCCCATCCACGTTCCGAGTACCGATCCAGGGAGTGATCCGATCGATACGCTGCATTGCGATGCCTATTCGGTTTGGGTTGGTTGTACGCACGGGTTAATACCCCGTCGTCCTCGAAGTTTGTCTCCAATAGAATTTCCTCCCGCGGATCGCGTACTCTGTCTCGATTGTTCTTAGACATTTCTTATTTTCTCTTCTTTTTTGTTTTCCAATTAAAACTAAAAACAATGAATAGGTGGGTGCCTCAATCCAAGAGGGGGATCTTTTGGATTGAGTCGTTCGATTGGCTACAGCTCGTTGCGCTCACTAAACTACAGTTCTAGAATGAAAACAAAAAAAAAAAAAAACAAACAAAAAAAATAATAATTTCACTTTTAGGTGCAAGAGCACAACTTAAACTGAGCGCACAAGTGGATAGAGAAAGAGCGACACCGACCGCTGACGAGAGTTGGGTGGAAACCGTGAGTCAGAGGCAGAGGCCAGCGCGAGCGCGAGCGCTGTCAACGGTATGACACATAATTAATGTTAATTTAATCTAATCATTCGGTTGAACTCCCTTGATAACCAACACAGAGATCCAGCGGAGCAGCTCGAGTGATATCGGCTCTGATTGCTGCGTTGGACGGAGAATGCGAGGGGCGACAATATCAGTTTTCGGGGTTTATCTAAAGCAAGGGTGGAGGAGTTTAATTGAGAAATGCTCCGTTGTGGCGTACACTTCGAATGAGGGGGAGCCGAGCTGGGCGTGGAAAATACCCAAGCATTCCGTCACGTTCACGGGGATTTAAGACGCCTGACGGGTGAATGTGGGAACTGAAAGGACTTCTGCCGACTATTGCGTAAGATTTCCTCAAAATGTAGCCTCATCGAAAGATAAAGGAAGCAGCGACATTCTGCGAGAAATATCATAGACGAATGGGGGGCTCCAGTGCAAAAGGTGACAGGCGGAGGTAGGTGCTGACGTGACGACTGTGCTTGTTGCTGCCTGAAAATCATAAATTTGTGGCGAATTTCTGCTTCACTCACAGATACGACATTCGATTCAGAGACCTCAAGCGAGGAGGAAGTTATGACCCCTCCCTCCACAGTTAATAGAATTGAATTCCACAGAAACGTCGTTGTAGGTCTTAGTCTGTTATTGGCGTCATAACAAGTTATTGGAACTCCCGCAGCTAGGCTAGGCCTCCAGCCTTAGAGCTCTGTCAATGAGTGCCTGGCGTGGTTTGACCAACGCCCGAAGAAACAGTAGCCACAGCCTTCTTGACAGTCCCAGATGTTTCACCTAACTTCCGTACACAATCGCCGCCAACAATTTTCCATCAATTTACCGTGAATCCCCTGAAACGAAGCACCAGCTAGAGACCATTCAAAATCAACGGCAACGACAATCCAATCCCGGCGCGAATTTCTAAAGGGAAGTGAATATATTTTTCAAGACAATCAGGCTCCGTTCAATTGTCTGTCTGCAAGCTCTAACAATTCCGATTTTTGTCGCAAAGACAAGACAACTGAAACACAAGCGCTTTCCGGAGGACTGACGAGGGAATGAAGGAAAAACAAAGTTTATTGCCTTTTGTACTACACTGTTAACGAACGCAGAAGACGAGGTTTCCTAAAAGAAAACTCGCTCCAGCAGTTTCGCTACAACGGCATGGGGTACGAAGAATAAAGACAAAGATACTATGCTCCTCCCTCGAATGCCGCCTCCCACCAGCAAGGAGCATCATCACATTCCCAAGGATGTAATTATGAACTGGAGAGTAATGATTTCCCTTCCATTCATCCCTAGACAATAATTACACACTACACACAGATAGACTGGATGTGCAGATGTGGAGGCAGCCTCGAAGCCACCGCAAACACACTCTACGTTGTTCCTGGGAGCGATGGTTCTAGCTGAGGACAGACGAAGAGTGTGTGTGCGCGAAGCTTTTTCAATTAATTTCATCCTACACAGCACTCGTCCACCGCCTCGCCACGCCTCGGATAATCCTCCGTGGAGCGCTGTGCCTTAAATGAACAATTATCATCGAGACAAGTACCGCGATGGGACGAAGAGAGACGAACTATTATCATCATTATTTCGAGGAAAACTTTACATTTTAGACCATTTGCGTTTTGGAATTAAAATTCCACGCTCAGGCTGTGCACCCGGGCCTCGCACTCGGTAAACGGCTGCCAGAGATGCGCTGTTTATTCTTGCCACGGCCTGATTGTGTCACATTCTCGGTGGCGGCAACGGCGGCGGCGGCGGCGGTGAGGGTGGTAAGCGCTGATCTTGATGTTCGTTGGAGCATGATGAAGGATTTTTCATGGAGTTTAAGTAGTTTTTAGTTTTTCTCCCCTTTTTTTTGCGTGACGCCGGTCGGAGGGGGCCCCCGTTTTGAGTGTCATACACACATAAGTGGGATCCCTGCAGCGACGGGTGGTTTCTGGGGTAATTTAAAGATAAAGCAAGCAGCGACATTCTGCGAGAAATTCATAAATTTGTGGCGAATTTCTGCTTCATCCAGAGATACGACATTCGAGTCAAAGACCTCAAGCGAGGAGGATGCTATGTATGTCCCCTCTCGCCGCAGTTAATAGAATTGTACTCCACATGATTGGTGGGGAGGGGGGAAACAACCCCTCAGAGATGGAGACCCATCAACAGCTTTGGCATGTTGAACTATGTGCTTGAGTTCTTTTAGGACGTGTAATTCAATGCGGAGTCAAAGAGGGATAAATTTGATACTACACACAAGTGGCAACGTCCCACTAATGCAGGGTGGCAGCGGTGGGGAGGGTGGGGGATGCTTGATGGGTAACGATAAAAAGGTATAGGATAACGGCAGTGACTAAAAATAATCACAGACACAAGTGGCACTGCTTCACATGCCCGCATTGTTTTGTCACACAGCCCAGGAGTGGACTGTCCGAAATGAAACCATCAGGAAATGTTTGCCAACATGCCAGGGACAGCCTAATTAATTCCCATCCACTTCATGCGTGTGTGTACTGATTCTCGATGGCAAACAGGAGTGAGATTCTGCCTCACAACACAGCGACCAACCCCTAAAAATGAACACGAAACAATAGCCGATCTATTTGCATATCAAATAAGGGCTTAATGGAATATTGATGCTCTCCCCCCTTCCCGGAGGGCAACGGCCGTGCTTGGAATGCTTGAATTTTTTAATTGGGTGCAATTACTCTTGTGAGCGTCTCATAAGCAGCAGCGGTACCGGGTACGTCTTAATTACAAGCATAAAGTCGCTCACGTTTAATTGTCTATTAAAGAAGAAAAAAATGAAGAGAGGTCATAGTTGGGACGTAAACACGAAATAAAAACACACAACCTTCACACCACACGCCTTTGCGATGTGCTGCCGCAATTATGTCAACGCACTGCAAGCATGTGCCACTTCAGAGCCGGGTGCCAGAGATCTTATGGACGGTCGGTTATAATGTCTTTTCAATTCCACGCATTCGCTGGCGAAATTATGTATTGTTTTGGTCTTATTAAACACACCAGGACGAAGGATATCCTTATTTAATGAAGGCATTACACGCAGCGGATGCGTATGGGCTTTATGGAGCAATTAAAGCAGACACAGCGTACAGTGAGTGCGAGGAAATGACTGGATTACTGGCTGTGGTGCTTACGGGAGAATGAAATGAGAGGAAGTAACTGGGCGGCATTATGCGGGTAAGTTATGTGGCTAATGAAACTTTAAGTGTGGTCCAAGCTACCTATGGCTGGGGATAATCTGTTGGGGCGTGATTTTTCACAGAAGGAAGCCGATTCGTAGTTGAATCACTTCCAGATCTTGTGGGATACACAAAGTCGAACGATGTCCACTCAGTTTCAGAGGGACAAGAACTCGTTCAAGAAAGCTGAGCAGAGACGTGAGAACCCTAGCGTCGTGCAGTGCGATTCATTCATGCACACCCCAGTAAGTACGAGGATGTGGTTTCCCTGAAAGAACCCTTGTATTGTCCGTTCTTCCCATCCTCTGCCGGCAGACGATACGATGTGTGACGCATGCGTTAGTGCCTTACTGAATGCAGACCCCTTTGTTGCCAAGTAAATACGTATTAATTTGGTGACGCCATAATTTTGACTTGGTAATGACATTTCTTAAGGCTCATCTTCTGGATGGATGGGAAATGCTAATTTTGAGCGGCCTACAACGCCAAGAGAAATCGTCTTCGAATCAGGTCATTGCCTTGATTCTAAGACAACATCATTCGGATTCCTAATTTGAATATGCTCTCCCCTTTGCGTGAATTTTTGAAAAGTCAACCCAGTTAAGCCGATTGAGGATAAATCCCGCCACGTGCAATGCTCGGCGGTCTAAATACCATCAAAATGCTTCAAGCTTCCCTGCTCTATTTACCCTTCATAGCGCAAACCTCCTCCCCGAACAAGCACCAAACCCCGGGCGAACTAAAACAGATAATCTAAAGGAAAATAAAAGAAACAATTCATGCGAAACTCATGCAAATTTGATCGAAGTGCCATGCGATTCGCGCCAATCGAATGAAAGTAAAATTGAAAAGTTCAAGCCAAAAACTTTATTTTCTCCTCGTCGATCTCGTATTACACGGAAAAGGGAAACACGATACAATAACACTGCCCGGGGGGGGCCTTCGTCTGACGACCGAGAGAGTGGTGAAGTAATTCCCCATAGAGTAATGATAACAAAAGATATAAGCCATGGAAGAAGATATGGCAAAAACCGACGAAACCAACAAAAGAGGAATCAGACAAAAAAAGAAAAAAAAAAAACAAATAAAAAAGAATAAAAGAAAACCCTAAATTGTTATCTTGCTCAGTCGCTTGAACGAGAAACGAGTATGGATAGACTTACTCCCCCCAAGCACGACGAGGAGAGCAGATAAAACTGGTTTGATGGTCAACCAGAGCTAGCTTCTCCAATTAGATTCGGTTTTATCTTCGATTGATGCAAATTGGAAGCTTACCCATTTCGTTGTGTTGCTGATTTGATTAATATAACATCCAATTGGTCCTAGTGCAGAAGGGTCAAGTGAATCTTTAGCCGAAATATGACTTCATGCAGAGCTGGTGGGTTGCACTTGTTTTTGTTTACGCACTCGGCCAGGGGGCGGGGGTTGAAGAATGCAGGGCAAGGTGAATGGTGTGAGTGAGACAAAGGGTAAACTTTTATAGTTTTACTACTTTTTTTTTTTTTTTGGGTGGGCACTGTGGGCACAGATCTTCGACTTCACTTTTGTTAAACAAATGGGAATCCTCGGTAAACTGTGCGCGGCGAACTGAGTTAAAAAAAGCACTGAGTTCGATGTAAAGGCAAACTAACGACACATAGCTGAACACAATTGGAAATGATACTTTGCGCGAAATGAATTTACTTTACAAATGCAAGCTAACCGTTGGACGTGGACCAACACCAACAGCCAACCAAACAGAAACTGAAGAAAGAAAGGTACAAGAAATGCTAATTGAGTTGAAATACTGGGAATCGGGTGGGTGTGTGGGCCGTGTGATCTACTACGTTTTGATGGATGAATATTTTCAGTCGGTTACTGCATTCGTTCCATCAAATGTTCTACCAAATCGTTACGGAATCGAACAAATGGGATGCAAATGAATAAATAAGGACAAAACAACCATAATTTCGAGCTGAACTCTCTCCCTCAATCGTCCATCAGAAAAAAATTGTAGTAGAATGCGCCTTGCCCATCTCTATTCCCTGTCAAAGCGCTGACAGTTGTCAATCGGTCTGACGTTTCATTTCACCATCGACGAATCAGCTGAAGGATTATTTAATTTTATGTGATTTATAACTATTTTCGATTATAAAACATGTTAAAGCAGTGTTTACCGAAATCTCCAGTGAAACTAGCAAGTCCAAGCCCCACTAAAGTGCGGAACAATTTCGTTCAATCAATCTTTACAGCTCGCCATACGATGTCAGCATACGGGCACAAAGAAGATCGATGAGATTCGTGAACGTTTGTCGAAAGGACCGAATTTTCAGGACTTCGTGCAGAATCCAAACTACTCCAAGGACGACTGGAGTGAGTATGAGGGAAAGCTGCGCCGTGAGAAGGGCGAGAACGAGAGACTTCGCCTGCCGCCATGGTTGAAGACAACAATTCCAACGGGAAAGAACTTCAATCATATCAAACAGCAGTTGAGGGAACTAAAGCTGGCCACAGTCTGTGAGGAGGCACGATGTCCCAATATAGGCGAATGCTGGGGAGGCGGTGAGCATGGAACCCAAACGGCAACGATAATGGTAAGCATACACGCACTACGTCAAAGTGTTGACCTCGCGATAACCTTTGCTGATTGTTTCAGCTCATGGGGGATACTTGCACGCGTGGTTGTCGCTTCTGCTCGGTGAAAACCGCACGAAGTCCCCCTCCGCTGGATGCAAACGAACCCGTGAATACTGCAACGGCCATTGCGTCATGGGGACTGGACTATATCGTGCTCACATCGGTGGATAGGGACGGTAAGACTGCAGCACTTTGAACGATACAATGATCCCAACTGCTCCCTATCTAGATCTCACTGACGGCGGAGCAGGACACATCGCGGAAACGGTTAAGGAGATCAAGCAGCGAAACCCGAACATCTTTGTGGAGTGCCTTGTGCCTGACTTTCGAGGAAACTTCGATTCAGTGAAGACCATTGCCCTGTCCGGCCTCGATGTATACGCTCATAACATCGAGACGGTTGAGAAGCTCACACCATTTGTTCGAGATCGTCGAGCTCATTACAGGCAGACGTTGACCGTGCTGAAGGAAGCGAAGCGATTCAATCCAGACCTCGTCACAAAGAGCTCCATCATGCTCGGTCTGGGCGAAACCGACGCCGAAATCGAACAGACGCTGAACGACCTTCGTGAAGTTGGCGTAGACTGCGTGACGCTCGGCCAGTACATGCAACCGACGAAGAAGCACCTGAAAGTCATCGAGTACGTCACACCCGAGAAGTTCAAGCACTGGGAGGAGAGGGGACAACAGCTCGGCTTTCTCTACACGGCCAGTGGGCCACTGGTCCGGAGTTCCTACAAAGCTGGGGAGTTCTTCATCACAAGCATTTTGAAGAGCCGCCAGGAAAGGCAGGCCAATGCCGACGATAAGCGTTAAATTCTCTTGTTACCCCGGCCTTGTACATTGTTGACACATAAATTCAAATAAAGAAAATCTCACCCGTATTCATTCATAAACCGTTCAACAAGTTGAATCACGAATTGTCGGGGTTGGAACGTCAATAAACCCAATTCCGGACTTGCGCACTGCGCCGTACCCTCACCCCATTCTGCCATCTGTCAGCTGCCATATGTATCATCCATTTTTTTGTGCTGCTTTTGTCAGAAAAATTTTCCGAGTCGTCTAACAAGTGTGAAGTGTGAAAAGTCGGATTTCGGAAGGAAATTCTCGTGCAGTTCTCGGCTATCGCAAGCAAATGCGCCTCCCTGGACGTATACTTCAGAAAATTTTCAGTAAAACCAACTAAGAGTATGCAATCAAAATTCCGGCCATATGTTCAGTGAGAGCTTTGCATAACGTGTGGGCGAACTGCGGACCTAAGTACGGTTGTATATGTAAACGCCTTCATTAAACGCGACGTAGTTTTGTTCGCCGAGCAAAAGAAAAAAAAAACACAACGAAGTGACCAAAAGAGGTACAACACAAAAAACCAGGACTGAAACTGCACCTGGAATTTGGGAACAGAGCACAGAGCACAGAGACAACGGAGACAACAACGAGTAGCTGTAGCAATGCCCGGCACACGTCGCATTATACTCGGACATGTCATGTCCGGGTTGTGCTCGAAAATGAATCGCACTAAACCAGTTCCAGCTGATGTCATGGAGACACCACTCAATCGATGTCTGAATACATTCGATATAACTCTGTTGGGTAAGTGCTGGACGGCTATATATCCAGCCGTATGTGGGTACAGTTTTGTGTCTTTCTCCTTTTTTTTTTTGCCGAGATTTGCTTTTGATATTCTGTTGGCCCAACCAGCTGGGCGCTGGGAGGGAGGAGCGGAGTGTTTACAAACCGTTTTATGGGATTGCGCCGAAGCTGGGGGCATTCGAGTTGGGCTTAATCCGTTTCTGTATGCGATCAGCGATACTGCTTTGGTTTTGACAGAAAATCGATTGCGTCTTCAAACTGACTGCACAGTAATGTAATCAGTAATCACTGTCAGTTGCGCTATGAAGGGATACCCCTGCTGTGTACACATTCCCCCCTTTCCAGTCGTTTTCAGCTTTTTTCCCAGTTCATCTTCCAACTGCCCCCACTACACAAATGCACTTGCCCAAAGTAAACAGGATTTTTCTTTTCCAGGTATTGGCCACATGGTCGGCGCCGGAATCTACGTCCTGACCGGAACGGTGGCCAAGGACATGGCTGGTCCCGGGATTATACTCTCCTTCATCCTGGCCGGGTTCGTCTCAATGCTGTCGGCGCTCTGCTACGCGGAGTTCGGAACGCGAGTGCCCAAGGCCGGATCGGCTTATGTGTACACCTACATTTCAATTGGAGAATTCTGGGCATTCGTCATTGGATGGAACATTCTGCTGGAGCATATGCTGGGCGCTGCATCGGTAGCGCGAGCCTGGAGCGGATACGTCGACTCAATGCTGGGCGGTTTGATTGCGAACACAACGGTTTCCGTGACGGGGGAACTCCACGAGCAGCTCTTCGCCAAGTATCCGGACATTTTGGCATTCAGTGTGTGCCTGGTGTATGCAGCTGCACTGGGAATGGGAGTGAAGGCGACTGCAGTCTTCAATGGAATCCTGACGATCGTCAATATCTTGGTAATGTTGCTGGTGATCTGTGTGGGCTTCTGGTACGCGAATCCTAAGAACTGGTCCGAGGTGGAGGGAGGATTCCTGCCGTATGGCTTTGGCGGGGTGATCGCCGGTGCGGCTACGTGTTTCTATGCGTTTGTGGGCTTCGACAGCATCGCCACGTCCGGGGAGGAGGCCAAGACGCCGACTTCATCGATTCCGATTGCAACGATTCTCTCCCTGTGCGCGGTGACCGCTGGCTACATTCTGGTGAGCGCCGCCTTGACCCTGATGATTCCCATCCGGGAGATCAATCCGGCAGCATCGCTGCCCGAGGCTTTTGGCTTGATCAACCTTCCCTGGGCCAAGTACATCATATCAATAGGAGCAATATGCGGCATGACCACCACCCTGCTCGGATCGCTGTTTGCCCTGCCCAGGTGCATGTACGCGATGGCATCGGACGGACTGCTCTTCTCCTGCTTCGGCAACATCAACGCCACCACGCAGGTGCCGGTGCTCAACCTGATTGTATCCGGAATCTTCAGCGCCATCCTGGCGCTGCTCTTCGACCTGGAGAAACTGGTGGAGTTCATGTCGATTGGGACCCTGCTGGCGTACACCATCGTCAGTGCGAGTGTGATCATTCTGCGCTACCGACCACTCCCCATCGAGGAGAACGCAGTCTACGCCCCGGACACCCCCGACGAGGACGAGGACAACACCTCCCAGTCGAGCATCGACACCGCCTCCCCCACCAGTGATCTGATAGAGGTGGCTCTCGCAGGACGACTGAAGCCACAGTTCCGCTGGCTGGAGCCTCTGCTCGGCCGGTTCGAGCCAGGCGCTGCAGTTTCCGCATCTGTCCTCCTCTTCACAGTACTGAGCTTCGCAATTTGCTTCCAGCTGGAGGTGTCCTGGTCGGAGTTGTACTCCGGCACGTGGTGGGCTCTGATCCTGTACGGATTCCTGATCTTCTTCACCGGTGCCTGTGTGGCTGTGATCGCTGTGCACCACCAAAACACTCGTGGCCTTAACTTCAAGGTGCCACTTGTGCCGTATCTGCCCGCCTTGAGCATATTCTGCAACGTCGTCTTGATGGTTCACTTGAGCGCCCTGACCTGGTTGAGGTTCTTCATTTGGGTCTCCATTGGCATGCTGACGTACTTCCTGTACGGCATCCATCACAGCAAAGAGGGCGAAGCCTGCTCCTCGTACTCGATGCTGATGACCTCCTCGGAAGCGGCCAAAAGTCACTGGGGTGCCACCGGCGGACTGGGCGGTCTGGGTGGCAAGAAGTCGGTCTTCAATCGGCTCATCGGCACGAAGAAGGTCGACGACAAGAAACCCATCGTGGAGGAGGACGAAGAGGAGTCCTAAAGAGGTCTCGCACACGTAGTGTGTCACTTCCTTATTTTCCGTTTCTTCTTTTGTTGCTTTGGTTCGATTTGTCAAATTTCACACATCTGTCCGCGCAAGTTATGAAGTCACTGACCAATAACTACTGGATGCGGTAGTTCGTTTGAAGGAGGCACGCAGTTTAAAGACCCCGACGGGATATTTTATTTCGGAGCTTACCTCATTCTGACCTGATCGCCAGCCCGTTTCGCTTGTTCTTCCTCCAAACTTCGCCCCAATCGACGCGCTCTTGTGTGCTCCTTTCACTCACTCAACCGAGTGTGCGATCCATCGGGCTGAATCAGAGAGATGAAACTTGCTCGTTCGTGTTGAGACTTGCCGCGCGGCGCGCCATCGTATCGTGTCATGCGGTTGAGTGAACTTCCTCGCATCGAGAATAAAGAAATTCAAAGCCATTAAGTGGCTCAGGGCTTTCTGTATTCTAGCTTGTGTGTGCGAGAGCTACTCGTTGAAAGTGCATGTTGCCTCGTCTATGACCTAATCGACTAGTAAGCACTTCTGAGTTCTGAGAAAAATTAATCGCACCACGATTAGGGAGTTCCCTGACGACTAAAGTGATTCCTGGTAAACGATTCATATCGAAGTAATGAGACTCAGTTGTTGCTGATGGATGGATGAGAGGGGCGATGAGAGGGGGGATGATTTACTCCCTGTACTCGCCACTGGTGTGCTGGATCGTTTTGTTCAATTAGACATTTGTGGCGATGCATTTCTTTTTTTCGGTAGCGGTCATTGACCGACACGAATTCGGCTGGTTTCTCTGAATTTGAATTTACATTCAAGTGATGACGAGTTGCGTCACTTGCTTGCCGGCCGATGTGGGATAGGTTGCGCTTTGGATCAGAGCAAGGTGGAAGGAGGAGGGGTTACGTCGAGACATTGATTGTGGAGGCTAAAAGGTGGGGCTTCTTCCTCATTTAGGTCGGCATTCCAGACGGTCTTTCCACTCCTGATCGAACAAGTAGCTTGCACAACACGAGTGGTTCCTGTAGAAGGTAGGCCCTTGGCCTCTACGGGCTGTAGCGACATCCTGCTCTCATACCAGGCAAATTTCTGCAAGTTTCACTGCAACGCAACCAGGAGCCTGCACTCTGTAGTCAGCCTCCGAATGCCTCATATTACGTATTCCTATCGTGTCACAGTTTCCGAGCGATCGCATCCAAGGTCGACGACGGAAATCTCCGCTCCATTAGTCAGCTAGCTAGTGAGTCTCGGCCAATGCGCTCTCTCTCTCTAGCTTCTCCGTTCTCTTTTAGTTCGCGACGAAGAGGTGTTCAGCCTCTGTTTAGACTCATTTAATTCGTTCTCACTTGAAACAACTGCGAATGTTCATTTTGTCGTTCTGTTTAACTCGAAGATATCGCGACCCATGCCTGCACACGGACCATGAGAAACCAAACAAATATCAAACCTCTAGCAACACGCATCATTATCACACGAATTTGGGCGAAAAAAAAATAGGGAAAAAGTGTACAGTGGTCCAGAGGGATATGCATGCCTCCTCTACCGAGAATAGAAGACAAAGCTCACAGCCCGTCAGTTTGTGAATGGCGAACAGAAAAAAATGCATCCAATTTCAAGAGGACGTGCATATTTATTTGCGCCACTGTACTGCACGAGGAATAGGAGAATTTATTCTCACAACTCCGGAATCCAGCCTCCGGGGTTTTGATTGTAAATTTGTAGCTTAATTTATTCACTGTTTCCGTCAGCACAAAGATGCAACAAAAAATAGAAGAAGCCACGGGCACACGTTGTCCTCCTGGACACACAAGTTTTGAAAACAAAAAAACAGGTTATTTTTTTAGAACAAACTATTAACTCAACAATGACATAATCTTTGCAAGGAAATACAGAATTTACGAATGAATGAATGTAACAGAAACTAACTAAAAACAATAAGACAGAAGTATTCAGCAGAAAAAGAAAAAAAAAATAATAGATAGAATAAAATAAGAAGGGTATCTGTATGGGGAATAGGGCATGCATACATATATAAACACGTAAATATATTATTATACTTGTCTTTACTGTAAGTACCTTAAACAAGATGAATATTACTATGGAACTATATAGAAAGTATATGTATACAAAAATTATATAAATAATTATTCGACACAAATAGACTTGATGGGAAAATACGTTTGGTGGGTCGTTTGATTATTTCTGGGATGAGGGAGATCAAGGACTTCGACGACAGGGGGACAACAAGTCCAGAATCGCCTTGCAAAGCGTTGTTTCCTTGGCAGTCTTCTTTTTTAGGTCTGAGGTGTTTCTAACGCTAGACTGGAGCACTCAGACTCAAAACTGGTTCATTGTACTAGCAGTGGGCTGTAGCAGTGGGCTGTCAGCAGTATCGCCAGCACACTTGTGATACACCTACAGTCGGACTACTACCACTGATCGACAAGACTCCATTGATAGTGTCTCCAATTTGATCCCAACGGCAAATGGTGACTGGAACAGATTTGAAAACCGGATAAAAGCGTTGCTTTCACGGAGACTCCTCTAACCACGGGCAGGCACTCAACCAACTGCGCCATCCAGTACTTTTTTCCTTGGCACTCAATTGGAGTCCAACTTTACATCAGATGAAGAAATCCTTGATGACTTCGGGAGGATCGTTCTGCATGCGATCTTTAGTCCTGGACGAGGAGATTCAACAGCGAACTACAGCGACATGAGTCTAGCCAGGCGTCTATAGGTCCAATACCTGAGATGGCTGGGCCATGTAGATGAACAACTCCTGTGCTACAACGTCGACCATATCAACAGGGGGTGGAAGATGTGTACAATCATTGGCCTTGTTTACGTTGTTGCCATCTGGATTAGAAGACTCCGAACTCTGGCCCCTTCTAGACAAGAGTTCTGCAGGCGATCCTTGGTCCTGGAGGAGGAAATTCAATCACAAACTACAGCGACATGAGCCTAGCTTTTGATCCCTCAGACCGACGACCTATGGAGAGTCTGAGCGTGAGCTGCCTTCCATGACGTTCTCTGGCACGCTGCTTCCAGTCATCAAGGCCAAGCTGTCTTACGTCCGCGATGACTTGGTCTTTGTACCGGAAATTCGGCCTTTCTCTCATTCTCGAACCAGGAGGCTGGGATTCGAAGACCTCCTTAGCTGGAGCATTGGTGTCCATGCGTTCGATGTGCCAAGCCAATGCAGTCGACGGCTCTTTACCTTCCGGATTACATCCACATCTTGGTACAGGTCGTAGAGTTCGCGGTTGTGACTGCTCCTCCATTCACCTTCCTTTTCTTTCAAAGGCACCAAGAATCAGTTCCTGCTGCTTTGCTTACCGTCCAACTTACTCGGCTCCAAATGGCAGGACTGGCAAAATAAGAGTTTTTTAAAGCACAGCCTTCTAGTCAGGAGTTTGAGTCTAGACAGGCGTCTATGAGTCCAATGCCTGGGATGGCTAGGCCACGTAATTAGATGTGCTCTACAACGTCGACTATGTATATCAACAGGAAGATGAAGATGTGTACGATCATTGGCCTTGTTTACGTTGTTGCCATCTTGAGGAGAAAACTTCGAACTGTGGCCCCTGTGGGTACGCCTAGTTGGGCCGCTGTGGCAGTTGGAAGATGAGCCATGGAAAGGCTCTAAAATCCTTACTATACACTGTACATTTTTTTAGGTGAAAAATTCGATGTCGTCGGATCCACTCCAGTCTTCGGATTTCGTTAATACACATCTCAACACATAACCACAGGTGCGCACAGGTCGTAGGTACGCCTAGTTGGGCCGCTGTGGCAGTTGGAAGATGAGCCATGGAAAGGCTCTAAAATCCTTACTATACACTGTACTCAACTGGGAACAGTTGCCAAGACGCGATCCATATGTACAGCACTGTACTGCCTGAGGAGGCTGGGCCATATAGCTGGACACCTTTCCTCCCGGTCTACAGAGCAGAGCTACTGACAATGTCAAGAGAGGGATGAAGACGAGCTCTTGGCATTCTGGGTACGATCTTTTGCAGCATGCTAAGTGGTTAGCTTCAGTGTCGAGAAGGACGACGGCGCGCGGCACGCTTCCAGTTACACGGCTCAGCTCGATCTGTTGCTACAGGCTAAGCGGGTAACTTCAATGTTGAGGGGGAAGACGCTGGCACGCTTCCAGTTACACGCTTCATCTCGCTGGACATGGTTCTTGTCCCCTCGCTCGTACACCACCAATTTTAAGACAAAAACATCTCGTGTCTGTTTACCTTGTGTGCGTTAATCTGGAGGAGAAGATATCGAACTGTGGTCTCTGCGATGGAAGAGTTCTGCGTGTGATCTTTGGTTCTCGAACCTCGAACTCGAACCACAAACTGTATACAGCGACACGAGTCCAGCTCGGCGTTCCCGAATTCAACGCCCATGATGGCAGGACCACTTGAAAGAGCAGGGCCATGAATTTATGTCGGAAGCAAAAAATGGCTGGACCTCGTAAACCGCATCGATAACTAGGATCCGGCTCTAAGAGCCATCAACGTCGAGCCTGCAGTAGAGGAGGCCAGTGTTTCTAAGGAGTTTACAGAGAAAGCCACTTGTTGAGACTGAACGCAGAGATCGCTCTAGCTGGCCTCTGAAGCATGTTTGTTGACCAGGCTCACTGCCGTCTGTATCGTCGCACGAGGATGAAGAAGAGGAGTTTCCAAGAGGAGCTCCAATACAGTCATGAATACAGTAAAGCAACAACCGATCCAGTGTACTGAGCCAGCCCTGTTCAGTAGAGAATCTCTGCCACATTTAGTCAACCCACACCGGTCAGATGTTCAATTCTTTGCATGCGACTGACCATGCCGATCACAAAGGATCCAAGTGTCAGTCAGAGTCAGTCGCATGACACTTCCCTTTTGTTTATGCCATCCGAAGAACAACCGCTCGGCAATAAATCACAACAAACAGTCCCACCGGCTGCTGACCTCTGCGAACCAGTCTCTTAGACAAATGAAGGCAAGTGACCAGTCCGAAGCATTGTCCACTTGTCCTTGAGTCCACCAGCAGGGCACTCGTGAATACTGAATGAAAGTGGAAAAGTGCGAACTACATCCGAAGATAATCGATTTTGCGCATTTTTTTTTTTTGTAGGTACATCCATTTGCTCTACCTCGCCAGCTGACCATCTGTGCGGTGATGTTATGTCGGCTGGGTGTTGCAACATATTCGCAAGAAATAATCGCCGACATCAGTTAATTTTTGGGACTCGCTTAGCAACTTTTCGCCAAGGCAAACCACCGTCTTGGTACACATCTGATGGGGTCTACGAAATTGTGACTCAATCGTGTGTGTGTTGGGTGGATTGTCTGGTGCTTTGATTATCAAGCATCGGCTGCAGGTTTTTACTCTCTTTCTTCGCGCTTCATTTGAGATGAATCCAATCGAAACCTGAGCGCATTCGAACGACGGCTGCGTGATTCCCGAAAGGATCGTACGGCAGCAGGACTTCATTAGAAGGAGAATCTGATTGTTTTTTTTTACGAACCCTGGCAGGTGGTGGTGGCACACATGTATCGTCCAAACGCCACACGCACCAAACCACCTACAAATCAAAGACGCCCAGCAGAAGGAAAAAAAAAAACAAGGAAACACTTTCATTATTCGGTGCACTCCAGCCACCACCAACGGCAGCTGTTGGCACGCAGCACCAAATCACTTTTTTTTTTTTTGGGTCTAAGTGATCCTTTTTTTTTTATGTGTGTCCTTCGCAACTTGCCACATGCCACAGTGCGTCCTTTTTCCTCACCTACCCAGCAGACTCACTTCTAATTATCATACACAGTGGTTTTTTTCTCCATCTTTCCTTCAATCAAAGGACCTTTTCCTTCGCCTTTTTTAAATCAAATTTTCATCTGGACATTTCCACCTAAAAATCTGAAGGATGACGAAAACCAATCCACCATTGCGCCAGTGGAGGATCTGAAAGGACGGAGGGACCAAAAAAAAAAACTGTTTTGATCTACCATTCACTGTGCGGCGAATGCGAAGGCGAAGGCAAGGATCCGAATCAAGGTGCAATCCACTTTGACGACAGCAGAGAGAGAGAAAAAAATACGTTGCATCTGCTGCTCTCCGAGTGACTTGTTTTCTGGTGTTTTTTTTTTTTTTTTTTGTTCGTCCTTCTCTTTCGCTCCAGTGGCTGAAATCGTAAACAGAGCAGAATCCATTTTTTTTTGTCGTCGATCTTACATCACTCTGTGGGTTTCAAACGAATTCAGTGATGCAGCAGCCTACAGGATCCTCTCGTTCGTGGTCCTATGTCAACCGAATGGTGAGGATCATCATGATGATCATCGTGATCAGCGGCACTGCGTTGTCCTGGGCGCAAACATCTGTTCTTTGGGTTTTTTTTTCTTTTTCGGAAGATGTGCTGCTTTTGATTTGTTGGTGCCACATCGAGGAGTAAGGTCTCCTTTCTGGAGTCTGGAGGGACATGTGTTTTCTTTTTTTTTTTGTGGAGTTTTGATGCTGATGCGAGGAGTTTAAGTTGCACCTTGTCCTCGTTTGAAGGGTTTTTGTTTCTAGGAAGAGCATACTGTTGCATTTTGTCAGTTTTGTCGTTGCGAACGGAAGCGGCGCATGCTGGACAAGATTGTGAGGGTTTCAGAGCTCGTTGGTGGACAGATGGATGCCATGGAGATGGATATGGCTGTTTCTGTTGACGGGCTGGCAATGAATTGCATGCGATATCAACCAATTATTTGGCATTCAAAATTCAGCAAAAACCAATCATTATCTCCGTCAGAGAATTCCTATGGTTAACCCCAACAGGACGAAATCGAGACAGGAAACCTCTGTAATGCGTGCATCTGTCGCACAAGGATACCCACACACACACACAGACATACAGAGAGGAATCCTTCATCATTCCTGTGCAACGCACTGTACACCATTCGGCGTGCACACAACACGCCACCATTCCACACCATGATTCTCTACTTGATTCAAAGCAAAAGGACAAAGGATTCCATCAGATGGTGACGGTGGCACGCCAGTCCCAATCGTCCTCCTGCACGATAGATACACACTCGCACACACACACACACCGGTACACACTGAGCGCATTGTGAAGAGCGAAGCAAAACAAAAATGAAAGAAAGAAAGAAAAAAATAAATCCACGATTCTACGTCAGGATGCCAGCCAGTGTGGGTTCCGTAAAGGTTCCTCCGCCGAACATCTGCTCTTTGTTCTTGACTCCGTTGATCGCCATCATTCTTCATTTCAAGCCAACCGTCTACCTTTTTTCGTTTTGGTAATTATTTGATGGTGTTTTTTTTTTTTTTTTTTTTTTTTTTTTTTCGGAAGAAGAATTGCCGGATACGCGTGTCCAGTTTGCAAAAAAAAAAGATGAAACTCCAGAGAAGTCCAATTCGAATTTTTTGGAGCCAGCCATGGGTACGCCCTTAAACGCCGTCGATGCACCTGTCCCACTTGGGGGCAAATTACACACTCACACACAGCTCCCTTTGCAGTCAATGGTATTCAATTAAAAGCGAAACAAAAAAAACTGCGGGCATCATCAAGTGGGCCTTTTAATGGAGTCGAGTGCTCTGTACCTGTCCGCGGATTGCTAAAGTCGTGGCTGCCATCATTGCACTTTACAAATGTCTTAATCGCTCTTCAAATCGTTTTCTCGCGGGTTAGGGGTTCATCAACTTTGCCATTTCGAGATCTGTTTGGACGCGCGTGACTTTGTACAGAGTCTACATACACATTGCTACGCTAGTCGTGCGCACCTAATGAATTCTTTCGTGTGATATTACTTATAGGTCGGTTGGATCGGATGCGGATGGTTTTGGCTTCGATTTAAATATCAATTAGTTGATGCAGAGAAATCTCCCGCACGAATGAGGAATGGGCTTGCGAATTGCGAAATGGGATTGGTTTAGTTGTGTAGCCGATGTTGGTGTTCTGAAATTTTACATTTATGCTGGTCTGGTGTGGCCGTGGAATCGTATCGGAATTGTGTTGTTCTTGCTCAATGCACTGGGTGCGTGGTCATACAGTGGTTTTGGGTTGGAATGAGCTTGCTGAAAAGGGAAGGAAGGTTGCTTGAATTCGTAGGAGATGTTTGAAATCAAAACAAGGGCTATTTTTTGTTTTAGTTTAGTTTATTGTCCAGTAAAGTAATAATTAAGTACAAAATATTAAACTGGGAAATGCTGGGAGACTGAAGTGGCTTCTCTTGGTCTACGGCATACACATCTGCTCTGGAGTCTAATCTGCAGACCACTCTGAAGTCCACTCTGGAGTCTACTCTGGAGTTTGCTCTGGAGTTTGCTCTGGAGTCTGCTCTGGAGTCTGTTCTGGAGTCTGCTCTGGAGTCTGCACTCTAGTCTAATCTGCAGACCACTCTGAAGTCCACTCTGGAGTCTACTCTGGAGTCTGCTCTGGAGTCTGCTCTGGAGTCTGCTCTGGAATCTGCTTTTGGAGTCTGCTCTGAAGTCTACTCTGCAGTCTGCTCTGGAGTCTACTCTGAAGTTCACACTGGAGTCCACTCTGCAGTCTGCTCTGGAGTCTGCTCAGGAGTCTGCTCTGGAGTCTACTCTGGAGAATGCTCTGGAAACTGCTCTGGAGTCTTATCTGCAGTCTGCTCTGGAGTCTGCTCTGGAGTCTGCACTGTAGTCTAATCTGCAGACCACTCTGAAGTCCACTCTGGGGTCTGCCCTGGAGTCTACTCTGGAGTCTGATCTGGAGTCTGCACTGTAGTCTAATCTGCAGACCACTCTGAAGTCTACTCTGGAGTCTGATCTGGAGTCTGCTCTGTAGTCTGCTCTGGAGTCTGCTCTGGAGTCTGCTCTGGAGTCTGCTCTGGAGTCTGCACTGTCCTCAATTCTGTAGTCTATTCTGTAGTCTACTCTGGAGTCTGCGCTGGAGTCTACTCTGAAGTCTAATCTGGAGTCTACTCTGAAGTCTACTCTGAAGTCCGCACTGCAGACTACCCTGTGTCTGTCTTCTCGTTTAGTGAGCTCCTCAACAGTTTCAATGTCTAGTGCTCCCTAATGTCCTTGGAATAATGTTGTTTCTACCCAATTCTGTAGCGTCTCGTAGCAACCGGGCATGATTTTTCACTCTACTGTCTTGCCTTTGAATTGAGAATCTGGATCTATTTCTGCAGATGCTAGAAATCGTGCACAGTTGCAGCACGAACATCTTCTTCCAGTCTGTCTGTTTACCACGTTTCAATCTTCCCCGAAACACATCCTCGCCCCGCCCAGATTCAAACACAAGATACAAATCTGTCCACCATTGTGCGATCGATCAGATCCAGTAGCTCTGGCCACCTTTCAAAAATGCAATTGCAACTGCTGCCAACAACACGGTACGCTCAACACCTTTTGCCCGGGCCCAATTCACTTCCATTGATCCACACCAACAATCGACGAATATTCATTAGTCCCAATGCCAAAGCATCTGCTGGCATGTCTCTGCAATTCGACACCCAAAAATCCAAAAATGACCCTGTTCCCGGCGAACCCTTCTATTTGAACAACAAATCACCTGGAGCGACACACACACTCTATCTCGTATTTCTCATCCAATCGAAAAAAAAGAATTTCCATCCACTCGCCCGCTTGTGATGGGGCCTACTCCGCCACCACGCCGCGCAGTCCCTTCTAATCCCCGAATTTGATTAATCACTTTGTCACCCGTAACTCGAAGCGCAATTGACCCAAATTATTATCGATATTTATTTATTTTTTGGGGTCCCCTGCAGGGGCTTAGATAAACTGTGCCTCCATGACTTGCAGCTCAAGATTGAATCACAGATAATGATGCCTCCTTCCTCTGGGGGTGCGTTTGGATGTTTCCTGTTTGGATTGTTTTTTTTTTCTTTTTCTTGGGGAAGGATATGCGTTCCCTGAAGGAAACCACTTTCGTGTTGAATTTTTTTGTGTGCACCATCGCTTCCCATGGGAGACAGGAGTTATCAATTTCCAATTAAGGACTGTCGCGACCTGCCCGTAGGGCTTGAAGAAAAAATTATCTTTCGAGTGAAACTTAAGTGAGTCTGTACTAATTAAGCGACAGACAGCGGCGTTGGGGTGATCTCTGGCTCGAGAGGCAACAAATTTGAATTTTATGACATTCGGGCGAGTCTGCCAGAACTCCACCGTTTATCATTTCCACCGAATTGCTCGCAGCACCAGTGCACCAGTACACCCGAGGGGCATGCTCTCGTGCCTAACCAGCTTGTCAACATGTGGCAGCCGCCGAAACATGTCCAGCCACAAGTCGATAGCAACAGTCGAAGACTCACAACATGACACAATCGATGAAAGCGACGATCGCCGCAACAATGTTGCCAACGATGGGAGAAAGAGAAAACGACAAAGCCGATCTCTCCCTTCGATGCGAATGCTAACCGAGTGGCCGCCAACAAGCATTGTGTGATAGACGGAGAGGCCATGTGTGCTCTGTTGTTGAGGTAGTTTTGCTTGGGTTTGCTTGGGTTTGAAAATGCGAAAAAAGTACAGTTGTCGTCGCATGCGTAGTTATTTCTCGTCGCTAGCTCTGTCTTATTGTCTCGATCGGTGGCGATAGCGTGGTGTGTATTTTCCCGTCTGGTCGAGTGGACGCACATCAGAGGGACTACATGTGCCTCAGAATTCAGATGCTTGGGCATATTTGAAAATTTTCAAAAAGGCAGGGAAGTAGGGATGAAATTCCTTTATCTACCATTCCATCCTCCATCTAGAGGTCTAGGGAGAGCGAGAGAGATTTTCTTGTTTTGAAGTGTGGAGATGTGGATTGTTGCTAGGTCATTGGATTACACACTTACTGTACGTGGTTCCTGCGTGTATGATTGATGATCCGGATTGTCATCGAGGGAAGCGCGTTCGGGTTCTCTGCTCTTTCTCTCTCTCTGTGACCCGAATTACGCGACGCCTAGACCATGGGAATGTGTTTTTTTTTTCTTCTTCTTTTTCCTTTCCCCCTTTTCTCTTCTTGTTGGTTGGTGCTGCCGTCGCCGCCGTTGCCGTGGTGTATCCTAACGATGACGAGGATCTCCCGCATAATGCAGCATGGCAGTGTTTTGGGTGTTTTATCCGTTTCCATTCAAACGGATATTTGCTCCTTTTTTTTTTTGCTTCTCTTGGGATGCGAGTTACAATTAAACAAATCCTCCTACTGCATGCGTAGAGGGTAAATCGTATGCATAAGGTCTTTAGATATGGGTGCCAGCTCGGGCAGGAGGAGGAGGAGGCGGCATTCAATCCAATAAAGGACCACGATCGATCCTTATGGCACGATGAGAGGCTTAGATGATGGTGGATGGATGGGTTTCTCTGCCAACAGATGGTTGCATGGGTGAAGGAAAATAAATTACAATTTTTACATATTCTGTCGGAACTCGACGGAAGTGGTACTGCGTGAGACGTTCACACGGTGATTCTTTTTTTTTTTTTTCTGAGCGAGGATTTGAATGTGAATGGGACCAGAAGCAGGTGGTCTCCACTTCGCCGAATCAGTGTGTGAAAATATTTTGAAATCCGTTCTGTTCATGACGAAATTAGACACTACACGGTGGCTGATTCATTCGAAAAGAATAACAGAACAGTAATTTCAAACGTTTGCTGACTTAGCGAGCACCTTGGCAAATGCTCCAAAGATTATTAAACATATTTTTGAAGCAATCGCACATGTGCGTGTGTGTTGAGTTGCGGAGCAGAATACCAGCGCAGCAAGGAAACTGCGCAATTGTACCGAGTGTGTGCACGTGATCCTTTCAGCAAGTGCACATCATGCACACAATGAGGGTAGTCCTCGCCGACTCTTAGGAACCCTCAAAATTCAGTTCGAAAGACGACGAGTTCCCCCTTCTTATTGCGCGCCATCCTCTGGGCACGGTTTTTGGATTTGCAGGGTGAATGCACCCTGGCCTGTACAAACATCTACCCGACGACGACGAGTTTCCTTGTAATGCACCAAAAAGAAAGGCACTTGAACCATCAATATGGGATAGGAAATGGTTCAAGTACCCTTTTCGTCGTCATCAAAATATATTCGTTTTTTTTTCCATAGAAATTAGAGGATATCCTCTGCTGTGTTTAGAGGGAAAAAATTGAAACGAAATTGGGGTTAAATTGTCAGTTTAAAGGACTCAATGAGGATTGTTTGGCTCTTGTCTGTTCAATTATCAAGCCGCGCCGCTTTATTTTCATTCAAAAGATGAATGCAGTGAGGAGACCCTTTATGCAGAGTTGGTGACGTCTCGGCATCAGTTTAACGTGAACCCTGGTCAACTTTGTGTCACTGGTTCGGGAATTTTTGGATGGGGAGGAGAGTTTGTGTTGCCAGGAGTCTCGGTGGAAATGGAACTAAGTTTGGGTGCACAGGGTGCATTTATGATTCAGTAGAGAAATGACGGTCTTTCTTTTCATCATCGGCAGCTTCACCTTCGCCCACTTTTTGTGCTGGTTTCAGCATCTTCCGCATTTTCCAATGTCTCCCCCTCTCCATGCCAAATTTAACACTTCTATGTGACTTTAACCGTCTCTGTCATAAGTACCTACTCTGATTTTGATGAAAACTCTCTCTCTCGCTCTCGACTCGAAGCAGAGCAGCTTGTTAAGTCAACTTTCGTAACTTCCACATCTTGACGTAGGCACAGTGGTGGTCAAAAGTTGGGAACCACTGACTTGTTCGACCAGATCTGCAGTACAGTGCACCACAGTATATCGGGGATAAGATCCAACGTAGAATAGTTTAAAAGTTCAACCGCAAAAATAGACAATTAATATTTCAACAAGTGATGTGCAACAATTTTAAGAGACTGTCTTTCAAAGTCTCACCGAATACCTTGAAAATAAGAATACAAACTACAAAGCCAAATGAAATACGAGATATATAGAGAGAGGGAGAGAGAGCGAGAGCACAACGTATTCAAACGAATTCCATTTGGGTAAACGAATTAATTGACCTTGAAAACTGTACACACGTTTGAATTATCCATTACGTATTCCTCGGTATAGGCATCTACTCGTTCAGCTTTTAAATATGCGGAAATGAATAAATTCAAACAAAGTTTTCCAACTTGAAGGCACTACGTCGGAAATCGAACGAATCAACCGCGACGATCGGGCACATGTGTACACGTACATCTGTACCTAGTGTATGTATGTACGTATGTATGTATGTACGAATGAACTTGCTCAGAATAATGTTGAAATATTTACCCAATGACGTGGGCACATCTACACGCGTTTCGCGAACTTGAAGCCAACGTTCTCGCTCTCTCTCTCTCTCCTCTCTTATCCGATAGAAAAGCACGTAGTAGCTTCAACAAATTATATTTTTCTACGGTCTTGTCAAGCCCATTCGCTAGATAAGATTGCTTTTTTGCGAAACAATTGAATCAATTTAGTGAAATATTCAAGTGAACACGTCCCATTGTAAACATTATCTTATCTATTTCACTAAAAAAAAAATTAAGGACGTGTGTGGGTGGATGGGGTAGTATCGTTTCTTATTCGGTTCACCCCTATCAGCCCCAAGTGAACAAGTTTAAAATACTGCCTTATTATTTTATCATTTGAGGAAATTATAAATTTGTTTGCACTTGTGCTAAGTCATAAGTCATGGGAAAATTGTTTACTAAACATTTAAATGTGAGGTAATTGATAGGAGGACACATTCATAACAGTGTGTCAGCGAAATTCCAAAAAAAAAAAAAAAAACAAAGTAAAGATACGCCCGGGAAGTCACAGCTCACAATCTGTTGGATTGTTGTTTATTTATTTACTCGAATATTTTGCGCGCTAGAAGTCGCCGTCGGTCAACAGTCCATATTCATTTGTTGTGTAAACACACGGCCAATCAATTCGCTGTGACGACGGACGCGCGCTCTGTCATTTGAAACCGCCGAGCGCTAATGTATTGCGCTTAATATGGGAGTCAAATGGGAAATTAAAATAAGCAAACATCGTCAGTGGATTAGGACTGAGCTTTGTCGCCCGAATCTACGACGTAAAGCGGTGTGCTCTTCCGAAGGGAGGAATCAGTCGGCACTGCCAGTTGAAGTAGAGTTCTCATCGTCCTCATTGGAGTCGACCACCGTATTTGAACAGCATTTCCATAACAAAAGCAAAGACTTCTTCAACTATCGCCGCCCAAACCTACCCGCAACAACATCACCAATTATCGACGCCCAAACCAACCTGAGCAACCCGCAACGAGATCTCCAATTATTGACGCTCAGGCCAGCCGGCGGAGCAACGCACCGACTTCTCCGGCTATCAACACGAAACACTTTCAATTTTCACCGCTATGTGACGACAGCTCCTAAACAATGCCAATCAATTCAAACACACAGAGCAGAGGAAACGACCACAATTTACATTTCTTCAACCGATCAACAGACAAAAAAAAAATAAAAATTCAAATTTAAATATCCAACTGCCATCGGCCGACAAAGATAACCGCCAGAGACGTCTACGTCTACGTATGTAAACAAAGTCCGGATCTTCGTACACTTTACGGTGAAAGTGAAAGGGTTCTCGGAGCTATGATGAGTCACAAGTGGTCGATCAAAAGAACCAACAACAACACACTCTCACACACACACACACACACACACTCGAAATAAAAAACGAACAAAATTGTCGCTTTGATCCGTTCAGACAGACAACAAATAACCAATCTCCAATATGTCGCAGCAAATCGGGGCGGTAGTTTAACAATAGAGACCAGACCGGCCTCCCACCACTGCACCGCGACATTCCTTCAAGTCAGCGCATAGCACTGCAGCCGACATACGACACATGCAATCAACGGGCAAGACATTCCAAATCGAACGCTGAAATGCTGCCCGAACGCGACATATTAATCATTCACCCGCTCGGACCATGTAAGCGGCGGTGGCGGCGGCGGCGGCACGGGAAATAATTCGTTTTTTTTTTTTGTAATTTGTAAGTCTGCAGCGCCTCCATAGCCACCCAGATAGCAACACCACTGCATTACACTGCTTTGTTCGCCGTCTGCGTGGCCGTTAAATTCAAAACGAACAATTCAAATTCTCCACGGAATAACGATTATTTTTGCCCAACGAATGGAGGAGAAAACCCGCGCGATCTTGTTGCCAAGTAATGTGAGCTTCAATGGCTGGGGGCTTAGTCACCAACTGGATTCCAGCAACAAGTTGACGGTTGAGGATTTGAATTTCGATTTCAATTCGATCGAGTGGCCGTTGAATGATGCCAGCACATTCGCATGGATACACGCAACATGTGCTCATTCGATGGTCGAGTGTGGAGTGTTGACTGACCCAGATGTGGTTTGCAAGCCATTGGTTACCTTTGGAATCTCTTCCCGAAGGAATGCGCTTGGGAATCACGCTTTCAAATGTCCAGCGCGATGAGTCATCACATTCGGGAGGTGTAGGGTCCTCAGAGAGAATTCCCTGGAAATGACGATGAGTCGGCCTGGCTGTGATGGGAAACACGAGGCGAGGCGTGTGTGTGTGCGCGCGGTAGAGTAACAAACAACAAACGCAGTGGGAACTCGAGTGATCACAACAAGGTGATAAGGAAGTCGTTTGTTTGTCGCTTTTATTGGTGATTCCGTTTCTCAAATGTTTGTTTGATAATTACTCGAGCAACAGTAAACACGTCCAGATTAGAGAAAGATTCCACAACTTGACGCGCATTAGTCATGGAGTTTGATCGAAATTTCTGTTTCGTCACTGTGCATAGAAATTGAATAATGGTGACGGGTTTCCGGGACACTCACGGTACGTTTCCTTTCGGTTCTTTGTTCTGACGAGAGCGATTAATTGCTTGGGTGAATCGTTTGAATTCCGATGAAGTGGACTGTGATTAGATGTGATTGACTTTAGATTGACTTTGAAATGCGAGTGTGCTAGGAATGTGTCTGGCCGAGTGCCGATAATCAAGTCATGACCCCAATACGCGTACGCTCATAATTCACGGCTCAGGTCAGCAGAAGGCCTTCCGCGTGTCATATGCAAATATTCTGATCACAATTTTGATCAGATCTTGAGAAATGCTTGCGGCAAAACCGCAAAAGACTACACGGATTCATTCACAGATCGAGTTGCCCAACAGATCGGTGTCTCCCACCACATTGGCAGCAGCCGCAACACCTTAACTAAGACAAAATGATTTATAAATCAAACACAAAACCCCTTTTGGGTGTCCTTCAAAAGCCAATTCGACTGTCAAACATCGAACTGGCATTTCGCAATTGTGACATTGCATTTGTCCCCACTCCCCATGCGGGCCTGGCTTTGTTGTTCGATTCATTTTTCTCTCTCTCTCTCTCTCGCTCGCTCGCCTCATTTTTTGCTTTCTGATTACTACGATCTTAATTGTTTCAAACTTGAATTGAAATACGAGCGTGTGCCTAAATTCGGTCTTAAGTCAATAGCATGCTACGGGGAACACAGCACACTGCCAAGTGGAAGCCAGTCTAACAAACAGACAGACAGACAGACAGACGCACACCTTTGGAGCGGTAGCTGGAGGTCTAAAAAGTCTGATTTCCATTTATAATCTTGTACTTAGCATTGAATTAGGCGTCATTTGACCGCGATCGACCCAAAATCTAACCTCGCCTCACGGTTAAACGACTGCCGCTCTTGCGAAAGTCCCAACAGACTAAGCAACCAACTAGCCGTGTGTTCGTTTTCGTTTTCTTTTCTTCGTTTTTTGCAAAAGCTCTTTCGGAGTTCATCAAATAGCATACAAAGCGTCATCGGATTGCATGTGTGCGTGCAGCTAATTGTAAAACTTTGTCAACTACTAAGGCGAAGGTTTTCACCAAGGTCGTTGATCTATTACGCCAGACGCGACTGACTACTGACTGCCGACTCCAAGTTGATCCACATAGTGTGCGCGGCTGTATGGTGAGCACAAGGCGCTGGCGCTCGTCACTCCGCACTCCGCACTCCGCACTCGGCGCTTGCTGTTTCTGGTATCTTGTATGCTGCGGCACTTTCGTAAGTGACGTCTGTTTCGGTTGTGGTGAAATGTTCGCTCTGCAGCCGTGTGTGTTCGATGAAAGTTGGCCGTCTTCGTTTTCCTCATCTAATGCAATGCACGCAGCCAGACAGACAGGCAAGCTCAGGTAGGAACAAGGTAGGGGGACATGGTCTCCGGTCCCGCAATGAAAGTGTTGCTGAACCCGGTAATATTGTGCCATAGCCCTGCACTGCACTCTGCTGCTGGTGCTCTTGAATGAAATCGACGACGGCGGCGGCTCACTTTGCAGCCCACAGACACAAATTACTCAACACAATGCAACACAGGCCTCGTTGTGTGTTCCGTCGTGGGGGGAGACAGCGGCTCGAAATCTCTTCCCCGAATCAGCTTTTATGTATATTTTCAAACGATATTTTCTCTCTCTCTCTCTGTTTTTTTTTTCACGAGGTCAGTGTACCTCGCATGAAAGTCGATTACGCGCGGGCCACTTTTTCTGGTTCCGCGTGCACACTGCATGAACATATCACGAAGAAAGTTATTGCCGATTGAATGGGGGTTGGGATGGGTTTCTGTGGTGGATTACTTTTACTCTATGGCGACGGCAGCGGCAGTGGCGGTGGTGGCAGCGGCGACGGCGCAACTTTCCAAAATTGTCGACAGAGTTCGCCGGCCCCGGCTGATGGTTGATGCTTAACGACGGAATGGTATGATGAGGAAGTTTTTTTGTTGATGAAAGTTGCAGAAAGGTGAACCACCTCCCGACGACGACGACGATGACGAGTGGGTACGCGCAGCAAGCCGAGCTGCGGAGTCGTGATGGCTTTTTGGTGATATAATGTACGTGTGAGGAGAGGATTTTGTAAGAGAGTAGCCAACTTTATTTTCTTTTTTCTTGTAATTGCAGACTAATTTCGTATAACTTTCACTGATCGAGTTGGGAAATGTTTTGTTGTTGAATTTGTGTTGTTTTTCTGTCTGGTGATGGTGATGGTGTTTTTTTGTTCGCTTTTCTAGGTTAGGTAAATTTTGCAGTTGCTTAATTTCTTTTGATAAATTAAATTATCTTGATGGATGTCCGGAGCGCTACTACTTTCGAAATGAAATTAGACTAAAGTTCGAGAGCCTATAAATTAAATGTGATAATTGAATAACGTTACTGTCGCAAAACTGGAGAGTTTAAGTGCATACCAGTGCTTCTATTAAGCGGACTGATGAAATCAATTAACAACATGGAGGTGGACAACGTGCGAGGCGGATAAAGTCCGAGGTGGACCAGCTTCCTAGCTTCCACTCCTGGTTGCTTCTATCTGAGGTGGATAAAGCCCGAGGCGGACAAAGCGCGAGGTGGACAGACCACAGGGTGGACAGACCCCGAAGTGGACGTGCTTCCTAGATTCCACTCCTGGTGGCTTCTACCTGAGGTGGATAAAGCCCGAGGCGGACAAAGCGCGAGATGGACAGACCCCGAGGTGGACAGACCCCCGAAATGGACTTGCTTCCTAGATTCCACTCCTGGTGGCTTCTACCCGAAGTGGACCTGCTTCCTAGCTTCCACTCCTGGTTGTTTTTACCCGAAGTGAACAAAGTCCGAAGTGGACCTGCTGCCCAGCTTCCACTCCTGGTTGCTTCTATCTGATGTGGATAAAGACCGAGGTGGACAAAGCCCGAGGTGGACAGACCCAGAAGTGGACTAGCTTCCTAGCTTCCACCCCTGGTGGCTTCTACCTGAGGTGAACAAAGTCCGAAGTGGACCTGCTTCCCAGCTTCCACTCCTGGTTGCTTCTATCTGATGTGGATAAAGACCGAGGTGGACAAAGCCCGAGGTGGACAGACCCAGAAGTGGACTAGCTTCCTAGCTTCCACCCCTGGTGGCTTCTACCTGAGGTGAACAAAGTCCGAAATGCACCTGCTTCCTAGCTTCTCCTCCTGGTTGCTTCTATCTGAGGTGGATAAAGCCCGAGGCGGACAAAGCGCGAGATGGACAGACCCCGAGGTGGACAGACCCCCGAAATGGACTTGCTTCCTAGATTCCACCCCTGGTGGCTTCTACCTGAGAAATGGACCTGCTTCCTAGCTTCTACTCTTGGTGGCTTCTATCCGAGATGGATGAATCCCGAGGTAGACAGATCCCGAGCTGGACAAAGTCCGAAGTGAACCTGCTTCCACATGTGCTGTGCGTACTAATTTTCTATCGCGAGTGGATAGTACCTGCAGTTTTATGCCTACTCCGAATGGCCTAAGAGGGAATACTCTTTGGGAATTGTCGGTGATTCGAAAGAGGTGCAGTCGTGAATCAGAACCTGCCAACCCCGGCGCAGGTGTCAACGCACCAACCCACTACTCCACGGCAGGCCTATGATGAAATAAGTTCGACTGTTGAGTCCTCCGACTGTTGAGTCCTTCGACTGTTGAGTGCTCCGACTGTTGAATCCTTCGACTGCTGAGTTGAACATGCCATTTCCGGTTCCGTCTAACACTCCGAATCCCTCCTCTGAGCTGTCGCCGATATCGATGATTGCATGGCTTAAAGCTTTTCTCCCTTGAAGCTTTTTTGGACACCCACGACATGTCGTGTCACATTTACGCATTCCCCTTGAGCTCGTAAAATCCCTCGTTACCGTAAAAGGAGATTTTTTTCCGTGGAAGAAATCTCACTTACCGGCTATTGGATATTCACCGAGTTACGATGGCACCATGAATCGACAAGTGGATAATGTGGAGCGGATAAGAAATCGGGACGTCAATAGTATTTATGGTCTGGACGTGCTTCTTCACATTTTTCTGTATCGAATTTCATCTGTTGCTGCGCGTGCTATACCCGTCGTTCGGGTGCAGCATTTTCAAAGAATTCCGCATCGTAAATGGTCGAGATGCGACGATAGCGTAACTGTTTCAAAAATTGAGTCATCGACAATCATCGTGTCCTCTGCCTATTTTAGTCGCCACGGTTGTAGCGACTCTTGGGAAGACTGCGCCTCGAATGTGTCTCGTTCTCGAGAAGTACACTTTTAATTGCTTTGTAGGGAATTTGTTTGAAAATCTCTTCACATCGTTCCCACCGCCCAGGGGAAACACAGACTGACACCGCATAACTCATTGTCGTGGCCGAAAACGTAGTTCTCCACGAGGATTCTGGTTAAAAAAAAAATGAATTATATCTTGATGCGATAAAAGTAAAGAGTTCTTAATTACCGCCTCGGCTAGCAATGCGGTCGACCTATCTGCCGTGAGATTGAGGATTCAGTAATGCGCCCCAACGTTGATTGTTTTCCGAGAAACCAAAACGAGCTACTGCCAAGCCATAGAGTTCTTCGTAGGCACACAACTAGGGTGCATCACGTTTGTGAGTTAATTGGCCATTTCACAATGCATCTTTATCGTCTATCGCCTCCATGGGCAAGTCCACGGCCAAGCCCAAGCAGAACTCGAGCATATCACAAGCTCATTAGGCATGACGAAACCTCATTATTCTCTGTGCATTACCATAAAAATAAGATTCCGCCTTTCCTGCGTCCGATCCCATCGAAAAAATCCCCATCACAACTCATTCAGCATGCACTTATGAATGCACACACGTCAATTTCCAATTTTAATTGAATTTAAAAATAGATTCCCTCTCTGCATTCCATCTCGAGTCATTGGCTAAGGCTACTCTCGGTGCATGATCGCATTAACCATGCGTCATCGTCGTCGGTGGTGACTGATCCTTGGAGGCTTTTGTTTTCTTTTTTAAATACATTCGAGTGGCTCACAGGAAGCCAACTGACACCCTCTGAATGGCTTGGATGAAACGCCGCACACACCAGACCCATCAGCCAAGCAGAAGAAGCAACATGTCCCGCACGGGGTGGCCCAAATGTTGAAGACACATACAGCCATGCGGGTGTGTTTTATTGTTGCGAATGTCAGTACAGGATACCTGTGCTACCTGCGGTGGCATTAATCTCACTCGCTCCCCTTGGGCCAGCCGCAAGATGCAAGCTAACTAAGTTTAGCTTTGTGTTTCTTCGAATGCAACTAAGCGGCGAGAGAAGAGAGAAAGAAAGAGAATGCTTGACTTTGCCGATCGCTCTGCTCTGCGGGTGTAATTTGTGTGTGAAAACTAAAAAAACAGATCTGATTCCTTTGCTGAGCACATTTTAACTGATGTTTAAGAATTTAAATTTGGGCTTTGGAAGGTTGGTTAGAAAGGGGATTTGGTGCATGAATGGATGAGGGGGGGTTGCCTCGCTGGTCGGTAGTGCAGAGATGGATTGGCTCTAAGGTTGAAACGTCCGTAGCTTGAAGGAGGAAAAGATGTGTATTTAAAATAGGAATATGCTAAGAGATGCGATCTGTACCGACTGGAAGGGTTCTTTCAACAGGAGACTTTTCCAAGAATGGGTCCAAACCAGACTTCGGCTCAAAAAAAGACGACGGAATATGATAAGAAATGGAATCTGTAACGACTGGTAGGAGGGCCCACGTCAAGTTTTCCAAGAATGGCTCCAAACCATGGCTTAAGAAAGACGACGCGTAATCTGCTGCAGCACTTTCCCTGAAAAATAGAGAAGAACACAGAGTTAAACCTCACACGCCTCAAACTAGACCAGTTCATTAGGAATGATAGATTACTGAATCATTTCCGTTAAATGAAAACTTTTATGAGTCAGTTACACTTTTAATGGCTGCAAGTTTGAACATGCCCGAACTGGTTGAATATGAAATGCGTCAGAATAAGAACAACGCGTAAATGATAAAGTTTTGAAATAGCAAACCACTAAACAATGGAGAAGCGAAACTGGTGTTCAGTGTAACTCCTGATGAAATAAATATTGATTTTCCCTGAAAATGAGTCCCCCGACTGAGTACGTGACTCGACGAAGTTCCGACGTGAATTGCAGCACAAAACAGAATGATGCCTCTAGCTCTTGCTCTCGTTGCGTAAAGTTGTGAAATACAGCGCTTTATGTGACTTTTGTGCAATTCATCCCGAACTCGGTTTCATGACGTGTACATGCCCCAAATTTCGTGTCCGATAAAGAAAAAGAAGAGCAAAAAACTAGTAGAACGCATGTCAATGCCAAATTTGAATTTGTTGATGAATCGAAGCAGTTTTCCGTGGTTGTCATTTGAAATGTGATAGTATCTTTGTCACTTTCAACACATCTTATCTATGCAACAAGCAAACAGTGCTTGGTTGAGCCGCAACATGTTGCCACAGTATTCACACGGTACTCTTAAATGTTGCTAACGAACAAAGCGACAAAAACAAATTGATCACGCTACAAGCACACATCCGTTTGTCCCTCTCTCGCTCCCTTTCGAACGCAATTCCAATGCCCGCATCATTTTTGTGTATGGATAACGCTAATGACCAGAGCCGAGTGTGTCGTGTCGATGCCGAAGCAGCAGCAGAAGCAGAAGTTGATATTTGAAATTTCGTTTCGAAACGAACATCAGTTGAATACGTTGAGGCAGAAAGCGTGGACGTGTCGTTTCGTGATAAATGCTGCTTCCATACGCTTTTAGTTTATTAATATTTTAAGTTTTTTTTTCTTCTTTTTTTTCGTTTCTCCTTTTTGATTTTTTCTTCTGTTCGTCTCTTCATTTTTTTTTGACGTTTTGTGATTTGAATAAAGAAGAAAAACACGAGCTTCTCTCTCTCGTCCCACACATGGAAAGAGAATAAATAAAATAAAAAAAAGAACGCGGACCATACACAAACCCATTCGCTGTGCCTTAAAAGTGAAATAAAATCAAAAAAATAAAAAGTGCTGTGCAATTTAACAAAACAAAAAAAAAGAGAAACAAATATATATTTATTCGTTAAACAAAAAAAAAAAGAAAATAATTTATTTAAATCAATATGGATACTACAACTGCAACACCCACCACAAATGGATATACCACCGACTCAACACCTGCCAGTAACAAATGGGTTCCTGTCTCAGATTCCAGCGCATCATCGTCGACAGTGACAAACGGGACGGCGTCAGCAGCGTCTGCCGCCGCTACCGCAGGATACAGTGGAATATCGACACCAAAGAAACTCATCCTGGACGTATTAAGTCGCAGGAGACTCTACTCGCCTGGCTGTGATATTCGTTCCTCGCAAATTCGCTGTGAACCAGAGAACTTGAATCTCCTCAAAGATCGTTACCTCCTCTCGTCGGAGAGAGCACCTGCCGCCGCCAGCGACAGTAGGTCGAGCTACAAGCATTTCGTTGATCTCTCAAGCTCGAATCTCAAGTGTGAGGATATCTTTACGGGCGAGAACCTACTATGCAAGATCGTGAACGAGCCACTGAACAAGGTTCAAATGGCCTACTTCAAATTGATGCAAGACAATTGCCAAAGTGATATATTCGATCATCAGCTAGTGCGATCGGTACGCGATGTAATACCGATGTCAAAGAATCGCACCTATGTGATTGTGCCGCAATGCGCCGAGGTGTACGAGGATCTGCATACGTACATACGGAACAAGAGGCGACTCAGCGAGACCGAGACACGGGCTTTATTCCATCAAATCGCTCAGACTGTACAGGTGTGCCATCGCAATGGAATTATCCTGAGGGATCTCAAGCTGAAGCGCTTCTACTTCATTGACGCTGAAAGGTAAGCATCACCATCTGTCAACAAAACGCACAACTTTTGCAAGCCCTGATCCTCTCCCCCGAAATATAAAAAAAATTGCAACATGTAACTTGAAAAATTGACTAAATTGAGCAACAACTCACACACACACGCGCACACGTCGGCCTGGCTGTCCACACGCGGAGGCTCAACGTGCAGTAGCAGTAGCCGCCGCGTGTGCTGTGTGGTGCAATATCATGCCCATTTACTAAATACGTTGCAACATTGGAACAAGAATTCTTATTTTGTTGCCTTCTCTTATTTCTTTCTCTTACCTTTTTTTTTTCTCCTTCGTTACTTGAGCGTGTTTTTTTTTTCGTCTGTTTTTTTTTTGTTTTTCGCTTTTTTTTTTTGTTCATGCGCAACTTGCAGCTGTCATTGCCATTGCAATATGTTGTTCTTGTGCAACGGAGCTGATCACGCGAAGCGTCATCTACGTCCAGTGACGTAGGTGACTTGTGGGTGCTACATTGTTGGCGGCGTCTCGACTGTACTTTTTATTTGATCCTCTCGTTGAGATCGTTATTCGTTGAGAACGACGCATTTGCTCGGCGTGTTAGTCTTTGACCTCAATACGTAATAGTGCAGATTCCCCCGGTCGGCGGTCGGATGTTTTGTTATGGAAATTAGGTGACAGTTTTTAATGTTCTCTGTTGCTTATCACATGTGCATTGAACTTTTCTTCATCTTCTGATCGGCGGTTTCGCGTACAATGAGGAGACGGGGAAGAAGGGGAATTGAACGGATGAAAGAAGAACGAAAAAACAAGGGGGATGGTGTCATTCATTGTGTTTACGCGCAGTAGTTTCAATGTTTTGAGTAGAATTCCGTCTTGAGGGATGAAGGGGGAACATGCAGATTAGACCTTGGTCTCTCTCGCTAGGGGATGACGCAGGTTGAAATGGGACTTTGCGGTTGATTCGGTGCGCGATCAGTTGGTAGAGAGAGATAGAGAGAGAGAGAGAGTTAACATTTTACGGTGCAGCGAGCTTGGTGCCCCCCTTTTAATCCGGCAGACGTCACATAAAAGCAACAAAAGAACTCTCCTTTGTCTGCTTTAAATAGGAAACACCAAAATGAGAGCTAAAAATAGCCAACGTCGTCGGGCAGCTCTGCAAATGCTGCACGCCACGGTGTAGCTTACTACATTTGACATTTCTAAAATATCTACGCCTGAATAGATGAATAATTCGGAATGATATTAAAACGAAACCTGCTTTAAGGTCATCGAGCGGCAGATTTCCTCTCTTTCGCTGTCTATTCTCAGACGTGTTTGTCGATCACCACCTCGCTCCGACCCCGTTCTGTCTTATTTTTGGGACTGTGAACAGGTTCTCTCTGCTTAGAGAAAAAAAAAAAAAAAACAGACACATTGACCGTGACTGTGATCTCAGAAATCCTAAAAATACTTCCATAATCCCACAAAACAAACTAATCGTCGTTCAAATTACTAAAAATGATCACCGATCGGTGGTGGGTGCCCCCCATGCATTGTGGGAAAACTGTTTGAGCACGCCAATGCTTGGATGTCTTCACAAACACCTTTACACAACAGTCTGCTGGTTGGCTCTCTTCCTTTCTCATTTTGACACCCGTGTCGGCTACCGCAACCAATTTGCACAATATCTCTTCACCACGAACACACACACACACGGGCGCACAGCAACGACGTGTGAGTGCACGCTTGTGTTCGCTCGCTGACTCTGTGTGAGAGCACTCGAGGTCGATTTGTATTTTCGCAATTTTTCTTTACCCACATTTAGGTGTATATCAGGGTCAGTTCGAGGTTGCCTCATTTTTTTTCATTTTCGTAAGTAGTGAGTGAGCTCAGAGAATGACAGAGAGCAAACGAAATGACTGATAGCGCATGTGATGTGTAAGGTGGCCTGTGGGCTGTGGGAGGGGGGAGCATAGAGGCAACCTCGACGGGATGAGCAGATGAGGAGTTGGGGGCAGAGCGGAAGATTGCTCTCCACGCTGTACACAGAGACAGAGCGTCCGTTTTCGGAAGCTGTGCCGATCGACTCGTAGTCGTTTTTATCGTCATCGTCGTCGTCGACGTTGATGGGGCAATGTTTGGTTGTTGCTTGGATGCGAATTGTGTACATGAAGCGAAGGAGGAGGTGAGGTCTGAAATTGAAATCAGATACATGACACAGCCTTCTGTGTGCTGCTTCTGTATTGCTGCACAGAGATGCAATTTCGATTGCCCTTTCCTCGTTTCGGTTTTGTCTTCTCTCATTCTCTCTCGTTCTCTCCCCATTTCGATTTGTGCCTCTTGATCTTGAGCAATGATAATTTTTTTTTTCTTTTTAAAGTTGTTAGCCTTAATTTTGTTTTTTCTCTCTCTGTCGATAAAATATGGGTCAATGTTAGAGCGGTGCTGTGAGGTGTGTGCGGTGCGGTCGGGTAGGCAATTTCGGCCAGAAGCACGTCACTGCTGCTGCTTTCAGCTTTTGGACCCATTGCATTGTCAATGTGCGGCCTGGCCGTCTGCGAGAGTGTGTCCGAGTGTTGAGTTTTGCCGAAATCCATTTTGGAGATAATGTGCCTGCCTTTCAATGATGACATAGTACTCTGTATCGTTAGGTCAATCGATTAAGTTGACGACGCTTGTCAAACAGCTGGTGTGGCCACCACTACCGTCGCCGCCACCGTCGCCACCGCCCATATTTCGACAATCATGTTGCCAGAGAGACACATGAACACAGCGAGACCCAGCCAGAGGTTGAGTTTACACAAATGTTGCCAGAGTGATTGTTGTTGCTCAATTATCCAATTCGTTCGAATTATATTTCATAACCTTTGGAATGCGCGTGTCTGTGTGTTTCGGTTTTTATGAGAGGTTAAATCGAATTTAGCCTTAAATGAAACATAAGTGTAATTTTTTTGGGAGTCAAAATGACAGCTTCTTCATTTTTGGTAAAGAGAGGCATTGAGAAATGTTGCATCAACTCGCGTCAGACGCGGTTGAAGGCGTTCTGTAAAAAAAAAGACTTGTGTTGTGGCGGAATAATTGAGTATCGTGCCCTGAGCGATGTTCGAATTGGGAGAGGGGGACAATGTCAATGACAAGTGAACACATGACATCATACCCGTTTCACACATGTAACCATTACTTACAGTGTGACAACATTTAGTGGGAATGTGTCAACTTGGTGGTTTTGACATCGTCGTGCTTTTTGAGGCAGATGATCAATCAGGGGCTAGGAGAGCATTGCGGAGGTCAAAGTGACACACAACCCACCCAACACCAACATTTGCCCAAAATATCGACAAAGTAACTAATTTGTTGCCTTTTCTTTTCTTTCCAGAACGAAAATTCAGTACGAGTCACTGGAAGGTTCCATGATCCTGGACGATCCGACAGACGATACGTTGTACGACAAAATCGGCTGCCCCCTGTATACAGCGCCGGAGCTGCTTTGCCCCAACTCGACGTATGCAGGCAAACCAGCGGATATGTGGTCGCTGGGCGTGATCCTCTACACAATGCTAGTTGGACAATATCCATTCTACGAGAAGGGTGGCTGCAATTTGATAACGATTATTCGTCACTGCCAGGTGCAGATACCGATGGCGCTCAGCAAGCCGGTCCGATGGCTTCTACGTAGTCTACTCCGTCGGATTCCGGATGAGCGACTAAGAGCCGAACACATATTTATGCATCCCTGGTTGGAGGAGCAGAAACCCTATTACATGTATATTCCTGTAAATGCTGTATTCTCCGACAGCGATGACGATGATGAGGACTCGGAGCCAACAAAAGCAAAGAAAATGCGACGAGACACCGATGAGACCAATACACCAATTGAAAGTGCTTCCTCCTCATCGGATAAGACTCGTGATGATGGTGATATGGGATGATTGTGATAATTTACCTATTTTTTAATGAATCCTGCGGATTCAAGAAATTTGAAGAGAAGTGCGCAGCTGATGTCTGAAACGTTGTACACTGGCACGATATTGTGATCGTTGATACGTTGATGGAGTGCCCATGGCATTGTTGATCGATGCCGGAGCACTACGTCCTGCAATATTGCTGTTAAAGGGGAAAACCACGCAAATCAAAAACCTTTGCGATGGGAAGGCGTTCATCTTTAAACGGTCTTGTTCTGTTCATAAGTCATCGGTTAGTGTGACATGTCAGAAGGGTGCGCGGGAAGGCGACAATGCTTGGTCGCAAATTGTTGTTTTTTATTCTTTTCTTTCTTAACTCTTAACATTGATTGTTGAAAAAATTACAAAAAAAAAAATATATATATATTTTGAAAAAAAAAAAAATGAAAAATCTATGAAATTTTGAAACGGAAAAATAAAAAAAAATATCTTGAAACTACAAACTGAAGCGTTTTTTTGCATTTAGTCATCATCGTCTAGTCAGTCGTTGCTTTTTGTTCGCTGCTCGGTATCGCGGGTCTCTTCGAGTGCAGGTCTTGAAGAGGATTTCCGGCGTCATTGCGATGTTCTGCATCATTCCTCTGTAGGTGATACGATTCAGCAGAATAATGAACTCGATGACAGAGTCAAGGTGATGTGATTCCCAAAAAAAAAAAAAAAACAAAGAAAAGAACCGGTTCTCAAACCGATAAAAGCTAAGTCAGTTCTCAGTTGTATATGCAAACAAAATAATTAGCAATACATCATCAGGAGGTGATCAGATCTTTGCTCTTGAACCGTAAGTCATTTCGTTTCAACACCGCACAACGTCAGCTCATATCACATGGTAGATAAAAGCAACAAATCACCTCCATACTTAGCAAATTAATCGGTCTGGTGGCAAAGGCGGCAACAAACACATTCCATTCATTAGAACAAAGACAGAGAGTTGCGCGAACGTGACATCTCGCATGCTATACACTTTTGATGTGTCTCGTGGCATGACTTAGCATTCTTGATGTGAAGAGAACTGTCTGATCAGTGATCAAGAGATGTTTGCTAATCCCTTGGACCATATCATTTGCAAGCGATAGCTACGCACCGGCTACGCAAAAAAAAAAAAAAAAACCGGAAGTATCGTGAAGGTAGTTCGCATGTGAATACTAATTTGCAGAGACCACCTCGAGAACAGTTTGTTTGGCCATTCTAGTGAGGTGTGTAAAGTGCTGTGTAGTTGGTACATCAGCAGGTGTCACAAAAGGAAGTGCTTTGCTTGCTTGTCACTCTCTTGTGTGTTCAGTAAGAGAGGAAATGCGCACCTGGCTAGAGCAAGTCAGGGTCTTCCATTTGTCGTACTGCACCTCTAGCCACGATAGGTCTTTGTTGGTAAACAAGTCTAATGCGTTGCTGTTTGTTTGGATCGTGAATTTAACGACTATTCGTTTGAATTTGTTCACAATTTGCTATTTCGACGTTTGGTGGATGAAATTGTGGATGTTCTTAATGCTCACTCCGATCCAAATTCAAGAGATTAGCGTGGCCAAAATAGGTCCACATTCAAGAGCTTAGCGTGGCCAAAATAGATGGACCAGCAATTGAAATACATTCCACAAGTTGCCACCCATTTCAGCCCACCTGACTCTGTCTCTCCCCGCACGGTAAACTCAATTAGTTCAGCAAGCAGATTCCGATGATAAACATAAACAAAGGCATTCATTTTTAATTTCTGAACCATTTATCTGTTCACACAGACGTCACTGATCATATAGCTCGCGTAATTCGCTGCAATGGCCTTTCATACCAATTAACTGATATCGTGCGCCAAACAGTTTCTTGATCGTTGATTTTATTTCACCTACGTGTTCTATTTCACATAGTTCTCTCGAACAAGCGCGCAATTTCGCAAACTTTCATTTGCCTGGCTGTCAGTGATAAGAGCCACTGACATGTACAAGCCACAGCGCTTATCTCCTGTATCCCCCTTGCACTGCAATCAAATATATATTAATAACATTTCAATCCCACAAAGTCCAACACTGATACCAGCCAGCGATGATAAGGCACACTGTTCTGTGCGAGAACTCGTGTTGAACTCTTTCAGTTCCGATGGCTGTCGAGTTGGTGCTCGAAAAATGAAACCCACCTGATATCTGGTCGAATTACCCAATACATCTAGCTATCTATCTAATTGGAGTCATGTGCACAGTGGTTTGTAACAACGCGACGTTCATTCAGCATGTAACCAGCGTTTGCTATCGCGACTGTGAGGACTGAAACTGGAAACTCGTGTGTGTGGTGCTTTTCAAGTTCATTGAACACGTAACACTTGGCGCTTATGAAACACATTCTTTATGGAGAGATAATAATAATTGTCAAAAATACCAATACACAGACGCTGCTCAGGGCTCCGGAGGTATATGAATGTGAATGTGAAACCGCAAAATTGCTTCCCAGGCCTGCAATTCGCGGTGTAATCGTGTGTTTCAATGGCAAAATAAATCGCTGAAGTCACAGCGCTTGCTCGCTTGGGTGGCCGGCCATATTGTTGAGAGCAATTAATTGTTTTACTAGGGGGCAAGCTGCATAAGCTTTGGACTTTACCCAAAGAACCGATCATGAAGTGCACACAGAATGCTGCTTCAGTGTTGTGCACAAATTAATGATATGCATACTGGTTTGAATAGGCAGGGGTGGGGGGGATCCTTGACGTTTTCAGTGTCCTCACAATCGCAGTAAACGGGGCAAGAGTGGTCAAGTGACTGTTTGAACAAGGTGTTCCGCTTGTGAGAAGCATTCATCAACTAATGCCCAGCTCTGTAATCGCTCTTGGTCAGCCAGTCGTACTTGTGCCACGAGTCTAAAATGAGATAAGAACAACAGAACATGGCCAACCACCAACAAACAGCAGGTAAGCTATATGTTTCATCTCTCCCGCCCATCAAGGTAACCTTCAATTAATGAAATAATGCGATTGGGGTGCCAATCATGTTGCAAGAATCGAAACGAAAATAGATCGTTTATCTGATAGTATCTATGTATCTCGCAATCAACTATTTATTTTCCCTTTCCTTCCTTCAAGCGAATAAGTCTCTCGTGCGGTCGTGTGCGATGCGATTTTCAAGAAATTATGAAACGACTCCCTCTGTGTGCTCAAGTGAAGCAACATCATTTTTTCTTTTTTTTTCGTTCTTTCGAAAATTTTGATTCATTTCAACCCAAATGTAAACAGATACGTTCTGATGACGATGATGATGAAACCAGAACACATTTCGCGTAAACGGACGCAGAAGGTCAACAGAATCTCGGCTAAGACTTCCACTGTATCTGGTTCGTTCACAGTCTGTGCGTCGCGCTTGCGCCAGTCTGGTTGACACACCACTCTTCATTTCAGTGTTTGTCGACACTCGACATCTGTTGCATCCACCGCTACCGTCTGCCACAACAATTCTGCTTGTGTTAAACTTGAATTTTGGTTGATTCTTGTCATTGTGCTCTAATTTGCTTCGCTTAAACCATCATTTTTTTTTTTCTGTTCGTTTTCGTATTTGTCTTCTTCGTTGCACAGGTCTTGTGATGTGACATTTGTTGCGACTTTAAGTGGCGACACCGAGACAACTTTGATCTCGATCTCATTTACGCTTGTCGGGTTAGCATTGACATGTGCATATCTCACTGGATCTGAATCTGAATCTGACTCTGAAGCGTTCTTGTTTTTCTTTCATTTTGTTTTTTTTTTTTTTTTTTTGCGAAAGCTCGTGCGCAGAATGTGTTCTAAATCAGACGGCGGCCAGCGCGCCGGTGGCAACAAGGCCTAGTTGTGGGTCTGGTACTGGATACTGGTATTGCTGCTGCAATTTTTGGTCGCTTGGCAATGGTGTAATTGAAACGTTTTGGCCCAGTAAACTCGATTTTGCTCCCTCTCTGCTGGTGTTCGTGAGCTGCGCTTGAGATTCTTGTTCTTGAGCTCTAGAACTAGGCAGACAACTGTATTAATTGCTTCTGATGCAGTCAGTAGTTATTACTTAATTGGGGTTTTTTTTTTTTTTTGTAAGCTTGTAACCAATGAATTTGTCGCGCTGACATGTTGCACTTGCTTGCAACAGAATTTTGTGGGTCAGATTGAACCGCTTTGATTGTTGGAATTCGCTCGCCTCAAGGTTGTATCACCATATTCGCAGTTTTCTTCGCAGAATACTTGGCAATCGAACGGAAATTCTTGTTGAAAAGCGCAGAGCTGATATTTAGGGGCGTTGGTATTTTTACTCAATCGCCCCGCGATCGAAACACTGTCATGTCAAAACAAATGCGAAGCGTTTCTGCAAATTATGTGCATTCATTCCCTACACACGGTGCCGTGGAGCTGGTTGGAAGTACACGAACCATTGCCACAGAGCCAGGTGCAATTTCGAAGATCTTACAAAAGCGCGTGTGACGAAATTTGCACACCCGTTTAATTTGTTGCTTGTAAACGTTTCTAAATTCTTGAATTCTTTCGTAAAATCATTCTTGTTGGCACACACAAAATGAAACGAAATCGCCCGGCAGCGCCCGGGGGTATTTTCATTGCACACCCAACAAGTATGTTGCTGGTCTCGGGCACTTCCTCTTTCATGCAACATTTTCCCTACAATCGAACTGGTCGGCTGCCATGAAATGCTTTTCTTTTCGTTTTTCTCTCTCTCTCTCTAGAGTCGATACTGTTTGAATTCCTTTTCGTTTCATTTTTGAGTTGATGAAATTCAAAATCGTGTTCAAATGGTTCGCATTGACAAACGTAATTCCGGTCTCTCGAGTCGATTTCCCGCAGCGGGTGCTGTTGCGAAAATGTCTATTCCTGCCATCATGCCACCGCCAGCCCCTCCCCCTCCCTCACAATGCTTCCCACATGAACTGGCGGCCTGTGAAAAAAAATGACGAAAAAAAAAATAAAACGAAAAATTCGTCTATACGTGTACACGTTCGTATGTATATTTCTGTCAGGTGCTTGGCTCTTACACGATCAGTAACAAAATACGTTGATCTGCAATCGTTGTCGTTTCGTATGATTCGAAGACTTCAAGGGCACCATGGTGGGTGTACACTCGTGTCGAGAGGTGTTTAGCGACCTGCGCAGAGGAAAACAAAGGAAAAGTGAACAGAAGAAAAAAAAAAACGAGAGAAAAACTCGCGGTTTTGTAACGTAGAACATGTACAAATGGGTGTTGAAATTTGCACTTGCTTGTGTTTTAGGCGCAACCACTTAGCTGTCGCGTTCGCTTGTTAAATGTATTGCCAAAACAAGCGGAAAGAGGCAGTGCTTCGAAATAGGTGGGGGTTCTGTGCACTTCCGCACACAGTCTCTCAGCTGAGCAGTCTTAATTGCAGTCCTTTGCCAAGAAGTGTCATAAATTGCTTTACAGTTCCCGCTAAGTGGGCAATCCAAAAATAACCTCAAGTAATTAGTCATTTTGCACACAAACGCATGTGCTCAAGGTGTGCCTCAATAAAGCGATCCTTGGATAAACAATTAGATGAGTCTGAGGATATGTGGGCTGTTCCAGGAGTTTCGCCTCGATGATGCCGTCGCCACAACTGTGAGCGCGCCGCATCTCTGTTCGTCGGAAGTCGATCGGCCTTCAAAGGAAGCCATAAAACGTCCGCATTCATCGAGCGGACTGCACAAGAGTGCATTCAATATTCATATTCCCATAGAAAGAAACTCTCCAATTTGACAGAGCTGTTGTGAGTTTTATGACTCGCCTGTCGCCTAGGTAGTCTCGCTGGTCGTCGAAATAAAGCCATCAACGTGCGAGCGACGACTGTGAAGCCTTTTGTAATTGTTACAGATTTACCCCGGCTAGTCGCCGTTAAAAATACAACCCAGTTCGCATTCAAGGACAGTAGCCGCGGGGCATAGCGCTCTCTTCCCTTCCGGGAAAGCCAAAGGGATCTTGGTTCTTGGGCTCTCCCTGAAATCTCTGTTGAATCAACACATTTCTCCGATATGAATCCCTGAGCCTGAGCTACTGTCTAACTTAGTTATGGTTTTCCAGTTCCTTATTACCATATGCAAGCACGCGAACTAATGGCTTTTTTCCAAGATGCGGCAAGGTATGCGTATACCTGGCGTGTCCTTGCATCGAAGATTTACAATTTCGTGGAAGTTTCCGCCGCACTGCCTAGCCTAGAATGCCCGCCGATTGTTTTCGTTCTCCGGTCAAGGACATCGATTGTTTAATTTTTCGATACTTTTGTTTGGCAAACACAAAGCAACACGGTTCCCTAAACATTGGACAGAAAGAACAAGAAAATGTTAAATTGATTTGTCAAACGGCGAAACAGCATGCTGTTGCGAGGTGGTAGGTACTTATTGTTGCCAATTATTTCGGGGACTTCGCTGCAGTTGCACAGTTCTCGGATATTGAGTTGTCACCTTTGACAGTGCAGCGAGGGTGAGGAAAATGTCGATTTGAACGCCTTGGGTGGCTGCGATCAGTGCATGTGGCCGAGCGTTGATTGTGCGTTGTTTTTTTGTGCCACACAAATAGATGCTGATCGAAGTGATTTTTTTTGGGTATCCTTTCAAAGTGTACAGCGAAGTGGGAACATTCCATAAAAACTGACTGCAAGATGATTCCTAGTAGTCTCGAGCAAATGGCCATCAACTTTATTGGGCTCTGATGGCAGATATAGCTGCGAGGTAGTCAAGGACTTCGTCTATCGCGTCTTCGTCTCCGTACACAGTACGACATCACAGCACAGATAAAACGCGGAGTAACTCTTGTTTGGTTGAAGTCCAGGTCCTGAAGAAGAACTCTTGCTCTGGTAGTACACTGAACTAGTTTTTGAGCCTGAGTGTTCCAGAGTAGTAACTAAAAAGCTTCCAGAATAAAAAGAAGAAGAAAACACACCGCACCCGTTTTTTCTTTGATCCTTGAGTAATAGAGTCGTCTCTCGAAGGACCAAGCTGGCTTTATACAAGACACTCATCATCCCAGTTAAGCTGTAAGGCGCCGACAGGTGCCATGCGCACCTGCCTCACAACAGCTCTAGAAGCTATAGTCGGGCTAACTCCCTTAGCAATCTTCATTAGGAAGACAGCTGCTCGGTATGCTATCAAACTGCAGCTTGAGTAAAATTATAAAACAGGCAACTTAACAGGTCACCTCGGCATACTCGACTCGATCCCCAATAGAGACATGTTTTGAACAATGCCGGATATAATGGTCAGGCAACAATGTTTCGGAAGGCTCTTCGAAGTTGAAATATTGGACCGCGCAAGTTGGTCCCAGAACCCTAGAAGTCTGGTATGGTACACAGACGGATCAAAGATGGAATCCGGAGAGGGAGCAGGATTCTTTGGACCCAACACAAGGATTTCCGTACCAATGGGGTCGTTTCCTACAGTGTTTCAAGTGGAAAGCCACGCCATCGAGATCTGCGCCAGACAAAACCTCCACAAAGGCATTAAGGGCGCTAATATACTGATATTCTCAGACAGTCAAGCAGCACTAAAGGCACTCTCGTCTAACCTTTTGGACTCCAAAACAGTCAAATGTTGCTATGACGATCTACAATCCCTTGCCAGGTACAACAAAGAGAAGCTTGGCTGGGTCCCTGGACATAAGGGGATTGCAGGCAGGGAAGCCGCTCGCGAGAGCTGGCTCGTAATCTGCATTTATCGGTCTTGAACCGTACTGTAATGTCAATTGGACAACAGTCACAACTCTGATTAACGAATGGGGAAAACAAACTTCGCCTAGACCACATGGTCGTAGTCTTAGGCACTGCGTCAAGACAAGGTCTGTCGGCTTTGCCTCGAAGAGAATGAAACTTCTGAGCACATTTTGTGCGAATGTCCGGCACTAATATGGTTAAGGAAACATATCTTCCATAGGGAGATACTCACTTCAGTGGATTTAAAAAAAACTCCGCTACTAAAGACTTACTAGCGTCTTTTGGGATAACTGCAACCCTCCAATAGATCTATCCTGGTCACGGTGTCGTTGCCTTCACGGCATAGCTTGTACAAGATGAAAAAGAAAAAGGGGCAGATGAAGAGATGCCGATGTCCTGTACGCCACAGAGGCATGGGCAGTCTGAAAAGCGGATGAAGAACTCCCTGGTCTCTTCGAGAGAAAAGTTCTGCGTGTTTGAACCTGTTTACAGTCCTGATGAGGAATCTTCAACCACGAGCTCCATGTGCTGTCCAGAAACTTGAGCCTAGCCAGGCGTCTACGGATCCAACGCCTAAGGTTACTGAGCCAAGTAGAGCACAACTTAGCTCCGGCCCGAACAGTCTTCGACTCCGAACCTGTGAGACAACCCAACAGAAGGCGCCAGCGTCTAAAGTGACGCGCACAAGTGGAGAAGAACCTCAACCAACTTGGTGTGCGAAACTGAGTCCTTTTCTACGCCTGGGAAAGGAACAACGTACAGGAAGTGCCAGTAATGAGATACGGAGACTATTCCTCTTTTTTGCAATCGAATCAGCCCGGCAGGGACGTGTGAAGGCGCACCCAAGTGGAGAAGAAAATCAACCAACTTGGTGTTCGAAACTGGAGGCAGCTAGCTGAAGAGGCTTGCTGGTTGAGGCCCAGTTCCACCCCCGGACTGTAGCGCCACACAAAGATGAAGAAGAAGATCACCGACGTTACTACCAACTTGGTGTTCGAAACTGGAGGCAGCTAGCTGAAGAGGCTTGCTGGTTTAGGTCCAGTTCCACCCCCGGACTGTAGCGCCACACAAAGATGAAGATGAAGATCCCCGACATAAGCCCACGGATTATTGACATCATTCAATTTCAGATCGCCAGGAAACGAATGTGATTTGAGAGGATAGTCCTTTGTGCCTCAATCAGTTCAGCCATCGGATCAATTCAAAGCGTTAAGGGATCCCAACCGCACGGCGTACACAAGCAACTCCTGTCGATATTATCAAAATTACGGCGCGACGAATTGCAGAAAGGGCGTGTTTCCAAAATATTTTTAATTATATATCCCCTAAGAGGATATTCTCGCCATCAAGGATGTGCCGGCGCACAGCGACTGTTGCCAGGAAGTGCATTTTTTTTTGTTCTTCTCACTGCTCTCACGGGTGGGCGAGGTTTTTGTGTTGTAACCGAGAGAGTCCTTTTTTACGCCTGGGAAAGGAACAAAGCACAGCAGGTGCCAGTGCTGAGGTACGGGCACTATTTCTCCTTTTTTTTGCAAGGGAATCACACCGGCGGGGAGGTGTGAAGGGATGTGTGCGCATTTTCGAGATTTAATTTCTCGAGGAGGCGGAGGGTGGCACTCTATTTATGAAAGGAACACAGGCAGTTGCTCCAAATACCTCGCAAATTACTCGTGCACACGCAGTCGTCGACGTCGCCTACGTATGCTTGTATCTCGACGTGCGCCTCTGTGCAAGCCAAGACAGATTGCTGTAACACGTCTAGCTGAAGTAATTTAAAATAGCACAAAGTTCTCTCGTTTGTGTGGCCGCCTGACCGGCGAGTGCTGTACGAGCAAATAGATTTGCAAGTATTTCAGTTTCGTCGGTCGTTTTTGCGTGATTTCTTCTCTCTCACCCGCTTGGCATCGAGCTCTAGATACTTCAAAAGGAGAACGATTTAGAGCAGTCTCGCATCAGATTCTATTTAAGTCTGTATCGGATTGCACTGTCCTGAATTCCTGCGCCGATCGGAGAGCTTCCTGATGGGAGAGACGTTGGCGATGGAATTAGACGATGATGATGCCTTGGCGGGCGGAAATAGAAATTGCGTCTGTCCGCTTCTCTTAAACTGTGGCATTTCATCCAGCTTAAGAGCAGGCACACTTCGCCGGATCAGCACGAAACATCTGCTTGCTGCCAGAGGGCTCAGTCGGTGGATGATTGCGTGGGCATTTCTGAAGGCATCCGAGGACAACGGTAGGTATCCTTATCAAGAATAGTCTCTCAGAGGAAATCTGAAAATCTGAAAATCTGAAAATCTCTTGTAGCTTGAGCGGATCATAGATTAGGCAGTTTTAATTATAGGCGGTCCAGGATCACTCCCGCTTTCCACAGAGAGACTACAAGCATCATCCGCCAAAGAGACTTAACAGATTGGCAAAAGGGATTTTTCCAGACTCAGTCACAAGATGTGTAATGAACTTCGGATTGGAATCGTATCAGCGTCCCAGATACCCGCCACTGTGCGGAAATCCCTTAAGCTGGAAAAATCACACGAAAACAAAGCAGACAAACGACTTCCCTTGTTTTACCGCCGCACCGCCGTAATTACTCTTCCGGCTGAAGGACACACACATGGTCTTAGATGCGAGTGCACAGATTGTGCTGGTAGTTCGGAAAAAAAAAACAGAAGTGAAAAGATTCGTGTGTTTCTCAGGCAATCATTTACACTTGCCGCCGAGAGGTAGACGGCACTTCAGAAGGGATATTACGACAAACGAGGGTGAGCGTCCGGGATGCATTCAAGATCAGTGATGATATCATTTCCATCGGCTCAAGCATCCGACCGGCTCCGGAAAGGATTGATACGGGACACCCATGGCCCATGGGCACCTCCGGAATGCAATCAGATTAATTGAGTTTCTCCGCCATTCACGGGATCACAGATCACGAAGAATGACTGTCACATAAAGTGGGCCCGAAAATTGATTGCATTATCGATTGGTGATGGAAAACTAATCACCCGAAGTCCGATGCAAATGCCCTTCTGGCACTGCATTCGTTGTGACGGGAAGGAATAATAAGGATATCGTGCTGTCAATATATCCGGTCATTAGGGATCCTCACAGCAAGAACACCATTCACTTCACGCTGCACACACCGAGGGAATGCGCAAGGAAAATGGGTCAGGAATAACAAAGCGACAAAAAAGGAGGAACATTATGTAATTGGTTTGCCATATCCTTCCGGTAATGTGTTCCGAATGGACATCTGATTGTGGGAAATTCATTTCAAATTTGCTTTGAGACAGTTTTTTTTCTTTTTTTTTGCCATAGCTTGTAACTCATGTTGCTAAATAGGCATCCCAGCTGGAACTTAGGTACTGCCCGATGATGTTCCAGGTGTAACTAAGTAACGGAAGTCGTGGGAAGGGAGTGAGAGCAATGTGCTCTTTGTTTAGAATTTTGCAAGAACACTTTCTACGGAAATTCAGTTTGCAATTTTTATTGCGACCCAAGGATCAGAAACCACGCTGTGACCCTCCTGTATCTTGTGGGAAACGCAATTAGGATCAACACCTTTCGCAAAGGTATTTGCATCCGACAACATCGAAATAGTTTGGCCGCTGTGTCAGTTGGAAGATGAGCTAGGATGAGGCTGAAAATGCCTTACTATACACTGTCAATTTTTTCAGGTGAAAATCTCGATGTCGTCGGATTCACTCCAAATGTATCTGATTCGATTAATAGACACTAGACAACACACCCACAGGTGTACGAAAGTCGTAGGTAGCCTAGTTTGGCCGCTGTGCCAGTTGGAAGATGAGCTAGGATGAGGCTGAAAATGCCTTACTATACACTGTCAATTTTTTCAGGTGAAAATCTCGATGTCGTCGGATTCACTCCAAATGTATCTGATTCGATTAATAGACACTAGACAACACACCCACAGGTGTACGAAAGTCGTAGGTAGCCTAGTTTGGCCGCTGTGCCAGTTGGAAGATGAGCTAGGATGAGGCTGAAAATGCCTTACTATACACTGTCAATTTTTTCAGGTGAAAATCTCGATGTCGTCGGATTCACTCCAAATGTATCTGATTCGATTAATAGACACTAGACAACACACCCACAGGTGTACGAAAGTCGTAGGTAGCCTAGTTTGGCCGCTGTGCCAGTTGGAAGATGAGCTAGGATGAGGCTGAAAATGCCTTACTATACACTGTCAATTTTTTCAGGTGAAAATCTCGATGTCGTCGGATTCACTCCAAATGTATCTGATTCGATTAATAGACACTAGACAACACACCCACAGGTGTACGAAAGTCGTAGGTAGCCTAGTTTGGCCGCTGTGCCAGTTGGAAGATGAGCTAGGATGAGGCTGAAAATGCCTTACTATACACTGTCAATTTTTTCAGGTGAAAATCTCGATGTCGTCGGATTCACTCCAAATGTATCTGATTCGATTAATAGACACTAGACAACACACCCACAGGTGTACGAAAGTCGTAGGTAGCCTAGTTTGGCCGCTGTGCCAGTTGGAAGATGAGCTAGGATGAGGCTGAAAATGCCTTACTATACACTGTCAATTTTTTCAGGTGAAAATCTCGATGTCGTCGGATTCACTCCAAATGTATCTGATTCGATTAATAGACACTAGACAACACACCCACAGGTGTACGAAAGTCGTAGGTAGCCTAGTTTGGCCGCTGTGCCAGTTGGAAGATGAGCTAGGATGAGGCTGAAAATGCCTTACACACTGTCAATTTTTTCAGGTGAAAATCTCGATGTCGTCGGATTCACTCCAAATGTATCTGATTCGATTAATAGACACTAGACAACACACCCACAGGTGTACGAAAGTCGTAGGTAGCCTAGTTTGGCCGCTGTGCCAGTTGGAAGATGAGCTAGGATGAGGCTGAAAATGCCTTACTATACACTGTCAATTTTTTCAGGTGAAAATCTCGATGTCGTCGGATTCACTCCAAATGTATCTGATTCGATTAATAGACACTAGACAACACACCCACAGGTGTACGAAAGTCGTAGGTAGCCTAGTTCGGCCGCTGTGCCAGTTGGAAGATGAGCTAGGATGAGGCTGAAAATGCCTTACTATACACTGTCAATTTTTTCAGGTGAAAATCTCGATGTCGTCGGATTCACTCCAAATGTATCTGATTCGATTAATAGACACTAGACAACACACCCACAGGTGTACGAAAGTCGTAGGTAGCCTAGTTTGGCCGCTGTGCCAGTTGGAAGATGAGCTAGGATAAGACTGAAAATGCCTTACTATACACTGTCAATTTTTTCAGGTGAAAATCTCGATGTCGTCGGATTCACTCCAAATGTGTCTGATTCGATTAATAGATACTAGACAACACACCCACAGGTGTACGAAAGTCGTAGGTAGCCTAGTTTGGCCGCTGTGCCAGTTGGAAGATGAGCTAGGATGAGGCTGAAAATGCCTTACTATACACTGTCAATTTTTTCAGGTGAAAATCTCGATGTCGTCGGATTCACTCCAAATGTATCTGATTCGATTAATAGACACTAGATAACACACCCACAGGTGTACGAAAGTCGTAGGTAGCCTAGTTTGGCCGCTGTGCCAGTTGGAAGATGAGCTAGGATGAGGCTGAAAATGCTACTATACACTGTCAATTTTTTCAGGTGAAAATCTCGATGTCGTCGGATTCACTCCAAATGTATCTGATTCGATTAATAGACACTAGACAACACACCCACAGGTGTACGAAAGTCGTAGGTAGCCTAGTTTGGCCGCTGTGCCAGTTGGAAGATGAGCTAGGATGAGGCTGAAAATGCCTTACTATACACTGTCAATTTTTTCAGGTGAAAATCTCGATGTCGTCGGATTCACTCCAAATGTATCTGATTCGATTAATAGATACTAGACAACACACCCACAGGTGTACGAAAGTCGTAGGTAGCCTAGTTTGGCCGCTGTGCCAGTTGGAAGATGAGCTAGGATGAGGCTGAAAATGCCTTACTATACACTGTCAATTTTTTCAGGTGAAAATCTCGATGTCGTCGGATTCACTCCAAATGTATCTGATTCGATTAATAGACACTAGACAACACACCCACAGGTGTACGAAAGTCGTAGGTAGCCTAGTTTGGCCGCTGTGCCAGTTGGAAGATGAGCTAGGATGAGGCTGAAAATGCTACTATACACTGTCAATTTTTTCAGGTGAAAATCTCGATGTCGTCGGATTCACTCCAAATGTATCTGATTCGATTAATAGACACTAGACAACACACCCACAGGTGTACGAAAGTCGTAGGTAGCCTAGTTTGGCCGCTGTGCCAGTTGGAAGATGAGCTAGGATGAGGCTGAAAATGCCTTACTATACACTGTCAATTTTTTCAGGTGAAAATCTCGATGTCGTCGGATTCACTCCAAATGTATCTGATTCGATTAATAGACACTAGGCAACACACCCACAGGTGTACGAAAGTCGTAGGTAGCCTAGTTTGGCCGCTGTGCCAGTTGGAAGATGAGCTAGGATGAGGCTGAAAATGCCTTACTATACACTGTCAATTTTTTCAGGTGAAAATCTCGATGTCGTCGGATTCACTCCAAATGTATCTGATTCGATTAATAGACACTAGGCAACACACCCACAGGTGTACGAAAGTCGTAGGTAGCCTAGTTTGGCCGCTGTGCCAGTTGGAAGATGAGCTAGGATGAGGCTGAAAATGCCTTACTATACACTGTCAATTTTTTCAGGTGAAAATCTCGATGTCGTCGGATTCACTCCAAATGTATCTGATTCGATTAATAGACACTAGACAACACACCCACAGGTGTACGAAAGTCGTAGGTAGCCTAGTTTGGCCGCTCTGCCAGTTGGAAGATGAGCTAGGATGAGGCTGAAAATGCCTTACTATACACTGTCAATTTTTTCAGGTGAAAATCTCGATGTCGTCGGATTCACTCCAAATGTATCTGATTCGATTAATAGACACTAGACAACACACCCACAGGTGTACGAAAGTCGTAGGTAGCCTAGTTTGGCCGCTGTGCCAGTTGGAAGATGAGCTAGGATGAGGCTGAAAATGCCTTACTATACACTGTCAATTTTTTCAGGTGAAAATCTCGATGTCGTCGGATTCACTCCAAATGTATCTGATTCGATTAATAGACACTAGACAACACACCCACAGGTGTACGAAAGTCGTAGGTAGCCTAGTTTGGCCGCTGTGCCAGTTGGAAGATGAGCTAGGATGAGGCTGAAAATGCCTTACTATACACTGTCAATTTTTTCAGGTGAAAATCTCGATGTCTTCGGATTCACTCCAAATGTATCTGATTCGATTAATAGACACTAGACAACACACCCACAGGTGTACGAAAGTCGTAGGTAGCCTAGTTTGGCCGCTGTGCCAGTTGGAAGATGAGCTAGGATGAGGCTGAAAATGCCTTACTATACACTGTCAATTTTTTCAGGTGAAAATCTCGATGTCGTCGGATTCACTCCAAATGTATCTGATTCGATTAATAGACACTAGACAACACACCCACAGGTGTACGAAAGTCGTAGGTAGCCTAGTTTGGCCGCTGTGCCAGTTGGAAGATGAGCTAGGATGAGGCTGAAAATGCCTTACTATACACTGTCAATTTTTTCAGGTGAAAATCTCGATGTCGTCGGATTCACTCCAAATGTATCTGATTCGATTAATAGACACTAGACAACACACCCACAGGTGTACGAAAGTCGTAGGTAGCCTAGTTTGGCCGCTGTGCCAGTTGGAAGATGAGCTAGGATGAGGCTGAAAATGCCTTACTATACACTGTCAATTTTTTCAGGTGAAAATCTCGATGTCGTCGGATTCACTCCAAATGTATCTGATTCGATTAATAGACACTAGACAACACACCCACAGGTGTACGAAAGTCGTAGGTAGCCTAGTTTGGCCGCTGTGCCAGTTGGAAGATGAGCTAGGATGAGGCTGAAAATGCCTTACTATACACTGTCAATTTTTTCAGGTGAAAATCTCGATGTCGTCGGATTCACTCCAAATGTATCTGATTCGATTAATAGACACTAGACAACACACCCACAGGTGTACGAAAGTCGTAGGTAGCCTAGTTTGGCCGCTCTGCCAGTTGGAAGATGAGCTAGGATGAGGCTGAAAATGCCTTACTATACACTGTCAATTTTTTCAGGTGAAAATCTCGATGTCGTCGGATTCACTCCAAATGTATCTGATTCGATTAATAGACACTAGACAACACACCCACAGGTGTACGAAAGTCGTAGGTAGCCTAGTTTGGCCGCTCTGCCAGTTGGAAGATGAGCTAGGATGAGGCTGAAAATGCCTTACTATACACTGTCAATTTTTTCAGGTGAAAATCTCGATGTCGTCGGATTCACTCCAAATGTATCTGATTCGATTAATAGACACTAGACAACACACCCACAGGTGTACGAAAGTCGTAGGTAGCCTAGTTTGGCCGCTGTGCCAGTTGGAAGATGAGCTAGGATGAGGCTGAAAATGCCTTACTATACACTGTCAATTTTTTCAGGTGAAAATCTCGATGTCGTCGGATTCACTCCAAATGTATCTGATTCGATTAATAGACACTAGACAACACACCCACAGGTGTACGAAAGTCGTAGGTAGCCTAGTTTGGCCGCTGTGCCAGTTGGAAGATGAGCTAGGATGAGGCTGAAAATGCCTTACTATACACTGTCAATTTTTTCAGGTGAAAATCTCGATGTCGTCGGATTCACTCCAAATGTATCTGATTCGATTAATAGACACTAGACAACACACCCACAGGTGTACGAAAGTCGTAGGTAGCCTAGTTTGGCCGCTGTGCCAGTTGGAAGATGAGCTAGGATGAGGCTGAAAATGCCTTACTATACACTGTCAATTTTTTCAGGTGAAAATCTCGATGTCGTCGGATTCACTCCAAATGTATCTGATTCGATTAATAGACACTAGACAACACACCCACAGGTGTACGAAAGTCGTAGGTAGCCTAGTTTGGCCGCTGTGCCAGTTGGAAGATGAGCTAGGATGAGGCTGAAAATGCCTTACTATACACTGTCAATTTTTTCAGGTGAAAATCTCGATGTCGTCGGATTCACTCCAAATGTATCTGATTCGATTAATAGACACTAGACAACACACCCACAGGTGTACGAAAGTCGTAGGTAGCCTAGTTTGGCCGCTGTGCCAGTTGGAAGATGAGCTAGGATGAGGCTGAAAATGCCTTACTATACACTGTCAATTTTTTCAGGTGAAAATCTCGATGTCGTCGGATTCACTCCAAATGTATCTGATTCGATTAATAGACACTAGACAACACACCCACAGGTGTACGAAAGTCGTAGGTAGCCTAGTTTGGCCGCTGTGCCAGTTGGAAGATGAGCTAGGATGAGGCTGAAAATGCCTTACTATACACTGTCAATTTTTTCAGGTGAAAATCTCGATGTCGTCGGATTCACTCCAAATGTATCTGATTCGATTAATAGACACTAGACAACACACCCACAGGTGTACGAAAGTCGTAGGTAACCTAGTTTGGCCGCTGTGCCAGTTGGAAGATGAGCTAGGATGAGGCTGAAAATGCCTTACTATACACTGTCAATTTTTTCAGGTGAAAATCTCGATGTCGTCGGATTCACTCCAAATGTATCTGATTCGATTAATAGACACTAGACAACACACCCACAGGTGTACGAAAGTCGTAGGTAGCCTAGTTTGGCCGCTGTGCCAGTTGGAAGATGAGCTAGGATGAGGCTGAAAATGCCTTACTATACACTGTCAATTTTTTCAGGTGAAAATCTCGATGTCGTCGGATTCACTCCAAATGTATCTGATTCGATTAATAGACACTAGGCAACACACCCACAGGTGTACGAAAGTCGTAGGTAGCCTAGTTTGGCCGCTGTGCCAGTTGGAAGATGAGCTAGGATGAGGCTGAAAATGCCTTACTATACACTGTCAATTTTTTCAGGTGAAAATCTCGATGTCGTTGGATTCACTCCAAATGTATCTGATTCGATTAATAGACACTAGACAACACACCCACAGGTGTACGAAAGTCGTAGGTAGCCTAGTTTGGCCGCTGTGCCAGTTGGAAGATGAGCTAGGATGAGGCTGAAAATGCCTTACTATACACTGTCAATTTTTTCAGGTGAAAATCTCGATGTCGTCGGATTCACTCCAAATGTATCTGATTCGATTAATAGACACTAGACAACACACCCACAGGTGTACGAAAGTCGTAGGTAGCCTAGTTTGGCCGCTGTGCCAGTTGGAAGATGAGCTAGGATGAGGCTGAAAATGGCTTACTATACACTGTCAATTTTTTCAGGTGAAAATCTCGATGTCGTCGGATTCACTCCAAATGTATCTGATTCGATTAATAGACACTAGACAACACACCCACAGGTGTACGAAAGTCGTAGGTAGCCTAGTTTGGCCGCTGTGCCAGTTGGAAGATGAGCTAGGATGAGGCTGAAAATGCCTTACTATACACTGTCAATTTTTTCAGGTGAAAATCTCGATGTCGTCGGATTCACTCCAAATGTATCTGATTCGATTAATAGACACTAGACAACACACCCACAGGTGTACGAAAGTCGTAGGTAGCCTAGTTTGGCCGCTGTGCCAGTTGGAAGATGAGCTAGGATGAGGCTGAAAATGCCTTACTATACACTGTCAATTTTTTCAGGTGAAAATCTCGATGTCGTCGGATTCACTCCAAATGTATCTGATTCGATTAATAGACACTAGACAACACACCCACAGGTGTACGAAAGTCGTAGGTAGCCTAGTTTGGCCGCTGTGCCAGTTGGAAGATGAGCTAGGATGAGGCTGAAAATGCCTTACTATACACTGTCAATTTTTTCAGGTGAAAATCTCGATGTCGTCGGATTCACTCCAAATGTATCTGATTCGATTAATAGACACTAGACAACACACCCACAGGTGTACGAAAGTCGTAGGTAGCCTAGTTTGGCCGCTGTGCCAGTTGGAAGATGAGCTAGGATGAGGCTGAAAATGCCTTACTATACACTGTCAATTTTTTCAGGTGAAAATCTCGATGTCGTCGGATTCACTCCAAATGTATCTGATTCGATTAATAGACACTAGACAACACACCCACAGGTGTACGAAAGTCGTAGGTAGCCTAGTTTGGCCGCTGTGCCAGTTGGAAGATGAGCTAGGATGAGGCTGAAAATGCCTTACTATACACTGTCAATTTTTTCAGGTGAAAATCTCGATGTCGTCGGATTCACTCCAAATGTATCTGATTCGATTAAATGACACTAGACAACACACCCACAGGTGTACGAAAGTCGTAGGTAGCCTAGTTTGGCCGCTGTGCCAGTTGGAAGATGAGCTAGGATGAGGCTGAAAATGCCTTACTATACACTGTCAATTTTTTCAGGTGAAAATCTCGATGTCGTCGGATTCACTCCAAATGTATCTGATTCGATTAATAGACACTAGACAACACACCCACAGGTGTACGAAAGTCGTAGGTAGCCTAGTTTGGCCGCTGTGCCAGTTGGAAGATGAGCTAGGATGAGGCTGAAAATGCCTTACTATACACTGTCAATTTTTTCAGGTGAAAATCTCGATGTCGTCGGATTCACTCCAAATGTATCTGATTCGATTAATAGACACTAGACAACACACCCACAGGTGTACGAAAGTCGTAGGTAGCCTAGTTTGGCCGCTGTGCCAGTTGGAAGATGAGCTAGGATGAGGCTGAAAATGCCTTACTATACACTGTCAATTTTTTCAGGTGTAAATCTCGATGTCGTCGGATTCACTCCAAATGTATCTGATTCGATTAATAGACACTAGGCAACACACCCACAGGTGTACGAAAGTCGTAGGTAGCCTAGTTTGGCCGCTGTGCCAGTTGGAAGATGAGCTAGGATGAGGCTGAAAATGCCTTACTATACACTGTCAATTTTTTCAGGTGAAAATCTCGATGTCGTTGGATTCACTCCAAATGTATCTGATTCGATTAATAGACACTAGACAACACACCCACAGGTGTACGAAAGTCGTAGGTAGCCTAGTTTGGCCGCTGTGCCAGTTGGAAGATGAGCTAGGATGAGGCTGAAAATGCCTTACTATACACTGTCAATTTTTTCAGGTGAAAATCTCGATGTCGTCGGATTCACTCCAAATGTATCTGATTCGATTAATAGACACTAGACAACACACCCACAGGTGTACGAAAGTCGTAGGTAGCCTAGTTTGGCCGCTGTGCCAGTTGGAAGATGAGCTAGGATGAGGCTGAAAATGGCTTACTATACACTGTCAATTTTTTCAGGTGAAAATCTCGATGTCGTCGGATTCACTCCAAATGTATCTGATTCGATTAATAGACACTAGACAACACACCCACAGGTGTACGAAAGTCGTAGGTAGCCTAGTTTGGCCGCTGTGCCAGTTGGAAGATGAGCTAGGATGAGGCTGAAAATGGCTTACTATACACTGTCAATTTTTTCAGGTGAAAATCTCGATGTCGTCGGATTCACTCCAAATGTATCTGATTCGATTAATAGACACTAGACAACACACCCACAGGTGTACGAAAGTCGTAGGTAGCCTAGTTTGGCCGCTGTGCCAGTTGGAAGATGAGCTAGGATGAGGCTGAAAATGCCTTACTATACACTGTAAATTTTTTCAGGTGAAAATCTCGATGTCGTCGGATTCACTCCAAATGTATCTGATTCGATTAATAGACACTAGACAACACACCCACAGGTGTACGAAAGTCGTAGGTAGCCTAGTTTGGCCGCTGTGCCAGTTGGAAGATGAGCTAGGATGAGGCTGAAAATGCCTTACTATACACTGTCAATTTTTTCAGGTGAAAATCTCGATGTCGTCGGATTCACTCCAAATGTATCTGATTCGATTAATAGACACTAGACAACACACCCACAGGTGTACGAAAGTCGTAGGTAGCCTAGTTTGGCCGCTGTGCCAGTTGGAAGATGAGCTAGGATGAGGCTGAAAATGCCTTACTATACACTGTCAATTTTTTCAGGTGAAAATCTCGATGTCGTCGGATTCACTCCAAATGTATCTGATTCGATTAATAGACACTAGACAACACACCCACAGGTGTACGAAAGTCGTAGGTAGCCTAGTTTGGCCGCTGTGCCAGTTGGAAGATGAGCTAGGATGAGGCTGAAAATGCCTTACTATACACTGTCAATTTTTTCAGGTGAAAATCTCGATGTCGTCGGATTCACTCCAAATGTATCTGATTCGATTAATAGACACTAGACAACACACCCACAGGTGTACGAAAGTCGTAGGTAGCCTAGTTTGGCCGCTGTGCCAGTTGGAAGATGAGCTAGGATGAGGCTGAAAATGCCTTACTATACACTGTCAATTTTTTCAGGTGAAAATCTCGATGTCGTCGGATTCACTCCAAATGTATCTGATTCGATTAATAGACACTAGACAACACACCCACAGGTGTACGAAAGTCGTAGGTAGCCTAGTTTGGCCGCTGTGCCAGTTGGAAGATGAGCTAGGATGAGGCTGAAAATGCCTTACTATACACTGTCAATTTTTTCAGGTGAAAATCTCGATGTCGTCGGATTCACTCCAAATGTATCTGATTCGATTAATAGACACTAGACAACACACCCACAGGTGTACGAAAGTCGTAGGTAGCCTAGTTTGGCCGCTGTGCCAATTGGAAGATGAGCTAGGATGAGGCTGAAAATGCCTTACTATACACTGTCAATTTTTTCAGGTGAAAATCTCGATGTCGTCGGATTCACTCCAAATGAATCTGATTCGATTAATAGACACTAGACAACACACCCACAGGTGTACGAAAGTCGTAGGTAGCCTAGTTTGGCCGCTGTGCCAATTGGAAGATGAGCTAGGATGAGGCTGAAAATGCCTTACTATACACTGTCAATTTTTTCAGGTGAAAATCTCGATGTCGTCGGATTCACTCCAAATGAATCTGATTCGATTAATAGACACTAGACAACACACCCACAGGTGTACGAAAGTCGTAGGTAGCCTAGTTTGGCCGCTGTGCCAGTTGGAAGATGAGCTAGGATGAGGCTGAAAATGCCTTACTATACACTGTCAATTTTTTCAGGTGAAAATCTCGATGTCGTCGTATTCACTCCAAATGTATCTGATTCGATTAATAGACACTAGACAACACACCCACAGGTGTACGAAAGTCGTAGGTAGCCTAGTTTGGCCGCTGTGCCAGTTGGAAGATGAGCTAGGATGAGGCTGAAAATGCCTTACTATACACTGTCAATTTTTTCAGGTGAAAATCTCGATGTCGTCGGATTCACTCCAAATGTATCTGATTCGATTAATAGACACTAGACAACACACCCACAGGTGTACGAAAGTCGTAGGTAGCCTAGTTTGGCCGCTGTGCCAGTTGGAAGATGAGCTAGGATGAGGCTGAAAATGCCTTACTATACACTGTCAATTTTTTCAGGTGAAAATCTCGATGTCGTCGGATTCACTCCAAATGTATCTGATTCGATTAATAGACACTAGACAACACACCCACAGGTGTACGAAAGTCGTAGGTAGCCTAGTTTGGCCGCTGTGCCAGTTGGAAGATGAGCTAGGATGAGGCTGAAAATGCCTTACTATACACTGTCAATTTTTTCAGGTGAAAATCTCGATGTCGTCGGATTCACTCCAAATGTATCTGATTCGATTAATAGACACTAGACAACACACCCACAGGTGTACGAAAGTCGTAGGTAGCCTAGTTTGGCCGCTGTGCCAGTTGGAAGATGAGCTAGGATGAGGCTGAAAATGCCTTACTATACACTGTCAATTTTTTCAGTGAAAATCTCGATGTCGTCGGATTCACTCCAAATGTATCTGATTCGATTAATAGACACTAGACAACACACCCACAGGTGTACGAAAGTCGTAGGTAGCCTAGTTTGGCCGCTGTGCCAGTTGGAAGATGAGCTAGGATGAGGCTGAAAATGCCTTACTATACACTGTCAATTTTTTCAGGTGAAAATCTCGATGTCGTCGGATTCACTCCAAATGTATCTGATTCGATTAATAGACACTAGACAACACACCCACAGGTGTACGAAAGTCGTAGGTAGCCTAGTTTGGCCGCTGTGCCAGTTGGAAGATGAGCTAGGATGTCAATTTTTTCAGGTGAAAATCTCGATGTCGTCGGATTCACTCCAAATGAATCTGATTCGATTAATAGACACTAGACAACACACCCACAGGTGTACGAAAGTCGTAGGTAGCCTAGTTTGGCCGCTGTGCCAGTTGGAAGATGAGCTAGGATGAGGCTGAAAATGCCTTACTATACACTGTCAATTTTTTCAGGTGAAAATCTCGATGTCGTCGGATTCACTCCAAATGTATCTGATTCGATTAATAGACACTAGACAACACACCCACAGGTGTACGAAAGTCGTAGGTAGCCTAGTTTGGCCGCTGTGCCAGTTGGAAGATGAGCTAGGATGAGGCTGAAAATGCCTTACTATAACTGTCAATTTTTTCAGGTGAAAATCTCGATGTCGTCGGATTCACTCCAAATGTATCTGATTCGATTAATAGACACTAGACAACACACCCACAGGTGAACGAAAGTCGTAGGTAGCCTAGTTTGGCCGCTGTGCCAGTTGGAAGATGAGCTAGGATGAGGCTGAAAATGCCTTACTATACACTGTCAATTTTTTCAGGTGAAAATCTCGATGTCGTCGGATTCACTCCAAATGTATCTGATTCGATTAATAGACACTAGACAACACACCCACAGGTGTACGAAAGTCGTAGGTAGCCTAGTTTCGGATTCACTCCAAATGTATCTGATTCGATTAATAGACACTAGACAACACACCCACAGGTGTACGAAAGTGGTAGGTAGCCTAGTTTGGCCGCTGTGCCAATTGGAAGATGAGCTAGGATGAGGCTGAAAATGCCTTACTATACACTGTCAATTTTTTCAGGTGAAAATCTCGATGTCGTCGGATTCACTCCAAATGAATCTGATTCGATTAATAGACACTAGACAACACACCCACAGGTGTACGAAAGTCGTAGGTAGCCTAGTTTGGCCGCTGTGCCAATTGGAAGATGAGCTAGGATGAGGCTGAAAATGCCTTACTATACACTGTCAATTTTTTCAGGTGAAAATCTCGATGTCGTCGGATTCACTCCAAATGTATCTGATTCGATTAATAGACACTAGACAACACACCCACAGGTGTACGAAAGTCGTAGGTAGCCTAGTTTCGGATTCACTCCAAATGTATCTAATTCGATTAATAGACACTAGACAACACACCCACAGGTGTACGAAAGTGGTAGGTAGCCTAGTTTGGCCGCTGTGCCAGTTGGAAGATGAGCTAGGATGAGGCTGAAAATGCCTTACTATACACTGTCAATTTTTTCAGGTGAAAATCTCGATGTCGTCGGATTCACTCCAAATGTATCTGATTCGATTAATAGACACTAGACAACACACCCACAGGTGTACGAAAGTCGTAGGTAGCCTAGTTTGGCCGCTGTGCCAGTTGGAAGATGAGCTAGGATGAGGCTGAAAATGCCTTACTATACACTGTCAATTTTTTCAGGTGAAAATCTCGATGTCGTCGGATTCACTCCAAATGTATCTGATTCGATTAATAGACACTAGACAACACACCCACAGGTGTACGAAAGTCGTAGGTAGCCTAGTTTGGCCGCTGTGCCAGTTGGAAGATGAGCTAGGATGAGGCTGAAAATGCCTTACTATACACTGTCAATTTTTTCAGGTGAAAATCTCGATGTCGTCGGATTCACTCCAAATGTATCTGATTCGATTAATAGACACTAGACAACACACCCACAGGTGTACGAAAGTCGTAGGTAGCCTAGTTTGGCCGCTGTGCCAGTTGGAAGATGAGCTAGGATGAGGCTGAAAATGCCTTACTATACACTGTCAATTTTTTCAGGTGAAAATCTCGATGTCGTCGGATTCACTCCAAATGTATCTGATTCGATTAATAGACACTAGACAACACAGGTGTACGAAAGTCGTAGGTAGCCTAGTTTGGCCGCTGTGCCAATTGGAAGATGAGCTAGGATGAGGCTGAAAATGCCTTACTATACACTGTAAATTTTTTCAGGTGAAAATCTCGATGTCGTCGGATTCACTCCAAATGTATCTGATTCGATTAATAGACACTAGACAACACACCCACAGGTGTACGAAAGTCGTAGGTAGCCTAGTTTGGCCGCTGTGCCAGTTGGAAGATGAGCTAGGATGAGGCTGAAAATGCCTTACTATACACTGTCAATTTTTTCAGGTGAAAATCTCGATGTCGTCGGATTCACTCCAAATGTATCTGATTCGATTAATAGACACTAGACAACACACCCACAGGTGTACGAAAGTCGTAGGTAGCCTAGTTTCGGATTCACTCCAAATGTATCTGATTCGATTAATAGACACTAGACAACACACCCACAGGTGTACGAAAGTCGTAGGTAGCCTAGTTTGGCCGCTGTGCCAATTGGAAGATGAGCTAGGATGAGGCTGAAAATGCCTTACTATACACTGTCAATTTTTTCAGGTGAAAATCTCGATGTCGTCGGATTCACTCCAAATGTATCTGATTCGATTAATAGACACTAGACAACACACCCACAGGTGTACGAAAGTCGTAGGTAGCCTAGTTTGGCCGCTGTGCCAGTTGGAAGATGAGCTAGGATGAGGCTGAAAATGCCTTACTATACACTGTCAATTTTTTCAGGTGAAAATCTCGATGTCGTCGGATTCACTCCAAATGTATCTGATTCGATTAATAGACACTAGACAACACACCCACAGGTGTACGAAAGTCGTAGGTAGCCTAGTTTGGCCGCTGTGCCAGTTGGAAGATGAGCTAGGATGAGGCTGAAAATGCCTTACTATACACTGTCAATTTTTTCAGGTGAAAATCTCGATGTCGTCGGATTCACTCCAAATGTATCTGATTCGATTAATAGACACTAGACAACACACCCACAGGTGTACGAAAGTCGTAGGTAGCCTAGTTTGGCCGCTGTGCCAGTTGGAAGATGAGCTAGGATGAGGCTGAAAATGCCTTACTATACACTGTCAATTTTTTCAGGTGAAAATCTCGATGTCGTCGGATTCACTCCAAATGAATCTGATTCGATTAATAGACACTAGACAACACACCCACAGGTGTACGAAAGTCGTAGGTAGCCTAGTTTCGGATTCACTCCAAATGTATCTGATTCGATTAATAGACACTAGACAACACACCCACAGGTGTACGAAAGTCGTAGGTAGCCTAGTTTCGGATTCACTCCAAATGTATCTGATTCGATTAATAGACACTAGACAACACACCCACAGGTGTACGAAAGTCGTAGGTAGCCTAGTTTGGCCGCTGTGCCAGTTGGAAGATGAGCTAGGATGAGGCTGAAAATGCCACTGTCAATTTTTTCAGGTGAAAATCTCGATGTCGTCGGATTCACTCCAAATGTATCTGATTCGATTAATAGACACTAGACAACACACCCACAGGTGTACGAAAGTCGTAGGTAGCCTAGTTTGGCCGCTGTGCCAATTGGAAGATGAGCTAGGATGAGGCTGAAAATGCCTTACTATACACTGTCAATTTTTTCAGGTGAAAATCTCGATGTCGTCGGATTCACTCCAAATGAATCTGATTCGATTAATAGACACTAGACAACACACCCACAGGTGTACGAAAGTCGTAGGTAGCCTAGTTTGGCCGCTGTGCCAATTGGAAGATGAGCTAGGATGAGGCTGAAAATGCCTTACTATACACTGTCAATTTTTTCAGGTGAAAATCTCGATGTCGTCGGATTCACTCCAAATGTATCTGATTCGATTAATAGACACTAGACAACACACCCACAGGTGTACGAAAGTCGTAGGTAGCCTAGTTTCGGATTCACTCCAAATGTATCTGATTCGATTAATAGACACTAGACAACACACCCACAGGTGTACGAAAGTCGTAGGTAGCCTAGTTTGGCCGCTGTGCCAGTTGGAAGATGAGCTAGGATGAGGCTGAAAATGCCTTACTATACACTGTCAATTTTTTCAGGTGAAAATCTCGATGTCGTCGGATTCACTCCAAATGTATCTGATTCGATTAATAGACACTAGACAACACACCCACAGGTGTACGAAAGTCGTAGGTAGCCTAGTTTGGCCGCTGTGCCAGTTGGAAGATGAGCTAGGATGAGGCTGAAAATGCCTTACTATACACTGTCAATTTTTTCAGGTGAAAATCTCGATGTCGTCGGATTCACTCCAAATGTATCTGATTCGATTAATAGACACTAGAAAACACACCCACAGGTGTACGAAAGTCGTAGGTAGCCTAGTTTCGGATTCACTCCAAATGTATCTGATTCGATTAATAGACACTAGACAACACACCCACAGGTGTACGAAAGTCGTAGGTAGCCTAGTTTGGCCGCTGTGCCAGTTGGAAGATGAGCTAGGATGAGGCTGAAAATGCCTTACTATACACTGTCAATTTTTTCAGGTGAAAATCTCGATGTCGTCGGATTCACTCCAAATGTATCTGATTCGATTAATAGACACTAGACAACACACCCACAGGTGTACGAAAGTCGTAGGTAGCCTAGTTTGGCCGCTGTGCCAGTTGGAAGATGAGCTAGGATGAGGCTGAAAATGCCTTACTATACACTGTCAATTTTTTCAGGTGAAAATCTCGATGTCGTCGGATTCACTCCAAATGTATCTGATTCGATTAATAGACACTAGACAACACACCCACAGGTGTACGAAAGTCGTAGGTAGCCTAGTTTGGCCGCTGTGCCAATTGGAAGATGAGCTAGGATGAGGCTGAAAATGCCTTACTATACACTGTCAATTTTTTCAGGTGAAAATCTCGATGTCGTCGGATTCACTCCAAATGTATCTGATTCGATTAATAGACACTAGACAACACACCCACAGGTGTACGAAAGTCGTAGGTAGCCTAGTTTGGCCGCTGTGCCAATTGGAAGATGAGCTAGGATGAGGCTGAAAATGCCTTACTATACACCGTCAATTTTTTCAGGTGAAAATCTCGATGTCGTCGGATTCACTCCAAATGAATCTGATTCGATTAATAGACACTAGACAACACACCCACAGGTGTACGAAAGTCGTAGGTAGCCTAGTTTGGCCGCTGTGCCAATTGGAAGATGAGCTAGGATGAGGCTGAAAATGCCTTACTATACACTGTCAATTTTTTCAGGTGAAAATCTCGATGTCGTCGGATTCACTCCAAATGTATCTGATTCGATTAATAGACACTAGACAACACACCCACAGGTGTACGAAAGTCGTAGGTAGCCTAGTTTGGCCGCTGTGCCAGTTGGAAGATGAGCTAGGATGAGGCTGAAAATGCCTTACTATACACTGTCAATTTTTTCAGGTGAAAATCTCGATGTCGTCGGATTCACTCCAAATGAATCTGATTCGATTAATAGACACTAGACAACACACCCACAGGTGTACGAAAGTCGTAGGTAGCCTAGTTTGGCCGCTGTGCCAGTTGGAAGATGAGCTAGGATGAGGCTGAAAATGCCTTACTATACACTGTCAATTTTTTCAGGTGAAAATCTCGATGTCGTCGGATTCACTCCAAATGAATCTGATTCGATTAATAGACACTAGACAACACACCCACAGGTGTACGAAAGTCGTAGGTAGCCTAGTTTGGCCGCTGTGCCAATTGGAAGATGAGCTAGGATGAGGCTGAAAATGCCTTACTATACACTGTCAATTTTTTCAGGTGAAAATCTCGATGTCGTCGGATTCACTCCAAATGTATCTGATTCGATTAATAGACACTAGACAACACACCCACAGGTGTACGAAAGTCGTAGGTAGCCTAGTTTGGCCGCTGTGCCAATTGGAAGATGAGCTAGGATGAGGCTGAAAATGCCTTACTATACACTGTCAATTTTTTCAGGTGAAAATCTCGATGTCGTCGGATTCACTCCAAATGTATCTGATTCGATTAATAGACACTAGACAACACACCCACAGGTGTACGAAAGTCGTAGGTAGCCTAGTTTGGCCGCTGTGCCAATTGGAAGATGAGCTAGGATGAGGCTGAAAATGCCTTACTATACACTGTCAATTTTTTCAGGTGAAAATCTCGATGTCGTCGGATTCACTCCAAATGTATCTGATTCGATTAATAGACACTAGACAACACACCCACAGGTGTACGAAAGTCGTAGGTAGCCTAGTTTGGCCGCTGTGCCAATTGGAAGATGAGCTAGGATGAGGCTGAAAATGCTTTACTATACACTGTCAATTTTTTCAGGTGAAAATCTCGATGTCGTCGGATTCACTCCAAATGTATCTGATTCGATTAATAGACACTAGACAACACACCCACAGGTGTACGAAAGTCGTAGGTAGCCTAGTTTGGCCGCTGTGCCAGTTGGAAGATGAGCTAGGATGAGGCTGAAAATGCCTTACTATACACTGTCAATTTTTTCAGATGAAAATCTCGATGTCGTCGGATTCACTCCAAATGTATCTGATTCGATTAATAGACACTAGGCAACACACCCACAGGTGTACGAAAGTCGTAGGTAGCCTAGTTTGGCCGCTGTGCCAGTTGGAAGATGAGCTAGGATGAGGCTGAAAATGCCTTACTATACACTGTCAATTTTTTCAGGTGAAAATCTCGATGTCGTCGGATTCACTCCAAATGTATCTGATTCGATTAATAGACACTAGACAACACATCCACAGGTGTACGAAAGTCGTAGGTAGCCTAGTTTGGCCGCTGTGCCAGTTGGAAGATGAGCTAGGATGAGGCTGAAAATGCCTTACTATACACTGTCAATTTTTTCAGGTGAAAATCTCGATGTCGTCGGATTCACTCCAAATGTATCTGATTCGATTAATAGACACTAGGCAACACACCCACAGGTGTACGAAAGTCGTAGGTAGCCTAGTTTGGCCGCTGTGCCAGTTGGAAGATGAGCTAGGATGAGGCTGAAAATGCCTTACTATACACTGTCAATTTTTTCAGGTGAAATCTCGATGTCGTCGGATTCACTCCAAATGTATCTGATTCGATTAATAGACACTAGGCAACACACCCACAGGTGTACGAAAGTCGTAGGTAGCCTAGTTTGGCCGCTGTGCCAGTTGGAAGATGAGCTAGGATGAGGCTGAAAATGCCTTACTATACACTGTCAATTTTTTCAGGTGAAAATCTCGATGTCGTCGGATTCACTCCAAATGTATCTGATTCGATTAATAGACACTAGACAACACACCCACAGGTGTACGAAAGTCGTAGGTAGCCTAGTTTGGCCGCTGTGCCAGTTGGAAGATGAGTTAGGATGAGGCTGAAAATGCCTTACTATACACTGTCAATTTTTTCAGGTGAAAATCTCGATGTCGTCGGATTCACTCCAAATGTATCTGATTCGATTAATAGACACTAGGCAACACACCCACAGGTGTACGAAAGTCGTAGGTAGCCTAGTTTGGCCGCTGTGCCAGTTGGAAGATGAGCTAGGATGAGGCTGAAAATGCCTTACTATACACTGTCAATTTTTTCAGGTGAAAATCTCGATGTCGTCGGATTCACTCCAAATGTATCTGATTCGATTAATAGACACTAGACAACACACCCACAGGTGTACGAAAGTCGTAGGTAGCCTAGTTTGGCCGCTGTGCCAGTTGGAAGATGAGCTAGGATGAGGCTGAAAATGCCTTACTATACACTGTCAATTTTTTCAGGTGAAAATCTCGATGTCGTCGGATTCACTCCAAATGTATCTGATTCGATTAATAGACACTAGACAACACACCCACAGGTGTACGAAAGTCGTAGGTAGCCTAGTTTGGCCGCTGTGCCAATTGGAAGATGAGCTAGGATGAGGCTGAAAATGCCTTACTATACACTGTCAATTTTTTCAGGTGAAAATCTCGATGTCGTCGGATTCACTCCAAATGTATCTGATTCGATTAATAGACACTAGACAACACACCCACAGGTGTACGAAAGTCGTAGGTAGCCTAGTTTGGCCGCTGTGCCAATTGGAAGATGAGCTAGGATGAGGCTGAAAATGCTTTACTATACACTGTCAATTTTTTCAGGTGAAAATCTCGATGTCGTCGGATTCACTCCAAATGTATCTGATTCGATTAATAGACACTAGACAACACACCCACAGGTGTACGAAAGTCGTAGGTAGCCTAGTTTGGCCGCTGTGCCAGTTGGAAGATGAGCTAGGATGAGGCTGAAAATGCCTTACTATACACTGTCAATTTTTTCAGATGAAAATCTCGATGTCGTCGGATTCACTCCAAATGTATCTGATTCGATTAATAGACACTAGGCAACACACCCACAGGTGTACGAAAGTCGTAGGTAGCCTAGTTTGGCCGCTGTGCCAGTTGGAAGATGAGCTAGGATGAGGCTGAAAATGCCTTACTATACACTGTCAATTTTTTCAGGTGAAAATCTCGATGTCGTCGGATTCACTCCAAATGTATCTGATTCGATTAATAGACACTAGACAACACATCCACAGGTGTACGAAAGTCGTAGGTAGCCTAGTTTGGCCGCTGTGCCAGTTGGAAGATGAGCTAGGATGAGGCTGAAAATGCCTTACTATACACTGTCAATTTTTTCAGGTGAAAATCTCGATGTCGTCGGATTCACTCCAAATGTATCTGATTCGATTAATAGACACTAGACAACACACCCACAGGTGTACGAAAGTCGTAGGTAGCCTAGTTTGGCCGCTGTGCCAGTTGGAAGATGAGCTAGGATGAGGCTGAAAATGCCTTACTATACACTGTCAATTTTTTCAGGTGAAAATCTCGATGTCGTCGGATTCACTCCAAATGTATCTGATTCGATTAATAGACACTAGACAACACACCCACAGGTGTACGAAAGTCGTAGGTAGCCTAGTTTGGCCGCTGTGCCAGTTGGAAGATGAGCTAGGATGAGGCTGAAAATGCCTTACTATACACTGTCAATTTTTTCAGGTGAAAATCTCGATGTCGTCGGATTCACTCCAAATGTATCTGATTCGATTAATAGACACTAGGCAACACACCCACAGGTGTACGAAAGTCGTAGGTAGCCTAGTTTGGCCGCTGTGCCAGTTGGAAGATGAGCTAGGATGAGGCTGAAAATGCCTTACTATACACTGTCAATTTTTTCAGGTGAAATCTCGATGTCGTCGGATTCACTCCAAATGTATCTGATTCGATTAATAGACACTAGACAACACACCCACAGGTGTACGAAAGTCGTAGGTAGCCTAGTTTGGCCGCTGTGCCAGTTGGAAGATGAGCTAGGATGAGGCTGAAAATGCCTTACTATACACTGTCAATTTTTTCAGGTGAAAATCTCGATGTCGTCGGATTCACTCCAAATGTATCTGATTCGATTAATAGACACTAGACAACACACCCACAGGTGTACGAAAGTCGTAGGTAGCCTAGTTTGGCCGCTGTGCCAGTTGGAAGATGAGTTAGGATGAGGCTGAAAATGCCTTACTATACACTGTCAATTTTTTCAGGTGAAAATCTCGATGTCGTCGGATTCACTCCAAATGTATCTGATTCGATTAATAGACACTAGGCAACACACCCACAGGTGTACGAAAGTCGTAGGTAGCCTAGTTTGGCCGCTGTGCCAGTTGGAAGATGAGCTAGGATGAGGCTGAAAATGCCTTACTATACACTGTCAATTTTTTCAGGTGAAAATCTCGATGTCGTCGGATTCACTCCAAATGTATCTGATTCGATTAATAGACACTAGACAACACACCCACAGGTGTACGAAAGTCGTAGGTAGCCTAGTTTGGCCGCTGTGCCAGTTGGAAGATGAGCTAGGATGAGGCTGAAAATGCCTTACTATACACTGTCAATTTTTTCAGGTGAAAATCTCGATGTCGTCGGATTCACTCCAAATGTATCTGATTCGATTAATAGACACTAGACAACACACCCACAGGTGTACGAAAGTCGTAGGTAGCCTAGTTTGGCCGCTGTGCCAGTTGGAAGATGAGCTAGGATGAGGCTGAAAATGCCTTACTATACACTGTCAATTTTTTCAGGTGAAAATCTCGATGTCGTCGGATTCACTCCAAATGTATCTGATTCGATTAATAGACACTAGACAACACACCCACAGGTGTACGAAAGTCGTAGGTAGCCTAGTTTGGCCGCTGTGCCAGTTGGAAGATGAGCTAGGATGAGGCTGAAAATGCCTTACTATACACTGTCAATTTTTTCAGGTGAAAATCTCGATGTCGTCGGATTCACTCCAAATGTATCTGATTCGATTAATAGACACTAGACAACACACCCACAGGTGTACGAAAGTCGTAGGTAGCCTAGTTTGGCCGCTGTGCCAGTTGGAAGATGAGCTAGGATGAGCCTGAAAATGCCTTACTATACACTGTCAATTTTTTCAGGTGAAAATCTCGATGTCGTCGGATTCACTCCAAATGTATCTGATTCGATTAATAGACACTAGACAACACACCCACAGGTGTACGAAAGTCGTAGGTAGCCTAGTTTGGCCGCTGTGCCAGTTGGAAGATGAGCTAGGATGAGGCTGAAAATGCCTTACTATACACTGTCAATTTTTTCAGGTGAAAATCTCGATGTCGTCGGATTCACTCCAAATGTATCTGATTCGATTAATAGACACTAGACAACACACCCACAGGTGTACGAAAGTCGTAGGTAGCCTAGTTTGGCCGCTGTGCCAATTGGAAGATGAGCTAGGATGAGGCTGAAAATGCCTTACTATACACTGTCAATTTTTTCAGGTGAAAATCTCGATGTCGTCGGATTCACTCCAAATGAATCTGATTCGATTAATAGACACTAGACAACACACCCACAGGTGTACGAAAGTCGTAGGTAGCCTAGTTTGGCCGCTGTGCCAATTGGAAGATGAGCTAGGATGAGGCTGAAAATGCCTTACTATACACTGTCAATTTTTTCAGGTGAAAATCTCGATGTCGTCGGATTCACTCCAAATGTATCTGATTCGATTAATAGACACTAGACAACACACCCACAGGTGTACGAAAGTCGTAGGTAGCCTAGTTTGGCCGCTGTGCCAGTTGGAAGATGAGCTAGGATGAGGCTGAAAATGCCTTACTATACACTGTCAATTTTTTCAGGTGAAAATCTCGATGTCGTCGGATTCACTCCAAATGTATCTGATTCGATTAATAGACACTAGACAACACACCCACAGGTGTACGAAAGTCGTAGGTAGCCTAGTTTGGCCGCTGTGCCAGTTGGAAGATGAGCTAGGATGAGGCTGAAAATGCCTTACTATACACTGTCAATTTTTTCAGGTGAAAATCTCGATGTTGTCGGATTCACTCCAAATGAATCTGATTCGATTAATAGACACTAGCCAACACACCCACAGGTGTACGAAAGTCGTAGGTAGCCTAGTTTGGCCGCTGTGCCAATTGGAAGATGAGCTAGGATGAGGCTGAAAATGCCTTACTATACACTGTCAATTTTTTCAGGTGAAAATCTTGATGTCGTCGGATTCACTCCAAATGTATCTGATTCGATTAATAGACACTAGACAACACACCCACAGGTGTACGAAAGTCGTAGGTAGCCTAGTTTGGCCGCTGTGCCAATTGGAAGATGAGCTAGGATGAGGCTGAAAATGCCTTACTATACACTGTCAATTTTTTCAGGTGAAAATCTCGATGTCGTCGGATTCACTCCAAATGTATCTGATTCGATTAATAGACACTAGACAACACACCCACAGGTGTACGAAAGTCGTAGGTAGCCTAGTTTGGCCGCTGTGCCAGTTGGAAGATGAGCTAGGATGAGGCTGAAAATGCCTTACTATACACTGTCAATTTTTTCAGGTGAAAATCTCGATGTCGTCGGATTCACTCCAAATGAATCTGATTCGATTAATAGACACTAGACAACACACCCACAGGTGTACGAAAGTCGTAGGTAGCCTAGTTTGGCCGCTGTGCCAATTGGAAGATGAGCTAGGATGAGGCTGAAAATGCCTTACTATACACTGTCAATTTTTTCAGGTGAAAATCTCGATGTCGTCGGATTCGCTCCAAATGTATCTGATTCGATTAATAGACACTAGACAACACACCCACAGGTGTACGAAAGTCGTAGGTAGCCTAGTTTGGCCGCTGTGCCAATTGGAAGATGAGCTAGGATGAGGCTGAAAATGCCTTACTATACACTGTCAATTTTTTCAGGTGAAAATCTCGATGTCGTCGGATTCACTCCAAATGTATCTGATTCGATTAATAGACACTAGACAACACACCCACAGGTGTACGAAAGTCGTAGGTAGCCTAGTTTGGCCGCTGTGCCAGTTGGAAGATGAGCTAGGATGAGGCTGAAAATGCCTTACTATACACTGTCAATTTTTTCAGGTGAAAATCTCGATGTCGTCGGATTCACTCCAAATGTATCTGATTCGATTAATAGACACTAGACAACACACCCACAGGTGTACGAAAGTCGTAGGTAGCCTAGTTTGGCCGCTGTGCCAATTGGAAGATGAGCTAGGATGCGGCTGAAAATGCCTTACTATACACTGTCAATTTTTTCAGGTGAAAATCTCGATGTCGTCGGATTCACTCCAAATGAATCTGATTCGATTAATAGACACTAGACAACACACCCACAGGTGTACGAAAGTCGTAGGTAGCCTAGTTTGGCCGCTGTGCCAATTGGAAGATGAGCTAGGATGAGGCTGAAAATGCCTTACTATACACTGTCAATTTTTTCAGGTGAAAATCTCGATGTCGTCGGATTCACTCCAAATGTATCTGATTCGATTAATAGACACTAGACAACACACCCACAGGTGTACGAAAGTCGTAGGTAGCCTAGTTTGGCCGCTGTGCCAGTTGGAAGATGAGCTAGGATGAGGCTGAAAATGCCTTACTATACACTGTCAATTTTTTCAGGTGAAAATCTCGATGTCGTCGGATTCACTCCAAATGTATCTGATTCGATTAATAGACACTAGACAACACACCCACAGGTGTACGAAAGTCGTAGGTAGCCTAGTTTGGCCGCTGTGCCAGTTGGAAGATGAGCTAGGATGAGGCTGAAAATGCCTTACTATACACTGTCAATTTTTTCAGGTGAAAATCTCGATGTTGTCGGATTCACTCCAAATGAATCTGATTCGATTAATAGACACTAGCCAACACACCCACAGGTGTACGAAAGTCGTAGGTAGCCTAGTTTGGCCGCTGTGCCAATTGGAAGATGAGCTAGGATGAGGCTGAAAATGCCTTACTATACACTGTCAATTTTTTCAGGTGAAAATCTCGATGTCGTCGGATTCACTCCAAATGTATCTGATTCGATTAATAGACACTAGACAACACACCCACAGGTGTACGAAAGTCGTAGGTAGCCTAGTTTGGCCGCTGTGCCAATTGGAAGATGAGCTAGGATGAGGCTGAAAATGCCTTACTATACACTGTCAATTTTTTCAGGTGAAAATCTCGATGTCGTCGGATTCACTCCAAATGTATCTGATTCGATTAATAGACACTAGACAACACACCCACAGGTGTACGAAAGTCGTAGGTAGCCTAGTTTGGCCGCTGTGCCAGTTGGAAGATGAGCTAGGATGAGGCTGAAAATGCCTTACTATACACTGTCAATTTTTTCAGGTGAAAATCTCGATGTCGTCGGATTCACTCCAAATGAATCTGATTCGATTAATAGACACTAGACAACACACCCACAGGTGTACGAAAGTCGTAGGTAGCCTAGTTTGGCCGCTGTGCCAATTGGAAGATGAGCTAGGATGAGGCTGAAAATGCCTTACTATACACTGTCAATTTTTTCAGGTGAAAATCTCGATGTCGTCGGATTCGCTCCAAATGTATCTGATTCGATTAATAGACACTAGACAACACACCCACAGGTGTACGAAAGTCGTAGGTAGCCTAGTTTGGCCGCTGTGCCAATTGGAAGATGAGCTAGGATGAGGCTGAAAATGCCTTACTATACACTGTCAATTTTTTCAGGTGAAAATCTCGATGTCGTCGGATTCACTCCAAATGTATCTGATTCGATTAATAGACACTAGACAACACACCCACAGGTGTACGAAAGTCGTAGGTAGCCTAGTTTGGCCGCTGTGCCAGTTGGAAGATGAGCTAGGATGAGGCTGAAAATGCCTTACCACTGTCAATTTTTTCAGGTGAAAATCTCGATGTCGTCGGATTCGCTCCAAATGTATCTGATTCGATTAATAGACACTAGACAACACACCCACAGGTGTACGAAAGTCGTAGGTAGCCTAGTTTGGCCGCTGTGCCAATTGGAAGATGAGCTAGGATGAGGCTGAAAATGTCTTACTATACACTGTCAATTTTTTCAGGTGAAAATCTCGATGTCGTCGGATTCACTCCAAATGAATCTGATTCGATTAATAGACACTAGACAACACACCCACAGGTGTACGAAAGTCGTAGGTAGCCTAGTTTGGCCGCTGTGCCAATTGGAAGATGAGCTAGGATGAGGCTGAAAATGCCTTACTATACACTGTCAATTTTTTCAGGTGAAAATCTCGATGTCGTCGGATTCACTCCAAATGTATCTGATTCGATTAATAGACACTAGACAACACACCCACAGGTGTACGAAAGTCGTAGGTAGCCTAGTTTGGCCGCTGTGCCAGTTGGAAGATGAGCTAGGATGAGGCTGAAAATGCCTTACTGTACACTGTCAATTTTTTTAGGTGAAAATCTCGATGTCGTCGGATTCACTCCAAATGTATCTGATTCGATTAATAGACACTAGACAACACACCCACAGGTGTACGAAAGTCGTAGGTAGCCTAGTTTGGCCGCTGTGCCAGTTGGAAGATGAGCTAGGATGAGGCTGAAAATGCCTTACTATACACTGTCAATTTTTTCAGGTGAAAATCTCGATGTCGTCGGATTCACTCCAAATGTATCTGATTCGATTAATAGACACTAGACAACACACCCACAGGTGTACGAAAGTCGTAGGTAGCCTAGTTTGGCCGCTGTGCCAGTTGGAAGATGAGCTAGGATGAGGCTGAAAATGCCTTACTATACACTGTCAATTTTTTCAGGTGAAAATCTCGATGTCGTCGGATTCACTCCAAATGTATCTGATTCGATTAATAGACACTAGACAACACACCCACAGGTGTACGAAAGTCGTAGGTAGCCTAGTTTGGCCGCTGTGCCAGTTGGAAGATGAGCTAGGATGAGGCTGAAAATGCCTTACTATACACTGTCAATTTTTTCAGGTGAAAATCTCGATGTCGTCGGATTCACTCCAAATGTATCTGATTCGATTAATAGACACTAGACAACACACCCACAGGTGTACGAAAGTCGTAGGTAGCCTAGTTTGGCCGCTGTGCCAATTGGAAGATGAGCTAGGATGAGGCTGAAAATGCCTTACTATACACTGTCAATTTTTTCAGGTGAAAATCTCGATGTCGTCGGATTCACTCCAAATGAATCTGATTCGATTAATAGACACTAGACAACACACCCACAGGTGTACGAAAGTCGTAGGTAGCCTAGTTTGGCCGCTGTGCCAGTTGGAAGATGAGCTAGGATGAGGCTGAAAATGCCTTACTATACACTGTCAATTTTTTCAGGTGAAAATCTCGATGTCGTCGGATTCACTCCAAATGTATCTGATTCGATTAATAGACACTAGACAACACACCCACAGGTGTACGAAAGTCGTAGGTAGCCTAGTTTGGCCGCTGTGCCAGTTGGAAGATGAGCTAGGATGAGGCTGAAAATGCCTTACTATACACTGTCAATTTTTTCAGGTGAAAATCTCGATGTCGTCGGATTCACTCCAAATGTATCTGATTCGATTAATAGACACTAGACAACACACCCACAGGTGTACGAAAGTCGTAGGTAGCCTAGTTTCGGATTCACTCCAAATGTATCTGATTCGATTAATAGACACTAGACAACACACCCACAGGTGTACGAAAGTCCTAGGTAGCCTAGTTTGGCCGCTGTGCCAGTTGGAAGATGAGCTAGGATGAGGCTGAAAATGCCTTACTATACACTGTCAATTTTTTCAGGTGAAAATCTCGATGTCGTCGGATTCACTCCAAATGTATCTGATTCGATTAATAGACACTAGACAACACACCCACAGGTGTACGAAAGTCGTAGGTAGCCTAGTTTGGCCGCTGTGCCAGTTGGAAGATGAGCTAGGATGAGGCTGAAAATGCCTTACTATACACTGTCAATTTTTTCAGGTGAAAATCTCGATGTCGTCGGATTCACTCCAAATGTATCTGATTCGATTAATAGACACTAGACAACACACCCACAGGTGTACGAAAGTCGTAGGTAGCCTAGTTTGGCCGCTGTGCCAGTTGGAAGATGAGCTAGGATGAGGCTGAAAATGCCTTACTATACACTGTCAATTTTTTCAGGTGAAAATCTCGATGTCGTCGGATTCACTCCAAATGTATCTGATTCGATTAATAGACACTAGACAACACACCCACAGGTGTACGAAAGTCGTAGGTAGCCTAGTTTGGCCGCTGTGCCAGTTGGAAGATGAGCTAGGATGAGGCTGAAAATGCCTTACTATACACTGTCAATTTTTTCAGGTGAAAATCTCGATGTCGTCGGATTCACTCCAAATGAATCTGATTCGATTAATAGACACTAGACAACACACCCACAGGTGTACGAAAGTCGTAGGTAGCCTAGTTTGGCCGCTGTGCCAGTTGGAAGATGAGCTAGGATGAGGCTGAAAATGCCTTACTATACACTGTCAATTTTTTCAGGTGAAAATCTCGATGTCGTCGGATTCACTCCAAATGTATCTGATTCGATTAATAGACACTAGACAACACACCCACAGGTGTACGAAAGTCGTAGGTAGCCTAGTTTGGCCGCTGTGCCAGTTGGAAGATGAGCTAGGATGAGGCTGAAAATGCCTTACTATACACTGTCAATTTTTTCAGGTGAAAATCTCGATGTCGTCGGATTCACTCCAAATGTATCTGATTCGATTAATAGACACTAGACAACACACCCACAGGTGTACGAAAGTCGTAGGTAGCCTAGTTTGGCCGCTGTGCCAATTGGAAGATGAGCTAGGATGAGGCTGAAAATGCCTTACTATACACTGTCAATTTTTTCAGGTGAAAATCTCGATGTCGTCGGATTCACTCCAAATGAATCTGATTCGATTAATAGACACTAGACAACACACCCACAGGTGTACGAAAGTCGTAGGTAGCCTAGTTTGGCCGCTGTGCCAGTTGGAAGATGAGCTAGGATGAGGCTGAAAATGCCTTACTATACACTGTCAATTTTTTCAGGTGAAAATCTCGATGTCGTCGGATTCACTCCAAATGTATCTGATTCGATTAATAGACACTAGACAACACACCCACAGGTGTACGAAAGTCGTAGGTAGCCTAGTTTGGCCGCTGTGCCAGTTGGAAGATGAGCTAGGATGAGGCTGAAAATGCCTTACTATACACTGTCAATTTTTTCAGGTGAAAATCTCGATGTCGTCGGATTCACTCCAAATGTATCTGATTCGATTAATAGACACTAGACAACACACCCACAGGTGTACGAAAGTCGTAGGTAGCCTAGTTTGGCCGCTGTGCCAGTTGGAAGATGAGCTAGGATGAGGCTGAAAATGCCTTACTATACACTGTCAATTTTTTCAGGTGAAAATCTCGATGTCGTCGGATTCACTCCAAATGTATCTGATTCGATTAATAGACACTAGACAACACACCCACAGGTGTACGAAAGTCGTAGGTAGCCTAGTTTCGGATTCACTCCAAATGTATCTGATTCGATTAATAGACACTAGACAACACACCCACAGGTGTACGAAAGTCGTAGGTAGCCTAGTTTGGCCGCTGTGCCAGTTGGAAGATGAGCTAGGATGAGGCTGAAAATGCCTTACTATACACTGTCAATTTTTTCAGGTGAAAATCTCGATGTCGTCGGATTCACTCCAAATGTATCTGATTCGATTAATAGACACTAGACAACACACCCACAGGTGTACGAAAGTCGTAGGTAGCCTAGTTTGGCCGCTGTGCCAGTTGGAAGATGAGCTAGGATGAGGCTGAAAATGCCTTACTATACACTGTCAATTTTTTCAGGTGAAAATCTCGATGTCGTCGGATTCACTCCATTTGTATCTGATTCGATTAATAGACACTAGACAACACACCCACAGGTGTACGAAAGTCGTAGGTAGCCTAGTTTGGCCGCTGTGCCAGTTGGAAGATGAGCTAGGATGAGGCTGAAAATGCCTTACTATACACTGTCAATTTTTTCAGGTGAAAATCTCGATGTCGTCGGATTCACTCCAAATGTATCTGATTCGATTAATAGACACTAGACAACACACCCACAGGTGTACGAAAGTCGTAGGTAGCCTAGTTTGGCCGCTGTGCCAATTGGAAGATGAGCTAGGATGAGGCTGAAAATGCCTTACTATACACTGTCAATTTTTTCAGGTGAAAATCTCGATGTCGTCGGATTCACTCCAAATGTATCTGATTCGATTAATAGACACTAGACAACACACCCACAGGTGTACGAAAGTCGTAGGTAGCCTAGTTTGGCCGCTGTGCCAGTTGGAAGATGAGCTAGGATGAGGCTGAAAATGCCTTACTATACACTGTCAATTTTTTCAGGTGAAAATCTCGATGTCGTCGGATTCACTCCAAATGAATCTGATTCGATTAATAGACACTAGACAACACACCCACAGGTGTACGAAAGTCGTAGGTAGCCTAGTTTGGCCGCTGTGCCAATTGGAAGATGAGCTAGGATGAGGCTGAAAATGCCTTACTATACACTGTCAATTTTTTCAGGTGAAAATCTCGATGTCGTCGGATTCACTCCAAATGTATCTGATTCGATTAATAGACACTAGACAACACACCCACAGGTGTACGAAAGTCGTAGGTAGCCTAGTTTGGCCGCTGTGCCAGTTGGAAGATGAGCTAGGATGAGGCTGAAAATGCCTTACTATACACTGTCAATTTTTTCAGGTGAAAATCTCGATGTCGTCGGATTCACTCCAAATGTATCTGATTCGATTAATAGACACTAGACAACACACCCACAGGTGTACGAAAGTCGTAGGTAGCCTAGTTTGGCCGCTGTGCCAGTTGGAAGATGAGCTAGGATGAGGCTGAAAATGCCTTACTATACACTGTCAATTTTTTCAGGTGAAAATCTCGATGTCGTCGGATTCACTCCAAATGTATCTGATTCGATTAATAGACACTAGACAACACACCCACAGGTGTACGAAAGTCGTAGGTAGCCTAGTTTGGCCGCTGTGCCAATTGGAAGATGAGCTAGGATGAGGCTGAAAATGCCTTACTATACACTGTCAATTTTTTCAGGTGAAAATCTCGATGTCGTCGGATTCACTCCAAATGTATCTGATTCGATTAATAGACACTAGACAACACACCCACAGGTGTACGAAAGTCGTAGGTAGCCTAGTTTGGCCGCTGTGCCAATTGGAAGATGAGCTAGGATGAGGCTGAAAATGCCTTACTATACACTGTCAATTTTTTCAGGTGAAAATCTCGATGTCGTCGGATTCACTCCAAATGTATCTGATTCGATTAATAGACACTAGGCAACACACCCACAGGTGTACGAAAGTCGTAGGTAGCCTAGTTTGGCCGCTGTGCCAGTTGGAAGATGAGCTAGGATGAGGCTGAAAATGCCTTACTATACACTGTCAATTTTTTCAGGTGAAAATCTCGATGTCGTCGGATTCACTCCAAATGTATCTGATTCGATTAATAGACACTAGACAACACACCCACAGGTGTACGAAAGTCGTAGGTAGCCTAGTTTGGCCGCTGTGCCAATTGGAAGATGAGCTAGGATGAGGCTGAAAATGCCTTACTATACACTGTCAATTTTTTCAGGTGAAAATCTCGATGTCGTCGGATTCACTCCAAATGAATCTGATTCGATTAATAGACACTAGACAACACACCCACAGGTGTACGAAAGTCGTAGGTAGCCTAGTTTGGCCGCTGTGCCAGTTGGAAGATGAGCTAGGATGAGGCTGAAAATGCCTTACTATACACTGTCAATTTTTTCAGGTGAAAATCTCGATGTCGTCGGATTCACTCCAAATGTATCTGATTCGATTAATAGACACTAGGCAACACACCCACAGGTGTACGAAAGTCGTAGGTAGCCTAGTTTGGCCGCTGTGCCAGTTGGAAGATGAGCTAGGATGAGGCTGAAAATGCCTTACTATACACTGTCAATTTTTTCAGGTGAAAATCTCGATGTCGTCGGATTCACTCCAAATGTATCTGATTCGATTAATAGACACTAGGCAACACACCCACAGGTGTACGAAAGTCGTAGGTAGCCTAGTTTGGCCGCTGTGCCAATTGGAAGATGAGCTAGGATGAGGCTGAAAATGCCTTACTATACACTGTCAATTTTTTCAGGTGAAAATCTCGATGTCGTCGGATTCACTCCAAATGTATCTGATTCGATTATTAGACACTAGGCAACACACCCACAGGTGTACGAAAGTCGTAGGTAGCCTAGTTTGGCCGCTGTGCCAGTTGGAAGATGAGCTAGGATGAGGCTGAAAATGCCTTACTATACACTGTCAATTTTTTCAGGTGAAAATCTCGATGTCGTCGGATTCACTCCAAATGTATCTGATTCGATTAATAGACACTAGACAACACACCCACAGGTGTACGAAAGTCGTAGGTAGCCTAGTTTGGCCGCTGTGCCAGTTGGAAGATGAGCTAGGATGAGGCTGAAAATGCCTTACTATACACTGTCAATTTTTTCAGGTGAAAATCTCGATGTCGTCGGATTCACTCCAAATGTATCTGATTCGATTAATAGACACTAGACAACACACCCACAGGTGTACGAAAGTCGTAGGTAGCCTAGTTTGGCCGCTGTGCCAGTTGGAAGATGAGCTAGGATGAGGCTGAAAATGCCTTACTATACACTATCAATTTTTTCAGGTGAAAAGCTCGATGTCGTCGGATTCACTCCAAATGTATCTGATTCGATTAATAGACACTAGACAACACACCCACAGGTGTACGAAAGTCGTAAGTAGCCTAGTTTGGCCGCTGTGCCAGTTGGAAGATGAGCTAGGATGAGGCTGAAAATGCCTTACTATACACTGTCAATTTTTTCAGGTGAAAATCTCGATGTCGTCGGATTCACTCCAAATGTATCTGATTCGATTAATAGACACTAGACAACACACCCACAGGTGTACGAAAGTCGTAGGTAGCCTAGTTTGGCCGCTGTGCCAGTTGGAAGATGAGCTAGGATGAGGCTGAAAATGCCTTACTATACACTGTCAATTTTTTCAGGTGAAAATCTCGATGTCGTCGGATTCACTCCAAATGTATCTGATTCGATTAATAGACACTAGGCAACACACCCACAGGTGTACGAAAGTCGTAGGTAGCCTAGTTTGGCCGCTGTGCCAGTTGGAAGATGAGCTAGGATGAGGCTGAAAATGCCTTACTATACACTGTCAATTTTTTCAGGTGAAAATCTCGATGTCGTCGGATTCACTCCAAATGTATCTGATTCGATTAATAGACACTAGGCAACACACCCACAGGTGTACGAAAGTCGTAGGTAGCCTAGTTTGGCCGCTGTGCCAATTGGAAGATGAGCTAGGATGAGGCTGAAAATGCCTTACTATACACTGTCAATTTTTTCAGGTGAAAATCTCGATGTCGTCGGATTCACTCCAAATGTATCTGATTCGATTATTAGACACTAGGCAACACACCCACAGGTGTACGAAAGTCGTAGGTAGCCTAGTTTGGCCGCTGTGCCAGTTGGAAGATGAGCTAGGATGAGGCTGAAAATGCCTTACTATACACTGTCAATTTTTTCAGGTGAAAATCTCGATGTCGTCGGATTCACTCCAAATGTATCTGATTCGATTAATAGACACTAGACAACACACCCACAGGTGTACGAAAGTCGTAGGTAGCCTAGTTTGGCCGCTGTGCCAGTTGGAAGATGAGCTAGGATGAGGCTGAAAATGCCTTACTATACACTGTCAATTTTTTCAGGTGAAAATCTCGATGTCGTCGGATTCACTCCAAATGTATCTGATTCGATTAATAGACACTAGACAACACACCCACAGGTGTACGAAAGTCGTAGGTAGCCTAGTTTGGCCGCTGTGCCAGTTGGAAGATGAGCTAGGATGAGGCTGAAAATGCCTTACTATACACTGTCAATTTTTTCAGGTGAAAATCTCGATGTCGTCGGATTCACTCCAAATGTATCTGATTCGATTAATAGACACTAGACAACACACCCACAGGTGTACGAAAGTCGTAGGTAGCCTAGTTTGGCCGCTGTGCCAGTTGGAAGATGAGCTAGGATGAGGCTGAAAATGCCTTACTATACACTATCAATTTTTTCAGGTGAAAAGCTCGATGTCGTCGGATTCACTCCAAATGTATCTGATTCGATTAATAGACACTAGACAACACACCCACAGGTGTACGAAAGTCGTAAGTAGCCTAGTTTGGCCGCTGTGCCAGTTGGAAGATGAGCTAGGATGAGGCTGAAAATGCCTTACTATACACTGTCAATTTTTTCAGGTGAAAATCTCGATGTCGTCGGATTCACTCCAAATGTATCTGATTCGATTAATAGACACTAGACAACACACCCACAGGTGTACGAAAGTCGTAAGTAGCCTAGTTTGGCCGCTGTGCCAGTTGGAAGATGAGCTAGGATGAGGCTGAAAATGCCTTACTATACACTGTCAATTTTTTCAGGTGAAAATCTCGATGTCGTCGGATTCACTCCAAATGTATCTGATTCGATTAATAGACACTAGACAACACACCCACAGGTGTACGAAAGTCGTAGGTAGCCTAGTTTGGCCGCTGTGCCAATTGGAAGATGAGCTAGGATGAGGCTGAAAATGCCTTACTATACACTGTCAATTTTTTCAGGTGAAAATCTCGATGTCGTCGGATTCACTCCAAATGAATCTGATTCGATTAATAGACACTAGACAACACACCCACAGGTGTACGAAAGTCGTAGGTAGCCTAGTTTGGCCGCTGTGCCAATTGGAAGATGAGCTAGGATGAGGCTGAAAATGCCTTACTATACACTGTCAATTTTTTCAGGTGAAAATCTCGATGTCGTCGGATTCACTCCAAATGTATCTGATTCGATTAATAGACACTAGACAACACACCCACAGGTGTACGAAAGTCGTAGGTAGCCTAGTTTGGCCGCTGTGCCAGTTGGAAGATGAGCTAGGATGAGGCTGAAAATGCCTTACTATACTGTCAATTTTTTCAGGTGAAAATCTCGATGTCGTCGGATTCACTCCAAATGTATCTGATTCGATTAATAGACACTAGACAACACACCCACAGGTGTACGAAAGTCGTAGGTAGCCTAGTTTGGCCGCTGTGCCAGTTGGAAGATGAGCTAGGATGAGGCTGAAAATGCCTTACTATACACTGTCAATTTTTTCAGGTGAAAATCTCGATGTCGTCGGAATCACTCCAAATATATCTGATTCGATTAATAGACACTAGACAACACACCCACAGGTGTACGAAAGTCGTAGGTAGCCTAGTTTGGCCGCTGTGCCAGTTGGAAGATGAGCTAGGATGAGGCTGAAAATGCCTTACTATACACTGTCAATTTTTTCAGGTGAAAATCTCGATGTCGTCGGATTCACTCCAAATGTATCTGATTCGATTAATAGACACTAGACAACACACCCACAGGTGTACGAAAGTCGTAGGTAGCCTAGTTTGGCCGCTGTGCCAGTTGGAAGATGAGCTAGGATGAGGCTGAAAATGCCTTACTATACACTGTCAATTTTTTCAGGTGAAAATCTCGATGTCGTCGGATTCACTCCAAATGTATCTGATTCGATTAATAGACACTAGACAACACACCCACAGGTGTACGAAAGTCGTAGGTAGCCTAGTTTGGCCGCTGTGCCAATTGGAAGATGAGCTAGGATGAGGCTGAAAATGCCTTACTATACACTGTCAATTTTTTCAGGTGAAAATCTCGATGTCGTCGGATTCACTCCAAATGTATCTGATTCGATTAATAGACACTAGGCAACACACCCACAGGTGTACGAAAGTCGTAGGTAGCCTAGTTTGGCCGCTGTGCCAGTTGGAAGATGAGCTAGGATGAGGCTGAAAATGCCTTACTATACACTGTCAATTTTTTCAGGTGAAAATCTCGATGTCGTCGGATTCACTCCAAATGTATCTGATTCGATTAATAGACACTAGACAACACACCCACAGGTGTACGAAAGTCGTAGGTAGCCTAGTTTGGCCGCTGTGCCAGTTGGAAGATGAGCTAGGATGAGGCTGAAAATGCCTTACTATACACTATCAATTTTTTCAGGTGAAAATCTCGATGTCGTCGGATTCACTCCAAATGTATCTGATTCGATTAATAGACACTAGACAACACACCCACAGGTGTACGAAAGTCGTAGGTAGCCTAGTTTGGCCGCTGTGCCAGTTGGAAGATGAGCTAGGATGAGGCTGAAAATGCCTTACTATACACTGTCAATTTTTTCAGGTGAAAATCTCGATGTCGTCGGATTCACTCCAAATGAATCTGATTCGATTAATAGACACTAGACAACACACCCACAGGTGTACGAAAGTCGTAGGTAGCCTAGTTTGGCCGCTGTGCCAATTGGAAGATGAGCTAGGATGAGGCTGAAAATGCCTTACTATACACTATCAATTTTTTCAGGTGAAAATCTCGATGTCGTCGGATTCACTCCAAATGTATCTGATTCGATTAATAGACACTAGACAACACACCCACAGGTGTACGAAAGTCGTAGGTAGCCTAGTTTGGCCGCTGTGCCAGTTGGAAGATGAGCTAGGATGAGGCTGAAAATGCCTTACTATACACTGTCAATTTTTTCAGGTGAAAATCTCGATGTCGTCGGATTCACTCCAAATGTATCTGATTCGATTAATAGACACTAGACAACACACCCACAGGTGTACGAAAGTCGTAGGTAGCCTAGTTTGGCCGCTGTGCCAATTGGAAGATGAGCTAGGATGAGGCTGAAAATGCCTTACTATACACTGTCAATTTTTTCAGGTGAAAATCTCGATGTCGTCGGATTCACTCCAAATGAATCTGATTCGATTAATAGACACTAGACAACACACCCACAGGTGTACGAAAGTCGTAGGTAGCCTAGTTTGGCCGCTGTGCCAATTGGAAGATGAGCTAGGATGAGGCTGAAAATGCCTTACTATACACTGTCAATTTTTTCAGGTGAAAATCTCGATGTCGTCGGATTCACTCCAAATGTATCTGATTCGATTAATAGACACTAGACAACACACCCACAGGTGTACGAAAGTCGTAGGTAGCCTAGTTTGGCCGCTGTGCCAGTTGGAAGATGAGCTAGGATGAGGCTGAAAATGCCTTACTATACACTGTCAATTTTTTCAGGTGAAAATCTCGATGTCGTCGGATTCACTCCAAATGAATCTGATTCGATTAATAGACACTAGACAACACACCCACAGGTGTACGAAAGTCGTAGGTAGCCTAGTTTGGCCGCTGTGCCAGTTGGAAGATGAGCTAGGATGAGGCTGAAAATGCCTTACTATACACTGTCAATTTTTTCAGGTGAAAATCTCGATGTCGTCGGATTCACTCCAAATGTATCTGATTCGATTAATAGACACTAGACAACACACCCACAGGTGTACGAAAGTCGTAGGTAGCCTAGTTTGGCCGCTGTGCCAATTGGAAGATGAGCTAGGATGAGGCTGAAAATGCCTTACTATACACTGTCAATTTTTTCAGGTGAAAATCTCGATGTCGTCGGATTCACTCCAAATGTATCTGATTCGATTAATAGACACTAGACAACACACCCACAGGTGTACGAAAGTCGTAGGTAGCCTAGTTTGGCCGCTGTGCCAATTGGAAGATGAGCTAGGATGAGGCTGAAAATGCCTTACTATACACTGTCAATTTTTTCAGGTGAAAATCTCGATGTCGTCGGATTCACTCCAAATGAATCTGATTCGATTAATAGACACTAGACAACACACCCACAGGTGTACGAAAGTCGTAGGTAGCCTAGTTTGGCCGCTGTGCCAATTGGAAGATGAGCTAGGATGAGGCTGAAAATGCCTTACTATACACTGTCAATTTTTTCAGGTGAAAATCTCGATGTCGTCGGATTCACTCCAAATATATCTGATTCGATTAATAGACACTAGGCAACACACCCACAGGTGTACGAAAGTCGTAGGTAGCCTAGTTTGGCCGCTGTGCCAGTTGGAAGATGAGCTAGGATGAGGCTGAAAATGCCTTACTATACACTGTCAATTTTTTCAGGTGAAAATCTCGATGTCGTCGGATTCACTCCAAATGTATCTGATTCGATTAATAGACACTAGACAACACACCCACAGGTGTACGAAAGTCGTAGGTAGCCTAGTTTGGCCGCTGTGCCAGTTGGAAGATGAGCTAGGATGAGGCTGAAAATGCCTTACTATACACTGTCAATTTTTTCAGGTGAAAATCTCGATGTCGTCGGATTCACTCCAAATGTATCTGATTCGATTAATAGACACTAGACAACACACCCACAGGTGTACGAAAGTCGTAGGTAGCCTAGTTTGGCCGCTGTGCCAATTGGAAGATGAGCTAGGATGAGGCTGAAAATGCCTTACTATACACTGTCAATTTTTTCATGTGAAAATCTCGATGTCGTCGGATTCACTCCAAATGAATCTGATTCGATTAATAGACACTAGACAACACACCCACAGGTGTACGAAAGTCGTAGGTAGCCTAGTTTGGCCGCTGTGCCAGTTGGAAGATGAGCTAGGATGAGGCTGAAAATGCCTTACTATACACTGTCAATTTTTTCAGGTGAAAATCTCGATGTCGTCGGATTCACTCCAAATGTATCTGATTCGATTAATAGACACTAGACAACACACCCACAGGTGTACGAAAGTCGTAGGTAGCCTAGTTTGGCCGCTGTGCCAATTGGAAGATGAGCTAGGATGAGGCTGAAAATGCCTTACTATACACTGTCAATTTTTTCAGGTGAAAATCTCGATGTCGTCGGATTCACTCCAAATGTATCTGATTCGATTAATAGACACTAGACAACACACCCACAGGTGTACGAAAGTCGTAGGTAGCCTAGTTTGGCCGCTGTGCTAGTTGGAAGATGAGCTAGGATGAGGCTGAAAATGCCTTACTATACACTGTCAATTTTTTCAGGTGAAAATCTCGATGTCGTCGGATTCACTCCAAATGTATCTGATTCGATTAATAGACACTAGACAACACACCCACAGGTGTACGAAAGTCGTAGGTAGCCTAGTTTGGCCGCTGTGCCAATTGGAAGATGAGCTAGGATGAGGCTGAAAATGCCTTACTATACACTGTCAATTTTTTCAGGTGAAAATCTCGATGTCGTCGGATTCACTCCAAATGTATCTGATTCGATTAATAGACACTAGGCAACACACCCACAGGTGTACGAAAGTCGTCAATTTTTTCAGGTGAAAATCTCGATGTCGTCGGATTCACTCCAAATGAATCTGATTCGATTAATAGACACTAGACAACACACCCACAGGTGTACGAAAGTCGTAGGTAGCCTAGTTTGGCCGCTGTGCCAATTGGAAGATGAGCTAGGATGAGGCTGAAAATGCCTTACTATACACTGTCAATTTTTTCAGGTGAAAATCTCGATGTCGTCGGATTCACTCCAAATGTATCTGATTCGATTAATAGACACTAGGCAACACACCCACAGGTGTACGAAAGTCGTAGGTAGCCTAGTTTGGCCGCTGTGCCAGTTGGAAGATGAGCTAGGATGAGGCTGAAAATGCCTTACTATACACTGTCAATTTTTTCAGGTGAAAATCTCGATGTCGTCGGATTCTCTCCAAATGTATCTGATTCGATTAATAGACACTAGACAACACACCCACAGGTGTACGAAAGTCGTAGGTAGCCTAGTTTGGCCGCTGTGCCAATTGGAAGATGAGCTAGGATGAGGCTGAAAATGCCTTACTATACACTGTCAATTTTTTCAGGTGAAAATCTCGATGTCGTCGGATTCACTAAAAATGTATCTGATTCGATTAATAGACACTAGGCAACACACCCACAGGTGTACGAAAGTCGTAGGTAGCCTAGTTTGGCCGCTGTGCCAGTTGGAAGATGAGCTAGGATGAGGCTGAAAATGCCTTACTATACACTGTCAATTTTTTCAGGTGAAAATCTCGATGTCGTCGGATTCACTCCAAATGTATCTGATTCGATTAATAGACACTAGACAACACACCCACAGGTGTACGAAAGTCGTAGGTAGCCTAGTTTGGCCGCTGTGCCAGTTGGAAGATGAGCTAGGATGAGGCTGAAAATGCCTTACTATACACTGTCAATTTTTTCAGGTGAAAATCTCGATGTCGTCGGATTCACTCCAAATGTATCTGATTCGATTAATAGACACTAGACAACACACCCACAGGTGTACGAAAGTCGTAGGTAGCCTAGTTTGGCCGCTGTGCCAATTGGAAGATGAGCTAGGATGAGGCTGAAAATGCCTTACTATACACTGTCAATTTTTTCAGGTGAAAATCTCGATGTCGTCGGATTCACTCCAAATGTATCTGATTCGATTAATAGACACTAGGCAACACACCCACAGGTGTACGAAAGTCGTAGGTAGCCTAGTTTGGCCGCTGTGCCAGTTGGAAGATGAGCTAGGATGAGGCTGAAAATGCCTTACTATACACTGTCAATTTTTTCAGGTGAAAATCTCGATGTCGTCGGATTCACTCCAAATGTATCTGATTCGATTAATAGACACTAGACAACACACCCACAGGTGTACGAAAGTCGTAGGTAGCCTAGTTTGGCCGCTGTGCCAGTTGGAAGGTGAGCTAGGATGAGGCTGAAAATGCCTTACTATACACTGTCAATTTTTTCAGGTGAAAATCTCGATGTCGTCGGATTCACTCCAAATGTATCTGATTCGATTAATAGACACTAGACAACACACCCACAGGTGTACGAAAGTCGTAGGTAGCCTAGTTTGGCCGCTGTGCTAGTTGGAAGATGAGCTAGGATGAGGCTGAAAATGCCTTACTATACACTGTCAATTTTTTCAGGTGAAAATCTCGATGTCGTCGGATTCACTCCAAATGTATCTGATTCGATTAATAGACACTAGACAACACACCCACAGGTGTACGAAAGTCGTAGGTAGCCTAGTTTGGCCGCTGTGCCAATTGGAAGATGAGCTAGGATGAGGCTGAAAATGCCTTACTATACACTGTCAATTTTTTCAGGTGAAAATCTCGATGTCGTCGGATTCACTCCAAATGAATCTGATTCGATTAATAGACACTAGACAACACACCCACAGGTGTACGAAAGTCGTAGGTAGCCTAGTTTGGCCGCTGTGCCAATTGGAAGATGAGCTAGGATGAGGCTGAAAATGCCTTACTATACACTGTCAATTTTTTCAGGTGAAAATCTCGATGTCGTCGGATTCACTCCAAATGTATCTGATTCGATTAATAGACACTAGGCAACACACCCACAGGTGTACGAAAGTCGTCAATTTTTTCAGGTGAAAATCTCGATGTCGTCGGATTCACTCCAAATGAATCTGATTCGATTAATAGACACTAGACAACACACCCACAGGTGTACGAAAGTCGTAGGTAGCCTAGTTTGGCCGCTGTGCCAATTGGAAGATGAGCTAGGATGAGGCTGAAAATGCCTTACTATACACTGTCAATTTTTTCAGGTGAAAATCTCGATGTCGTCGGATTCACTCCAAATGTATCTGATTCGATTAATAGACACTAGACAACACACCCACAGGTGTACGAAAGTCGTAGGTAGCCTAGTTTGGCCGCTGTGCCAGTTGGAAGATGAGCTAGGATGAGGCTGACAATGCCTTACTATACACTGTCAATTTTTTCAGGTGAAAATCTCGATGTCGTCGGATTCACTCCAAATGTATCTGATTCGATTAATAGACACTAGACAACACACCCACAGGTGTACGAAAGTCGTAGGTAGCCTAGTTTGGCCGCTGTGCCAGTTGGAAGATGAGCTAGGATGAGGCTGAAAATGCCTTACTATACACTGTCAATTTTTCAGGTGAAAATCTCGATGTCGTCGGATTCACTCCAAATGTATCTGATTCGATTAATAGACACTAGACAACACACCCACAGGTGTACGAAAGTCGTAGGTAGCCTAGTTTGGCCGCTGTGCCAGTTGGAAGATGAGCTAGGATGAGGCTGAAAATGCCTTACTATACACTGTCAATTTTTTCAGGTGAAAATCTCGATGTCGTCGGATTCACTCCAAATGTATCTGATTCGATTAATAGACACTAGACAACACACCCACAGGTGTACGAAAGTCGTAGGTAGCCTAGTTTGGCCGCTGTGCCAGTTGGAAGATGAGCTAGGATGAGGCTGAAAATGCCTTACTATACACTGTCATTTTTTTCAGGTGAAAATCTCGATGTCGTCGGATTCACTCCAAATGTATCTGATTCGATTAATAGACACTAGACAACACACCCACAGGTGTACGAAAGTCGTAGGTAGCCTAGTTTGGCCGCTGTGCCAGTTGGAAGATGAGCTAGGATGAGGCTGAAAATGCCTTACTATACACTGTCAATTTTTTCAGGTGAAAATCTCGATGTCGTCGGATTCACTCCAAATGTATCTGATTCGATTAATAGACACTAGACAACACACCCACAGGTGTACGAAAGTCGTAGGTAGCCTAGTTTGGCCGCTGTGCCAATTGGAAGATGAGCTAGGATGAGGCTGAAAATGCCTTACTATACACTGTCAATTTTTTCAGGTGAAAATCTCGATATCGTCGGATTCACTCCAAATGTATCTGATTCGATTAATAGACACTAGACAACACACCCACAGGTGTACGAAAGTCGTAGGTAGCCTAGTTTGGCCGCTGTGCCAATTGGAAGATGAGCTAGGATGAGGCTGAAAATGCCTTACTATACACTGTCAATTTTTTCAGGTGAAAATCTCGATGTCGTCGGATTCACTCCAAATGTATCTGATTCGATTAATAGACACTAGACAACACACCCACAGGTGTACGAAAGTCGTAGGTAGCCTAGTTTGGCCGCTGTGCCAGTTGGAAGATGAGCTAGGATGAGGCTGAAAATGCCTTACTATACACTGTCAATTTTTTCAGGTGAAAATCTCGATGTCGTCGGATTCACTCCAAATGTATCTGATTCGATTAATAGACACTAGACAACACACCCACAGGTGTACGAAAGTCGTAGGTAGCCTAGTTTGGCCGCTGTGCCAGTTGGAAGATGAGCTAGGATGAGGCTGAAAATGCCTTACTATACACTGTCAATTTTTCAGGTGAAAATCTCGATGTCGTCGGATTCACTCCAAATGTATCTGATTCGATTAATAGACACTAGACAACACACCCACAGGTGTACGAAAGTCGTAGGTAGCCTAGTTTGGCCGCTGTGCCAGTTGGAAGATGAGCTAGGATGAGGCTGAAAATGCCTTACTATACACTGTCAATTTTTTCAGGTGAAAATCTCGATGTCGTCGGATTCACTCCAAATGTATCTGATTCGATTAATAGACACTAGACAACACACCCACAGGTGTACGAAAGTCGTAGGTAGCCTAGTTTGGCCGCTGTGCCAGTTGGAAGATGAGCTAGGATGAGGCTGAAAATGCCTTACTATACACTGTCAATTTTTTCAGGTGAAAATCTCGATGTCGTCGGCTTCACTCCAAATGTATCTGATTCGATTAATAGACACTAGACAACACACCCACAGGTGTACGAAAGTCGTAGGTAGCCTAGTTTGGCCGCTGTGCCAATTGGAAGATGAGCTAGGATGAGGCTGAAAATGCCTTACTATACACTGTCAATTTTTTCAGGTGAAAATCTCGATGTCGTCGGATTCACTCCAAATGTATCTGATTCGATTAATAGACACTAGGCAACACACCCACAGGTGTACGAAAGTCGTAGGTAGCCTAGTTTGGCCGCTGTGCCAGTTGGAAGATGAGCTAGGATGAGGCTGAAAATGCCTTACTATACACTGTCAATTTTTTCAGGTGAAAATCTCGATGTCGTCGGATTCACTCCAAATGTATCTGATTCGATTAATAGACACTAGACAACACACCCACAGGTGTACGAAAGTCGTAGGTAGCCTAGTTTGGCCGCTGTGCCAATTGGAAGATGAGCTAGGATGAGGCTGAAAATGCCTTACTATACACTGTCAATTTTTTCAGGTGAAAATCTCGATGTCGTCGGATTCACTCCAAATGAATCTGATTCGATTAATAGACACTAGACAACACACCCACAGGTGTACGAAAGTCGTAGGTAGCCTAGTTTGGCCGCTGTGCCAATTGGAAGATGAGCTAGGATGAGGCTGAAAATGCCTTACTATACACTGTCAATTTTTTCAGGTGAAAATCTCGATGTCGTCGGATTCACTCCAAATGAATCTGATTCGATTAATAGACACTAGACAACACACCCACAGGTGTACGAAAGTCGTAGGTAGCCTAGTTTGGCCGCTGTGCCAGTTGGAAGATGAGCTAGGATGAGGCTGAAAATGCCTTACTATACACTGTCAATTTTTTCAGGTGAAAATCTCGATGTCGTCGGATTCACTCCAAATGTATCTGATTCGATTAATAGACACTAGACAACACACCCACAGGTGTACGAAAGTCGTAGGTAGCCTAGTTTGGCCGCTGTGCCAATTGGAAGATGAGCTAGGATGAGGCTGAAAATGCCTTACTATACACTGTCAATTTTTTCAGGTGAAAATCTCGATGTCGTCGGATTCACTCCAAATGTATCTGATTCGATTAATAGACACTAGACAACACACCCACAGGTGTACGAAAGTCGTAGGTAGCCTAGTTTGGCCGCTGTGCCAGTTGGAAGATGAGCTAGGATGAGGCTGAAAATGCCTTACTATACACTGTCAATTTTTTCAGGTGAAAATCTCGATGTCGTCGGATTCACTCCAAATGTATCTGATTCGATTAATAGACACTAGGCAACACACCCACAGGTGTACGAAAGTCGTAGGTAGCCTAGTTTGGCCGCTGTGCCAGTTGGAAGATGAGCTAGGATGAGGCTGAAAATGCCTTACTATACACTGTCAATTTTTTCAGGTGAAAATCTCGATGTCGTCGGATTCACTCCAAATGTATCTGATTCGATTAATAGACACTAGACAACACACCCACAGGTGTACGAAAGTCGTAGGTAGCCTAGTTTGGCCGCTGTGCCAGTTGGAAGATGAGCTAGGATGAGGCTGAAAATGCCTTACTATACACTGTCAATTTTTTCAGGTGAAAATCTCGATGTCGTCGGATTCACTCCAAATGTATCTGATTCGATTAATAGACACTAGACAACACACCCACAGGTGTACGAAAGTCGTAGGTAGCCTAGTTTGGCCGCTGTGCCAGTTGGAAGATGAGCTAGGATGAGGCTGAAAATGCCTTACTATACACTGTCAATTTTTTCAGGTGAAAATCTCGATGTCGTCGGATTCACTCCAAATGTATCTGATTCGATTAATAGACACTAGACAACACACCCACAGGTGTACGAAAGTCGTAGGTAGCCTAGTTTGGCCGCTGTGCCAATTGGAAGATGAGCTAGGATGAGGCTGAAAATGCCTTACTATACACTGTCAATTTTTTCAGGTGAAAATCTCGATGTCGTCGGATTCACTCCAAATGTATCTGATTCGATTAATAGACACTAGACAACACACCCACAGGTGTACGAAAGTCGTAGGTAGCCTAGTTTGGCCGCTGTGCCAGTTGGAAGATGAGCTAGGATGTGGCTGAAAATGCCTTACTATACACTGTCAATTTTTTCAGGTGAAAATCTCGATGTCGTCGGATTCACTCCAAATGTATCTGATTCGATTAATAGACACTAGACAACACACCCACAGGTGTACGAAAGTCGTAGGTAGCCTAGTTTGGCCGCTGTGCCAGTTGGAAGATGAGCTAGGATGAGGCTGAAAATGCCTTACTATACACTGTCAATTTTTTCAGGTGAAAATCTCGATGTCGTCGGATTCACTCCAAATGAATCTGATTCGATTAATAGACACTAGACAACACACCCACAGGTGTACGAAAGTCGTAGGTAGCCTAGTTTGGCCGCTGTGCCAATTGGAAGATGAGCTAGGATAAGGCTGAAAATGCCTTACTATACACTGTCAATTTTTTCAGGTGAAAATCTCGATGTCGTCGGATTCACTCCAAATGTATCTGATTCGATTAATAGACACTAGACAACACACCCACAGGTGTACGAAAGTCGTAGGTAGCCTAGTTTGGCCGCTGTGCCAGTTGGAAGATGAGCTAGGATGAGGCTGAAAATGCCTTACTATACACTGTCAATTTTTTCAGGTGAAAATCTCGATGTCGTCGGATTCACTCCAAATGTATCTGATTCGATTAATAGACACTAGACAACACACCCACAGGTGTACGAAAGTCGTAGGTAGCCTAGTTTGGCCGCTGTGCCAATTGGAAGATGAGCTAGGATGAGGCTGAAAATGCCTTACTATACACTGTCAATTTTTTCAGGTGAAAATCTCGATGTCGTCGGATTCACTCCAAATGTATCTGATTCGATTAATAGACACTAGACAACACACCCACAGGTGTACGAAAGTCGTAGGTAGCCTAGTTTGGCCGCTGTGCCAGTTGGAAGATGAGCTAGGATGAGGCTGAAAATGCCTTACTATACACTGTCAATTTTTTCAGGTGAAAATCTCGATGTCGTCGGATTCACTCCAAATGTATCTGATTCGATTAATAGACACTAGACAACACACCCACAGGTGTACGAAAGTCGTAGGTAGCCTAGTTTGGCCGCTGTGCCAATTGGAAGATGAGCTAGGATGAGGCTGAAAATGCCTTACTATACACTGTCAATTTTTTCAGGTGAAAATCTCGATGTCGTCGGATTCACTCCAAATGAATCTGATTCGATTAATAGACACTAGACAACACACCCACAGGTGTACGAAAGTCGTAGGTAGCCTAGTTTGGCCGCTGTGCCAATTGGAAGATGAGCTAGGATGAGGCTGAAAATGCCTTACTATACACTGTCAATTTTTTCAGGTGAAAATCTCGATGTCGTCGGATTCACTCCAAATGTATCTGATTCGATTAATAGACACTAGACAACACACCCACAGGTGTACGAAAGTCGTAGGTAGCCTAGTTTGGCCGCTGTGCCAGTTGGAAGATGAGCTAGGATGAGGCTGAAAATGCCTTACTATACACTGTCACTTTTTTTCAGGTGAAAATCTCGATGTCGTCGGATTCACTCCAAATGTATCTGATTCGATTAATAGACACTAGACAACACACCCACAGGTGTACGAAAGTCGTAGGTAGCCTAGTTTGGCCGCTGTGCCAATTGGAAGATGAGCTAGGATGAGGCTGAAAATGCCTTACTATACACTGTCAATTTTTTCAGGTGAAAATCTCGATGTCGTCGGATTCACTCCAAATGTATCTGATTCGATTAATAGACACTAGACAACACACCCACAGGTGTACGAAAGTCGTAGGTAGCCTAGTTTGGCCGCTGTGCCAGTTGGAAGATGAGCTAGGATGAGGCTGAAAATGCCTTACTATACACTGTCAATTTTTTCAGGTGAAAATCTCGATGTCGTCGGATTCACTCCAAATGTATCTGATTCGATTAATAGACACTAGACAACACACCCACAGGTGTACGAAAGTCGTAGGTAGCCTAGTTTGGCCGCTGTGCCAATTGGAAGATGAGCTAGGATGAGGCTGAAAATGCCTTACTATACACTGTCAATTTTTTCAGGTGAAAATCTCGATGTCGTCGGATTCACTCCAAATGTATCTGATTCGATTAATAGACACTAGACAACACACCCACAGGTGTACGAAAGTCGTAGGTAGCCTAGTTTGGCCGCTGTGCCAGTTGGAAGATGAGCTAGGATGAGGCTGAAAATGCCTTACTATACACTGTCAATTTTTCAGGTGAAAATCTCGATGTCGTCGGATTCACTCCAAATGTATCTGATTCGATTAATAGACACTAGACAACACACCCACAGGTGTACGAAAGTCGTAGGTAGCCTAGTTTGGCCGCTGTGCCAGTTGGAAGATGAGCTAGGATGAGGCTGAAAATGCCTTACTATACACTGTCAATTTTTTCAGGTGAAAATCTCGATGTCGTCGGATTCACTCCAAATGTATCTGATTCGATTAATAGACACTAGACAACACACCCACAGGTGTACGAAAGTCGTAGGTAGCCTAGTTTGGCCGCTGTGCCAGTTGGAAGATGAGCTAGGATGAGGCTGAAAATGCCTTACTATACACTGTCAATTTTTTCAGGTGAAAATCTCGATGTCGTCGGATTCACTCCAAATGTATCTGATTCGATTAATAGACACTAGACAACACACCCACAGGTGTACGAAAGTCGTAGGTAGCCTAGTTTGGCCGCTGTGCCAGTTGGAAGATGAGCTAGGATGAGGCTGAAAATGCCTTACTATACACTGTCAATTTTTTCAGGTGAAAATCTCGATGTCGTCGGATTCACTCCAAATGTATCTGATTCGATTAATAGACACTAGACAACACACCCACAGGTGTACGAAAGTCGTAGGTAGCCTAGTTTGGCCGCTGTGCCAATTGGAAGATGAGCTAGGATGAGGCTGAAAATGCCTTACTATACACTGTCAATTTTTTCAGGTGAAAATCTCGATGTCGTCGGATTCACTCCAAATGTATCTGATTCGATTAATAGACACTAGGCAACACACCCACAGGTGTACGAAAGTCGTAGGTAGCCTAGTTTGGCCGCTGTGCCAGTTGGAAGATGAGCTAGGATGAGGCTGAAAATGCCTTACTATACACTGTCAATTTTTTCAGGTGAAAATCTCGATGTCGTCGGATTCACTCCAAATGTATCTGATTCGATTAATAGACACTAGACAACACACCCACAGGTGTACGAAAGTCGTAGGTAGCCTAGTTTGGCCGCTGTGCCAGTTGGAAGATGAGCTAGGATGAGGCTGAAAATGCCTTACTATGCACTGTCAATTTTTTCAGGTGAAAATCTCGATGTCGTCGGATTCACTCCAAATGTATCTGATTCGATTAATAGACACTAGACAACACACCCACAGGTGTACGAAAGTCGTAGGTAGCCTAGTTTGGCCGCTGTGCCAGTTGGAAGATGAGCTAGGATGAGGCTGAAAATGCCTTACTATACACTGTCAATTTTTTCAGGTGAAAATCTCGATGTCGTCGGATTCACTCCAAATGTATCTGATTCGATTAATAGACACTAGACAACACACCCACAGGTGTACGAAAGTCGTAGGTAGCCTAGTTTGGCCGCTGTGCCAGTTGGAAGATGAGCTAGGATGAGGCTGAAAATGCCTTACTATACACTGTCAATTTTTTCAGGTGAAAATCTCGATGTCGTCGGATTCACTCCAAATGTATCTGATTCGATTAATAGACACTAGACAACACACCCACAGGTGTACGAAAGTCGTAGGTAGCCTAGTTTGGCCGCTGTGCCAGTTGGAAGATGAGCTAGGATGAGGCTGAAAATGCCTTACTATACACTGTCAATTTTTTCAGGTGAAAATCTCGATGTCGTCGGATTCACTCCAAATGTATCTGATTCGATTAATAGACACTAGACAACACACCCACAGGTGTACGAAAGTCGTAGGTAGCCTAGTTTGGCCGCTGTGCCAGTTGGAAGATGAGCTAGGATGAGGCTGAAAATGCCTTACTATACACTGTCAATTTTTTCAGGTGAAAATCTCGATGTCGTCGGATTCACTCCAAATGAATCTGATTCGATTAATAGACACTAGACAACACACCCACAGGTGTACGAAAGTCGTAGGTAGCCTAGTTTGGCCGCTGTGCCAATTGGAAGATGAGCTAGGATGAGGCTGAAAATGCCTTACTATACACTGTCAATTTTTTCAGGTGAAAATCTCGATGTCGTCGGATTCACTCCAAATGTATCTGATTCGATTAATAGACACTAGACAACACACCCACAGGTGTACGGAAGTCGTAGGTAGCCTAGTTTGGCCGCTGTGCCAATTGGAAGATGAGCTAGGATGAGGCTGAAAATGCCTTACTATACACTGTCAATTTTTTCAGGTGAAAATCTCGATGTCGTCGGATTCACTCCAAATGTATCTGATTCGATTAATAGACACTAGGCAACACACCCACAGGTGTACGAAAGTCGTAGGTAGCCTAGTTTGGCCGCTGTGCCAGTTGGAAGATGAGCTAGGATGAGGCTGAAAATGCCTTACTATACACTGTCAATTTTTTCAGGTGAAAATCTCGATGTCGTCGGATTCACTCCAAATGTATCTGATTCGATTAATAGACACTAGACAACACACCCACAGGTGTACGAAAGTCGTAGGTAGCCTAGTTTGGCCGCTGTGCCAGTTGGAAGATGAGCTAGGATGAGGCTGAAAATGCCTTACTATACACTGTCAATTTTTTCAGGTGAAAATCTCGATGTCGTCGGATTCACTCCAAATGTATCTGATTCGATTAATAGACACTAGACAACACACCCACAGGTGTACGAAAGTCGTAGGTAGCCTAGTTTGGCCGCTGTGCCAGTTGGAAGATGAGCTAGGATGAGGCTGAAAATGCCTTACTATACACTGTCAATTTTTTCAGGTGAAAATCTCGATGTCGTCGGATTCACTCCAAATGTATCTGATTCGATTAATAGACACTAGACAACACACCCACAGGTGTACGAAAGTCGTAGGTAGCCTAGTTTGGCCGCTGTGCCAGTTGGAAGATGAGCTAGGATGAGGCTGAAAATGCCTTACTATACACTGTCAATTTTTTCAGGTGAAAATCTCGATGTCGTCGGATTCACTCCAAATGTATCTGATTCGATTAATAGACACTAGACAACACACCCACAGGTGTACGAAAGTCGTAGGTAGCCTAGTTTGGCCGCTGTGCCAGTTGGAAGATGAGCTAGGATGAGGCTGAAAATGCCTTACTATACACTGTCAATTTTTTCAGGTGAAAATCTCGATGTCGTCGGATTCACTCCAAATGTATCTGATTCGATTAATAGACACTAGACAACACACCCACAGGTGTACGAAAGTCGTAGGTAGCCTAGTTTGGCCGCTGTGCCAGTTGGAAGATGAGCTAGGATGAGGCTGAAAATGCCTTACTATACACTGTCAATTTTTTCAGGTGAAAATCTCGATGTCGTCGGATTCACTCCAAATGTATCTGATTCGATTAATAGACACTAGACAACACACCCACAGGTGTACGAAAGTCGTAGGTAGCCTAGTTTGGCCGCTGTGCCAGTTGGAAGATGAGCTAGGATGAGGCTGAAAATGCCTTACTATACACCGTCAATTTTTTCAGGTGAAAATCTCGATGTCGTCGGATTCACTCCAAATGAATCTGATTCGATTAATAGACACTAGACAACACACCCACAGGTGTACGAAAGTCGTAGGTAGCCTAGTTTGGCCGCTGTGCCAATTGGAAGATGAGCTAGGATGAGGCTGAAAATGCCTTACTATACACTGTCAATTTTTTCAGGTGAAAATCTCGATGTCGTCGGATTCACTCCAAATGTATCTGATTCGATTAATAGACACTAGACAACACACCCACAGGTGTACGAAAGTCGTAGGTAGCCTAGTTTGGCCGCTGTGCCAGTTGGAAGATGAGCTAGGATGAGGCTGAAAATGCCTTACTATACACTGTCAATTTTTTCAGGTGAAAATCTCGATGTCGTCGGATTCACTCCAAATGTATCTGATTCGATTAATAGACACTAGACAACACACCCACAGGTGTACGAAAGTCGTAGGTAGCCTAGTTTGGCCGCTGTGCCAGTTGGAAGATGAGCTAGGATGAGGCTGAAAATGCCTTACTATACACTGTCAATTTTTTCAGGTGAAAATCTCGATGTCGTCGGATTCACTCCAAATGTATCTGATTCGATTAATAGACACTAGACAACACACCCACAGGTGTACGAAAGTCGTAGGTAGCCTAGTTTGGCCGCTGTGCCAGTTGGAAGATGAGCTAGGATGAGGCTGAAAATGCCTTACTATACACTGTCAATTTTTTCAGGTGAAAATCTCGATGTCGTCGGATTCACTCCAAATGTATCTGATTCGATTAATAGACACTAGACAACACACCCACAGGTGTACGAAAGTCGTAGGTAGCCTAGTTTGGCCGCTGTGCCAGTTGGAAGATGAGCTAGGATGAGGCTGAAAATGCCTTACTATACACTGTCAATTTTTTCAGGTGAAAATCTCGATGTCGTCGGATTCACTCCAAATTTATCTGATTCGATTAATAGACACTAGACAACACACCCACAGGTGTACGAAAGTCGTAGGTAGCCTAGTTTGGCCGCTGTGCCAGTTGGAAGATGAGCTAGGATGAGGCTGAAAATGCCTTACTATACACTGTCAATTTTTTCAGGTGAAAATCTCGATGTCGTCGGATTCACTCCAAATGAATCTGATTCGATTAATAGACACTAGACAACACACCCACAGATGTACGAAAGTCGTAGGTAGCCTAGTTTGGCCGCTGTGCCAGTTGGAAGATGAGCTAGGATGAGGCTGAAAATGCCTTACTATACACTGTCAATTTTTTCAGGTGAAAATCTCGATGTCGTCGGATTCACTCCAAATGTATCTGATTCGATTAATAGACACTAGACAACACACCCACAGGTGTACGAAAGTCGTAGGTAGCCTAGTTTGGCCGCTGTGCCAATTGGAAGATGAGCTAGGATGAGGCTGAAAATGCCTTACTATACACTGTCAATTTTTTCAGGTGAAAATCTCGATGTCGTCGGATTCACTCCAAATGTATCTGATTCGATTAATAGACACTAGACAACACACCCACAGGTGTACGAAAGTCGTAGGTAGCCTAGTTTGGCCGCTGTGCCAATTGGAAGATGAGCTAGGATGAGGCTGAAAATGCCTTACTATACACTGTCAATTTTTTCAGGTGAAAATCTCGATGTCGTCGGATTCACTCCAAATGAATCTGATTCGATTAATAGACACTAGACAACCCACCCACAGGTGTACGAAAGTCGTAGGTAGCCTAGTTTGGCCGCTGTGCCAGTTGGAAGATGAGCTAGGATGAGGCTGAAAATGCCTTACTATACACTGTCAATTTTTTCAGGTGAAAATCTCGATGTCGTCGGATTCACTCCAAATGTATCTGATTCGATTAATAGACACTAGGCAACACACCCACAGGTGTACGAAAGTCGTAGGTAGCCTAGTTTGGCCGCTGTGCCAGTTGGAAGATGAGCTAGGATGAGGCTGAAAATGCCTTACTATACACTGTCAATTTTTTCAGGTGAAAATCTCGATGTCGTCGGATTCACTCCAAATGTATCTGATTCGATTAATAGACACTAGGCAACACACCCACAGGTGTACGAAAGTCGTAGGTAGCCTAGTTTGGCCGCTGTGCCAGTTGGAAGATGAGCTAGGATGAGGCTGAAAATGCCTTACTATACACTGTCAATTTTTTCAGGTGAAAATCTCGATGTCGTCGGATTCACTCCAAATGTATCTGATTCGATTAATAAGCACTAGACAACACACCCACAGGTGTACGAAAGTCGTAGGTAGCCTAGTTTGGCCGCTGTGCCAGTTGGAAGATGAGCTAGGATGAGGCTGAAAATGCCTTACTATACACTGTCAATTTTTTCAGGTGAAAATCTCGATGTCGTCGGATTCACTCCAAATGTATCTGATTCGATTAATAGACACTAGACAACACACCCACAGGTGTACGAAAGTCGTAGGTAGCCTAGTTTGGCCGCTGTGCCAGTTGGAAGATGAGCTAGGATGAGGCTGAAAATGCCTTACTATACACTGTCAATTTTTCAGGTGAAAATCTCGATGTCGTCGGATTCACTCCAAATGTATCTGATTCGATTAATAGACACTAGACAACACACCCACAGGTGTACGAAAGTCGTAGGTAGCCTAGTTTGGCCGCTGTGCCAGTTGGAAGATGAGCTAGGATGAGGCTGAAAATGCCTTACTATACACTGTCAATTTTTTCAGGTGAAAATCTCGATGTCGTCGGATTCACTCCAAATGTATCTGATTCGATTAATAGACACTAGACAACACACCCACAGGTGTACGAAAGTCGTAGGTAGCCTAGTTTGGCCGCTGTGCCAGTTGGAAGAAGAGCTAGGATGAGGCTGAAAATGCCTTACTATACACTGTCAATTTTTTCAGGTGAAAATCTCGATGTCGTCGGATTCACTCCAAATGTATCTGATTCGATTAATAGACACTAGACAACACACCCACAGGTGTACGAAAGTCGTAGGTAGCCTAGTTTGGCCGCTGTGCCAGTTGGAAGATGAGCTAGGATGAGGCTGAAAATGCCTTACTATACACTGTCAATTTTTCAGGTGAAAATCTCGATGTCGTCGGATTCACTCCAAATGTATCTGATTCGATTAATAGACACTAGACAACACACCCACAGGTGTACGAAAGTCGTAGGTAGCCTAGTTTGGCCGCTGTGCCAGTTGGAAGATGAGCTAGGATGAGGCTGAAAATGCCTTACTATACACTGTCAATTTTTTCAGGTGAAAATCTCGATGTCGTCGGATTCACTCCAAATGTATCTGATTCGATTAATAGACACTAGACAACACACCCACAGGTGTACGAAAGTCGTAGGTAGCCTAGTTTGGCCGCTGTGCCAGTTGGAAGATGAGCTAGGATGAGGCTGAAAATGCCTTACTATACACTGTCAATTTTTTCAGGTGAAAATCTCGATGTCGTCGGATTCACTCCAAATGTATCTGATTCGATTAATAGACACTAGACAACACACCCACAGGTGTACGAAAGTCGTAGGTAGCCTAGTTTGGCCGCTGTGCCAGTTGGAAGATGAGCTAGGATGAGGCTGAAAATGCCTTACTATACACTGTCAATTTTTTCAGGTGAAAATCTCGATGTCGTCGGATTCACTCCAAATGAATCTGATTCGATTAATAGACACTAGACAACACACCCACAGATGTACGAAAGTCGTAGGTAGCCTAGTTTGGCCGCTGTGCCAGTTGGAAGATGAGCTAGGATGAGGCTGAAAATGCCTTACTATACACTGTCAATTTTTTCAGGTGAAAATCTCGATGTCATCGGATTCACTCCAAATGTATCTGATTCGATTAATAGACACTAGACAACACACCCACAGGTGTACGAAAGTCGTAGGTAGCCTAGTTTGGCCGCTGTGCCAGTTGGAAGATGAGCTAGGATGAGGCTGAAAATGCCTTACTATACACTGTCAATTTTTTCAGGTGAAAATCTCGATGTCGTCGGATTCACTCCAAATGTATCTGATTCGATTAATAGACACTAGACAACACACCCACAGGTGTACGAAAGTCGTAGGTAGCCTAGTTTGGCCGCTGTGCCAGTTGGAAGATGAGCTAGGATGAGGCTGAAAATGCCTTACTATACACTGTCAATTTTTTCAGGTGAAAATCTCGATGTCGTCGGATTCACTCCAAATGTATCTGATTCGATTAATAGACACTAGACAACACACCCACAGGTGTACGAAAGTCGTAGGTAGCCTAGTTTGGCCGCTGTGCCAGTTGGAAGATGAGCTAGGATGAGGCTGAAAATGCCTTACTATACACTGTCAATTTTTTCAGGTGAAAATCTCGATGTCGTCGGATTCACTCCAAATTTATCTGATTCGATTAATAGACACTAGACAACACACCCACAGGTGTACGAAAGTCGTAGGTAGCCTAGTTTGGCCGCTGTGCCAGTTGGAAGATGAGCTAGGATGAGGCTGAAAATGCCTTACTATACACTGTCAATTTTTTCAGGTGAAAATCTCGATGTCGTCGGATTCACTCCAAATGAATCTGATTCGATTAATAGACACTAGACAACACACCCACAGATGTACGAAAGTCGTAGGTAGCCTAGTTTGGCCGCTGTGCCAGTTGGAAGATGAGCTAGGATGAGGCTGAAAATGCCTTACTATACACTGTCAATTTTTTCAGGTGAAAATCTCGATGTCGTCGGATTCACTCCAAATGTATCTGATTCGATTAATAGACACTAGACAACACACCCACAGGTGTACGAAAGTCGTAGGTAGCCTAGTTTGGCCGCTGTGCCAATTGGAAGATGAGCTAGGATGAGGCTGAAAATGCCTTACTATACACTGTCAATTTTTTCAGGTGAAAATCTCGATGTCGTCGGATTCACTCCAAATGTATCTGATTCGATTAATAGACACTAGACAACACACCCACAGGTGTACGAAAGTCGTAGGTAGCCTAGTTTGGCCGCTGTGCCAGTTGGAAGATGAGCTAGGATGAGGCTGAAAATGCCTTACTATACACTGTCAATTTTTTCAGGTGAAAATCTCGATGTCGTCGGATTCACTCCAAATGTATCTGATTCGATTAATAGACACTAGACAACACACCCACAGGTGTACGAAAGTCGTAGGTAGCCTAGTTTGGCCGCTGTGCCAGTTGGAAGATGAGCTAGGATGAGGCTGAACATGCCTTACTATACACTGTCAATTTTTTCAGGTGAAAATCTCGATGTCGTCGGATTCACTCCAAATGTATCTGATTCGATTAATAGACACTAGACAACACACCCACAGGTGTACGAAAGTCGTAGGTAGCCTAGTTTGGCCGCTGTGCCAGTTGGAAGATGAGCTAGGATGAGGCTGAAAATGCCTTACTATACACTGTCAATTTTTTCAGGTGAAAATCTCGATGTCGTCGGATTCACTCCAAATGTATCTGATTCGATTAATAGACACTAGACAACACACCCACAGGTGTACGAAAGTCGTAGGTAGCCTAGTTTGGCCGCTGTGCCAGTTGGAAGATGAGCTAGGATGAGGCTGAAAATGCCTTACTATACACTGTCAATTTTTTCAGGTGAAAATCTCGATGTCGTCGGATTCACTCCAAATGTATCTGATTCGATTAATAGACACTAGACAACACACCCACAGGTGTACGAAAGTCGTAGGTAGCCTAGTTTGGCCGCTGTGCCAGTTGGAAGATGAGCTAGGATGAGGCTGAAAATGCCTTACTATACACTGTCAATTTTTTCAGGTGAAAATCTCGATGTCGTCGGATTCACTCCAAATGTATCTGATTCGATTAATAGACACTAGACAACACACCCACAGGTGTACGAAAGTCGTAGGTAGCCTAGTTTGGCCGCTGTGCCAGTTGGAAGATGAGCTAGGATGAGGCTGAAAATGCCTTACTATACACTGTTGATTTTTCTCAGCTGAAATGTTTTTTTTTATAAATTAAACGACTGATCACAAATATTTTGTTATTTCACATACCAGGCCACCATGCCCACAGCAAAAGCAGAAGGCATACCTAATAACAATTTGCGCCGTCTACAGTGCATACCTGCATGTGTGACTATGTGACTCCTTTGTGGAATGCAATCATTTTGTGTCGAAGATTTTATATGCAATACCTACTGATTATTCTGGGCTTCTGATTTGATCGATTTGTGCTGTGAACATTTCCTGGGATCAGCACTTAGTATAAATACAGTTTGCAATGATGTTCTGCTGTTCGAGGATAGAATGAAAATGTGGCTTGTAGTTGGGCCGCTCTGGCAGTTGGAAGGTGAGTTAGGCTCGACCTTCAACACATTCATGTGCTGACACAATTTTCGCTGTTCATCTATTTCAGGCCTTTACTGTCGGTTTGACACAGTCATTTGGACACACAAGCAAACATACCCTCAACACATAGTCATTGTGGCAGCGGTTAGATTCATATTGGCAGCTCACGTCAAAATTCAGTGATGTGCTTAGAAATTAATAAAAAAATGTTTTTTGTATTTTCCAAGCAGAAGCCAAAATGCTTACTATTTGTGATTTAAATCTAGATTGCCTTATTAGAATATTCTGCTACTGTGATGCGTCCGACCTCGCGAATCTCTGCCGCTCCAGTTCGTTCTTCAACACTGTGATAAACAATCACGTTTACTTTGCGAAGTCGTTGGATCTTTTGCTGTGTGGCCATCGGGACAATCCAGCAATCTGCAATAGGTAAGTGGGCAATTTAAATCCATGAGCCAACTGGGCAGCTTAAGACCTCCACTTTCGTGTTTAGGACGCACAATGAACTCTCATACATTAACCGTCTGTCGATTGCGTCCAATTGGATTGCAGGACGCTACAAGGAGACCACATATTTCCACAGCAAGCGAATGTATGCATCCAGGATACATCTGGACAGGGAGAACCTGTACATAACACATCAAAGCTACTTACGCATTCACGGGCGAGCAAGCGACGAAGCCGTGAGGAGGCGCTGTACGAAGGAGGTATTCACAAACGCCAAAGCTGACATTTCGAATTTTGTGAAGAAAAATGGCACGCTGTTCGCCGGGCGTGTGTATGGCAGTGGCTTCATCTACGAGGATGGCATTGCTACCGAGGTGCGACTGCACGATATAAACGAATACCTCTCCAGCGTGGACTTCTGCAACAACCTGTACCTGTCCAGCACAGACAAGCGCACCCGTCTGTGGCATCGAGCAGATCAATTCGGTTTGATGTACTTAGACTTAGCTAAGGAATATGAACATTCTTACAAGGCCGCCCTATTTTCACCAGATGGCGATAAGATCTACGGAGGTCTGTACACGGCTCTGAATCACAGAGCCCTCAGAGAAGTCGATGTCGAGACGTAAGTACGTCCGGATATGTTTTCATTCTAATCTATTGCACATTTTCAGGGGGACCCACCATATCCTCAATTCAGACACGTTTTCCATCTACGACATCAAGCTGAAGGACCCCAACGTGATATTTACCGCGAATTTCGACACCACCTTTCGCATGTACGACAGACGTCTGGACTGTGACGTGAGCATATGGGAGGATCAGTTCGCGTCGTCAATGTATTGCCTGGACTACGATGGGCTGTATGGAGTGCTCTGTGGGGTGAAGCACCACTGTAGGGTGAACTTATACGACATCCGAGTGCCGGGCAAGTGTGTGCAGATTTACTTTCCATCATCGCGGAATGGCCGTAGCTCTCCGGTGTACAGTATTGCGTGTGATAGTCGCTACCTCTTCGTGGCGACCGATCGCAACTTGAGAGTGCTTGACTTCAAGGCCGACTGGGCAACATCGAGGGACTATCGAAATCTCTTTCACACGGTAATACGAGGATAATGAGGGAAATATGTTGTTATTTGAATGGGGTAAGTTTTTGTATCACTTGTAAGAGTCTGGCGAATGATGTTGTGTGTGCTTTCAGGTCAATTTTTTGGATCAAGCGAGAGTTACTGACGGGCGGTGAAGATTCCGTACATTTTGCTTACCTGCTTACCTCAAAGCCAAATGGCGGTTACATGATAAATCATCACTGCATCACAGCTGAAGCGAATTATGTTGTACATGAAGGAAATGTGTTAATAAAAGTTGTATTGTAAGATGCTTGATGTTGTTGAAGTGAATGTCTTTCGTTTGAATTGAATTCCGTTCCGTTCCGGGCTGCTTTTTTCAACTGATTCTGACGACGGATTGTTAAACGTTTCAAATCATTGCCGTCAACTTTTTTACTGTCTTCACTTGCAGCTGAAATTGCCATGAGTGTGTTCCACTGATTACTTACTTAAGGTGGCACTACAATCCACCTGGCTCTCAACCAACAAGCGTATCCAGTCAACTCGATCAGATTCATTAGAATGTTGGGCTGCCTGGACGAAGAAAGGACACATGGTGCGATGAGGGTATAAGGAAGAACTATTTCCCACTCTGGGCATCACAATCGGTCCACACGGACCTAAGTGAGACGTGCTCTTACGAGTCTACCCACGATCCTATCCTAGTTAGTTGCCTCCAGTTTCGCACGCATTGTTGGTTGAGGTCCCTTTCCACTTGCGTGCGGCACCTCAGTCGCGGTTTTCCTCCTCTGCGCCGTCCCTCGTCGGTGGATTCGAAGACTTTCCGGGCCGGAGCATTGGTTTCCATGCGCTCTACATGACCTAGCCATCTCAATCGTTGCATCTTCACTCTTCTAGCTAAGTCCGTGTCGCTAAACAGCTCGCACAGTTCGTTGTTATATCTTCTCTTGCACTCACCATCTACGCCCACAGTATTTTCCTCTCAAAGCAGCCAAGAGCAACTTCGTCCGCTCTTGACAAAGTCCATGCCTCTCAGCCATGCAGCAGGACTGGGACGGGAAAGGACTTATAGAGGGTTACTTCGGTTGTTCGAGAGGGGGCTTTGTTTATCAATTGCTTTCTTAGCCCAAAGAAGCAGCAATTCTTCTTTGTTTTGCTCTATAGTCCGTGGTGGACCTGGGTCTCAACCAACAAGCCTCTCCAGCCAGCACGATCTTTCGCCAGCCGCCTCCAATTGCACACACCAAGTTGGTTAAGGTAAGTCTCCACTTGTGTGCGCCATCTCGTTCTAGGACGTCCTCTGTTGCGTTCTCCCAATGGCTCGAGCTGTGGTGTCCATCCGCTCTACTTCTTAAGCGTTAGATCCGAAGACGCTTAACTAGGTGCATGCCGCTGGACAGCCTGTACAGTTCGTGAATGAATCTCCTCCTCAAGACACCATCAAGGACCAAACAGAACCAAAGATCGCACGTAGAACGATTCTCTCAAAACGACCAAGAGCTTCTTCATCCGCTTTCAATACCGTCCATTTCTCTGCGCCATAGGGCAGGACAGGGATGATCAGGGTGTTATATAAAGTCAGCTTGGTGCTTCGAGAGTTTGACTCTGTTACTCAATTGCCTGTTGAGCCCAAAGAAACAGCGATTGGCAAGAGTAATCCTGCGCTTGATCTCGGTACTGGTGCTACTGTCGTCCCCGTTTACTGGCATTGAAGTGGAAGCGGCTAAAATGGGTCTGGAGTAAATCAGGGCAAAACAAAGTACATGGTGTCATCACGGAAGGACGCACAACATCGACGATTCGGACAGAGTGTCATAATGGGCAGCAGAAACTTTGAGGTAGTCAAGGACTCTACCTCGGCTCTGCAGTAGAAAGAAGCAGCGATTGCCAAGAGTTATTCTTCGTCTTCGATTTCTGGTGTCGTTGTCTGAGGCATTAGCGGTTCCTAGGGACTCCCACTTGACCTGCTATGAGTGCCACTAGGATCATTACACTCGTTTACTCTAGCTGGGTCCCTGGACACATGGACATAACAGGCAATGAGGAAGCAGACGAGCTTGCCAGAAAAGGGGCCGAGATGGACCCATCCCAAGCAATCCCATACATCGATCCACCTCTGGCAGATGGTCAAGAAGAAAGTGCTATCAAATGAAAGGTGGAACTCGTTATCCACTTGTGTGACTGCCCGAATACTATGGCCAAGGTTTAGCAGCGCAACTCCTCTTAAGCAGCAGAGAGAACTCTGCGCTTGGTTGTCGGTTCATACCACGAAAACAAAATGGAACTGGACCCAGAATACCATATGCAGAGGCTGCGGGGACGAAGAACTAGAAGACACCACTCACTTCCGGTGTCAATGTCCACAGCCTCTGCCTATTGAGACACAGAACACTGGGAGAATTTTTCTTCCAAGATCTTCAAGCACTTACGGTTCATCAAGATTTCTGGATGGCTATGATGAAAAACGCACCCAACGCCTGAGGTCAAATCGTCTCATTCAACGCCCGGACACGAAAAGGAGGAGGAAAGAGGATCCCCCCACCCTGGGCATCACCATGGGTCCAACCGGACCTAAGTGAGGCGTGGCTCCACCACGCGTCTCATTATACCAAGCAGCCCCTCTCCCCCACAAAAAAAAACGCACTCCAAATAAACATAAAATTATTTCTGTATTCTCCAGTTGTTGTTTTTTTGTTTTTATAACTTATCTCTAGAACGAAATATATAATTTAACTTATTATACATACACACATATATAAAAATATATATATATACATATAAACGGAATTTATCTAAATAACACGTTTGACGGATTGTGACTTCTCTCATTGTTTTCTTTCAGTTTTTTTCTGTAGATGCCTTGTCTATCGTTACGTTCCACTGTTATACAGTCTTTCCCCATTCAGTCGAATCCTCAAATGGATCCACTTTCAGCAGTTTTCTATATTTCCTTCTCGTCTTGGCAGGGATTGGACGCATTAAAATTAAATAGCCTGATCGATGTGAGGAAAAGATGTAGCATGTGTGCAGAAAATCGTATGAATGTAAGAATGTAACCAAAATACTAAAACTAAGTCGAATGAATACGAATAGAAGAGAGAGATAGAGAGAGAGAAGGTGAAGGCTGATGCAAATATAGTCATCCTGTCGAACGTTTGGCGAATCAGTGTTTATCGCTGGGTTTCTTCTCATCACCGTGGTCAGTTGGAAATGTTGTTGTCGATGATGATGACGACGACGACGATGCTGATGATGATGATGATGATGTTGTTGATGTGCATTCCGTGGTGGAAGTTGTGCCTTTTGTGACAGAAGCTTCTTCTGCTGTTGTCAGTGTATCCGCATCGCTAAGTGCAGCGGCTATTTCCCCATTGAACTGCAATAGGCAGCCGAGTGCTCCGAAGTAGCCCTCATGTTCGAGGAAGAGCGCCTTCATTGTGTGATCCGACCAGAAATCCATGGCATAGGCAAGGAGCTTCATTGATATCGGGTTCACGCGCAGAAAATTGCCCACAAAAACGATCTGAAAGCGATTGGCAGGCATAAGTTGAACAGCAGGGGGGTTTTTTTTTTGTTTACAAAGATTTAAGTACCTTATCAATTTTGGCATTAAGCGCACACATTTTCGCAATGGACCCAATGTTGTTGGTGATCGTCACCAGCGTGGCATTGGCCAGGTCCTCCCGAGACACCGATGAGCGTTTATCCTTCAAGTGCATTTGGCCAAAACTTTACAACAACAAGAGACAGAAATATTTGTTTGAAAAAAGCAACAGAATGAATTTCAGTTTTTTCTTGTCCCACCTTGAAGCAACCAGATCGCCGGTCAGACCGAAACGTTCGTAGTCCCCGCCATAGATGTCTCGCACTAGTTTGTCGACTTTTCGGTTATCTCCCTTCGTGGCAAGTTGGATGGCTTCTTCAAAACTATTGCATCCCGTTAGAAGGCAACACAAACCGAGGAATGTCCCTCCACCTAAACTGTTTCAATTCACTCAATTAAAGCTCACTCTCACGCGGGGGAGGCAATATATTCACATTTACCTTGTTCCAGATATGCGCTTGTAATTGTTTGGTCCATACACAGCCAGGATCGAAACGCCGGAACCAACGTTCACCAGTATAAATGGATATGGCTGTGAGAAGTCAAAAGCTCGTATCTCGCTATTTCTAGAAAGGGGGCAGGGGATTAGTCGAGTGTTGCAAGCAGTGCCCAGCTGATGTACTTACAAAATATCACATGCGTTCTCGTAGTAATAGCACTCCGTTTTATTCTGAATCTCCGCGAAGAGGATCCCCTTAATCAGAGTGTCCAGTTCATCAAATTTGGCTAGTTTCATATTTACTTCCTGTGAATGAGGGGGGAGCAATCAGGCTTTGTTTGAAAATTACCGATCGATCAATGGCTCATACTTCTCTGAAATTTTTCTCGAATTTAAAGGCACCTCCACCGGTTGCACAGACAGTGGTTACGAGTTCCGCCATGCCCTTAGCTTTGGCTAGAGATAAAAAGTTCATCATATCCGACGTTTGAAACCGTATAAAGTGCAGAGAGCCCCGTCGCTTTCGTATCTCAACGTCATCCATCTGAAAATTAAAAATTTACACATTTGACCATGAATGGTGATTCGGAAATGTCTGGAGTGAGATGATTCAAGGGCAAAGTGGACCTTTCGTCCTCAACAAGGCGACGGGGGGACCTAACCAATTCGGCAAATGCGATCCACTCGCCCAATGCCCTCACTTTCCTTTTCTGTTGAAATGTGGCCTGTGTACAATGTCCAAATGCATGTAAACTAAGGTATTTATGTAAGCATTACGATTTCTCTACAGACGGGGCGCGAGTACGCACACACGCATTGTTTTTTTTTTGTGAAAAAAAAAACAACGCTTACGCAATTGAATTCATACGTCACTGGCGGTAGTGGCATTTTGAACCCCAGTCTAGGCAACGAGTCGAAACCGCGATATCGTAGAACCTTTTAACACACATTAATAATTAAAATAAAATACGATCGAAAGAATAGGGGGACAGGGCAAAAAGCTTGCGTCTTTATCGCCACTAAAGGCAAGTGTACTTCGGCACGTTTTTCGTTTCAAATAAAAAAAAAAAAAACAGGTGGGCACACGACACAACATTGGGAAATGAATACGATCAACAGCACAACATCACATATATGTATGCTGGTATGTATGTATAATCACCTGAAGATGGGTATCACGATGACCGGTCTTTCCATAGGCGGAGTTCTTCGTTAAGTAGCGCCTGATGTTGCGTAGAATTTCAGCTTCTTGATCTTGCTCATCGGGAGTTATGTCTTTTGGCTCAAAGTATACTAGTTTTGTCAGTGTCCCACCGATGTCCATGCCAAACCAGGGCATTGCTGCAAGTAAACGAACGAAAAATAAAATAAATTTGAATACATTGACCTTTGTACAATGGAAAGTATTTTAAGAATTTTCTTTTCTTATTCCCCAGCTGAGAATAATAGACATTCCATACATATGTCTGTTAACGTTCCCCGAACAACCGAACCGTGTGCTGTGTTGTATTTGAATTTCAATGGTAAATGGAATGCGCTTAACCTCTGTGCGTGGTCCGATGAACCCTTGGGAATGCGCGATGAACTAGTGGTGGATGCATTTTAACAGCATTCGATTTAATTAGATACATTTGTTTGTTCTGACGACAGTCTCGAAAATGTGTGCGTATTTATGGAGATGAAGTAGAATTTTGAAAGGGTTCTGTGTGTACTAACTTGGGGGGTCGCAGTTCAGAGTGGAGCGTCGGCTTGTACGATTGTGTGGTTGCAAAGCGAACAGCAAGATCAGAGCACTGTTTGAATTGCGCAGATGATTACGTAAGGTTTCGAATAACAGCTTAAGTGCCATGACTATGATATGCATAAAAAAGTGCATCATTAAAGCTTGCTAATGCTAATTATCCTCTCCTCCAAACAGATAAACTGTAATGGTTTAGTAGTATAGACGTAAAAGTTGCTTGTGCATTACTAATAGACTGCGCCGAGTGTCTGTCTAACCTTAGAGTAACAAATTACAGTCCCCTGTGAGGGTTACGATCATTCGGGGCATACGGACAAGGCGATCACCTGCACCCTTGTTACAAATGTCACATAATCTCTAGAAAATTGCATGCAATTCTGTTGTAAAAAAAAACACCATTTAACTACAGACGTACCTAATTCATCGTCATAACTTCTGCAGCAATTACCAGGTAAAAATAGTCGCAAACATGTTCATACATTCTAATCGTCGCACAGTTCTCACACAACGCACCTAGCTAACCCTGTCCGGCTCGCACATTTACCTCGCCGTTGGACACGGCAAATCCGCTTATCAGTTTAAGTCATTCACACAATAATAGTAAATGCTCCACAACATCTAAAGCGCCGTGCACTGCCACGGACAAGCTTAAAAACAGAATTGACCTTGAACACATTTAGCATTAACCCAGATAACCCATGTTGCTCTTACACCTCCGCCAGCATGCATACGATAACACGAATAATATAAAAAAAAAAGCACTCGAAGATACATGAATATTCTTCGCAAATTGAATTCGTGTGCTTTCGCAACAGTCTGCCGATGTATTGGTCTCTCCACAAGTTTAATCACATCAGCGATTGGCTCAGCCGCTTAGATAAGTCCGTCGAAACTGGGAAATCTTAGGCGATTACGCGGTGGGCGAGCGCTTAAAACTGCCATCTAAGGAGAATGACCAAAATATCAGACGAACATCTGCTACAGACGTCTGCGCTAACGCTGAATGCAACAAAAATCCGGTGTCGGTAAAGCGCTCAAGTTAGTCAGTCAACCTTTAACCTGTCCGCCTATCGCGCTCCCATATTTACAATCGTTTGACGCGTGTTGGATTAGCAAACATGTTCGTTTGCTTTTCGTCTCGACGAGCGCCGATTGTTGTTATTTCCTTTCAATTTCTCAAGCACCTCTAATCGACTGGGAATCATTCTAACCGAGTACAGCATGTAATCGCCAAGAAAGTGCTGATTTTCCATTATTTTTTCTTCGTGCGAAATTAAAGTTGATAAAGTTGCGATTACTGAGGATAAGATAGACGGACATTTCCACTCTCATCTTTGCGGGGTGACTCGAATTGTGGTCGATGGGGAAACGAGATTCACTTAAATCTACTGATTAAGGATAGAGGATCATCCAGGCATCCCATCAAATTTTGCCTACGTGCCAGATTTCCATAAATGCGCAGTACGAGCTTCAAATGATATTATCCTGCTGATGACGGCGTTCGCTTAGAGATTTATGGTTTCCGCGTTTTTTTCTTTTTGCTTTTTTTGGTTAGATTTAATGGAATTTGAGGTCAAAATTCGACTGATAGCTTTTTGCACACAAAAACAATTTCACAGCAAAGCAGACAAGTGAACCTTAAATAATGTCAAAGTCAATGGGTCAGCGTGCATTGACGTCGAGAGAAGAAGGTTAAGCTCTTCAACCAAAACATGGGCGATAGCCTAAGATCGTAGTTCGCTGTGGACAAACAAACTCGTGAAGTTTATGATTATGTGTTGCGTTCGATGATGCGGTTGGCGATGGAAGTCTGTGGGGATCACAAGGGGTACTTAAATGCAAGATGATGCTCGTAATTGATGGACTTCTCAAATGCAGCATGCCTTCGTAATTGATCGACTACTCAAATGCAGCATGCGTTCGTAATTGATTTCCTAGGAGACTTAAACCAGGAGAAAACATATTCAAGTAAACTCAGCCAAAGGCAACTTCAAGGCTAGAGAATTTCGCGAACATTCTGCAGCAGCCAGCAATGAATACTGACGAACCAAGGCGCTGACAAAAAAATTAAACTCCATTTTGAATGTATTTGTCATCCGATTGTAGTCATTGACGACACATTCTTGAGTAGTGAACGAGCAAATAAACAAATTTCTCTGTTTACACCATCCGCAGATGACATCAATTGTTTCCTCACTGATCGTGGGGCAATGCTTAAGTCTACAATGGCTGAGTTCCCAGCCAAAAATGATGTGAATGATGCATGAGACTCGGGAAATAAGTCGAGGAGGTTCAGAGTGCCCGTTGAGCTGAATGTAATTAAGCACAGAACAAAATAAGACCCAGTTGCTATGTAGCTCCAACTGAGTACGACTGGTATACTTCATTTATGCATTCCATATTCAAATAGAAACACTATCGATTCCACACACTCTCTCGGAGTATTTGAATTGCAATAGATGACACCTATCGCAATGGAATGTTAATTACAAACGCTACCAAGCACTTGCCCAACCTCCCCTTCCTTCCAGTGATGATGATATGAACGTCCCGACGGTCAGGAAAGTTCATCAATCTCATCGTTGACCCTGAATTCATTGTATGTACACAGGTCAGCTTTGACATGTTATGATACAACCAGTGTCCAGACTCAAAACACGCACCCTGTACCACTATCGTGATCCAAACAAAAACACAAACACACGAGAAAAAAAAAACAGAGTTTGCACAATGCGCCAGCGCTGTTGGAAAACCGCATTTACATAATCAATTACATATGTACAAATATGCGAGAGTATTTGAGTGTGTGGCACGACACGATATGGCCTCAGCATTTCATTAATAAATTTCTTCTCCCCGACCAGCGACCAGCGATCAGAGCCACCTGATTCGATTCGCAGCCGGAGAGACTAACGCATACATAATAGAGAAGAGAAAAAAAAAACAACAGATATTTGATTTAGAGAATATTCAGCTTACACATGAACAAGTCACTGTTTTCGCTGCTTCTGCTGCTGCGGCTGCTCGTGCAGCTACTGCTGCTGTTTCTGCTGCTGCTGCGACTGATGTGACCACTGTCATTGTCACAGTCCCCGTAGCAGCAACTGTCCAGCTTGCAGCACCGATTATTATTATTGTTGTTGTTATTATTGTTGATCACATCGTTGTCCGTGTCAGAGCTTTCAAAATGGCACCGAACATCCTTTGAACGGCTTTTGACAGTTGATGAGCTTTTCGTAGGCTTTCGCCGTGCTGATTTCCGGTCTGATGGCGATTTAAAATGACGACAATTGTAGGTGTACTTCGGGTGAGATTCTTTCGATGGAACTTTCATTTTGACAGACAACTACGTTTGGAGCCAATTATATAAGTCTGAACGACGTCACACACCGACCAACAATCGAATAGATACGAAAAATACCGATACTTTCGTGCTTGCCTTGTTGCTACGGATGGCCAAGAGCCATACACACTAACGATCCAAATTTAACGTTCGACAAAAAACTGATGATCGACAGTAAAGTGTGTGTTTTTGTATTTTTTTTTTTGTTGTTTTCTTTTCGGACTCTTTCAATTTTTACACGATCGTACACTCGTATGCAAAACTTTCAACATAATTGCGGTCGACCTTAGTCCCCGGTTTTTAGCTCAACGACAAAAGATCATTATTCGAGAGATATCATTTTCAGCTGAACGAGGTTGCCTCTGATCCATAAGTGGCAATATCACGGACCACTGAAGAGATGTGCGAACTGAGCAGCTGAATTTGAGCGCGTTTATCACTGATGTAGAGTTTAACGCGACGAAACGATCGCGAGTGTGGCTAAGACGATGAGCACTAGCGACAACGACGAAGACGACAACGAGAACGACAACGACAACGACGACGTATGCAACTATGTAGACGGAAAGAAAATATAAGAAAAAAAAATCGATTATTTTAAATTCCAAAGAAGCCGTTGTACCTTCGTACGTACGTACGGATGCAGAAGCAAGCGAAAATTGGAGCTAGAGAGCTGAGCACAACGCGTAGACTATGCCCTGAGTGAAATGCGAGGTAGCTGGCTAATAGGTTGGCGATAAAATCATACGAGGGTCACTACAATGAGAAAGACTATCACTGTGTAGGTATGTGTGTGTGTGTGTGTGTGTTTGTTATTGTATTTCTATCTTCACGTTTCTTTGAGCATGAACTTCAAATGAATGAGGAGTGAAACAAACATGTTTGAGTGAGTTGTCTTTTTTTTTTAATTTTTCGTCACATTTGCACATCTCAAAGGAGAGAGAGAGAGAGAGAGAGTGGAGCGTGCAGAGAGACGCTTGAAAGCTTCAAGCTTACCCGACAAGTGGGTGGCTAAGGGTAAGCACAGTGTTTCCACATGCAATCGAGTTGAAGATTTGAGGCTTAATCGTGTTTTGTGTGTGTTTTTGGAACCCCTCGCCAGTGTGCATGTAATCGGTCATGATCTTGAGATAAGCGGGGCCTTATAACATCAGCACATTTGACTGAACTTATCTGTGGGCTAAATTTAGAAAGTAGATCCTTCCTTTAGCCGCGCGCACTTAGGGGTCGAAGCTCAGGGTAGCGGGCTGCAGCAATGATAACCAATGACGGTGTATAGCCTTATCAAACGATTATGAAATATATGAATCGATCGTTAGTTGTTGATGCGGAATGTGTGAGTATTAAGTGCCTGAATAGAGGATGCCTCAAACAGTGCAAACATTAGAATTAGCTAAACCTTAACAATGACCAATTTGCCCTCATAGATGTCAGATAATGATATCAGTTGCTGATGATAATTAATACTTACTGGATAAAACCGTCGGGCATGAAAACAATGCAATAAAATCGCGAGTGGAGTTATTCGTCTCAATGGCTCTGGAAATTTGATCAGAATCACTTAGTAGAGGATTTCATTGAAAGGAGAATGAATTAAAAGGTTTCAATGTTACACTTACCTTAGCTTGGGCAAATATAAAGAGGAGAAGCCTTTTATTATCGAGCTGGTGCTTTAGAATCGAATGGCAAAAGGTGTATTTAGAGACTCTGCCAAAATTGGTTGACAGTGTTACAATTCCTTGTTTAACGAGGACAACGAAAAGGGATGAATCTCATTAACCGCTGCTTAACCTAGCATTACAAATTGTTCTGAGTTTCTTGTTTATTTTATCTGTTTGTGGTATGAAACGGACTGGACATTAAATAAACACACGTCTCGAAAGACACGCCAATTGAATGTGATGTGCCCCCATAAACATTGTTGCAGCACTCATAAGTAAATTGCAACATTGATAATGATAATGACCCACTTGAGAAGTCTGTTCGTGGCGGTACATATTCAATCATGGAAATCGAACTATCATTCCAGCAGTACGTGCTTCGGCAGGAACATCTACCCCCATTCTTGATAACCAAGTTAATTGCGGCATTTCCCACTTGATAAGAGGAACTTTTTAAATTCACTTAGTGTGAATGAAATGGATTTTTCGCTAATTTGTCATTTTGTTATTATTCCTTAAGCCAGATATTATCCGCCGCCTGCCGTCTAATACAGACAGAGCCGAGAAGGCCACCCAATACAGCGTCCAGAACGTGTTTAGCTTACTTAATCACACTATCTAATATCCAGTCCATAACAACGGACGGAGAATGCACTATTTTGTGGTTATTGCATTTCCTCTTATCTGGTCTTCTAGGTTTTCTGGTTTTGTTATTGTTTCTGTTGGCTGGGTGAACGTTCTCACACCGTATAGAGGCGCACGACTACACTCACCTGGTGATGAATATTTTATGACATCCATGTCGCTGGTGTTTTTTTCTTTTATCTTTTGTCCTCAGCTATTGCTTGTACATTTAAGATTAACGCAAATACATTCGGTTTTTCACACGATTAAAGGTAGACTCGGCAGTCGTCGACTTCTTACTGCAGCCAGATATAGACTGCCCTAAACTTAAATACACACCGTCTCGATGTTCCGATAAGAACAACATTACAATTTATATAAAATAATGTATAAATTTATTTTGTAATTATAAAGTAACAAGTTGAGATACACTCCAAATCTTATCGAGCCACAGTGTTATGTACTCGAACAAAAAAAAAAAAACAACAACAAAAATCCATGAGTAGGTAACATATCGCACTGGTGTGTATACTGTGCCTGATAGAAGATAAAATCCGGGGGATCACATACAGCGTATGTATACGCAATTGCTTAATATACATACGTACAACTTATCGAATTCAATTAGCAAAACGGAACAACAACAACAACAACAGCAAAAACAAATAAAAAACAACTGCCTCTCATTAATGTACCCACTGGTCCATTTCAGAAGAGAGAAACTTAAAATCTTTACTTACCCTTGGCCAATTGAGCCTTTTGCATTTTGCTGGATTCTTACTTGTTAACTACTAGAGTTTATAAAATTAACAAAAACGCACTCAGTCTAAATCACACACTAAGCATCGAGGTACTCTAGGGAAAGTTTACGAAATTTTTTAGATATCTCCCTGAAGTATTTTTCCAGCAGAGGATTGATGAAATGCCTACAAGATAAATATGAGTTCGTGTTTCGTTTGGAGAAAATTTGTTCACTGTTCCCCTTTTTATTTTTTACTTTTTTTGTTCTTCTTTCGACTGACCACAACAGATTTCGTAGACGCAATAACACCGATTGACCTTTGCACCAATTGATGGAATGAATTTATGCTTTCCTTTTTTTTTTCTTTATGAAATTTGCATCTTATTTGCCGTTGAGGGATGTCAGAGAAAAAAATATGCTCAGCATTTACTGATAGAAGAAAAAGCACTGTACTCGATGTTTGAAGTTTCGTCTTTTTTTTTTTTTCTTAGTGGACAGGTGACATGTGTCAGAATGTGGGGTGATGCCGACAGGTGCGGCATAAAAAGTCATTTCGAAATGGTTGGATGATATCTTGCAATCATGTTGTGTGCTTCAATTTGAGATAAATCGTTTAGCAGATTCTTTGGAGATTGATTTGCTTATCTGCGGAGCTGATGCTACAAGGCTGCCTCCATTGAAATGTTTGAATTAGCTTCTGTAACAAAAATATGCGTATTTCTTTGACCCGTGGCTAGTCAATCGGGTTAAAGTAAATACCTAAAACCCATTCTCCACTCTCATGAAGTTATTCTAAGTCTCCACAATCATTTAAAACAAATTCAATAAAATTATTATTAAAAAATGCTAAATTCAGTGCAGCCTCTTCAAATGTGCGTACATCCCTGTGCACCATTACTCACCAGTCACTGCCAAAATTAGCTGTCAAAATATTGAAAACAAAACAACTTGCACATCTCATGCACAATTTGTTCGTTTGTTTGTTGGTTAAAATCTGTTTAAATTCATTGAAATGGGTGATTTAAGGGATAAGAAATTCCCCTATCCACAATGTTGGTCGGACGACATTCGTATGGACGTTTTAATGGCACCATTTCGCTTAAAATCCGTCAATCCAGAGAACTACGTCTCGAAAATGAACTTCTGGCAGGATATGATTGTGAAATATTGTGAATACAAGGGCTCCCCGGCGTTCAACAAGCGTGAATTGCAATTAGCATTTCAACGCAAGGAAAAGATTCCCTACGGCTTGGATAATGTCCTCGAGGAGATGCGTAACACTAGGAAAATTCGCTCGAAAGCCGAGTACATGTACGACCCCGAGAACAGCTGGACTGGTTGGGCTATAAATAGTTTTGTCAAGAAGCCTCTTTGGTGGGGCATTAAACGGGTATGGCCAGCAAATGAAGAGGAGGGTAATATCGATACTGTTCACTTGGAATTGGTTAAGGTAAGTGGCGCTTCTCCTGCAAGCATTCTCCGTGTAATGTGCTCCTCTTAACTTCCTTAGAAACTCTGTAGCGACTTGAATGTGGTCCTGCAGAAACATGCAGGAAAACTATTGCATTACGATGTGCTAAGAGACATTCTAAACGATGCAATAGTTCTGAACGATGATGGTCTGCACATTTGCGTACACACTTTACACACTCAGAAGAAGATTGGCGTCGAATATATATCAGAAAACAATGAGAGGAGGCTGCACTTAGTGAAGATACCTGGTAAGCTCGATTCGTATTGCACCCTTTTTGCACTTCTAATCGCATTCCCGTCCAAGGCAAGACCGATCAAAACACGGACATAACAGACACAGATCGTGCCTTCCACAACCTCCAGATGACACAGAAGGACCTGACAAATCAACTGCAATCCTTGGAGAATGACATCAAGGAGATAGATGACAAGACGAGGCAATACTTGAAAGAGAACAAAAGGCAGCTGGCGAAGACGTACCTCAGGAAGAAGCACTTGCTGGAGAAGAACTATGGTACGGCAGATAATCACTGAATTTGATTTCCTCTATAAATCGTTCACTTTTTGCACAGAAAAACGAAGTATCGCCTTGAACAACGTCGAGATCCTTCTCTCGAGTGTCGATGAGGCACAGCACAACGGCGTCATTCTGGATGCGTATAAAATTGGTTCAAAAGCTCTTCAAAAAGTACTCAACGACTCGGGTCTCAAGTACGACAATGTGGACGAAGTCATTTCGGAGGTCCGTGAAGCGGTTGACACTCACGATGAGATCCAGGACACCATCGCAAATGCGAATATCAATGAGAAGTTCGATGACGACACCTTGGAAATGGAGCTTAAAGACCTCCTGGGCGAGGAACCAGATGATGCACCTGCTCCATCTATAGCCAACAACAATATTGATAAGATCGAAGTTACCGATGCTGAACTACTGGCCATGCTGGAAGGCTTAGAGGTCGAAAACGAATCTCCAAAGAAAGCCGATGTCAATGCCAATCCGGCTGCTCCTGTGAAGGTTCAAAAGACGTAAACAGAACCATGTTGTGTACTTCCCAGGAAATAAAGAATGTATATGTATTTTGTAGTCAATAAAAACGCCACGTATTGTACTCCTATTCCAAATTTATTTCTACTCTCGTAATTTAACAAAACATAATATATTCCATGTTCAAAGAAACAAGAACAAAACATTTTTTTTTTTAAACATAAGTTACATTTTCTCGTGTGGAAACAATTGCAGACACTTCTATAATCTCTTGACAGTTTTGGAAACTCTTATCACACTATCGTTTTGCTTTGCAAATAATTCAGTCTCTCGCACAAGCCAAGCGTACAGCGGAGTTCAAATAAACTAATTCTTGCCTGCGCACAGTTTCACCATTGGAAGAGGTTTCTCTTTTTATTTGTAATCTCGGCTACAGTCGGCCTACAGGAGTGTACCATGTGCGAACGTGATGTTTCAGAGTGAAATGCATCAGGTTCGCGATCAAGAACAGGGTGGTGCCATGAACTAAGGCCATAATGGAGTTATTTCACTTTTAAGTGATGTGTCTTTATTCCACTTCCAAATGAGAACATAAGTCAAGTAGCTTTAGTTCATTTCAGTTTCAGTTTGTTCATGTCAGAAAGTGGCCTCAGTTCTCAGTTGGTGGTGAAATAAAGTGACGTAAAGTAAAGCCAAAGATGGCAAGGCAATGTAGCCCGAAGAGTTTTCGACACCGAACCAGTGGGACAACGTAATAGAAGACGCCCACGGCAACGATGGCACACACAAGTGGAGAAGGACCCCGAGCAACGAAATTGAAGGCAACTGGCTAAGGACCATGCCAGCTGGAGAGGCTTGTTGGCTAAGGATCATGCCAGCTGGAGAGGCTTGTTGGCAGAGGCCCAGGTCCACGCGTCATTAGAAGAATGAATCTCAAATTTTGATTCATATGACCTTTGTTAACGGCACCGCATTAAATTCCGATGCAACTTGCTTGCAACTGCGTGTGTATTTTGAAAATATGTACGACCGGAGAAGTTCAGATGGAGTCTGTCGACCGGGCATGCATTTCGGCAATCACTCCTGTAGACTTAACCGAATCACCACTCATTTCTAGATACACTTCAGACAATTGATCGCTCTTACTCAGCCCTCAGTTAGCAACAGATTGTAGTAAATACATAATTTCTTCTTAAATCGCATATATTTGTGTGTTCCACTCTTGGAAACATTATTTTTTTTTTGAATTGAATGAGATCAAAATAGGGCAACAAAAGGAAGCAGAAACAAACAAAACAAACATGCACTACATTCACATCTAATACTAAATATTTTCTACTACTCGTCTCTCTCGCTCTCGCTCTCTCTCTCTCTCTCACTCAACACATCTGATTAATAAACATAATTTTGTACATTTTATATCGATTTTTGTTGATTGTTTTTCTTGTTCTTTGTTTATGTATATTCACTTTTATTAAATAATACAAACTGGCAGCTAAGCTTATGTTTTTGTTTAGTTTTTTTTTTTAATGCTTTACATTGTTTTACTCTGACGACGACGACGCGGACTTCATATATCACTAAATAGGTTTTTGTATATGCAAATGGACAATGTTTTGTTTGTTCAATTTCTCCATACAAAGAGTTAAAGAAAAAGGAAAACAGACACACTTGTGTGTGTAACCTTCTAAATTTATCCTAAATTTGTTTGGCATTGTTTTAGCAAATCTCATATGTTCAACAAAAAAAAAAAACAAAAAACTGGGAAATAAAACTCGAATTCGTCCCGTATTTGTGATGTGTTTAGTTTGAAATATTCTCCATCGGAATGTTGAGTTAAGCGCATTTTTTTTTTGTTTTTTTTTTTTTGGATTACTTTAAGCAAGCGTCCCATTTGATGGATTACACGTTTGGCAAGCATTCATATTTGTTTTATACTGTGGGCATGTATACTTAATGTTACGAACGAAAGTTAGATAGCACACGAACAAAATATAACAAGTAACATAGTACAGGCGGCTGCTGTATAAGTTTCGATACTTTTTGCGTTTTTTTTTTTTTGCTTCATGAATCTAAATGTAAATATTTGTTTGCGAAAAATGGCGATTTAACCTTAAGACCTAGAGTAAATAGACTCGCTACGAGAATCTCTTAAATACTACTGATGGCAATCTATGCGTTTTTTTCTTTTGTTTGATTGATGAAAGTGGTTTTAGGAAGAAATTAAAGACCTAGTAGCTAGCTAGCCTAGACTGCTGAAATGTGATTTTTCTACGATAAGAGCTGTGTGAAGGGGTGATGTTGAGGAGAAGGGAAATTAACTTGGTTATGTATCCCTACTTGCTCTGAAAACGATCGCGGAATTGAAACAAACGTACAAATAAAAATATCATTTTTCTCGACACGGACCCACGAAAGCATCACAGCAGCAAGAATCTTTACGACGAAGCACGCATCATCCCCTTACGACAGTACATGGTGACACTGTTCAGAAAGTTGCTTCTAGACATCAGCAATCATCCTAGCGAGGCAATCAGGAACCTGACAAAGCTACCTCATCGCGCTAAATCTGCTAAAAGCGAGCAGAACTGCCCAACGACATCGAACAACGAGCTGCATGTCTTCTGCCAGAACAGCGTAGCAGTCATCCTCGAGCCTAAATCGGCTACCACAGCGCCACACCATCCTAAAAGGACCAACATGGACACACGAACCTGAACAACCCGATGTAAGCACTGGACATTGCGGGGTATACAAAATAAACACTAAACCGATATTATAATGCCAAATGTTGAATTAGACAGTGCACATCAGTTGGGCCCCTATTGTTGAGCCAACACCCTAATCATTAGTATTAAGCACAGTTGTAATCTCAAATTGTAAAAAATAATTTGTTTCCCATCAGTTTTCTCCTTTTTAACCAAATATATGCTTCGCAAGTTGATCAGACTCTGAACCTGTGGGCCAATGCAACAGAGGAGGACTTGCGTCTGTGGTGGCACAACTAAGTGGAAAAGGACCTCAAGCAACTTGGCGTAAGCAGCTGGATGGTTGCTTGAGTGCCTGCCCTTGTTAGAGGCATCCCCGATTAGAATTCCGGTGAAAGCACGTTTCATCCTGTTTTCAAATCTGGTCCAGTCCCCATTAGCCGTCAAATGGGATCAAATTGACGTCACTACCACTTGAGTTGTGTCGATCAGTGGCAGTAGGTCTGACTATGGGCATCACAATGGTCCACCAACATGGTCTAAGTGTGCTGGAGATTGCGCTTATAACCTAACCTAATTTGACGTGCGAAACTGGAGAAAGCTAGTCAGAGATCGCGCTTGTTAGTTGGTTGAGACCCGGGTCCACTTCGGGCTGTAGCGCCATACAAAGAAGAAGAAGGAGCAGACAGTTAACACGATGAAATCACTCTCGCAACATGGTACGTCTTCGAGGTCCTTCCGACGTTGTCGTTCTTTCTGACCTCGTCGTCGTTCTGCCATCATCCTCGTACAGGTTAACGCGATAAAATCACGACATGGTGCGTCTTCGTGGCCCTTCTGTCGTTGTCGTTCTTTTTGACCTCGTCGTCGTTATGCCATCATCCTCGTACAGGTTAACACGATAAAATCACTCTCGCGACATGGTCTGTCGTTGTCGTTCTTTCTGACCTCGTCGTCGTTCTGCCATCATCCTCGAACAAGTTTCGTCGTCATCCTCCTGACTTCGTCTCTACAGTCTAATACTCTGCTTTTTAACAAGCAATCTCGCAGCAGTTCAGTACTAACGAAGGGAACATCCTTCAGGAAGTGGATCAGGCCTACAGCGACTCCAGCTAGAGTGGACTTTTGACTAACGAATGACGCCTTAAAACTATTTCTAGATTGTCAACAACTTGTCTTAACGTAGAAAGTTCACATTTCTTTCGAGCTGATGCACGATGCATCCACTGCATCAGGGGGGGGGAGAAAATGGAGAGAGGACTATACTTTTGTTTCTCTGAAGACAACCAATTTTAGATTTTGTACAAAATATGAATTATAATGTATTGTAGATACTCGTTTTTATACCTGTATGGGGTGTTCACCTTTACTCCTTCAAAACTACACGGATTTATACTCTTAACTATAGCTCCTCTTCTCGTGTATATACTACATCCTATTTATTCTCATTTGCAGTTCTGTGCAATGAATGTATACATATATATATAGAGTTGTTTTAAAAAACAGGACAAGGTACACAAAACGGATTCTTGGAAATGTACAGACACGTACACACGTGTAGTAGTTTTTTTTTTTATATAAAAGTTGGGATTTTTTTTTGGTTTTCGTTTTTGATTAAATTTGAAACTTTGTTCGCCTCACTAGTGATGAGTTCAGTTGATGGATGGATGAAGTGGAAATGAGAAGAGTAAATAAATCAGTTAAGGAAAGAGAAGAGATTATAAATAGTAAGCTTAGTTGTTTATAAATTCTTTTTTGTTAATCTTTTAGATCTGTTTTTTTTTGTTTTTGTTTTTGTTGTTTTTCTTTATCATTCTATGTATGTTAAGGCTAAAAAAATAAACCTATGACTTGTAACATTTACGTTTTTTGTTTTTTTTCTGTTATAAGATTTCTTGGAATATATTCGACTTTAGTTAATAGATTCGAATTTAGTTATATTGTGGACAATATATATAAAATGTTCATTTGCTATGTATAGATCTGAAATAAAATTAATATACTTAGTATAGTACAGATGAAGCAAATCAGCACGGGCAGAATCACAATGAATCGCAGTGATCTGAAAGTAGACCATCATTCGATTGGATTTCATCATTTGCTGGAGGATCAATCAAAGTCGTGCATTACCTTCTCTGCCCGATGGCTGGATGTCAAAGATTCAAATCGACCTCCTGTTCCATGTCAATGTGATTAATTGAGTTCGCAGTGCTGTTGAACATTCGCTGCGCCTCAGCATCGGCTGCATTGCCATTGGCACCGTCGCCACGTCGATTTTTACCTAATAGCCAAGAGAATACTTTTTCCCAAATTTCACAATTATTGTAAAGCAACTAAAACGCATTCACTACAAGAAAAAACAACCAAATCATACAGAAAATGAAGAACAAACATGATATGAGACGTAAAGGGTGATTTTTTTAGCTATTATCTTTTTGGCAACACTTGTTTAAACAGCTGACGCACGTTTCGTGTTTTGTTTCACTTTGACCATGAATCGTCTTACAAACGAACAACGCTTGCAAATTATTGATTTTTATTATCAAAATGCGTGCATGGAAAGTAGGCCGAAGATCCACTTTTTTACCGAAGGCTCATTTTTGGCTCAATCGGTACGTAAATAAGCAGATTTGTCGATTTTGGAGTGAATATCAGCCAGAAGCATTGCAAGAGCTACCAATGCATCCAGAAAAAGTCACAGTTTGGTGCGGTTTACGGGCTGGTGGCATCATTGGACCGTACTTCTTCAAAGATGATGCGAATCGTAACGTAACTGCGAATGGTGAGCGCTACCGTGAGATGATATCCAACTTTTTTTTGTCCAAAATGCAAGAGCTTGACTTGCATGACATGTGGTTTCAACAAGACGGTGCCACATGCCACACACAGAACGCGCAACAATGGACTTATTGAGGGGCGAGTTCGGTGAACATTTTATTTCACGTTCGGGACCGGTCAATTGGCCGCCTATATCGTGCGATTTAACGCCTTTAGACTATTTTTTGTGGGGCTATGTTAAAGCTCATGTCTATACAGACAAGCCCGCTTCAATTGACTCATTGGAAGACAACATTGAAGCATTTATTCGTGAGAGACCGGCCGAAATGTTGGAAAGAGTATGCCAAAATTGGACTAAGCAGATGGACCATTTGAGGCGCAGTCAAGGTCAACATTTGCATGAAATAATCTTCAAACATTAAATTATATGAACCGTACTATCGATTCAAATAAAGATTTCATGCATTTTTCTGAATTTTATGTGTTTTTCTTTTGAAAAACGTTCCTATAGCTTTTAAAAAATCGCCCTTTACCCATGTACATATGGGCGATATTATATGAACTTTTTTCCACGAACTCTTACCATTTGATCTAGTTAGCTACTTGAGAATAATTGAAACGAACAAACAAAATGATAATTAAAACAACAACACACAATAGAATCCATTCCATTTCATTTCTCACACTCAAACACTGAAACACTGAAACACCATCACCTGGCAGTTTGTCAGTGTCACTGTCACATAGCGCTTACCTCCGGAGAAGCACAAGCATCCCTCGTCGTCACTGGGCGAATCACCGCGTGCGTCCTTCAGTTCCTTGTTCATCTCATTGATGCAACGCTGGTAGTAGTCGTAATCCTTCAAATACCACACCGGTGGCCATCGATGCTCGCGCAAGTACTCCTGATTGTCCTGATGCAAGGCTTTCAAGCCTTTCAGTGAGAACTTACAAATTATATTGTAATTGACACATAGATAGGACATACACCATTCGGCCAATTGATGTGCGTTGTGAAGCTACACGGGCGAGGGGAATTTTCGCATGCAATCAGAACTTCAGAGGTGACATGGGCATTTTTTTACCTTCACTGGTTCAAGCAGTTTCAAGCAATGATCAACCGTCTCGTTTGTCTCATTCTGCGATATCATCGTTAGGTCTTCAATCACTCGACACTCGACCAGATTCAAGAGCCTTGGAAGGCACAGCCTATTTGCCAACTCTAGGAGATTAAGACATTTATCAGCACATATTGCGGGTATCTCATCTGTATACAAGTAACAAAGGAGCTTATGGAATGTGTACACCGTTACACCGGGAAATACGATCTAAAACAAATTTGAACATTAATTCCTTCCGCATTGCGATTGAATATATTCCTCTCACGTACAACACTCGAATGAGCCTCGCGGAAATCGCCAGTTAACATCGCTCGCATCACATCGCATCGTGCAACCAGAATGGAACGATGCGCCTTCATGTGACCATCGTCCAGTTCGAATGTGACATCACTGAAGTATCCATCGCCAATGCAATGTTTCTCCATGTTCTCTTTAATACTCTGCAAAGCGTAGATTGATTTCATAAGTGGGAAAGTAAACGCTGAGCTTTTGAGCACACTTACTAAGCAATAGTGTTGAATTGGTTCTTCCGAGAGACTAGCTAAAACATTTTGCGGCTTGGAAAGGAGCAGTGTTAATTGAGGCAGTTCTAAAAAGTCAGCTGCTTGTTTTATTTCCTACCAAAGACAACATCGAAAAGGGCACAGATAAAATGGGGACGCATTAACGATTGCAATTAAAAAATGATTGAGATGAAACAATTTGGGTGTTTGATTCGACTATCGGACTTACACACGCATTAGCGCACACAAAAAAATAATATACACAAAATACATGATGATTGGAACGTTTTCCGACTAATCTTTGCGAGGACGCATTTCATTGTCATCAGCAGTGCACTCTAAATGTTAAGAGCGCCTGCTTTTAATGCTTTGTGATGGTTTTTTATCTTATCAGTCCAGTTGACGGTCAGCTAACTTTGCTGTTGAATGTGTACTTTTTTTTTTGGAGTGCCTTTTGCCATTGGCTGAGTGTCAAGGCGACGAAGAATGTGGAATGCATTCTTATCGTACCATTCAGCATTTCCTTATTGGCCTTTCTGTTGAGACGAATAAGGAAGGCGAGAAGGTCGAGCTGATAGTCTGACGGTTACATTTATGGCCACTTGACGGATTTAGTTCTCAGATCATTCTCTGGTGGCTCTTGTGGCACTTAGAATGCAGGCGCCCATTCAAAAACTTATTCGGAAAACGTTGATGAGATGTATGCTCAGCGAGGGCACTAACAAAACGGCCAATTGGAAATAAAAGTTGTTGTTTTTTTTTTTCTCTCTCTCTCTCTCTCTAACAAATCGTTTGTCTCTGGCATAACTTAACATGAAAATGCTTGTTTTGTTTTTGTATTGTTTTGTCTGAAAATATTTACCAAAAGTAATCCAATTGGAGCAGTCTGAGAAGATTGTAAATTTGTTTTCAATAAAATTGCTCACTTAGTTCACATTGATACCAAGTCTAAACTAAAACTAAAAACTAAAACTAAGACACTACACAACACAATCACGATGGACACATTCAGACACGTGCAATTACCTGAAGATTGTGAAATTCCTTTTCAATTGTGCCAGTATAAATGAACTTAAGACACTGATTCATCGCTTGTGGGGTTATGATCTTTGTCAGCGTGACAATCGTCTGCATTGTGTTCACGCCACGATTGTTTTCCATTTGTACGATGCGAATATTTTGAAATATCGGATGATGTAGATCCTTGTAGAGATCTGTTGGTTTCTTTGATTCAATTAGGGGTAGAGCTTGGTAGCTGGATCGACGTTTCAAATGTTCCCACATTCTGGGGGACGCATAAGAAGCGGTGAATTAAAAAAAAGGGAATTTCTACTTACAAGTTTCAATGTACCTCAATGTTCGCGATTCATTGCGTATCAGACACTCTGTGTCGTCGTTGAAGTCGGCTGTTGTCGCCTCGCCGAATGTTGAGCTTATCTGCAAGAAATGTGAACAAATTACCGCAGGAACACGCAAAAGTGGACAGATCTCGTGCAAACTTACCATACTCGATTCACTACTACTCCTGCCACCCATGTCCGAGAGTTCGGTTGTGAGCAATCGAAAGAAAACATTCGAAGCTGCCGCCAGCATGAACTTGTGCACGGCGAACTTTGTCGAGCCTACAATGAGAATTAGATCAGTGTAGCACTGGGATACTAACATGCTGTACATGTCCTTCTTGTAGTTGCCCACGACAACTGTGACCTCTGGTGGTGGCGGCTTTGGCGGACGAAAGGGTGCCTTCAAAATCGCTTAAATTATTCACCGTATCATTGATTGGAGGGCCGCGTGTCTTACCTGCAACAAGGGTTTCTGCACCTTTTTCAGGTTCGTCATCCAGAAACGCTGTTGTCGCCTCGCGATTAACGCCGAACGTATGGCATTCTCGAAGAGCTCATTCACTCCGAAGTATGTGAAGACACTGGTCTCGTAGTAGGCCACCCCAAGCTCTTTGGCCACGGCTCTAGCCTCGTCCGGCATCACTAGGTCACTCTTGAGGGCAGCCCTATTTGTGGAATTTCTTAATTAGTTTCCAACCATGCAGACTGCCTTCTGTTGCTTACCTTACGAAGGGGCTCCGCTCACCGAAGTAAGATAAATACTTCTCATCTCGGTACATGTACCGCAAATCGTTCTTGCAACCGACCAGGATCACCGGTGTGTCTGGGCAAAAGCGACGTATTTCCGGATACCACATCGCTTTGCAATTCCTCAACGACGTCGGACTGGCGATCGAGAAGCAAAGCAAAACTACGTCGGATCTGTGCGTGTAAAAAGGAATGTGTTACGAGTTAGACAGAACAAGACTGCGTCGATGTTTACCTTCCGTAAGCGAATCTTCGATCCTTGTCATGATCACCAAATGTGTCCCACAGTCTAAGTGATACATTCACTCCGTCAACAACTTCCCACGATCTCTCGAGGACCTTACACAAAAAGGAGAGATTTTCATTCATCCTAGGCGAGAGAAATAATTTGCTTACATCTTTGTAAATCCTATACTGATCTATTGCCCATACGGTTGGCACATGCGTCGATAGCAGTTGCGACAGCGAAACGTGCTTGTTGCAAGCTCTGGCACAAATCAGACGCGTCTTTCCCACAGCCGTGTCTCCGACCAGAACACATTTTACCAATTCTTGATGTGGCTGTTCGTTGTCCATGTTCCCATCACCGTTGTAAAGTGTCTAAAGATGAGAACGGGTATAGGTTACTCTTTGCAAAGCACATGTATTCGTTTGAATAAAAAACGAACTCTTTACACACGTAAGAAAGGCATGGCATATTTCTGTCCCACTTCGGCCAACGCCGAATATTCGCTAACCGGTTAGGGAATTTCCAATGCGAATTATAGAATAATACCCAACAAGAGCGGGTTGTGTTTATTTTTCAAAACGTGCTAATCACAGGTAACTCTCGCTTATTAATAAACCAATTTTCATTTGTATGTTTTTACGGGCGTCCTAATGTGCGAAACGATGCCAACAAAAGGCGGCGAGAACGTATTCTGTTAATTATTTTAATGGTACTTTAATTCATAAAGCTTGAAACATGATCCGATCAAAATATTCTACACCTTGTGAGATTCGATTGTGCGATTGTGTGCTGGGCTCGTTAGTGAACAGCAGACACATGATTCAGGATTTGAAAGTACACTTCACAAACTTGTCATATCTCGTCTATGCATCTGTGTTCTTGGGCACGTATGTATATTGTGTTGACGCAAATACAATGCACAGACAGCTGACGGAAGCGTCGTCTGGAACATGTGCACACTTGTGCACAATCCGATTGTCTTGGCTTGAACATCACTTGTGGGACAAGGGGTTATTTTTTCCCCCGAACTTATACATTTAATTGCATTGTGGAACGGAGGAGATCCCCTGACATGCGTTCCTACAATCGATAAATCATAGTTTTGACCAACAAAACAGCGCAGAGGAGGCAGCCCGCGTTCCGGAACAGTCTTGAAGCGTTTTGGCGTGAATAACAAATGAGTCGCTCTGCTCAAGTCTTACTGCTTTTTACTGGTTTTCAATCTTTTGTTATTGCTCCCGCAGCGCCTCAAGAAGCAGCTTGTTTACAGCGAAGCTTGTTCGCCGACCCATATCGTCAGTATCACGTGTTCGTTATTGCCATACTCAAGAATGATTTACAAAATGTTTATGACCCTATCTCGATCTAGGCACAGAGGTTCTCTCTTGTTTCCTTTGTTTGTCGCAAATAAACCGAAATCAAGCAAAAGTATATCATCATCTCGAAATAGATTTATGCATGCAAACAGCTCCTATTGCACTGTATACAGGCCTGTCTTGTCTTAATCATACTTCATCGTTCCACCCCCCCTGACACGGTCGTTTATGGCTCTATCCTCTTAGCGTTGTCGATGACTTTCACGTATTATTGACGAACAATGACGCACTTTTGGAAATTAAGACTATAATCGCACACAGCTTACCGCAGAGGAGGAGGAAAAAAAAAGAAACCGTTTAATTGAATGGGGCGGGGAGGGAACTGTCGCCGCGCTGTAGATAAATCCATACCCACCCCACCACGTTCGTGTGCCGGACTTTACAATGAGGTCAAACAATTCCTCCTTTTGCTGCATTGCAACGAACCTGTGCAGCTGAGGTGCACTACACTGCGACCCGCCTGCCCTCCTCCGAAAACTGGATGCAAATACGTAGTGCATTGGAATTTGAAGGTAATCATATTTCTCATACCGCGCCGCTCCTCGTGTCATTCGATACACGGATAAGTGTTGCTTTCGCTAATTAAACCGGCTCAATGTGTGCACGGCGAAAAGAAGGGCCCCGCAAAAACAAAACACAACTCCGGTGAAGCTCGAGTAAAACCGAAATTAAACGATCGATGAATGCTCGTACTTATCGCCATGCAACTACTCGCTCGTAGTCACGCAACACTAAACCATTTTTGTTTTCGTTTTTTTTTTTTTTTTGAATAAATACACTTACACTGCTAAAGCGGTGTTAACTGTCTTATTTTTGGATGGCTTACTGAAGACAAATGACGCAGACACCTGTGACGTTGGCTTTTGCGAATTCTCTAACAACACTGCGGCGGCATGACTCCTCGGCAAATATTGAATGCGGTTTAGAAGAAAAATGTGAGCAATTAGGATGATGTTTGATTTGGCGCATTGATATGATTGTCGTGACCAACCTGATTAGCCTGCGTGACATGTGATCTCGTTACGAATTCTTTGGAGGCGCCTTGCCGACAAGCGTACGCTGCTAGAATATTAGGTGCTGCTGCTCGAATGGCTGTACGGAAGAGTTCTACAGGCAATTATAGTGTGGGCACGCGTTGGTCATTGCCAATGGATGACAAAGGCGACATTGATCGGACGGGTGTGTGGAGGAAATCTAGTCTAGTCTCGATCGTGTCCTAATGCACGTGCCCCTGAGCTATATCGCGCACTGCGTTGGACAACAAATCGTTAGACAAATGGCCGTTTTTGCTAACACGTCCGCGGGCAGTTGAAATTTAAGTCTCAGCTAAGACTACAACATTCAGCTCTGACATGGTCAAGACGGCAGCACACACGGACGCCACAGTGTGTTAGCACACACCGGTGTCCTAACACACTGTGGCGATTGCATATGCATCAAGCAACGCAGTGTCCATTAGTTTCATTGTTGAAGCAGCAATGGGGACTTATTGCATTTCCTCTTGATGCATACGACATTTTTTTCCTTATCTGAAATTGCCCTTATGTGTGAGCGTGCCCGCAGTACATGTCGTTCGGTCAGGACAAGGCACTTAAAACACATTAATTATGTACACTTTCAATTTCATTGAGAGTAGCCGCCCTTAATCCACTTTATTGCCTGGCGAAATATACTTTCAATTTCCCTCACCACCTCACCACCTCCTGGGGCACTGCAATCTGCAGTGTCTATAGTTACATTTCCATTCACTTACCGATTAGGAGCTGCAGTCTTCTTTCTGTTTCTGTTTTTTTTTTCCCTCCTCTTCCTCTTCTTCTTGTTCTTTATTCCTCAAACTCGTTTTTATCTTATTGATTTATTAACTTATTTAACTTGTAGCCTTCGTGTTCACTGTTTCATAAAATTGATGCAGAATAATTCATTCCTTTTGCACAAACGTTTTTATTTTACGTGTTTTTTTTTGTTTCTTTTCCTTTTTCGCTCATCAACGATTCTATTTGTTTTCGTAAGTGCGTAATACAGGCTTTTCTTTTTGCTTTAAACGTCTGCTGTCTCTGTGCTGGAGGAAGATATCGTTGTTGTTCACATACCTACGGTCAATTTGGATCTATTTCCTATTGTTTATTTAGGCGATTTCGACGAATTAATTATTCAATCACATCGGGGGGTTCGATCACTCGTTTTCCCGTTCAACAAAGGAATGTATGGACGTTTTTTTTATTTTGCATTAAAATGATAAATAACAGATCGGATACCGAAAAGAAACCGAGAAAGAAAAACAACACCACCAGACGAAGACTCTGGAGAAAAATCAAGAGAGAGCGAGAGCGAATGGAGCAAAGAAATGATGAGGACGTTGTTTTTTTTTGTATACTTTTTTTTTTTTTTGCTTTTGACTTCCTCAAATTTTGCAAGAAGAATAGACAAGTTCACTTCGCTCGACGCTCACACACCGCGGAGAGGAAGCAACGGTTTTTGTGGCGATTTTTTTTTTGTGCTCGTTGTTTTTGTCCGCTCTCTTTGCGGTTTTTTGCTGTTATGACATTTGCTCTGTTGAGTATGGGGCTGTCAGTGGCGACTATTGACGGCAGATGTGTTTGTTTGTCACGCCCGTGGGAGACTTTGGAGTAACTTTGATTGGTGGAGCAGAGTGATTTACATTTTTGCAGTCCTACAATCGTACAGCATGTCCATCAGGAGATTTTTTTTCGCACTTCCGATGAACATTTCAAGTGCATCTTGTGGCCCATATCAAGCACAATCAATTGTACCCATTTAACGACGTTTTCCTTGCAAGAGAAGTCGACTCCAGAAAACATTTCCCTTATGTAGAAGAATAGAATACGAATTATCATATATCGGTATCATACTTGCACCACATAGTGTAGTGTGAGATTATGTAATGCACAGTACCATTTGTCAGCTGTGATGCATTATTTTGTAACATCGACCATCTGATCGGGTGAACGACCTGAAGTCTCCAAAAACGGATAGTGTCACTGTAGTCGCGCATAAATACACTTACCTTCGCGGACAGTGTAAGAGAAAGAAAGTAATTACCGAATAAAGAAGTTGTCAGTGGAAATTTATTGTTTTTAATTTATCATAGTCATCGATTAAAACCTCAAAACAATTGCTTCTCGCCCTGAACTCACCCATTCCGTCAACCTGTCGTACGTCGAGTGACAGTGAACAGCTGTTCTTTCCTCCACACCTGACATTTGCAAATATTTTTGTTCGTGTTCCTCATTCTCTCCGCATTCCTCTTCTCTTTCTCGTCTGCCAAGTGGCCAACGTCCTTCGTGTGCAGTGGAAACAAGAAAAAAAAAATAGATCTTAAAAGGAATCTGCAAGCAAATCATATTGGAATATTGTCCCCCAACGTAAATACTAACCCCAAAGTGCGAAAACAAGAAAATCATTAAAATCGATTGAATTTTTTTCTCCTCTCCCATTTACTCAGGTGCCCACTGAAACCATTTGTGTTCCGTGCGCGCCCATGTTGATTCGTCAGGCGACAAAATTTACATTCGCAATATGTGAATCGCATTTCATTAGGTATGCATAAGAGATTCAATCTAATATCATGTCACTTTGATGCAATTGATTTTGTGTGTGGTAAATACCGAGTGATGGACAGCGAGAGACTTAATTCAATTCAATTGCAGGCAAACAAATTTTACGCGCGGCATCAACTCAAGACAACCATTTGTGTACATCAGCAAGCGAAATATCTCGAGCAGAAACTCGCCCAGCATGGAGGGAACTTGTGTGAATAAAATTCCCGTAAAGCCACAGAGCACGGAGAAAATGACCAGGTGGGCGGTTGGTGATTAATTGTTTCATCATACGGTTCATTGATGATGTCATAGACCCGGAGGGTCACCAATGTCATGATCGCATGTTTTGGTTATACGCAGTAATGTTGACGCTCTTTGTTTGGTTTCTTGCAGATTGACTATCGCCAAGTCGCAGCAAGACAACAGGGATTATCGCGGCTTGCAATTGGATAATGGATTGAAGGTGCTGCTTGTCAGTGATCCCGAGACGGATGTTGCTGCTGCAGCTTTAGCCGTCGAAATTGGGTGGGTTGCGAATGGTGTTTGTAGTTTGACAATCCCTCTAACCTCACATAAGTTACACCTGATGACTATCGCATTTGGTGTCTTCTGCAACGCTCTATGATCGTGCTGTATTTGTGTAGTAGACTCTTTATAGCCATCGCGGTTTAGGCATCAACACAATATGACGTCACTGTAAACGTTAGACGTTCACACTCAACAGCTTTTCGATATGATCTGCTTGTCAAAATGCTTTGTCTACCGTACTGCAAGTCTGCCAACTTTGTAGTAACGAGCCGTCACATTGGCGATTTGGCCCCATCGCGCGCAGTTGTCAAGCAAATCGTATCGACAAGTTGTCGAGTGTGAACGCCGCCAATGAAGCATCAAGAACTTATCTTTCGGATTTACGCACGACCGTGTTTCGATTAAGTAACAAAAATGCTTTCGATTTACCTCAACAGTCACATGTCGGACCCGGAGAATCTTCCCGGATTAGCTCACTTCTGCGAGCACATGCTATTCCTCGGCACGGAAAAGTACCCCCACGAGAACGACTACGCGATGTACGTCTCCCAGAACAGTGGCAGCTGTAACGCAACCACGTATTCCAACATGACGAAGTACAACTTCCACGTGGCAGCGGACAAGTTGGATGGAGCACTAGATCGTTTCGCACAGTTTTTCATATCGCCCCTGTTCACCCCGAGTGCTACCAATCGAGAGATCAATGCTGTAAGTCGAAGCACATGCAAGATGGTACCCGGCGGGAGCTAAACCATTCAATTTCAGGTCAATTCGGAGTACGAGAAAAATCTATCGAGTGACATATGGCGCGTGAGGCAGGTGAACAAGAATCTGGCCAAACCAAACCATCCCTATAGCAAGTTCGGAAGTGGCAACAAGAAGTCCCTGCTTGACGTGCCAAAGAGTTTGAACATCGATGTCAGAGAAGAACTGCTGAAGTTCCACAAGAAGTGGTATTCGTCGAATATAATGAGCCTGGCCGTCATTGGAAAAGGTAATGCATGCATGCCATTTGTTTGCACGAGGACCGCTTAACAATCATCATTCGCCGTTACAGAATCGCTCAATGAACTGGAGGAAATGGTTATTGCGAAATTTTCCGAAATCGAGAACAAAAATGTCGAGCTGCCGGTGTGGGAGGGCGATCCGTTCGATGAGAGCCAATACGGGAAGAAACTGCTGGTGACTCCTGTTAAGGACATTCGTTCATTAACCATCAGTTTCACAACGAAAGACTTGAGTGAACATTACAAGTCAGCGGTGAGTATCGCGTTGCATTCCAATCGTGGACGTCCTTCAATGTGCCGTCTCCATTTCAGCCTGATTGCTACTTCGCTCACTTGGTGGGTCATGAGGCTAAAGGAAGTATTCTGTACGAGCTGCGCAAGCGTGGATGGTGCAATGAGTGAGTATACACTGAAAAAAAAGAAATTCCCAATCGCCCCACATTCACACGTGCACTTCCAGCTTGATGACTGGCCACAATAACACGGTGCGCGGCTTCGGATTCTTCGAAATCGTGGTGGACCTAACTCAAGATGGGCTGGAGCATGTCGATGACATTGTGAACATAATTTTCCAGGTAAGAATCCCCACACGGCAGCACAGCCGACTGCAACTGTAAGAGTGTCTTTGTAGTACATCCGAATGGTGCGTGAACAAGGGCCACAGAAGTGGATTTTCGATGAATGCTGTCACATAAATAAAATGCATTTCCGCTTCATGGATAAAGACCTGCCCGAACGGCTGGTCACCAATTTGGTCGCCTCTATGCTGGTTTGTGAACGCTGCGCGTATGACAGTTTGCGATTATTAATTTGTCCGCTTCTAGCTATACCCTCTGGAGGAAGTTCTCACAGCACCGTACTTAATTAACGAGTGGCGACCAGATCTAATAATAAGCCTTATCGATGAGCTGGTGCCTGAGAAGTGTCGCATCATCCTTGTCAGTCAGAGTTTTGAGCCAGAGACGCATAAGCGAGAGCCGTGGTACGACACAAAGTACGACACGATCGAAATCGATGCCGAGACAATCAAGGTAAGCACTCGCACATCCATCTTGCCAAAGAATGGGAGCTCTTACGTGTTCCCCCTCCCGCAGCGCTGGGCCAATTGCGAGCACAACGAAAATCTTACACTACCCACGCCGAACGCGTTCATACCAACCGATTTCACACTCACGCCCCTGGAGAAGGACAGCAGCAAGTATCCCGTGGTCATCATGGACACACCGATCATGCGCGTCTGGCACAAACAGGACGAAGTATTCCGCACGCCAAAGGTCTGCATGAATTTCGACTTCTCCAATCCGATAGTCTACTCCGATCCGTTGAACTGCAATTTGAACCACATGCTGGTGGCCCTGCTGAAGGATCAATTGAACGACTACTTGTATGACGCAGAACTAGCCGGTCTCAAGCTCGATGTCAGAAATACTTCATCCGGACTGAGCGTGAGTCGAACTTCTCTCACTGGCATGACCTCGCAAAACCGAGTACTCTTTCTTTGCAGGTCAACATCAAGGGCTACAATCACAAGCAGGAAGTGCTGCTGCACAAGGTCCTTGAACACCTGTTCAATTTCACCGCTGATGAGAATCGTTTTGAAATTCTCAAGGAGGATTACATTCGGTCCCTGAAGAATTTCCGAGCCGAACAGCCCTTCCAGCAAGCTATCTACTATTTGGCGCTGATACTTACGGAGAACGCTTGGTCAAAGAATGAGTTGCTCGATGCTATGCAGTGTAAGTATGCGTAAAGCCAACATCGGAGGCGAGTAATTTCTGAGATCCTTCTTGCAGTGGTCACCAAGGAGCGTGTAGAACATTTCGCAAAAGAGTTCTTCTCGCGATTGCACACAGAATGCTTTGTCTTCGGCAATGCCACGAAGACACGTGCCCTAGAGTTGGCCGGAATTATTCATAAGAAACTCGAGACAACGAACTCAATTATCTTGCCACTCCTAGCTAGACAGATGCTGAAGAAACGAGAGTACAAATTGTGCAATGGTGAGTGTGCATTAACCTGTTTGTCAGGTTATGTGACACATGCTCTTTTTTTTCTTTCTTGCAGGTGACAGCTATCTTTTCGAGAATGTCAACGAATTCCATAAGACGTCTTGTTCGGAACTGTATCTGCAGTGCGGGCCGCAGACAGATCGTTCCATTGTATTTGTGGATTTAGTTTCGCAAATTCTCACCGAACCCTGTTACGATGTCCTCAGGACGAAGGTCAGTGTGCGCAGTTCTGGCGATGGTTTCTTTTCACATTCGTTTTTTTTGTTCAGGAACAACTTGGCTACATCGTGTTCTGTGGGTCCCGCAAGGTGAATGGCGGCACTGGACTGCGAATTCTTGTGCAGTCCACTAAGCATCCGTCATTTGTCGAGGATCGGATTGAGAATTTCATCAGCGACATTGTTGTAAGTGCAACATCCAGCAGGAGCCACATTCATTTGATCACACCCCTTTCTCGTCTAGACTAAAGTCGAACAAATGCCACTGGAAGAGTTCGAAAACCACAAGGAGGCTCTCGCCAATAAGAAGCTGGAAAAGGCCAAGACCTTCCTGCAGCAGTTCTCCCTGTTCTTCATCGAAATAGCACAGACTCAATATCACTTCGAGAGGGCCGAGACCGAGGTAGCTATCCTCCGCAAAGTCACTAAAGAGGAGTTCATTGATTACATGAAAGTAAGTTCATCCACATTCACAAACACGTGCAGCACTAAAGTTGAAATGCATTTCGCAGACCTACATCGGCCGTGAGGCGCCCGAACGTCACGTACTCTCCGTGCACATTGTTTCCAGTCAATTCGACAAGGACACTGAGGATGTAACCGACATGGAACGTCACACGAAACTCACCGATTTGTCGCTATTCAAATCGAGCAAGGAGCTGTATCCAATCGGAAGACCATACATGGACATTCGGTCCAAGGGCGCACGTAGCAAATTATGAATCAATTAGACGCCTATTTTTTCTTTTTTCGTTCGTTTAAACTGCATATTCTCCTAATTTTTGTTTGCCGAAATTTAACGCATCCGCTGATCGCATGCAATCGCGTAGTGTTATTCAATCAATCTAGAATCTAGACGTTCTGCAATGGAAGCAACTAAGACAAAAGACAACCTAAATTCATTGTAACATTGTGTGTATCATTGGAAAATCATAAATATAATGAGATTTGGATGAGAAGCGAGTTGTTGTTTGAGTATGTCGGCAGCAGGAGTGCACTCATCGGCACGGTGAATCCACTGTCGAGTGAGGTGAATTCTTGCGACACCAGATTCTTGGAGCCATTGTCCTGAAAAACAGAGGAGAACTTGGGAAATGACAGCTACGATGAAATGGGCAGCGATAGTTACTTGATCGAGGATGGCTATTGTGTGCTTGAAGGTCACCTTGTCCTCGATGTGCTTGAACAGTGTCGAGCCGGTGTCGAGGACGATGTTATTGTTGTTTCGGTCGCGCTTTTCAAACGACGCATACACCAAATGGAGAAACAGGAAATCCCTCTGAAGGTGCTTGAACGACGCTGTAATCCTGAGAGGTTTGCCTGAAAATGGAAACACTGTCAGTTTGTGATATGACCACCAAGTAAGTGGATTTGCTACAACCTTTAATGGAAAATACCGGGCTGTCCACCTTCCCCCGGCTGCCGTTTATATGCTGTGTGAAATTCTCCAGTTTCCAGTAGTAGGAAAACGATTTCTCCTTTAGTGCGTTGGTTCGTGTCTGAAGTGACTTCAGTTGTGGGGGGCCTTTCCGTTTGAGCTGTTGTGACTCCGTCGTCGAGGGCATTGGGGTACTGGACGTGTCCGCCGCGATGATTGATGGTGTGAATTTTAGTGCTGGTACTGGTACATCAGGTTCGTTATCATTTAGGGAATATATCTTGAGAGGCTTTCCCCTCAACTGCTGCTGTTGCATTTCCCTCAGAAGCTGCTTGACTTCTTGCAGCTCTCTGAAGATTTTCTGTTCCAAATTGCTTAGGGCTAAGTGCAGTTCGGCTAAAATGTACGAGAGTGCACATGAATGGGGGAGATTCTTCGAGAATGGTTCAAGAAGGGTTTACCTGATCCGCATACACCTTGTAGGGTCTTTGTTGTCACCGCCTCGGCACTGGCGCGCACCTCACCCGCTGTAACGGTGCACACAGCCTTTTGTATTTCATGCGGATCATCTGTGCTGGTCGTGTTGTCTGTGAGTGGTCAAAACTGGTTTTTAATTAAAATTTTGTATATCTCTGAGGAATAAATTTTAAAAAAATGTATGCACTATCGAGTCCGAGATATCTAGAGCAGATAAAAAATTGCTCCCGAAATAGTCTGAATTATTGGCCTAGACTGTGAGATAGTACAATGGCACAGCAATAAGACTTGAGGCGTACATCGTAGACTCTCTATGGTGTTTTTCAGCAGCCTGGCTAGGAACTGTGAGTACGTGGTAGCCACTGCATTTGCAACCGCACTCTGGTGATAATCCTAATCTTAACGAGCCACTGAAGTGGAAGAGGGCTTACGAAATTTGTATCACATTAAATTAATCCATATTGGCTTCTGTTTGCAACCGATTTCCAAGCAATAAATGGAGGCAAGACGTCAGGACACAAACGCACTCAAAGCCACTTTATTTCACATCAACAGCACACACATAGGAAGCGAAGCTATTAACCATTTAATCGCACGAATTCAAAATATACACAAATTACGCGAATGCACTCAAGCTCGCAACAGACACATCGCATTCCATCGATACTTGGCTCTCGATGCACTTTATGCGACTTAATCGTCCTCACCTGAATTGATGAGCGTACCAGAAGCCGTAGCAAATTTACAGCCCACAACAGCAATAACAGACAATAAAACCACGTTACGACAGTAATAAAGCATTTCTGTTTCTTTTCTTTTTTTTTTTGTTGTTTTATCGGGCAACAGATAGCTGACAATAAACTCTAATCCACGTATGACAAGAGCTTCCTTCTGCACGAATATGAAACGTTGTCATTCGTATGCTGAGGGCGGGGAAAGTACTCTCTTGGTCGGGCGCGTTCTCGACTCGTGGGATCATAATCTTATTAGCAACATGTACATATGTCGTCTGCTTTATTGAGTAGAATATTTCATTTGTCGGCCTAAAAATAGATGCCACCAGACCATGCGGCACAGCAAAGAGCAAAGACGGGCGCCTACAGGGACCTACCTCTCTCTGCTCATCGCGGCCGCGGCGAACAAGTGAAAGAAAATGACTTCTTGACACCACCCATCATAATATCACATCAGACACAAGTTACGAGTTTTCGGTTTCCATGAGTTTGATTTAAGACTTTGATAGGGCCGAAAATAGATCCATCCGATGTGGTTGGTGTACACAGGCCTGCGGCCTGAGTGGGCGGCCTGGCAGAGATCATGGGTAGTTTTGTTTATCTTTTGTGGCCAGTCAAAATAAAACAATGCTTTATGCACTTGGAACTAATGGGACGTGATGCGTGCGGCATATGGTCAATTCCAAGTCAGACAAGCTGTATTTTTACAATCAGTCTGAGATGGAATCTTTGAAATGTCTGCGATAACAGTTAACCGAGCAGAATTTCATTTTGTGTGGACGAACGTGTCGATTGAAATCGCGTTTTGATTTTCTTCCAAACGGGTGGCGGTTGAGAATTTGGGCAGAAACGAGTTCGGAACTGGCTTGCTCCGTTTGGAGACAATTGGGGCAACATAAATGGTGGGTCCAGGAGGGTGGAGTGACTCTTCTTGTGCCCTCTTGACATCTGTTAGGAGGCAACTGGGGCAACATAAATGGTGGTCCAGGAGGGTGGAGTGCCTATTTGTGTGCTCTCTCCACGTCTGTTTTAGACAGTCATGGAGTTGCTTGAAACCAGTGCACACTCGCACTTGATTCTGTGGCTAAGCCTTGAACCTTGAAGTCATTTGAATGGAAGCGAACTTGGCACTCAGCTAACATTGGATTTATATGCGGATCACGTGGGGTTTCTGTATAAGGACTGTCCTTCCCGGGACTATCCTTGAATCCTTGAAACCAGACCAGAGACGGACGAGTGTGGTTGGGTCTGTAGGTAGGTAGGTTGACTGCATGACCGATACGGAAGTCATGCTCCTACAAAACTCTTATTTCGCCAGTCCTGCTCTATGGAGCCGAGAGATGATTCTTGGTACCTTCGAAAGAAAAATTCCACGTCGGATATATGGTCCCATATGCGAGAAAGGCGAATGGATGAGAAGACATAACCGCGAACTCTACGATCTGTACCGGGATGTGGATGTAGTCCGGAAGGCAAAAATCCGCCGACTGCACTGGCTCAGCCACATCGAGCGCATGGACAACAATGCTCCAGCAAAGAGGGTCTTTGAATCCGAGCCTACTGGTTCGAGAAGGAGACGAAGACCGAATCTCCGGTATAAAGACCAAGTAATCGCGGATGCAAGATAGCTTGGTCTTGATGACTGGAAGCAGCGTGCCCCGGACCGTCAGCGATGGAAGGCAGCAATTGCTCAGGCTCGGACCCTCCATGGGTCGCCGTCCTGATAAGTAAGTAAGATGCTAAAAAATTGTAGTCAAGTCCTTTGGGTCAATGTTACTCAGATCCTCAAGGTTGTTGAAGTAGTACTCGCCTAGTAGTCTTCTTCTTGTTTCCACAAGCGCAGGACACGTTCCGAGGTAGTGTAATATTATTTCCTCTTCTTCTTCATCGATACAGCTTCTGCAGAAGTCGTTAAAAGGTGCCCCAAGTCTTCTGGAATGGCTGTCTATAAGACAGTGGCCAGTTAGCACCCCTATCACTCTGCTAATAAGCTTCCTGTCTAGCTCTAGGAGGTAATCAGTCCTTCCTTGATTTAGCATAGGCCAGATCACTTTCGATATCCTCCAAGTGCCCAGTTCAGACCATTTGCGGTTTGTATCGTTTTTCGCAATCGTCATCAATCGCGATTTGAATGGTGTCTCCTGATCTGTTGTCACTGGCGTTCTTGCTAGTTCATCAGCTCTCGCATTGCCCGGAATACCCTTGTGCCAGGGGTAAGATTGCATCTGGCCGCTATCTCCTCTAGAGACAGACGGCAGAGTTTTAGCATAGCTTTTATGGCCGCCTGACTGAAAGAATAGATCCTCTGTCTATTGGGCTCATTGACAGTCGGATGGCGGCCTTTTGAACAGCTGTTACTTCTGCTTGGAATACACTGCAGTGGTTCGGTAGTCGGATTGCATCCGAGATCTCTGGTAAGCTGGCGTTTATGCCGGATCGAGTGTGGTTACTCAGCTTACTCTGTCCTTCAGGCCATTATTTAGACGGGATCATCCCCTTGAAACCCTACCATACACGGACGATTGAGGTTGCCCAGCTTACCATGTCCTTCACGCCATTATTTAGACGTCCTTTTATTAGCCAGCCGAACATTCGGCATAAAGTCATCGCGGACGCAAGACAGATTGGTCTTGATGACTGGAAGCAGCGTGCCCCGGACCGTCAACGACGAAAGGCAGCCTCGGACTCTCCATGAGTCGCAGCCCTCCTAAGTAAGTAAGTTTTGTTAGCCAGGATGTACGTCAAGTTTCCCCGTTTCCAAGTGAAGAATGTCCAAGACCACCTCGACTAGCTAAACGTGGACTTAATCCGTCCCCAACTAGTCACAAAGTGTTGCCGTGAAGCGTTCGCTTCGATAACAGAGAGAGAGCCACACACACCGCAGCAAAGAGGCGACGTATTCCCCAGCCAACCGAAGGCACCCGGCCAGGCCAAAAGTTTTGGTAGACAACGATACGTTTCTAATCGCAGCAAAGATAAGCCGAATCTACAAACACAAGAAGGAAAATAAAAATATAAATATTATTATTTTCACTCGCACCTGATAAGCCAGAGCTAACCCAATCAATGTTGCTCATATAATCGATAATAATTTTCTGCCTCGAACGGGCTGACCATTGCCTTGACTTCGGTTAGTGCAAACCAGACCGCAATCGCAGTCGAACCTGCCGACACTTGGACGACCGCTTCTTCTGCTATCGGAGTATTTTTTTTTTTATAGATTCTTTTGCGCATAGGTCGCTTCGCCATGTCCAATCGGAGGATAAAGATCGACACTGGAAGACTACACAAGCAGTTTCGGTTTTGTGCATTCGTCCTTATGCTGTTCCTCAAGTTGAATCAGTTAGAGGCGTCGCCTGTGATCGATCCGAATAAGTATGGTGGTGCTGTGCTCATGCTGAAGCCACCCGATGACGTAAACGCGTCCGTCTATGATAGTCTGATGCATAACGGTGATAAGGAAAATTTGATTGCACGGTTAGAAAGTGAAATCATTGAACGATATAAAGAGAAAATTAATCATGAAAGTTATACTAGTGCGGTGGCGAACGAAGTGATGACTGAGGTGACGGATGAGAGCTCAACGTCAACGACCACAAGTCACGATAATCTCGTGAACGATTACATTGTTCAATTTTCGACGAACGGCGACAATTCGTGCATGTTGGACGGCCTAAAGGAGCACATGATGCAGTGGGCCTTTGAAAATGGAAGCTTATCAGTGCCCAACCCTACTCGGAGTGGAGCAGGTAGGATACGACTTTTTCGAGTGCGAAATGTTTGGTTAGGAATTACCAGTCGTGTCGAAGTGGAAGTCGGATATAAACGATTGAACTTGACCTCAAGTGTAGGCGGTTTGGGAAGTTGAAGAGTGGATCTCTTTGGACAAAATGGATGGCGGTACAGACCAGGGTGGATCTAGCAACCAATATCCAGCAAGATCCAGCGTTGTGCGTTTCAAGAGTGTTCCTTCAAGAGTGGAGGGTGCCTACATTTTTCTGCCTTACTACATAGATTGTCTAGTTTGTCTAGATAGCTACACTCTCTGAGCATGGTCAGAGGGCTCCAGAGAGGACGAGCCATGAATTAAGAAAGTTGCTCGTGTCGGGAACTGAGTCTAGGCACACAGGGCACCTACTGGGAAGTATTCAGGCTTTTGTTTAGCTCTCCATGTCCATATGAGTGCAGAATCATGAAGTGGGGAAACAAATCTAGTACCACGATGCATTTGTTGCCCAAAAGGAGTGTAGGCTAGGCCAGCAACAAACTCTTCCCATTTCCTCTCAATCAGATGATAAATTGAAATCTTTTTCCCTTATTTCGAAAGACATCTCCGACTACTTCTTGGACGCATCCAATCGGGGCAATACCACGGACGAAGCGCTTGCCGCCGAGGTGGACTTTGGTCGCAGACAGAAGACTCGCACGGTGATTGCCTATTCAGCTGCGTACAATGGACTCACGTACGCACCTTACAAGACGCTGTTCAACCTGCAGGACACCCTCCAGCTGCTGACGCTTAAGGGCAACAACTTCTCCTCGTACCGACCAGAGGCCGACATCATACACAACGGTGAGTATCTGAGTGGTGGGCTGAGTGTGGACAAGTATGCGAATACTTGATGAATTAATTGGCAATTAAAACAAAACAAACAAAAAAACACCCAAAATTACAGTACTGTTTCGCAAGGGACCAGGCGACGATCATTTCAAGGGAAATGGTACATTCGATGACGATAATAAGAAGAGGGGTAAGGTGAATTGGTGTTGGTCCGCGAAGTGCTTTCAACTGAAAATCGTTCATCGTTTTAAACACCATCAATCCACACATATCTCCAGTTTCATTCAAAGCTTCGGGGTTCATCGCAGCAGCATCTCATTCTAGGGCTTACTTGCTACTCACTACTGTTCTCGCATCAAATCTCTAACTCATCGCCTCAATCACTCATTTCAGCACACGGAATCGCATGGGCGACATTCCCCCAGATGCCGCAACTGACAGAGCTGGACATCAGCAACTGCATGATTGAGTTCGTGTCTCCGTATGCATTTCAAAATCTCACCCATCTCACGGTGCTCTACATGTCGCACAACAAAATGCTGAAGATACCATCGGAGGCGTTTACAAATGTCCCGAATCTTCGATATTTGGACTTGTCCCATCTGAACGCCCTCGATGTGGACTTCAGCATTCCCCTGCCGTCACTGGAGCAGATCGTAAATCTGCTGGTGGGCGTTAAGATCGAGCAGCACACGTTCAAGGAACTCGCCCAACTGGAGTACCTGGATCTGTCGTACACGAAAATCACCAGAAACAGCGCGGTGGCCTTCACGTATCTGGGAGCAAAGCTGCGATACATGAGTCTGTGCTTCACGGCATTCCCAGTTGTGGGCAGTGGGATGTTCAAGAACACAGCTCTGAGGGGCCTCGACTTGTCGGGGAACTCATATGCGGCGTACACAATGGCCGAGGACTCGTTCGCGTCGGTAGCAAGTTCACTGGAGTTCCTGTTCTTCGAGCAGTCAAACCTGAAGGAGCTGGAGTGGTTGAAGAGGCTGCAGAACCTCGTGGTGTTGAATCTAAACGCCAACAACATCAACACATTGTCCGTGAACACCTTTCGCTCGCTCACTCAGCTGGAGGTGCTGGACCTTAGCTCGAACCACATTGGCAACTGGTACAATCGGGTGTTCGCCCTCAATGCAAACCTCAAGATTCTCAATCTCCGCGACAACAACATCAACATCCTCACGTCGGAGATGCTCATAGACTTTCAGGGACTCGACTACCTGGGCATCGGTGACAATAACTTCGTCTGCGACTGTGTCCTGACGGACTTTGTGGACATAGCGACGGCAAACAACAAAAAGGCCGAATGTTTCAAGAACGTTTTCACCAACAGCCAAGCGCTGATCTTCGAGACGCTGCAGCACCCCTTTCTGAACAGAGAGAACGAATTGAAGTTCAACTTCAGCGGCTACATCCCAACGATCAAGAAGTACCTGCCCATGGTGGCGAAGAGCTACCACAACATCAAGAAGCGCATGAGCCAGCTGAAACTGTTCAACCTGCGAATGGTGACGAACTTCTACAAGGGATTAAGCTCGAACTCGTGCCCCAATCCGAATCAGATCGTCATCTACGACAAGATAAATGGCTCAACACTCAAGTTCCAGTTGTTGGACTACGAAGACGAGCATTACTGGTGCTTCAATGAGACGGAGAAGAAGAACTTCTTCGAATTGGAATGCGACACGAAGACCTTCAACGACGTGATCACGGAGGAGATTCGACATGTGACCAAATACGTGGCGATCATATCGAGTACCATCATTGTGCTGTCCGTGGTAGTTTTGGTGATTTATCTGAAACGCTGGCAGATCCACTACTACTACTCGTCGCTGAAAACGGCCGCCTTGTTGGCCATCGCCGCGCAGGAAAACAATGAAAAGTTCGAGGAGCTCTCTGAATCGGAGTCAAACCTGCTCTACGACTTGTTCATTAGTTACTGCCAGAGTGACAGAGAGTGGGTGCTGGAGGAGCTTATGCCCAACATTGAGGTAGCCGGCGATATGTCCATCTGTATGCACGAGAGGGACTTCCAAGTGAGTGGCGCCAACTATTCACATCTGATAATCGATTAAATTGTGCACATTTTTCTCTAGGTTGGCCTGACTATTCTGGACAACATCATATCTTGCATGGATCGCTCGAGATGCCTCCTCTTGGTGATATCATCGAATTTTCTCCTCAGCCATTGGTGTCAGTTTGAGATGCGTTTAGCGCAGCACAGGTAAGTTCTGCGTGGGATTGCAAGAAATGTTACTCACCTCATCAGCACCATTTCCAGAATGTTTGAAGCCAGCAAGGAGCACCTGATACTCGTCTTCCTTGAGGACATCCCCAAGCGCAAGCGTCCCAAAACCCTGCAGTACCTAATGGACGTGAAAACCTACATCAAGTGGCCTTCCAGTGAGTCCTCAACCGTCAAGTGGGACGAGAAGAAAATCTTCTGGAAGCGGCTGCGAAAATCGTTGAAAAACATCTGCTGGGACGGCACGCCGAGGACTTAGGCGTCATCTTCTCGTCGCGCGCCTGTTTTTCTCACAATGTACCTGATAGAAAGGAGGCCAAGGGCACCTTCTAAGTTACCTACATTTATTTATTACCGATTGTTTTAATTAAAAAATATACAAAGTTGTTTATATGCCCGCCGCGTCTCACTGGAGTTTGCTTATGTCCTCGTACTGCACTTTCTCGACGATCCTACCTGTTAGTGGACCTCGAGCGATTTCTATCGTCACGCAGTAGTTTCTCTCGTCAAGTTTCTTCAGAATAGCTTCATTGCCACGATAGGCGCCGTTCACCACTCGAACTGGTTTGTCCAAGGCTGGGATGACAGTCTCCAAGTGAGCCTGGAAGGGAAAAGAACGCCAATGAATCCACACTCATCGTAGCAGTAGCAGTGCTCCGACTTACCTGATCCACCTTCACCTTCTCTCCCGATTCGAGGAACTTGATTTTCCCCCTGTACCGGTCGATGACTTCCAAAACAACGGCTTTCTGCTTGTAAAACTTCTCCCCCAGAGATTTGTCCACGAATTTCACCACGATGCCTTCGGTCAGCCAGTAGTCCTTGCGATTCTGCTTTTCCTTGTGCAACTCCTCCTGTTTTATGATCTCGGTTAGAGCGGACGTACCGTAGGATGATGATGAACTGGAGGCGCGATCTATGGGTCTCGGTTTCTTAAACACTTTCTCATCGTCCTCGGCAGTGGGACGCTTCAGCAAACATGATCGCCCAATTACTGTGGCTTCTGGGTTGAATTTCTTCTCCAGCTTTATGCCCAGGACAAGTGGTTGATCCTCATCCCGCACCAATTCTGTGTACTTGTCCTCCTCACTCACATCATCCTTCTTTTCAGACTTTTTCGCCTTCTCGATTTGTTTCTCGATGAACTCCATCATTCGCTCCTGGTCGTCCTTTTCCATTTTTTCCTTCTTATCCAGTTTGTTTTGCGCCTCCAAAGCCTCCGGACTGCGGTCAATGTACGTTACGAACCAGCCCTTTTCCGTCTCGTCAGCAATGCACTGACCACTGCGTCCGAGCCACTTGATATAGTCCGATAGAGTTAGCCAGCGAGTGGCATTCATGTGAATGTGATTCTTGTCCGCGATATATTCCTGGTACACCTTATTGGCGGCGACTCTCTTTGTGCCAAAACGGCGTCGCAGCAGCTCCATGAATCCATCGGAGAATTCCTTCGAGAAGCTGAACAGAAACTTCCCCGGAGTCTCGGCGAAGAGCAGCAATTGGCGTTGATGGGCTTCGCTGGTTGTATGGCACTTGAAACCGTTCTCATCGCGACACTGTTTCTGACACATTTGGCAGTACCATCGAAGTTTCTGCAAACCCTTGGCTTTCATTTTATTCGCCAGGTATTTGGGAGTACCTACTTCTGCTTTACCCATGGTTTTTTTTTTACTGGATTTTTATCAGCACAAGTTGAAAATGGAAATAAATGCGAATGATCTTTGCAAACACAAAGTGCAGCTGGTAGGATAAACAACTTTTGAGGAATGACAGAAATGTCAGTGTTTTCATATGGATTTTATAACAGTCATTGAGCTTCTGTCAAATGGAATTATAACAGATGAGTTGGGAGGAAAATGAAAGTGTTCAGTGAATGCAGACACTGATGCTGTTTGTTGGTTTTGTAATTACGAATGAAATCTGTTTAAAAAATTGCAGTTATTACCTGAATAGGTGTAGTTAAAAGCTTGATGTGCACTTTTTGGAATGTTAGTGCTGTCGTATGGGATACATGCCCCTACTGTGCTTACTCCAATTAGCAGCATGGTGGTTCTAGATCTGTTTCTCTCCACCAGATCATTTCTAGAGACTGGAGACCAAGACAGACGGGACAAATAAGTGAACTCTAAGCATCTGGCCTAAGTTCTGCATCGGTTCCGGGTGCATCCCAGACGGAAAGACATCCGGGAACTCAAGAATTCTTGGTCATGTGCTATCTCCACTGCTGCCAGGACCTTCAAACTAACTCCAGGCAGAGCTACACAGATTCAGCACTCGCATGTGTAAGCAATTTAAGGAAAATAAGAACAAATGTTCATGGTTCGTGTGGAATCTTTTTATTGTATATATATATTCTTCTTTGTTTCATTTTTTGTTTTATTTACTTGCGTCACTTTGCTGGCTCATTCTCTTTTTTTTATTACTCGTTTTCCTCTTCTCTACTTCGATAAATATATAATATAACATAAAATTGTAATGTCTTGCTTTATATCTTTTTTGTTTTGTTTTGTTTTCTTTTTTATTTATAATTTAAAATCTTTACTTCCATTTCTATCTAGAACTACAATTTGTTTTGTTTTGTTTTGTTTGTTTGTTTTTTGTTTTTTTTCGTTTGCTCTTGAGTTACTGATGATCTGATTCTGTTTGTTGATTTGTGTAAATATTTGTATAACATATCTTGCAAAATGATGTTGCACACACTTGTTCATTAAACGTTTTCCCTTCAGAAAAAGAAACTCCACTTGAACTAACGCAGAGCAGAGTTGTCTTCCTTTTTGTTAAACTTTATCGGCTTATCGCACTCGTATGTATATCGACTTTTATTTATATATATATAAAAAAAAATAATAATAATAATAAAACAATGTGTAAAGTAAAGTTCACTATTTAGAGCTTGTAGCGCTGTCAATAAACAATCTCTCATCTAATGTAGTTTCGTTTTAACTTACGTTGGTAAATTAAATTAGTGTTTGTTGCTCTATTACGACGAGTGAGTCTCATAAAACAATATGTACGAGTAAAATAAACAAAAAAAAAATCATAAAAAAATAAACAATAAGAAAATGAACAGCGGTAGTTCGACTAAAGCTCAAAATAGGCTTCCGCCAGAGGCACGGACAGATCTCTTCGTTTATATATATATATATATACTATCTTCATACTACATATTGTTGTTCCTTTGTTGTTGCGGCTTGGAAAAAGAATGTTAAAACTTCGTGTTTTGTGTGTTTATGATATTCAGATTTTTTTTTCTTCTTGTATATATTTTGTAACCTTTTTTTTTTCATGAATCAATTAGTAAATATTGTATATATGATTTCTTTTCGCAATTTAATATTCTATACAGTTTTTTTGTTTTTTTTGTTTGTTTGTTTGTTAATTAATTCCCTTTTTTGATTGGTGTTGACAGTTGGTTGAGTTTGTTTCAAGTTTCATATATATTCAATTTTTTTTTATTTCCTTTGTTATATTGCGAAAAATGTGGTTCAATTTGTTTTCTTTACCAAAAAAAAGAAAAACATCAACGAAAACGAAAATTGTCTAATAATCATCTAAATCGAAACACTCGTTGTCCAATTCATCTAGCTGCATACTCTGGAAGTCTACTTTGTAACGCAAAATGCCTGTTGAATAGAAGAGAACAAAAAGAAATGTCATATTTGACGTTAGAACATCTCTCAATAGAGCACACGAGGGGGAGAAAAAGAAATAATATTGAACTCTATATAAAAAAATGGTGAACAATTGTTTAATCAAAAAGTCACACGCAACGTAAACAATGGCTACAATTAAACAATGCATCAATATCCGTTGACACAAATTTGTAAATAAAAAACTCAAATCAAACAGATACAATGCTTAGGCTACCAAGAGCATGAGCAACAACAGATTAACCTGCTGCGAATGTCATCTATGTCTAAGTAATAGTTTTGTCAAGCGAAAATGTGCCGGTGGACAACTAAAAGGATTAAACAGATTAAAAGCGGCTAAGAGGTTAATCAGTTCAAGCTTTTAGGGTGCGATTGAGAGTAAAAGGAACTGCATCCGCATGGCAGTCTGATGCTGCGTGGGAAATACACGACGAATGATGGATGAGTGGGCAGCTAATTTCATAAGGAACGTGTCACAGAGACTTATAACATTCGCAACCGTGGTTGTTTTCATTTATTGATCCAACTTTGGTTAGGTTACGATAGAATGGCCGACTGCCAGCAAGCAGCAGCAGACACAATAAGGCCAGTGTACACCCGTTCTGTTACCAAGCGGATCTAGTCGATCTTACGCAATTGAGGCTTTTGATAAAACGATGAAGATGGCTGACACCAATGCCGCTTAGTTCGAGCAGGTTGTTGAAAAGGTAAGGCGTCACGTAGGGGGACTTCTCCTTCGGGACGAGATGGAGAGGAGGTGCTCGCAAGTGTCTTCCTCCTCTTCGTCTCCAAAGCGTCTTCAGACATCTGTGTTGGGCACGCCCAATCTTAACACGTTGACTGTGTCTCCAGAGTGCCAACAGTTTTTCGTTTGTTTTAATCGTTTCGTTCGTGTGTCTTTTGTTTCAAGTTGATTCAATTTGATTGTTTTAAGAAGTGACCACCGGTGGGTCACATGACAGTCAACGTGTTAAGACATGAGTTCAAATGGGACAGTGCCCAGTGATGACCCACGATAAGAGCTCTGAGATTCGTCCTACTCTGGCTAATTCAACTACTGGTAGTGTCATTAATGCACTTAGGCAAAACTGCACCCGCCACGTGGGTGTTCCAAGTAAAGAGCCAACTAGTTTTCTCAACAAATTTCATTAGTGCGTTGACCGGTATTTTACTGAGGCCGTTTAGACTGTCGTGGAAGTAGAAGCAGGACAGGTGCAGATGAGGTGTTGGGTGATGCTTTCCTCCTCTTCGTCTAGGCAGCTTCTACAGAAGTCGTTGAAGAAGAGATCGAGCGTGAAGTCGCTTTGATTTCGGTCATAACCAATTCCAATTTCAAGACCTCACAACTGTCCGTTTTGAGCTCAATGAACTCCAAATTTTGTGTAACAATCGAGTTAAGAGCATACACCATTTATTTCATGGCTTTGGAGGGAAAGCGACATTGTACACGCGCCAAAGTCAAATTTGCCATCAATTCCCCTTCTAACTTGTGAACCAAACAACTCTAAAGCAGCCCATACACAGCAACATTGCGTGCGCACATCGGTGTCGCTTTCTGCCAGACACGTCACACAAATTCGAACGCATTAGTTCTTCATCGAAGTTCGACGAAGATGAGTAGTGAGGGTGACAGTGATACTGCGCAATGAGCATCAATAACGGAGGAGTTTATGCTGTGTATGGGCCGCATAACCCGGTCTGCCATGTTGAAAAGAAGGCAAGAGAAGGCAGATTTTCGACGTTTATGAAAACACCCTTCTCGTGGCATGCTACCGGTTTGCATTAAGGTGGGAGAATAAAAACTGCTTTCAAATGCAGATACTAGTAGAACTCGCGAATAGAGACCTCGGTTATAATGACGAAGTGGTTTGCAGTACAACAATGGATAATGGGTGGCGCTACAGCCCGTAGAGGGCCAGGGCCTAGCTTCCCATCAACCACTCCTGTTGTGTGCACTATTGTTTTATCACGAGTGGAAGGGACCTACACAGTTGTGTGCCGACTCCGAACAGCCAAGTTTGAGAAGCTTTTTCTAGAACTCTTTGAGCATTGTCAGTGACTGTGACTGGTGGGGCCATGAAGAGTATTTCTAGTCATACCAGGAATCGAACCTAGACATGTGGTAGGTGTCCAAGTGCGTAAGAGTCGACGCAAATACCCACACGCCACGGGCCACTTGCAATACAACAATTAGTAGATAAAAATCGTTCGGATTAAGCGACAATCGTTTAGAATGATGACAAATTTGTCTCCCACCCGTGGTCGTCGTGAGGGAATCCGACTGTAGTTAGCTTTCAATCTCATTCCCTTCCTTGCGTGAATACATTGCTCTCTCCTCCGAGTGCTAGTTAAAGGGAAAATAAATCAAACTACGTACTGATACAGAAAAACCGAAGAAAAAAAAAATGAAAAAATAAAAGAGCTCATCATGCAGTTTAAGGTTCAAAAGGAAATGAAATCAAATATGAAAGATTGAAATAAAAAGAGAACACACAACATTAAAATAGTCTCATCTGAAAATTACCTTAGTCAAAAAGACGCGGTGAAGTTTTAATGCAGGGGGGACATATTAGTTCTGTTCGTTTTCTTTTTTTTTTTTTTTGCTTTGCTTTTATTTGTTAATTTTCAAGGGATTAATTAATTAATTAATATGTGTGTGTGTGTGAGTGAGTGAATTCGAACTTCATGATAAGAAATGTTTATACAACTGGGGAAAAAATGTTAGCCGTATTTTTTTTTGCTTTTTTTCTTTCTTAAGTACAGTATGCACGACAGGTATTTTTTTTTTCGTTTTTACTTTAAAATTAAATTGTTACAATAAAAATTCACGCGATCTAAGTTGATTAGTTTTTTGTTTTAAAATTGTTTTGTTATTTTTTTTTATATTTTTTGCTTGTTTGCTTTTAGAAAAAAATAATATCGAGAAAATGCGAGTCTTCTCATATGTATTTTTTGTTTTTCTCGTGTCTCTCGCTACACATTGCTCTCCTTTTTTGTTTTATTTGTTCTCTTATTATTAAATACGTATTAACTTGTATTAAGTTTAATTGTTTAGTAATCATCAAGGTCAACATCGTCCAAAGGTTCGTCGGCTTGAAGCGATTGGAAATCTACTTTGTAGCGTAAAATTCCTACGGTTTTTTTTTTTTTTTTATCAAACAGGTAGCAAGGTAATTAGCAAGGATTTGGATTTGATTTTGATATATATATATTTTTTTGAGGTTTTGAGTTAAACGTGGCAGCATTAAAAATGGAAAAATACGGAAAAAAAATGATTGTTTTTTTTTTGTTGAGTATCAAACAAATTCATTATTGAGTTGTCAAGTGATATAGCAGTAGGTCAAGAGAGGGGGGGGGTGGGGTGTAGGGTTTTTTTTTCTGAGGGGTTGGGGAAAATTTACAAGAAAGAAAAAAACAAGGGGCCAACGGCCAAACGGGACAGGACTTACCTCCAATTCCACCGAATCCTCGGACAAACTGACTACCCTCTTGAGACTTGTCGGTAATGATCTCAAGTGTAGCACCGAAAATTTTGTAATTGTTCGCAAGCCATTCCAGAAGCGGTTGAGACTCTATTAATTCCATTTCGACCCCACTCTGAAAGCAGACATTGGTTTACACAATTCTCCGAGCGCAGACGATGCAACTAACTTACTTCTTTATCGGTAAAGTGTGACTTATCTTTTTCCTGTTCGGGCGTTAGATGTAATACTGTGGTCGACGTTGAGTTGGCATGATTCTTAAGCACATACCGTTGAATGTCTAAATTTTCCCAACATATCAATGTTTCGACTGAACCTAGTTCGAGTGCTCTTAAGGTGTCCTCAACGCCAAAGCAGTATTTTCCTGTATCCTGAAATGACAAACATGTGGTTTTAAACGTTTTCTTTCAGAAACAGACGATTATGCACTTACCTGAGAAATTTCATCGAAGTAGCGGCCTATGAGTTTCTTTTCTTGAATAAATTTGACATTTTGCAATGATTCCGCAGCTAGTTCTATCGCTTGATTGAATCCGTTTTCGCCTCCATAGGAAACGTCCACTAGCTTGATAATCTTCGATTGCAGTCTCTACAAAAACAAAACAGTTAGTCAGTCCAGATCGAGGGGGACACATGCTGTGATCACACTTACAGGATCAAACATATCGGATTGACTCAGTTCGGTTTTGAAATCAGCACTACCGGCCAAAATCAGGCCCGCTATATTCGGTTTATCATTTGTTATGAACAACTGTGTGGCAACTTCGGCAACCTTTCGCACGTAATTATGACGCTTCTCCATGCGCAATCGGGCAAAACGCAACGCTGACTGACCACCACGACCGTGCTTCTTCGGCAGATCAACGGTAAATTTGTGCAATACCTCGCGGGTGTTACCTTGTAATGTACCAAATAATGCACCATTACCGTCCATCACAATGAAGCCAAATTTATTGTCGTCCGCAAGTAGGGCGGTCAACGCCTCCGTATGGAACTTATTGTCACACAAATATAGGGATGTATTGATTGGCTTAAATGGTTCAAAGTCAATGTTGACTTTTTTCTCTTTGCCCTCTTCCGTGACAATGGTGCCGCAGTATATAACTAAACCGTTTGGAGGCACTTCAAATAGTGACATGAAAGCAATTCATTGGTCTTTTGTTAATTTTTCAGCATGTCATCAACTATGTGAAGCGTTCTACATACCTTTGGTGTATAGTTTAAGTCTATGCTGCACAGATGTGATGGCACCTAAAACGGACAGTCGATTTACGCGCGATTTGATATTTGACGCCGTTCCGAATTCATCGGCCAACATTTTGCTTACACGGGATATTTGATCTTTTGGTGGAATAATGAGGGAAATCATGCTCGTGCCATTGCTGAAATATAACAATTCATTTAATAATTAAATTCAATGACAGAACAGAGGAGTGAGAGGAGGGGTTTGGGGAATGTGCCGTCTTTCAGTTTTGAGGTTCGAACGAATGGACACGAATTTTGAATCATTTTCTGGTTCTCAGCTCAGTCATTTCGAGTAAGCTACGATATCTTTCTGATAATAAACGCCAATCGTGGTGTTATTGACCCCAATCCAGCGAGTGGCTGTCAGCCTAACCTAATAAACCTCACATAACCTATGACGCTTGTTAGCACTCGTTCCAATCTCAGTCATCATCGAAGCATTCCCAGCGCGTGCAAGCTAAAGTACATCGGGTCACGCTGCAGCCTTCGTTCAGACAACGTGTGGTCATCCAACGTGGCCACTGCGTTCCGATAAACACCCTAATCGTCTTTTTTTTTTCTTTTTTCTTTGGCCTGGTGAAATCTTGCTGTCGCATGTATCTATTACAAAAAAGCGGTGAAATGTTCACACAAACATACGCGCCACTTGCTGTCGTCACCTACGTACATGTGTGGTGTGACACAATTCCACCTTTTGCTTTCAGAAAAGACAAAAAAAAAGCGCATGAAACCAGAAAAAATGCAAAAAAAAAATTGAACTTCCAAAAAAAATTCACTCAAATCATATGCACCGTTCACAAACTGGATCAAACTAGATATCCGAGACAAATTACACACACCTGACTGTTTTCGCAACTCCCTGCACTCACACGTGTGCTATTTGAAGTGACTTCGCGAAATCGAGGCGAATTCGAAGCGAAGTCCAGCTAAGCTCCAGCTTACATAACGAACTTTTGGAGCGGGAGACGATTCAAACATTGTCAAGCTGCATCGAATATTTGATTGACATCAATGGGAACGTGATTTGTTTACTTGCGCACATTACATGTGTCGAAAGCGGGACACTTTAGCGTGGATCAGCAATGATAGCGGGGCGCGCACCAACGTCCAAGTGAACATGAGCAATTTGATAAAAATAAAAGCAAAGAGCAAAAGCACACTTATCAAACGAAAAAAATAACGTAACACTCTGCAGATGACTGCAAATTTAATTAAACAACCTTCAAAAGACATTTTCTTGCCTTCGCTCTTTTCATTTGACGCTGCTGCTGCTGCTGGCTGCAACTCTTCTCACCTCTCACCGAGTGAGCCAAAAGAAATACGAAAGGAAAAAAAAATGTTCGACTTCGCGCACTAAAAACGACAGAGGAGTGGTAAAGCTGCACCAGAGTACGTCAACTCCCACAAGAGGGATTTTTTTTCCTCTTCACCATCAAATAATAATCACCTAGAACGTATTGAATCATTGATGATTATTCTTGGACATTGTTTTGTCTCATGAAAAGGCGACTCATTTTCTTTCAGTATTTTGCGAGTGCAAGAGACTTTACACGGCAACAAAGGGACAAAGAAATGTACATGCTTTTTGAAAATGTGTGCTTCAATTGGTGTGGAGGGGGTTTGATGGATTTGAATGGGAAAAAATTGAAATGCTTATCATTGTTACTCACCCACGGGCCATTTCCAAACTCTTGATGAGCTTCTTGATTTTCCATATTTCCACATTGCGATCAGCGGACGTCTCTTCGCCGGACATCTTGATGAGTTTTCTTTAATTCCTTTACGTGTTTTTGGGGGGAAAATTCGTCGGGATTTTGTTTCACTTCGAAATCTACGATATGCACGATAAACTAATTACAATATCTTTGCGGTGAGGGAGGAACTTAAAACAAAAAAATAAAAAAAAACGTCTTATGCAGCAAACGACGGAGAAAACAAAAAAAAAAGACAAAATTTTGTACGTTAGTTAGAAGAATTTCTATATAAATTGCCCCAAGACGAAAGGTTCTCGTGGCAAAATATGGCGTTTGACTAGGCGCACACACGTTCCAATTCAGTGGAGTCCCAAAAAAGTGAAGAGATTACGGCAAATTATCCACAAAACAATTGTCTTTTTCGTTCACAAATGAATATGATGTATATGTGTGTGGCGTGAGAGGCCAATTGCTGCACCCACCTCTAGTTGGCTTTGTCGCACTCCTCCTTAAAGATGTTCTGATTCCGAATACTGCTGCACTTTCTTTTTGCCGTGCGCGTGTGTGTGTGTTGGATTGTGAGGAATTGAAGGATGAATGAATTTCAGCGAAGCGGGGAGGGCAAGGGTGAGGTTATATGTCAAGTTGATAGAGAACGACCGAATGAGGGCTGAAATTTTTTTTTCATTTCATTGAAGTTCGTTGTTCTCGCACCAATCGAATGAATGTTTACTTACGTTGAAAGAAGTCGTTTACCCGCGCACTTGGCAACAAAGTTGTGTGAAAACTGCTTAAAATTGTGCCCAAAATGGCATGAGTAAGATCGGATTATCTGAGCGAACTTCTCACGCCATGTGCAGTTTTCAAGAAAAGAAATTATATGGGATCGAACCGAAACGATGTGACGTTGAAGTGGAATCGGTATCTGAGGCAATGTGGCAGTGTGCATGGCGGGTGTGTTCGTAGATTTCACTTGAGCTCTGCGACTGAAATGATTGAACAAAAATGAAGTCGATGTAGAATTATTTTCTCGTTATTTCAGGACATTTTTTTTAATGCCATTTTGTCTGCTGTCACATTCCCATTCATGAAGCCCTTCGCCCCAACAGAAGTCGGTTTCGCAGCCCCCATCTCATATCATTCCCCCAACTGAGCAGGCGGTGTTTTTGCGCGACACCCGTTGCCTCCCTACGGTGCTGCTCGGTGAAATGAGAACAAATATCAGCTGTGCGGAGGGTTGACACGCTTTTTCTAGTTTCAAACAAATTCAAATCGTTGCAATGCCTCCGACAAATCGTAAATCCCTGTATCCCGAGACATCCGTTCCGTACACCGTGTACTTGGAGAATCCGTATCAAGAAGAACCACCGCAGTTGGACAACAATGTGAATTCCCTCGATTTGAGCCCAAGGCCCACATGTAAGTGTCACCGTTCCTGCACTTGTCTTCTCTGCCCCCTTCATCATGCATTGCCATCCATTTCAGTCCTCAAAGTCGGACTGATTTCGCAAGCGAAGGGATCTGCTTACTTGGAATACGGCAAGACGAAGATCGTGGCAGCAATTCTGCCGCCTAGAGAGATCAGCAAACAGACCAAAAGAAGGTATGAAAGTGCGTGCATATCATTCAGCTAACAAGTGACATTCTTGTTTGCTCCATTTTTTAGTGTGCTCGGGACCATATCGTGCGACCTAAAGTACGCTCCGTTTGCTATTCACGATCGCACACAGAATCTCCCGAAAAGGGAACAGTTTCTGAGTGTGGCGCTGCGGAAGGCTCTGTCGCCAGTCATCTGCTTGCAGCGTTTCCCAAACTTCCAGATCGACGTTCTGGTGTACGTCTTGCACGACGATGGCTGTGTTTTGAGTTCCGCAATTAACTGCTGCGGAGCGGCCCTTGTGCAAGGCGGCATACCGGTCTTTGACATCGTGACAGCCTCCACATTCTGCATCATGGATCGTCACATCTTCGTCAATCCGAGTGGTATGCTTTGTCGCGATAATCTTGCGAGGAGGATTTAAGAAACATCTTCTCCCTTTCAGCATCCGAAGAGGACTTCGTGCAGCAGGCTATGGATGAGGAGAAAACCACAGAGCATGGCGTCTGCGTGGTAGCCTCGCTGTCAGTGTTTGACCAGATCGCCGAATGCTACCAGAAGGGCTACATGACCTTCGAGACCGTGGAGAAACTCACGAAGAACGCGGTGAAAGTGAACCAGAGCATTCTCAGCACGGTGCAGCACGTGCTGGTCAATAAAGTAAAAAAGCATCTCAAGTGATTCGCGTCCAAAATTACGTTTTACGTTTATTTTTCATTTTTCTTTGTAATATCAGTCAATAGCCTAAATGTTGTATTCCCAAAACAGGTTTTTCGTTTAGCCGGCTTATGCGTCAGTGGCTGCTTCGAGGACAGCGCCCGAGTAGGCCAGATCCCAGTAGTGCTCAACTTGGTGCTTTTGAAAGAACTCCCTCGCCATCTTCTCCATGGGGAAGACCTTGAATTTGATTTCGCCGAAATGCCGGCGCTGGCTTGTGCCCTCCCAGACGAGTACACAGGAATTCGGCACCTCTTGGCCGTCGGGATTCTTCACCATGTCCTCCTCCCACTTGATGCGGGTCAACATCACGCGACGGTACTTTTTCTGCTGTTTCGGGCCGCCTTCGACCACGATAACACAGCAGTCACGGAAGAGCACCACTGAGCCTGTCATGTGCAGCTGCTTGGCGTTGGTTTCCACTTTGAACTTTTTGCTGGCGTTGTCTTGGAGGTCGCGAATGCGGTACACACTGACATGAACGCCACAGGACGTGTCCTCCTTGATTTTTCTGATCTTCTTCTCCCGCTTCTGTTCGGTGGTTAGTTTGCGTGCATTGTTTGCGTCTTCGTGAGCCTTCTGCCGTTTAGCCATTTGCTCGCGAACGTGTGCTTCGATTTTGGTAGGATCCTGCACTGCCTCGGAGCCGAGGACACGCATTAGGTTGGAAATTCGAAGTTTAGGCTCCGGTGGGGGGACTAAACCCAGTCGGATCTTCTCCTGCTCCTCCTTCCAGGCCTCGCGACGGTTTTGGCGACGCAACTTTTTGCGCTCCTTCTTCGTGAGGAACACTGGCAGGTAGACCGGCTTCAGGGGTTCATCTGAAAGAGGGGAAAAGTGGTAATTTTGAATCGAAGCGGCGTGCGTGTTCGCTTACTTGGTGGTTTCATCTGTGTTGGATGCTCAATCAGGTTGGTGATGGCCGATCGGCGAATGCATATCTTTCCGTTGTTGTCCACTGTGCTGAGGTCATTGGCGAGGATGACGGAGTCCCACCATTCCATGCTGGGCACGTCGTCGGGTGTGTCCTGCTTTGGAGCGATCAGAGCCAGCTTGGTGGCTGAGCTGATGCCTGTTTTCCTGGCGATTTGTGATATCTCGTTCTGCAGCTTCTCCAACTGCGACTTCATGCGCATCCGCTCGGCCATTTGAAGGAACTTGCCCGGCTCGTGGAAGCGCAGAGATCTCTTGTTACGCAAAATCGGTTTTAGAGCGATTCGATCATCGAAGAATTTGACATTGTCATCGGGTCCTGGCTTGTCGACGACTTGGTTCTTGGTGAACACCTCTCGTTTTTTGGCCCGGATGTTCGCCTTGAGCGTGGGCGTTAAAGTTGGAATATTAACGGCACGGCCACTTTTGTCGATGGTCCTACCCTCTTCGTCCAGAATGAGCGGTTTCGGGCGATCCTGCACCACAGGCGGGATAATGCTTGCCAGCGTTCCCGACAACTTGGCGCGAATCTGCGCCTGCAGCTCAGCGATTTTCCTCGCCTTCTCCGAGTCCTCGGGCTTTTTGGCGAGCACCTGAGAGGCCAGGGCAACTGGAAGCCCTATTTGAGGCACTGCTGCTAGAATGGGATCCTTTGCCTTGAGGTTGTTCAGGGCCCTCTTGCGTTCCTCGATTTCGCGCTGCGCATTCGCCATCATCAGCTTGATTTGATTGGAACTGAGATTGCTCGGAGTTGGTTTAGTGTCCGTCTTCGTAGGGGCGGCTGAGATTGTCGGTGTTACCTGCGGTCTTTGCTCTTCCACGCGTTGCTTTTTGACTTCCTTCTCGCGGACGCTCTGCTCATCGTTGGAACGTTTTTTGGCCTTTTGCACGCTGTTGCGATAGTCGTCTAAGTGCTGAAGCAATTTCTCCGTAACGCGAGTTGCTTTTTTTGAATCCAAAACTGTGGCAATCTTATCACCAATGCGACGCTTGTCGTAGCCATTGTAGAGGCAATGTTCGATTGCGTTGACTAGAGAACGATCATCAGAACCGAGTGTTTTGGACACAATTGATGTTATGTCTGAATGGAGATCGTCGATTTCTTTACGCGAGTAATACGTCATCGTATTGTATTGCTTTGTTTTTACACAAAATCAAAAACACACTTTTACTAAATGGGATTAAACGTTTTCCAGAGTTTACTTAACGAGATATTTGTCAGTTTTGACAGACCAGCTCTGACAGGAGTGAAGCGAGTTTTGTTTGGAATGAAGAGGAGTTAGGCGGCGGTTACATCGGTGATGTGTAATCGAACGAAGTGTTCCATTTCTTGGGAGGGTATCCTGAGGGATATCCATTCGCAAATTAATGCAATTTATAGTAAGCAATGAGTTTATGTCTTTAATTGCTGAAATGTACAATTATAGGGCGAAAATCCGCTGCAGGATAACGATAAACCATCGATTACATTGACAGGCAGCAGATTGAATTCCTGTTTTTTTGAATAATAAACGATGTCAGCAAACGTAGAATTTCAATTTCAGAGCGCATAAAATTCTTTTAAGCATAAAATCGACAAAAAGTTTTATAAAAAAAATTACGTGTTTTATTCCGAAATAGTGCATCTGACTGCATTTATCGATAATCGATATTTTAGAAATGAAAATTCCCCTCAATCGATAACATGAAAACATTCCAATTCTGCTTTTGTTTTGACTGCACTCACACACGTCTCATATAATTCCGCCATGTTTGAAGCCGCTTTTAGAGATTTTTGACGTCCATTACTTCATGCTGGTGAATTTTCGGCTTTTTAACTCAGTTTTAGTTAGTTAATTGTGTGAAAACTACGTTTAACTTGTGCAATGGCATCCGAAGAAGAGAATGATGATACTTTTCAAGGTAAGTGCATAAATTTAACGCCGGTATTTGTTAATTGCAAAATGCGTGTGCCAAATTTGCTTTTGTTCCCGCGTGCTATCAATTCCGTTTGTAGTTTTCTCAGTTGCAATTGTCTTTGCTAAATGCATTCTCAATGGTTTACGACGTTTTGTTTATGACGGCGTTGCGAAGTCCTAATTACATTTTGTGGAATCTTTTGATTATTATGCACGTCAACCCAGAGTTTTGGACAATTTTTTTTTCTTTTCCTTTTTGGTGGGTGAAAAAGTGATCGTCGGTTGTAGGGTTGTCTCTGTCTAATTGAATGGACAGAATTGATTTTGTTCTTGTAAACAGTTGTTGGGTTGGGGGTATTTATATATTTTGAGTTGAAAAGGGATGAACTGTGTTTCGCGGGGAATGTGCAAAATGAAATGCCATTCTGAAGGTGGCCTGGCCAGTTGACGGGTTCTATACCTGAGATAATTGTTCTCTGAATCGCGTTTATTAGCGCGATCCTTAATTGCTTTTTAAGTTAAGGTTTAAGGTGTAATTATGTAAATGGGAAGGGTAGACGTGCGAGGGAGATGGACGCTGGTGCATGTTGATTGTTTTTTTTCTCGATTATTGGCGGCGTTCCGTTTTGTTCCGCGGGCTGTGTCCAGTGCGACACTATTGTGGGATATTTTACTGTCGGACAAAGGGTTATTTCTGTCGAGGGAAGTTTCTGTTTACTTGCGCGCACAAATCAGCTGAAACTTTTCTTTCCACAAAGAATTGCTAAAGGTGATTTGGAAGTAGATCTGCATGAAGATGTTCGTCGATTCTCACGTAATTGCTTTTTTCCTAGCAGAATGGGTATTTAATTTGCGAAAAAAAAACAAAAATTTCCCACCCCCACCGAAGACTGGCAGTCGCCTTGAAAACAATGCGCACTGACATTTTCCACTCTTTGCCCCGCTCAACATTAGTATTTTCTCTGAATTCTCCATACCCTTCGCACATCTTCAATTCCATCCGTTCCACCAATGCTCGGGCACAAGAAAGAGCGAGAAGAGTCTAGAGCACACACACATAATTCCATACAATTTCGATTCATTGTTGCTTGGACGTGGCAGCCATGACGTGATTTTTGACTTTGACTTAGGTCTCTTGTTGGTTAAAAAATTTAATTTACAAATTTACTCATTCTAAATGCCAATTAATTACATTCTCAAACTTCCATTACCCAACAATTAACTAGTGTTTAATTTGCATTATAAATTCCAACTCCTTTTCAAACGGTTACCAACGAAAAATAAAGTGAAAGTATTGCTCCTACTTGACTCTGTGCTCTTGTGCTGCTCGTGTGTGCAATTTTTTTTCCCTTCTTTTCCTTCATTTCTTTTTATTCTCATCGTCAACGTCTTCGTGAAAAGAAGCGACAAAAAATACAAAATAATCCAAGGAAAATAGCAAAAGCCTATTCCTCAGAAATTGTAAGCAATTCCAGAGAGACGACAACGTCGAACAAAAACCCAAGGGTTGGACGGGGGAGCGAAAAAAATATCCGAAAAGGAGAAAAAAAAAATTATGAAAGTGCCGTGAAGGTTCGTGTAGTGCGGAGTTCTTTCCTTTATATCGGTCCTGTGGCGAATTCCCTTGAAATCCCAAACAGCACATCTTGTTGTGGACTCTTGCGAACGCAAATCTGTGGCATAAATAGTTAAGCAATTTTGGAGAGAAAAAAAAATATTTGAAAAGAATTGAAATTTCGATTGTTGCTCTCTTTTTTTTTTATATTATTTTTCATCTGTGTTGCTGTGTGCGCTGCAGTATGTCTGTGCGATAAAAAGAAGAAAAAAAAAGAAAAGAAGAAAAATAGAAAAAGACGAAGAAAAGAAGGGAGACGACGACAAGAGGATTTTCCTTTTTTTGGGGATTTTTCCTAGCCACCAGAACACCAGCCAGTGGTAGATGTGACAAATTGATGCAGCGCGATACCTGATCACGGCGCACAGTTTGGAATCGACGTCCTTCTCTACCTTAACCCAATTAAATTTTTGGTTGAAAACCATAAAAGATATAAATAACAAATAATAGTAAGGTAGAGCTACAAAAAAAAAAAAGAAGAAAAAAAGAAGCAATTGTGAAAAAAGTAGCAGTAGCTGAGTAGCAATCAAGAAGACCAGACGTAGGAGGAGAAGAAAAGCAGAAAGAAGAGAAGAAAAGAAAAAACCAACGACCAAGGAAGACGGAGCAAGACAACAGTAGCAGCTGTTTGGCAGAAGGGGCCCGCAAGACAGTGGAAAAGAAAAAGAGAGCAATAGCCTACACTTAACTAACAAGTTATGACAAATTCATGTGTGTCGTCAAAATGGCTTCCTCACATACAAACTGGCAACTATGGAATGTCACAGAATTCCATAGATGAGAGCAAGCAGTACATTTTCGTGAAATTGACCGATTCCGCGTATAAAGCTGTTGAAGAATACCAAAAGAACGAGAACAAATGCAGTGCACGAGCTAAGATTCAAGTTGTTGGGAATGGCGGTGTCATATCGTTCCCAACGCCAGACGACAGTGAGGGCCAGAAATTTGGTTTTGCCATTGATGATATCGAGGGGTCCTTCGAGTGCATTAAACAGACACAAAATGACTTGGACGTGCTGGGTACACTGCCATACAAAATGCGAATACAGGCGAACGATGATGTGTACGAGAAGACCAGACATCGTATGGCCGTCGCTGAGGAGACACAAAAGAACAAGTGCACTCGTGAGATCAAACCGAATCAAACAGATATTGGCAGGAAAGTGAAGTTGAAATATAACGTCGGTGGGGGTGGTGGAGGAGGTGGTGGAGGCGGCGGAGGAGGAGGCAGCAACAGTGGAGGAGGAGGTGGTGGTGGTGGAGGCAATAGCACAGGTAGCAGCGGCATCAGCAATGGCAATATCAGCAACAGTGGGAGTGGCACTGGCAGCAGAAACGGAATTAGTGGTGGAGTAAATAATAGTAATGGTAGTAGTAGCAGTGTGCTTCCTAAGAGAGATCCGATAGCTTCCAGTTGCAGTCCGATTGCTTCGATTGTCAATAATAATAGTAGTAGTACCACCAGCAGCATAAATAACCCACTCAAAACATCATCCAACTCAAGGTCACCAAACCCAACGCTGTCTTCGTCCAGAAGTTCGAACATCAACAACACCAGCAGCATCAGTAACAACAACAGCCAGAACAACAGCAATCTCATTGGCATGCCAACATCTGTATCATCCTTGTCATCAGCATTGTCCACAGCGGCTGGCTCGGGTACATCGGGCATAAGCAATGGCTATTTCCGCGGAAACAGTCCAGAAATGAAGACAAATTCAAATCAGAAGAACGGACCAAATCTATCTGGGAATAATCGAACGAAAGGCAAGGCGGCAGGACCGGGCAGCGGAAATGGTGTCGGAATCGGCAGCAGTTCGAACAACAGTCGCCATAAGGGGAACGATATTACTAAGCGAAGCATACGCGAGCGATTGGTACACCTTTTGGCGCTGAAGCCGTTCAAGAAGCCCGAACTGTATGCCCGTTTGCAGAACGAAGGTATCAGAGATCGCGAGAAATCGGTGATAAGCTCAATTTTGAAGGAAATTTCATCGATACGCGACAACGCATACCACCTGAAGCGACCAATGTGGAATGATGTGAATGAGAATTGGCAATTTTTCACGGAACAAGAGCGACAGATGCTGAAGCGACGCAAGCCACAGAATCTGACGCCGCCACTTAGCTCAGACGCGGGTAGTTCAACGTCTGGACAGAGCCCAACCAGTACACATAACGGTAGTCCGCCACCAGCTGTTAAACGGCCAACTAGTCTTGATCATCATCGGGATCGCAGCTACGAGGATCCGATGGCAAAGAAGCAAAGAATTAGTCACTTTAAAAAGGACACGGGCAGCAGCGTGAACAGTGCCAGCGCTGGCCTACAGGCGCCGTCCAGTGGCAATGAGAAGAATCAAAATATGATCAATAATCAAAATCACATTGACACCGATGAGAATTCGGTGGATTTGGACAGTGAGGAGTTCATGATGTCTGGCATGGGACGTGACCGACGAACTGGTGGAGTCGGTGGCATTGGCGGCGGCGGTGGCGGCGGCGGCGTTGGTGGTGGATCAACGGCATCTGCAGGTTTTAAAATATATCACAACAACAATAATAACAAAAGTCCATACAGCGAGGCGGCTTCGGTGATAGGAAAGCACTCGTCACCTTATAACAGCAACAATGGTAGTGGCAACAGTAACAGTAGTAGCAGACAGCAAATGGCATCACCGAATGCCCTTAATAGTAACAACAACAACAATAATAATAATAACAACAGCAGCAGCAACAATAACAACAACAGTAGCAGCAAACAGAGTAATAGTAGTGACATATATTCGCCAAGCCAACAGCCACCACCACAAGCCCAACAGACAACGACAGTAACACCGGCAACAAATCATCATAACAACAGTAATTATGGCCATCCTCCTCCTAAGTCGCAACAACAATCGCAGTATCTTCACCATCATCAACAGCAGCAGCAGCAACAGCAACCCCTTCATTATCAGCAGCAGCAGCAGCAGCCACCGCAACAACAGCAGCAGCCAGCGGTGCCATCACAGCATCAGCAGAAGCAACAACAACAGCAGCCGCAACCGCCACAGCAACAGCAACATCATCACCACCAAAAATATACGCAACAACAGCAACAGCAGCAGCAGCAACAACAACAACCACTACAACAACAACTACAACTGCAACAACAACAGCCAACGCCGCAAGAACAGGCCAAATATGACTTCAGTAAGTACACGAAGATCACATCCCTAGAGCAGCGACGGCAATACAAGACTGAGTTCGAAAATGATTATGCCGAATATCGCCGTCTATTAAGCCAGATCGAGAATGTTGGCAAGCGGTTTCATACGCTAGCCGATCGCCTTAAAAGTGCCCGAAACGATGCAGATTATAGCAATATTAAGAAGCAAATAGTGAATGAATACGAGAGGATACGCAACGAGAAAGCCCATCAACGTGACAAATTGAGATTTGATTATTTGCATGTGAAACTAGCGCATATTAAGAATCTTGTTAGTGAGTATGACAAGAAACTGACGGCAGGAACCTCAGCAGTAGAGGCGCAACAGCAATCATCCACATCGGGCTTTCCCGATCCGGCGGCAACAGCTGCATCTCAACAACAGCACCTGACAAATGGCAATCCGATTGGATCAGCTGGTTCCGATCCCGGCAGTGGTTATTATTCTCGTGACAAAATATTTATGACACCATCACCGCCACAGAGGATCGATGGTGCTGGTGGTGGCGGAGGCGGCGGTGGAAATGTCTTGGAAAATGGTCCAACGATACATCTGCAATCCCATATGATGGCAAACGATGACGACACCTACTGACGATTGTTTGATGCAACAATTATATTGTAAGGATCCACAACACCAGCAAAAAAAAAAAAAAAAAAGCTTCCCTCTCCCCCCCCCCCCCAAGTCCAGCATCCCTCCTTCCCTTCCTTCCCTCCTTCCAACCATCAGCACTTATTGAATGCCTAGGCCGAGATCATGCACTTAAGCACTGGAAATCACTAGAAATCAGCAACACCACAACAACTGAGATCAAACAACAACAACATCAACAAACACATCAAAATGAATCAAAATGAATCAAAATGAATGAAGATGAAAAAAGAAAACACGTACAGAAATACATATACATATATATTTTCCACCAGTAATCTTACTTTTTAATGTTCATCCTTTAATTGTTTCTTTAATTTACAAAACAACTAAACTAAAGAAGAGGATGATGAGCAGGAAGAATAATGGTACACGGCCACCGCCCGTTTTGTTGCTCTACATACACGCCAATCTCCCCTACCCCCTTCAGAGTGGTTGCGAGAGGTGCATCACCACCTTCAGACCACCACTCGATCCTACAGAACTCCTTTTTGTTTCTAATTATAATATTCTTTTTTTTTTTATTTATTTGATGGAAAAACTAACTCAAAATTTGTTAACCTTTTATTACGTTTTAAATAAAAAAAAAAAAAACAAAAAACAAGCAAAAACAAAAACAAACAGAAAAGTTAAAGAACAATATATATATTTACAAGTCCTATCTAGATGAGGGTTGAGTTTTGTTTTGTCCCCCCCCCCCCTTTTTTTTTGTGTGAGAGAACGAGGAGCATTTAGAATGTGAATGAAGTGAAATAGAATATATCGAATTTACCCAGAAAAATACACACAAGACGACGACGACCACGACGACGATGATGATGATGATCTGCAGCGGGTTTTATGGTGGGGCGGTGCGCGATCAGATCTTTCGAACTCCGATCAGAGGTTGAAAGTTGGACACACAAGGGCTGTGACAACACACACGGCGCGAGAGGGTGATGATGCAAAACTGAGAGAAAAAAACGAAATAGATTGAATAAATAAAGGCAGGAAGGAGGAAGTAAAGAAATTAAATATTTGAAGAAAGAAAATGAAAACAAAAACAAACAAAACAAAGGCAATGAACATACGTTAGAAATAGATGAAAAAGAATTACATTTATAAATAAAACAAAATATATATAAATATAATTACACAAAAAACAAAAAACAAACAAAAAGAAGAAACAAAATAAACGATGCGGTGTTGTAATGTTTTTATACCAATCTTAGAATGATGCAGAATATAAGAGAAAACAAAATTTATGAGAATAAATGAAAAGAAACAAAAAAAAAATAAAATAAAACAAACAAAAAAAAATATTTACTGAGGAATTTACAGATATAAGTTTTTATTTTATAATTAATTATTATTTCCCTTTTTCGTTCTCTATTATTTCACTTTTTATTAATTCTACTATTTGTTTTTAGTTCTATTATATATATATATACTATATACATATTTTTTCTCTTCTCTTTGAAACAAAAACAAACAAAAAAAAAGAATGTTGAGCAAACTACAAAACAAAAGAAAGGAAAACAAACAAACAAACACATATTACATTACATGCATATATAAATCTATATATATATAGTGAATAAAAAGAAGGAAGAAAGAAAGAAAAAAAATTAAACAAACAAACAAAGCAAAAAACAAAAAAATTATAAGAAATGCGCGAGAAAACCTAAAAAAAAAATAAATAAAATAATACTATTGTTATAATGTGAAAGATGATAATGATGATGAGATGATGAGATGATGATGAAAAAAGAAAAACAAAGAAAAAATAAAAAAAAAAATAATTTTATTTTAAGCAAACATTTAAAAAATGAACAAAAAAAAAACACCAACTGACATTTTTATTTCGCCGCCGATGCTCTGCTTCGATCCGTTACTGTTTGGTGGGGTGGGCCAGGGGCAGGGGGAAGTCTGGTTCTGGTCTTGATTTTTTGGCACACGCAGAGTTCCACTTTAATTGATTGAATTGAGAAAAAACAAACAAAAAAAACATTGAATTTACTTTCAGATGAAGAGGAGGCTCAGGAGGAGTCAGTGAAAGCCGCCGAGTTATCGAATGACTCCGATGTCCCATTGAAGCCCACGGTAAGAAAGAAGGTGGTGTATTGTGATGATTTGCTGGCGTCGATCTAGAACGGCTTCTTCGACAAAAAAAAAAAACAAAAAACCGCGCACAAATCTCCAATTTCAGAGCTTGACATTGAACTCACGTGCGTGCTAAATGACACGTAAAGCGGCGCACAAACCTTTTTCATTCCCTTAAAGTACGTCGCCATACAGCCAGCACCGTCTTCTACTGCACTGTTCGAACACAAATAACATGGCAGAGATTATGTTCGCACAGTGAACTAAGTTGGACGCCTTTCAACTCACTGCCACTTGAAACAGTTAGATTTGACAAAACTGATCACCACAAGTTGAACACATATCCAAAGTACTTCGCACAGATAACAGCTCTCATTCAGTTGTTTCTCTGCTCCTCCATTCTGCCATCGAAATTTTGATCAAATGTGGCGATCATGCTCCATTCTGCCATCGAAAATTCGATCAAATGTGGCGATCGCAAGCCGCGCGTCGTACGTACGTACGTACGTACGTGTTTTTCCAGGGAAAAGCTGAAATCGATATTACGACAGGCTCGCATCTAGTCGATATCTTTATGGCTGGCTGATTACGAAGACTCGTTTATATCTCTTCGTCTGTTGTCAACATGCTGTGTGTTGTTTGCGCCCGTTCACTGACATAATGAATAGCGAGTGTTGTTCTGGTTTGATGGGGATGTGACCTTGACTTGGACTTGGATTGGATATACAGTTCCGTTTACCCAGTGAACGAATACGTTTTGTTTTCTTTTCTTTTCTGTTATGCAGACTGGCTTGAACCATACCCACTCTGAGTCAGCACACATCCAAGTCACCCTTTTATGAATGAGCTTTAACAACACATTACGGGCTCGACAGTGCGACTAATAAGAGAAAAATAAAACGAAAATGAAATCAAATTTGTGTACGTGATCAACAAATGGGGTTTTTCCCATCAAGAGTAGACATCACGAAAGTTTATGTTGTTGCAAGGGAGGGGGCGGAGGATGGAGTTGGTAGCTGGCTGATATCAATAAGAAGCGGATGTTTCATTTTCCAGCGCATTCCTAGATCCGCTAATTATAATTCAATAATCACATGTGTACTACCATACATATACTACCACCATCATTATTTTTTTTTTAGATCAATCCGAATGAGTCATTGTCGCACTTTCACTTTTGTTAACTTTTGTTTTATTTTGTTTATTTTTGTTGTGTCCATGCAGGAGGAAGATGACGATTACGACCCTGAAGATAGTCGTAAAAAGAAAAAAGGTAAAAAGCGTAAAACTAAGAATGAAAAAGAAAAAGGTCGTAAGAAGAAGAAACGTAAGAAGAATGAGAGCGAGGAGGAGAGTGATTTTCAGCATGAGGAAGAGGTGGAATATGCAGCAACAAAACGTGGACGTAAACGAAAGGAAGAGAAGGCAGCCAAGGAAAAGGAAGCTTCCTCGTCAGGTAGTAATGAAGATGAAATTCTATCTTTATCCGTTGTTAATCCACGCTTACTCTTCAAAACTTCTTTGCCAAAGCCGCTTGAGTGAATTCTAAACGATATTCGTTTTTTTTTGTTTTATTTTTTTTTTCCCACTTTTCTAGGCATGCCATCGGTGGAGAAGGTCTGCACAGCGTTCAATGTGACCGATGTGGACATCGAGTACAGCGAGAGTGACATGCAGACTTTGATATCGTACAAGCTGTTCCAGCAGCATGTTCGGCCAATACTACAGAAGGAGAATGCCAAAGTGCCAGCACCGAAGCTGATGATGCTGGTTGCCGCCAAATGGAGGGAATTCTGTGAGATAAATCCGCACATTCAGAACGAGGCGGGCAGAGACGACGAAGAGCCAAGGTCATCTAGATCGTCGCGAAATGAAAAGGTAAGCAAAATAAAGGTTAGAGTTGATTACAAAATGCAAAACCATTTCCATTCCCATTCGCTTCAGCCGGATGACATCTACGAAGAGGACGAGGAGGAAGAGGAAGAGGAGCAGGAGCAAGAGCAGAGATCGCGACGAAAGCGCGGACGCGGTGCCAGCAAGAAAGTTCGCAAGTCGTCGGGCAAAGTGCCAACGCTGAAGATCAAATTCGGCAAGCGTAAGCACGCCAGCTCGGACGAAGATCAGGACGCTAGTGGCGTGTCTGAGCGCGAATCCGATTTGGAATTCGAGAAAATGCTCCAGAAGTCGGAGGAGAGCAAGGACGAGACAGTTGAGGAGAACGCCGAAGAGGAGGAACCGCAGCCGGTTATCAAGAAGAAGGCCAAGACCAAGTTTGGCCACAAGTTCAAGAAGAAGAAGAAGCTCCATAAGACCAGTCGCTTCCCCGACGGTGAGGATGGTGACCACGAGCACCAAGACTATTGCGAAGTGTGCCAGCAAGGGGGGGAAATCATCCTGTGCGACACGTGTCCACGAGCATACCATTTGGTTTGTCTGGAGCCAGAATTGGACGAAGCCCCCGAGGGAAAATGGTCCTGTCCACATTGCGAAGCCGATGGCCCAATGGAAGAGCAAGAGGACGACGAGCACCAGGAGTTCTGCAGAGTGTGCAAAGACGGCGGGGAATTGCTGTGTTGCGACTCCTGCCCCTCGGCTTATCACACGTTCTGCTTGAATCCGCCGCTGGACACGATTCCCGACGGCGATTGGAAGTGTCCACGTTGCGGCTGTCCCCCATTGAATGGGAAGGCGGAGAAGATCCTGACTTGGCGATGGGTGGAGCAAAAGAATGAAGCTTCCACTTCGAAGAAGCAGAAGCCGCGAATCCGTGAGTATTTCATCAAGTGGCACAACCAGTCGTACTGGCACTGTGACTGGGTGAGCGAGCTGCAACTGGATGTCCACCATCCGTTCATGATGCGTTCGTTCGTCCGGAAATACGACATGGAGGAGCCGCCGAAGTTTGAGGAGGCTTTGGACGAGGCAGACTCCCGCTATCAGCGCATCCAACGCCACAAGGCCAAGACACATGGCAAGCATGAGCGAAGCGAAGACGATTTGGAGGAGCGTTTCTATCGCTACGGCGTCAAGCCCGAATGGCTGATTGTGCACAGAGTGATCAATCATCGCACGGCCAGAGACGGCTCGATGATGTACTTGGTCAAGTGGCGTGACCTGCAGTACGACAAGTCCACGTGGGAGGAGGAAACTGATGATATTCCCGGGCTCAAGGTCGCCATTGAGTACTACATGGACTTGAGGGCTATCTGCTGCTCCGACACAGTGGCGCGCACCAAAAAGGGCAAGAAGGGACGTAAGAGCAAAGTGAAGGAATTGGAGGAAGATGAGCGTTCATCTGCAATTCGCCGTTACACACCGCCTCCAGAGAAGCCGACCACTGATCTGAAGAAGAAGTACGAAGGTCAGCCACCGTTCCTGGACGAGACAGGAATGCAGCTGCATCCGTACCAGGTGGAGGGTATCAACTGGTTGCGGTACTCCTGGGGACAGAATATCGATACGATTCTGGCCGACGAGATGGGTCTGGGCAAGACCATCCAGACGGTTACGTTTTTGTATTCGCTCTACAAGGAGGGCCACTGCAAGGGGCCATTCCTTGTCGCGGTTCCCCTCTCGACGGTCATCAATTGGGAGCGAGAGTTCGAGGTGTGGGCGCCGGACTTCTACTGCATCACCTACGTGGGTGACAAGGATTCGCGAGCAGTGATCCGAGAGAACGAGTTGACGTTCGAGGAGGGAGCTATCCGAGGCGGAAAGGCGTCCAAAATACGCACCACCTCGTACAAGTTCAATGTTCTGCTGACCAGCTACGAGTTGGTTTCGTTGGACGCCGCCTGCTTGGGTTCGATTGACTGGGCAGTGCTGGTCGTGGACGAAGCCCATCGCTTGAAGAGCAACCAGAGCAAGTTCTTCCGCATTTTGAACAGCTACAACATTGCGTACAAGCTGCTGCTGACCGGAACGCCGCTGCAGAACAACTTGGAGGAGCTGTTCCATTTGCTGAACTTCTTGAGCAAAGATAAGTTCAACGACTTGGTGGCTTTCCAAAACGAGTTTGCCGACGTAGCGAAAGAGGAACAGGTGAGACGCGAGAGAGAACCGTGAAGCGGCGTTGACTCATGTGTTCTGTACTTCTTCTTTTTTTCCGCTTTCAGGTGAAACGTCTGCACGAGATGCTTGGACCGCACATGCTGCGTCGTCTCAAGTCCGACGTGCTGAAGAACATGCCCTCGAAGTCGGAGTTCATTGTCCGCGTGGAACTGTCGCCGCTTCAGAAGAAATACTACAAGTACATATTGACGCGAAACTACGAGGCGCTCAATGCCAAGAGCGGCGGCAACTCTTGCTCCCTGATCAACGTGATGATGGACTTGAAGAAGTGCTGCAACCATCCGTATTTGTTCCCATCGGCCGCTGAAGAAGCACCCCTCGCCGCGGGTGGCGGCTATGAGGTAAATTCTATGACAAAAGCCGCCGGAAAGCTGGTCCTCCTCTCGAAGATGCTGAAGCTGTTGAAGGAACAAGGCCACAGGGTTTTGATTTTCTCTCAAATGACCAAGATGTTGGACATTATGGAGGACTTCCTCGAGGGCGAGGGATACAAGTACGAGCGAATCGATGGAGGAATCACGGGCAGCTTGCGTCAGGAGGCCATCGATAGATTCAACGCACCGGGGGCGCCGCAGTTTGTCTTCTTGCTCAGTACGCGAGCCGGTGGTTTGGGCATCAACTTAGCCACTGCCGACACGGTCATTATCTACGATTCTGACTGGAATCCCCACAACGACATACAGGCCTTCTCGCGCGCCCATCGTATCGGTCAGGCCAACAAAGTGATGATCTATCGGTTTGTCACGAGGAATTCCGTGGAAGAACGTGTGACGCAAGTCGCCAAACGGAAGATGATGTTGACTCACTTGGTTGTACGGCCCGGCATGGGCGGAAAGGGAACCAATTTCACGAAGCAGGAGCTGGATGACATCTTGAGGTTCGGAACGGAGGAGCTTTTCAAGGAGGATGGCAAGGAAGAGGAGGCCATCCACTATGACGACAAGGCGGTCGCGGAGCTGCTGGATCGTTCCAATCGTGGAATCGAAGAGAAAGAGAGTTGGGCCAACGAGTACTTGTCCTCGTTTAAGGTGGCTTCTTACGCCACAAAGGAGGAGAACGAGGAGGAGGAGACGGAGATCATAAAGCAAGAGGCGGAGAATTCCGACCCGGCTTACTGGGTCAAGTTGCTGCGCCATCACTACGAGCAGCATCAAGAGGATGTGAGCAGAACTCTAGGAAAGGGCAAGCGTGTGAGGAAGCAGGTAAGATCCCATTTTGAGTTCCATTTCTTTGCCATTTTACAATGATGCCTCTTTTCCAGGTCAACTACACTGATGGCGGTGTAGTGGCTGCAGAGCCAAGAGATGACACCAACTGGCAAGACAATGCTTCTGACTTCAATTCAGACTACTCGGGGGCGTCCGATGAAGACCGCGAGGACGACGATTTCGACGAACGCACTGAGAACGGAGACACGTCCAGGAAGGCGAAGAGGAGAATGGAACGCAGAGACGACAGACCCTTGCCACCGCTTCTCGCCCGTGTGGGCGGAAACATTGAAGTGCTCGGCTTCAATGCCCGGCAGAGGAAGAGCTTCTTGAACGCCATCATGCGGTACGGTATGCCGCCACAAGATGCGTTCAACTCTCAGTGGCTAGTGAGAGACTTGCGAGGCAAATCAGAGCGGAACTTCAAGGCGTACGTGTCGCTGTTCATGCGGCACCTCTGCGAACCAGGCGCTGACAACGCGGAAACCTTCGCTGACGGCGTGCCACGTGAGGGTCTCAGTCGCCAGCACGTGCTGACACGCATTGGCGTGATGTCACTGATCCGGAAGAAGGTACAGGAATTCGAGCACATCAACGGCTACTACAGCATGCCCGAGTTGATCCTGAAACCGTGCGAGCCCGTAAGGTCTTACCACAACCAAAGCATGGGTGTGGATGCGGCCGGTGGTGACAAGAGTGCCACACCCAGCACGAGTGCAACGCCGGCAACAAGCGCTGCGCCTAGCCCAGCACCGGCCTCCGAGAAGGGCGAAGACAAGACCGGAGTAGCTGCGGACGACAAACCACGTGTTGAAGGTGCCGAGGGACCGGCACAAGAAAAGGACGAGAAATCGGGCATCAAGAAGGAGTGCGACGACGATGTTCAGTCCATCAAGTCCGAGGGCAAGGACAAGGAGAAGGACTCCGAGGCGGATGTACCCGCGGTGAAGAAGGAAGACGAAAAAGAAGAGACGAAGGCAGTGACTGAAGACGACGACGACGACGTGCTGATCATCAAAGACGACGGTGAAGTGGAAAAACCCAAGCCAATGGAGCACAAGCGCAACGATACCGCGAAAATCGAGGAGAGCCTGGAGGTGTTGAAGCGCAAATTCATGTTCAACATTGCCGACGGAGGATTTACCGAACTGCACACGCTCTGGTCCAACGAGGAGAAGGCCGCAGTACCCGGCAGGGAATACGAGATCTGGCACCGCCGCCACGACTACTGGCTACTGGCAGGCATTGTCACCCATGGCTACGGCCGCTGGCAAGACATTCAGAACGACATTCGGTTTGCCATCATCAACGAACCCTTCAAGATGGACGTGGGCAAAGGTAATTTCCTGGAGATCAAGAACAAGTTCTTGGCTCGTCGCTTCAAGCTGCTCGAGCAAGCTCTGGTCATCGAGGAGCAATTGAGGAGAGCTGCCTTCTTGAATCTGAGTCAAGATCCCAACCATCCGGCGATGTCACTTAACGCACGCTTTGCCGAAGTGGAATGCTTGGCTGAATCTCATCAACATTTGAGCAAGGAATCGTTGGCTGGCAATAAGCCGGCAAACGCTGTACTTCACAAAGTACTTAATCAATTGGAGGAGCTCCTCTCCGACATGAAGAGCGATGTGTCACGTCTGCCGGCGACATTGGCACGCATCCCGCCCGTAGCGCAGCGATTGCAGATGTCGGAGCGTTCCATTCTGTCACGGTTGGCGGCCACCGCTGGAAATGCACCCAATTCTGGTAGGACATGTGCAATCTATTCGAAGCTGAACACATTTATTAATTCTTTTTTCTTTTTTTTTTCTTTTTTTAGCACAATTGATGACTCAATTCCCGGCTGGTTTCCAAGGCACCGCATTGCCAGCGTTCACCGGCAGTCCAGCGGGCAATTTCGGAAGTTTCCGACCGCAGTTCTCGGTGCCCGGACAACCATCGACCAGTTTCACTGGCACAAATTAAATCTTTACATTTAATCAATTTATCATTTACAAAAAACCCCCTCATCCCTCCTCATCCAACTCCACAAGCCGATCCGTGTAGTACCTAGTGTCATAGTCGTTTTGGGCAGGTCCAAAGATGCTCTATCGAAACACTTGACTTTGCGTTTGATCCAATTACTGCGTTCCGTTCTAGATTAATCATACACTTCGTATGCGCAGCAGAGAGTCTGGCCAGACGCGCATCACATCGCCGACAGAATAGATCTCCACCCGTGATGAGGCATCATCAGCATCCCTTCATCTAGGTTCTCTCCCGTGGGCTGTCTTGCTGCTACTGTATTGTATTTTGGGTTTTCTTTTTTTTTTTGATTATCAACGTCACAATAAGATTCTTTTTTTTATTTATCATTATGAGATATCTGTAATTAATTAATTAATAAAAAAAAAAATAATAAAATCCATTCCAAATGATAAGTGTTTTGTTGTTATCACGTCGGCGGCACACTTAAGGGGTCTTCCGTGAGACAGTCACATGAGCGTGAGTTAATCGAGATCGATTGAAGGTTAATCATTCGCCGCTAACGTCATCTGTAGAGCAGTCCTTTTCGCAGAACACAGTGGCTTCATTGAGATACTTGATCCCTTCAATGCCTCGGGAACTATGCCGCCATCGCGTCGTTGTGCAAACTGGGTCGCAGCCGCTACGAAGGCATTGAAGTCATGCACATAACTATGTGTGTACATCCTGCACAGTGAACCATGTGATAACGGCATGAGCAATGTGTAAAGTAAACACCCAACCACACCATCGCCACCGATTGACGACTTAAACTCAGTGAACCGGCAAATCGATTGCATGTCAATACTGTCGACGAATGTGAAGACAATTTGTTATTCTGTCGCAAAACTTTTATATGTTTATTCCTAAATTGAACAACAACCTACCAGCCAGCCAGCCAGCCAGTCACTAGTAGTTGTAGCAGCCATTTGGCCTCGGCTTTTATTGGGCAATTTATATGCAAGACATGCGACGGATGCGAAATTGAAGGATGTGTAATGGAAGATGAAATCAGGACCATTCTCATCCAATATACATATCCTCGTATTAGTGATTCGTGTCAAGTGGTGAACGGAAGCGTCGGAAACCGCAAAAAAAGCAGCAAGCTAATGAGACATCCCTTTCTATGCGGGCAGCTGTTTGCTCATGGCTTAATGTTGAAATCGTTTAATGGAAATGCTTCTCAAATTGAATTCCAGATGGACATATGCTCCTAACTTCCCTACGGATGCTAGGAAGCGCCTTCCAAGTGGATTAACAAAGTGCGAGGCGAAACAGCACTTAGTCTCGAAAGTGATCGCTACAAATGGAACAAATTAAGCGCAATTCTGTGGCAAATTCTGTCTCCAAGTGGCCGGAGTGTGAATGTAACAATCTCGGTTTCAAAGCGCGGACTTAATTTCGGATTTGGGCCACTCCGTCGCGTAATTACTTTTACCCATTGTGCATCGGCAATTGGCTTTAATGTCGAGCAGAGGAAGGAGCTAAATTAGAAGGTAATGCGACGACAATTGCACCGAACTTCACTTTGCGCTGATGGCCATTTAAGGTCACTCTCATTAAGCGTAAACAACCCCTCTTATTTGCGCTGCTCCACAGTCAGTCGCCCTTATAATCATCTCAACTGCTTGGTGCTCCTTTGTCCCCGACGATGACGTCGGAAGCGAAACGCACACGAGTTTGAGAGAGGGAGACGAGAGTGCAGAGGCAGAGGCAGAGTGGAAAAACGATTAAACACAAAAGGTATAGGGCGCCGGGGCACAAAATTAATTATGAACATTATGCAAGGGGTTACAGAGGAGCTGCCAGTGGAATCCAGCGCCGAACATGGGGGGAGCCGTTGGAAAGAGCGAAACTAAAACAAACAGGGTGGGATGCATTTTCGCACTATGCAACGTTAGTTAGTCGATGGTATTTTTAGTCGGCTGCCTCGACTCCTTGTTCGTCACTGTGTGTGCGGGGGAGGGGGGGCTTTCATTTTTTTTTTAGCTTTTTCTCTATTTTTTCACATCCACACTTAATTTGCATGAAATTCCGATTCACTCACAACCCATCGACCGCATACAGAGCCGGAGTGTGTAGCCCTCAGCCGTTGCAATCCTTGCTTGGCATCGTCCTCGCCGACGCGGGTACGTCGATACTGTGTTGCTTCGTTGCCGTGCTTGTTGGGCTCACTCGTCTCGTTCAATGTTACTTGTTCGTATCTAGAGCTGTATATCAAATTCAGTTAATTACAATATGGTGCCCAGTCGACTGCAATCGAGCGGCGGGTGGCAGTGAATGGATGTGTAGCCATGCAGCAGCGAGCGAAAACAACAACCAACGGCAAAAACAATAATACGAATGCACATAAAAACGAACTCCATTCATTACATAGAACATAGAGCGCAGAATAGCAACAACAACGGCAAGGGCGAATGGGCGGTTAAAAGTTGTGCTTCGTAGGTTTTTTTTTTCTCTCTCTCGCTCATCAGCTAACAAAAGTGAATAGGCAGCAGGCACCTAACCTGCATCAGCCACTGCAAATCCACACAGGATCGTACACATGACGAGGCGGCAGATGGAGGGGGACGATGGTGCTGAAATGGCTGTGGTGCATCCTGTGCGAAACGACGAGAAAAACAACATCCCCCTCTCCCCGTCGTCGTCGTCGTCATCGTCGTCGTCTTATCCTTAATTTTATGCAAAGGAAAACATATCGTGTGCTCGTTGGCCTGGCAGAGTGTGATGTATTACTTTCGAGTATGCTTACAACGCAGAAAACCAGCGCTCCACAATACAGTGTTGTGTGGATGTTATCATGCGTCTTGAGGTGAACTCTAGATTGGGTACAAGACGCTCTTTGAATGAGGAACAGGCGAATGTTTAAAATTGTGTCCTCTTGAATTCAGTTTAGTGTTATCATGTCCAAGTGGGTTGTATGTATGTAATTAGAGAGAGGCGCGAAGTTTGTCCCCGTTGACAGGTTTATCCGAAATTGCCATCAGAAGTCTCAACTCGCATCAAACTCTTTGCGAGGGACGTGTACCACGACGAAACATTCTTCAAGCCCCGTGGCAGATCGATGAAAACTAACAGACTCAGCAGCGTGCCATACCTTTATCTCAGAGAAATTCACATTTATCCGGGAAAGCCGGAACTTTTCTGTATTAGCTCTCCAAACAGCCAGCGGCTGCAGTTAAACTCTCAACAAAATCATACTCCTCGTCGCTCCAATCTAACAACAAACTTCTGCGACCCACTGTCGACACAAAACATTGACTCCCCCTAAGTCCTAGCCCGTCTGCAGAATGCTTACCCAGTTCCCTGTCTGTCTGGGAGCGAGTAGGAAGGGACAACGCAGCAATCCCAAATCGCTGGAGGAAGCAGCTACCTAACCTATTTCTAAACTGTGTGTGTTTGGTAGTAATTTTTTAATGAAACCCGTAAAAATAAACTTAAACAATTTATGTAGCTCACAGGGAAGCGCGCACACACAGACAACAGTCAGCACGAAAGTCAGCTCCTGGGTTGGGTCCTAAGCGGGCGTTCGTCGCCACAAAGTAACCCCATATCTGCCGCAGCACCTCCTCCCCCCCCACGGAGTGATGTAGCTAATCACTCTGAAAATATATCCAACCAATAAGCTCGTTAAATAGACACGAAGGGATCTAAAATTAACCGCGAAAAATATTCATCGCATTAATTGTTGTTCCAACTTGCGTCTGAACCAGCTGTTCAGCTGTTAAACATTTCTTCTCCTACCCTCCGCCACCCCCACGGACCCCCACGCAACGACCTCGTTAGAGGGGCACAAATTTGAACAGCTATTTATTCTGAGCGATACACATCAATCCAGCATTCATATCGCGCTCGCTTGCCGCGAACGGGGAAGAATGCTTAAACTTATAGTAAATTTACATTCATTTATCCCCTAATCGTGGCGTCCATATTTAATGGCCTGACTTCGTTGGTGGAGGTGAAGGATGGCGGCCGGCATCGGGCACGTCCCCATCCCCATGGGCCGCTAGTCAATTTAAACTTTTCAAATCGCTGCAAATAGTGAGCGGAAAAAAAAAACGAGGAGAAATGCGTCAAAATTAAAATCGCAAGGGTTGACATCCGGCCACGGCAGTGGAAGGGGACGCGGGACGAGGCTACGCGAATGGAAAATTAATTTTCCCCTTTTGTTTGCGCTGGTTTTTCCGTGCAGGGATGATACCCTAATTGGGACAGGGATCGAGATCGGGGATATTGTGTGCGTTTCTTTCGTGTTTTTTTTCTTTTTTTGTATGTAAATATTTTCGCTGTTTTCTGCGCGTGGAATTTGCAAACTACCCCATCCCCTGGAGGAGGAGGTGGAGGCAGCACTGGTTTCCATTGAAATGCGTTTAGGGGCCGATAATTGACCCCCAAAATGATACACAAACCTCTCTTGCTGTGTGTGTACCCGTGCACATCCACGCCTGTCAGCCGGCGAAACTTAAGCGAACTAATCAGGCTGATGGAGCTAACGTGGTTAATAAATAATTTATAGATTCTTTCTCGGCGAAATCGAATTTGTCAGACGAAAAGTTTTGATTGAAACTGAAATTGGTAATGTCACCCGGGAGTAGTTTGCGCATACAGAAGTGTTTTCGACGGGGGCCTGAAACTGTAGCTGAAACTGAAAGAGGGAGTTGGGTGTTTGGGTTCCATGCGAAGTTTCTGCTGCTGTCGCACCTTGGGGGGGACAAATTAATTATAAGTTGTTTTCGGGGACAACGACGATGGTGTGCATGGGAAACTTGGTTATGGTTGCCTACAGCTGATCCTGTTTTACACGATGTCTTCTAGGAGTGTGTCGCCAAAGAGCAGCCGACAGCAATGAATGTACAAAATGTATGTTCGTCAAGCAGGAGGCAGGACAAAGGCGGCAGTGAGTCCCCACCATTGAATCATGGGGAGACGAGCACAATCTCCTTGTCAATCACAAGACCCAACTGCAGTCCACGTGGGGCACTACTACTGAATCCACAGCTTAAAGCAGTCCTCAACAAGAGGTCCCCATTCGGCAGGAGATATTTTCCCATGCGTGCACATATTCACATGCGAGTGGAATAACATAACCTAAAATTGTCTCAATAAAACAATAAACACAAAACTCAGAGCCAAGCACACGCCATTGATTAAAAATGCCGAACAAATTAGAAATTTCATATTCCTACATGCCTCCCTCCCCCCCCTGTCGACCTTCGCATTTGGGTCCGGAAATTCCAGAGAGCACACTAAAGAGGGACAGCTCTCAGGACTATTTCCAGCAAAACAACACGACTTCAAGCATACTTCCATGATGATGTGCACAAAACTGAATGTGCCAGGACATTAACTCCTTGTCTATGCAAGCGTGTGTGGAAACGGGAGATGTGCGGAGGTGCGGGTTGCAGCATCCATTGTCGTCATTATTCGAGGACAATACACCCACACCTGCGGAGGGCTTCCATTTTTTTTTGTAATTAAAACAAAGTAGTAATTGTTTAAAGTCACACATCGACACAAATGTGAGCACACACGCGCTCCCATCAGCATCCTGACGTCCTTTTGCAATGTAAGCGAGGCGAGGATACATCAACTGACGGCTGTCGTCTTTTGTCTCCGCTTAGGGCTTTTAATGGGTTCCTCTGACAAACTGAGAGAGCACATTTGCACACAGACAAAGGGATACATTTTGTTGCATTAAAATTGTTGAATTGCGGTTCACCAAATGGGGGTAACATTGGCGGTCTAATAACTCCATTGAAGCCTCCTGTTGCGGCCGAATACGTGCATGGCAACGAGGCGATTCTGATTCTCACAACTGGGGAGCAAAGCACGCAAATCATATTCATCGTAATCCTAGAGCACTTAAGGATGCTCCCAGCGCGCCATCATAAGCACCCACCAGCCACCAGCGGAATAGTGGCGTCACAGTCGTCGATTTTGTCTCGTTCACACTTGTATCGTCCTTTAATTTGAATATTCCACAATCCACAGATCCACAGTTGAGTCCTTGTTTCCTTTTCGTTGCCATTCGGTGCCTCGAGTCACGTATGGATATTTTATTTTTATATACCAATTGATTTATCCCTTTTACGAGTATACACAGAGCAGAGCCCCCATCAAAGATGACAATCACCGCAATTGTGTGATATCGGGGATTTCAGCGGCAAAGTGGATTCTCTTGGGTTTCGTGGAAATAAAGAAAGAAACCCATGGCGACCTGAATTCAGGTCGGGAGGAGGATGGAGGACGGAGGACTCGCACTCATCGCGTCTATTTGAAAGAGCTGACTCCAAGGAGATCTGTTTATTGATCTACAGTCTGTCCTGCGATTGCACTCCTTGGCTGTCGGTTCTGGAGCGTCTGCGATTTCAGGAATGTTCACTTTCAGCCGACACTGTGCGGATTTGAATTTAAAAACGTTCACCAGAGCCTCCGCAGCCATTAGGGATGTAGCCAGACGAGAGAGGAATCCTTTAAATAAAGAGGAAGACAATCCTCAAGAGGATGGCAGCAAGACCCCTTCATCGGCGCATTTATTTCCTTGTGAGATCTTCACTTCATTGGCATGTGTGCTGGCGTCTCCATGGAATACAGAGCGTCGTCGATGTGCCCGACTGCTGACTGCGATTCCATAGTTGGCCTCCACGAGGCCATGAAGGCTTTGCGTTTCCAAGCGAGGTAAACGTATGCATTCCACTTCAAAAATAACCCAGATTTCGGAAGGGATTCAGGAGTGCCTCTTGCGAGGACCACCTTCCTCTTCAGCCAGCACACGCTGGCCATTAGCTTAACACGCACAACACGCCAGCCTACAGCAGCGGGTACGCGTAATAATTCCATAAGCACACAATTTGTGCGTCCTTAATTGAACATCGGCAAACCAAATGAAATGATTACCAGCGGAACGATTGCTTAATCACAGCGCTCGCGGTGACCGTGTCAGCAGCGTGTCAGCAGTGTGTCCAGTGTGCGACAGGACACTGGTTGTTATCTGTGCGCCCGAGCGTAGCTGCATTGCTCACGTTTCATTATTTACAAATGCATCAAGCAGAAACTAATTAAACGATTAATTATTTCACAGTGAAAATAACAAATGCAATTGCAGTGCACACGTCCCTCCTCGGCCAACTGTTGGACATCCGCCGCCGCCGTCGCCGCTGCCTAAGTCCCGGTCGTCGTCCGGCGTAATGGTCCTGAATGCTGATCCTCGTCCTGGACCAATGCCATTGTCATGGTTGCCATGCCGCAGAAAATGTTCCGTTCGTTCGTTCGTTCGTGGTGTGGCCACAGACATGACAACCTGCCTGTTCGGTTTTGGCTGGATAATGCCCGATGGAATGAGACAGCAAAACCGAGGGATAGCTGCTGGAAGAGGAGATTCGATTCGCGCGAAATGGGTTTTGCCAAGTCACACGCGTATTCTTGTTTGTCTAAAAACCTAATTTTATTAACACCGCCTCCGTTTGCATTTATTTGACACATACGAATGATGATGGTTGGTTACGCTCCCCGTCATATGTTGGTAGTGGCGCGTGATATATGGAAACAGTGTCTTTTATTATCCTGTCTCGCTGGTGCTGCTGTGCTGTGACACAGACGAGATGCGCGACACCCGCACCATCTATCAGCGGGACAGTCATAAATCAATCTGTCACAATCTGACTATACATTCCATTTTTACGTTTCCTCATCCGTTTGTTCGTTTGGTCGGTTTTTCGGTTGTTTGGCTGTCTGATGCGATAGTCATTTTTTTTTTTATGTTTTTGTTGGATTAAGAGTTAAAAGGGATACCGGATGCCATCCGCGTGTCAGGCATCCGCACACATGGTAGGTGGCGACCATTTATTTGTCACTTTCGGTTGGCTGGCTGCTCTCGGAAATTAGTCAACATTTTTTGGGATGCATTGCTGCGGTGCTGGCGCGTAATTGACTGGGTGGTTTCCGTTCCCATGGCAATGATGATGATGATGACGGAAACCGCAGAGATTTAGGGACCTAGGTGTTGGAAAATAAAAACACAAAAAAAAAAATCAACAAACATCCCATGCTGTTGACAGTTTACAGGCGATAAACCAATCCACTGACGTGGAATGAGGAGTGATACCAGGTGAGCGAGATAATAGCCGTAGCTGGACGTAATTGGGCAAACAGATTTAAGGGGCCATAAACTTTTCAAAAATCGTGACTGGTGTGACCCAGTGTGAAGGAAGCGCAAAATGTTACTAATATTCGAATGGATGAGTGCACAAGTGGTTTTGTGGGCGTATCATCAACTGGAGCGTGTTAAATGGCGGTTTGCGTGACTGCGCCAGTGGACAAGGGGGGGACGCTTCGATGTGGCTTGATGGGGGGATTTAGTGGATAAGGCTCGAGTTGCAGTTTTGCAAGGAGTTACGGGAAGTAATTCGCTAAGTATGTACATCTCAACAAGAAATTAGTCACAAAGAGGTAACCGACGTCTATTTCTGTTCTTCTTGTTCCTCTGATGGTGCTACAGTCCGCGGCGGTCTTGGTCTCAAACAACAAGAATCACCAAGTGGCACGATCCTTAGCCAGGTTCACACAAGTCGCGCACATAAGTGGAGAAGAAGTGGACCTTGGTCTCAACCAAAAAGCTTCAATAATTTGCACGATCCTTAGCCAGCTCCACACAAGTCGCGCACCCAATTGGAGGCACGCACCTCAGTCAACTTGCCATGCGTGCCTCCAATTTCACACGAAAAGTTGACGGAGATCCTTCTCCACTTGTGGGCGCCATGGGTTACGTTGGCGTCCTCTATTGCGTTGTCCCGCTAGTACAGACGTCCCTGACATGGAAAATAAATGGCCTAGTGACCTTATGCGTTGAATCAGACGCCTGGCTAGACACAAGTCACAGTACACTATAAACAGTTCGAGGTTGGATCCTCTTCTCCTCTTCTCTCTGGGACCACAGATGGAATGCATGACACAAGACCAATGGCTTCTTAATCTGCTCTAGAGATTGTTCATGTCTCAGCGCCAATGTCGGAGATGTCAGCTTGGTCCTTCGAGAGAGGGGTCTACCACTCAATTGCCTCGAATGAACAAAGAAGCACCGATTGGCAAATGTTTTCAACAGCATTTCTTGTACTTCTTTCACAAGCCAATCGCCTTTATTTCTCATCTTTTTGGTGGTTTTTCTCAACTTTTTCGTGGAGCAACGACATCATCATAAATTGTCACCAAATGCACCATTTCCTTTCAAATTCATCGGAGGACGAGGGGTATTATCCGCTGGGAATTTGAGCAGCTTGTAGTTAATTTCTGATCTCATCTGCGGGGCTTCTGCGAGACAAGACAATCGTAAGCCCCACTAACTCAAGTTACACCAACTGTCGGTAATACAGTGCATTGCACCACTAGTAGATCAAAATCCATTGAATCCTGCCACTCAGCAAGTTTATGAATTCATCAAAATATTCCGCTCTCTCAGTTTTAATTCACCGGAAATGCTCTCGTTTTTTCATCTGTTGCCACCCTCTCCCCTGGACGCATTCATTTTATTCGCAGAAAGAAAGAAAAAAAAAACATCTGCATTTCATGGAAGATGGATTGTTCCTTTCACCCACACACAGCGTCTGTTGTTCAGCAATTGCTCTTCAATTCATCACCTGTCCGCTTGAAGTGTAAAAACAGTGAGAGAGAGAGGAGAAAAAAAGCATCTCTTATTCTTCCATTCAACAGAGCAGAGCAATGCATAACCTCATCATTTGCGATCTTCCTTAAGGGCATCCGTCCATCCATTCCGCTGCCATTTCATCAGATGGTGAATAAGTTTCCATTTCGTAACTAAATAACCATGCAATGGGGTTAACATGTCATCCATCCGGACAGTCGGTGGTTTATCTGACCGTCCACATTGCCGGGCGGGTCCTGTCCCTCTCTCTCTGTCTCTCTCTCCGGACTCAAATGACATTCCAGCCATTTATCCGCACTTTTGCACATTCTCGTCGGTCGACGGAATCTGTGCCAAAAATAAAACCAAAATCTTGTGATAAATTACAGATATTCGCAACTCTTTCCGGCTTCAATTTTCTCCCACTCCGCTTCGGCGCTCGGTTTTTTTTCTTTCTGTTTCTGTGCTCTGACACACCCGACTTGCCTCGGTCGCCTAAAATTTTGCGAACGCCACCCACCCAAGGGGGCGGACAGTTCGACGAAACGGAACACTGTATGCGGCATCATGTGCCATGACATGGATTTCCGGAAAAACTAATTTCCGACGAGCACAAGAACGGACACATAATATGACTTTGTTATTTGTCACATTAACTGCATGTCAACGATGGTCCTTGCTGTGAGTGTGAGTGTGTGTGTGTGCTTGTGGTGGCACCAATGGGGATTATCCTGTTCGACTTGTAACACCCTTGGCTGAAGTAGTTCTCTTGAATTTTCTGCCAAATCCATCCCGGTTTTCGGCATTTCGTTGGTTCCGCTTTGTTGTCCGTGTCCTTCTGCGGTTTATTATCATCATCCTCTGACATTCGTGAATTGTGTAGATAACAAGAGCAGTCGGAGTGTTTTCAGCGCTGGGGTCGCCAGCAGATTATCCACTCAAAGTAAATGGTATTCTCGTCCATCAATTGGCTGCGGTCGGAGCAGTTGACTTCAGTCAACCAGTGCCAGTGGCGAGCAGATTATCCATTGACGAATTGAGCGACGGCGGCGGGTGATTAGTGCTAATATTGATAGATCCACAAAACTGAAAGCTTCGTGCGTGCCACTTGGAGTTGGATAATTAATGAAATTACGTCCGAAACTTCCTCCTGACACTCCCGACTGTTTGCCGTGCCCCCTGCTCCACATGCACATCGATGAGCTGGTTGGTATGCCGTCTGGATAAACACAGCTACGTGAATCTTCCAGGCGAGTGGACGAAACACACACGGTTATTCATGTGCAATCGTATGTGCGGCCAGCTAACGTGGGTAACGAGCAGACGAGGTGGCGCAATCAAGATGAGATAGTTTACCTGTGACGTTTGTGTGTATTCAGCTTGTGAGATCTCACCCAATCAGAGGCAATGGGGTGAATCGTCTTAAATATGACCACCATGGTTGCAGTATGGCCAGCCATCTCAGAGTTTTGCTGATAATGCCGTAAGCAATCAAATTAATTTCATGAGATGGCAATGAGCTGTCGAAATTCCCACATGGACGCACTGGCTTAGCGTGCAATGCACATTGGACACATAATTGACACGTGGATGCGATGCGGCAATGAATATGTTGGACCACGTACGGGAATACTTGGCTTCTGTTAAGGATCTGGACATGACCTACATGCGATGGCATCCCTTGAGCATTCATCTCCTGAACTGGTGCTTAATTCGGTTTGCACCCTCGAGCAGTCCGAAACTCATTATTCTCGGCTTTTGGGGAGAGTGCAGTGCGACTCCGCTGCAGGTTGTCCAGAATGTGTTTAGTCGCTGTTTGATGTGGTAAATAATGTTGCTCTTGGGATAGACTGATAGTTCGAACAGTCGGCTGAAGAGGGGGAAGAGAAGTTGTGCAACCTGAGTTACAGGTTGTTCTCAGACAGACCATTAAAATGATATACCACCACAGAGGAGAAAGATAATAATTTTGACCCCAAAAGCCACCACGTGCAAGCCACGAAACTTTCAGTTAACTGTCCCAATCCATTCGGGTTCGCACGGAAATTGTTTCCACATAGTCCACCAATCATTTTCACCCTCAAACTACCCAAAGTTTGTGCGCCGCTTAGAACAAAACTATTTCTTGGCATACGGTCCCTATTCCGCAAAGTGTGACCAAATAATAGTTATTTTTTTTCTTCTTTTTCCTGCTTCTCCTCCTCCTCCTCCTCCTCCTTCTGCTCCTCCTCCTTCTCCTCCTTCTCCTCCTCCTCCTCCTCCTCCACCGAGCACCGACAACGACCAACGACCACCGTGAACTCGACAATAACATTCTGTGTGCTTGCCACTTCCGGTTTGCTTTCTGTTTTCATTTTTTTTGTGGACGCGCCGAAGCCGATAACAGGAATTTAATAATAAATAATAAAAATGAAGAAAAAAAACCCACACAAGTGAACGACAATACATGCCAGCTAGCACCAGCTACAGCCCAGGCTGAGGGTCTTACTAGCCGCCCGGCCACAGGAACACATGCTACAACTTTTATATTGCAACACTTAAACGATTATTATCCTTTTCTTCTGCTCCTTGAAGACCGCAAAACAAAACTGCATCAAAGCCAATTATCTTGGTGCGCCCATCCTGAGCCCGGCCCCTTTTGCTCCCACAGTTCAACTGGGAAAAGTTGATTTAAAAACGAAAAGAGCCTGAGTAGGAATTGCCTTGTAGGACTCTTCATACGGTCGACGTCGTCGTCAATGTTGTCGACGTCTACGTCTCCGTCTCCATCGCAACCCCGTCGTTGTCGCTGGTCGCTTACAGATGTCCGAAGGAAGTAGCTAACTCTGGGAGCCTCCCTGCATCCCAGCAATAAACATTTGTTTTCCTTCGTTTTTTCGCTGCAGCCAACCACACAGAGTTCGGGATGTAGCATGAAATCCAGCACACGATCCTTCAAGGACCAAGAGCCGGACCTAGAGCCGTAAACGATAAAGGCAAGGAGTGCAAGAAGCAGGAAAAAAAACTGGGGGGGGGGGGGTAACAGAGAAAAACTGAAAACACATTGTAGCACGAGTATGTTCCTTGGAACATATCCAAAAAATCTCCTCTACCGAATGTAAGGAGAAGGACTCGCCATTTTTTTTTGTTTGCCTCCTTTCACTCTTACAAGTGAAAAGTACACAATGAGAAGCGTGACGGCAACGAACAACAAAATGGATAAGGCACCAAAGAACAGGAACACACTAAGTAACTCCTTGACGTGCGGATGAAGTGTGAGAGGTATCTTCAGACCGCATATACTCGTACATTCACATGCTCCTCGGATCACTCTCCCCATCTCTGGCATCAAGTCGTCCTCCGTAGTCGTCGTCGTCGTTGTCGTCGTCGTCGTCGTCGTCGGCACAAAGGATGAACAAGCAGCACCAGCTGCTGCTATGAATATTTGGCAATTACTACCATGCTTTCATTGTGTCCTCCACCCTCCCCACCCCGTCCGACACTAAAGCCCCACCGCCCACACTGGGTGTAGTGTGTCAGGACTTTTAACAGAATTCGCCGGTTGATTCGGTGTTCGGGAGGTAGGGGAGGGGAATGAAACAATTCCCGAACAAGCACGGTCGGTGCTCTCGGCAGCTCCACATCGTCGTCATTGTGGTTGTCGTCCTTCTCCGTGTGTCGTGATGGCGGGATTGCGATTTTTATTTATTTATTGTATAAGCCTTGTAAATCACATCATCATCATCCACATGTACGTATGTGGATAATACACAAAACAGAAGCAGAAGGGATAAGAGCAGTGTGCAGGGGCGACAACAACGTATACAGCACACAACAGGACAGCACAAGACCGGGACGGCAGGACGTGGGAGCGGGTCGGAGGGCGATAGGATTGCCGACGGCTCGGCATTAAGTAGATTGCCTAATTCAACCTAATTCGCCATCACCATCACCATTCGAGCGCTAAAAGACGGCGGTGACTGCTGATTCCCGAAAGCCCCAGCAAACATGGCGGCGCGGCGGCGGTGCTGGCGATGGTGTCGTTGACGTCGTGAGAAAGTACACATTCATGCGAGGCCATTGAGCGGATATGAAACGGAAGTTTTGCGGGAGGGTTATTCGGTATTCTTGGCATGAAATTGCTCTCTAAGACAGCCTACCCCGCCGCCCATCGTGTTAATTTCTGGTCGCTACTACATACGGTTCGGGGATAATTTTTTGTGTGTGTCCCCTTTTATGTACAGTGTGTGTGAAAAGTGAGGACCTCCAAGTCGTGGCGAGCACTCTTTGTTTGCTCATGGAAGTCACTGTCTTCAGATCTTCCTGCTGACAGAAGTAGTCTGAGTGAGGTCCTGTCCCTGTCCCTGTCCCCAAAAAAGCTGCCAGTGGCTCATTTGTCCATTCACACTGCCCTCCAAATGAGACTTTCTTGATGCCGACATCACCGCTGGACCAAGCATGACGTCCTCAGGTAGAAGTAGAGAACAACCGAAGCCACTGTCAACGAACCGACTGAATCACTAACAATCTGTCAACCAACCTGTCACCCCGACTGTCCCCTAATCAGTGTGCCACATCCAACAGTCCCTCCCCCAGCAAATTTACACCGTATACATATGATGCCAAAATCTCTTTCACTTCACTACGATGGCGGTTATTTTCTCTTATCAGCAACAAATTAGTCCGAATTTGCATTTTATCCGTTCAAATTATGGACTTGGATGGAATTAGATGAAGCCATCCGAGATCCGTCCCCCTGTGAACGGAGGTCTAGATGAAGCCCTTCATCCCATTTACAGCACACAAGCGGTAACAACGCCCCCCGACCCGGCAAAGAAGGACGCCGAGATTGACTATTTAGCAATGCAAAATGGAGGTTGCTACTTCGTAGCTGTCCCTCCCTCTCCCCCCCCCCATGGTGCCGTGCTCCACACACGTGAGCGGAACGACCTGTTGTTAAATTTTATGCATCCGCCGTTGTTGTGTTTCTCCATTATTAACGGCGGCAGTACCAGCCAGCAGAAGGGAAAATTATGAACATTAAAATTTGAACCACCCAAGCGGCCGCATACGGGTTCTCACCTTGGCTGCTCCTCTTGTCCAGGCCGTGGGGAGGTGTATAGGACCGAATATTCGAGTCTTAATAAAACATTCAGTCGATACGCATTCGGATCGGTAATTTGCCAGCGCTGGCTTCACGGTTATTACTGCTGGGCTGGTTGGTTATTGTTTTCTTGCCACCTCGCAGTCGGCGGGCATCCTTGTGCAGCATTGCAGGCGATTTGCACTGGAAGCGTAGGGGGGGATGCGCATAAAAAGTTTTGTTTTTTTTTTTCATTGCTATGGTCGCGGTGTGAGGCGGCCGAACTGATCGCCGGTAGTCGCATGTGGTACTCTTGGGAAAACATATTAAGTTCTCGGTAAGTGGTGATTCGGAGGAGAGTGCATTAAGCGCTCGCATTCAAATGGACTTGGGCGTACTCAGGCGTATACGTAACATTGTTTTTTTTTTGTTGGCGATCTAATTCCGATTACCGTGGGTAATTGTGAATTTATGGTGGTCGTGCGGCGAGCATCAACTGGGATGGTTCACTTAAGGGGAGTTTCGGAATTTCGGGCCACGGGAGCACAGATGGGGCTAAGTGACCTGGCTTTCGGATTCTGTTGCCTTTTGGTGGGTACTCTAGTACTTCTTTGCAAAGGCTTTCTTTTATGCCTCCTTCCCGTACACTCGACTTATAGGTTTCTTCTCCAGCTGGGGGCTTGGGAAGTGCAATTTAAGGATCCACATGTTCCAGGAAGAGTTCTTCTCAAGGCTTTTACACAGAAAATGAGAGGGGTTCGTACGTAACAAGGGAAGGCACTTCTCAACGCCGTCAACGTCTCTTCAAGGACATGACTCTCCCAAGATTGTCTCAATGTCTATTTGACACCAACCAAAGGAAAATAACCCAACCAAGAGCGGCCGTGACGTTGTGGGTCTATGTGTCGACTCCTACGCACTTGAACCACGTCGTCTAGGTTCGAATTCCAGGACGACACAAATGGTTTTCACGACGCCACCTCTTTCGAGTAACTGACAATGCTCAAGGAGCATAACTGTCTAGAAAAATCTTCTCAAAATTGGCCGTTTGGAGTCTGTAGGTCCCGTGTCTCGTGATAGAACAATAGCACGCACAACGCGAGTGGTTCCCGCAAAAGATAGGCTCTAGGCGCTCTACGGGTATTAAGGGAAAAGAATGACCATGATCTCTAGCTAGCCCAATGTTTCCCATAGCCGGTCCAGAATACAGAACACCTTAGCATTTCAGTTAAACCTCCATTTGTCCGCTCTTGTTCGCCCACTGTTCTATATGCAAACATATCCTCAGTCGATCTTCAGAGACCCCTTCCAGATTGGCGAAGCCCATTAAATTCATCGTAATTTGAACCTAAGTCCAACCACTGGCACAGGACACCAGCGCTTGTCCACTAAATCCCATTTAAACTCAAAACATTTTAATTTTAGATTATTTTTGAAAACAAATTCTCATCATCAGGATTGCACGCAACAATTCAATGCAATGCAAATGCAAAATTGCCAGCTCTGCTCACAAACTGAGTGAAAATGTCACTGTCGGTAAGGCAGATCGTGACGTCATCAAACTCGAAAAAAGCCATTATAAGCCGAATAAACGCAAACAAATGAGAAAATTTGAATGCAGATCTCTTGCCATTAGTCCCCCACACACAGCCATGTTCACTAATAGTCATTCTCCGCATGGAACAAGAAGAAAGTCGACTTTTAAGATTTTGACACTTCTAAGCGGAAAAAAATTCAGTCAAATGGAAAACGAATCGAGTCGACAAAATCGATTTTGATGATTTCAAGGACTTTTGGAGGAGTTTAAAGGATGAGAGAGAGTAGGATATGTAGGAACTACACAATAATTGATGATAAATTGGCTCAAAAATGGTTTAAAATGTTTTGAAATGAAAAATGCCGGCGAACAACGACGTGAATGGATCGCCTTAAGACCTTGTCACTCCTAAATGTGAATGGATTTTGCTATAAATAGTACTCAACTTGTTTTGACTGCTACCAGATTAGTACTGCTGATCTGAGTGAGTTCTAGTTCCAGGGAAATGGGACTCAGATGAGGAGTCGTACCATTTGTTGCTAAATATAGCGCAATTGGCTTGTCAAGAACAAAAGCGTGGCGTGCTACTTATAGACGAGTACCTTTATTCCTAGGCAGTCGTCGAAAAGGAAAAGCAATACTTTTCGATGCTCGACGTCTCCATGGACTTGTGATAATTTGAAGAATTGTTGCGACTCTCTAGTCCTCTCCGATGAGGCATGCGGAGTGTACTTATGGACTAATGCTCCATCCTGCTGCTTACCATTATCGAGTCTAAGCTGTTGCCTTCGATGACTTGGTCTTTCTAATGGTCTTCCTCTTCTTCTCGAACCAAGAGCGATGGATTTGAAGACCCTTTTAGCTGGGGTATTGGTTGGATGTGGCCGAACGAGGGCATTCGACGGAGTCTTATGGACCACATCCACATCTTGGTGCAACTCGTAGAGTTCAGAGCTGTGTCTCCTCCTGGTATGGCTCGTTGAGTTCACGCTTAGTTCTCCTCCTCATTCATCCTCCTCGCTGACAGGACCATATATCCGAAGCACAATTTCGAAGGCATCAAGACTCAACTCAGCCTGGCGGCTCCATTTTGCAAGACTGACAAGATAAGAGCACGAGTTTGTTCCTTCGGATGAGCAGTTTTGACTTATATCGCCAAACTGAAGTAGCACCTGTTGCCAAGGGGATCGGATCGCAAGTCTCTTGAATTGTTTTGTCTAAATTGGATTCCAGATGTTCCCGCAGTCAACAACACTCACTTCATAGAATGCCATCTAAAATCCCAACAAAATCTGACATTAAACGCATCACCCGACGATCTCTCACCTCCGCATCCATCGCACCGGAAACATACATCACCGCTTTTTACAATAGGAAACCAACAAAACAAACCATTATTAGTCGATCTAAATTTCGACAAAACGTCAATTCGGACAACAATCGAAACCTTTATGTCAAGAGTGAAACCCACAAGCTCATTCCGGCACTCCGAGGGGGGGAACCTCCAGCCCCGACAGCTCCTATCAATGGCGATTTATCAGACTCTAATCCCCACTTGCACCTTTATATTCCCTCAATGCCACCGATTTCTGTGTACACACACATCTCATCTTGTTCTGTTTATCTTCTTCCATCACTCCGTCGCAACCTCCGTCAAGCGGGTGCTTCAAAAAAGTTGTTGTTTTTTTTTGTTTTTTGTTCATTTTAGGCACCCAATCTCCGCTCTCATACCACCAATCACCCGGATGCTGGCCTTCGTCATCTGTCCATTAATCTTCAAGAGGGCCCGAGTGAGGAAAAGGAGCGGATGAGGAGCATACACGTTGATTCCTGATCGTAGGCGTACCTTTTTTCTCTTCGACTCTGCTTTGCTACGCTCTCCCCAGCCCCGATCCATCTCTCCGTCTTCGAGGGAGACGGGAATGTTGTTAAAAATATTCTAAAGCTCAAACAATATGTCACTCTACCTAAATGTTGCTGTTTTTCTTTGACTCTCCCCTGACCTTGTTGTTTTGATTGATTACCGCCGCGCCGTGTTTGAGTGCCAGACGAAAAACGTGCCTCCTTCTCCTAAACTTTCACTTTCTTCCCGTGGGCCCCCATGTGCTCATGTGTTCATGTGTCCGTGCGTCAGTCAGTGGGGCATTGTGATGAAAATCAATAGGCTTAAGTAGCAGATTGAGCGACTGATAAGTTCGCACACATTCCATCCGGGCTGCCGGTGCCGAACACACCCATCCAGCGTGTTGACCGAACCCTTTTCGTTTTGTCTTGACTGAAAGCGACTCCACCCCCGTCCAAGGGTGGAATTGTTCACACATTGGCTTGACATTTTCACATTTTTCACGATTTTCCACGATTTTGACACGCGTACACTCGCACTATCACCGTCCGAGCAAATAATCAAAGGAACGTCCAAGCCCTATTAATTTCCAAGCCGCCCCCCCAGAGCTGTGACAGTGAATGAGGGGAGCAGTTACGCCGTCATACACCGACAAACTGCCGTGCGGTAGAATAAATGGCCTCCTTAGAAATTCAATTTCTAAAAAAGGACGATGATAACCATCCATTTAAGGGCTCGTTGCTGGTGTTGCTGCTCCTCGTGTGGCGCTTTGGATACATTCAATCGGCTGACATCAGTCACGATTAGCCTGGCAATAAATCCCGTCCAGTAAAATACAGGTAGTGGCAAACGGCGAAGTCATTCCACATCAGAGGCGATGGACTTTCGAGCAAGCGAACGAAGAACCCTTTTGTCGAATACAAAACAAAATTGATTAACATGGAAGTGGCCTGCGCCCAATCTTATAACCTTTCGGCTGCCGAGACACTACTCTGATATGCACAAAGGACTGAGGAGTGAACCTTGTTGGCCATGGCCGGGTATTTGCTATTTACACACGAGGACAACGACGCCACTGACACGCCCAGCACATGAGTTGTGTGCTGTGCTGAAGTGGAACGGTGTGAGTGAGGAGGGGCGCGTGTAATGCTATGAGCAAACACCTGAGAGCTTTAGAAAATTATGCGACATTTGTTAGCTCTTCTCCCATGGTGTCGGTCGTGTTGGCTTTACGACGACGATGACGACGATGACGACGACGACGGCCCTGATAGAGGCACCGATGGTGGTGGACTTCATTGAGCCGGCCTGACGGGGCTGTCCTCCTTTTCTCTGAGGTTGAATGATATCAGATTTACGTGTGTCAAATAGAAGGTGCGAAATGAGATAAGAAAATACCCCTAATAGGGCCACCTTCCTGCATCCTCACTCGGCCATCAACCAAATGGGCTTACCGAGATACGGTACGGAGTGAAGTATGAATGATTGAACGGCGTTAAGCGACTGCCGTTGGTGGTGAGCTTCTGGTGGCCATCTGCTGGAAGACCCACTTTCAGTGCTCGCCCAAAAAGGGTTACTCACGTGTGAGCTTGTGTACACACACACACACCCACACGCAGGAGCATTTGCATAGCACAAGGATAGAGAACTGAATCTTGGTTCATTTCTAAGGCAAACATACGTTGCACGGCCGATAAGGAATCTCTGCTTGAGTTTGTCATTGACACCACTATGTGCACCAGTGACCCTGTGTTGTGTGCAGCAGCAGTTTAAACATTTCTTGAGTGTCCACCATCCATCTCTGAGCTTTCTCATGCACGAGTGGAGTGGTATTTACTTTTCTTGGCCTTTGGCCATTTTGTGAAAGGGCTGGTCGCACCGCAAGAACTGCCTTTAATTAGTTCTGATTGTGGTTGTGGCTCTGTGGAGATGGCCAGCTCACATGAAAAGAGTTATTTAACTGCGATAAGGCATCGTTGCAAGCTTCGAATGGATATTAATTAAATCCACTACACTTAACTACAAGTGAAGCTTTGTCCGTTTCCGGAAGGCCAGGAGAAGACCAGAAAACAGAAAAAAAAAAAAACGATGAAGATACCGACGAGAAGTACTTTCGTTGAAGTGATTACAGCCATGGCCGAGGAGCGGTGTTAATCTTATTGGGTTCGGATAATCTTCTGTGTTTTGTCTCAACTGGTCTTAAGGGGGAGGGTGGGCGGTCTGCGATTGGGCCTTCTTCTTCGCCCATTTTTGGTTGGGCTTAGTTCGAGGACAGTTCTATGAACAGAATCAGATAGTTGCCTATGGTAAATTGAATTTATCCAATGAATATACTTGACGTCTATGTGTGTGGAATCCAATTTGTAGACTTCTTCAATCCCATGCCGATGGCACACGCCCGGGGGATAAGGGTTATGGTGAATGGAAATCTTTATTGCTTGAGTTGTAGTTTCCAGTAATGAGGACATTTGTCTTGCAGATCAAAGTATTTAGAAATGGAATTATCCATAAGAGTTGTCATCGGGAACTGAATCCGATTTGAAGATGTTTTCCAGAGATATGCGGCGGAGGCGTATGAAAGCCTTAAAATATCCAAGTTGCGGGGCAGGGTGTGATGGCTGAATCAGGACTGTGTGGTCAGGGGATACGTTTGAGATTGCAAATTTCTGGGAAATGACATTTGATGTGGGGTTTGCCGGGGCTGGCCTGTGAACAAGAAAGAATCGAATGAGAGGCTAATGGGATTATGGAGGGAAGCTTCATAGTTAACTCATGGTTTTCAGATCTGATTCTTCCACTCGTGCGAGGATAATAGCATGCACAGTACGAGTGGTTGCTGAGAAACTAGGCCCTGGCCCTCTACGGGCGGTAGGCAGCAATCGTTTCGAGCTTTTGAGAGGTTGCCCAGTGTAGTGGATAATACTGCGCCTCAGATCGGACACAGAAGTGCATAGGATACAGCTTCGGTTACTCCATCTTACAAAGCTTTTGGATTCCACCTGGTAGGTGCAGGAAAGCCTCGATGGCACCAGACCTAAAGGCGGTGAAGAACACTGGCCTTGTAAATTCAAGCAAAATGAGGTGAAATTTTCCTTGCGTCGTTTGAGGAAACCAAGACTTTCCGCAGTGTTTTTGGCGACCTCAAATATGTGTGTTAACTGCCGACTTATGACGTCAAAGGAAGTTTTCTTGACGTTCGTTGGTCCATATACCAAGAATGGGCAATCTTGCTGTTTCAGTGACAGTTCCAATTCTACAGCTGACGGGCAAGGATGTGAGTTTTCGAGGTGAATTGGATAAGAGGTAACAGAAAGACATTTATGAAAATGTCAGCCGTGTCAAAAGGAGTTCAGACAGAATAGAAATCTAACGTTTATTTGGTCAATATCGGACTGGAACTCATGCCAACTTGAATTAAACGGTAAGAGAAGATTTATAGATATTATAGCCACCATGCACTAGCAAAACGCCTCGATACCAAACTCTGCAACATCGTGCAAAGAATGGAGTAATGAGGTCCTACCTGGGGATGGCGTATACGTAACATTTTTTTCTTAAAAAATCGATTTAAGATAACTTAGCCATAAGTTAGCACACTTGTGTAGAAGTTGAATAAAAAAACATTATTGAACTGCATTCTCTTACTTTTATACTGCATGGTCCACGCCACCCTATTGCAGTGGCGATCTATTAAATAACTCTCCCACGCCACTGCAGTAGAGATCCATTGTCCCAGTGATGATGCGCGAATCTAGAGAGTTAAACAAATGCGGCCAATCACCCTAGTGGCTATCTATTTCCCTCCAATGACTATGCACAACAGCTGAGATGTTGAACAAACAAATGACGAGACAAACTTGTGACGCTGATTTCACGCTGTTGTCGATATCAGCTGAATCCCCGCGACTTGTTCACTCATCGATCCCACATACATTTCTAAAACACTCTTCGTCAAACCTTCTGATCGGCTTTTGTACACAGGAGTCACAGGAATTAAACATTGACACCAACTTCCACGCCGTTGAGTGTCAGCATTTTTCATTTCGAAGCATTTTAAACCGTGTTTGTAACCAAATGTGCGTGAAAAACCAATTCATCATCAATTCTGGTGTAGTTACTTCATATCCTAGTCACATTCGTCCTTTAAAATTCTTCAAAAGTCCTTGAATCGAGTTCGTCACATCGGCATCAAGAAAAGTCGACTCGATTCGTTTACCCTTTTACTTCATTTTTTCCGCTGAGAATTGTCAAAATCTTAAAAGTCGATAATCTTGATGTTCCTTGCGGGGAATGACTATACGTGTACATGGCTGTGTGTGGGAGACTAATTGCAAGAGATCTGCATTCAAATTTTCTCATTTGTTTGCTTTAATCGGCTGATACTGGCCTTTTTCGCTTTGGTGACGTTACGATCTGCTTTACCGACAGCGATAAAAGTGACTTTTTCACGCAGTTTGTGAGCAGAGCTGGCAATGAAATGATTTGATGTTCGCCCAGGAAACACAAAGAGACTGAGATGAGTGCTATGTTGGAACTAGACACTACCACTTGTAAGCCGCATGACAAGCATTGATAGGAAACCATAAAATCATTCATCATTGTTACGTTCTGAGAATGAGCTACTGATGGGGGAGGACCTTTCTTGTTTAGCAAATCTTCGGCAAATTAAGAAGAATAGGGAGGCTGTGAACTAACAAGAGAAGTATTCCAAGCACATCAGCGCTGCATGCATCCTTATGATATAATCAGCATACCCCAACTGTTCTCGTGTCGTAATCGTGAAGAGAGAAGAGGGCACTCGTTGTCTAAGACTACACAGTTGATTAACGCAATTCCCAAGGACAGTTGCGCATCAAAGAGATTCATGTAATGTGCTAACCACTTGCCTCGGATTAGAAAGTTATAATTATAACATAGCCAGAAGAGAATCTGTTCACACAACCCCGAGTAAATCGAGCTGATCTCACAATACCCAGAAACTTGCCAGACGCTGCCTTCAGCAACAAAAAGGATTCCGCTGTATTCTTCCCATTCAAACTGAAATACACGCAAACTCAACCAATTTACTTAATCTTCATCCCATTCGTCTGATAAAGATAAACCTCCAAAGTCCAAGAATTGAGAATTATTGCAACATAGTCATAGATCCCCTCCCCCCATTCCGGTCTCTGTTCCCCGAAACGTTTTATTGCCTCAATTACCCGTGATTATCGTCATTTCCTTCGAAAGTGGAAAGTAAATCTGCATTATATGGCAAAACCAAATTCCAATTATTTATGCAATGCCCACCCGATGGATCCAATTCCACATCCCGAAGCGAAGGAGAGTGCACTCGCCCCAGGAGCGGTGGTATGTGGTTCTGGTTCTGGCCGACCGCAACCGCATGGCCATTGTCTCGATTTGACAATCACCGAATGAGGTCCTGAACGGGGGGGCCGAGGGTGAGTCTGTGGCAACATCACTCAACACAAAAGATACATTTTAATTGCAAATGAAAAAAAAAAACGGGACGAGATGGATCTGTCGGTCGTTGTTCACTCACGCCCTGAAACAGCTCCATTATCAGTGTCGTTATAGGATTTATGGGGAGGATGCAGTGTACTTAAACTTCTGCCATCCATCTATCCATCCATCCATCCATCCATTGAATGAATGAATGATGTTTCGGTGTAGCGACTGCTTCTTCGAGCATAATGCAGTGCGGTTAAGCAGGAGTGCATTCTTGTCTTGCTGGTGTCACTCACTCTGGCAGTGACTTGAACGCCTTTCAATCTCGAATCTCTCTCGCTCTCCACTCTCGGTCAGGACAAGGGGGAACTTTTAATTATGTTAATTTCTTATGGCACAAAACTCGGCATTCTTGGCTTAGCTCGGCCTGCTGCTGGCAGGGGAATGTAGTTTCCGATGTCACAAATCTCCATTCAGACCGGGGCGAGGTACTTTGTTCGTCCTACAGCATCTCGTGCTTCTGCAGCTGTGATTTGAATTCATTGTGTTCCAAGGCGACGACGCTGAGCAACATGGCGTCGGAGTTGTACAATTGGCTTCGCATTTGCTGATCCCACTCAGACCTGTGTCGTGGCCCATCAAAGAATAACATTTAGGTGAATGGAGTGTGCTATTATTATGAAGATAATGGCAGTGACTACGTTCGGGATGATGACGATGACGATGATGATGATGATGACCAGAATCCACGGGTGGGACGGGAGTGATGCTAATTGCTTCGGCAGTTCATAATTGAATTAAATCATAACTCCACCACCACGGGAGCAATCTCATTTAGAGATTACGTCCTGACTGCAGGGGGGCACCGGGGGATGAAAAACCAAATCCATTTGCTTCGATACCCCAGGATGGGTGGGTTGGTTCCACCTCCCGGTGGTCCCCTTCTCCAGCATTCTGTAGCAAGATAGCAACTGATGATTTTGATTGCGTCTTTCAGTGGTCGTCCTCCTTGCCAGCCGATGCGACCGTCGGCAGGGTATTATATGCTCTTGAAATGCGAATCTATTTAAGCTCTCCGAAAGCTTCTTAGGGACTGTGGGCATTTTTTTCCATCTCGTTCCATTTTGAAGCAGTTAATGAGGTAAGGATCGCCTTACAACGCATTTGGGAGAAGGAATGGATAATATTCATAAAATGTTACGAGTCACTCGGCCTCCGCACAATGGGGCAGTCGCCCATCTCCAGATGAAGCGACACCAGAGGGTGCAGAAGGAACAACAAAAAGCACACAGGAAATATGAGGTGAACCGTTGTTGTGGCTGCCATAATAGCGGAGATGGAATATAAAACAAGGTATCGATGAGATTATTTTAATGGATAGACTGGGGTGGGGAATGGCCGATCGGCATCGGGGAGTAATATCGTAATTGTATCCAGAGTGCTCCAAGGGGAGAGTGTATCCACTGAATAGACAAGCAAGAACGCAGTGAGGCGTGTGTATGAAGTGCGGATGCAATAAAACGAAGAAGCATTGATTCGTGATTTGAGCTGAAGGGATCACTGAAACTACTCCATGGATGTTCGATTGTGTGCGGCTTTGTGTGCGATGCCACCAATGTTTGTCAGTTGACTTCCGGGGTATCTGGTTCTAGTAATACACTTCGAAACCCACTACCCACAAGTACGCCTAGTTGGGCCGCTGTGCCAGTTGGAAGATGAGCTACTGTCAATTTTTTCAGGTGAAAATCTCGATGTCGTCGGATTCACTCCAAATGTACCTGATTCGATTAATAGACACTAGACAACACACCCACAGGTGTACAAAAGTCCTAGGTATCCTAGTTTGGCCGCTGTGCATGTTGGAAGATGAGCTAGGATAAGGCTGAAAATGCCTTACTATACACTGTCAATTTTTTCAGGTGAAAATCTCGATGTCGTCCGATTCACTCCAAATGTATCTGATTCGATTAATAGACACTAGACAACACACCCACAGGTGTACAAAAGTCCTAGGCATAATAGTTTGGCCGCTGTGCCTGTTGGAAGATGAGCTAGGATAAGGCTGAAAATGCCTTACTATACACTGTCAATTTTTTCAGGTGAAAATCTCGATGTCGTCCGATTCACTCCAAATGTATCTGATTCGATTAATAGACACTAGACAACACACCCACAGGTGTACAAAAGTCCTAGGCATAATAGTTTGGCCGCTGTGCCTGTTGGAAGATGAGCTAGGATAAGGCTGAAAATGCCTTACTATACACTGTCAATTTTTTCAGGTGAAAATCTCGATGTCGTCGGATTCACTCCAAATGTATCTGATTCGATTAATAGACACTAGACAACACACCCACAGGTGTACAAAAGTCCTAGGTATCCTAGTTTGGCCGCTGTGCCTGTTGGAAGATGAGCTAGGATAAGGCTGAAAATGCCTTACTATACACTGTCAATTTTTTCAGGTGAAAATCTCGATGTCGTCGGATTCACTCCAAATGTATCTGATTCGATTAATAGACACTAGACAACACACCCGCAGGTGTACAAAAGTCCTAGGTATCCTAGTTTGGCCGCTGTGCCTGTTGAAAGATGAGCTAGGATAAGGCTGAAAATGCCTTACTATACACTGTCAATTTTTTCAGGTGAAAATCTCGATGTCGTCGGATTCACTCCAAATGTATCTGATTCGATTAATAGACACTAGACAACACACCCACAGGTGTAGGAAAGTCCTAGGTATCCTAGTTTGGCCGCTGTGCCTGTCGGAAGATGAGCTAGGATAAGGCTGAAAATGCCTTACTATACACTGTCAATTTTTTCAGGTGAAAATCTCGATGTCGTCCGATTCACTCCAAATGTATTTGATTCGATTAATAGACACTAGACAACACACCCACAGGTGTAGGAAAGTCCTAGGTATCCTAGTTTGGCCGCTGTGCCTGTTGGAAGATGAGCTAGGATAAGGCTGAAAATGCCTTACTACACTGTCAATTTTTTCAGGTGAAAATCTCGATGTCGTCGGATTCACTCCAAATGTATTTGATTCGATTAATAGACACTAGACAACACACCCACAGGTGTACAAAAGTCCTAGGTATCCTAGTTTGGCCGCTGTGCCTGTTGGAAGATGAGCTAGGATAAGGCTGAAAATGCCTTACTATACACTGTCAATTTTTTCAGGTGAAAATCTCGATGTCGTCGGATTCACTCCCAATGTATCTGATTCGATTAATAGACACTAGACAACACACCCACAGGTGTACAAAAGTCCTAGGTATCCTAGTTTGGCCGCTGTGCCTGTTGGAAGATGAGCTAGGATAAGGCTGAAAATGCCTTACTATACACTGTCAATTTTTTCAGGTGAAAATCTCGATGTCGTCGGATTCACTCCCAATGTATCTGATTCGGTTAATAGACACTAGACAACACACCCACAGGTGTACAAAAGTCCTAGGTATCCTAGTTTGGCCGCTGTGCCTGTTGGAAGATGAGCTAGGATAAGGCTGAAAATGCCTTACTATACACTGTCAATTTTTTCAGGTGAAAATCTCGATGTCGTCGGATTCACTCCAAATGTATTTGATTCGATTAATAGACACTTGACAACACACCCACAGGAGTACAAAAGTCCTAGGTATCCTAGTTTGGCCGCTGTGCCTGTTGGAAGATGAGCTAGGATAAGGCTGAAAATGCCTTACTATACACTGTCAATTTTTTCAGGTGAAAATCTCGATGTCGTCGGATTCACTCCAAATGTATTTGATTCGATTAATAGACACTTGACAACACACCCACAGGAGTACAAAAGTCCTAGGTATCCTAGTTTGGCCGCTGTGCCTGTTGGAAGATGAGCTAGGATAAGGCTGAAAATGCCTTACTATACACTGTCAATTTTTTCAGGTGAAAATCTCGATGTCGTCGGATTCACTCCCAATGTATCTGATTCGATTAATAGACACTAGACAACACACCCACAGGTGTACAAAAGTCCTAGGTATCCTAGTTTGGCCGCTGTGCTTGTTGGAAGATGAGCTAGGATAAGGCTGAAAATGCCTTACTATACACTGTCAATTTTTTCAGGTGAAAATCTCGATGTCGTCCGATTCACTCCAAATGTATTTGATTCGATTAATAGACACTAGACAACACACCCACAGGTGTACAAAAGTCCTAGGTATCCTAGTTTGGCCGCTGTGCCTGTTGGAAGATGAGCTAGGATAAGGCTGAAAATGCCTTACTATACACTGTCAATTTTTTCAGGTGAAAATCTCGATGTCGTCGGATTCACTCCAAATGTATCTGATTCGATTAATAGACACTAGACAACACACCCACAGGTGTACAAAAGTCCTAGGTATCCTAGTTTGGCCGCTGTGCCTGTTGGAAGATGAGCTAGGATAAGGCTGAAAATGCCTTACTATACACTGTCAATTTTTTCAGGTGAAAATCTCGATGTCGTCCGATTCACTCCAAATGTATCTGATTCGATTAATAGACACTAGACAACACACCCACAGGTGTACAAAAGTCCTAGGTATCCTAGTTTGGCCGCTGTGCCTGTTGGAAGATGAGCTAGGATAAGGCTGAAAATGCCTTACTATACACTGTCAATTTTTTCAGGTGAAAATCTCGATGTCGTCCGATTCACTCCAAATGTATCTGATTCGATTAATAGACACTAGACAACACACCCACAGGTGTACAAAAGTCCTAGGTATCCTAGTTTGGCCGCTGTGCCTGTTGGAAGATGAGCTAGGATAAGGCTGAAAATGCCTTACTATACACTGTCAATTTTTTCAGGTGAAAATCTCGATGTCGTCGGATTGACTCCCAATGTATCTGATTCGATTAATAGACACTAGACAACACACCCACAGGTGTACAAAAGTCCTAGGTATCCTAGTTTGGCCGCTGTGCCTGTTGGAAGATGAGCTAGGATAAGGCTGAAAATGCCTTACTATACACTGTCAATTTTTTCAGGTGAAAATCTCGATGTCGTCCGATTCACTCCAAATGTATCTGATTCGATTAATATACACTAGACAACACACCCACAGGTGTACAAAAGTCCTAGGCATCCTAGTTTGGCCGCTGTGCCTGTTGGAAGATGAGCTAGGATAAGGCTGAAAATGCCTTACTATACACTGTCAATTTTTTCAGGTGAAAATCTCGATGTCGTCGGATTGACTCCCAATGTATCTGATTCGATTAATAGACACTAGACAACACACCCACAGGTGTACAAAAGTCCTAGGTATCCTAGTTTGGCCGCTGTGCCTGTTGGAAGATGAGCTAGGATAAGGCTGAAAATGCCTTACTATACACTGTCAATTTTTTCAGGTGAAAATCTCGATGTCGTCCGATTCACTCCAAATGTATCTGATTCGATTAATAGACACTAGACAACACACCCACAGGTGTACAAAAGTCCTAGGTATCCTAGTTTGGCCGCTGTGCCTGTTGGAAGATGAGCTAGGATAAGGCTGAAAATGCCTTACTATACACTGTCAATTTTTTCAGGTGAAAATCTCGATGTCGTCCGATTCACTCCAAATGTATTTGATTCGATTAATAGACACTAGACAACACACCCACAGGTGTACAAAAGTCCTAGGCATCCTAGTTTGGCCGCTGTGCCTGTTGGAAGATGAGCTAGGATAAGGCTGAAAATGCCTTACTATACACTGTCAATTTTTTCAGGTGAAAATCTCGATGTCGTCCGATTCACTCCAAATGTATCTGATTCGATTAATAGACACTAGACAACACACCCACAGGTGTACAAAAGTCCTAGGTATCCTAGTTTGGCCGCTGTGCCTGTTGGAAGATGAGCTAGGATAAGGCTGAAAATGCCTTACTATACACTGTCAATTTTTTCAGGTGAAAATCTCGATGTCGTCGGATTCACTCCCAATGTATCTGATTCGATTAATAGACACTAGACAACACACCCACAGGTGTACAAAAGTCCTAGGTATCCTAGTTTGGCCGCTGTGCCTGTTGGAAGATGAGCTAGGATAAGGCTGAAAATGCCTTACTATACACTGTCAATTTTTTCAGGTGAAAATCTCGATGTCGTCGGATTCACTCCCAATGTATCTGATTCGGTTAATAGACACTAGACAACACACCCACAGGTGTACAAAAGGCCTAGGTATCCTAGTTTGGCCGCTGTGCCTGTTGGAAGATGAGCTAGGATAAGGCTGAAAATGCCTTACTATACACTGTCAATTTTTTCAGGTGAAAATCTCGATGTCGTTCGATTCACTCCAAATGTATTTGATTCGATTAATAGACACTAGACAACACACCCACAGGTGTACAAAAGGCCTAGGTATCCTAGTTTGGCCGCTGTGCCTGTTGGAAGATGAGCTAGGATAAGGCTGAAAATGCCTTACTATACACTGTCAATTTTTTCAGGTGAAAATCTCGATGTCGTCCGATTCACTCCAAATGTATCTGATTCGATTAATAGACACTAGACAACACACCCACAGGTGTACAAAAGTCCTAGGTATCCTAGTTTGGCCGCTGTGCCTGTTGGAAGATGAGCTAGGATAAGGCTGAAAATGCCTTACTATACACTGTCAATTTTTTCAGGTGAAAATCTCGATGTCGTCCGATTCACTCCAAATGTATTTGATTCGATTAATAGACACTAGACAACACACCCACAGGTGTACAAAAGTCCTAGGCATCCTAGTTTGGCCGCTGTGCCTGTTGGAAGATGAGCTAGGATAAGGCTGAAAATGCCTTACTATACACTGTCAATTTTTTCAGGTGAAAATCTCGATGTCGTCCGATTCACTCCAAATGTATTTGATTCGATTAATAGACACTAGACAACACACCCACAGGTGTACAAAAGTCCTAGGTATCCTAGTTTGGCCGCTGTGCCTGTTGGAAGATGAGCCAGGATAAGGCTGAAAATGCCTTACTATACACTGTCAATTTTTTCAGGTGAAAATCTCGATGTCGTCGGATTCACTCCAAATGTATCTGATTCGATTAATAGACACTAGACAACACACCCACAGGTGTACAAAAGTCCTAGGTATCCTAGTTTGGCCGCTGTGCCTGTTGGAAGATGAGCCAGGATAAGGCTGAAAATGCCTTACTATACACTGTCAATTTTTTCAGGTGAAAATCTCGATGTCGTCCGATTCACTCCAAATGTATTTGATTCGATTAATAGACACTAGACAACACACCCACAGGTGTACAATAGTCCTAGGTATCCTAGTTTGGCCGCTGTGCCTGTTGGAAGATGAGCTAGGATAAGGCTGAAAATGCCTTACTATACACTGTCAATTTTTTCAGGTGAAAATCTCGATGTCGTCGGATTCACTCCAAATGTATCTGATTCGATTAATAGACACTAGACAACACACCCACAGGTGTACAAAAGTCCTAGGTATCCTAGTTTGGCCGCTGTGCCTGTTGGAAGATGAGCTAGGATAAGGCTGAAAATGCCTTACTATACACTGTCAATTTTTTCAGGTGAAAATCTCGATGTCGTCCGATTCACTCCAAATGTATTTGATTCGATTAATAGACACTAGACAACACACCCACAGGTGTACAAAAGTCCTAGGTATCCTAGTTTGGCCGCTGTGCCTGTTGGAAGATGAGCTAGGATAAGGCTGAAAATGCCTTACTATACACTGTCAATTTTTTCAGGTGAAAATCTCGATGTCGTCCGATTCACTCCAAATGTATCTGATTCGATTAATAGACACTAGACAACACACCCACAGGTGTACAAAAGTCCTAGGTATCCTAGTTTGGCCGCTGTACCTGTTGGAAGATGAGCTAGGATAAGGCTGAAAATGCCTTACTATACACTGTCAATTTTTTCAGGTGAAAATCTCGATGTCGTCCGATTCACTCCAAATGTATTTGATTCGATTAATAGACACTAGACAAAACACCCACAGGTGTACAAAAGTCCTAGGCATCCTAGTTTGGCCGCTGTGCCTGTTGGAAGATGAGCTAGGATAAGGCTGAAAATGCCTTACTATACACTGTCAATTTTTTCAGGTGAAAATCTCGATGTCGTCGGATTCACTCCAAATGTATCTGATTCGATTAATAGACACTAGACAACACACCCACAGGTGTACAAAAGTCCTAGGTATCCTAGTTTGGCCGCTGTGCCTGTTGGAAGATGAGCTAGGATAAGGATGAAAATGCCTTACTATACACTGTCAATTTTTTCAGGTGAAAATCTCGATGTCGTCCGATTCACTCCAAATGTATCTGATTCGATTAATAGACACTAGACAACACACCCACAGGTGTACAAAAGTCCTAGGTATCCTAGTTTGGCCGCTGTGCCTGTTGGAAGATGAGCTAGGATAAGGCTGAAAATGCCTTACTATACACTGTCAATTTTTTCAGGTGAAAATCTCGATGTCGTCCGATTCACTCCAAATGTATTTGATTCGATTAATAGACACTAGACAACACACCCACAGGTGTACAAAAGTCCTAGGCATCCTAGTTTGGCCGCTGTGCCTGTTGGAAGATGAGCTAGGATAAGGCTGAAAATGCCTTACTATACACTGTCAATTTTTTCAGGTGAAAATCTCGATGTCGTCGGATTCACTCCAAATGTACCTGATTCGATTAATAGACACTAGACAACACACCCACAGGTGTACAAAAGTCCTAGGTATCCTAGTTTGGCCGCTGTGCCTGTTGGAAGATGAGCTAGGATAAGGCTGAAAATGCCTTACTATACACTGTCAATTTTTTCAGGTGAAAATCTCGATGTCGTCCGATTCACTCCAAATGTATCTGATTCGATTAATAGACACTAGACAACACACCCACAGGTGTACAAAAGTCCTAGGTATCCTAGTTTGGCCGCTGTGCCTGTTGGAAGATGAGCTAGGATAAGGCTGAAAATGCCTTACTATACACTGTCAATTTTTTCAGGTGAAAATCTCGATGTCGTCCGATTCACTCCAAATGTATCTGATTCGATTAATAGACACTAGACAACACACCCACAGGTGTACCAAAGTCCTAGGCATCCTAGTTTGGCCGCTGTGCCTGTTGGAAGATGAGCTAGGATAAGGCTGAAAATGCCTTACTATACACTGTCAATTTTTTCAGGTGAAAATCTCGATGTCGTCGGATTCACTCCAAATGTATCTGATTCGATTAATAGACACTAGACAACACACCCACAGGTGTACAAAAGTCCTAGGTATCCTAGTTTGGCCGCTGTGCCTGTTGGAAGATGAGCTAGGATAAGGCTGAAAATGCCTTACTATACACTGTCAATTTTTTCAGGTGAAAATCTCGATGTCGTCCGATTCACTCCAAATGTATTTGATTCGATTAATAGACACTAGACAACACACCCACAGGTGTACAAAAGTCCTAGGCATCCTAGTTTGGCCGCTGTGCCTGTTGGAAGATGAGCTAGGATAAGGCTGAAAATGCCTTACTATACACTGTCAATTTTTTCAGGTGAAAATCTCGATGTCGTCCGATTCACTCCAAATGTATTTGATTTGATTAATAGACACTAGACAACACACCCACAGGTGTACAAAAGTCCTAGGCATCCTAGTTTGGCCGCTGTGCCTGTTGGAAGATGAGCTAGGATAAGGCTGAAAATGCCTTACTATACACTGTCAATTTTTTCAGGTGAAAATCTCGATGTCGTCCGATTCACTCCAAATGTATTTGATTCGATTAATAGACACTAGACAACACACCCACAGGTGTACAAAAGTCCTAGGTATCCTAGTTTGGCCGCTGTGCCTGTTGGAAGATGAGCTAGGATAAGGCTGAAAATGCCTTACTATACACTGTCAATTTTTTCAGGTGAAAATCTCGATGTCGTCCGATTCACTCCAAATGTATTTGATTCGATTAATAGACACTAGACAACACACCCACAGGTGTACAAAAGTCCTAGGTATCCTAGTTTGGCCGCTGTGCCTGTTGGAAGATGAGCTAGGATAAGGCTGAAAATGCCTTACTATACACTGTCAATTTTTTCAGGTGAAAATCTCGATGTCGTCCGATTCACTCCAAATGTATTTGATTCGATTAATAGACACTAGACAACACACCCACAGGTGTACAATAGTCCTAGGTATCCTAGTTTGGCCGCTGTGCCTGTTGGAAGATGAGCTAGGATAAGGCTGAAAATGCCTTACTATACACTGTCAATTTTTTCAGGTGAAAATCTCGATGTCGTCCGATTCACTCCAAATGTATCTGATTCGATTAATAGACACTAGACAACACACCCACAGGTGTAGGAAAGTCCTAGGTATCCTAGTTTGGCCGCTGTGCCTGTTGGAAGATGAGCTAGGATAAGGCTGAAAATGCCTTACTATACACTGTCAATTTTTTCAGGTGAAAATCTCGATGTCGTCGGATTCACTCCAAATGTATCTGATTCGATTAATAGACACTAGACAACACACCCACAGGTGTACAAAAGTCCTAGGTATCCTAGTTTGGCCGCTGTGCCTGTTGGAAGATGAGCTAGGATAAGGCTGAAAATGCCTTACTATACACTGTCAATTTTTTCAGGTGAAAATCTCGATGTCGTCCGATTCACTCCAAATGTATCTGATTCGATTAATAGACACTAGACAACACACCCACAGGTGTACAAAAGTCCTAGGTATCCTAGTTTGGCCGCTGTGCCTGTTGGAAGATGAGCTAGGATAAGGCTGAAAATGCCTTACTATACACTGTCAATTTTTTCAGGTGAAAATCTCGATGTCGTCCGATTCACTCCAAATGTATTTGATTCGATTAATAGACACTAGACAACACACCCACAGGTGTACAAAAGTCCTAGGTATCCTAGTTTGGCCGCTGTGCCTGTTGGAAGATGAGCTAGGATAAGGCTGAAAATGCCTTACTATACACTGTCAATTTTTTCAGGTGAAAATCTCGATGTCGTCCGATTCACTCCAAATGTATTTGATTCGATTAATAGACACTAGACAACACACCCACAGGTGTACAAAAGTCCTAGGTATCCTAGTTTGGCCGCTGTGCCTGTTGGAAGATGAGCTAGGATAAGGCTGAAAATGCCTTACTATACACTGTCAATTTTTTCAGGTGAAAATCTCGATGTCGTCCGATTCACTCCAAATGTATTTGATTCGATTAATAGACACTAGACAACACACCCACAGGTGTACAATAGTCCTAGGTATCCTAGTTTGGCCGCTGTGCCTGTTGGAAGATGAGCTAGGATAAGGCTGAAAATGCCTTACTATACACTGTCAATTTTTTCAGGTGAAAATCTCGATGTCGTCCGATTCACTCCAAATGTATCTGATTCGATTAATAGACACTAGACAACACACCCACAGGTGTACAAAAGTCCTAGGTATCCTAGTTTGGCCGCTGTGCCTGTTGGAAGATGAGCTAGGATAAGGCTGAAAATGCCTTACTATACACTGTCAATTTTTTCAGGTGAAAATCTCGATGTCGTCCGATTCACTCCAAATGTATCTGATTCGATTAATAGACACTAGACAACACACCCACAGGTGTAGGAAAGTCCTAGGTATCCTAGTTTGGCCGCTGTGCCTGTTGGAAGATGAGCTAGGATAAGGCTGAAAATGCCTTACTATACACTGTCAATTTTTTCAGGTGAAAATCTCGATGTCGTCGGATTCACTCCAAATGTATCTGATTCGATTAATAGACACTAGACAACACACCCACAGGTGTACAAAAGTCCTAGGTATCCTAGTTTGGCCGCTGTGCCTGTTGGAAGATGAGCTAGGATAAGGCTGAAAATGCCTTACTATACACTGTCAATTTTTTCAGGTGAAAATCTCGATGTCGTCCGATTCACTCCAAATGTATCTGATTCGATTAATAGACACTAGACAACACACCCACAGGTGTACAAAAGTCCTAGGTATCCTAGTTTGGCCGCTGTGCCTGTTGGAAGATGAGCTAGGATAAGGCTGAAAATGCCTTACTATACACTGTCAATTTTTTCAGGTGAAAATCTCGATGTCGTCGGATTCACTCCAAATGTATCTGATTCGATTAATAGACACTAGACAACACACCCACAGGTGTACAAAAGTCCTAGGTATCCTAGTTTGGCCGCTGTGCCTGTTGGAAGATGAGCTAGGATAAGGCTGAAAATGCCTTACTATACACTGTCAATTTTTTCAGGTGAAAATCTCGATGTCGTCCGATTCACTCCAAATGTATTTGATTCGATTAATAGACACTAGACAACACACCCACAGGTGTACAAAAGTCCTAGGTATCCTAGTTTGGCCGCTGTGCCTGTTGGAAGATGAGCTAGGATAAGGATGAAAATGCCTTACTATACACTGTCAATTTTTTCAGGTGAAAATCTCGATGTCGTCCGATTCACTCCAAATGTATTTGATTCGATTAATAGACACTAGACAACACACCCACAGGTGTACAAAAGTCCTAGGCATCCTAGTTTGGCCGCTGTGCCTGTTGGAAGATGAGCTAGGATAAGGCTGAAAATGCCTTACTATACACTGTCAATTTTTTCAGGTGAAAATCTCGATGTCGTCGGATTCACTCCAAATGTATCTGATTCGATTAATAGACACTAGACAACACACCCACAGGTGTACAAAAGTCCTAGGTATCCTAGTTTGGCCGCTGTGCCTGTTGGAAGATGAGCTAGGATAAGGCTGAAAATGCCTTACTATACACTGTCAATTTTTTCAGGTGAAAATCTCGATGTCGTCCGATTCACTCCAAATGTATCTGATTCGATTAATAGACACTAGACAACACACCCACAGGTGTACCAAAGTCCTAGGCATCCTAGTTTGGCCGCTGTGCCTGTTGGAAGATGAGCTAGGATAAGGCTGAAAATGCCTTACTATACACTGTCAATTTTTTCAGGTGAAAATCTCGATGTCGTCCGATTCACTCCAAATGTATCTGATTCGATTAATAGACACTAGACAACACACCCACAGGTGTACAAAAGTCCTAGGTATCCTAGTTTGGCCGCTGTGCCTGTTGGAAGATGAGCTAGGATAAGGCTGAAAATGCCTTACTATACACTGTCAATTTTTTCAGGTGAAAATCTCGATGTCGTCCTATTCACTCCAAATGTATTTGATTCGATTAATAGACACTAGACAACACACCCACAGGTGTACAAAAGTCCTAGGCATCCTAGTTTGGCCGCTGTGCCTGTTGGAAGATGAGCTAGGATAAGGCTGAAAATGCCTTACTATACACTGTCAATTTTTTCAGGTGAAAATCTCGATGTCGTCCGATTCACTCCAAATGTATTTGATTCGATTAATAGACACTAGACAACACACCCACAGGTGTACAAAAGTCCTAGGCATCCTAGTTTGGCCGCTGTGCCTGTTGGAAGATGAGCTAGGATAAGGCTGAAAATGCCTTACTATACACTGTCAATTTTTTCAGGTGAAAATCTCGATGTCGTCCGATTCACTCCAAATGTATTTGATTCGATTAATAGACACTAGACAACACACCCACAGGTGTACAAAAGTCCTAGGCATCCTAGTTTGGCCGCTGTGCCTGTTGGAAGATGAGCTAGGATAAGGCTGAAAATGCCTTACTATACACTGTCAATTTTTTCAGGTGAAAATCTCGATGTCGTCCGATTCACTCCAAATGTATCTGATTCGATTAATAGACACTAGACAACACACCCACAGGTGTACAAAAGTCCTAGGTATCCTAGTTTGGCCGCTGTGCCTGTTGGAAGATGAGCTAGGATAAGGCTGAAAATGCCTTACTATACACTGTCAATTTTTTCAGGTGAAAATCTCGATGTCGTCCTATTCACTCCAAATGTATTTGATTCGATTAATAGACACTAGACAACACACCCACAGGTGTACAAAAGTCCTAGGCATCCTAGTTTGGCCGCTGTGCCTGTTGGAAGATGAGCTAGGATAAGGCTGAAAATGCCTTACTATACACTGTCAATTTTTTCAGGTGAAAATCTCGATGTCGTCCGATTCACTCCAAATGTATTTGATTCGATTAATAGACACTAGACAACACACCCACAGGTGTACAAAAGTCCTAGGCATCCTAGTTTGGCCGCTGTGCCTGTTGGAAGATGAGCTAGGATAAGGCTGAAAATGCCTTACTATACACTGTCAATTTTTTCAGGTGAAAATCTCGATGTCGTCCGATTCACTCCAAATGTATTTGATTCGATTAATAGACACTAGACAACACACCCACAGGTGTACAAAAGTCCTAGGCATCCTAGTTTGGCCGCTGTGCCTGTTGGAAGATGAGCTAGGATAAGGCTGAAAATGCCTTACTATACACTGTCAATTTTTTCAGGTGAAAATCTCGATGTCGTCCGATTCACTCCAAATGTATTTGATTCGATTAATAGACACTAGACAACACACCCACAGGTGTACAAAAGTCCTAGGCATCCTAGTTTGGCCGCTGTGCCTGTTGGAAGATGAGCTAGGATAAGGCTGAAAATGCCTTACTATACACTGTCAATTTTTTCAGGTGAAAATCTCGATGTCGTCCGATTCACTCCAAATGTATTTGATTCGATTAATAGACACTAGACAACACACCCACAGGTGTACAAAAGTCCTAGGCATCCTAGTTTGGCCGCTGTGCCTGTTGGAAGATGAGCTAGGATAAGGCTGAAAATGCCTTACTATACACTGTCAATTTTTTCAGGTGAAAATCTCGATGTCGTCGGATTCACTCCAAATGTATCTGATTCGATTAATAGACACTAGACAACACACCCACAGGTGTACAAAAGTCCTAGGTATCCTAGTTTGGCCGCTGTGCCTGTTGGAAGATGAGCTAGGATAAGGCTGAAAATGCCTTACTATACACTGTCAATTTTTTCAGGTGAAAATCTCGATGTCGTCCGATTAACTCCAAATGTATCTGATTCGATTAATATACACTAGACAACACACCCACAGGTGTACAAAAGTCCTAGGTATCCTAGTTTGGCCGCTGTGCGTGTTGGAAGATGAGCTAGGATAAGGCTGAAAATGCCTTACTATACACTGTCAATTTTTTCAGGTGAAAATCTCGATGTCGTCCGATTCACTCCAAATGTATTTGATTCGATTAATAGACACTAGACAACACACCCACAGGTGTACAAAAGTCCTAGGCATCCTAGTTTGGCCGCTGTGCCTGTTGGAAGATGAGCTAGGATAAGGCTGAAAATGCCTTACTATACACTGTCAATTTTTTCAGGTGAAAATCTCGATGTCGTCCGATTCACTCCAAATGTATTTGATTCGATTAATAGACACTAGACAACACACCCACAGGTGTACAAAAGTCCTTGGCATCCTAGTTTGGCCGCTGTGCCTGTTGGAAGATGAGCTAGGATAAGGCTGAAAATGCCTTACTATACACTGTCAATTTTTTCAGGTGAAAATCTCGATGTCGTCCGATTCACTCCAAATGTATTTGATTCGATTAATAGACACTAGACAACACACCCACAGGTGTACAAAAGTCCTAGGCATCCTAGTTTGGCCGCTGTGCCTGTTGGAAGATGAGCTAGGATAAGGCTGAAAATGCCTTACTATACACTGTCAATTTTTTCAGGTGAAAATCTCGATGTCGTCCGATTCACTCCAAATGTATCTGATTCGATTAATAGACACTAGACAACACACCCACAGGTGTACAAAAGTCCTAGGTATCCTAGTTTGGCCGCTGTGCCTGTTGGAAGATGAGCTAGGATAAGGCTGAAAATGCCTTACTATACACTGTCAATTTTTTCAGGTGAAAATCTCGATGTCGTCCGATTCACTCCAAATGTATTTGATTCGATTAATAGACACTAGACAACACACCCACAGGTGTACAAAAGTCCTAGGCATCCTAGTTTGGCCGCTGTGCCTGTTGGAAGATGAGCTAGGATAAGGCTGAAAATGCCTTACTGTCAATTTTTTCAGGTGAAAATCTCGATGTCGTCCGATTCACTCCAAATGTATCTGATTCGATTAATAGACACTAGACAACACACCCACAGGTGTACAAAAGTCCTAGGCATCCTAGTTTGGCCGTTGTGCCTGTTGGAAGATGAGCTAGGATAAGGCTGAAAATGCCTTACTGTCAATTTGCCTTACTATACACTGTCAATTTTTTCAGGTGAAAATCTCGATGTCGTCGGATTCACTCCAAATGTATCTGATTCGATTAATATACACTAGACAACACACCCACAGGTGTACAAAAGTCCTAGGTATCCTAGTTTGGCCGCTGTGCGTGTTGGAAGATGAGCTAGGATAAGGCTGAAAATGCCTTACTATACACTGTCAATTTTTTCAGGTGAAAATCTCGATGTCGTCCGATTCACTCCAAATGTATTTGATTCGATTAATAGACACTAGACAACACACCCACAGGTGTACAAAAGTCCTAGGCATCCTAGTTTGGCCGCTGTGCCTGTTGGAAGATGAGCTAGGATAAGGCTGAAAATGCCTTACTATACACTGTCAATTTTTTCAGGTGAAAATCTCGATGTCGTCCGATTCACTCCAAATGTATTTGATTCGATTAATAGACACTAGACAACACACCCACAGGTGTACAAAAGTCCTTGGCATCCTAGTTTGGCCGCTGTGCCTGTTGGAAGATGAGCTAGGATAAGGCTGAAAATGCCTTACTATACACTGTCAATTTTTTCAGGTGAAAATCTCGATGTCGTCCGATTCACTCCAAATGTATTTGATTCGATTAATAGACACTAGACAACACACCCACAGGTGTACAAAAGTCCTAGGCATCCTAGTTTGGCCGCTGTGCCTGTTGGAAGATGAGCTAGGATAAGGCTGAAAATGCCTTACTATACACTGTCAATTTTTTCAGGTGAAAATCTCGATGTCGTCCGATTCACTCCAAATGTATCTGATTCGATTAATAGACACTAGACAACACACCCACAGGTGTACAAAAGTCCTAGGTATCCTAGTTTGGCCGCTGTGCCTGTTGGAAGATGAGCTAGGATAAGGCTGAAAATGCCTTACTATACACTGTCAATTTTTTCAGGTGAAAATCTCGATGTCGTCCTATTCACTCCAAATGTATTTGATTCGATTAATATACACTAGACAACACACCCACAGGTGTACAAAAGTCCTAGGTATCCTAGTTTGGCCGCTGTGCGTGTTGGAAGATGAGCTAGGATAAGGCTGAAAATGCCTTACTATACACTGTCAATTTTTTCAGGTGAAAATCTCGATGTCGTCCGATTCACTCCAAATGTATTTGATTCGATTAATAGACACTAGACAACACACCCACAGGTGTACAAAAGTCCTAGGCATCCTAGTTTGGCCGCTGTGCCTGTTGGAAGATGAGCTAGGATAAGGCTGAAAATGCCTTACTATACACTGTCAATTTTTTCAGGTGAAAATCTCGATGTCGTCCGATTCACTCCAAATGTATTTGATTCGATTAATAGACACTAGACAACACACCCACAGGTGTACAAAAGTCCTTGGCATCCTAGTTTGGCCGCTGTGCCTGTTGGAAGATGAGCTAGGATAAGGCTGAAAATGCCTTACTATACACTGTCAATTTTTTCAGGTGAAAATCTCGATGTCGTCCGATTCACTCCAAATGTATTTGATTCGATTAATAGACACTAGACAACACACCCACAGGTGTACAAAAGTCCTAGGCATCCTAGTTTGGCCGCTGTGCCTGTTGGAAGATGAGCTAGGATAAGGCTGAAAATGCCTTACTATACACTGTCAATTTTTTCAGGTGAAAATCTCGATGTCGTCCGATTCACTCCAAATGTATTTGATTCGATTAATAGACACTAGACAACACACCCACAGGTGTACAAAAGTCCTAGGCATCCTAGTTTGGCCGCTGTGCCTGTTGGAAGATGAGCTAGGATAAGGCTGAAAATGCCTTACTATACACTGTCAATTTTTTCAGGTGAAAATCTCGATGTCGTCGGATTCACTCCAAATGTATCTGATTCGATTAATAGACACTAGACAACACACCCACAGGTGTACAAAAGTCCTAGGTATCCTAGTTTGGCCGCTGTGCCTGTTGGAAGATGAGCTAGGATAAGGCTGAAAATGCCTTACTATACACTGTCAATTTTTTCAGGTGAAAATCTCGATGTCGTCCGATTAACTCCAAATGTATCTGATTCGATTAATATACACTAGACAACACACCCACAGGTGTACAAAAGTCCTAGGTATCCTAGTTTGGCCGCTGTGCGTGTTGGAAGATGAGCTAGGATAAGGCTGAAAATGCCTTACTATACACTGTCAATTTTTTCAGGTGAAAATCTCGATGTCGTCCGATTCACTCCAAATGTATTTGATTCGATTAATAGACACTAGACAACACACCCACAGGTGTACAAAAGTCCTAGGCATCCTAGTTTGGCCGCTGTGCCTGTTGGAAGATGAGCTAGGATAAGGCTGAAAATGCCTTACTATACACTGTCAATTTTTTCAGGTGAAAATCTCGATGTCGTCCGATTCACTCCAAATGTATTTGATTCGATTAATAGACACTAGACAACACACCCACAGGTGTACAAAAGTCCTTGGCATCCTAGTTTGGCCGCTGTGCCTGTTGGAAGATGAGCTAGGATAAGGCTGAAAATGCCTTACTATACACTGTCAATTTTTTCAGGTGAAAATCTCGATGTCGTCCGATTCACTCCAAATGTATTTGATTCGATTAATAGACACTAGACAACACACCCACAGGTGTACAAAAGTCCTAGGCATCCTAGTTTGGCCGCTGTGCCTGTTGGAAGATGAGCTAGGATAAGGCTGAAAATGCCTTACTATACACTGTCAATTTTTTCAGGTGAAAATCTCGATGTCGTCCGATTCACTCCAAATGTATCTGATTCGATTAATAGACACTAGACAACACACCCACAGGTGTACAAAAGTCCTAGGTATCCTAGTTTGGCCGCTGTGCCTGTTGGAAGATGAGCTAGGATAAGGCTGAAAATGCCTTACTATACACTGTCAATTTTTTCAGGTGAAAATCTCGATGTCGTCGGATTTACTCCAAATGTATCTGATTCGATTAATAGACACTAGACAACACACCCACAGGTGTACAAAAGTCCTAGGTATCCTAGTTTGGCCGCTGTGCCTGTTGGAAGATGAGCTAGGATAAGGCTGAAAATGCCTTACTATACACTGTCAATTTTTTCAGGTGAAAATCTCGATGTCGTCCGATTCACTCCAAATGTATTTGATTCGATTAATAGACACTAGACAACACACCCACAGGTGTACAAAAGTCCTAGGCATCCTAGTTTGGCCGCTGTGCCTGTTGGAAGATGAGCTAGGATAAGGCTGAAAATGCCTTACTGTCAATTTTTTCAGGTGAAAATCTCGATGTCGTCCGATTCACTCCAAATGTATCTGATTCGATTAATAGACACTAGACAACACACCCACAGGTGTACAAAAGTCCTAGGCATCCTAGTTTGGCCGTTGTGCCTGTTGGAAGATGAGCTAGGATAAGGCTGAAAATGCCTTACTGTCAATTTTTTCAGGTGAAAATCTCGATGTCGTCCGATTCACTCCAAATGTATTTGATTCGATTAATAGACACTAGACAACACACCCACAGGTGTACGAAAGTCCTAGGTATCCTAGTTTGGCCGCTGTGCCTGTTGGAAGATGAGCTAGGATAAGGCTGAAAATGCCTTACTATACACTGTCAATTTTTTCAGGTGAAAATCTCGATGTCGTCCGATTCACTCCAAATGTATTTGATTCGATTAATAGACACTAGACAACACACCCACAGGTGTACGAAAGTCCTAGGTATCCTAGTTTGGCCGCTGTGCCTGTTGGAAGATGAGCTAGGATAAGGCTGAAAATGCCTTACTATACACTGTCAATTTTTTCAGGTGAAAATCTCGATGTCGTCCGATTCACTCCAAATGTATCTGATTCGATTAATAGACACTAGACAACACACCCACAGGTGTACAAAAGTCCTAGGCATCCTAGTTTGGCCGCTGTGCCTGTTGGAAGATGAGCTAGGATAAGGCTGAAAATGCCTTACTATACACTGTCAATTTTTTCAGGTGAAAATCTCGATGTCGTCCGATTCACTCCAAATGTATTTGATTCGATTAATAGACACTAGACAACACACCCACAGGTGTACGAAAGTCCTAGGTATCCTAGTTTGGCCGCTGTGCCTGTTGGAAGATGAGCTAGGATAAGGCTGAAAATGCCTTACTATACACTGTCAATTTTTTCAGGTGAAAATCTCGATGTCGTCCGATTCACTCCAAATGTATTTGATTCGATTAATAGACACTAGACAACACACCCACAGGTGTACGAAAGTCCTAGGTATCCTAGTTTGGCCGCTGTGCCTGTTGGAAGATGAGCTAGGATAAGGCTGAAAATGCCTTACTATACACTGTCAATTTTTTCAGGTGAAAATCTCGATGTCGTCCGATTCACTCCAAATGTATTTGATTCGATTAATAGACACTAGACAACACACCCACAGGTGTACGAAAGTCCTAGGTATCCTAGTTTGGCCGCTGTGCCTGTTGGAAGATGAGCTAGGATAAGGCTGAAAATGCCTTACTATACACTGTCAATTTTTTCAGGTGAAAATCTCGATGTCGTCCGATTCACTCCAAATGTATTTGATTCGATTAATAGACACTAGACAACACACCCACAGGTGTACGAAAGTCCTAGGTATCCTAGTTTGGCCGCTGTGCCTGTTGGAAGATGAGCTAGGATAAGGCTGAAAATGCCTTACTATACACTGTCAATTTTTTCAGGTGAAAATCTCGATGTCGTCCGATTCACTCCAAATGTATTTGATTCGATTAATAGACACTAGACAACACACCCACAGGTGTACAAAAGTCCTAGGCATCCTAGTTTGGCCGCTGTGCCTGTTGGAAGATGAGCTAGGATAAGGCTGAAAATGCCTTACTATACACTGTCAATTTTTTCAGGTGAAAATCTCGATGTCGTCCGATTCACTCCAAATGTATTTGATTCGATTAATAGACACTAGACAACACACCCACAGGTGTACGAAAGTCCTAGGTATCCTAGTTTGGCCGCTGTGCCTGTTGGAAGATGAGCTAGGATAAGGCTGAAAATGCCTTACTGTCAATTTTTTCAGGTGAAAATCTCGATGTCGTCCGATTCACTCCAAATGTATTTGATTCGATTAATAGACACTAGACAACACACCCACAGGTGTACGAAAGTCCTAGGTATCCTAGTTTGGCCGCTGTGCCTGTTGGAAGATGAGCTAGGATAAGGCTGAAAATGCCTTACTATACACTGTCAATTTTTTCAGGTGAAAATCTCGATGTCGTCCGATTCACTCCAAATGTATCTGATTCGATTAATAGACACTAGACAACACACCCACAGGTGTACAAAAGTCCTAGGTATCCTTGTTTGGCCGCTGTGCCTGTTGGAAGATGAGCTAGGATAAGGCTGAAAATGCCTTACTATACACTGTCAATTTTTTCAGGTGAAAATCTCGATGTCGTCGGATTCACTCCAAATGTATCTGATTCGATTAATAGACACTAGACAACACACCCACAGGTGTACAAAAGTCCTAGGCATCCTAGTTTGGCCGTTGTGCCTGTTGGAAGATGAGCTAGGATAAGGCTGAAAATGCCTTACTGTCAATTTTTCAGGTGAAAATCTCGATGTCGTCCGATTCACTCCAAATGTATTTGATTCGATTAATAGACACTAGACAACACACCCACAGGTGTACGAAAGTCCTAGGTATCCTAGTTTGGCCGCTGTGCCTGTTGGAAGATGAGCTAGGATAAGGCTGAAAATGCCTTACTATACACTGTCAATTTTTTCAGGTGAAAATCTCGATGTCGTCCGATTCACTCCAAATGTATTTGATTCGATTAATAGACACTAGACAACACACCCACAGGTGTACGAAAGTCCTAGGTATCCTAGTTTGGCCGCTGTGCCTGTTGGAAGATGAGCTAGGATAAGGCTGAAAATGCCTTACTATACACTGTCATTTTTTTCAGGTGAAAATCTCGATGTCGTCCGATTCACTCCAAATGTATTTGATTCGATTAATATACACTAGACAACACACCCACAGGTGTACGAAAGTCCTAGGTATCCTAGTTTGGCCGCTGTGCCTGTTGGAAGATGAGCTAGGATAAGGCTGAAAATGCCTTACTATACACTGTCAATTTTTTCAGGTGAAAATCTCGATGTCGTCCGATTCACTCCAAATGTATTTGATTCGATTAATAGACACTAGACAACACACCCACAGGTGTACGAAAGTCCTAGGTATCCTAGTTTGGCCGCTGTGCCTGTTGGAAGATGAGCTAGGATAAGGCTGAAAATGCCTTACTATACACTGTCAATTTTTTCAGGTGAAAATCTCGATGTCGTCCGATTAACTCCAAATGTATCTGATTCGATTAATAGACACTAGACAACACACCCACAGGTGTATAAAAGTCCTAGGTATTCTAGTTTGGCCGCTGTGCCTGTTGGAAGATGAGCTAGGATAAGGCTGAAAACTGTCAATTTTTTCAGGTGAAAATCTCGATGTCGTCCGATTCACTCCAAATGTATTTGATTCGATTAATAGACACTAGACAACACACCCACAGGTGTACAAAAGTCCTAGGTATCCTAGTTTGGCCGCTGT